>BSBN01000391.1:17862500-19286250 GCA_027924645.1 Cunninghamia lanceolata
CTTATTGGTGGTAAACCCTCTGGTACATTATCAAAGATAATGTCCTAAAATTCTTCCAACATATCTAAAACTTCTGCTAGTACATCTTCACATTTCTCTTGACTAATCTTAGGAATCAATGCAAAGCAATGATGCTCATGCTTCATACCCTCCAAAAATTTTCTACAATCTACCAAGCAAATTCTAGCAGTACTACATACCTTTTCTTCCACCTCCTTCAAGGGCTTCAACTTGTGACAAACTCCATCCTTTGTTAGGGAATATGTGTTTGCATGGCCATCATGGACAACGCTCCTATCATACTACCATGGCCTCCCCAACAGCATATGACATGCATCCATTGGTATGATATCACACAGCACCTCATCATGGTAGCCCCCAATCTTGAACTTCACTAAACACTACTCATTGACCAAAGCTCGGTGGTCCTTCTGCAACCATGCAATTTGATATGGATGTGGATGCTTTCTTCTTGTCAACTTCAACTTGTCAACCATCTCCTCTAAAAACAAGATTGTCAGTACTTCCACTATCAATAATAATGCCACAACACTTACCTTCACATTTGCACCTTGTGCAGAATAAACTCTTCCTCTGATTAGGTTCTTTCTCCTCATTCAACAAAGTTCTTTTGACAACTAGGGTTTCTCCCTTTTCAGCATCTTTAGAACACTTAGATTGTGCATCATCATCTACATGTGCAACTTGTGCATTACCTTCAGGTCTTCTTTTTTTCCTTCCTTGATGTTGTGGACACTCATATGCTTGATGCCCTTCTTCTCCACATTGGAAATAGGTTCCTCTAAAACCTCCTCTTCCAGGTCTTTGCCCAGGTCTACCTCTTCCTCTTCCTCTTTGCTCACCATTGTTTTGGTCACAAGGGCAGTAGGTATTATCTCCTCTCTTATTTCAACTAGTGCTAGCTTCTTCAATTTTCTTTACATCTTCATTTCGGCCCCCATAGGGTGTTCCACCAGTCCTTCCACGTTGACCTTTTCCCTTTTGCTTTCTATCAAATCTTTTATTTAGCTTCTCTTCCACCTTTAGGGAAAACTGGTATGCATCTTCTATGGTGGTCATTCTGACCAGGCTTAACTCCTCTTGAATACTTGGCTTCAACCCATTAATGTAACGAGCTACCTTCTCCTTGTTGGGCTTTGCATGGCCCATCCTAATAGTAATCTTATAAAACTCTTCTGTATACTCCTTAACAGACTTGTTACCTTATTTTAGTCCTTGCAACTTCTTCAACAACTCCATCTCATAGTCCACAGGAATGAACTGCTTCTTCAGTTTCTCCACCATCTGATCCCATCTAGTGATCTTTTTTTTTCCTCTTCTATTCCTCTCTGATTGGACCTCCTTCCACCAAATACTGGCATGGCCCTTCAACTTTGTTTTTACAAACTTGACCCGACCTGGGTCCTCTGCATCCTCATACTCAAAATACTCCTCCATGTCATTGATCCAATCAATAAGCTATTCCAAATTTAAATCTCTAGAATATGTAGAAACTTTGATCCTGGGCCTCTTTCCTATCTTCAAAATGGTCCTCAACAACCTAACTTCTTAGGATCTCCTGCAGCTTCTTATGTTTCCTCATATAGCTCTTCTTCAGCTTCATCTTCACTTTCTTCTCTTGTTCTCAGGTCAAACCCTCTTTGTAGCTCCTCTTACAATTCATTAGTTTTCCTTTGTAGGGCTCTAAAACCCTCTTCCATCAAAGCATTCCTCCCAATATGATTTCTTTGTGGAGGCATCTTGATCTCCACAGCAAACCCACAACCTCAGGTCCTGGTACAAACTGCCTCATGGTCAGCGATCTCTCTACACACTTAGGAACCCTTGCTATGATACGACTTGATGAAGGGGGGTAAATCATAAAACACACAACAACAGAAATAGAATAAAGAAAATAGAATATTTCTTTATTGATCTGGACAACTCATTACAATACATAAGCTCAATTACAATATGAGGAATCAATCCTGTTGGGACCTAAAATTTCATACCAATTTTTGCAAGATTTTAGGTTCCCATATGAAAAATTCAATTTCAACACTCATAGATACACCTGCACAATATGCTCAAATGGCTTACTTTGAAGCATTACAATTCGGAGCCAGTTCATCTTCATACAAAATCAATTCACAAACATGTTTTTCTGCCATATGTAAGTGAGCACACCTGATTTCAGCTTCATATGATCAATTTTGACTAGGTTTTGAAGAACCAAGTTGGAGGGTTTTGATAAGGTTTGTTACTTGCACAATGTGAAATCAGCCTGAGAGGCCAACTTTGGAGGTTGATATCTAGCAGCTAAATGATGATCCTAACAAACTAATTAATGTTCCATATTTTTCTCATGATAATGTACTTTCATGCTAGTTTTTGGAACCCCAACATCTCGTTTGCTATTTTTTAAAAATCAAAAGTAAATGTAAAAAGTTCAGTTGCCATATGCATTTCCAGAAAGTTGCGGAGAGCTCAACTTTGGCCCTTACCATTTCATAACAGAAGATGGATGGTGAAGAATCCTCTTACACACGCACTCATCAAGCCTAAATAAACTCAACTTTCCAGTTACAACTTCCCAGGAAGAGATTTAATGGGTTTTTTAAATTGCAAGTTGGTGAGCTCGAATCAGGTTTTGACAGGGGCAGTTTTCAAGGAGGTTAATTTGGAAGGTAATATCTAGCAATCGGGTTGTGTTCATAAAAACCAATTGATGTCTCAAATTCTTCCCATGTTAATGTGCCTACATGCCAATTCTCAAGGTCCCGGCACTTCGTTTGATATTTTTTCAAAATCGAATCCAAATGGATTTTACACAGTTCTGTGACTGCATTCCCAGGCAGCTTCAGAAAGGTCAACTTTGACATCTGATATCTTATGAAGGAAGAGGAATAATGAAAAATCCTTTTGCACACATGTTCACGTGGCCTAAAAGAACTAATCCCCAGGACGGCAGCTTCTCAATATTAGATTTGATATTTTTCCAAAGAAGCAAAATAATAGGTTTCAGTTGAGTTTAAAACATGTGCAAAACACGCTGAGTGAGCTACTTTGATTGCGAGCAGCTTTTAATCCCAATAACTTCATGCCAATCCATCTGACAACCATACTCCCCTATCATAATTCAACATGTTGGTGTATTTTTGTGGCTCCGGGAGAAGTCTTGATTAGTTTTTCAGGCTAATTCCGAAGGCTAGTTGGCATGTTTTGATCACCATGCAAGGTGTCGTGAAATGGAATTAAAAGAACTGGGAATACTTTTTATCTTTTTTCGTGATATAACAATTTGCTACAATGGACACAGTTTCAGCAAAAGTCTCACTGATGAAAAAGAGCTATAAAAAAATTTTCATCGGCAAGACATCATATAGGTCTTACCAATGGAAAACTCATCGGCAAGAGATATACCATCGGAGTGAAAATCTCAAGTCATACCGATCTAAAAAGTCTTGCCGATGGAGTCCCATGAGATGAAAGGTTTATTCAAAGGAGAATAAATATTTACAAAAAGGTGTAAATAAAATAAAGAAGGTACATATAAAAAATTAAATGACATGAGACTATTATAAAATAAAATATAAACCTCATATTTTGTGGAAGGAGATAAAAGTGAACAATCATTGAATATTTCTGGAAAGTAAAATATTATTCAGGAAGAGTTAAGAGGGTATATAATGACCAAAGAGATATTTTCACTAAGGGATATAAATATACATAGACGAAGAGAATTGATTGAATGAGTAATTCTTTTACCTAGAAAATATTTTGCAGTGAAATATTTTCATAGAGGAATAGAGAACAGGGAAATCATTTTCACCCAAAATGTATATTTTTTCCAAACAAAGGTGAAAAGGCATATAGGTTTATATTGGCCAACAAAGGGATTAAAATTAAAGTATTATGAAATACTTTATTCTTCACGGAAAAGTATATCAAATATCTTTTAATTAAAACAAGGTGAATACATTCACGAGGAGGTAAACATTTATTAAATTTAATCACCTCTTGACATTGTAACATATTTTCACAAGGTTGTTTGAAAAACAAGATTTTATGAGTGGTAATTGTTTCCTACCTGAAGAGTAAAATATGTTTATCGATTGGGTAAAAATATGAACAAAAGGATATGACAAATAGTTATATTCACATTGGGAAATTATTTTCACGAGAATACGAATGCCAGGAAGATTAATTAAATAAAGAATCAGAATGCATGCAGAATGAAGGCAAACCCTAACGAGGGTATTATTTTAATACAACTTCATAATTTTACTCCCATGAGTAAAATATTTCTATTCCAAAAATTAAAGGAGCATTGCCATGATGGTTGGTTATTGTGAATATTTTATAGGAAAATTACATATATTACAATTGCAAGAGTCAAAGTTACCCCAAGAGATTAATATTGGCAAAATTATGGAGGAAGATGATGTCACCGTAAACACTGCAAAATAAAAACCTAATCGGTGAGAGATAGCATATCGGAATGACTAAAAATAAGTCTTCCGATATGCCGATGGGTGGGCAAAAGCTGAATTTAATATATACTGCTAAAGATATATAGCCGAATTCCACAATCTTCACCAGAATCTTCGCATCCTGAAACGAGATAATAGCTTCGAAAAAGGATTGTGGTTAAACTATGCAAATCACACAAAAACCCTAAAGTCATTATCGGAGAGACTTACTATATCGGAGTAAGTTTTTTAAATCTCTCCGACTGTAAGGGTCACCGCGATGAAGAAAACCATGAGAGGCATTGCGGGAAGAGTCTTGCCGATAAATAGAACGATGGGTGAAACATATCGGAGAAACCAAAAGCATCGGGATGACATGTTAATTTCACAACGAAGGCCTGTGTTATGCCGATGGTGATAAAAGGCCATTCTGACATCGGGTAAATTTCATAGTGTTATGAAGTGGGTCCGAAAGCTGCATATTGCTAAGGTCAAAAGGAAAGTAAAAAAATATTAAAATAATTATTGGGAGGAGTTTTTCAATATAAAGTGAGTTATTGCAAAATCTATCAAGGCACGAAAGTTATTTTCCTAAAGAGTAAATTATTTGGAGAAGGGAAAATAGGTTTTCATTAACAATAAGGAATAATAAAATATTCTCACAGAAAGACATAATGAACCTACAAGGTAAAGATTTCGTATAATGGAGATGAAATATTTTTGAAGAACTAACTGAATAGGTAAGTGTTCTACCTAATGAATATTTTCAATGTGTGAAAATACAAGTGAAACATTTTCACTGAGGGGTTATAAAATGAATAATCATTTTATTCGGAGAGCATTTTCTGATTGGGTTGAAACAAAGTTGCCAGCTAAAGAAGGATTATAATTAATTGTAATTAATTTTGCCGAGATACAAAGGTGAAAATTAAATTATTTTAATTTGCTGAAGGCAATTAACTAAAAGAAAAGAGATACCAAAAATTGCAACGGAAGAAATAAAGGGTTGTAACCCTAAAATCTCAAACTATATATGCCAGATGAAATCAAAGATTAGAAGATCATCAGTAGATTAGGATCAAGATTAGATTAGAAAAAACATCAGTTGGATAACTGGATGGATTGACCAGTTGCCAAAATAAAATATTATGTTGTACATTGTAAAATCTTTCAAAATTGTATAGTGGAGAAAATGCACAAATTAATGATTTAATATTGGTGTCTATTGTTTGTTGAGCTGAGCAATTATTTGGTTGTCTCCATACTATTATTTCTTTGTTATTTGAACCTGAGTTTCCAAGTTGATATTTCAGTTTCATCGAAACACACTTGTTGTTTTCGTGTTATCAAATTAATTAGTTTCCATTATAGATATAAAATCCTTTTGATTGATTACAGTAACCTGGAGGTAGCATTTGGATAGGTAAGAACAACCCTATAATTGTCAGGATTGCCATACTGTCTCCAACTTGATATTGTCTTGTTATTCAAATTGAGCATCAACTCCATTTGTCAATACACATTTGCTGTCATTGTGTGATTCTTTTGATCGGTTCCTTCAAGCAAGGATTAAAAAATCCTTTCAATAAGTCACAGTAACCTGGTAAGATTCGAGTGGATCACTAAGTAGAGTCTATCAATCACATTCTTGCACGTTTATACAAGCTATAAACAAACAAAAGTGCCAAATAATTAGGATTGTAACCAATAAGTAAATCATATATCATATACACCTTGACTCCATTAGCCCAACAGAAATAGGCACTGGTCATACCAATTCCATTTTAGGATTCCATAAAATCTCATTCAAACAATTACATCTCAGATCTTAGTATTAGTAGTTTAGAAGCTTGTATCTATTACATTTTATGCCATTGTAATAGATTTACTAATCCAATCAAGTCATATAGTGTTAAGTCTGCTTTAGTTACAAAGGTACACCCACCTAGGTTTGTAGGACCTGAAGTGTAGGGAGCTAATAGCTCTATCAATTGGTCCAAAAACGTTGCAAATCCAAACATAGAGTCTGGTATCCTCTTAGGCTTAGCAACCTGCATTTTTGGGAACCAACAAAATGGCGACTCTGCTGGGGAAAAAACACATAGAAGAACCTGGTAGTAGACCATGTTATTAGAGTCAGAAGATTAGAAGGCATATCCTTACTGGTGAAAGGAAAAACCCAGAAAATTGATTAGTCCTCTAAATAGAGGTGGCGACTCTACACAAAATTCAAATACAGATTGGTAGACTCTGCTGGCAAGAACCCAGAAAGATGAAATTTTCCTCTTCTTACAAGAGGTGGCGACTCTGAAAATAAAATTGATGAAATATGAAAAAATATAACATACCCCCTTTAGATGCATTCTTTGAAATAAGGAGACATGAAGGAGAATATGGATATAAGTTGTTCATCAGGTTGGGAGATATCTATGAACAGATACCTTTTCATCTTAAACCTAGTGTATCCTTATTTATTAAAATGTTCATGCTTGCTTATGTGCCTATGTCTACTAATTGGCTTGAATCATTAAAGCCAGTTACTATAGACCAATTGGTTAAATTGATTCCTATCATAGAAAGGAAAAGGCACAAGGATATTATCAATATTGAATCCAATGATATTGAATATGACGAAACTAATATAACAATACGACGAGATATGGATGGACTAGCCACCTACCAAGATCATGAATATAACCAGTATATGGGGCATTATCAATACCAAATCCCATATCAAAACTTGCAAAGCAATGTTAGCCCTCGGGTCAACCAAAGTCTACAAGAAGAAATAAGATGGCAGCAACTACTTTTCCAACAGAGGGTGATAGATCTTGAAGTGTACAAACCAATTGATTTTAGAAACATTCAAGGTTACCCAAATCGTTCTCCCCCTTTAAATGTTGAAAATCATTTGCCAAAATTTAATGGATGTAAATGGGAATCTACAGATATGCACCTACAACAATTCATTGATATAGTGATGAATTGGCAAATCAATGGAGAAGACGTTATCATGAAGCTATTTGTGAAAACATTAGAAAATGCTGCCAAAGATTGGTTTTACAACCTTCCTATGCTTTCATAACTTCATGGAATGAACTTGCAAATAAATTCATGTGCCAGTATAAAGAGAAAAATGATGAGTATTTTCAAAAGGGAAGTCAAAGTAAATTTGGGGAAGTTGGATTTTCTTTGTTCAAGAGAACATTGGATATCTATATGCAAATACCTGTTAATGTTAGGCCTGATGAATCCATCTGCATTGAAACATTCATGAAATTATATGTGTCTCATTGAGAAAAATGGCCTGAGTCACAGAAACCAGTTACTTTTGACCAAGTGTGTGAAATGATTGGTTTCGTAGAGGAAATCAGGTATGAGCATACTGGTAATGGTAAATCTACCAACACAGATAATGGCATGGACAATTATGAAGAAAGTGATAATGCATCCAGTAGATGAGACATATGATCTTGCACGAGACTTGGAGCCCCAGCATATTTCAGAAAATGAGAGTAGTCTTCAAAATGTAGATGATCCTTTTATCCCATCCCACCCACCACAATATATGAATCAACAGTGTTGGGAGGAAGAAGAATATTGTTTCAAAAGATGGGTATACCAGAATATGAACTCCAAGTGTTTCCAGACCCATGTTATCCTGAGGATGAAGTCTTTTCAGATAACCAGGGTGAATATTTTCAAAAAGTAGAACAAAATCTTGATCAAGGGGAAATACACATAGCAGAAAATAATCTTCAGGCCTGTTCAAAATCATTATATGATGATATAGAACAAGAAGATGAAGAGGATGACTATTTTCAAACAGGCCAAACTCACAATGAGGAGGAAGTGTACATATCTGAAAATGATTTTCAAAATTTTTCAAACCCATTGTATGATGAAAAGATGGAAGAAGATCAGATGACATTTTGCCAAGGTATGCCAGAAAATGAATTTCAGGTGTTCTCAAATCCATGTTATCAAGAAGATGAAAGGCATTTAGATAGTCAGGGAGGTGGATATTCTGATAAAGAGTCTATAAATGATGAGGTTGATGAAATATGTACATCAAATTTTGAGCATTATAGTAGTGATGAAAAGAATGATGAAAATTTCAGTAAGAGGGTTGATGAAGAAACATGCTCACTTGACAGTGAGCATATTTCAGAATTGCTCACCAAAGAATATCAAAGATATGTACATAAAGATGATACCCAAATACTGTGTCCAGCGCATATATCGTTTGACAGTGAATCCATTCAACATGGTAAGGGTGATGAAATATATGAGGCCATATTTCCCAAGTCACATTTTTGCAAAGAAGAGACAGATAGTGGTCATAAGTTCTCTTGTGACACTGATCCAGAGATAAAGATGTCCATTGAACCAGAGGAGGTTGATGATTCCAGTATGTATGATTGACAGATTATTGACTCTCAAGCATGTGGGGAAGATGGATGTGATAAGGAAGAAGATACGGTGTTTTATGTTGGAATCAACGTTGATTATAGCATTTGTCAGAAGCAGCCTGATTTATTCCATTTTCTAATTCAATTAAAAAACCAACATTTGGTGAATAACAATAGATATGATAAAATAAGACATCCTACAAGGTTTGATAATCATGACTTCCTTATGTCATGCAATGATGAAGGTGTTCAGACTATGCCTGACTTCCAGATACCGAATAATACAGAACACACTTGCAGCATAAAATATGATGCATTATTGAACTATATGAACAGATTCAGTCAAGCAGATGGGGTATCATTACAACATGATCAGAACAAGGTTTTTGATAGGGGTAAGACGTGGATTTTCTTTTTTGATATGGTCTTTTGACCATATCAATTTTGGGGCAAAAAGTAGACTCTGTTACCCAATGAAGAAGGCGTTGGTCTGCTCCCCAGAAATCTGGGATCTTGTTATGCCCGCAGGGGGCATACATCCCCAGACAGAGCCACTGTTGGGACCTAAAATTTCATACTAATTTTTGCAAGATTTTAGGTTCCCATATGAAAAATTCAATTTCAACACTCATAGATACACCTACACAATATGCTCAAATGGCTTACTTTGAAGCATTATAATTCGGAGCCAGTTCGTCTTCATATAAAATCATTTCACAAACATGTTTGTCTACCATATGTAAGTGAGCACACCTGATTGCAGCTTCCTATGATCAATTTTGACTAGGTTTTGAAGAACCAAGTTGGAGGGTTTTGATAAGGTTTGTTACTTGCACAATGTGAAATCAGCTCGAGAGGCCAACTTTGGAGGTTGATATCTAGCAACTAAATGATGATCCTGACAAACTAATTAGTGTTCCATATTTTTCTCATGATAATGTACTTTCATGCCAGTTTTTGGAACCCCAACATCTCATTTGCTATTTTTTCAAAATCAAAAGCAAATGTAAAAAGTTCAGTTGCCATATACATTTCCAGAAAGTTGCGGAGAGCTCAACTTTGGCCCTCACCATTTCATAACAGAAGATGGATGGTGAAGAATCCTCTTACACATGCACTCATCAAGCCTAAATAAACTCAACTTTCTAGTTACAACTTCCCAGGAAGAGATTTAATGGGTTTTTAAAATTGCAAGTTGGTGAGCTCAAATCAGGTTTTGACAGGGGCAGTTTTCAAGGAGGTTAATTTGGAAGGTAATATCTAGCAATCGGGTCGTGTTCATAAAAAACCAATTGATGTCTCAAATTCTTCCCATGTTAATGTGCCTACATGCCAATTCTCAAGGTCCCGGCACTTCGTTCGATATTTTTTCAAAATCGAATCCAAATGGATTTTACACAGTTCTGTGACTGAATTCCCAGGCGCTTCAGAAAGGTCAACTTTGACATCTGATATCTTATGAAGGAAGAGGAATAATGAAAAATCCTTTTGCACACATGTTCACATGGCCTAAATGAACTAATCCCCAGGACGACAGCTTCTCAATATCAGATTTGATATTTTTCCAAAGAGGCAAAATAATAGGTTTCAGTTTAGTTTAAAATAGGTGCAAAACATGCTAAGTGAGCTACTTTGATTGTGAATAGCTTTTAATCCCAATAACTTCATGTCAATCCATCTGACGACCATACTCCCCTATCATAATTCAACATGTTGGTGTATTTTTGTGGCTCCGGGAGAAGTCTTGATTAGTTTTTTAGGCTAATTCTGAAGGCTAGTTGGCCTGTTTTGATCCCCGTGCAAGGTGTCGTGAAATGGAATTAAAAGAACTGGAAATACTTTTTATCTTTTTCGTGATATAACAATTTGCTACAATGGACACAGTTTCAGCAAAAGTCTCACTAATGAACAAGAGCTATAAAAAAATTCTCATCAGCAAGACATCATATAGGTCTCACCAATGGAAAACTCATCGGCAAGAGATATGCCATCGGAGTGAAAATCTCAAGTCATACCGGTCTAAAAAGTCTTGCCAATGGAGTCCCGTGAGTTGAAAGGTTTATTCAAAGGAGAATAAATATTTACAAAAAGGTGTAAATAAAATAAAGAAGGTACATATAAAAAATTAAATGACATGAGACTAATATAAAATAAAATATAAACCTCATATTTTGTGGAAGGAGATAAAAGTGAACAATCATTGAATATTTTTGGAAAGTAAAATATTATTCAGGAAGAGTTAAGAGGGTATATAATGACCAAAGAGATATTTTCACTAAGGGATATAAATATGCATAGACGAAGAGAATTGATTGAATGAGTAATTCTTTTACCTAGAAAATATTTTGCAATGAAATATTTTCACCGAGGAATAGAGAACAGGGAAATCATTTTCACCCAAAATGTATATTTTTTCCAAACAAAGGTGAAAAGGCATATAGGTTTATATTGGCCAACAAAGGGATTAAAATTAAAGTATTATGAAATAATTTATTCTTCACAGAAAAGTATATCAAATATCTTTTAATTAAAACAAGGTGAATACATTCACGAGGAGGTAAACATTTATTAAATTTAATCACCTCTTGACATTGTAACATATTTTCACCAAGATGTGAAATATTTTCACAAGGTTGTTTGAAAAACAAGATTTTATGAGTGGTAATTGTTTCCTACCTGAAGAGTAAAATATGTTTATCGATTGGGTGAAAATATGAACAAAAGGATATGACAAATAGTTATATTCACATTGGGAAATTATTTTCACGAGAATACAAATGCCAGGAAGATTAATTAAATAAAGAATCAGAATGCATGCAGAATGAAGGCAAACCCTAACGAGGGTATTATTTTAATACAACTTCATAATTTTACTCCCATGAGTAAAATATTTCTATTCCAAAAATTAAAGGAGCATTGCCATGATGGTTGGTTATTGTGAGTATTTTACAAGAAAATTACATATATTACAATTGCAAGAGTCAAAGTTACCCCAAGAGATTAATATTGGCAAAATTATGGAGGAAGATGATGTCACCGTAAACACTGCAAAATAAAAACCTAATCGGTGAGAGATAGCATCTCGGAATGACTAAAAATAAGTCTTCCAATATGCCGATGGGTGGGCAAAAGCTGAATTTAATATATACTGGTAAAGATATATAGCCGAATTCCACAATCTTCACCAGAATCTTCGCATCCTGAAACGAGATAATAGCTTCGAAAAAGGATTGTGGTTAAACTATGCAAATCACACAGAAACCCTAAAGTCATTATCGGAGAGACTTACTATATCGGAGTAAGTTTTTTAAATCTCTCCGACTACAAGGGTCACCGCGATGAAGAAAACCATGAGAGGCATTGTGGGAAGAGTCTTGCTGATAAATAGAATGATGGGTGAAACATATCGGAGAAACCAAAAGCATCGGGATGACATGTTAATTTCACAACGAAGGCCTGTGTTATGCCGATGGTGATAAAAGGCCATTCTGACATCGGGTAAATTTTATAGTGTTATGAAGTGGGTCCGAAAGCTGCATATTGCTAAGGTCAAAAGGAAAGTAAAAAAATATTAAAATAATTATCGGGAGGAGTTTTTCAATATAAAGTGAGTTATTGCAAAATCTATCAAGGCACGAAAGTTATTTTCCTAAAGAGTAAATTATTTGGAGAAGGGAAAATAGGTTTTCATTAACAATAAGGAATAATAAAATATTCTCACAGAAAGACATAATGAACCTACAAGGTAAAGATTTCGTATAATGGAGATGAAATATTTTTGAAGAATTAACTAAATAGGTAAGTGTTCTACCTAATGAATATTTTCAATGTGTGAAAATACAAGTGAAACATTTTCACTGAGGGGTTATAAAATGAATAATCATTTTATTCGGAGAGCATTTTTTGTTTGGGTTGAAACAAATTTGCCAGCTAAAGAAGGATTATAATTAATTGTAATTAATTTTGCCGATATACAAAGGTGAAAATTAAATTATTTTAATTTGCTGAAGGCAATTAACTAAAAGAATAGAGATACCAAAAATTGCAACGGAAGAAATAAAGGGTTGTAACCCTAAAATCTCAAACTATATATGCCAGATGAAATCAAAGATTAGAAGATCATCAGTAGATTAGGATCAAGATTAGATTAGAAAAAACATCAGTTGGATAACTGGATGGATTGACCAGTTGCCAAAATAAAATATTATGTTGTACATTGTAAAATCTTTCAAAATTGTATAGTGGAGAAAATGCACAAATTAATGATTTAATATTGGTGTCTATTGTTTGTTGAGCTGAGCAATTATTTGGTTGTCTCCATACTGTTATTTCTTTGTTATTTGAACCTGAATTTCCGAGTTGATATTTCAGTTTCATCGAAACACACTTGTTGTTTTTGTGTAATCAAATTAATTGGTTTCCATTATAGATATAAAATCCTTTTGATTGATTACAGTAACCTGGAGGTAGCATTTGGATAGGTAAGAACAACCCTATAATTGTCAGGATTGTCATACTGTCTCCAACTTGATATTGTCTTGTTATTCAAATTGAGCATCAACTCCATTTGTCAATACACATTTGCTGTCATTGTGTGATTCTTTTGATCGGTTCCTTCAAGTAAGGATTAAAAAATCCTTTCAATAAGTCACAATAACTTGGTAAGATTCGAGTGGATCACTAAGTAAAGTCTATCAATCACATTCTTGCACGTTTATACAAGCTATAAACAAACACAAGTGCCAAACAATTAGGATTGTAACCAATAAGTAAATCATATATCATATACACCTTGACTCCATTAGCCCAACAGAAACAGGCACTGGTCATACCAATTCCATTTTAGGATTCCATAAAATCTCATTCAAACAATTACATCTCAGATCTTAGTATTAGGAGTAGTTTAGAAGCTTGTATCTATTACATTTTATGCCATTGTAATAGATTTACTAATCCAGTCAAGTCATATAGTGTTAAGTCTGCTTTAGTTACAAAGGTACACCCACCTAGGTTTGTAGGACCTGAAGTGTAGGGAGCTAATAGCTCTATCAATTGGTCCAAAAACGTTGCAAATCCAAACATAGAGTCTGGTATCCTCTTAGGCTTAGCAACCTGCATTTTTGGGAACCAACAAAATGGTGACTCTGCTGGGGAAAAAACACATAGAAGAACCTGGTAGTAGACCATGTTATTAGAGTCAGAAGATTCAAAGGCATAGCCTTACTGGTGAAAGGAAAAACCCAGAAAATTGATTAGTCCTCTAAATAGAGGTGGCGACTCTACACAAAATTCAAATACAGATTGGTAGACTCTGCTGGCAAGAACCCAGAAAGATGAAGTTTTCCTCTTCTTACAAGAGGTGGCGACTCTGAAAATAAAATTGATGAAATATGAAAAAATATAACATACCCCCTTTAGATGCATTCTTTGAAATAAGGAGACATGAAGGAGAATATGGATATAAGTTGTTCATCAGGTTGGGAGATATCTATGAACAGATACCTTTTCATCTTAAACCTAGTTTATCCTTATTTATTAAAATGTTCATGCTTGCTTATGTGCCTATGTCTACTAATTGGCTTGAATCATTAAAGCCAGTTACTATAGACCAATTGGTTAAATTGATTCCTATCATAGAAAGGAAAAGGCACAAGGATATTATCAATATTGAATCCAATGATATTGAATATGACGAAACTAATATAACAATACGACGAGATATGGATGGACTAGCCACCTACCAAGATCATGAATATAACCAGTATATGGGGCATTATCAATACCAAATCCCATATCAAAACTTGCAAAGCAATGTTAGCCCTCGGGTCAACCAAAGTCTACAAGAAGAAATAAGATGGCAGCAACTACTTTTCCAACAGAGGGTGATAGATCTTGAAGTGTACAAACCAATTGATTTTAGAAACATTCAAGGTTACCCAAATCGTTCTCCCCCTTTAAATGTTGAAAATCATTTGCCAAAATTTAATGGATGTAAATGGGAATCTACAGATATGCACCTACAACAATTCATTGATATAGTGATGAATTGGCAAATCAATGGAGAAGACGTTATCATGAAGCTATTTGTGAAAACATTAGAAAATGCTGCCAAAGATTGGTTTTACAACCTTCCTATGCTTTGCATAACTTCATGGAATGAACTTGCAAATAAATTCGTGTGCCAGTATAAAGAGAAAAATGATGAGTATTTTCAAAAGGGAAGTCAAAGTAAATTTGGGGAATCTGGATTTTCTTTGTTCAGGAGAACATTGGATATCTATATGCAAATACCTGTTAATGTTAGGCCTGATGAATTCATCTGCATTGAAACATTCATGAAATTATATGTGTCTCATTGAGAAAAATGGCCTGAGTCACAGAAACCAGTTACTTTTGACCAAGTGTGTGAAATGATTGGTTTCGTAGAGGAAATCAGGTATGAGCATACTGGTAATGGTAAATCTACCAACACAGATAATGGCATGGACAATTATGAAGAAAGTGATCAAATAATGCATCCAGTAGATGAGACATATGATCTTGCACGAGACTTGGAGCCCCAGCATATTTCAGAAAATGAGAGTAGTCTTCAAAATGTAGATGATCCTTTTATCCCATCCCACCCACCGCAATATATGAATCAACAGTGTTGGGAGGAAGAAGAATATTGTTTCAAAAGATGGGTATACCAGAATATGAACTCCAAGTGTTTCCAGACCCATGTTATCCCGAGGATGAAGTCTTTTCAGATAACTAGGGTGAATATTTTCAAAAAGTAGAACAAAATCTTGATCAAGGGGAAATACACATAGCAGAAAATAATCTTCAGGCCTGTTCAAAATCATTATATGATGATATAGCACAAGAAGATGAAGAGGATGACTATTTTCAAACAGGGCAAACTCACAGTGAGGAGGAAGTGTACATATCTGAAAATGATTTTCAAAATTTTTCAAACCCATTGTATGATGAAAAGATGGAAGAAGATCAGATGACATTTTGCCAAGGTATGCCAGAAAATGAATTTCAAGTGTTCTCAAATCCATGTTATCAAGAAGATGAAAGGCATTTAGATAGTCAGGGAGGTGAATATTCTGATAAAGAGTCTATAAATGATGAGGTTGATGAAATATGTACATCAAATTTTGAGCATTATAGTAGTGATGAAAAGAATGATGAAAATTTCAGTAAGAGGGTTGATGAAGAAACATGCTCACTTGACAGTGAGCATATTTCAGAATTGCTCACCAAAGAATATCAAAGATATGTACATAAAGATGATACCCAAATACTGTGTCCAGCGCATATATCATTTGACAGTGAATCCATTCAACATGGTAAGGGTGATGAAATATACGAGGCCATATTTCCCAAGTCACATTTTTGCAAAGAAGAGACAGATAGTGGTCATAAGTTCTCTTGTGACACTGATCCAGAGATAAAGATGTCCATTGAACTAGAGGAGGTTGATGATTCCAGTATGTATGATTGACAGATTATTGACTCTCAAGCATGTGGGGAAGATAGATGTGATAAGGAAGAAGATATAGTGTTTTATGTTGGAATCAACATTGATTATAGCATTTGTCAGAAGCAGCCTGATTTATTCCATTTTCCAATTCAATTAAAAAACCAACATTTGGTGAATAACAATAGATATGATAAAATAAGACATCCTACAAGGTTTGATAATCATGACTTCCTTAGGTCATGCAATGATGAAGGTGTTCAGACTATGCCTGACTTCCAGATACCAAATAATACAGAACACACTTGCAGCATAAAATATGATGCATTATTGAACTATATGAACAGATTCAGTCAAGCAGATGGGGTATCATTACAACATGATCAGAACAAGGTTTTTGACAGGGGAAAGACGTGGATTTTCTTTTCTGATATGGTCTTTTGACTATATCAGTTTTGGGGCAAAAAGTTGACTCTGTTACCCAATGAAGAAGGCGTTGGTCTACTCCCCAGAAATCTGGGATCTTGCTATGCCCGCAGGGGGCATACATCCCCAGACAGAGCCACTGTTGGGACCTAAAATTTCATACTAATTTTTGCAAGATTTTAGGTTCCCATATGAAAAATTCAATTTCAACACTCATAGATACACCTGCACAATATGCTCAAATGGCTTACTTTGAAGCATTATAATTCGGAGCCAGTTCGTCTTCATACAAAATCATTTCACAAACATGTTTGTCTACCATATGTAAGTGAGCACACCTGATTTCAGCTTCCTATGATCAATTTTGACTAGGTTTTGAAGAACCAAGTTGGAGGGTTTTGATAAGGTTTGTTACTTGCACAATGTGAAATCAGCCCGAGAGGCCAACTTTGGAGGTTGATATCTAGCAGCTAAATGATGATCCTGACAAACTAGTTAGTGTTCCATATTTTTCTCATGATAATGTACTTTCATGCCAGTTTTTGCAACCCCAACATCTCGTTTGCTATTTTTTCAAAATCAAAAGCAAATGTAAAAAGTTCAGTTGCCATATACATTTCCAGAAAGTTGCGGAGAGCTCAACTTTGGCCCTTACCATTTCATAACAGAAGATGGATGGTGAAGAATCCTCTTACACATGCACTCATCAAGCCTAAATAAACTCAACTTTCTAGTTACAACTTCCCAGGAATAGATTTAATGGGTTTTTAAAATTGCAAGTTGGTGAGCTCAAATCAGGTTTTGACAGGGGCAGTTTTCAAGGAGGTTAATTTGGAAGGTAATATCTAGCAATCGGGTCGTGTTCATAAAAAACCAATTGATGTCTCAAATTCTTCCCATGTTAATGTGCCTACATGCCAATTCTCAAGGTCCCGGCACTTCGTTCGATATTTTTTCAAAATCGAATCCAAATGGATTTTACACAGTTCTGTGACTGAATTCCCAGGCAGCTTCAGAAAGGTCAACTTTGACATCTGATATCTTATGAAGGAAGAGGAATAATGAAAAATCCTTTTGTACACATGTTCACGTGGCCTAAATGAACTAATCCCCAGGACGGCAGCTTCTCAATATCAGATTTGATATTTTTCCAAAGAGGCAAAATAATAGGTTTCAGTTTAGTTTAAAATAGGTGCAAAACACGCTGAGTGAGCTACTTTGATTGCGAACAGCTTTTAATCCCAATAACTTCATGCCAATCCATCTGACGACCATACTCCCCTATCATAATTCAACATGTTGGTGTATTTTTGTGGCTCCGGGAGAAGTCTTGATTAGTTTTTTAGGCTAATTCCGAAGGCTAGTTGGCCTGTTTTGATCACCATGCAAGGTGTCATGAAATGGAATTAAAAGAACTGGGAATACTTTTTATCTTTTTCGTGATATAACAATTTGCTACAATGGACACAGTTTCAGCAAAAGTCTCACTAATGAACAAGAGCTATAAAAAAATTCTCATCGGCAAGACATCATATAGGTCTCACCAATGGAAAACTCATCGGCAAGAGATATGCCATCGGAGTGAAAATCTCAAGTCATACCGATCTAAAAAGTCTTGCCAATGGAGTCCCGTGAGTTGAAAGGTTTATTCAAAGGAGAATAAATATTTACAAAAAGGTGTAAATAAAATAAAGAAGGTACATATAAAAAATTAAATGACATGAGACTAATATAAAATAAAATATAAACCTCATATTTTGTGGAAGGAGATAAAAGTGAACAATCATTGAATATTTTTGGAAAGTAAAATATTATTCAGGAAGAGTTAAGAGGGTATATAATGACCAAAGAGATATTTTCACTAAGGGATATAAATATGCATAGACGAAGAGAATTGATTGAATGAGTAATTCTTTTACCTAGAAAATATTTTGCAATGAAATATTTTCACCGAGGAATAGAGAACAGGGAAATCATTTTCACCCAAAATGTATATTTTTTCCAAACAAAGGTGAAAAGGCATATAGGTTTATATTGGCCAACAAAGGGATTAAAATTAAAGTATTATGAAATACTTTATTCTTCACGGAAAAGTATATCAAATATCTTTTAATTAAAACAAGGTGAATACATTCACGAGGAGGTAAACATTTATTAAATTTAATCACCTCTTGACATTGTAACATATTTTCACCAAGATGTGAAATATTTTCACAAGGTTGTTTGAAAAACAAGATTTTATGAGTGGTAATTGTTTCCTACCTGAAGAGTAAAATATGTTTATCGATTGGGTGAAAATATGAACAAAAGGATATGACAAATAGTTATATTCACATTGGGAAATTATTTTCACGAGAATATGAATGCCAGGAAGATTAATTAAATAAAGAATCAGAATGCATGCAGAATGAAGGCAAACCCTAACGAGGGTATTATTTTAATACAACTTCATAATTTTACTCCCATGAGTAAAATATTTCTATTCCAAAAATTAAAGGAGCATTGCCATGATGGTTGGTTATTGTGAATATTTTACAAGAAAATTACATATATTACAATTGCAAGAGTCAAAGTTACCCCAAGAGATTAATATTGGCAAAATTATGGAGGAAGATGATGTCACCGTAAACACTGCAAAATAAAAACCTAATCGGTGAGAGATAGCATATTGGAATGACTAAAAATAAGTCTTCCAATATGCCGATGGGTGGGTAAAAGCTGAATTTAATATATACTGCTAAAGATATATAGCCGAATTCCACAATCTTCACCAGAATCTTCGCATCCTGAAACGAGATAATAGCTTCGAAAAAGGATTGTGGTTAAACTATGCAAATCACACAAAAACCCTAAAGTCATTATCGGAGAGACTTACTATATCGGAGTAAGTTTTTTAAATCTCTCCGACTACAAGGGTCACCGCGATGAAGAAAACCATGAGAGGCATTGCGGGAAGAGTCTTGCTGATAAATAGAACGATGGGTGAAACATATCGGAGAAACCAAAAGCATCGGGATGACATGTTAATTTCACAATGAAGGCCTGTGTTATGCCGATGGTGATAAAAGGCCATTCTGACATCGGGTAAATTTCATAGTGTTATGAAGTGGGTCCGAAAGCTGCATATTGCTAAGGTCAAAAGGAAAGTAAAAAAATATTAAAATAATTATCGGGAGGAGTTTTTCAATATAAAGTGAGTTATTGCAAAATCTATCAAGGCACGAAAGTTATTTTCCTAAAGAGTAAATTATTTGGAGAAGGGAAAATAGGTTTTCATTAACAATAAGGAATAATAAAATATTCTCACAGAAAGACATAATGAACCTACAAGGTAAAGATTTCGTATAATGGAGATGAAATATTTTTGAAGAATTAACTAAATAGGTAAGTGTTCTACCTAATGAATATTTTCAATGTGTGAAAATACAAGTGAAACATTTTCACTGAGGGGTTATAAAATGAATAATCATTTTATTCGGAGAGCATTTTTTGTTTGGGTTGAAACAAAGTTGCCAGCTAAAGAAGGATTATAATTAATTGTAATTAATTTTGCCGAGATACAAAGGTGAAAATTAAATTATTTTAATTTGCTGAAGGCAATTAACTAAAAGAAAAGAGATACCAAAAATTGCAACGGAAGAAATAAAGGGTTGTAACCCTAAAATCTCAAACTATATATGCCAGATGAAATCAAAGATTAGAAGATCATCAGTAGATTAGGATCAAGACTAGATTAGAAAAAACATCAGTTGGATAACTGGATGGATTGACCAGTTGCCAAAATAAAATATTATGTTGTACATTGTAAAATCTTTCAAAATTGTATAGTGGAGAAAATGCACAAATTAATGATTTAATATTGGTGTCTATTGTTTGTTGAGCTGAGCAATTATTTGGTTGTCTCCATAATGTTATTTCTTTGTTATTTGAACCTGAGTTTCCAAGTTGATATTTCAGTTTCATCGAAACACACTTGATGTTTTCGTGTAATCAAATTAATTGGTTTCCATTACAGATATAAAATCCTTTTGATTGATTACAGTAACCGGGAGGTAGCATTTGGATAGGTAAGAACAACCCTATAATTGTCAGGATTGCCATAATATCTCCAACTCGATATTGTCTTGTTATTCAAATTGAGCATCAACTCCATTTGTCAATACACATTTGTTGGCATTGTGTGATTCTTTTGATCGGTTCCTTCAAGCAAGGATTAAAAAATCCTTTCAATAAGTCACAGTAACCTGGTAAGATTCGAGTGGATCACTAAGTAGAGTCTATCAATCACATTCTTGCATGTTTATACAAGCTATAAACAAACACAAGTGCCAAACAATTAGGATTGTAACCAATAAGTAAATCATATATCATATACACCTTGACTCCATTAGCCCAACAGAAACAGGCACTGGTCATACCAATTCCATTTTAGGATTCCATAAAATCTCATTCAAACAATTCCATCTCAGATCTTAGTATTAGGAGTAGTTTAGAAGCTTGTATCTATTACATTTTATGCCATTGTAATAGATTTACTAATCCAATCAAGTCATATAGTGTTAAGTCTGCTTTAGTTACAAAGGTACACCCACCTAGGTTTGCAGGACCTGAAGTGTAGGGAGCTAATAGCTCGGTCAATTGGTCCAAAAATGTTGCAAATCTAAACATAGAGTCTGGCATCCTCTTAGGGTTAGCAACCTGCTTTTTTGGGAAAAGTAAAGTTGTGATTAATTTTCTAATGGATAATATTATATGCAAATTTAGTACTCCAGTAAGATTGATTACAGATAATGAGATGTGTTTTAGATCTGATGAATTCAAAGGATTTTGCAGTACACATGGTATCACTGTTTCTTATGCTGCTCCCTACCATCCATAGGCCAATGGACAAGCAGAATCAAGTAACAAAAGCCTCTTCAAAATCATAAAAAGAATGTTGGATAGAAACAAGAAGGCTTGGGATTCAAAATTAAGAATGGCAGTATGGGCTGATAGGATTACTATAAAAAGAGCAATTGGGAGATCTCCTTATGAGTTGGTGTATGGGACACAAGCCAGATTGCCATTGGAAAATCTTATACCAGTATACAAATTTATTCTTCAGGAAGACTTGAAGATTCCTAAACCCATGGAGGAAAGGTTGGAACAACTGGCAGAACTGGATGAAACAAGAAGAATAGCTCAGAGGCAGAATGTTAAATTACAATCACAAGTAAAATATCTCTTTGACAAGAAGGCCAAAGACAGAAAGTTTGAAATAAATGATCTGGTACTGATGTGGAATGCAAGGTGTCAGGACAAAGGAAAACATGGAAAATTTGAAGCCCTGTGGTTGGGTCCTTTCGTTATTACTGGCAAGGGAGGTGATGATTCTTACTATGTACAGAATATGTCAGGAGAGGAGCAGGAATTGCCTATACATGGGCAATACTTGAAGCAGTTCTTTTCATAAACATGTACAAAGAGAATTGAGCGTTGCCAGTGCATGGACAACCTTCAAATAATTCTCAAAATATTTTATTCCATGCACAGTAGTCTAGGAATCATTCCCGTTCCCTATTATTTGTTACTTTCCTTTTCCCATTTTCATAAAAACCTCACCCCAAAATAAATAAAATATGTGGTCTACTTTCCCAGGAGATCTGGATCCTTGTTATACTCACAGGGAGTATACATCCCAGACAGAGCCACTGTTAGGATAGTAAAATTTTGAAATTTTACTATCTTCTCACTCCATCATATTTGAACAAATTCTGAAAAAACATCTCAAAAAACCATGATAAAAAATTTTATGTATCTCTCAAGGTGTCTAATGATGAGCAGTGCCAAATTTCTTCAAGGTCAATCCATCGGCAAGATGTTGTTTTGCTTACACCAACACATAAGGAATCATTTGAAAATAACCATCGATGTGAGAATGCAGATCGAAAGGAGATTTATGGAAGTCACCGATGGAATAAGTAATACTGATGACCTTACATCAGCAAGAGAACCAAGTAGTCATACCGATCGGTATGACTGATAACCATCGGAGGATCCTTCAAAAGCTGCCCCGACGGTATATATCATACCGATGAAATATTTCGGCAAGAGTTTCACCGAACATCCTGCAAGGGCGACGAAGCAAAGAACCATCGGCAAGAAGTAAATTATCAAGATAAGACACAAAGAAGTTTCTGATACTCAAAGTCTTGGCGATAAGAGAGATTTCGGTGAGACTCACAGCAATACACATATTTATCGGGATAACTCGACATATCGGGACAAAGGAATTAGGTCTTGCCAATTCATAATCACGGTGATCAAAAGGTGTCGGTGACACTTTGATATACTCTGTCTGATAAAAAATATGAAAGGATCATCGGGGAGATGATTTGGATTGAGTTATCTTTAAAAAGCTATCCCGATAGTATATTTCATTCCAATAAGAATAAATTCATACCTGTTGATACTCTAGCGGCAAGACAATATCAAAGTCATCCCGATCCAAAGTAAAGATGACTATCGGTGAGACGACAAAGATCGGGGGAACATAATTATGTTATCCCGATATTATTAATCACCCCGATAAACAAATTATATCGGTGAGATGCATTACGTTGGAGAGAAATCTAAATCACACGGCGATGAAACAGGTCCTGCCGATGGTCACGCTGATTGATTGCTCACACCATAAAAGCATTAAGGTCACCCAGATAATTTAAAAATCACGCCGATAAAGGGAGTTATGGCGATGTGGCATTTCACAGCGACGAACATTGAATTGATCAGATAATTAAATACAAACGGCTATGAAATCTTTTACGATCATTATAATTGCAAAGCTGTCTGAGAAGAGAATACAGAGGAACTCTTGAGGCAAAAGCAGAGGATTTCAATTCCAGCCAACAAGCGACAGGTACATACATACAAACTATTGTATAACTTGTGTTTAAATTTTCTGCCAAAGTTTTAAATATGGAAAATCCGGGAAAGGGAAAAGGAAGAAAGTCACAAGGGGAAACCAGTAAGTCCAAAAAACAAAAAACTAAACAAACCCCTAAGGAAACAGTGAAAGATAGAAAACTCAACTAGAACTTGATTGACCAACTGCCTGGGTCAACTCCCAAGGCCAGAAGGTCTGCTCAACTCAGGGCAGAGGTTGAGAGATTAGAAGATAAACATAAACACCTGGGAGATATCTGGACCCCAATTCGGGGATATGAGCTTTTCATATTCCACTATAATAGAAGGTTTAGGAATGCTCCTGTGTCAAACCCATGGCACATGAATTTAGGAAAACTGGTTGTGCCTAATGTATTCTTGAATGTGGAACTCCTTCAATTGCTTGCCAGACATTACAATTCAGGCCTGAAAGCCATATGCAACCCACAGGGAGAACCAATTGTGCATCTGTCAAAAAATGCTATTTGTGAGGTGTTTGATTTAGATGACTTATGCACTGTCCCTATTGTTTATGAAGATCTGGATAAAGAGTATTGGAGAATGGATACAACTTACAATGGATGGAGGTTGCCCATTCATAGGCCTAGGGTTGAAGGAGAAGTGATGCCCTTAACTAAAAATGATGGCCCTCCCTTTCATGTAGCTATATTTGAACCATATATACAGTATACCTATTTCTCTGTAGGCCAAGTCCTTGGTTCAGAGGTCCCCGAGTTCATGACTATTCCTCTAATGGTCATAGCTTCTGACATTCAGTGTCATAATGCAAGGCAGTTTGATTATGCTGCTTATATTGCTAATAGAATGGACTCTGGTCTATCTGCAATAAAAAATAGTGCTCCAGCATGCTCTTTTGAGCATTACTCAATGCTTATGCACATGGTGTTATATTACAGCCAGGAAGTAGGGTTATGGCCAAGTGAGTTTCGAGTTGTTGCTGCAGATAAGAAAGGGGAAAATATACCCATACAGATGTGGACCAAAATCTGGGATAGTAGATATGCCCACTCCAGCTATGTTCAATTTGAAGAACACTGTGTAAAAGTGCTGTATAGGTATTTTAACCACCCTTGTGAATATTCAATTTCAACTAAAATAAAAAGATTCCTCAGACCAAAAGATTTTGGTGGCCCCCCTACTGTCACTCATAATTGGGGGGACTGGTATTGCTTTGAGGATGCTACTATGATCAGAGTTTATGGATTTGAGGATACGCCATTCATATTGCCTAAGACTGTCCCTGACAGACTTGCATATTTAGAGATAATTAGGCAAATGCATTGTTCAAATGTGATGCATCTAAGTTCACATGATAAACAATCATTTATGCCCAGCACCTTATGTTTTGGAGATTTTACTGTGGTTTCAAAAGAAGGTTACAATCTCATTTTGGATAAATTAATGCATTATAACATGATGACTGCTAAGGCGAGGAAAGGATTTGACCCTGAAGGTTTTATTGACTCTGCAAGAAAACAAAATCTCAGTGGATACATGCACATACATTATCCACATGATGATGTTATTAGAAATCTAGAAGAAGCTGAAGTTGAATTGGTGGTAGAAAAGTATAATAGGGATTTAAGTGAAAAGAAAAAATAGATAGAAGAGATTGAGGTTGTATCCTCTGAAGATGAAGAGCTGACAGGGCAGGAGCAGTCACAAGACAAAACAGTGGAAATGTCCAAAAGGAAAATGCAACAATATCAGCCTCCAGTTGTGCTACATGATGAGGAGGGGTCTGCTGATGAGGATCCACACCAAATAGCCTATGATTCTTTCATTTCAGATGATAAATTCATTCAATCAAAAGAATTTAAATTATTCTTGTATAAATACAAAGGGAAAGAGATCAAAGAGTTAGTAGATGATGTTTCTGCTGATAATGAAAGGCAATTATTAGATATGCTAAAGGAAACAGTAGATAAAGAGATGCAAGATATGACACCTAGCAAGGGTAGACAGTTGCTTAAGGATACAGGGGTTATGATTTTTCTTGGTCTAGATTTAAATTTTGCTTTGGTTTTTGACAGTTTTCTGAATAGTGTTGATGATAAGTATAAGCTTACTCCAGAAGGAGTTAATGAAGTATATATGGGAACAAGATATAATAATGATGAAAATTCCTTGATGATATGGGCGTTATACCCTCCCCATAAGAAGACGGCCATCATAGATACTGAAAAGACTTTTGGCCATGGCAGGGGAAACTGACCCTATAATTACTGCAGACATTGGTATCAATGCTACAAAATTGAATAAAGCACAAGCTCAAATGTTGATCAAAGAGAGAGATGCATACAAATTGAATTGTGAAAGATTGACAAAAGAAAATGATTACTTGAAGGATGCTATTAAGAGTACTTTTGGCCAATCCACAAAAAGAATAACTCAAGGTGAGAGCTCACAGGGTATTCAAGTATTATCCCCTGACTAGGCAACACAAATTCAGATGGATGCATTTGTTACAATACTGCAGAGCAGGTATGCAAATATGGTGCGGTGGTTAAACCAGTTTTGGGATAATTACTCAGAGAATCATAAAGCAGTTAAAGAACATGAAAGACTTGAAGAGAGAATACAAGAAAAATTGATTGAGCTACAAAACAGAAGTGCTGCTGATAGTACAGATATCTCTGATGCAAGAGCATTGCTCAAACAACACCAAAATTACTATGACAAACTTAAAGATGATGCTAAGGAAGGAAATGATGCCTCAAATGCAACAATGCTTGGGATATTTAAAGACAACGGAGAGGTGAAGAGTAAAGAAGAATGGATTATTGATTGTCAAATTATATTACACAAAGCCACAGGAGCTCTGAAAGACAAAGCCTCTGCATCTAGAGAAGTTTGCAAACAATTGGAAAGCATGATCACACTTGATATAATTACCAGAAGTGCTGTTGACCTTACTGATTCTCATCGTGAGCAGGATTACTTGGATCACTTGGCTAAAGTTTACTTATGGTTGAATAAGGCCTAATCATGATTATGTCATAGTTGTTAATGATTGTTAAGTTCCCAAAAAACTTATTGAAGAGTTATGTCTCTTCATAGAAATATCTATATAAGTTCAAACAATCGATGCTGAGAGATTATCAGCAGTAGAATATATTCATATACATAATATATACAATGTTTCAAAATGACTATGTTGCATATTTTATTTGAAGAAAAAGTTTGAAGTTCTCTGATTCAGTGGTTCTACTTTGGTATCAGTTGTTTGTTAAAATTATTCAATTGTGTGGCTGTCTCCATTTCTGCATTTCCTTGATATTTAGATTAACATATCAAGTATATATTTGATCTGTCAATACACATTTGCTGTATCTGTGTGATTAAATAGGTTGGTGTCCATTTGAGGAATTAAACCCTTCTGATTTAGTCACAGTAGCCTAGAAGTGTTAAGTTTGGATTACTAAGTAGGGCCATATAATTAGGATTGCCATTCTGTCTCCAAGATAATATTATCTGTTAATCTTGCTCATTCATTTCATTTGGTTCCTTCAAGTAAGGATTATAATACCTTCTGGTGAATTATAAGATATATGGTTATATTGGTTGGATTATCAAGAAGAGTTTGTCAGTCATTTCCTTGCACGTTTATACAAGTTATAAACTAAAACTGTGCCAAACAATTAGAATTATTGCCATTAGGAAACCACTAGTCTTGGTCCTTCAAATTGACTCTATTACCCAACAAGGCACTAGTCTTATTTAACTCAATACTTAAAACCTTTTACCTTGATATTGCTTATACAATTTCTACCAATCACTCATTAGACATTAGACATAAAACTATTTAGCAAGCATTTCATCTATCATACATCTTATGCCATTGTAGATAGATTTAATTAGCCCACACATTCACATTCAGTCTGCTTTAATTTTCCAAGGTTTACCCACCTAGGTGTAGCAGGACCTAAAACGAAGGAAAACATCAAACCTTGAAGGTTGATTTCGTCAAGTTAGTTCAAAAAACGTTGCCAATCTAAACATAGAGCTTGGCGTCCTCTTAGGATTGGCAACCTACATTTTTGAGACCTAACAAATCCTCCACAGGCTACAACACACTATAGCTACACCTCACCAGGCTCTGGAATCTCCCGACTTTTGTAACCCTAAATCAGATAGGGTTTCTATTTTCCCACCTATTCTTGACTCCACACTTATCTGCTTTTCTCTACTACTACCCAAGGTTCCCAAATAGTCATAAATAACACTTTTTGGTGGCCTCCAACTAAATTTCAAAATTTGCAACTCCCTCCAAAAGTAGGTCAACTTTCGGGAAGCATAGATTTTGATCCAGGTGTCTGATTGACGAACTGTTTTAAGCGTTGAAAAGCTTGTGATGTGAAATATCATGCAAAAAATTTGAAAATGAATTTTTATCAACTTTTTGGGATGTTATGGGATGTTTTAGTGCCTCATATCTCATTTCAAAAATTTTTAGGGGCTTTTCAGAAAATAAAAGCTTCAATATCTTTCAGCTCACAAATGATCTTTGCCTGATTCCTTCACCAAAGGTCTTATATTTCCAATATGTAACTTTCTGTAATTTTTTGCTTCAATCCATGCCCAAATGCAAATTTTCCTAAAATAGCAGGTACACTTTCCAAAATAGGCAAGTTGCTATTTTTAGCAATTTTGGAAAAAAACTGAAAGCCTTACATCATTATTCTAGATATTATGGAACCAAAAACACTAATTATGGAAAGAAATGAAAACAACTACAATGATTTTGAATTATCTTCTTTTTGGGTGATGCAAGATTGCCCTTACACCACTGGATGCTCTTGCATCACTCCATCCCTATCTCTCCTATCTCTCCAACCCTCATCGGCTGAGTCGATCTCACTGTCACCCAGTATGCATCATAATCTAGTAATGTGCCTAGATATATAGGACCATGTCCCCACTTCCATACAACTAGATGTAGCCCCTATCTCTCTGCTAAAGCCATGTCAACCACTACCTTTGGCCCCCAATCAAAAACTTCCTGTCAAGTCCTCCCAAAAATTGCATCACCAACTAGTACTGCCTGTGGCAACCCAAACTATCTCAAAACCCTCTCAGGCAAATAGTGCTCTATAATATATATCCCACGTCCAAAAATATGTCTTGCCTACCTAGCATAGACAAGCTCTCTATCCTCCTCATCCGATCTCTCACATCCTAGCCATGGCCCCCATATAAACATGTCTACCTCATCCAATATCTGCCGTCAGTACACTAGTGCTCTGCACTGCCAGTATGTCAGAGCTCCTCTATACATCCTTGCATAATGCTTTCCCATTTCTCTAGC
Source organism: Cunninghamia lanceolata (assembly GCA_027924645.1). Taxonomy (NCBI): domain Eukaryota; kingdom Viridiplantae; phylum Streptophyta; class Pinopsida; order Cupressales; family Cupressaceae; genus Cunninghamia; species Cunninghamia lanceolata. Next base: position 17,891,532 of record BSBN01000391.1, read on the forward strand.
CACGCATCCATCTGGCCTCATCATTGGAATATGCTCATATGCCCATACATGCAAAACTGTGACTCTTGCAGACATACTAGCCCCAAACATATATGCATAGTCATGCAGATAATGATAGAGCTGTCCCAACACACACTCCACCCATGCATATCTCATCCCATAAGCAAACATCCCCTCCATCACTGTCCCCCATCCAACTGGGAATCCTCTCGCTCGTCTATCACCAACTAGCCATATGATAATAGCTACAACTACTCGCTATAGCCTATCACATAGCTCCTCCATCCTCACCATCAGAATCTCTAAGCCCTCTACCGCAATATTTGGTGTCCCAAACAATCATCTAAATGCAGCCAAACCCAAGTTAGGATCATAATCCACCCTATCTCCATCAATAGGAATGCACAAAATCTGAAATACATCCTCTAGTGTGATCATGGCCTCTCTTGTCGGCAACAAGAACGAACTATGCTTGCTCCTCCATCGCTCCACCATCGACATCATCAATCCTCGATGCACCTGTATCGGCTCTAATCTAGATACATGCTCTAACTTGAGGATCTCTAACAATAGCCGCTCCTTTATATCCAACAATCTCACCAACCACAAATCCCTAGGATGTGGCTCTCATGATAACAAGGGTGGTAGTACATCCTGCATCATTTCGCTCATCATATCAGTCTCTTGTGCTTCACACAACAGACAAACTAACTGTTTCCTGATCTACCTGCTTATATCTCCTGCAAGTGACTCATTTTTCTATTTACAACCATCTGTTGGTCCCAAGCACTGCATTATACTACATGCGCCTATAGTCTAGGCTACATGCGACCTATTTCTCATATACACCTGCCTATTGACTAAAAGCAAGATAAACACCTATATGCGCATACCTTTTGACCATAAGCAATCTATTTTCTATACATGAGCATCTATTCTTTCTAAGCGAGCTATACTTATATATGCACCTACTTTTAGCCCATAAGTGACTTACATTTAACTATATGAGCATTCTACCTATCTATTTGCCTAGCCGACTAGCAGTGACCTTCTTTTGCCATATGCGGTCCCTTCGAGCCTATAAGCAACCTAAACTACCCTAAGTGAACCCTTTTCCTACCTATGCGACCTGCATGGCCTATCCTAAAACCTAGTCACTTCTGGTGATGTGTGTGCATTCATTATGCTTTTAACATTAAAAAACTCATGCTTTTAGCAAAAATTTTGAAACATACCGGTGCGTCTGCTCCTGTTGGTCGCCCATGCATCATCACTCACTCGACATGATGCTCATTGCGTGGAATAACCATCCTGAAAGCTCTCAGAACTCCAAACTTTTTCACACTCCTAAGCTCTCGATTGCTACTTGCAGAAAGCACAAATGAGCCTATTTGCACTTGATAGTCCTATTTATAGCCCCGTGTAAACCCTAATTCTTCTATACCTCAGCCTATTTTCATCCTAATCATCCCACTTTTTCTCCCAACCAACCCCCGTTTTCTCCGTCTCAGCCTTGGTTTTTTAGCCTTTCATCTTATTGTGAGTCAACACAGCCCTTCCTAGTTAGCCTGGCTTACCTCTTGAGGGGGCATCACCTGCCAGTTGCACTGGGGCATAACCTTGTTTATCAAGTGATTATCGTATCTTCTTTGACACAACATTTTAATGAACATTGTATCAAAGAGGGGCAAAATGTAGACACCCAAAATTGACCTAATTATCATTAGTATTTAAATTTCACATTAGCTATTATTTGTATTTATCTAACACACTTGAGCAATATCCCTAGCACCTATTTCTTCTATTAATTAAATAAATTTATATTTATTTAATAATTCATTAGCTATTTCTTCTAAGCTATAATTAAACAATCTTTAATTTTTTAATTATCTTATTTCTATCTATTTTAATTAAATAAATCTTATTTATTTAATTGAAATTTCATTCACAAATCCACTTTCCAATTAATTAAATAAATTTTATTTATTTAATTAATTCCTCTTATCATTTAACTCATGAGCCGACATGTGTGCCTCTTTCATTTAAAAAGATAAGTGGTAGTACATCTTTTATTTAATATCTTTCACATGTAGTACTTTTTATTTACATGGTCACACATAAGCCTTATCTTGCCTCCACTTGTCATCTTAGCCATTCACATAGACACCAAATCTCCACCATTGATTTATTTTGGTTGAGTTCTATATAAACACCCTCTCATTCCATACTACATCTATCCAGCATTCATATAGCGTCTACATTATCATCTTGAGCATATTGAGAATTTTAGCATCCATTGAGCATATTATCATTATCATCCATCCATTATGGTAGCTTTCCTCTTCATGATTGTTTATTGTTGAAGAAGCAAACCACATCATAAATAAGGAATCATACAATCTAGGTGATATTGTTCTTGAATTGGATGCTTTTGATTTCATTTAGATTAGATTCTTTGATGATGGTAGGGTTAGGTTTTCATGGCTATGCTTGATCTTATCAACCTAATTTTTACCTATCACTTTTTAGCACACTTGGTGGGACCCACGTCCTTGATTTATTTTGTTATTTGAAGTTTTTTTTGTGAAGATCAAATTTTTTGAGTGCTTATGGCAAGTTTCAGTCGCTTCTGAGTGAAAACCAGTCGTTGTCTAATTATATGCATCGCTTTCAAGCTAAAACCTACCACTTATAGCATTTTCCAAATCACTTTTAAGTGAACAGTGATCACTTATGGTCTTTTCTACATCACTTTTAATCTAACAATGATCGCTTTCTGCAAAACTAGGGTTTTTTGTTATATTCTATCTTTTTTCGTAGATCTAGGTCACTTTTAGTCTGTATCATTTGTAATTTAGTTTTCTTTGTTACTAATTGGGTATTTGAGCATCATCTTATCAATTGTCCAAGAAAAGGAGGTTATCAAACTACTAACATATTTGTTGCAGCTCTAATCGATCCAAGACTTATGGTTTTTTTTTCACTAATTTAGGAACATTTGGGCTTGGTGCTTAAAATGAATTATTCTTTGCTCTGTGCTTGATTTATCTTTCTTGATTGCTTGAATGTGCATGTTTGTAACCCAAATTTAATAGCAAAAGTATCCTCTCCCCTTGCCTATCAAATGGATCTTGGTGTATGAGAACTTGTTATTATCTTTAGAGGGCCTGCCTTCCCAGTGTGAGAAGGGGTACGACCTAGGTGGTAACAGGCTAAAGCCAAGTCCTTCTAAATCACTATATAAAAAAATTGTTTGTGTCAAAAGCCACAAACCATGGGTGTTGTTGTCTTATGCCAACAACCAACCTCCCCCAAAACCATCCAAGGTGTAACCCTTGAAGGCTGGGAGACTCCATAACAGAAAGTAGCGCTGCCATACGTATAGCTACCTAAACGGATGCCCTTATTAGCAACCTTATGTAGTAGTCAAAAACCTTCTATTTGTTGATACAAAAGGTGGGACCTTTGAAGCCACCCTAATTCACGTGGTTCTTAGTAGAGATAGCAGGGACAATCCTAAGGTTTGGTGGGGGGACAAGCCTTGGGAAACCTAAATCTTGATATGCGTGACAAGTGTGTGCCATGGAGAGGAGCTGATACTACCAAGATCCTGAAGCTATTCACTTTGAATAAGCACGGCCAGGGGACTCAACAAATACAGCCCTTTCCTAGCCTAGGTTGTACAAGTTTGTGATTGTTCTAAGTGTGAGTGACTGAAATTACTATTTTCTTGTCAAAAACACAATCCAAACATATTTCCTGATAGACACAAACTACTTTTGAGTTTTAACTGCCCACATATAGATAACCATATCACTTTTAACCAGCAGTTAGTCTCCTTTTGCTTAAACTGAATCACCTTTGAACAACAGCTGCTTGCCTTTGGTCTGAACTGAGTCACCTTTGATCAACTGTAAATCTCCTCTAAATCAACATTGATCGCTTATAGTAAATTGGCCCGCCTCTAGTTAGTACTGTAGCCTCTTACCTAAACTGAAACTAGATCACTTTTAAGCTATTATCAATCACTTTTGGGCTTTTCTGTTTTATTTGAGCTATTACCTATCACTTGTGGTTAAATATTAGCAAATCTTAGTAACTCAGTTGAATCAGCTACATTTCTCACTTGCTTAGCTTCAACATTAGCTTTCAAACTTGACTTTGATCATTTGTAGATACCTGGACTTTGTCTCCTACCTTGAGCATAATAAACAATTGGACTTTGCAGACTTTCCATCCTCTTGAGACCCCAAACTAGCAAACCAAACATCAAACTATCAACCTAATCAATCAACAAAACATCATCTTTGACTTTAGCCTTAGCAACATCAGCAAAACAACAACCTTAACAAACAACTTTTCCCTTGAGTGTGTGAGCTATTCTCTAAGGAAGTTCAACCAAGCAACCAACAACCAAGCAACCCAACAACAACAAAGCAAACAACAAACTAGAAAATCAAACCAACAACCAATCAACCAATTAGCAAACCATCATCTTTTGGGTCTCATACCTTGACAAGCTAAAGTCCAATTTTGAACATCAACCATCATGCCTCAAACTAGGATCCAATATAGAGCTGAAATGGAAGAAAAACTATGCACTGAGATGGAAGCTAAGATGCAACAATCAGATCAACACCCCTTAGAGATGCAACTCAATTTACAATCGACATACCCCCTCACATGTTTGTGCTTGATTGGTACACCATTGGAGAGTCATCCTCACATCAAGTGCAATCACACCCCTTCATAGTGACTTATAAAGAGCATTCCCAAGAAGATTTACTTGACTATTAAGACACACATGTATGGGATCAAGTTGAGAAGCTTGTTTTATCTAATCCTAATCGCTACTTCTTGCAACTTGCCTACATGGGAGCCAAATTACCAAGAGACTTTGACATATCCTCTATTTAAGAGCATGATCCAAGCTATCCCACTATTGTTGCAAAGGGACCATCCACCATAGCCACACCATCACATACCATGCTACAAAATCCATCTCTTTCATTGCCTGTTGTTACTTCATTTGACCCAGCACACTCTAAGTACACTTTACAACCTTTGATAACTCCAAGCAATGTACTCCCTGTCCTTTTGCAAAATTTGAACATCCACCTTTCCATGTTTCCCAACATACTCCTCCCACCATGACCATATCTATACCTCAAGTAACACAAGCTATCCATGTTGTCCAAGTGCAAACTCCTCAAACATCACAAGCTATCCCCATATCCCATACTTTGCAAGCTTCCCAAGCTATCCAAACAACACAACCTTTCCAAGCATCACAACCATTGCAATCCGCTACTCCCATTGCATCACATGTGGACACCACATCCCATATTCCTACCACTGCTAATATGGTCTCCATGATCTCCACTAATCCATCCAACATATCATACAATCCCAATGTTAGTCTCATTGACATGAGTGACCCTCCTATTGTTTCACAAGTTAATCCTAGCACTACAGTCTCTTATGTTGATCAACTTACATCAATCTTGCCATCTTCCTATAATCCTTCACAAGCTATCAATATATCTTATACTACTCAAGGATTGCCCATTGTCACCCAACACATGACATATACCAATCCTCATTTTGTCCAAAATACAAACCCAAATGTCCATCCTTCTTCTGCATCTACTAATCCTTCCATCACTTACCCTATTACAAATCCAACTCTGAACTCACAACCATTGACCAACGTCAATCCATCTTCCACTTCCCACGTGATGCAAACCCTTGGCACTAATCCATCACAATATACTCAACCACCACTTGTGTCTCAAGGAAAGCAATCCTCAAACACATATGTGTCACATACTATTCCTTTGACATATACTATGAGTATGTAACCTCAACAAACGGTCATGGCTTCATATATCCCATAATAGCAACCACAATATACATTATATTACACTTCACCTCTGAACCAACTACCTCCTTTGCAATGACAACAATTATCTCTAGTGGATGTTTAACAAATTATTAACAAAGTGGTAGGGCAAGACAAGAATACATTTTCCTTAGAGGACATATGCACTTATCCATTTGACTAGTCACTTCATATGACACCTTTTCCAACACACTTTGAAATTCAACAATTTGACAAATACAAAGGAAAAGGAACTCCAGAAGACCATCTTAGAGCATTCTTTGTGGCATGTCTCGATGTTGCTCAAGATGATACATATCTTCAGAGACTATTCCCCCAAAGCTTAGCAGGACAAGCTCTTGAATGGTTCTCTCATTTACCTCTGGGCATTAAATCTTTTGCGGAACTAGCAAATAAATTTCAATCACATTTTTCCTTGAATATTGAACTTGAACAACGTTGTGGACAATAAACAACACAATGGTGAAGCTTTCTCTTCATTCACTCAATGGTGGCATAATATGGCTAGCTTATTATCGTGGGAAATACCTAAGAAACAAGAGCTTGATATCTTTGTTCAAAATCTTTATCCCGAGCTTTCATTTCAATTAAAATTGCAAAGTGCAAGCACCTTTGATGAACTTGTTTCTAAAGGAACCATCATTGAATGCACTTTAATTGCTAAGGGCACTATTAAGATTTTCTGAGATAACAAAGACTATCCTCAAAATTCCAATGATAAATCATGCTTTTGGAACAAGAACAAGAATGTTGTCAATGATGGTGTTCTAGATGCAAAGAACATACAAACAATGAAAGTTCCTATCAACATTCAAGCTACCTCTACAACAACTCAACCTTTTCAATGAACTCAACAACGACAAACTTCAACTCCTCGCCAAAAGTTGACACCATTAGTAGAAACTATGGATGTTGTCTTTCGAAAGCTTCTCCAAGAAGGATATATCATGTTACCAGATGCACCACCCAATGGTAAACCACTCTTCAAAGGTCCTTGGTACAAAGAGAATGAGTATTACGATTACTATAGAGTCAAAGGACACAGAACAAATGGTTGTATGTGCTTAAAGCATGTTATTCAAGAGTGCATTGATCAAGGTTTAATTAAAATCATACCTCCAACATCGCAACCTACATAGAAACCAACATTGAATTATGATCTAGATGCTTTCAAGGATCTACTTCCATCTCATGACAAACCAAGTAACCCTCATGTTGGGAATGCCATTCGGTACAACTATGAATCATCCACTATTAGCTGCATTGACCATGCTCGCATTTCCACCATTACTATCCAAGGTAAAGCACCTGACTACACTATAACTACTCGAAGAGGTCATGTTACCATTCAAGGGGCACCTGTCCATCATCCTCGACCATCCTCTAGCTATAATATCCTTGATCAACTTGGTAAAACACCTACACATATTTCCATTCTTGAGTTTCTTCGGATATCCCCTACACACAAAGCCATCCTTGACAAAGCCTTACAAGAATCTTTGGTGCCCAACGATATTGATACCACACAATTCCAATCTATGTTAGCTAGCATTGCAACCCATTGTCATCTCACCTTGTTTGACAAAGAGCCTCATCCCTCCATTCATCCTTCACATAGAAGTGTTTTTCAACCAACATCGTATCAAATGAATCCTAGTGGATAGTGGAGCTGGTCTTATTATATGTTCTTTAAAATTAATAAAACAATTGGGATATTCTGAGCAAGATGTTGACACTTCTAAGGTCATTACTATCAAAGCATATGATGATGCCCAGAGAGATACTAAAGGAATTATTCACTTGCCTATCCAAGTTGGGCTAGTCACTACTGACACCTGTTGTCAGGTTCTTGATATTGACCTTCCTTATAACATCATCCTTGGTTGTCCATGGATCCATGCTCTCAAAGCAGTTCCTTCCACATAATGGTGTTGAAATTACTATCCATGCTGATCCTAATCCCTTTGAGTTTTTCCATGTTTTTCAAGCTAAGTATCAAATCCCTAATTGCATTCCTATCAACACCAAAGCATATCCATTGTCATCATATGTAGATCCATCCTCCCTATTCAAGCCATCATCTAGTGAAGCTGCTTCCAATCTCTGTATCAAGTACACCGAACATGGCCCAAGTGAGTACACATTGCAAGAATCTTATTGTCTCCCAAATCTCATGGCAAACCTTCTACATCCAAGCCATCTTCATCCATAGCTATCATAAAAGCCCCACCCAGAGTATTCATTAAAGGTGGATTCCTGGATGAAGACATCGATGACATCAACTCTTGGATATTCTTTGATGAGAACGACCAAGTCCAACTTGAAGTGGAGAGATATAACAATGGGTTCCACATCATTAAGAACATGGGCTATAAAGGACATGTTGGATTGGGATCATAGGAACAAGGACCTATTGAACCCATTGTTGTGTCTAAAAAGTTTAATAAGAAAGGCCTTCACTATCAGCTGAAGGTATCATGATCTAAAGACATTAAGTGTATTTTTGATGTAGATACTGGATCTTCCTTCATATTACTAACCTTTTTCAAGAAACCTCTATCTTCATGATTTCCACAAATTCCTCTAGCCATAACCATTCACCCATTACCCTTTCACTCATATATCCTAACCTCGTCGATTAGGACCAACAGGGGGCATTGATATTGGATACAATTGAAAATGACGAAGCTATTGTTGAATTCATGGGATTATGACAAGGAATTCCATTGGGTGATCATAAAGTAGGTTTCATGATAGATCTACCTAAACTAGCATATATTGGCAAAAGTATCAAATCCTTTAGTCGTAAAAGTGAAATAAATAAAATAAAAAAAGATAGGTCACTAGGTGAAAACTAAAAGGTGCCTCTTGACCATGAAAAAGTAAAAATAAAGGACGTATCCAAAGGTGAAAACCTCTTTGAGGCACCTAAGGATGGGGGATTTGATCTTCTTGTTGCCACTGACTATCATGAGAAATCAACAGTGCTAGTTGAAAAATCACAAGACATGAACTTAGGCACATAACAGAATCCAAAGATTACATATTTGGTAGCGTCACTATCAAAGCAGGAAAGAAGAGACTTCATAGCATTTTTCATAAAAAGAGCTATCAATGTTGCATGGACTTACGCTGACATGCCAAGTCTAGATCTATCACTTGTGGTACATCATTTAGTAGTATCCCCTAATGTAAAACTTGTCAAACAAAAATTGCACAAAATACATCCACAAGTAGCTCTATTGGTTAAGGTAAAGATTCAAAAGATGCTAGAAGCAAAGTTAATAAAGCCTATTGATTATCCAGAATGGGTTTCAAACTTGGTACCTATAGCAAAACATGATGAATGAGTTCGCTATTACACAGATTTTAGAGATCTTAATAAAGCATGCCCTAAGGATGACTTTCCACTACCAAGCATAGACAACATTGTAGATCTCACGGCTGGACATGAAATGCTATCTTTGATGGAAAGATTCTTAGTATATAACCAAATCAGAATAGCAGAGGAAGATCAAGACAAAACATCATTCATTTGTCCATGGGGTACATATTTCTAGGTTGTAATGCCTTTTGGTCTTAAAAACTCAGGAGCTACTTATCAACGAGGCATGACAATTATTTTCTATGACCTTTTTCACACTATCATAGAAGACTATGTTGATGATATTCTAGGTAAATACAAGACAAGAGAAGGACATCTACAGGTATTAGCACAAATCTTTGATTGACTAGAGAAATATCAAGTCAGACTGAACCTAAAGAAATGTGTATTTGGTGTAACATCTAGAAAACTATTGGGATACATTGTGTCTTGATGAGGGATAGAAGTGGATCCTACCAAAGTAAAAGCTATCATTGAAATGCCTCCACTAGCAAATCTCAAGCAGCTTCGTAGTCTCCAAGGAAGGTTACAATCCATCCACAGATTTATCTCACAACTAGAAAACAAATGTCATCCTTTCCAACATCTTATTCGCAAGGGTGAACTTTTTAAGTGGGATGAAAAGTGTCAATAGGCCTTTGACAAAATAAAAGAATATCTAGAATTACCTCCTATGTTAGTACCTCTTCTACTTGATTGCCCATTATTGCTTTACATCTCTTCAACAATAGTAGCATTGGGTGCACTTCTAACTCATCATGATGATTCAGGGAAAGAACAAGCCATTTACTATATCAGCAAAACTCTTGTGGGATATGAACTTAATTATTCATCTATGGAAAAAACATGTTTAGCTTCCCAAAAGTTGTGACATTATATGTTGAACCAAACAACAAAGCTCATATCTAATGTTGATCCACCCAAATATCTTCTCTCTAAAGCAATCCTTACAGGAAGACTAGCAAAATGGGTTATGATCCTAAGTGAAATTGACATGCAATATGTCGATTGCAAGGCCATAAAAGGACAAGTTATCACCAATCAGTTAGCTGTAGCACCTATCATAGATATTCAACCAATACGTCTAGAGTTCCCTAATGAAGAGTTGTTCAATCTAATTTCACCAACACTGTGGCAACTATATTTTGATGGATCTTACACACAACTATTGCAAGTATGAGGATAACTAGTGTTGTCATTGATGTCAACATGCTCATATTACATTAATGAGAAGGATTGGATGAGCTGTGTGCTGAGGATATTGAGAAAATTAGCCTCAATCAGGAACAGTGAAGAGCAGTGATGACATTAAGGTAAAAGTCCAAGATAAGTTGAAGATCAGAGGATGCAGTTTAAAGGGTTTTCAGATATGAGTCTTGAGATGCTCCAGTCAAGATTTTAGAAGTCCGCATGATGATCTAAAGAAGTTATGGTCACTTTAGTAGAACCGGTTCTGGCAGATGTTCAGTGGTGACAGAGGGTCATAGATTGGTTTGGTGAGCTCCGAAATTGCATTATCTCATTCTATAGATTGGAGAGAATGTTGAAGAAGTCAGTGTGAAGTGATAACTATATTTGTTCATGGTTTGGAGGTCCAGAAGCACCTTTTTCATTGTGACAGTGGTGACAGACTGTGTTCTTGAAGTTTTGGATGAAGAAGAGAAGAATTCCAGTAAGCTGATAAAATGCGGATGTTCTTGGTGACTCAGGAAAGGTTTTAGGTGATCCTTGTACCGTGTACAATTCTTATTGACGGTCTGCATTGAAGTTAGAGTTTGGATTTGATGTAAAGACCACCGGTTGTTGGTGTTCTTCCTGAGACTGGCTGACCGGATGTATTACACATCTTGCAGATGATCTTGTAGGTATTTGCCGACTTAGATGATTGTTCCTAAGTTGATACCTTGTATAAATAAGGGATTGTGAATTCATTTTGAAGGATGTCCAAGTATTGTGATGAGTATGTGGTAGCGAAGAGGAGTGCGAAAGGCAGAGCAAAAGTCTTTGGGCTTAAATGGAACTGATCTAGGCATGGTAAAGATGTCAATCTCCAGTTCAAGTTTGTGATACTTGTTACTTTGTAGACAGTGTGTCTCTTGTAGGCAGTGAGCCCTAATTGGCATGTGCCATCTATTTTTCTTATTATTCTAATAGAGAATAATCCTTGGGTTAATCACCCCGTGGTTTTTCCCTTGACCAGGTTTTCCACGTCAAAATCTTGGTGTCTCATATGTTGATGTGTATCTGCTATGGTGTTATGCTTTATGCTTTCATGAATGGTTAATTGCTATGCTATTAAATAACAAAATGGATCTAAGTGTTTGAATTGACAGCAAGATTAGGATAACTAATTCACCCCCCCTCTCAGTTATCAACAACAACATGGTTTAGGAGTAGGGATATTGTTTGTTACACCTCAAAGAGATTGTATCCATAAATCATATAGAATTTCATTTCCATGTACAACAATATAGCAGAATATGAAGCTTTAATCACAGGATTATGTATGGCAGTACAATGGGCTATCAAACAGCTATAGGTCTTTGGTGATTCTCAATTGGTTATTAGACAAGCTTTAGATGAATATCAAACAAAAGATGAGAAGCTCCTTCCATAGAAGCTAATGGTTGATGATTTTAAGAAATATTTTGACATTATCACCTTTGAATAGATTCTAAGGATACAAAACAAAGTAGTAGATGCCATGGTTATGATTGGATCTCTTTTAGATATGTCGTCCAATACACATAAGTGTGAGTTCTTGGTTGAACAACTTTTGATCCTAGCATTTGATGTACCACAGTCTGAGATTATATGTGAGATTGTTGGTCCTAATTCATCGTGGTACAAGGACATATACGAGTATCTCCTTGATCAAACCTTTTCATTCCAACTATCTAACACCCAACAAAAAACATTTATCCATTGTGCCTCTCGTTACACTATCTTAGGAGACACCTTTTACCACCAAAGTCTTGATGGTATCCTTCTTAGATGTCTTGATCCTGAGGAAGCAAAAGTGGCCTTATGTGAGGTACATGAAGGTGTCTATAGATTGCATTTCACTAGCCTTGGTCTTGTTAAAAAAATTCTATGAGATAGATACTATTAGCCAACTATGGAGAAAGATGCATAACAATTTGCAAAAAGATGTCTATAATGTTAGAAACATGGAGATTTAATACATTCACTAGCACATGAACTTCAGCCTATTACCACTCCTTGGCCATTCTCACAATGGGGACTTGATCTCATAGGTCAAATCCATCTAACTTCATCAAATGGTCATAATTTTATCATAACCACCACTGAATACTTCACAAAGTGGGTGGAAGCAATACCAATGACCTATATTATTAGCAAGCAAGTATCTAAGTTCATCTTACACTATATCATTTTATGGTATGGGGTTCCTCAAGCCATTTTCATTGATAATGGTTGTCCTTTCAAGAACCAAGAGGTCAGAGATCTTTGTAACAAGTTCCATATCCAACATAGATTCTCTACACCTTATTATCCCCAAAGTAACGGCCAAGCTGAGGCTTCAAACAAAATAATAATCAAAATCCTCAAGAAGATAGTCAATGAAGCTAGTTGTGATTGGCATTTACAACTCCATCCTACATTGTGGGCTTATTGAACAAGTATCAGAGCTCCAATAGGAGCTACACCCTATGCCCTTGTGTATGGTACTGAAGCTATCCTACCTATTGAGATTGAGATCCCCTCACTGTGAGTATCCTTACAAGTTACTATTCAGATGAAGAATATCAAGTATCTAAGCTCCATGTTCTTGAGCTATTAGATGAATGGAATCTTTCAGCCCTCAACCATCTCTAAGTCTATCAGAATCATCTACAATGTAGCTATAACAAGAAAATTAGAGAACACATATTTCAAGTTGGGGACCTTGTCCTTAAAGCAAATCAAAAGAATCAGCAACACCGTGAGAAACAAGGCAAATTTGAACCTAATTGGCTTGGTCCTTTTGTCATTACATTAGTCTATGTATCAAGTGCATACACTCTCTCAACACCTGAGGGCATTCCCTTGGATGAACTAGTAAACAACATTCATCTCAAGAAGTTTTATCCATGAATCTCACGTATCCCAAAAAAAAAAAATCCATCCAATAGTGAAAACCACTTTTTGGCACTTTGGATAACAAATAAAAATATAAAATAGTACAAGATAAATAATCTTTCCTCTGGTGAAAACCTAGTAAATAGGCGCCTTGGATAAGTACCATACTGAAAACCTGGAAAACATGCGCTATGCGTTGTGACTAGCTCCCATCATCCACTTAGTTTGTTTTGATAATAGTTTTTCATAGCATACTTCGCCATCTATCCTATATAATCCATATCATAATCCACATCTCACCTTGTACACCATTATCCCTTATACATCCTTAATAAATAGTCTTCCATCCTTCCATCTGCCTTGATGGCTTTCCCAGTTTGGATTTTGTTGAGGTAATTGTACCATTTGGCACCCTAGCATCTTGATCGCACGAACGCATCCATCACAACTTCTCCATAATAAACCTCATCCCACACTGGGGGCACTTGTTGAGCCTTATTTGGAAGTGGATACCTATAGCTCTAGCTCAAACACAATAAACACCCAATCTCAAACACAACAAAAATTCAACTTCAAGCACAACACGCATCCAACTTCAAACATGGAAAACACTTGGAACCAGGACCGAAGTGCAACAATCATGAAAAACACCAAAATAGCAAAAGAAAAATTAAAAAATTAAAAAAAATCCATGTAATCAAGTTGATCTTTTGACATCAACCATCAACGCAATAAGCAAGAACTACATCACCCGCTCTAGAATTAAAACCTTGATCCCGTGGATATAGGGTATGTAGGCAATTTGAGATGTGAAGGAAGCACTCTAATTCAGGTGAAGATGATAGCCCTTCTCTCATCATTCCATATTTCATCCTTCTTCTAATCATCTTCCAACCTTTCATCTCACTTTCTTCTATCTTTCATCACTTACATCCTCAATAAACCCAGAACTACATATTCATCACGTCTCATCACCATCATAATGTGCTTTGATCCTGTGGATGCAGGGTATGTAGGTAGTTTGGAATATGAAGGAAGTATCAAGTACACAAGCACAAATGATCCACCCCATCTTCATCTTCTTTCATCTTCCATTTTCTTCTCTTTGACCAGCTCAAACATGAAGTAGACTATGCATATCAGAGAAAGCTCAAGCACTTTAACCAATCAAGAATAAGCTAGAAGCTATTTATCTGCATGCCTTAAGGCAACATTTGCTATAGCATTTTACCAACATTTTAGCCTTCAATAGGATGCAACTTTCCTCTTAACAAGGCGCCAGCTTAAATGCATCCAAGAGCACTTAACTTTGGCAAGAGAACGTGATGACAGTATCTTTTTATTCTATCTTTTGATTTATCTTTTGTCCCTTTCCCATGCCTAATCAAGATTGCCTTGATTTATCATATCTTGGTACATTGTGATGAAGTAAGGAATGGGGCATGGTCATATTGCTTTAGTATGCTATGTCTGTGAGATGATCTTATTCTCTTCCTATGCATATTGATATCTTGTATGTGTTGGGATTAGCATCTTACATATCAATATCTCTAGCATTTGAGAATCTCAATAGTTTCTTATGCACATGAGACTATTCTATGGTAAGACTATTTCCATACATATAACTAGCAAGGTATCATTATGTGTAGTGGAGATAAGCTCAAACCATTGCTTCTAGTGTCAAAGTCCATCTCAGAATACTAGCTACTATTCATATCTTGTGTATGTTGGCTCAACATCTTGACCTCATACGTTTAGACAAGATTGTAGTATGTTAGTTTTGCATTGGATATTTCGACACCTTGGTCTTCTATACCTTGGTGTATAACATCCACATGTTGTATCAAACATAAGGATTGCATTTCTTTTAAATTTTGAGCAAGTACTTTAAAAGCTGACACTTCATGTATCCATTCCATCATACACCTATGTAGTTCTCAACCAAGATTAATCTTTGCCTCCATTGTCCTTTTCTACATCTCTTATCCTGTGAAACAAGTGTGTTAGACATATCATATCATTACCATCTATATATATGTTGATAACTAAGAGGGGGGGTGAATCAGTTATCTTAATTATTTAACTTTCTTTACTTGGAGCAATATCATATCAAATAACAATGAAAGCAGAAATGAACTCAATACACATGACATAGTATTTTTGATGTGGAAACCCTGTTAAGGGAAAAAACTAGCAGGTGATTAACCCAAAAATGTATTCTCTGTTAGAAGAAAAAGTAGTACAAAATTGGGACTTTGCCAAGTAGGGCTCACTGCCCGAGCACACTACTCACAAGAGGCTCATTGCCTTACAATAGTTTATAGAAGTAAACTAGATCCTTGAACTGATAAGAAGCATCCACAGCTGCTTAGGTTCAGTTCTGGTTAAGCTCAATATACTGACTTACTGCACTTCATTCTTCCTCCTTGGTATTGCTGTCCTATCACATACTGGACATGTATTTCACCTTCCATACTGTTCTCTGCCTTTCTTCACACACCATGTACACACCACTCACAAATTCCCTTTCAAATCCATTTGATATATATATATATCCACATTAATGATTTCAACACTTTTCTAGTCAGCAACCAGAACAGTCAATATTTTCCCAAACTTTGATCTGTCAGCTGAATCCTTGCATATCAAGTGATGCAGATCAAGGAGATACTTATAGAAGTCAATAATTATGTCGGGAAATCATGAATGATACTTCAAGGAACTTGATCACCATCAATATCTCATCTGGATTTAGGTTTGATGCTCTGTCGGTTAATTCTTCCTCTGTCTACTCTGTCAAACAGGAACCCAACACTCAAGTGCTCATGTCTCTTCATTCTTCCATCACCGGAGGCTCAATCCTTGGAATGTGTTAGTCAAGGTATCCCTCTTGACTTCCCCAAAACTACACTTTACTAAGATACTCATCGTGAGAGATCCAGACCTATCTGTCAGACCGTTCCACATGCTCTATTCTTGCTTACCAGACCACAACACTTTGTAATCTGACTTCCGGTAAAGACACACCATGTCCTACGGATGGGTGGAGTGAACTTTGTTGCCATCAATGACAAAACTCATGAAGCTACACTGTGTCTCTTGCCAACAACCTCCCCCTTTGGCATTGATGGCAACACTTAGTGAAAAATGACTAAGTGCCACACTATACTCCCCCTTGGCTAATGCTCTGTTCTACTGTACATTTTACCGGAGCTCCCTCTTAGTTGGATTCCATATTTTTCACTACTCCTCACTCCTCCTTTGACATCAATGGAAAAGGGTAGGGTCCGCACACCAAAATTCCCAAAAACTCAACTATACTTAGCCCATAAGTATATTATCCAGTTATACTTTACATATACTTGAGTATATCTGCAAAAGATGTCTTCAACTAGACAAATTATGTTTCCCAACTCTGTTTCATCCTATCCAAAATTGAGATGTGACCACTCAATAGGAATGCAAAAGCTTATGCCCTCTTAAGATCTGTCAGATCACTGGTCCAAGTTGTGGTCTAAGCTTCTTTTAGGGCCTCGTGCATGGCCTCTACCTTAGGGATAATTATCCCTCTAAGTTCACCCAACCTGCTTATTCTAATTTTTTTCTCCTTCTCAAGTGTCTTTATTTCATTTATGACTGCAATAGTCTGACACTCTTGACTTGCTATGGAGGAGGAAAGAGGATCAAAACTTTGAGATAAACTTAACAGTTTATCTTCTTGCTCTTTTGCTTTCTTCTCAATGTCCTTGGTCACTTTAGGCTAGGAGAAACAAAATTTATATATGTCTCCGCCATCTTTGAGAGCATTTTCTAAGCTCTTTATCCCAATATCCATATTCCTCCTGTCATTGGATATTAGCCCTTGTACCTCTGATAATCTTTTTGCCAAAAACTCCTTCCATACCTTATCTTCTGCTGACTTCTCTAGAGAAATAAAATGTGTGCTAACACTATTAACTAGAGATTTGAGATTACCGGATGAGGAAGCTGAGGGATCCTTTTGAAAAGATGGCATTATCTTTTCTAATACTCCAGATGTAACTTCAATTAGCTTACAGTCTTCCATGTGAGATTTCAAGAGTTTTTCTTTTGCCTTTGCTTAGGCAAAGGAAGCTATCTTCATAGTTTGTACCAGGGAAAGAGAATCAAAATCAAAAGGTCCTTGTAGAAGTTCCGGTTCATCAATCTCCATTATTTCTTTAGTCAAGAAATCCTTGATAGTTTCTACAGAGTCTCTTGCCGAAGACAGAGTTTTCTTTCCCTCTGCACTGTCACTTGTGTTCTTCTCATCTTGACCTTCTTCTCTTCCCTTCACTTCTTCTTCTCCTTTAGATCCAGATTTTGCAGGGGAAGTCAGAGGAGAGATGTTTGTCTAAACTTCCTCTTCTAGAGCAAAGGAGTCTAAGTCTTTTGCTTTCTCTTCACCTGTCTCCTTTACCTCTTCTGCTACAGTCTCAGTGGATTCTTCTTTGTTATCCATTCCCGAGGGATCATCACCTAAATCCTCAACAACAGGAATATTGAATCTTTTATATGAATTCTGAAGGATTTCTTCCATTTCTTTTGCCACTTTATCAGTTTCTCCAAGCATGAGCTAATTCATTCTAGCCTTACTCTGGAACTCATCCTTGCAATCCTTGAAGATCATATCCATTTGTTTCAGTGTAATTGAAGGATAGAACTGAATAGCTATCTGCTCTCTAATCTCTAAGTCCTTAGCCTTGGCATTTTCTTTCCTCATTTCAAGTTCCTTCTCTAAACATTTAGGAATTAGAGAAATTATTTCAATGAATGCTTTATTGTATATGTTTAAGTACTTAACTATGGCTTCTTCCAAGATCTTTCTATCTGCCTCATTATATGCATTATAGAATTCAGTTATTGGTTGCAGATTCCCATCCATAGTAATTGCTTTAACAACATCATCTAAAGATAGAGTGGGCCTTTCAACAAATTCTTCTACCATTTCTTCCTTGTCTTGACCTGTGGAAGATTCACCGGATCCTTTCTTCTTCTTCTTCTTCTTCATTTTCTTTATCTCCTCATCTGACTCTGTTTCTTCATCATTCTTCTGATTGATGTAAGACCTTGTGGCCTTTGTCTTAGTTCTTTTCTCTACTTTACCAGATGATTTTGCTTTTGATTTAGATGGCTTTGAGCTTTTAGCAGTTGCAGGTGCAAAACTCTTAGAAGATCTGGTCCGGGAGGGGGCTTTTACCAGAGCACTTTCTTTTTCTGCTTCTTCCTTTTCTTTTTCCATTATTTCCATCTTTTCTCTGTGGAAATCAAGTGCCTCTTTTGAGATTCCATGCCTCTTGGCAACTTCTTCAACTTCTTTTCTCACTTTCCTCTTGATTTCAGGCTGTCTAAGTTCCACATGAACTTTTACACTTAGCTCTTGGTAAGTTCCAAACCTTTCTGCCTTAGGATCTTTGGGTTGGCTCAGTAGATGTTAGATATGTAGTTCTACAATTTTCTTGTCTACTTCATACCCCATTTGCATGATCCAGACTGTCCTAGGCTCCACTGCCTCCATTAAGTATTGATCAATGTCTACCATGAAGCACACTATATCTTTATACTTCTCAACCAATGATTTGGGAATTCTTTCTCTAGTTTGCATCAAATTTTGAAAGTTCTTGAAGTAACCCCATAGGGCTATATTTCTTGCCTTAGCATCCCCAAGCCCATGCAAGTAATCTCTTATTTGAATTGCAAGAGGTCAGTTATTCTGTCAAACCCAACCACTGGATCTAGGCAGCTCATTCATGAAGTAGAAAAACAAACACAATATTAGTCCACCATACTTAAAAGAATTATTTTTGTCCTTCTTGATCTTCTATAAGTTTTCCATCAGTTGGCTTAGAAGGAGTTCATAGAGATTATAATCTACATTTTTTCTCAACATTTCATAAGCAGTATACACAGTAGTTCCAGATACTAAATTCTCCCTGCTAGAGTGATATATCTTATAGCCAATTATCATAGATGCAAACTTGATATCCGGATTGGTGATATCTTCTATGGTCATTGCTCTCTTATCAAATTTTGATCTGGTAGCCTCACTCACAGTTTGATTTTTGATAGATTTTAGAATAGGTATCCCACCAAAAGAGTGAAAACTAGTTACTGCCCTAATTGCAACCTTGGTGATCTTAAATGGTCTATTCAACCATAAGAAGTTATCATGCACTTTGCTCAACACATATCGGACCCACTCATCTTCTTCAAAATAGGGGAAATGAATTTACTAACTGAAATGTTTATCCTTGATGGCTTGATACTGAGGTTTTAGTTCAAATGAATCATCTAACAGTTCCTTGTGGTAGATGTCCATCAGCTTGGATTCCCCAAAATCTTCAATGTTTGCATGAATATAAGCCCTAACATCTTCTACATGCAAAACCCCATGTGAAAT
The DNA here is from genome assembly GCA_027924645.1 of Cunninghamia lanceolata. Lineage (NCBI taxonomy): Eukaryota > Viridiplantae > Streptophyta > Pinopsida > Cupressales > Cupressaceae > Cunninghamia > Cunninghamia lanceolata. The sequence continues at coordinate 17,911,320 of BSBN01000391.1, forward strand.
GTTAGAAAATGCCCCTAAGGGATCCACTTCTAGAGATTTGTAGGGATGTTTCTTAAATTTGGGGCGAGGCCTATCAGAAATCTTTACAACATTTGAAGTAGCCATCTTAAAGATTTAGAGAAAGATTTCAAAGACGGAAAATACCTTTTACGCTGTTTAGGGTTCTCGAGGTAATCCAGAACAAATTTACTGAAAGAATCAACCTTAGCGGTTGGTCTTTGAGAGGTTTGAGTTGTAGAGATCCTTTTCTCTTCTTTTCGAATGTAAGTGATAAGAGATGAACAAGAGAATCCTTTTATATTTGCAAAAACCCTAATTCTTTGTTGCAATAACTGCACCACTTGACTATTCTCATCGCTTATTGTTCTGAGGGATTTTTATGGATTGCTGGGAGGATCTTAGAGTGATTCTCAGAGAATATTAGCAAACAGTCTACTTTTCACTGATCAATCCATTTATCCGCAAATCCAAATACTTCAATCTTGAAATTTTCTGGATCAAACTGTGAAGGTCCAGTTTTTGCTAGAAGACTATCAAACTGGATTAATCTTAGATACTTAATCTTTTCAAAACTTCTTGTGGATCTTTCATATCTTTACCAAGAGTTATTTATGTGTTTCTATGATTGTCATTTCAATCCACAACTTCCCATGTGCCAATTTTAGGCACCAAATGACTGGTTTGGGGAATTGGTTTTTCTTAGTGACTCCCCTTGAGCCAGTGCTCATTTATTCAATTTTCGGAAGGATTATTAGCACCAGATTCTAGTGCAGATCCATCCCCAACATTCTCTGTGCTTCTCTTCACCCAAATCTTATTCATTTCCCTTTAAATTTCATTCGCGTTCACTTTTCCTTTTCCTTTGTCTTGATTATGATTGTGCTGTTCCGGACCTCTTTTGTCTTGATTATTACTTCTATAGAATTTAGCAATATGACTGGATCTATTGTAATTATAGAAAACAACATTTATTTGCATATTTGACTGATATCCTCTTGATCTACACTAATTAGCCATATATCCTACTCTATTGCATGCAAAGCATCTATTAAATGAATTGTTCATTTGCATATTTCTACACTCATGAGATTTGTGACCATACCTTTTACAACTGAAACACTGTCCGGAGAAGGATGAATTAGACTAATTTATTCTTCTTCTGCACTGATTTGCTTTATGACCAAAATTATTGTAGTTGTGGCAGTATCCATTGAAGGATGGATATCTTTGAGCATTTGGTTGTCTTACTAGAGGTCTTCTAGGCCTGTTTCTTAGATTTCCTGATCCAGAGTACTTCTGACCAGATTCGAAACTTTCACCTTTCTCATACCTCAAGCCTTGCTTATCATCTACTATTTTTTGACTTTCAAGAAGAACTTCAAGTTGAGCAGAGCTTATCTTGAATTTCTCTCTATATTCATTTGTTGTTTGAAGATCCTTTTTAAGAGTATCAATCTGATTCTCAAGTTGTTCTTCATTATCTCTAGCTTCTTCAAGATTAGATTCTAGATGCCTAATTATTCTATCCATTTTGTGGTAGTCTTCTGACTTCTCCTTGAGAGATTGTCTTAGATTATCTTTAGTTTTTCTTTTCTCTTTAATTTCTCGAGTGAATTTCATAACACCTGATTCCATTTCATGTCTTACCATAATGACCTCTTTTGATAACTTTTCACATAACTTGGTTTTCTTCTTCAGATCTTCATTAGTATTATTTGCTTCACTTTGATTTGCTAACTAAAGAAGTAGTTCCTTTCTCTTCTAGATAGTAAAACTCATTTTTTCTTTTAGTTCATTTATGAATTCATCAGCTTGCCTGAGTCTTTCCTTCAACTCATTCACTTCAAAGCGAGATTGTTCAAGATCATCTAGAGATGATTGAAGCTATTCCCTCATACCATACCTATCCATTGTAATTCTCAGATCTTCCTCAAGCTGTTAGGCTCTATATGGAGGAACTTGGCTCTGATACCAATTATTGATAATTGAGAGGGGTGGTGAATCAGTTATCTTAATTATTTAACTTTCTTTACTTGGAGCAATATCATATCAAATAAAAATGAAAGAATAAATGAACTCAATACACATGACAGTATTTTTGACGTGGAAACCCTGTTAAGCAAAAAAACCATGGGGTGATTAACCCAAAAATGTATTCTCTGTTAGAAGAATAAAGTAGTACAAAATTGGCACTTTGCCAAGTAGGGCTCACTACCCGAGCACACTGCTCACAAGAGGCTCACTGCCTTATAATAGTTTATAGAAGTAAACTAGATCCTTGAATTGATAAGTAGCATCCATAGCTACTTAGGTTTAGTTTCGGTTAAGCTCAATATATTGACTTACTGCACTTCATTCTTCCTCCTTGGTATTGCTGTCCTGTCACATACCAGACCTGTATTTCACCTTCCACACTGTTCTCTGCCTTTCTTCATACACCATGTACACACCACTCACAAATTACCATTCAAATCCATTTGATATATATATCCGCATTAATGATTTCAACACTTTTCTAGTCAGCAACTGGAACAGTCAATATTTTCCCAAACTCTGATCTGTCGGCTAAATCCTTCCATATCAAGTGATGCAGATCAAGGAGATACTTATAGAAGTCATTAATTATGTTGGCCAATCATGAATGATACTTCAAGGAACTTAATCACCATCAATATCTCATCTAGATTTAGGTTTGATGCTTTGCCAGTCAGTTCTTCCTCTGTCTACTCTGTCAAATAGGAACCCAACACTCAAGTGCTCATGTCTCTTCATTCTTCCATCACCAGAGGCTCAATCCTTGGAATGTGTCAGTCAAGGTATCCTCTTGACTTCCCCAAAACCTCACTTTACTAAGATACTTATCGTGAGAGATCCGGACCTGTCTGTCAGACCTTTCTACATGCTCTGTTCTTACTTACCAAACCACAACACTCTATAATCTAACTTCCGGTAAAGACACACCATGTCCTACGGATGGGTGGAGTGAACTTTGTTGCCATCAATGACAACACTCATGAAGCTACACTATGTCTCTTGCCAACAATATAAGCATCCATCCATATCATTTCATTATCATGTACATATTTGCATTATCATTAACATAATACATTTCCATTTGCATATTCATATCATTTGCATAATCATCCATTTAATCAATGAAAATACAAATACAACATGTATAACCACCACAACCATAAGTACATCCATTACAACATCACGTTGATAATCAATGCTATCATATATATATATATATATATATATATATATATATATATATATATGAGTGTGTGTGTGTGTGTGTCAATATACAAGTGTCCACATGTACAAACTAAGCCATCAAAAATGTATGTACAATCAGCTCTAGGCATCATCATGATACAATATAATATACATAAACAATGTAGCCCTAGTGACTACTGGTAGCTCCCTCACCCTGACCACCATCACTGGGTCTTGTACTTGGCTCCCTATCTCTCTGTGGCCCCATCATTGATGCTACAGATAGAGACCCACCTATCCTCCATGAACTAGAAGCTCCTGACCTACTCTTAAAGCTAGGCTACCTCTGCTCTGCTGGCATGGCCCCATAATATAAGTCCCTATAATACTCAGCCTCACTCTGTGCCCTTCTCAACTCTCCCTGTGTTTGTGTCAACTATGTGGCCAAATACATTGTAGCCCCATTTGTACCCAATGCAGCCACTACTCTATCCCACTCACTAGTCATTGCCTGTAACTGTTGAATAGATATATCCCTCTCTATCCGAGTAAAAGCACAAAGCTGTGTCACACTTTTATAAAGGAAACAACCAACATTGATCCAACTTTTAAAATTGAATCACTAAAAAGTGACATATATGTTTTGAATTTTGAAATGATGTAAACTAATAAAATATTTATTTTTTAGTATATTTTATGTTTGTATTTTTTGAAAAAATTTAAAAAATCATTCGAACATAGTTTTTAATAAATTGACACTATAATTTAGTTGCTGATAAAATGCTGAAAAATGAAGTTACATGAGATGTCAATCTTTATATAGTAAATTTTATTTTTTTTCTTCAATTTTCTTGTGTGTATTTATAACTTGAAACTTTAGTGCATGAATATATATTTTTCTAATTTTGATAAATATATATATTTAAATAAATAATAAAATGTGTGTGTATTAAAACATAGTTGTTTCCATTCGACTTTAACTTTTATATTAACTATTTATCTAAAATAGAAAAAAATATATACCATCTTGATATAGATTCTTTTATCTAGTGCATCATATTTTTTTCAATTTTTTTAATAAGTTTTACTATTTTTCCTTGACATGGTAATCGACCTAATGTTTTGTAATGATAACCTACTTTTAGTAAAAATAGAAAGGAAAATATAAATAATAATTAAACTTTTAAAATATATATATATATTTGAAAACTAAACTTATAGATCTACAAAAGGGTATTTTTATATTTTTTAAAAAATATTATTTACACAACTAGAAGTTGTTGAAATATCAAGGTTTTCAAATAATTTTTTTTTTTGTAAATTGGCCTCATAGTGGTGCTACATATGCATTTAGCCAACAATTTTAGTTAGAAAAGTTGTGGACATATCTAACTTAGCTAGAATGAATCTTGCCAGATCATATGTTTGACCAAAATTGATTTTTAGTTAGAAATACTTAAATTCACTTGTACTGATAAGTTGGTTGAAAGTGTGACATAGCTTTGTACGTTTACCCATCTGTAGACCATCTCTCTCAGCCCTCATCACTTGCATCTATTGTATGATAGTGTCTCACTCCAATCTCATCATCTGCTCATTTTGCCTAGCTGTATCTCTCTCCCTTGTCACTCTGACAAGTCAACCATCATCCTACCCATCGCCTCCCTGTGCTCTCACCTATAGTTGTGCCTGATATGTCTCAGCCTATGCTCTCGCATGCCATAAGCCTATCACCACCTAATGCCTGTCTAATTGCAGTCTCCTTAGCCTCATTTGCGCTTGCTACCTCCATCTTCTCTCCTCCCTAATCCTCCTCTGTAGCTACTGAATCCCAACATCATCACCTCCTAATATCTGACCCTGAGGCTGTGCAAGTATCTGAGGCTGCCTCTGCACCTGTCCCTGCACCTGTATCCCTAGAGTTGCTGGCACAACAACCTATGCTAGTGGAGCCTTTTGTTGTATCCTCCTGACTGGTCTCTCCATCCCTATCTCTCCTATCTCTCTAATCCTCATCACCTAAGTTGGTGTCGCTATCACCCAGTATGCATCATAATCTGGTAATGTGTCTGGATCTGCAGGACCATGTCCCCACTACCATACAACTAGATGTAGCCCCTCTCTCTCCACCAAAGCTAAGTTAACCACTACCTCTGGCCCCCAATCAAAAACCTCCTGTCAAGTCCTCCCAAAAATGGCATCACCAACTGGTACTACCTGTGGCAACCTAAACTGTCTCAAAACCCTCTCGAGCAAATAATGCTCTATAATATATATCCCATGTCTAAAAATATGTCTTGCCTACCTAGCATAGACAAGATCCCTATCCTCCTCATCCCATCTCTTGCATTCTAGCCATGGCCTCCATATAAACATGTCTACCTCATCCAATATCCACCGCCAGTACACTAGTCCTCTACGCTGCTGGTATGTTAGAGCTCCTCTATACATCCTTGAATAAGGTTCTCCCACTGCTCTAGTCACCCATCCATCTGGCCTCGTCATTGGAATATGCTCATATGCCTATACATGCAAAATTGTGACTCATGCAGACATACTAGCCCCGAACATATTTGCACAGTCATGTAGAAAATGATAGAGCTGTCCCAGCACACACTCCACCCATGCATATCTCATCCCATAATTAAACATCCCCTCCATCACTATCCCCCATCCGATTGGGAATCCTCTTGCTTGTCTATCACCCAATAGCCATCTAATAATAGCTACAACTACTCGCTACAGCCTATCACATAGCTGCTCCATCCTCATCATCAGAATCTCTGAACCCTTTGCCCCAATATCTGGTGTCCTAAACAATCATCTAAATGTAGCTGGACCCAAGTCATGACCATAATCCACCCTATCTCCATCAATAATTTGGGATACATCCTCTAGTGTGATCATGGCCTCTCCCATCAGCAACAAGAATGAACTATGCTCGCTCCTCCACTCCACCATTGACATCATCAATCCCTGATGTGCCTATACTGGTTCCAATCTAGATACATGCTTTAATCCAAGGATCTCTAACACTATCCACTCCTCTGCATCCAGCAATCTCACCAACCGCAAATCCCTAGGATGTGGCTCTCATGATAATAAGGGTGGTAGTACATCCTACATCATTTTGCTCATCATATCAATCTCTTGTGCTTCGTACAATAGACAAAACTAATTATTTCCTGATCTACCTCCTTATATCTATTGCAAGTGACACATTTTTCTATATGCGACCATTTGTTGGTCCCAAGCGATCCATTTTACTACATGCACCTATTTCTAGCCTACATGTGACCTATTTCTCATATGTGCCTGCCTATTGACTAAAAGTGAGCTAAACACCTATATACACATACCTTTTGACCATAAGTGATCTATTTTCTATATGTGAGTATCTGTTCTTTCTAAGCGAGCTATACTTATATATGCACCTACTTTTAGCCCATAAGGGACTTACTTTTAATTATATGTGCATTTGGCCTATCTATTTGCCTAGCTAACTAGAAGTGACCTGCTCTTGCCATACGCAGTCCCTTTGAGCCTTTAAGTGACCTAAACTACCTTAAGTGAACCCTTTTCCTACCTAAGTGACCTGCATGGTCTATCCTACAACCTAGTCACTTCTGGTGATGTGTGTGCATTTATTACACTTTAAACATTAAAAACTCATGCTTTTAGCAAAAGTTTCAAAACATACCAATGTGCCTACTCCTGTTGGTCACCCATGTGTCCTCACCCGCTCGGCACAATGATCACTGCATGGAATAACCATCTTGAAAGCTCTTGAAACTCAAACTTTTTCACACTCCTAAACTCTAGATTTCTACTTGGAGCAAGCACAAATGAGCCTATTTTCCCTTGACAGTCCTATTTATAGCCCTATTCAAACCCTAATTCTTCTATACCTGAGCCTATTTTTGTCTTAATCATCCCATTTCTCCCACCCAACACCCATTTTCTCCATCTCACCCTTGTTTTTTTAGCCTTTCATCTTATCGTGGGTCAACCCTATTAGATTTAGGGAAAACAACTGAGAGGGGGGGTGAATCAGTTGTCCAAAACTTTCTTCCTTTTCAACACTTGTATTCACTTATCATTATAACAATAAATCAAACATGAAACTTAACGCAATTAACCAAGAGTAGAAACACATCAACACATGAGACACCAAGATTTTAACGGGGAAAACCCAGTTAAGGGAAAAACCACGGGGTGACTAACACAAGATTGTATTCTCTGTTAGAAGAATAGAAAGAATAAGATGGCACATGCTAATTAGGTCTCACTGCCCGAGCACACTGCTCACAAGAGGCTCACTACCTACAAGAGACACACTGTCTACAATGAATAAGTATTACATACTTGTATTGGTAAATAGCATCGTCACCATGCTTGAATCAGTTCCATTAAAGTCCAAATCCTTCTGCTCTTCCTTTCACTCTTCTCCTCACTACCACACCCTCATCTCCACAAGTCACACGCTGAAATGACTTCATAATCCCTTATTTATACATGACATCAACTTAGGAACAAACATTTAAGTCAGAAAACACCCACAGGAACATCTGCAAGATGAGTAACTCATTCAGTCAGCTAGCCTAAGGAAGAACACCTTCATCCAGAAGTATATCTTCAACTCTAGGCTCCAACTCTAATGTGGACCATCTACACAAATTGAGCATGATCCAAGGACCTGCCCAAGCTTGCCTGAATGACCAGGTACATCCACACTTCCTCTACTTACTGAAATCTCTCTCTCCTGCATCCGGTGCCTCAAGAACACAGTCTGCCATGACTGTCATAAAGGAATGTATGCTTCCAGACCTTCAAACCATGAACAAATTGAGATGAAACATCACAAGGACTTCCCCAATACTCCTTCCAATCTACAAGATAGGATAATGCATTTCTGGATCTCACCGGACCTTTCTGTAATACTTTGTCACCTTTGAACATCTACCGGAACTGGTTCTACTTGATCGATCACAACTTCTTCATATCTTCATGCGGACCTCTAAAATCTTAATTGGAACATCTTAAAACTCATATGTACAAACCCTTTAATCCGCATCTTCTGATCCTCAACTTGTTTTGAGCTTTTATCTTGCTATTATCACCATTCTTCACTATTCCTGACTGAGACTAACTTTCTCAGTATCCTCACATATAACTCATCCAATCCTTATCACTGATGCAACAGAAGTATGTTGACATCAATGACAACACCGTTAGGCCCATACTTGCAACAATCTCCCCCTCTATCATTGATGGCAACATATGATGTGAAAAACTATTTTGTGCATCAAGACAAGAACTTCTTCTCTAGTGTCACAACTCCCCCTATCAGCAATCACCATTCTTCACATTTCTTGTTTCTCATTACTGCTCCCCCTTTGACATCAATGGCAAAGGGCTCATACTTGTAACTCTATCACTTTAGAATCATGTCTGCTGCTCCCCCTGAGTAGCAGCTCCCCATCATCAGTCCAGACCACAAGATGTGACTGTGATATGCACTAGACTGATGCACCTTAGTACACCTTACTTCATCACCGGAGGGCCAGTAACCCCTAACTTCTCCCTTAGATACTCAAAAGAGTCCTTAGGCAGAGGTTTTGTAAAGATGTCTACAATCTGATCCTTGGATGGCACAAACTCCAATCTGACTTCATTCTTGTTCACTTGCTCTCTCAAAAAGTGAAACTTGATGGATATATGTTTAGTCTTTGAATGCAACACTAGACTCTTGGATATGTTTATTCCACTTGAATTATCACAGAAAATTGTGATAGGCTCCTCATACTCTACTTTGATATCTTTTAACATCTGCTTCATCCACAACACTTGAGTGCAACCACTTGCTGCTGTAATATATTCTACTTTAGTTGTAGACATAGATATTGCTTCTTGTTTCTTGCTTAGCCAAGAAACCAATCTCTTCCCCAGAAAGAATGCTCCACCACTAGTACTCTTCCGGTCATCCACATCTCCTACCCAATCTGCATCTGTATATGCATGAAGAGAGAAATCATGATCTCTAGGATACCATAGGCCATACTCAACTATCCCTTTTAGATATCTAAAAATCCTTTTGATTGCCATGACATGAGACTCTCTAGGATCAGCGTGGAATCTTGCAACAAGACCAACAACCTGCATAATGTCTAGTCTAGTTTGAGTAAGATATAATAGTCCTTCAATCATTGATCTATACTTTGTCTTATCAGCCTTAGGAGAGTCATCATTTTTGCTTAGCTTACATCTAGTTGCCATGGGAGTGTTCATTGGCTTTGAATCTTCCATCCCAAATTTCTTCAACAATTCTTTTGCATATTTGGTTTGATAAATGAAGGTACCTTTCTTTGTTTGAGTGATTTGCAGACCCAAGAAGAAATTCATTTCACCAAGCATGGACATCTCAAACTCACTTTTCATTTGGTTTGCAAAAGTTTTACACAAACTATCTTTTCCTCCAAAAATGATATCATCAACAAACACTTCAACACCTAAGATGTTTTCATGATCAATTTTGAAATATAAATTACTGTCAGCAGTACCTTTGTTGAAACCACTCTTCAAGAGATGTTTATCCAATCTTTCATACCAGGCTCTTGGGGCTTGCTTCAGTCCATACAGTGCCTTTTTCAACTTGCAGACCATATCACCATTGTCAGACAATTGAAATCCATCTAGTTGCTCAATGTACACTTCTTCCAAATCACCATTTAGGAAGGCAGACTTGACATCCATCTGATACACTTTGAAATCCTTAAAGGTAGAAAATGTAAGAAATAATTTGACTACTTCAATTCTTGCCACCGAAGTAAAAGTTTCTTCAAAATCAACTCCTTCTATTTGTGATTAGCCTTTGCAAACTAATCTGGCCTTGTTTCTGATCACTTCACCGGCTTCATTCAATTTGTTTTGGAAAACCCATTTGGTTCCAATCACATTCTTGTTTCTAGGTCTAGGAACAAGATCCCAAGTGTGATTTTTCTCAATTTGCATTAGTTCTTCTTCCATTACCTTAGTCCAGTTTTCATCATTGCAGGCTTCATTTACTGTCTTAGGTTCAATCTTTGAAATCAGACAATACTCATCTGAATCTTGAGCAATTCTTCTTCTTGTTTGTACACCTTTGCTTTTGTCACCTATGATCTAATCTTCAGAATGGTTGAGTCTCACATACCTTGGAACTTTGGGAGTTTCTTCCACTTCTAACTCTTGATTAGGCTCATTGAATCTTATCTCTTCTTCTTAATTTACTAGATCAGTTTTAACATGTTTTTCAGAAGAGTTTTGACCACCTTGAGTCCGACCATCATTCTAATCATCTTCTTCATACTCATAAAATCTTGAGGGTTTTTCAATTCCTTCATCAACCTTCACATTAGTACTTTCTATAATCTTTCTTAATCTCTTATTATAACACCGGTATGCTTTGCTTTGAGTAGAATAACCCAAAAATATTCCTTCATCACTTCTAGCATCAAACTTGCCTAGATCTTCATCTCTCTTGATGTAACATTTGCTACCAAACACTCTAAAATATCTTACAGTAGGTTTAATACCAAACCAAATTTCATAAGGAGTCTTACCGGTATTGTTTCTGATTTGAACTCGATTGAGAGTATAGACTACAGTGCTGGTAGCTTCTCTCCAATAGATCTGTGGGACATTTGCTTCCATCATCATGGTCCTAGATGCTTCCTGGATGGTCCAGTTCTTTCTCTCAACTACTCCATTCTGCTGTGGAGTTCTAGGGGCAGACAATTATCTCTTTATTCCATGCTTCTCACAAAAATCTATAAACTCACCAGATGTGAATTCTCCACCTCTATTAGACCTCAGACATTTCTAAAAGAGAAATCAAAAGCTCTTGAGAAGTTCAAAATATTCAAGGCTATGGTGGAAATTCTTGCCGGACCACATAAGTTAGTGTGAACCAAGTCCAATAATCCGGTAGAAGATTGTTCCTTTCTTCGGAATGAGATTCTGCTTTGTTTTCCCATCTGACATTCTTTACACAAACTATTTGTAGGTTTTACTAATCTTGAAAGATCTCTTACAGCTTGAGTATTGCTTATCTTGATGATATTATCAAAGTTCACATGACATATTCTTCTATGCCATAACCAACTATGGTCAACTTGAACAAATAAGCAACTTTTACCAGCACTAGCTAAGTGAAAGATGTTACCTTTTGTTTGGGTACTGGATGCAATCTCTATTCTAGAACTTTCAAAGATTTTACACTTTCCATTCTTGAATCTAAGATCATAGCCTTTATCCACCAACTGTCCAACACTGAGAAGATTGTGCTTCAATCCTTCAACATATAATACATTACTAGTGTTGTTCTTTCCATCAAAAGAAATAGTTCCTCTACCTCTGATTCTACCTGTAGAGTTATCACCAAACTTTACCACTCCTCCTTCATACCTTTCCAAATCTATGAACTTATTTTTGTCACCTGTCATATGGTGAGAACAACCACTGTGAATGACTCAATCATCCTTCTCTTCAACTTGGGCAGCCAGGGCTTTTTCTTCAACTTTATGATTGACAGATTCAGAAGGCATTGGATCTTCTTCCTTGATGGCAATGAACACCCAGTCATTTCTAGATTTGTCTCCTTTCTCTGATTCATCATCTATTACTCCTTCATCATCTCCTTCATGAGCATAGTAACAATTCTTCTGGAATCTTGGTCTATTAGTGTTTGGCCTAGAAAATCTTTCTGGACACCTTGATTCAAAATGACCAATCTTATTGTAGTTAAAACACTTAAAAGGCAATTTTCCCTCATACTTACCAGATCCTCTTGGTAGTCTTTTTGCAATAAGAGCTTCAAGATGAGCAGTTTCAGCTTCTTCTTCTTCCAAGTCTTTTCTTGCATTTTCATACCATGATGATTTCCTTGAAGAGTTTTCTCTCGGATCAACCTTTGTTTTCCTTTTACAGAGGCACTTGCTTTGAATGCAGATTCAGTCTTTGGAGGATCATCTCCAAACTCGGCCATTTCAAAAGTAGCTAACTTACTAACCAATTGATCTCTTGTGACTGTTGTGTGAGCTCTAAATTCTTCAATTGCAAAAGTCTTGATTTATAAGATTCAGGAAGGGATCTGAGAACTTTGCCAATGATCTCATCTTCACTTAGGGTTCCACCTGCACTTCTAATTCCACAAACCAGCTCATTCACTCTTGGCATAAAAGAGGTAATATTTTCATCATTTCTCATCTTCAATTTTTTAAATTTCCCCTTTAGACTTTGTAACCTTGCACATTTAACAAACTGGTCTCCTTCATGCAAAAGTTCCAGTTTCTTCCAGATCTCAAAGGCAGTTGGTAGATCAATAACATTTGAGTGTTCTGAGTCAAATAATGTGCTTAAAAGAGCCTCTCTGGTCCACAGATTATTTTTAGCATCTATGATTTCATTTGGGGTTGTCAGACTACCCTGTGGAGGTACATAAGCTCTTGTAACCATGGACCAGTATGCAAATCCCATGCACTGCAAGTGACATTCCATGCAACCTTTGCAAAGAGCAAAGTTAGTTCCATCAAACTTTAGACTATCCTTCTTGTAGGATGACATCTTGGATCTCCTCAAGCGGTTAAGCTCCTTTCAGAGGAACTTAGCTCTGATACCAATTATTAGATTTAGGGTAGACAACAGAGAGGGGGGGTGAATTAGTTGTCCAAAACTCTCTTCCTTTTCAACACTTGTATTCACTTAGCATTATAACAATAAATCAAACATGAAACTTAATGCAATTAACCAAGAGCAGAAACACATCAACACATGAGACACCAAGATTTTAACATGGAAAACCCAGTTAAGGGAAAAACCACAGGGTGACTAACCCACGATTGTATTCTCTGTTAGAAGAATAGAAAGAATAAGATGGCACATGCCAATTAGGGCTCACTGCCTACAAGAAACACACTGTCTACAATGAATAAGTATTACACAATAAGTATTACACACTTGAACTGGTAAATGGCATCATCACCATGCTTGAATCAGTTTCATTAAAGTCTAAATCTTTTTGCTCTTCCTTTCCTCTTCTCCTCGCTACCACACCCTCATCTCCACAAGTCACACACTGAAATGACTTCACAATCCCTTATTTATACATGACATCAACTTAGGAACAAACATCTAAGTCGGCAAACACCCACAAGAACATCCGCAAGATGAGTAACTCATTCGATCGGCTAGCCTAAGGAAGAACACCTTCATCCGGAAGTATATCTTCAATTCTGGGCTCCAACTCTAATGTGGACCATCTACATGAACTGAGCATGATCTAAGGACCTCCACAAGCTTGCCTGAATGACCAAGTACATCCGCACTTCCTCTACTTACTAAAATCTCTCTCTCCTGCATCTGGTGCCTCAAGAACATAGTCTGCCATGACTGTCATAAAGGAATGGATGCTTCCAAACCTTCAAACCATTAACAAATTGAGATGAAACATCACAAGGACATCGCCAATACTCCTTCCAATCCACAAGATAGGATAATGCATTTCCGGATCTCACCGGACCTTTTTGTAATACTCTGTCACCTCTGAACATCTACTAGAACCGGTTCTACTTGATCAATCACAACTTCATATCTTCATTCGGACATCTGAAATCTTAACTGGAACATCTTAAGACTCATATCTACAAACTCTTTAATCTGTATCTTCTGATCCTCAACCTGTCTTGAGCTTTTATCTTGTTGTTATCACCGTTCTTCACTATTCCTGACTGAGACTAACTTTCTCAGTATCCTCACATATAACTCATCCAATCCTTATCACTGATGCAACAGAAGTATGTTGACATCAATGAAAACATCGGTTAGGCCCATACTTGCAACAAACCCAACCCTTCCTAGTCAACTTGGCTTACCTGTCAAGGGGGTATAACCTTGTTTATCAAGAGATTATTGTATCTTCTTTGACACAACATTTTAACGAACATTGTATCAAAGAGGGGCAAAATGTAGACACCCAAAATTGACCTAATTATCATTAGCATTTAAATATCGCATTAGCTATCATTTGTATTTGTCTAACACACTTGAGCAATATCCCTAGAACCTATTTCTTCTATTAATTAAATAAATTTATATTTATTTAATTAATTCATTAGCTATTTCCTCTAAGCTATAATTAAACAATCTTTAACTATTTAATTATCCTATGTCTATCTATTTTAATTAAATAAATCTTATTTATTTAATTAAAATTTTATTAACAAACCCACTTTCCAATTAATTAAATAATTTTTATTTATTTAATTAATCCCTCTTATCATTTATCTGATGAGCCAACATGTGTGCCTCTTTCATTTAAAAAGATAAGTGGTACTACATCTTTTATTTAATATCTTTCACACGTAGTACTTTTTATGTACACAGTCACACATAAGCCTTATCTTCCCTTCACTTTTCATCTTCACATTCATCTATGACTATCTTTTAATCTTAACCATTCATATAGCCACCAAATCTCCACTGTTGATTGATTTTAGTTGAGTTCTATATAAATACCCTCTCATTGCATACGACATCTATCTAGCATTCATATAGTGTCTACATTATGATCTTGAGCATATTGAGCATTTTAGCATCCATTGAGCTTATTATCATTATCATCCATCCATTATGGAATATTTGATCTTCATGATTGTTCATTGTTGAAGAAGCAATCCACATCATAAACAAGGAATCATACAATCTAGGTGATATTGTCCTTGAATTGCATGCTTTTGATTTCATTTAGATTAGATTCTGTGGTGATGGTAGGGTTAGGTTTTCATGGCTATGCTTGATCTTATCAACCTGATTTTTACCTCTCATAGGTTAGATAAAGTAGTCCTCCAATCATAGACCTATACTTTTTCTTATCAGTCTTAGGTGATTCATCATTCTTGTTCAGCTTGCAACCAGTTATCATAGGAGTACATCCTAGATTAGACTCCTTCATTCCAAACTTTTTCAACAACTCTTTCACATACTTGGACTAAGAAATGAAAATTCTTTTTTCTAATTGTGTAATCTAGAGTCCTAGAAAGAAATTCATTTCACCAAACATTGACATCTCAAACTCATTTTACATTTCCTCTACAAATTTCTTACACATACCTTCATTACCTCCAAAGATAATATCATTGAAAAAGACTACAACAATTAGAATTTGATCACCATTAATTTTGAAATAGAAATTGTTGTCCACAATACCTTTACTAAACCCTAATAGCAACAAATACCTGTCGAATCTTGCATACCAGGCTCTAGGAGCTTGCTTAAGTCCATACAAGGCTTTCTTTAATCTTCACACCATATCACCTTTGTTTGATGACTGAAATCCTTGTGATTCTTCAATTTCAACCTCTTCTTCTAACTCTCCATTTAAGAATGTAGACTTCACATCCATTTGATATACTTTGAAATCTTTGTGTGCTACAAATACCAAAAATATTCTTATTGCTTCAATCCTTACCACAGGAGGAAAAGTCTCTTCAAAATCTATTCTTTTGTAATGTCAAAAAATATGCCCTTGGGGGCTTTTCCCTCTTAAGGTTTAGCTCCTAGTTCTTTTGCATGCATTTATGACATCTTAGTTCATAAGTTGGCATCCTGATGGAATAATCCCCAGGTAACATGACAAATGGGACCTATGATGCAGAGCTCACAACACAAAGACCATAAAGGATCACAACCAACAACACATGAGGAAGAGGATATAGGGGATGGTAGGGAAAACAACTCATCTAGGCCTCAGTGGACCAAACAGCAACACTTGACTTTAATTTGGACTTGACTGTCCACTCACACTCCATGACTTCAACACAACACAATATCACCATTTATAGGTTCAAACATATGGGGACCTTCCCAAACCTTCTAGGGACCCTAGAATAACTAGGTTTGACTATTCCAAGCTCACAAAACTCACAAAATGCACTGAGGGTACCTCCTTGTACCACTTCCTTCACAAACCCACTCACTTCCTTATAGCCCTCTTTTTAGGACTGTCATGCAATAACTTTAGTTTCAGACCTCTTCTCCAAACTATCATGGGCTTTTTGACTACCCATTACCTTGTTCTTAAACATATTAGACATGCAACATATGTTGCTTTGGAATACTATACCCAAAACTTGACTATACCCTACTATCCCAAGGGCTAATTAGGCCTCCCACAACACCACAAATACATGAAAATGATAACCCACTCCACAAATTCTTGTTCCCAGGTGTACAAGGTGTTTAATACTGATAAACTTAACTGGTTTCAAGGTTTTAGCCACCATACAAACTACCTTGCCTTCAAAAAACAACTCCACCTATGTTAGGATTATCAAAACATAGTGTTATTGGACTTCAAGAAACACAAATCTGTCCTTTCACACCAAATCAACCATTGTTGCACAAAACCCACTTAATGAACATGAAAACCAAACTTTTTACAGTCATTCCACCTATGGGGCAAGTGTGGAAACTCCTAAATCCATTGATTTCATGAAAAAGCACTAAAACCCTACTACAGACCCACTTGCACAAAAATAGTCATAAAATACTTCTTTTACAATGAAATTGGTTCCAACCAAGTTTAAATGAAAGGTAAGATATGCCTTAAATCCATGATTAACCTTTGGGCTCTTGGCTATGTGGTACGGCCCAGTACAAACAAGAGGAACAACAATAAAATAGTCATAAACTATGAAAAGAGCAGTCCCAAAGAAAATGTTGGGAAGGTGCACAAATATCCATCAAATCTCCTCCAACCTAGTTTAAACAAAGATGAGACCATAGACTACAACATTCCAAACATGATAAATTTGCATTAGTACTGTATGGCCAAGAAAAATGAGAGGGAACAAATTTTTTTAGAAAAATAGAGATGGAACAACAAAACAGTCATAAACTTCATTTCTTTCTCTTCAAACTTCCACCAAAACTCCTTCATCCAACCATTCCCTCTATTAAAATGATTTTACAATTGTTTCTATCCTTTTTTCACTCCATTCCATCATGGGAATAAGGCTCAAAATAACCTAAAGCTACTATTTTTTCCTAAAAACTAATTTTTCTAAAAATACACTATCATAGTCTTTATGACTGCAGTCCAACTAAACCTTTTTCAAACTCCGTTAACATAAAATGACTAAATCATCCTCCTATGCCTTTTTACAACTCTATTACATTTACTTTTTGAAACTTATTTTTCCTTTTTACACTAAATTTTAAAAATTTGTTTAAATGCTTAAACTAGGTGCACTGCACCATACAACCTAACTTGAAACTTTTCCAAGTCCCTTGGAAATATTTGTGCAAATTGTCCTTCATTGCTCCATGCTTGTCTTCATTAGGTTCATATTCACTATCCTTGACATGCTTCCCAACATTTCTTGTTGTTTGACCAAATGCACTCTTTGTGGACTGTCCCACTCTTGGTCCTCTGACCTTGTCATCTTCATCAGTAACTATGCTTCTCTCAGCTATCTTCAAACTTGTCTTCTTAACTTCTTGTTTACACCACTAGTTCATACTCTCCTTTCCACTATCCACTATCACCTTACCTTTACCAACCTTTGTTAGGCCTTTATCCAACTTGCTTACTTCACAAACTATTGCACTAGCGTCTCTTGGATGTTTACTCATCACTACAGGGCACATGATTGTCCCTACCAAGGCTCCTTCACTCACTCCTTGCCTTACCACAGGCTCTACACTCTTACACTTCACATTTTCAGTCACTTCCTTCTTCCACATGAAGATATTTCTCTTCTCAACAAGCTGCAAATCAGCTCCACACATACTTTTTGTTGTTTCAACAGTTTCATGCCTTGAAAAGGCTGCACACTCCTTGTTTTCACACTCCTCAACCATCACTAACTCCTTCTTGCCAAACATAATCATAGTTGTTGTTGTTGAATGCTACTCTAATGACAGTAGCACAAAAGTCTTCTCATCCTTCTTGATAGTGAAGGTATTAGCTCTTCCATCATAAACTGTAAACCTATCAAATTGCTAGAGTCTTCCCAATATCACATGACAACAATCCATAGGTAGGATGTCATAAAGTACCCTATCCTCATATGCTCCAATATTAAACTCAAGTAATGCTTGCTTAGTCACTAAAATGGACTAATGATCACTCACCCAAGAAATTTTTTAGGGAACTTCTTTAGGAACTCTCTTCAACTTCAGCTTGTCTACCATCTCACTAGACACCATATTATTAGTACAACCAGGATCCACTATCACTTTACATGCCTTATTCTTGCTCTTGCAAGTTGTCTTAAACAATGCTCTCCTCTAAATTAGCTCCTTCTCCCTAGAGGTCTTCAGTAGTGCTCTTTCTCTCACATCAATGCTTCTCCTACTTTAGCATCACACCTTGTGTACCTAGAACTACCACACTCTTCTTCTTTGACTAATTGAGTCATTCTCTCACTCTTCTTCTCACCATCACTTGAAAAATTTTGTTTCTTAGGACACTTATATTCTAGGTGCCCAAACTCTTGACAATTATAACACTTACCTGTAAAGGTATTTGCACTTCTTCCACAACCAAATCTGCCTCTTGAACCTCTACCTTTGAAATCTATGCTTTGTCCTTGTGCCTTGTTCATGTCTTCTTGACTTTCACTAACTTGTTTTGTGTTAAAAGATCCTCTACCTCTAAAGGTATTGCCTCTGTCTCTGGCTAACTTAGCTTGTCTCCTTTTCAGATTCTCTTCCACTCTAACTACCATCTGATAACAATCTTCAACACTCCTTGGATTTGCCAACACTAGTTCATCCTCCATGTTAAATCACAAACCACCAATATACCTAGCAACCTTTTGCACTTCAGTTTCATTTTGACTAGACCTTATACTCAGCTTATAAAACTCTTTAGTATATGAATTAACATCCATTTCTTTTTGCCTTAAACATTGAAGCTTCTTAAACATTTGAACTTCATAATCTTTAGGCAAGAACTTACCTTTGATCTTAGCCACCATCTTGTCCCATGAAACAATCTTTGTCTTTCCTTGCTTTCTCCTCTTTGTTTGTTGATAATCCCACCATAACAAAGCATGACCTATCAGCTTGGTCTTTGCAATCTTCACTTTTTGCTCCTCAGGAACTTCTTCACACTCAAAATGAATGTCCAATGCTGCAATCAAGTCTAACAACTCTTCATGATTCAGGCTTCCTCCAAACTTTGGCACATCTATCTTTATCTTGTGTTTGTCTTCTTTTAATGCCCTCAGCAACTTTACCATCCTCTAATCCTTAGGGTCCAACTCTTCTTCCACATCTTCATACTTAGCTTCTTCTTCTTCAAACTCAATCTCATCACCTAGAGCCACTCCTCTTCTCTCATTTTGTTCTAGGGTAGCCATTCTTTCTTTCAGCTCCCTCAACTCTCTGGCATGCTTCTCCTTTAGCTCATTCATCTCTTGCACCATGTTTCTCACTCTTGGAGGCATCTTAACAAACTGTCTCTTCAACTACCACGATTCCTTTCTCAACCTACACTTCTCAACCACAATAGATCCACTAACTGTGCTCTAATACCAATTTGATGCAGATCTCACAACACAAAGACCATAAAGAATCACAACCAACAACACAGGAGGAAGAGGATACAAGGGATGGTAGGGAAAATAACTCATCTAGGCCACAGTAGACCAAACAGAAACACTTGACTTCAATTTGGACTTGACTGTCCACTCACACTCCATGACTTCAACACAATAGAATATCACCATTTATAGGTTAAAACATATGGGGACCTTCCCAAACCTTCTAGGGACCCTATACTAACTAGAGTTGACTATCTCAAGCTCAAAAAACTCACAAAATGCACTGAGGGTATCTCCTTGTACCACTTCCTTCACAAACCCACTCACTTCCTTGTAGGCCTCTTTTTAGGACTGTCATGCAATAACTTTATTTTCAGACCTCTTCTCCAAACTTTCATGGGCTTTTTGACTACCCATTACCATGTTATTAAACATATTAAACATGCAAAATAGGTTTATTTAGAACACTATACCTAAAACTTGACTATACCCTGTTGCCCCAAGGGCTAATTAGGCCTCCCACAACATCACAAATACATGAAAATGATAACCCACTTCATAAATTCTTGTTCCTAGGTGTAGGAGGTGTTTAATACTAATAAACTTAACAGGTTTCAAGGTTTTAGCCACCATACAAACTGTTGGTGCTCGAATTGGCTCTCAGTTTTGGAGCAATTTTCATGCAGGCACCTTCCCAAAAAATCCAAAAAAGTTTAAGTTTTGGCACCCCTTCAGTGTTTTTCAACATCTGCATCATAGTTTTTTGAGGAGGTGGTCTTCATGTTTTCTCCATCGGCATGAGTTCATTTTTGTGTCTTCGACATTTTGGTTTGAACTTGAACCCCTTTTCTCAAAGTTCAATAGTTCACCAGTTCAAGGTTCAGTGGTTCGAAGCTTTGTTGCCAATGGAGTATTGTTTTGGAGGTTTGAACCTCGCCGGCATACCTCAGTATTGAACCTCACCATGTTCGCGGGGTTGCTTTTATGTTGCCGATAGAGTTGGTATTGGCATTGAACTTCTCGGTTGAACCTCTCATTTGAACCATCAGGTTGAACCGGTTCAAGGTTCAATGGTTCAAAGCTTTATGTTTTTGGTCTTATCGGAGGCGTCGACATCATTGGCGAAGGATTTTTGAGTTGGGCTGACAGTTGGGAGTCTGGCCAATGGTGGAGTTGATGTTTGGCATATCGGGGTGATGAGGGAGTGTGTCTTGGCGACAGGAGGACCGTCGGCGAGACTATTACTATCGACAGAGGGGTTTTGGTCTCTGCCGATATCGTTACTTAGGCCGATGGGGATTCGGGCATGTGTGTGGTCGCCAAGACCTTGATCTATCGGCGAAGGAATTTGTGGTCTTCCCGATAGTTTTGGTCATACCGATGGAGGAGGAAGGTGGACTGGTAGCTACTAAGGGGAATGTGGAGTTTGTGGTCGGCGAGACCATTAAGATTGACAGGAGGAATTTCATGTTGGCCGATGGTGTCGGTCACACCGACAGGGTAGTTTGGAGTAGCGATCGGAGAGACTCATGCTATTGGTGGAGGAGGTTTGGAGAGTTGGCCTGATGGTTCATCTCTGGCCGATGATGGGGTATGCGATGTAGGCGTCGGCGAGACAACGGAGGTCGGCAAGAGTTTTTGGGGTTGGCCGATGGCTTAGGTCATAGCGATGGGTTTTTGGCAAAGGCTTGTGCGTCGAGCACAGCAAAAGGCACTCGACATTTGTTATACATGCGGCTATGTTTATAAAGTGCTAAAGTGGTCTCGGCAGCATGCATGTGGGACTATTCTTCCTGCATATTTTAAGCCTGCAACGAAACACGTTTTGGCAGGAGGCTTCATTTTGAACGCTGCGTCAGTTTTCAAGTAGGCCGCAGGTCGTTGAGCCATCAATGGTGACAATGCTGAGGTGTGGGCGAGTTGTTGAATAGTCATGTACCTGATTGTGAATGAAGACTCCCAGATGGCGACGCAGGGCTCGAGGTCTCTCTTGTCTATTGCAGCAATAAATTTTGAGCACCATTCCTTTGTGGGATCTGTATCTGACATTTTTTGATGTCCATCATGTAATTAATTTTTGTGGGTACACTTTCTGGCCGATATAGGTAGACTGTGTTAACATTTTTGTGGTTGTTGAAAGTTGAACATTTGGCTCTGTAATACAATACAATTGGTTTGGGTTGCTCTGTGCAGCAAAACTTGTGAGTTTATGTATCTCTTGTTGTATGCTTTTGCATGAATCCACTGATTTCATGGTTAATCCTATATGAGTAATTCTATGTTTGCATGTGTTTTGTTAATTCTGTCTCCAATATTGCATGTATCTTTCTTCTGAGTCTAGGTATTCAACGAATGTCTAAGATTCTAGAACATAGAATTCCTGTGTTGAATGTTTAATCTCTTAACTTCTGCTCAAGGGGTAGATTAAATTGTTCTCAGATTGAATATTGGGAAGGGTATACTGCAATAGGGATGCCATAAGTATAGATAGCTTAACACTCTATATTGGGAGATATCTGTAAGGTAGATATCACATGTATCCCCCTGAAATCTAGTTTTAGTTGTTCATGCTGATCATTCACAGGTGTATGTCTACTGACTCCAAGCCCTAGATAGGCACCAATCTAGCTTTGTGTTTGTGTTACATACCATGTTCAGCTCTGCATCCAAACACAAAATCAAAATCAAACTCCAAAACAACCATTAGGACAATAGAATTAGTTTTAGGATCCAAGTCCTCTATCTACAACTACAAATAGGCCCAAAGCTAGCCCCTTTGCTCTTATCTTACAGTTTTGGTCTACTTACAGGAGGACTTATCTGCTTTCTGTCAGCATCCCAGCTTTTATATGCATATCCTCAGGGATGTTGAGTAGGGAATACCCCCCTAGGTTTTGCAGAGCCTGAAGAAGAAGAGGAGATAAAATATAGAGTCTATCTCCTACACTATTGGCCCCTGGCCCAGAGATCCTGTTGATCATTGATGGCTACCTTGTAGGGAAATCTGGGAGTAAGCATCCAGTCTGGGAAAAAACCAACAGAAATTAGTGACTCTGCTAGGGAGAATTGATACAAACTAAAATATTTTTGTGGCCCATTCAAGTCGCAAGAAATTGGCGACTCCGCTGGGGAGACAATGTCATATCCGTGAAGCTTGAGTCTAAGAAATTGAAGAATCAGACCTGGAGGTGCCTTGTTGTAGCAAAAGAAAAAGTTTTATCTATGGCTCTACTGGTGGATGACCCAGAAAGAAAGAAATCAATTTGCAGCTTTATCTTGTTTGAAGCTCATTCCTCTTCAAGGAGGTGGCGACTCTGCATCAAAGAACCTGATAAAAGAACAAAATCAGTCAGAGAAGAATTTGCAGCTCCTACAACATATGCAGGTATTTCATAGTGTTTGACAGACTCCCTATTTGGTGAGATAGCACTGGTTAAAAGGGAAACATTGGTGAAAGCAAAGCTTGCATGCTTTTATTAGAACTTACTCTGTATTTCAAAGGGCATGCAATGTTGTTCAAAAGACTCATTTAAAGGACTTTAGGAAAGTTTGAAAAAATAGTCTAAATTTTGAGTGCCTAAAGTCATTGTTTGTAGAAAATCTGAGTAGAGAGGAGGGTTGCAAAAACATAAAGGATGTATTATCAGCCCATGCACCCTTGTGAAGTGTCAAGTGCAAAAACATATAATAGTCAGTCCCAATCATGTAATAAAAGAGGCTTCAACATAGATAAATATAAGCCCATAAATTTCAGTGGCATTTGTGGCTATCCAAATGCTCTTCCACCTAAAATAAAAAAAAATTTGCCTAAATTTGGTGGTGCAAAGGATGAATCAGCTGAGAGACACTTATAGCAGTTTATAAACATGATAGATGACTTTGAGATTGACCATGAGGATGTGGTTATGAGATTATTTGTTCAATCTCTAGATCAAGATGCAAGGGACTGGTTTTCCTACCTTCCAGCTCACTCTGTCAGCTCTTGGCATGATTTTAAATCTATATTTCTAGTACAATATGCTGAAAGAATTTCTGAATATGCAGTTATTAGTGACTTCATGTACATCCATATTGAAGAAGATGAGTTGATCCTAGCCTTTAACCTCAGGTTTATGAAGGCACTGAACAGAATACTAGAATGTATGAGACCTAATGATGCATTGTGCTTAGTTGTCTATTTGGGAGCCTTTGATAAGAAAATGAGTTATAGATTGAGAGATAAGGAGCCCACCACATGCATCAGGCGCATCAGTTTGCAATAGATATTGAAAACAATTAGAGGTATGGAATACAAAAGGGTTATTTTTCTAAAAAATTTTGTTGTCCTGTAGCCCCCAATGTTAATGAAAGTTTTAATTCAGATGCTGACAATGAATGTCAAAGTACTCACACCCCTACTATCCCAGTTTTTGCATCATTCCAAGTTGATGATGTTTCTGTTATAGAGGAGGATGTCCTGATTTGCCCAGTAAATGAAGTTGAAAACAATGGATTTTCAAGTAGTATTTACATGCCAGCTCCTATCAAAGAATATTCGTGTTTAAATGATCCAGTTGTACAAATTTATGATCATGTGGATCAACAGTCAGTATCAGTTTCATTAGGAAGTATTAGAGGGCTGGAAAATGATGTAGATAGCTCAACTTCAAAATGCACTGAAGTAGCAAAAATCTTGTATGTGGGGAAATCAGATGATAAAAATGATATCCATGACCAGTGCATAGATCAGGTTTGTTCTTCTTATTACTCTGGATCTGATAGTAATGAAGAAGAATTGGACTGTCATGAAAAAGAAGCAGAGAACTTTGCAGTGAATATAAATCCCCTTTATGATGAGTCTATAGGTGCCTTTGATACTGTGAGTCCTGACTTTCAGTGGTGCAGGATTAATCCTCTTTTTGAGGATGATGATGAATATAAAGAGACAGTTGACCTAGGTGTTATGTCAGTTTGTGAGTGGGGGGCATATGAATCAAGTATCTTCAGTTCTTGTGAAGATAGTATGGATTTGCAAACTATGAATAATGTATGTTCATCATCACTTGATCCAGACATGTGCAACATTGGGTGTGTGGATCAGGATTTGTTTTCAATATCAATAGATATTGGGGGTCTCATTTTTTTGAGTATTTTGAGTTTTTGGATCAGCTGGATGAGTGCCTGATGGTATGCAGCAGCCAGATAAATGATGAAGATTGCCAAGAGCACTATGATGTACTATCTGAGGAATATAACATACATATGTTACTTAATGCTGAAGAATATTATGATGAGTATGGTTATATGTCTAACTTTGAAATCCAAGATGACAGAGGTAAAAATGATAGTGGCAAGCTTTCAAAAGTGGTGGAATACCTAATTGAGCAGATGACCTTATGGGAAGATTATGCCAATCTTTTCAGTTGGGATTGGGATCTTTCAGTTTGGAATCAGGCATTTGACAAGAAAAAATTATGGTTCTTCCTTTTTGGCTGCCCTGGGCCACCAAAATAATGTTTAAAAAATAATGTGATTGGTGATGCAGATCATTGTAGCTTCATGACTTTGTTGCCAAATGGATAGGGATTGGTCTGCATCCTAGAGATTTGGTTCTCGGTGCAGTTTTGCACCTGCACGTCCCCAGACAGAGCCACTGTTGGTGCCTGAATTGGCTCTCAATTTTGGAGCAATTTTCATGTAGGCACCTTCCCAAAAAATCCAAAAAAGTTTAAGTTTTGGCACCCCTTCAGTGTTTTTCAGCATCTACATCATAGTTTTTTGAGGAGGTGGTCTTCGTGTTTTCTCCATCGGCATGAGTTCATTTTTGTGTCTTTGACATTTTGGTTTGAACTTGAACCCCTTTTCTCAAAGTTCAATAGTTCACCAGTTCAAGGTTCAGTGGTTCGAAGCTTTGTTGCCAATGGAGTATTGTTTTGGAGGTTTGAACCTCGCCGGCATACCTCAGTATTGAACCTTGCCATGTTCGTGGGGTTGCTTTTATGTTGCCGATAGAGTTGGTATCGGCATTGAACTTCTTGGTTGAACCTCTCATTTGAACCATCAGGTTGAACTGGTTCAAGGTTCAATGGTTCAAAGCTTTATGTTTTTGGTCTTATCGGAGGCGTCGACATCATCGGCAAAGGATTTTTGAGTTGGGCCGACAGTTGGGAGTCTGGTCGATGGTGGAGTTGATGTTTGGCATATTGGGGTGACGAGGGAGTGTGTCTTGGTGACAAGAGGACCATCGGCGAGACTATTGCTATCGGCAGAGGGGTTTTGGTCTCTGCCGATATCGTTACTCAGGCTGATGGGGATTTGGGCATGTGTGTGGTCGCCAAGACCTTGATCTATCAGCGAAGGAATTTGTGGTCTTCCCGATAGTTTTGGTCATATCGATGGAGGAGGAAGGTGGATTGGTAGCCGCTAAGGGGAATGTGGAGTTTGCGATCAGCGAGACCATTAAGATCGGCAGGAGGAATTTCATGTTGGCCAATGGTGTCGGTCACACTGACAGGGTAGTTTGGAGTAGCGATCAAAGAGACTCATGCTATTGGTGGAGGAGGTCTAGAGAGTTGGCCTGATGGTTCATCTCTGGCCGATGATGGGGTATGCGTTGTAGGTGTCGGCGAGACAACGAAGGTCGGCAAGAGTTTTTTGGGGTTGGCCGATGGCTTAGGTCATAGCAATGGGTTTTTGGCGAAGGCTTCTACGTCGAGTGCAGCAAAAGGTGCTCGACATTTGTTATACATGTGGCTATGTTTATAAAGTGCTAAAGTGGTCTCAGCAGCATGCATGTGGTACTATTCTTCCTACATATTTTAACCCTGCAGCAAAACACGTTTTGGCGGGAGGCTTCATTTTGAACGCTGCGTCAGTTTTCAAGTAGGCCGCGGGTCGTTGAGCCATCAATGGTGATAGTACTGAGGCGTGGGCGAGTTGTTGAATAGTCATGTACCTGATTGTGAATGAAGACTCCCAGATGGCGGCGCAGGGCTCGAGGTCTCTCTTGTCTGTTGCAGCAATAAATTTTGAGCGCCATTCCTTTGTGGGATCTGTATCTAACATTTTTTTATGTCCATCATGTAATGAATTTTTGTGGGTACACTTTCTAGCCGATATAGGCAGACTGTGTTACCATTTTTGTGGTTGTTGAAAGTTGAACATTTGGCTCTGTAATACAATACGGTTGGTTTTGGTTGCTCTATGTAGCAAAACTTGTGAGTTTATGTATCTCTTGTTGTATGTTTTTGCATGAATCCACTGATTTCATGGTTAATCCTATATGAGTAATGCTATGTTTGCATGTGTTTTGTTAATTCTATCTCCAGTATTGCATGTATCTTTCTTCTGAGTCTAGGTATTCAAGGAATGTCTAAGATTCTAGAACATAGAATTCCTATGTTGAATGTTTAATCTCTTAACTTCTGCTCAAGGGGTAGATTAAATTGTTCTCAGATTGAATATTGGGAAGGGTATACTGCAATAGGGATGCCATAAGTATAGATAGCTTAACACTCTATATTGGGAGATATCTATAAGGCAGATATCACATGTATCCCCCTGAAATCTAGTTTTAGTTGTTCATGCTGATCATTCACAGGTGTATGTCTACTGACTCCAAGCCCTAGATAGGCACCAATCTAGCTTTGTGTTTGTGTTACATACCATGTTCAGCTCTGCATCCAAACACAAAATCAAAATCAAACTCCAAAACAACCATTAGGACAATAGAATTAGTTTTAGGATCCAAGTCCTCTATCTAGAACTGTAAATAGGCCTAAAGCTAGCCCCTTTGCTCTTATCTTACAGTTTTGGTCTACTTACAGGAGGACTTATCTACTTTCTATCAGCATCCTAGCCTTTATATGCATATCCTCAGGGATGTTGAGTAGGGAATACCCCCCTAGGTTTTGCAGAGCCTGAAAAAGAAGAGGAGATAAAATATAGAGTCTATCTCCTACACTGTTGGCCCCTGGCCCAGAGATCCTATTGATCATTGATGGCTACCTTGTAGGTAAATCTGGGAGTAAGCATCCAGTCTGGGAAAAAACCAACACAAACTACCTTTCCTTCAAAAAGCAACTCCACCTATGTTAGGACTATCAAAACATAGTGTTATTAGACTTCAAGAAACACAAATTTGTCCTTTCACACCAACTCCTCCATTCCTGAACAAAACCCACTTAATGAACATGAAAACAAAACTTGTTACACTCATTTCCACTTATGGGGAAAGTGTGGAAACTTCTAAATCCATCGATTTCATGAAAAAGCACTAAAACCCTCTAAAACCCTACTATAGACCCACTTGCACAAAAGTAGTCATAAAATGCTTCTTTTACAATGAAATTGTCTCCAACAAAGTTTAAATGAAAGTTAAGACAGGCCTTAAATCCATGATTAACATTTGGGCTCTTGGTTGTGTGGTATGGGGTAGTACAAACAAGAGGAACAATAATAAAACAGTGATAAACTGTGAAAAGAGTAATCCCAAAGAAAATGTTGGGAAGGTGCTCAAATCTCCATCAAATCTCCTCCAACCTAGCTTAAAACAAAGATGAGACCACACACTACAACATTCTAGACATGAGAACTTTGCATTAGTACTATACGGCCAAGAAAAATGAGAGGGAACAATAAGTTTTAGAAAAATAGAGATGGAACAACAAAAGTCATAAACTTCATTTCTTTCTCTTCAAACTTCCACCAAAACTCCTTCATCCAACCATACCGCTTATTACAATACTTTTACAATTGTTTTAATCCTTTTTTCTCTCCATTCCATCATGGGAATAAGGCTCAAAATAGCCTTGAGTTACAAATTTTTCCTGAAAACTAATTTTTCTAAAAATAGACTGTCATAGTCTTTATGACTGCAGTCCCACTAAACTTTTTTCAAACTCCACTAACATAAAATGACTAAAATCATCCTCCTATGCCTTTTTAAGGCTCTATTACATTTATGTTTTGAAACTCATTTTTCCTTTTGACACTAAATTTAAAAAATTTTATTAAATGCTTAAACTAGGTGCACTGCACCAATGTAGGAGGACCCCTTGAGTTGTACCATGCCCAAAATAGGGGGGAGGACTTGGATGCCCATGCCCTAGTCTTGCCTTATTTTGGGGCAGCCCTAATTTATGGGTGTCGATTTATGAGCATTATTTAGGTCCTTTGCCGACACGGTAAGTTTGAATTACAAAAATCTTGGCGGGAGTGTTTGTGGTTGCATATAAAAGCATGTTTAGGCATTCATTTGTAAACTATATTTCAATTAGATAGCAATTGTGATGTTTAAGTGTTCTCAAGGTAATTCAAGGCTTTCATTGTGTTGCAAGAGTAGACTTGTGTTGTTTAAGAATTGTGATGTTCAAGTGTCCTCTATCAGACCTTAAGCACTTGATCCTCAAATCTAACTCATTCTCAACCATCACCTTGAAAATCTTGAACTTGTCTAGGGCTTCTGATTTATCCTTTAAGAAAGTAATCCAAGTCATTCTGGAATAATCATTAATAAGAAACATAAAGTACCTGTCACCTTGCAAGCATCTTGTTCTTGTAGGACCACACAAATCTGTATGCACCAACTCAAGAAATCCAACAGAGAATTGTTCTTTACTCTTGAAACCTATCCTTGTTTGTTTCCCCAATTGACATTCTTTGCAAATAGCATTAGCAGGCTTTACAAGCCTGGGCAAATCTCTTAAAGCTTGTACTAAGCTTATCTTCACCAAGTTGTCAAAATTCATATGGCACATCCTCCTATGCCATAGCCAACTCTCGTCTGTCCAAGCCAACAAACAAAAATCATTATTTCCTCTCAAGTGATAAACATTACCTCTAGTCTTCTTGCCAGTAGCAATCACTGTTCTGAAGCTTTCCATGATGTTGCATCCATTGTTGTTGAATCTCAAATTGTAACCTTTATCACACATTTGACCAAAACTTAAGAGATTATGCTTCAAACACTTCACATATAGAACATCATCTATGTTATGCTTATCATCAAAAGAAACAGATCCTTTTCCAAAAATCTTACCAGCTACATCATCTCCAAACCTAACTAGTCCTCCATCATACTTTTCCAAACTTATAAACTTACTTTTATCATCAATTATGTGATGTGAACACCCACTATCAATAAACTATTCATCCTTATCCTTCTTAACATGGATAGACAAAGCACTCTCTTCCACTGGTTTTTCTTCATTCACACAACTAGCAAGATTAGTAGACACAAGTTCTTTAATAGCAATATGCAAGCGTTCATTTACACTAGTACTAGTATCATCTAACTCGTCATCTGTTACACCATCATCATCAAGATCTCTAACATAATAGCATTTCTTTATGACTTTAGGTCTACTTTTAGATTTCTTCTTACCTCTCAAGCAATTCTCTCCAGACACTTGGAGGCATAGTGTCTTATCTTACCACAAGAAAAGCATTTGAATGGTAACTTTCCTTTGAACTTACCAGTACCTCTTTGCATTCTATCCACAAAGTTGGCTTCAATCTCATCAAGGTAATCATCAAATTCCATAGCACATTTTTGAGCTCTTGAAGTTTTTTCTGAAGTGTTAGCTTTGAAAGTAGTCTCAGTCTTCGGTAGAGCATCACTGAACTCTCATCTCAAAAGCAGTAAGCTTCCCAAGCAACTGATCCTTTGTAATCTTCTTTACACTCATAACTTCTTCAATTGATGACACCTTGTGACTATAGGATTTAGGCAAAGATCTAAGAATATTTAGCACAACCTCATCCTCATTAATAATTCCTCCAATACCTTTGATTCCATTGACAATTTCATCAACATTTTGCAAGTAGATTGTTATGTTCTCATCTTCGCTCATCTTCAGGGTTTCATACCTCATCTTCAGGTTTTATAATTTGGCACTCTTTACAAAATCATCTCCTTCATATAAATTTTTTAGCTTAGTCCAGATCTCATAAGCAATCTCCAAATCCATAACTTTCACTAACTCAGTGTTGGATAAGGCATTTAACAAAGCATCTCTAGCTTTTCCATTTAACTCATACTATTTGACTTCATCTTCATTTGAAGGACCATTTGGAGGAACAATATACTTTGTATCTTCCATCTTCTAGACACTATAAACAAGAGAAATTCGATGAATTTTCATTTGTAACTTCCAGAGAGCATAATCTATTCCATCAAAGTGTGAACACTCCTTCCTGTGCTTCATCCTGGATCTACCTTGACTTGTTAGGCCTTTTTTTGAGGAACCCTCAATCTGATACCAATTGTTGAAATGCACAAGAGAACTAAGAGGGGGAGTGAATTAGTTGTAACCAAAACTTTAAAACCATCAAAACATCAACCACTTAATCACTAATATTGTAATTTAACCATGAAAGCATGAAATTAGAAACTTAAACACATCCACACATTCAACACATAAGACACTAGATTTTTACATGGAAAACCCTATAAGGGAAAAAGCACGGTGAGTGTTAGCTCACAATATAAATGATATATCAAAATTTACAACAAGGCTCACTGCCTTAGGGCTCACTGCCCAGAATGCTCACTACAAAAGAAGCAGCTCACTGCCAAGAGAAGGGATCACTGTCAAAAGGGTTCACTGCTAGAAGTTGGTGAACTGAGATAGTATCATCTACATTATGCCAAGGTTTAGTTCCATCGAAGCACAATAAATCTCCTCTCCTCTCCTCTAGTCTACTTTTTAACTGCACACTTATCATCACATCTTTGCATTTTCATACATTGTTTACAGCTTCATTACATGTATTTATACAATTCATCAACCTTGGAATGTACTGTTAGTGTAGGTTTTTATTTCCTAGATGGGTTATTTATTTTTCCTATATTCCTAGGTTTTTCCTACACTTCTATTAATCTTGCTTAGGTTAATAAAGCATGTCTTATTAGGTGAGTGGTTGCGAGGTGTCACCTTCCTACATGTGAGCATCCATTAGCTATCTTGGGAAGATACTTTGCTATCTTTAGTCTGATAGATGGTTGCTCCTCATTGGTCGGTGTTGCCACCTCCTCTCTCTCCTTGGTCTATATAAGCATGCTACCTGGCTTGTATTTTGCATCTATCTTTTGCTTTTGCATCCTCTTAATGCTATTTTTCTTCTAGCATTTGCATTACTCTCTTAGAGACTAACTCTGTGTTGCTATTTTAATTTCGTATCATTTGCATTCATAGTTTAGATATCTATTCTTTGCACTAGTTTTCTGGGTTAATAATCTTTTCAGATTTTAACATGGTATCAGAGCTATTCTATGTGCAAGAGTAGATTTTAATTTCCATATTTGAGAGATTTGGGGGGGGGGGGGTAATAAATCTTATCGCAGGTTTTCAAAAATTCTAGTATGCTCTTCTCTTGCATCTTCGGATGATCTTGAAAATCAGAAAAGTTTGATGGAAACTTTTTTAATCTCTAGGGTTGCACATGTGTTTTATGAAATCTAGATGATTGCAACATTTTTGGTTATACTGGCAGCATTTCTAGCTATTCCAACGCGTTCAAGAGGCTTGAGAAAGTCAGATTTGGCTTTCAATTCATCGAAATCAGAGCTCGTCATACACAGTTGCGGAACCGGGGTTTCGAGCTCAAATCTGACAACCAGCTTGCATATTTGGTCTTTTGAATCAATATTGCAGGTTTCAGCATCTGATTCAGCCTTTGCATGCCATTTTTTGGTTGCTGGGGTCATTTTTTTGTAGCTAAAGGTGTTCTATTTACACTGGAGCAACATCGTCTGTGCATTTACAAGAAAAATGCCTTCTGGGTTTTGTTCGCAACACAGAAAAACCATTTGGGTATCTTTCCCTTTTTGCATGCAGTTTGTATATTTTGTAGAAACGTGGTCAGAAAGATACAACAGGACCCCTCTCTGTTGGCAGCTGCGGTTTTGAAGATAGTTTTCAAATGCTCCGTTCTTTCTCATACGGACTCTTTTTCTCACGAATTTTTTTTTTATTCTATTTTTTTGTGCTCTATGCACTAGTGTAGACGTTTTTTGATTTTGATGCCAAGATTTTTCAGAAATTGTAGATTCTCAGTCATGACATTGCACGATTCTTATTTTGGGAACTTCGGAGGATCATAACTTTCACATACGACCTCGTATCGAGGCGATTCTTTTTTTGAAAGTGCATGATTTTTCGAGTAGATCGCAGTGGTGCTATTTATTTCTCTGGATATTATGCCAAAGTTATATTTTCAGCATATGCTTTTCATGAGGGTTTTGTAATGCATTGAAATCAAGACCACTTAGTATTTATTGCTAGTGGTAGTGGTAAATGCACTAATATAAAGTGCCAAATCATATTTTCTTGGGGGGGTTCTTTGATTGAGTTAAAAGGAGGGGTTGTCTTGGTTGGGTTCTCTTCTTTTCGGCACTTCTTCTCTGCATTTCTTCATCATGGATCAAACAAATCTGCCTATCCTAACTCCATACAATTACTTTGAGTGGAAATCACGCATGACAATTCACTTAAGGAAAGCTGGATTAAATAGGATAACTATAGGACTTGAAACTGAACCTGCTAAAGATGAAGATAAGCCTAAGTAGTTTAACAAATGTGATGAGGCATATGGAACATTGTGTTTGTCTGTTTCTCTTGATTTGCTCTTTCACATTGAGTCTTTGAATACACCAAATGAAATCTGGACAAAGCTAGAAACACTATTTGGCACACAAGATTCAATGAGGGGTCATATGTTGGAAAATGAACTAATTAGTTTAAGTCCAGGCAATTTCAACACAATCCAGGATTTCTTCACCAAATTGAAATCACTAAGGCTGCAGTTAAAACAATGTGGAATTGAAAAGAAAGATGAACAACTGATTCTTAGTATTATCTCTAAGCTAAGTTTAGAATTTTCTGTGTTTGTTTCTACTTTCTATGCTACTAAGGGTGCACTTGGTACTCAATTCACCATGTCATCTTTAGATGATTTTGATGTCAATCTCACTCGGGAAAAGGACAAGCTAATCCAGATGGGCACTCTTAAGTCCTCTAAGTCACATGCCTTGGCTGCCAACCAAGGCACAAAAGAACAGAAAGGACAAAGTAGTAACAACAATAGTAAGGATAAGAAACAGAAGAATAGCAAGGAGAAGAAGGATCAGATAACGGTTGCTTCAAAAGCAACTAATGAGACCCAATATTCCAAGGGTGACAAGCCTAAGAAAAAGAGGGTCCAATGTGCCTATTGTAAAAGACCCGGTCATGATGAACATAAATGTCTGAAGAAACAAATTGATCACTTGACACACATTCTTGAGAAGAATAATATCAGTGTTCCTGAGTCTATCAAACAGAGTTCTAATGAGGGGTCTAATAAGGCAAAAGAAAATAGCAAGGGGAAAGGAAAGGGCAAGGCCCTTGTTGCAGTTGCTTCTTCACCATCCACTTGAGTTCTTGATTTGGGTGCTTCGCACCACATGGCTTCATCTAAGGAAGAACTTGCATCCTTGGAGCCATGTACTATGCCTTCTATTTTGATGGGTGATAACACTCCTGTTGAGGTGTGTGGGAGAGGGTTTGTTGATGTGGGGGATGGCACATTCCATGATGTTCTTTGTGTGCCCTCATTATCAACTAATCTATTATCAGTATACCAAATCACTCACACAGGTTCAGGCAAGCGGGTTGAGTTCACTCCTGATTCAGTGGAGATTCGTGAGTTGCACAGTGGTTCTACAGTTGCAGTTGGGAGAGCAGATCATCAGTCACAGCTCTATCTATTTTCTCACTTTGTTCCTGATCCTCCTTCGACTGTTTTGCTCACTCATTCTAATGATGTGAGTAGATTATGGCATGAGCGATTTGGCCATCTTAACTTCCGCTACTTGTAGCAGCTCAACCAGCAGAGCATGGTCACAAGGTTGCCTTCAGTTCAGTTTTTAGGTGGTGTTTGCCAAGGTTGCATTCTTGGTAAGCATCCTAAGGAAAAGTTTGACAAAGGTAAGGCATGGAGAGCTTCACAGATACTAGAGTTAGTTCACAGTGATTTAGCTGGTCCATTTCAGCATCCTTCTTTTAGCAGGGCTAGATATGTCCTCACATTCATTGATGACTTTTCTTGAAATACTTGGGTGTACTTTCTCAAACAGAAGTCAAAGGTATTTGATCATTTTCAGGACTTCAAGACTTTTGTAAAGAAGTAATCCAGGAAAGGCATCAAAGTTTTGCGCACTGACAATGGTGGTGAGTATGTCAACCATCGGTTTGAGAGGTTTTGCACTTCAGAGGGGAATGATTTGCAGCATTTAGTTCCATACAATCCTCAGCAGAACAGTGTTGCAGAATGGAAGAATAGGTCCTTGAAGGAAACAACAAACTGCATGATTCACTCTAGATCTCTTGCAACACAGTATTGGGCAGAGGCCATTAACTGTGCTTGTTATATCCAGAACCGTGTTCCTCACCGAGCCTTAAAGGGAGTCACTCCTTTTGAAGCTTGGAGTGGTCGGAAACCATCAGTTAAGCACTTTCAAGTTTTTGGTTCTCCTGCATGGGCCCACATTCCTGCAAAGAAATGCAAGGCCTTGGATCTGCAAAGTAGACCTTGCATATTTGTAGGTTATCCTGATAGTGTGAAGGGTTATCATTTGCTCCACCCTCCTACACATGAGTTGTTCATTAAGAGGAGTGTTCAGTTTGAGGAGGGCTCTTTGAGCTCACTTTCTATCACTTCTCCAACTCCTTCTACTTTGACATTGGAGTCACTTGGGATACATGACAGATCTTCTGATGAGTCAGATTCACCTGAGCAGTCTTCTACCTCCACTTCTGATGTAGAGAGCGATTCATAGGACTCACCTCCTTCCTCTCCTAGTCATCATTCAGAGGTTGATGATTCTCCTCCAGATTCTCCATCTTCCGGTCCACTTTGGGCTAGACAGACCTTGCAGTCTGCAGGTGATTGGGTTGGGGATCCATCAGACACCAGGTGAACTCATTCATAGTTCTAGGATGCTCCACATGTCTTCATTGCTACTGCCTCAGATCCACAATATTTTCATGAGGCTTTTGGTATTCCTGAGTGGGATACAACTATGTAGGAGGAGTATAGTTCCTTGATGAGGAACCACACTTGGGATCTTGTCCCTCTTCCTAAGGGAAGAAAACTTGTTCGATGTAAGTAGATCTATCAGACAAAATTTGCAGTAGATGGGTCAGTTGACAAGTATAAGGCTCGCTTGGTTGCCAAAGGATTCTCCTAGGTTCCTGGGATTGACTACTCTAAGACTTTTGTGCCAGTTGCTCGAATGAATTCCATCTGACTTGTTCTTGCCATTGTTGCAGCTAATTGTTGGGAAGTACACCAGATGGATGTGAAGAGTGCTTTTCTTCACGGTGACCTTCAGGAGGAGATCTACATGGAGCAGCCACAGGGGTTCCTTTAGGATTCTTTACTTGTGTGCCATCTTCAGAAGTCTCTCTATGGCCTCAAACAGGCTCCTCGGGCCTTGTATGCCAAGATGGACACCTTCCTTCTATCAGTTGGGTTCACTCGGTGCCATTCTGATCCCAATGTCTACATTCTATAGCAGGATGATTCACTCCTATTTCTGGTTCTATATGTTGATGACTTGCTGATCACAGGGAGTTCTTCATCCACCATTGGGGCTGTCAAAACTGCCCTTCATGACAGGTTTTTGATGACTGACTTGGGCTTGTTGCATTACTTTCTCAGGATTGAGATCTACCAGTCTTCTTCCGGGATCACCATCACACAGTCCAATTATGCTCAAGATTTGCTCTCAAGGTTTCATATGGTTGACTGTAAGCCTGCTCTGACTCCCTTCCTTTCTAGAGTCAAACTTGAGGCTCAGTGTTCTCCACTTGTTGATGGCACTTTGTACTAACAGCTTGTTGGGAGTCTCATTTATCTGACTCATATGAGACCTGACATTTCATATGCTGTAGGCATCATCTCTCGATTCATACAGGAGCCTCATGAGCTGCACTGGAAAGCAGCCAAGCGGATCCTTCACTACATTTAGGGTACTCACAGTTTTGGGATTCACTATGCAGTGGGCATTGAGCTTGATGTCATGGGCTACACAGATTCAGATTAGGTGGGCGATTCTCAAGATCACAAGTCTACTTTAGGTTACAGCTTCTCACTTGGTTTAGGTCCTGTTTGTTGGTCGAGCAAGAAGCAATCTACTATTGCTCTATCTTCTATTGAGGCCAAGTATCAGCGGGCTGTGAATGCCTCTACTGAGGCCATTTGGCTTCAGAATCTTCTCACTAAGTTTGGCATCCAGATCAGACGGCCATCAGTCATATTTTGTGACAACCAGAGTGCCATTCAGATCTCACAGAATCTAGTCCATCATCAACGGACCAAACACATAGAGGTCCACATACACTATATCCGGGAGCTCATCCATGGCCATGTCATCGACCTTCGCTATTGTCTAACTTCTGAGCAGGTTGCTGATATCTTCACCAAACCCTTCACTGAGAGCAAGTTCCTTCATTTGTGAGCTTTGCTGGGGGTGCGGGATGCTTCATCTTCTGGGGGGCTTCTTCCTCTCACTTGGAGTCCTAACTCTCTCTACTTTTGGGGGGGTCTCTTTTCTCTCTCTTTGGGGGGGAATTTTATGTACATGGGTACCTCATCAGGCTTGATTTGTCGAGACCCATTTCTACATCCACCTAAGCTTTGCTTATGGGGGGTGTTAGTGTAGGTTTTTATTTCCTAGATGGGTTATTTATTTTTCCTATATTCCTAGGTTTTTCCTACACTTCTATTAATCTCGCTTAGGTTAATAAAGCATGTCTTATTAGGTGGGTGGTTGCGAGGTGTCACCTTCCTACATGTGAGCATCCATTAGCTATCTTAGGAAGATACTTTGCTATCTTTAGTCCGATAGATGGTTGCTCCTCATTGGTCAGTTTTGCCACCTACTCTCTCTCCTTGGTCTATATAAGCATGCTACCTGGCTTGTATTTTGCATCTATCTTTTGCTTTTGCATCCTCTTAATGCTATTTTGCTTCTAGCATTTGCATTACTCTCTTGGAGACTAACTCTGTGTTGCTATTTTGATTTTGTATCATTTGCATTCATAGTTTAGATATCTATTCTTTGCACTAGTTTTCTAGGTTAATAATCTTTTCAGATTCTAACATGCACATCAAGGTCGGCATTACAATCATCAACCATCGGAACAATCTCCAAGGTCAGCAAACAAACATACATTAGAATAGGTCTAGACCTTAATAGATTTATGAAGGATAAAAATGAATACGGACCACATAATGCATTAGCTGGGACTCAAATAGAATCTTCCATACAACAACATTCTATCACAAACTCCAAAGTATAATCGCAAGTAGTGGAAACAACCCAGTTGGCCAAAACTAGTGTTAACACTAAGACTTTTAAGAACACACTTCATGCATGATCCAGATTACACTTTGTAGACCAATCAAAAGGTAGGAACACAACCTAGAGACATCCACAAGGATGTTGCAATCACAAAGAACTTTTGCACAACCCCTAAACACTCCATCTAGAAGATTCTTCAAACTAGAGCACTTAAACATTACTGTCAACCACTTTCAAAAGCAAAAGATTGCTTGCAGACCACCAAATCATGAACCATTTGAACTAAAGGCACATAACATCATAATAAACTTAATTCTAGAACTACAGACTATAAAACTCAAATGCAGAGAAATGCAGAGCAGAATACATTCTCCCTATAACCATTAAATACATAGAAAAGTAATTTTTACTCTGGTGAGCATAACTCCCTCAAATCTTCATACCAGAGGCTCAAACTTAAAACATAGAAACTATAGACATACCTTAACATAACATCCAAACTGCAGATAAAGATATTCAATCTACAAGATATACAGAGAAAAACATTGTACTGTTCTTCTACAAGCCGAGATACTCTACATCACACTGTTTCTGCTAGGAGAGCACATTTTCTCAAAATCACTTGGAAACTCAATATCAGGAACACTTTCTCATTATCATAAACACTTATATAATCCAATACAAAGCAACTAACTTCACACGAGTAAGCATAAAAAAAAGGAGATAGTTGACACCAATGACAACACAGATATGTTGACATCAATGACAACACCGGTAAGCACATACTTTCAACAATGTCCAATTAATCTCTTAGGAATTTCAAGTGGTCTTCCACCAACACTCTCTCCTTTTCCCTCCTTTCAAATGCAGTTCTTTCAACTAGGCTAGATTTATATGAGAAGTTTACTTCCTTTTAAGAATACTATCCTAGAGCATAGTCATGATATCAATTAAGTTTTTTATAGTAGTTCAAATAAGATGAATAACCTTGTCTAAGGAATCATTCAATGGAACTTGGTTATTTTTAGTCCTTACAATTTAGATTCTATCTCTTCTAGTTCATCTCTAATAATGTAATTATAATCAACTAGGTTCCAATAATCCTTTTTGAACTAGAATTTAAATTGAGGTTGGGGTTGACCAACATTAACATGCTATTACAATTGGTCAATTCTAATTTTTAATAATTTTATTCTCAATCATGTAGCATTTTTAAATTCTATGCAAAAGGTTGAGGTCCTACAAAAAGGTAAACACCCTATCTTATAGCTCAATGATAGAGGCATCTTTATTCATGTTGACATCCCACATATCCAAATCCTCCCCCTCTTTAATATGTAAATTATATTTTATAGGTAACTTGATTTTTCCTCCTTAAAGGAATCCTTTAAAGTGTTCTTAATACCCTCCTAAGCACCCTTGTAATTCACTAAGGATTAGATTTTATTATCCCCTCTAGCCCCTTTGATCTTAGATTCCAAAACAATAGTCCCTTCAAACAAAAAACCTTTTTGAGATCCTCCTTGTCACCCCTATTTTCCAAAATGCCCACCATATTTTCTCCATTTTTACTCCTAGTTTGAGTAGCCTACATGGGAGGAGACATAGGGAATTTTGATGGTGATACAATTAGGAAAATTTCTAGCCAATTTGAGGTTAACCCTTGATGGATCTAAAGGATCTTCATTTAACTAAGTCAAATCCATCACTAACACTCTTAAGGTTGGTTGATTAATCCTAGATTTATCCTTAGCCACATGATAATGCACAAAAATTAAAAGTTTGTGTAGTAGAATCTCCACCTTGTTCAACCCAACATCCACAACTAAGTACTCTATACATTAATTGATAGAAAGGAAAGTTAAGTAAATTCCTATGATTAAAGTGGTTCAATAAAGTAAAATGATAGGATAAAGACTTTTCTATGATCCCTCCAAAGTACTATATTTTTAATTTGGGTACTCACCTCATTCCAGAGCCAACAAAGAGAATCTTTGAGATATCTAGCTTGGACTTTAGTAATTTTCTCTCTACCTCTAAGGAATTTCTTGATTTGTTCATTCTCTATTTTATTAGAATTGTAGACCTTTATACCATACATGGACATTCATCTAGCCTATACTATTCTCCCTTTAAAAACCTCAAATAGTAACTTTTCAAGCATTTTGAGATTTAGCAAACTCCATTGATAGGATTGGGTCATTGTTAGAAATGAAGGTGTAAACCACACAATAGAAATATGATTCAAACCTTATTAATGTTTTTTAAATAATCAATGGAGATTGCAACAGAAATAAAACCCACTACACAGAAATAACATGTATCAAGAACTGAACACATAACACAATATGTAACATGGAGAAAACCCTTTCACGTAAAGAACCCCACCAAGAGAAGAGGCTCCAAGTTGTATAATCTTCAAATATGAGGTTACAATACATACACACCCTCTTCTTTAGTCTTCAATCTAGTATTGCCTTTTACTCTCAACTTTGATAAAAACATAGTACAAATATCCTTATAAAAAGGGGTTGCCTTCTAGGTAAGAAAACTGACATAATACTGACTATCAGATATGTGCCATAATGACGAACAATCTAGATTTACAATGATAAAATATAAATAAAATGTGGTTTTAGGGGTACTACCCATGAGCCCCCATTAAGATGCATGGTCCCTGGACCCCCCACTATGAGGATAATCCCCCCAGACCCTCATATGGGGAAACCCCCCTAGGGACCCCCATTGCAAATGAATTAGCATCAAGGACTAGATATAAACATATGACTGAAACAAGATTGCTGCTGGTGAAACCTCTCATCACTTATGGGTGATTTACAAATAATATTAGGAGTAATTAATTACATAGGATTTGACACCTTAATCCTAGCATTCTCCCAATTGACATCATACATTGTAAATATGCATAGGAAAACCATAAAATAATCAGTCACTAGAAGCAAGGCCCATGGCCTCTCTGCACCAAACAAATTTCTCTATGGTCATAGGATTGGTCAAAGCATCTGCAACATTCTCATGAATGTCTACCTTCTTAAGCTCAATATGTCCATTTGTAAACATTTCTCAAACAAATTAATATTGTACATCAACATCCTTAGTCCAAATATGATACATAGGATTCTTAGCCAAACAAATAACACTCTAGCTATCACAACAAATTTGAATGATCCTGCAATTAAAACCAATACCTATACATAATCTTCTCAACCAAACTACCTCCTTAGAGACATGGGTAGCATCCATATACTCTTCTTCGGTGGTGGACAAAGTAGTCGTGGGCTTCCTTTTGCTCATCCAATTCACTACTTTGCCAAACAAAGTAAACACAGCCATTTGTGGACCTTCAACTATCCAAGTCACCTGTCCAATCCACAACAACAAATCCTTGTATGTCCAATGTTTTTCAGCACTATTAGTACCAGAATAAACCAAACAGTAACTAGGAGTGCCTGCAAGATATCTAAAAACCCTCTTCACATAATTCCATTGATGTCTACCAGGGTTAGACATAAATATGTTCAAAACTCCCAATGCTTGGGCATTATCTGGCCTAGTGCAAACATTGGATACATCATACTCCAAACAACACTAGAATATGGCACATTAGACATATCCTCTAAATCATCCTCATTCTTTGGACACATATCTAATGAAAGCTTAGTACCAATGGGTAAAGGAACTCTAACTGGGTTACAGTCATGCATACTAAATCTCTATAAAGTGGTATTCACATACTTACTCTGAGACAACCAAAGATTTATGTAACCTTTATCACTTTTGATCACCATCCCCAAAATATACTTGGCAGTTCCAAGATCCTTCATTTCAAATGCACCTGAAAGTTGGGATTTCAACTCACTAATCATACCCTTAGTATTGTGGAAAAATAACATGTGATCAACATACAATGCAATGATCAGAATAGAATCATCAATACAATGAATGTAAACACAATGATCTTCCTCACTTCTAACAAAACCTAATTTCAACACAAATATAACAAAATTTTGGTACCACATTTTAGTAGAATGTTTAAGACCATAAAGAGACCTCTTCAATCTGCAAACCTAATGTTCTTCCCCTTTTACCTCAAAACCTATAGGTTGTTGCATGTAAATTTCTTCCTCAATATCTCCATGCAAAACTGTAGTTTTAACATTCATTAGCTCAATTTTCTAATCAAAAGATGTAGCAATGGATAAGAGAAATATGATAGAAGTTACTTTAGCAATAAGAGAGAATATTTCACCGAAATCAGCTCTTTCTCTCTAGGAATAGCTCTTGGCTACTAGTCTAGCCTTGTACTTCTCCAATGAACTGTCTTCTCCAAACTTCTTCTTGAAGACCCACTTGCAACCTATGGCCTTTCTTCCTTTGGGAAAATGACCAAGATCCCAGGTATTGCAGAAATATAAAGCCATCATCTCCTCTTGCATGGCTAACTACAAAGACTCACTACCGTCTGCATGAATAGGATAGGATCTAGGCCCATCATCAGTACTAAATAAAACAAATACACAATGGAAATCTAGTGGGCTATACCTGTCAACTGGGTTTTGTTGTCTTGTGGATCTTCTTATAGGTGGAGTAATATACTCTTCAGGTTCTTCTACATGCTCATCTATACCAACTTCTTCTGTCACAAAAAATTCTTCCTCATCAGAACTTTCACTTGAGTCTTCTTCTACTTCTTGACCTCTTAATCCATAATTATGTTCTTCTTGAGGTGCATATTCATGCTCTAATTCAAAGTGCACTCTATTCACATTTTCTTCTTTTTCTTTTGGTTGTTCAAGTTCTGAAATAATACTAAGTTCCCTAAAAATAACATCTCTAGAATAGATAATGTTATGGGTTAGTGGATTCCAAAGCTTGAAGACTTTTATATTATCACCATATCCAATGAAAATACACTTTTTAGCTTTTGGATCCAACTTAGTACATTTTTCTTTAGGCATAAGAACATAAGCCTCACAACCAAATACCCTTAAATGTGAAACAAAAGGTTTCTTACCTGTCCACATTTCATAAGAAGTTGAAACAAGAGCCTTACATGGAGATATGTTAATCAAGTAGTTTGTGGTACACACAGCTTCATCCCAAAAGAATTTATTCAACTTTGATTCACTTAATGTACTTCTGGCTCTTTCCATTATTATCTGATAATTCCTTTCTACCACTCCATTCTATTGTGGAGTATACATAGTAGTTTTCTATCAAACAATAACTGCATGCTTACAGAATTCATCAAATTCCTTAGAATAATATTTCCCTCCATTTTCATATCTCAAAACCATTATCTTATAATATGATTGATTTCCAACTAAGGCTTTAAATTCCTTAAACTTAGTGAAAACTTCATATTTGTGACGCATAAAATAAATCTAGGTAAACCTTGAGACATCATCAATGAAGGAAACAAAATGTCTTGATTTGCGAATTGATTCAATATCCATTGGACCAAAAACATCAGAATGAATAAGTTCCAATTTATCATTAGATTTATTACTACATGAAGGAAATCAAGATCTATTATGTTTTCCAAACAAACAATGTTCACAAAATTTGGAACTCTCATCAGAATAGGATAATTTTCATCTAACAATTTTTTATTTAAAATACTCTTTAAACCAGACTAACTTATGGGGCCCAATCTATAATGCCACAACATACATGCATTTTTAGTATTAGCCTCAAATGCAAAAGAGGCATTACAAATAGTAGTGGCTTCTAGCTTAAACAAAGTTCCCAATTTTTTCCCCTTCACTACCGCCAAGTTTCCTCACTAATCGATAGCCATGCTTATCAAATGTCACATGCATTCCCAAATTATTCAACTTTGAAACAAAAATCAAATTTCTAGCCAATCTAAGAACATACAAAACACTAGGGAGGGTTTTA
Source organism: Cunninghamia lanceolata (assembly GCA_027924645.1). Taxonomy (NCBI): domain Eukaryota; kingdom Viridiplantae; phylum Streptophyta; class Pinopsida; order Cupressales; family Cupressaceae; genus Cunninghamia; species Cunninghamia lanceolata. The sequence continues at coordinate 17,955,375 of BSBN01000391.1, forward strand.
ATTCTCCCATCACTGAAACACAACACTACCTTCCCTCGTCCAACAATAAGATATGTAGAGTTGTCCCCGAGGTACAAATTTCCTCCATCATACTCTTTATATGTGGAAAACCATTCCTTATGTGGAGCTATGTCATATGAGCATCCTAAGTCAACCAACCAATGATCATGGGAAGCAACATTACATATAGAAAGTAAAACCTCATCACCTACATTCTAAGACTTATTAGTCATTGAATCCCATTGTTTCTTCCAGTTTCTACATTCCTTTTTCACATGTCCTCTATTTCTGTAGTTCAAACACTTAACTATGTTATTCTTTCTAGGAGTCTTAGAATGATGCTTAGACTTGTCTTTAGACCCCTTCTGATATCCTTTTGGTCCTCTTTCCATAGACCTTCCCCTGACACTGAGAGCATCCATTGAACTATTTGAACATTTCTTCCTCAATTCATGTGGTAGCATAACTAAAACAAGAGCATCCAACTTTAGTTCTATGAGATTAGTAGTGATGGCCTAAATACCATTCTCGCATGACTCAAGCAAATAATAGATAAGCAATATAAATTTATTTTCCTCATTCATCTCAACATCTATAGATGCTAGATGACTCAATAACAAATTAAATGAATTAAAATGCCTTGCAACTAATTTACCCTCTTTCATTTTCATGGAAAAACACTTATGCTTTAAGTAAAGATTTTTCACCATAAGCTTGGCTTGGTAGATCTCACCAAAATACTTCCAAAAGCTATGTGTGGACTTCTCACTCACAACATTTAGTAGAACAAAATCTACAAGACACAGCCAAATTGTACCTTGTGCCTTTTTATCCAGTCTTTCCCATTCATCAAGAGAAACATCATTGAGTATATTTTCTTTCATAACAACCAACCACTAGCTTCTTTCTTCAAGAAAATCCTCCATTTTCAGCTTCCACAATTCATACCCCATACCATTGAACTTTTCAATGTCCAACTGAGAGGTAGAAGCAATAGTTGATGAAGCTATGATATCTATAAAATATTTGCAAGAAAAAACAACCAAATCTCCCACTGTAAATAAAAAAACCTTCACACAACCACCCAAGAATCAAAATTGGCTAGGATTTGATACCAAATGTTAGAAATGAAGGTCCAAACCACACTACGGAAATCTGATTCAAACCTTATTAATGTTTTCTAAATAATCACTAGAGATTGCAACATAAATAAAACACACTATACAAAAATAACATGCATCAAGAATTGAACACATAACACAGTATGTAATGTGGAAAAAAACCTTTCGAGTAAAAAAATCCACCAAGAAAAGAGGCTCTAAGTTGTATTATCTTCAAATATGAGATTACAATACATGCACTTCCTCTTCTTCTTCATTATTCAATCCAACGGTACCCATTACTCTCAACTCTAATAAAACATAGTACAAATATCCTTATAAAAGGGGGTTGCATTCTACGGAAAGAAAACTAACATAATATCAACCATCAGATATGTGACCTAATTATGAATGGTCCACATTTACAATGACAAAATATAAATAAAATGTAGTTTTGGGGGTGCTGTCCCCAAGCCCCCACTGAGGCATGTGGCCTCAGGACCCCTCACTGAGGGGATGATCCCCCTGGATACCTCCTTAGGGGAAACCCCCTCTGACCCCCCATCATGGATGAATTAGCATCGAGGACTGGATATAAACATATAACTAAAACAAGATCGCTACTGGAGAAACCTCATATCCCTAATGGGTGATTTACAAACAATATTATGAGTAATTAATTACATAGGATTTACAAGGTTAATGACACCTTAATCCTAACAATGATGGCCATTGATTCTTTTCATAAGCTAGGTAAGGACAACTCTCCTTAAGATGTGCCAAATTGTGGATATTTTCCTTACATCCTCATAAGATAAAGGCCAACTTCTTGTTTCTGATATGCCCCTAATTTATATGATTCCTAGCCTTCAAAATAATGATTAAATGTATAACATAAACCAAATCACCACCTAATTTCACACATACAAATTGGAGATAGGGAGGTAACATAATACACCTAACAATTACACAAAAGTCATGAAGGATTTTAAAATAGAGACTCACTTCTAAGACATTGATAAATGTTGCCAGGTAGAGAGGCAACTTCAATTCATTTAGCCACTTTGGATCCATAAACTCTTTTATTATCCAATAGACTAGGCAATCTTATTACCTTATCTATACATGTGGTAGATTTTGACTTGCTTGAAGGCCTTCATAGCTTCTATCACATCTCCAATTAAATTTTTGATGTTCTATCTAGGGGATGTAACCTTACTAAGACATTTGATAACAGTCAAGGAAACCCCCTATATGCTAAGTTGAGAGATATTTAAGTCTTTTGCTAGCTAAATACACTGAAAGACAACCTTCACTTCAACAAAGTGATTAGTACAAAACCCCATATTGTTGGAATTGGTTTGGACAACTAAGGGGGGGTGAATTAGTAGTCACACGAAAACTTTTCTTCTTTTAATCTTCTTTTACAACTTATAAACTAATTAATCATTTCAGAATCAATCAACAACACATGAGAAAAAACATAAATAACACTGTTGACATCAAGATTTTTGGCGTGGAAACCCATTTAAGGGAAAAACCACGGTGGGGGTTAACCCAGAAAGATTATACTCTGTTAAAAGTATTACAAAGGGGAAAGCACATGCATTCAAGCTCACTGCCTAGAGCTCACTGCTCAAAAGAAGGCTTACAGCCTACAAAAGGATCACTACCTCTAGAAAGAAGGTTACAATGAATTTGAACTGATAATTAGCATCTATCAATGCAAGGGTTCAGTTCTGGTTAAGAACAAAATACTAACTTGGTACACTTCATCTTCACTCTACCCTTTTTACTATTCTACTAACATCTGGATCTTGGATCTCTGCTCTTTTCACACTTATTCCATATTCACTTCACACACACACCAAATTCATTCAAATCCATCGGTTATATATATCCGCATCCTAATCTTCAACCACTTTTCAGTTAGCTTCAAGAACACTTAGAACTTTATTAAAAATTCTGCTATGTTGGCTAAATTCATGTATACTTGTAACGTGGACCAAAACTTACACTCACAAATCATTAGTCAGGTCAGATACTATCACTGATCATCACTACTTGTCCAACCAACAAATTCCATACATCTGGAACCTAGATCAATTGCAAGGTCTGCATGTTCTTCTTCTATCTATTTGTCAAACTATTAACCTGATACTCAGATGCTAATAACTATTGAATCCTTCATCATTGGAGGCCAAAACTCTAGATTTAGATTATTCTAAAAATGCTTATGACTTCCTCAGATTTGTAGCAAGCTATGATCAACCATCAGAGAGATTTGGACCAAGATACTAGACCTAGTCACACACTCTATTCTTGACTTCCTGGACTTAGACAAATCTTCAATCTAATTTTTGGTATGGGCAAACTATGCAATGTGAATTTGTAGTAGAGACTTAGTTGCCATCAATGACACAATGACAACACTTATCATGCTTAGTAGTGTCTCTTGCCAACAATCTCCCCCTTTGGCATTGATGGCAACACTTAGTGAAAAATGACTAAGTGTCAAAATAACTCCCCCTTTGCTTGTGCGCCATACTATTGTTCACACTATTTTTTGGTGCTCCACTTTTGCTAGATTCCACATTTTTCACTACTTTTCAATCCCCCTTTGACATCAATGGAAAAGGGTGGGATCCACAAGCACGAATGATGCAAAAACTTTGTATATACGACTGCATATGTACAAACAATCCATATGTTATATTTACATATATTTAAGGATATCTATAAAAGTATTATTTCGTTGTACAAATTTGGTGGCCCAACTTCTTTTCATACCATCCAAACTTGAAATGTGTCCACTCAGTAGAAATGCATATGCTTCAGCTTTCCTTTGATCTGAGGGATCACTTGTCTAGGTAGTACTTTGGGCCTCTGACAAAGTATTAAACATTGTTTCCAACTTAGGGGTAATCAGTCCTCGGAGCTCACCCATTCTTTTTATAATGTTCTTCTTTTCCTTGATAAGCTTCTTTATTTCATTTGTTAGGCTAATTTCTTGACATTCTTGGCTCACCGGAGATATTGTTAAAGGATCAAAACTTCGGGATAGGTCTAGCAACTTTTTCTCCTACTCCTTTATCTTTTTCTCAATATCTTCTACTATTTTGGGCCATGATAAACAAAACTTATATACATCACCACCATTCTTAAGAGCATTTTCAATACTCTTTATACCAATGTTGAGTATTTTTTTATCATTATCTATAAGGCCTTTTAGTTCACTGAACCTCTTATCCAAAAATTCTTTCTGGACCTTTACTTTGGTTGACTTCTCAAAGGACTCAAAATTTGTATTTACAGAATGCACAAGATTTTTCAAATTACCAGAAGGAGAATCAAATCTATTTTTTTGATATGTGGGCATAATCTTCTCCAGTACTCTAGATGCTAGGCTTATCAACTCACTGTCTTCTATGTGAGACTTCAGTAATTTCTCCCTTGCCTTGGCCTATGTGAATGATGATATCTTTAGCATTTGATCCAGAGAGAGTGTCATAATTGATTGGTCCTTATATCAGTTATGACTCATCTAACTCTAGCATCTCCTTGCTGAGAATACCCTACACTACATTCACAATGTCTCTTGCCACACTTGCTATATCGGTTTCCTTCCCTTGTGCTTTGTCAAAGACAACAATCAGACTGTCTTGCTCTGGTGCGTTAGCACCATCCCCTTCTTCTAGTTCTTCTTTTCCCTTTGCCTCTTCCTCTTCCTTCTCTTTTTCTTTTTCTTATTCTTTCTCTTTTCCCTTTTTGAGGTCAATAGTAGAAGGAGGATCTAGAGGATTATGGCCAACATTTGATTCTTCTATCAATACTTCCTCTTCTTCCTTTTGCACTTCCTCTTCTAGAACAGAGAAGTCTAGAGTTTTAGTTTGTTTCATATTTCCCTTTAATCCTTCAACATCCATGTATGAGGAATTAATCTCTACATTTTTCTCCTCTACAACAGAAAGATTGTGCTTTTTTAAAGTACACCAAATAATCTCTTTGGTTTCCTCTGCAATCTTGTCTGTCTCCCCTAGCATAAGCTTACTCATTCATTTTTTACTTTAGAACTCATTCTTGGCTTCTTTGAATATCAAATTCATTTTCTTCAGAGTAATTTGGGGGCATAATTGTATTAATATTTGTTCTTGGATCTCAGGATCCTTTTGTATTGTCTTTTCTCAGTTCCAAAATTTTCTCAAGGCTTTTTGGTATTAATGAACATATCTCAATAAGAGCCTTGTTGTAGATATTCAAATATCTTACCGTTGCTTCCTCAAGTACTCTTTTGTCAGCATCACTATAGTCATCATAGAATTCTATCATTGGAGCCAAGTTTCCATCCATAGTAACTAATTTAATGATGTCATCTACTGAAAGGGTAGGCTTCTCTACATATTCCTCTATCTTTTGCCTCTTTCTTTCCCTTTTTCTTCTAGAGGGCATCTCCTTGGATATCTTGGCCACTTTTGTGCCTATGGCTTTTAGTTCTTTGATCTCAATGTCAGAATCAGTATCTTCTTCTTCTTCTCTTGTGCTTCCATAGGTCTCGGATGCTTTTGTTTTCTTCCTTTTCTCCCTTTTTTTGGATGATTTTGTTTCCAGTTTTGTAGTCTTAGAAGGAATAGGGGTAGTAGCAGAGCTCCTAGTAGTTCTTGAAGTGGAAGAGGGTTCTACTGGAGCACTTGTTTGTTTCTTATCTTGTTTCTCTTTCTCAGCCTTTTCAGTTCTTTCTCTAAATTTCCTCACAGCCTCCTTAGTTAGGCCTAGATTTTCAACCAATAGCTCAACTTCATTTCTTACTTTCCTATTAGTTTCAAGTTCTCTGAGCTCAGTATGCAATTTTAAAATTAGCTCCTCATATGTTCCAAATCTTTCAACTATTGAATCATTAGGTTTCCTTAAAAGATGCTGAGCATACATGTCCAGAACTCTGGCATCCACCTCATAACCCATTGGCATTATCCACACTATTCTTGGTTCTAAAGCTTCTAGCAAACATTAATCAGTGTCAACCATGAAGTATATTTCATTTTTGTACTTCTCAACAATTGATTTAGGGATTCTTTCCCTTGAATGCATCATACTCTAAAAATTCTTGAAGTAACCCCATATTACAGTTTTTTGAGCTTTGAAATCACCAATGCTGCGAAGATGATCTCTGATCTGAATGGTAACTGGCTCATCCTTAGTCCAGTGAACACCCTTACTCCAGGAACTTCATTCATATAGTAGAAAAACAAGCACAAAACCAATGTACCATATTTAAAAGTGTTTTTCTTATCCCTTTTGATTTTGTTCAAGTTTTCAATCAATTGGTTCTGTAACAGCTCACAAAGGTCATAATCTACATTCTCCTTTAACATTTGATATGTTGCATATATGGCAGTTTTAGAGATAGAATTCTCCCTGCTGGAGTGATATATCTTGTAGCCAATCACCATGGAAGAAAAATTCACATCTGGTTCTATAATGTCATTTATAGTCATAGCCCTCCTATCAAATTTAGCATTGGTTGCATCGGTGATAGTTTGATTTTTCACAAATTTTAACATGGGTAACCCATCGGTTGAGTTTAACCCAGTCACAATTTTGATAACATCTTTGGTAATCTTGAATGGTTTTAATAGCCAAATGAATTCATCATCCATCCGACTCAAAACCTATCGGATCCATTCATCTTCATCAAATGTTGGAAACCCCATAATCTGAATAAAGTGTTTATCATGTAGTGCCTTATACTCAGTTTTAAGATCATGATTTTCATCCCTGAGATGACTCTCAAACAAGTCTACATATCTTGAATCACCAAATTCATCTAAGTTTGCATGAATATAAACCCTAATATCTTCAACATGCAACACACCATACAAAACACTTGAAAAAGCACCTAACAGGTTGACTTCTATTGATTTGTGAGGATGCTTCTTAAATTTGGGTCAAGGCCTTTTAGTAATGTCAAAAACATGAGGAGAAACCATCACAACAGATTTTAGATTCAAAACTTTATAGAGAAGTACCTTTTTCTTCTGTGGGTTTAGGGTTGATCAATTTTCTGGTTGAATTCACTCTTCATTCTTCAATCTATGAATTTATAGCTCAAAAGCTCTTCTAGTTATTTTCATTGAAATGCAAAGTAGTTCAAATGCATGATTAAGTGACCTTTTATCCTTCGTAAAACCTAATTTCACATTGTAATAAATGCACTACCCTAACTTCATCTGGTTACTCTATTTCTTGAACTATTTTTCATGAATTACTCCACAAATTTCCATATCAGAATCTTTTCTTCTGAAAATCCTTCCAAAAGTTCTAAAACAATTCAAAATAACTTCTCTCATTGTGCCATATCTAGGCACCCATTTACTAGCTGGGGGAATTTGATGTTCAATGCAGCTCCCCCTGAGCCAGAACTCCTGATTTAATTCCTGGAGGAATTGTCAGCACCGAATTTCGGTGCGGATGCATCACCATTGTTCATTATATATTTCTTTACCCAAATCTTGTTCATTTCACTCTGTATCTCATTCACATCAATTTTTATTTTACCTTTGTCTTGTCTCTACTCATCTAGTTTTCTATTTACCGAACCTCTTCTTCAATTGATTTGACTTCTATAGAATCTTGTAATATGACCAGATTTATTGCAATTAAAGTACACAACATTTCATTTCTTATAAACTTCATTTCCTCTTGTTCTGCACTAATTAGCCATGTGTCCAAACCCATTGCAAGAAAAATAGTAACCATGGAAAGAATTGTCAATTCCTCTATTGTTGGAATTATTCATTATCATACTTCTGCATTCATTTGAACTATGACCATACCTCTTACACTTGAAGCATTGACTGGAGAAGGATGGACCATTTTGATTTACTCTTCTTCTACACTGAGCAGCTCTATGACCAAATTTATTGCAATTGAAACAATTTCCATTGAATGATAGATAGCTTTGAGCATTAGGTTGTCTTATTAGAGGCTTTCTAGTTTTGTTTTTCCTATTCCTTGGTTGAAAATTTACCTGTTTGGATCCAGAGCTTTCACCTTTCTCATATCCAAGATCATACTTGTCATCAACCTTTTTTTGTCTTTCAATTTGTGCTTCAAGTTTAACTGAGCTTATCTTGAACATCTCCTTATATTCATTTGCAGCTTCTAGATCATGTCTGAGAGTGATAATTTGTCTCTCAAGTTCTCTCTCATTTTCTCTTCTTTCTCGTAGATTAGATTCTAGGAGACCAACTATTCCATCCAATTTGTAGCATTCTTTAGTTCTCTCTTTCAGATTTTGATTCATTTCTTCTTCAGTTTTCTTCCTCTTTTCAATTTCCTTGGTTAGTCTCATCACCCCAGATTCCATCTCATGTTTTAGGACAACAACTTCTTTAGCTAACTTTTCACATTCCTTTGTCTTCTATTTTAGGGCCTTGTCTTCATAATGATTTCCTAGTTGAGGAGGTTGCTCCTTCCCTTTTTCATTGGATTTGCTCAATTTTCTTTTTAAAATCTCAATGAAGTCTTCAACCTTTTTGAGGTTTTCCTGCAGCTCTTGGACTTCTACTCTGGACTACTCAAAATCTTCTAGGGTGAGATTAAGTTGCCCTTGAAGGTTATATTCATCCATTTTACTACCTTCCCAAATCTTCCTTAATTTGTTAAACTTTTTCAAGGAACCTGGCTCTGATACCAATTGTTGGAATTAGTCTGGACAACTGAGAGGGGGGGTAAATCAGTTGTCACACAAAAACTTTTCTTCTTTTAATCTTCTTTTACAACTTATAATCTAATTAATCATTTCAACATCAATCAAAAAAACATGAGCAAAAACATAAATAACACACTTGACACTAAAATTTTTGACGTGGAAGCCCGGTTAAGGGGAAAACCATGGTGGAGGTTAACCCATGAAGATTATACTCTTTTAAAAGTTTTACAAAGGAGAATGCATATGCATTCGAGCTCACTACCCAGAGCTCACCGATCATAAGAAGGCTTATAGCCTACAGAAGGCTCACTACCTATAGAAAGAAGGTTACAATGAATTTGAACTGATAATTAGCATCTATCAATGCAAGGATTCAGTTTCAGTTAAGCACAAAATACTAACTTGGTATAGTTCATCTTCACTCTACCCTTTTTACTGTTCTGCTAACATCTGGATCTTGGATCTCTGCTCTTTTCAAACTTATTCCATATTTGATTCACACACACACCAAATTCATTCAAATCCATCAGCTATATATATCCACATCCTAATCTTCAACCACTTTTCAATCAGCGTCAAGAACACTTAGAACTTTATTGAAAATTTTGCTCTGTCGGCTACTAAATTCATGTACATTTGTAACACAGACCAAAACTTACACTCATAAATCATTAGTCAAGTTGGCTACTATCATTGATCATCACTACTTGTCCAACCAGCAACTTCCATACATCCAAAACCTAGATCAATTGCAAGGTCTGCCTGTTCTTCTTCTATCTGTTCTGTCAAACTGTTAACCCAATACTCAAATTCTAATAACTATTGAATCCTTAATCACCAAAGGCCAAAACTTTAGATTTAGATTATTCTGACAATGCTTATGACTCCCTTAGATCCATAGCAACCTATGATCAACTATAGGAGAGATCCAGACCAAGATACCAGACCCTGTCACACACTCTGTTCTTGACTTCCCAAACTTAGACAAATCTTCAATCTGATTTTTGGTATGGGTAAACTATGCAATGCAGATATGTAGTAGAGACTTAGTTGCCATCAATGACAATACTTATCATGCCTAGCAATGTCTCTTGCCAACACATATTACCTATATATGCAACCACAAACCCACACCTTTTGTCCCCGATAACTCCTCCAACTATAGTTATACCCTAGTTGTCTTTTAATGCACCATCAAAATTCAACTTGAGGCAATTAAGAGAAAGGAAAGTACATTTGATGATCTTCCTATTTTCTTTCTTTATATCTAAGATTGCACCTAAGTTAGTTTCTAGCCTCCAATTAGTAGTAATCTTCTATTTATAAATTTAGAAACAATTTGGGAATGTTCTTTTCTTCATCAGTTTGAAGTTTTTTTATAAGAAAGAACTAAAATTTTTATTTCCCACTCTATTTATTCAAAGAGTTTCCTTCCATAGGTCCCACAATAAGTTAGGTAGAGAAAGGTTCCAAAAGGTATTTCAATTGGGTTTTGATGAAGGGATGGACCTATTGGAGAACTAGATCGAATAAGGAGTTAGGTTAACATTAGAAAAGCCCAAATTTATCAAGGATAAAGTTATAAGACTAATGTTGAGAATAGGTGTTGTACACCTTGCATAATATTGTATTATGTTATCCACTTGTATAAGTTGTATGTAACATTGGATTAATTATTTTATGTGTGTGGGACACATAGAGTAGTTAATTATTTATTTGTATTATTTAATTGTTGAGAAAAAATATAGTACCAAAAATTAAATGAGGGTCAATGGTTCTGTGTTACCCATGGTTTTGGGGCACATGTTTTTGTCATTGTATTTGAGATTGAATTATAAAAGCAAGAACAAGGCTATTATTTGAGGTTGGATAATTCATTGGTTGTGTATAGGAGGTTTGAGAGAGGTTGTCATTGTATTGAGCTCTCTCCTACAAGTGTATATTGTGAAGAATGGCATAGGATGTGTGGATTCGTGTTTGGACACAATGGAGGATGCATTGGAGGTGCTTGATGGCTTAGAAGTATTCATGGAGACTCATGAGATGTATTGTAATATCTTTTGTTGCATAATACATATGAGTGTGGATGCTTTTGGAGGCTGGGTTTTTACCTCTTGAGGGTTTTCCTATGGTATATCTTATGTTATCTTGTGTTTGTCATTTGATCTTTGCATTATGGTTATTTATACATCATTTTCTCCTTATGGGTTATGTGGAATTGGTTTTAATGGACCTAAAAACTCCTAACAATTTATAGGAAAAAGGATAATCTAACCTGCAAAAAGTTGATTCTACATCCCTTTCATAGATATGAATCTATTGGGATAAAAAAGCCTCTTTTCAAAAGGTTGTTAAAAGAAAGGATTTCATTTTCATAGGCAAGCCTAAAATAAAAGATTAATTTTATGGGTTAGGGATTTAAACCGAACCTTGGACTAGGGAAAATAGTGTAAAAGAAGGTTAAGAGGAGCATGAAACCTAATCAAGCATAGTAGGAATGATTTGGAATGGAAGACCAAAATTCTCATCAAGCCTCTTAACTTGGCTAATATGGAACCCTTTGAGAAGGTTAAAACACTAGAAGTGTGATGGGATGAAACCAAGCCATAAAAGTCCCCAAGAAAAGGTTTGCATTACCTTTTAGAATCCTTGAGATTAATGTTAGAGTGAATAATTTATCTATTCACTATAGCTTAAGTGTACATAGCTTGATGAGGTTAGATAAAATCTTGTCTAACTGAATGTACAACATTTTAGACACTTAGAGGTTACCTAGTTGTTTGGTAAACCTCATGTGCATACCTTTTGAGGTTGGAAGATTTCCCATCTCACCTTAAAAGGTACTTTGAGTCATCGAACACTTTTCACACAAGGTTGTTGGTTTGCACATTCCAAGTGATGAAAGGGTTGACACCTATAGGATACTTGTCTACATGCATGTGATCCATCATGGAGCACTTATCAATCAAAATTTAAGGTGGATTACCTCATTCATGCCTATATAACAAGGCATTATGTAGATATTTTACTTAGCTTTTGTGAATATCAATATTGACTTATATGTGCAATCTTTCTTTGTGGAAGTATTCTCGTTTTCACTAGTTGACTTGGTTATTTCTAACATGGTATCAAAGTGATATTGACAAAACACTTCTTGATTTGACTAATTTCTATATTTCTCCATTGTAAAACTTCTTCAAGGTGCAAAATGGACACTCCCATTGCATTCAGAAGGATCGAGACAACGAAGAATACCCTTCAAATGCTAATTTTTGGTAAAATTATTTTTTGCAAAATTTTTTTTACCCCTCATCTAGGGTTGTATAGTCTTACAATCACATCCATACTTGTATGGATTTTTTAAAAAAATTGAAAAATATTTTTAGCCAAGGGCTTTTTGCCTCCTACCAAGGTCAATTTTTTTTAATTTTTGGTCGATTCATTATTTGTGTAGGTCTTTCTCTAAGTTTCACAACCATTCGACCGTGTTTGGGCTTAAATTAGCTCTCATACAGTCATCTTTAGGCTTAATTTTGGGCTCAACATAGGCACCTAAAAAATTCAAAATCTCCATTAAAGGGTCACCCTTCTGGTTGTTGACTGGTCAAGGTTTTTCATTGGAAAATATGAGGTTTTTCATTGGAAGATCTAGGGCTTCTCAGGCTCGACATCAAGTCAACTTTTGGCTCTTGTTTTATGCTTCAACACATTCAATGAGTTCCATTGCCCACTTTATTCATAGTTCATGGTTGCTATTTGGTGGTTGTTGTTTCATACCATTCCTTGCCCATAATCATTCAATAAAAGTTTGACATAAATGTTCTATCCACTCAGCCCCTCATGGCTTGTTGGGATTACAACAGAATCATATCTCGTCATAGGCTCACTCAGCCACTTCAATATTTCTCTACCAATTCTTGCACTTGACATTCAAGCCTTTTCTACTTTACTTGGCCTTTGTAGGCCCTAGTCAAGCCTTGTTAAAGATTAGGGCTCTATTTGGTTCAAATCTTTGGCCTTTGCATCTATTTTTGGCTCCTATTATACCCAACATTTGTCTCAATGTACCCTAAATCTAGCCATAGGCCCACAAGCTGGCCTTAACACCTGCCACTTAGCCTGTTCAAGATCCAAATTAGGCTTTAGTGACCTATATTTAGCTCTTATCAATGGCCCTTTGATCAGCTCTTTGGCCCCCAAATCGGTCCTATTGACCTTCTAACTAGCTAGATGTCTTCATTCTATCTAATGATTACTTTTTTGAAGACACCAATTATTCAAACCTTTCACATTTATTTTGACTATGGCTATGTCAATGTTTATGATGTTGTAATCGTAGCATTTGTTGCTACTTAGACTATTTGTAGCATTCTTTGTTATTGTTAATATTTAAACATCCACTCTATTCTAACATTAGCATAAACTTTGACTACTGGTAGTTTGTTAAACATCAAAGACCAGTCAACATTTTATATTAGACAAACTTCTCACTCTCTCCAAAGGCCTCCATAGGCCATATTTTTTAAAATGCAACAAACTTCAAACTATTTATCATTTTTTTACCAATTTGTAGTCAATAGAAAGGTGTTTCTATCCTCTCAGCTTTTCCAAAGTCAAAATAAAAGTTTTTTTTTTCTTTTTTTCTAATTTTTTAAACCTCCGAAGCTATTGTAAGCGAAAAATTTCAACAAGACATAACTTTTGCCCATGACATCAAAATTTTTTGAATTTTTGTTTCAAATTGCTTAGAATTTTGCAAGGAATTCATTAGTGTAGGTAAAATTCATATTTGGATAGCCATTGTTTAAAAAATTTGTAAAAATTCCATGTGTTATAAACAAATGATTTAACTTCCAAACTTGCACAATATTGTAATTTTTATCTGGCATTTTTCTAGGGTGGTTCTTGAACATCAGTATAATTTAGGAGGTTTTCAAGTGTTCAAATTTACAACATGGTTATAATTTTGATGCCCTTCAACTTCCATGCATGGAAGGAGCAAATGGAGATAAAATTAAACAGTTAGGATCATATAGAGTCAAATTTGGTTTGGAAACTAAAACCACATCTGTAACAAAAAATGAATGTGGTATAATTGCATGGATGAATCTTATGGAACACTATCTCAAGATCTTCTATTTTATATTAATTTTGTAACAACACCTAATGATGTATGGACACAATTAGGGAATTTGTTTGAGAAACAAGATGTTATGCAAGGTCATCAACCTAAGAATGATGAAGGAGGTAAATCATAAAACACACAATAACCAAAATTGTACATAGAAAATAGAACTTTCTTTTATTGATTTGGACAACTTATTACATTACAAAAGCTCAAATACAATTAGAGGAATCAACCCTCCACAGGCTGCAACACATTATAGCTTCCTATCCCAAGACTCTTGAATCATTTGCCTTCTGTAACCCCAAATCTGTTAGGGTTTCTTCTTTCTTTCCTATTCTTGACTCTACACTTTCCCCCCTTAACTCTACTACTACCTAGGGTTGCCAAAATAGTCATAAATAGCACTTTTTGGTGGCCTCTAGCTAAATTTCAAAATTTGCAACTCCCTCCAAAAGTAGGTCAACTTCTGGAAAGCATAACTTTTGATCCGGGTGTCTGATTGATGAACCATTTTAAGTACTGGAAAGCTCGCGATGTGAAATATCATGTTGAAAATTCATAAATGCATTTCAATAAAGTTTTTGGCATTTTATGGGATGTTTTAGTGCCTCATATCTCATTTCTAAAAATTTTAGGGACTTTTCAAAAAATAAAAACTTTAATATCTTTTAGTTCACAAATGATCTTTGCTTGATTCCTTCACCAAAGGTATTATATTTTAGTTATGAAGATTTCTATATGTTGTTTCTTCAATCCATGCTCAAATGTAAACTTTCCTAAAATGGCAGTTAAACTTTCCAAAATAGGTAGGTTGCTATTTTTAGCAGTTTGGAAAAACTAAAAGTCCTACATCATTATTTAAGAGATTATGTTACCAGAAACAATAATTATGGAAATGGATGAAAATAACTGCAATGATTTTGAATTAACTTCTTTTTGGGTGATGCAAGATTTCCCTTACACCACTGGATGCTCTTGCATCAAAGAATGAGCTAATTAGTCTTAATCCACAAGACTTCACTACTATACATGATTTTATCACTAATTTAAATTCAATTAGATTTCAACTCCAACAATTTGGCATCACCAAAATAAATAAACAATTGATAATTAGTATTTTGTCTAAGCTTGGTCATCAGTTCTAAGTGTTTGTTTTAGTATTTTATACTACCAAAAGTGGCCTTGGTACAAACTATTGGAGAAGTAGTATGAATGCACCATTAAATAACTCTTCCACAATGAATATTACAAAATAAGAAAGCCAATAACTATTAATGAGCATTTGAATTTAGAGTATAAACATATATTAACCTCACTTAAGAATGTACAAGAGAATGCCTCATTATATAGTCATGGAAGAGGCAATCCACCTAGCGCATGGATTGACAAGTGCCCCATGATGTGACACAAACAAGAAGATAAGTGTCTTATAATGTGTCAACCTTTGGATCACTTGGAATGTGCAAACCAACAACCTTGTGTGACAAGTGTTGGATGACTACAAAGTGCCTTTTTAGGTGAGATAAAAAGTCTTCCAACCTCAAAAGGTATGCATGTGAGGTTTAGCAAACAATTAGGTAACCTCTAACCTATAAAAGGTTGCACATTCAGTTAGACAAGATGTTGTCTAGCCTCACAAACCTAAGTACACTTAAGCTATAGTGAATAGATAAATTATTCACTCTAACAACCCCCTTAAGTGAAACTTGTAGAGAACGCAAAAGTGCAATAGATACAAAAGTATGGGTCTTGAGTACTAGACCTAATGAGGTACCCATGTACAATAAAGTCTCTTACAAATGAAGAAAAGGAGAAAACCCAATGGAAAAACTCCTCTCAAAAAATAGACAAGCAAGGAGGACTCAAGATGACCCCCCAAGGACAACTTCCTTCACCCCAAGCATATGTTGCAACTCAAGATAGTGAGGTGATACCAAAGGTTTAATGAACACGTCTTCAATCTTTGCCTGAGTAGACAAATATTCTAAAGAGAGAAAACCATCCTAGATAAGTTTTTGAATGAAATGCATGTGTAGCTCAATGTGCTTCATCCTCTGATGCTCAACTAGATTATGGGAAATATGAATGGCACTTTGGTTATCACACTAAAGAATAGTAGGATGATCAGGTGGTAGACCAAACACTATCATAAGTTGTTGAAGCCATAGAACCTCCTGGCCAGCAAGTACTACACCTTGATACTCAATCTCAGTGGATGATAATGCAATAGAAGATTGCTTCGTGGAAGACCATACAATGGGACATGAACCAAGGTAGAAAATAAACTCAAAAGTAGACTTCCCTAAGTCAACATCACCATCCCAATCTAAGTCAGTGAAGCTTGCTATGTGTGAATCTCCTAGTGTGTACTGAATGCTAAAATGTGTAGTGCCCTGGATGTAGCTCAAAATATGCTTGGTTGCATACCAATGACTCTCATGAGGATCATTTGAAAAATGGGAAACAAGGCCAACAATGAAGGTGATATTAGGATGAGTGTGTGTCAAATACAAAATACTACCAACTAACTTTTTGTACAAAGTAGCATCAACACAAGGTGAAGTGAAAGTGGTAGTCAAAGTTACACTAGACTGAAATGGTGTAGGTGCAGGATTACAATCAACCATGCAAAAGTGATGAAGCAAGTCAATGGAATACTCCTATTGATAAATGGAGATCTCCTTAGTAGACTGACAAACTTGAAGATTAAGAAACTAATATAGAAGGCCAAGATATATCATGTCAAAGTGCTCCATCAAAGAATGTTGAATATCCTAAATCATGGATGATGAACTACTAGTGATGAACAAATCATTGACATACAAGACTAGTATCAAAAGATCATCTCCATGATACTGAATATAAGTAGTGTAATCTAATTGGCAACAAGTGAAACTAGATGAAATAAAGAAGCTATCAATCCTCTCATACCAATCACTAAGGGCTTCTTTGAGACCATATAAATGTTGCAAGTATGGGCTTAACCAGTGTTGTCATTGATGTCAACATACTCTTGTTACATTGATGTCAAGAATTGGATGAGTTGTCTACTGAGGATATTGAAAAAAATAGTCCTATCAGAAACAAAGAAAATTAGTATAAACAATGAAGATCTATGAAGTAAATGCCCCAAATAGATGAAGATTAGAGAATGCACATCAAAAGATTTATAGCTATGTCTGAAGATAACCCATTCAAGATCTGAGAGGTCTGCATGAAGATTTTGAAAAGTTTTGGTCATATGAGTAAAACTAGTTTTGGCAACTATTTAGAGGTGATAGAGTGACACAAATAGGTTTAGTGAGATCCAGAAATGAAATATAATGTTCTGTGGATTTGGTGGCATGTTTGGGAAGCTAATGTGCATTGACAATTCAATTGGTTCATGGTTTGGAGGTCTGCAAGCAATCCTTCTATTATGAGAGTAATGATTGACTATGTTCTTGAGGTTCTAGGTGAAGATGTGATTGATTACAGTAAGCAAAAGTGGTACAAATGTTCTTTGTGATTCAAGCAAGCTTGTGCTGCTCTCTAGATTGTGTCCAGTTCATGTTGGTGGTCCGCATTGAAGATTGAGCTCACGAATGAAGATTTACTTTTGGACATTGGTGTTCTTCCTAGTTTTGGCCGATTGGATGATTTCTGCATATTGCAGATGATCTTGAAGATGTTTTGTGAAGCATGATGTGTTCCTCAAAGATGGTTGAAGTCCCAATTGTGTGTGGCCAACAATGTAGTGATGCGCATAAACTTTTTGTAATAAGTCAAGTTGTATTTTTGTAATTGCTCTGTAATAAAATAAAGTTTGTGTTCTGATGACTTTGATGATCATTCCAAAGTCAATGTCATGTATAAATAAGATTCGTGAAGTCATTTAAAATTATCTCTATGGTTGTGATGAGGAAGTGGTAGAGAAGAGTAGCGAAAAGCAAAGCAGAGGTATTGAGCTTAAATGGAATTGACTCAAGCATAGTAAAGATGCTGATCTCTAGTTCAAGTATGTAATATTTATATTATTCTGTAGATAGTGTGTCTCCTATAGGCAATGGGCCTCTTGTGAGTAGTGTGCTCAGGCAATGAGCCCTAACTGGCAAGTACTATTTTATTCATTCTTATTCTTCTAACAGAGAATACAATATTGGGTTAATCACCTCGTGGTTTTTCCCTTAACTAGGTTTTCCACGTCAAAATCTCGGTGTTATATGTGCTGAATTTGTTTTTGCTCTTGAATTATTGCATTATGCTTCCTTGATTAATCCTTGGTAAACTATTGAAATATAAGAAGGATTAAGTAACAAAGATTTGGTAACAACTAATTCACCCCCCTTTTAGTTGTTTGTCCTAAATCCAAGAATTGGTATCAGAGCTAAATTCCTCTAGAAGAAACTTAACTGCTTGAGGAGATCTAGAATGTTGACCTACAAGAAGGACAGTCCAAGGTTTGATGGTTCAAACTTCATTGCCTGGAAAAGCTGCATGAAATTTCACATACAATGCATGGGATATCAATATTGGAACATAACCTCAACTAAATATGTTCCCCCAACAAATGGCCCCTCAACTCTAAATGAAATTAGAGATGCAGAGGATAATCTTCAAGCTAAAGAAGCCCTATTGAGTGCCTTGTCTGATTCAGAGTTGACAAATGTTATGGGTTTGAAGATTGCCTATGAAATTTGGACAAATCTTTAAAATCTATATGAAGGAGACAAATATGTTAAGTGTGCCAAGCTACAAAGTCTAAAAGGAAAGTTTGAAAACTTAAAGATGAGTGAAGATGAGAATATCACTTCTTTCATGACAAAAGTAAATGAGCTTATTTGTGGCATCAGATGTACTGGTGGAGTACTAGATGAAGATGAAATTGTTGCTAAAGTTCTCAGATCCTTACCTCCTACTTATAAACACACAGTTGGTGCTATTAAGGAAATTAGATCCTTAACAACTATCACAAGGGATCAAATGGTTGGTAAGATATCTGCATTTGAGTTAGCTGAGTTTGGTGATGCACTTCCCAAGACTAAATCTGCATTCAAAGCTAGTGCCTCTACAAAAGACAAATAGAGATATGATCTAGGAGAAAATTCCTCAAGAAAATCATCTTGGATGAGAAAGCAAGAAAAGATCTGGAAGAGGATGAATTAGAAGCTGAACAACTTGAGGCCCTCATTGCAAAGAGACTACCAAGAGGATCTGATAAGTATGAAGGAAAATTGCCTCTCAAATGTTTTAACAACAACAAGATTGGTCATTTTGCCTCAAGGTGTCTAAAAAGATTTTCAAGGCCAAGCCCTAGTAGATCAAGATTTCAAAAGAAGTGTTACTATGTTCAAGGAGATGATGATGAAGGAGTAACAGATGATGAATCTGAGATAGGAAATAAATCTAGAAGTGACTGGGTGTTTATTGCTATAAAAGAAGAAGATCCAATGCCTATTGAATCTGTTAATCATAAGGTGATAGAAAGGGCTCTCGCTGCTCAAGTTGAAGAAAAGGATGAATGGGTCATTAATAGTGGATGCTCTCACCATATGACTGGTGACAAGAATAAGTTTATAAACTTGGAAAGATATGAAGGTGGAGTTGTAAAGTTTGGAGACAATTCTGCTGGTAAAATTAAAGGTAGAGGAACCATTTCCTTTGATGGAAAGAACAAAAATAGTGATGCTCTGTATGTTGAAGGTCTAAAACATAATCTTCTCAGTGCGGGACAGTTGGTGGACAAGGGCTATGATCTCCATTTCAAAAATGGAAAATACAAAATCTTGAAAGCTCTGGAATGGAGATTGCATCAGGTACACAGATAAAAGGTAACATCTTCCAATTAGTTGGTATTGGCAAAAGTTGCTTATTTGTTCAAATTAATCAAAGTTGGTTGTGGCATAGGAGAATGTGCCATGTGAATTTTGATAATATCATTAAGATAAGCAACACTCAGGCTGTAAGAGATCATCAAAAACTGATGAAACCTATAATAGTTTGTGTAAAGAATGTTAGTTAGGTAAGTAGAGTAGAGTCACATTCAAAAGTAAGGAACAATCTTCAACTGAATTGTTAGACTTGGTGCACATTGATCTCTGTGGTTCGGCAAGAATTAGGGGCCTGCAAGGAGATAGGTATTTTATGTTATTAATTGATGACCACTCTTGGATGATGTGGGTGACCTTCTTAAAGGAGAAATCTGAAGCACTTGAGAAATTCAAAATATTCAAAGCTATGGTAGAAAATGAAACTGGCTTAAACATAAAATGTCTTAGGTCTAATAGAGGTGGAGAATTCACATCTAGAGAGTTCATATCATTCTGTGAGAAGTATGGGATAAAGAGACAATTATCTGCTCCAAGGACTCCACACCAAAATGGAGTAGTGGAGAGAAAGAACCAGACCATCCAGGAAGCTTCTAGGACCATGATGATGGAAGAAAATGTTCCTCAGATCTATTGGAGAGAAGCTATAAGCACTGTTGTCTATACTCTCAATCGAGTACAAATCAGAAGCAATACTGGTAAGACTCCTTATGAACTTTGGTTTGGTATCACTCCTACTGTAAAGTATTTTAGAGTTTTTGGTAGTAAATGCTACATCAAAAGAGATGAAGACCTTGGGAAGTTTGATGCTAGAAGTGATGAAGGAATATTATTGGGATATTCCACTCAAAGAAAAGCATACTGGTGTTATAATAAGAGACTAAGAAAGATTGTGGAAAGTAAAAATGTGAAGTTTGAAGAAGGCGTGGGAAATCCCTCAAGGTTTTATGAGTATGAAGCAAATGATCATAATGATGTCTCAGTCCAAGAAGAACAAGCCCCAACAACAGTTTAGATTCAGACTGATCTAGAGAATCTTGAAATACAGGAAGAGGAAATAGGTCTGAATGAACCTGTTCAAGAATTAGAAGTGCAAGAAATTCCCAAAACTCTGAGGTATGTGGTGCAGGAGCACCTTGGTAAATTAATATTGCCATGGAAAAATCTTTAAGTTTGATTAAATTTGTATGCTTCCACATTGTAATGAGGTTTATTAAGTCATTTTTATGTGTTTAGGTCATTAGGAGTTTCAAAAATGCAAAATATTGCAAACCATGTAAAGGTTGTCAATGTAAAATTGGAAAAAAGATGCAAAGTTGGAAGGTGAAGAGTCATTTGGCTCTTGGTTTGCTCCAAATCAGTTATGAACTGAAGAGACATGTTTTAATGCCTTTAAAAGGCCTTGTAACCATGAAGAATTCGTGGGTGGTTGAAGATTTGAGCATGGAATGAGAAAAAACAATGTTTTCCTGTATTTTCCTTCAGAAATTTGCTGTCTTTTGCTATTGTACGGCCCTATATAGAATTGAATGGATGCCTAATGGATTGAAAATGTTATATCCTTCAACCACCTTCCATTTTCTTCTTGTCCCATGCATTTTTATTTAGTTTTGTGAAAGATATGAGTGTTTTATGGACTGTAATTTTCTGATTTTCCCTGCAACAGTCCTGTTGCAGCATTTGGTACGGTTTTGTACGGACATATACAGGAGCAAGCCATATATGGTTGGAAAGAGTATTGAGTCTACTTTCCATTTCTTTTTGTTGCATCAAATTTTATTAATATTTGAATAAGTTATGGCATTTTTGGTGAGGGCAGGTCTGAACGCTGCCTAGGGTTTGTAGTTTTGGGAAAAGAGTCATAACTTGCTCTCCTACCATTGGATCTTCATGAAAATTGGATGAAAAGTCTATATTAATATTCTCTTCAATCTGACAAAAGTAATTGGATTAGTTCTTTGATTTGTTAATGTTATTGAGGATAGTTTTGGTCCTCCTATGCTCTGCATCAGTATGTAAGATTGAATCATTCTAAAAATTAGATTATAGGAGATAGAAACAAATGTGTTCAAAAAAGAAGAAATATTGCTCAAGATTCAGTGAAATACTGTTTGATTTCAAAAATTGAGCCAAAAACCATAAGTGAAGCTTGCAATGATGAGAGTTGGGCTAAAGCAATGGAGGAAGAATTGATTCAGATTGGAAAGAACAACACTTGGGATCTTGTCCCTAGACCTAAGAACAAAAATGTGATTGGGACTAAGTGGGTCTTCTAAAATAAACTAATTGAAGAAGATGAAGTAGTAAGAAACAAAGCCAGATTGGTCTGTAAGGGTTATTCTCAAGTAGAAGGAGTTGATTTTGAAGAGACTTTTGCTCTGGTGGCTAGAATTGAAGTAGCTAGATTATTTCTTGCCTTTTCTATCTTCAAAGATTTCAAAGTATATCAGATGGATGTCAAGTCTACCTTTCTGAATGGTGATTTGGAAGAAGAGGTATACATTGAGCAACCAGATGGATTTCAATTGTCTAATCATGGTGATATGGTCTGCAAGTTAAAGAAAGCATTGTATGAACTCAAAAAAGCTCCTAGAGCCTAGTATGAAAGATTGGATAAACATCTTCTGAAGATTGGTTTCAACAAAGGCACTGCTGATAGTAATCTATATTTTAAGATTGACCATGAAAGTATCTTGATTATTGAAGTATTTGTTGATGATATCATTTTTGGAGGAAAAGATAATATGTGCAAGACTTTTGCAAATCAAATGAAAAGTGAATTTGAGATGTCTATGTTTGGGGAAATGAATTTCTTCTTGGGTCTACAAATCACTCAATCAAAGGAAGGAATCTTCATATCTTAGACTAAATATGTGAAAGAATTGTTGAAGAAATTTGGGATGGGAGATTCAAAGACAATGAATACTCCCATGGAAACTAGATGTAAGCTAAGTAAAGATGATGAATCTCCTAAGACTGATAAGAAAAAGTACAAGTTAATGATTGGAGGACTACTCTACTTCACTCAAACTACACTGGATATTATGAATGTTGTTGGTCTTGTTGCCAGATTCCAAGTTGATCCTAGAGAGTCTCATGTCATGGCAATCAAGAGAATTCTTAGATATCTGAAGGGGATAGTTGAGTATGGATTATGGTATCCTAAGGATCATGGCTTCTCTCTTCATGCATACATAGATGTTGATTAGGCAGGAGATGTGGATGACCAGAAGAGTACCAGTGGTGGTGCATTCTTTTTGGGGAAAAAGATTGGTTTGTTGGCTAAGCAAGAAACAAGAGGCAATATCTCTATCCAATGCAGAAGTAGAATATATTGCTGCAATAGGTAGTTGCACTCAAGTATCATGAAGCAAATGCTAAGAGATATCAGAGTGGAGTATGAAGAACCTATCACAATCTTCTGTGATAATTCAAGTGCAATAAATATATCAAAAAATCTAGTGTTGTATTCAAAGACAAAACATATATCCATCAAGTTCCATTTTTTGAGAGAGCAGATGAACAAGAATGAAGTCATATTGGAATTCATTCCCTCAAAGGAACAGATTGTAGATATTTTTACTAAAGCTCTACCTAAGGACTCATTTGAGTATCTCAGGTAGAAGCTAGGGGTTATTACCCCTCTGGTTCTAAATTAAGGTGCACTAATGTGCATCAATTCGGTGGATTCCACAGTCATATCTTGTGATCCAGATTGATGTTAAGAGGTTGCCACTCAGGGGGAGCAGTCAATATGTTTCTAAATTATGAGAAGTGGTTGCAAGTATGTGCCCTTTGCCATTGATGTCAAAGGGGGAGAAAAGGCATGTGAAAAATAAAAGTGGTTACCAATCCAAGGGGGAGCTGTAAAAGGAAGAGAAGACATGTGAATGGCTACTATTGATAGGAGGAGCTATGTCAGTCAGTAACGAGAAGTTCTTGTCTTGATGGTTATAATAGTTTTTCACATTATATGTTGCCATCAATGACAAAGGGGGAGATTGTTGCAAGTATGGGCCTAACTGGTGTTGTCATTGATGTCAAGAATTGGATGAGTTGTGTGCTAATGATATTGAGAAAATTAGTATAAACAGTGAAGCCCTGTGAAGTGAATACCCCAGATAGATGAAGATTAGAGAATGTGCATCAAAAGATTTGTAGTTATGTGTTTGAAGATAACCTAGTCAAGATCTGAGAGGTCTACATGAAGATTTTGAAAAGTTATGGCCATATGAGTAAAACTAGTTCTAGCAGCTATTTAGAGGTGACAAAGTGACACAAATATGTCCGGTGAGATCCAGAAATGTAATATAATGGTTTGTGGATTTGGTGGCATGTTTGGGAAGCTAATGTACATTGACAATTCAATTATTTCATAGTTTGGAGGTCTACAAGCAATCCTTCTATTATGAAATTAATTATTGACTGTGTTCTTGAGGTTCTGGGTGAAGATGTGATTGATTATAGTAAGAAGAAGTGGTGTGGATGTTCTTTGTGATTCAAGCAAGCTTGTGGTGGTCTCTAGATTGTGTCCAGTTTGTGTTGGCAGTCCACATTGAAGATGGAGCTCGCGAATGAAGATTTACTTTTGGACATTAGTGTTCTTCCCAGTTTTGGCCAATCAGATGATTTGCACGTATTGTGGATGATCTTGAAGATGTTTTGTGAAGCATGACATGTTCCTTAAAGATGGTTGAAGTCCCAGCTATGTGTGGTCGACATTGTAGTGATGCTCATAAAGTTTTTGTAATAAGTCAAGTTGTATTTTTGTAATTGCTCTATAATAAAATAAAGTATGTGTTGTGCCAACTTTGATGTTCATTCCAAAGTTGATGTCATGTATAAATAAGATTTGTGAATTCATTTAAAATTATCTCTGTGGTTGTGATGAGGAAGTGGTAGAGAAGAGTAGTGAAAAGCAAAGAAAAGGTATTGAGCTTAAATGGAACTGACTCAAGCATAGTGAAGATGCTAATCTCTAGTTCAAGTATGTAATATTTATATTATTCTATAGATAGTGTGTCTCCTGTAGGTAGTGGGCCTCTTGTGAGTAGTGTGCTCAGGCAGTGAGCCCTAACTGGCAAGTGCCATTTTATTCATTCTTATTCTTCTAACAGACAATATAATCTTGGGTTAATCACCCCATGGTTTTTCCCTTAACAGGGTTTTCCACATCCAAATCTTGGTATTATATGTGTTGAATTTGTTTCTGCTCTTGAATTATTGCATTATGCTTCCTTGATTAATCCTTGGTAAACTATTGAAATATAAGAAGGTTTAAGTAACAGAGATTTGGTAACAAGTGAATCACCCCCCTCTTAGTTGTCTGTCCTAAATCCAACAATAAAGAATGTTGAAGCCTGCATACAAGTGAAGAGTCTTGCTGAAGTCCTGGAGACTTCTCATGTAGATCTCCTCATGAAAACCATCATGCAAGAAAGCAAAAATATAAAGAACAAGGTGAACAAAATCCATCTTGGCTATAGGGGAAAAGGTTTTAGAGTAATCAATACCCTCAACCTTTGAAAAATTGTTATCAACAGGATGTGCCTTGTATCTTTCAATAGAACCATCAACTGCATACTTGGTGCGATATACCCACTTGCATTGAACCATCTTTCTTCCCTTAGGAAGAGAAACCAACTCCAAGTATTATTCTTCATCAAAGAAGAATCCTCATTTGTCATAGCACTATCCCACTCTAGAATATCTAAAGCCTCTGAAAAACTTTGTGGATTAGTGGATATAGCATGACCCAAAAAACTAGTTCCAAAAGTCTGTGAGCAAATTTAGAGAGAACACATATGATCACCAACTAAAGATCCAGCCTCTTGAATAGTACTATAGTCCTATCTAGGAAAAACTTGAGTAGGAGGAGGTGGGGGTGGTGGTGATGGAGTTGGTGGAGGTAGAACATTATGACCGTTAATTGAAGTATCCTCAAGTGTTAAGGTATCATCATGTGATGAAGAGGGCAGGGTAGGTAGTGATGAAGAACTGGATGTAGCATCAATATGGAAGGACTCATCAAATTGGGCATCTCGTCTAAAGTAGACATCCTGAGTGGTTGGATCAAACAAATGATACACCTTCATATCCTCACAATAGCCAACAAAGATGAATTGCTAACTTTTGATCTCCATTGTTTTACTCTGACCATCTTGTATGAATTCCCAAGCCTCACTACCAAATACCCTAAAGAAGGAAACATCTAGCTTGATGTAGGACCAAGCCTCCTCTAGAGTGATATAGTAAACTACTTTGTGGGGTGTTTAGTTCTAAATATAATTAGCACAATTGATAGCTTCAGCCCAAAATGAAGAAATAAATTTGCCATCTCCTTGAGAGATTTGTTATTTCTTTCAGCAATACCATTTTGTTGAGGAGTGTAGGGAACTGAATACTGATGAAGTATCCCATGCTTAGTGTAATAATCCTAAAAAAAATAGTTCACATACTCCCCCTATTATATGTACAAAGTTGTGGAATAGAAGAGCCTGATTGCTTCTCCACAAACACCCTGAAGTTCCTAAAAGTACTAAAGAAATCACTTTTGTACTTGAGAAAGAACACCCATGTTCGACGAGAGATATCATCAATGAATGTGAGTGCATACTTGGCCCAAAAAAAGATGGAATAGGAAATGACATGAGGTCACTATGAACCAACTCAAGCAAGGTAGATGCACTGTGTGCCTTTCCCTTAGGAAAGGGATTGTGATGATGCTTGCTAAGGAGACAATCTCGACATACTCCATCTGTGCATGAAACCTTTGGAAGACCATGTACCATATCATGTATACTCAACTACTGAAGATATCTATAATTTAGGTGTCCAAACCACTCATGCTAAAGTCAAATCAAAGACATTGCATGGGCAATGTGTGATGATCCACTAGATGGCTCTAAAGAATGAAACCTATACAATCTAGACCCATGATCAACCTTGCCTGAAGCAAAAATATTCTTAGGATGTCATAGTTCTTGAATAACTATGTCATGTGGGGAGAACTCCATTGTCTTCCCTTCCCTAGTATGGTAAATCTAGTAGATGAAGAGAAGATTGGTAGAAATATCAAGGACATAGAATACATCCTCAATGCAACCATTTGCCAACTGAATAGAACCTAACCCCAAAATTGAAATCTGTGTAGAGTTACCCACTAAAATCTAAGATATCAAACTATCAAAAATATACTCAAGAAGATCATGTGACTTGGTCATGTGATGAGAGGCTCCCGAGTCAAGTATCCAACTGTTGTTAGATGTACCCAAACCTCTAGCTGTAAGTGCATGTCCTTTGCTAGGTTTGGGTAAAGAAATATTGTGTTTCTTCATTGTCTATTCCAAGGCTTCCATCCTTTCAAAGCAATAATCATATCATGACTTGGTTTTCCACAATAAGAACATGGTCCTTTACTTTTCTTCTTAGTTGTCATGAAGGGATTCTCACTTGACTTAGAAGATGTAGTGGCTTTCTTATCAGACTTTTGTTTCTGCATGGAGGTATTCTCACTTGTTGAACTGGAATGTGCCTTAGAATTGTTGAATTTCTTGATTTTATCCTTACATGATTGAGCCACAAGTCCCTGACTTTTAGAGGTGATTACATCCATGGAGAGTAACTTAGCTTGTTCTCTCATGAGTCTATAACAAAACTAGGAAAAAGTAGGCATTGTATACACCTAAAAATAGCTCGTGTGAAATTAAATAAATATTTTAATAGTTATTTTATTCCTATTCCTCTACCAATTGAATAAATTTCCTAATTTAATTAATTGGTTCATTATTCCAATAATCAAATAAAAATTAATTTATTTAATTAAATCATCCAAATTCCTCTAAATAATCCTCAATTAAATAATCCTAAATTATTTAGTTAATCATTTATTCCTCTATTCCAAAGTCCTAATTCTATAAATCCACATCATCATGTCCACCTCACTTTACACCTCACCATGTTGCACACATAATTAAATATTTTTAATAATTAATTAGCTAATTATCCTCACCCACATGTCTTATTTATCCTCTAATCATCCATATTTCTTCTCCACATGTGTCCGATCATTTCTCAATCATCTCCACGGACAAAGACACTTGTCTTTCAAATCCTAGTTTTTCCCTCACATTTCTATCAATCAAGAGTCCTTCTTCCCCAATCTGCTCATAGTCTTCCACTTTTAACTCACAAGTCTTTGTGAGCACAAGGACATGTGCCTTATGGATCCACATATTCCTCTATCTTGTAAATGTAGTAGGAAAATTTTCCATTATTATCTCCCTCATCTCAAGCAACTCCATCTCAACCGTACATGTCACAGGATAACTCCCCCAATCGTGGATCTATCAACACTTGGAATTGGTCCATCCTTAGCCTATAAAAGTAAGATTCTCAGGCTCATTTCATATCCACTCAAGCAATTAGTACTCTTATTTTGAAGAAATTCCACCATAGTTATCAAGCATGCCTTTGGATTCATTTGCATTATCATCATTTCGTTAATCATCATCCATGGCTTCATATCATGATCTCCATCATTCATATTAGTGTTGCATTGTAGTTTCATTCTCATTGCATAATCCTCCACAAAGCCATTCGCTCTTTGTCATCTTAACAGCAAGGAAGTACAACTTCTGAGAGATCCATAATCACACAAGCTCAAAGAAAGATAGGCAACAATGGAAGATAGAGGGTAGATTGATTTATCAAGGTATATCTTTGTTTTATTGCATTTATCTTATTTTTATTGAAGTTAATTGAATATTTAGGTAGTTTATACTGTAGTTAAAAAATTCAATCACATTTTGGCACCCGTCAAATGACAGTGATGAGAAGGATATTCTATAATGGCTATATAAAGATAAAGTTAGTGAATCCTAACCACAAGACCATCAACCTCAATTGCAAATACAACAATATGGCCAAGGGTTCTCTATCTTACAAAGAATGGGATATGATGGTCACAATCCCATAGGATTAAGGAAAGATGGTATCATCGAACCTATCCAACCTCCTTCTTTAATAGCCTAAGACACTACAAGGCTAGGGTACAAATGCAAAGAAAAGACCAAACGTAAAGAAAATCATAATGGAAAAGAAAGGGAAACAACCACTACCAACCTAGTAGAGTAGATTTACTAA
The DNA here is from genome assembly GCA_027924645.1 of Cunninghamia lanceolata. Taxonomy (NCBI): domain Eukaryota; kingdom Viridiplantae; phylum Streptophyta; class Pinopsida; order Cupressales; family Cupressaceae; genus Cunninghamia; species Cunninghamia lanceolata. The sequence continues at coordinate 17,984,262 of BSBN01000391.1, forward strand.
TTATAAGAGTGGAGTGAGATCGACTCAAATGAATATGAATAGGATAGTTTTTTTGAAGCATCTTGTGAAGACAAAGGTGTTGATGTGGTTCAACAATATACCTATACCCATACAACTCATGAGGGATGAAGCTCTAGGTCTAGACCTTTAGAGTTTGATCCGCAAAATACTGAAAGTGAATTTCATGAGGAATGTATGATGCTACAATTGATAGATCAACTTGAGGAGAGTACCATCATAGACTTTGTCAATGCTTTTACTAACCTGGACAACTCCTCCATCTTAACCATCACTAGCCTTGAACTAGACCAACCCGATAACCTGTTACCATTAGTGTATCCTAAACTCATAGATTGTGATTTGTAAGACACCACCCCTAATCTAGATACTTTCCAAAATGTGATGTTATCATTGACTATCTAGAACTAAGAGATCACTTACCATCAGGGGATCACAAAGATAGCTGTGTTATAGAACTCAATGATAAGGCTTATTTTGGAGAGAGTGCCAAGACTTTCAGTCGTAAAAATGTAAAAATAAAAGATAGATCTAATGGTGAAAAGTACTCTTTAGTTGTGTTAGATCGTGAAAATAGTAAAAAAAAAAGACATAGCTGATGGTAAAAACCTCTCTGAGGCACCGAAGGATGAAAGGCTTAACACTTTCCTCAATCTTGCACATTAGAAGAGATCATCAATTCTAATAGAACCAACAACACCTGTTAGCATTGGCACAGAAGATAATTCAAGGATAATCCACATGGCAGAATATTTATATGCACATGAAAAACTAGAATTCATCAACTTCTTAAAGAAGAGGCAAATTAACTTTGCTTGGTCATATGCAGATATGCTAGGGCTGGATCCAAATCTTATAATGCATCATTTATCACTAGTTACAGGAGCTAAGCCAGTTAAACAAAAATTACGGAAGATGCATCCTCATATCACACTCTTAGTGAAGGAAGAATTGAAGAAGCTACTAGATGTTGGATTTATCAGACCAATTGACTTTTTGGAATGGATTTTAAATATAGATCCTATCTCAAAACCAGATGGAAGGACTGGACTGTTTAATGACTTCAGATATTTGAACAAAGCTTTCCCAAAGGATGACTTTCCTTTGCTTAATATTGACATCATTGTGGACTTGACAACAGGGCATACCATGCTATCTCTCATGGATGGATTTCCCGGCTATAATCAAATCAAAATAGCACCAAAAGATCAACATAAGACCACAATCATATGTCCGTGGGGTACTTATTATTGGTGCATCATGCCATTTGGACTAAAAAATGTAGGGGCAACATACCAATGTGCCATGACTACAATTTTTCATGACATGATACACATCATCATGGAAGATTATGTTGATGATATTCTAGCCAAGTCAATCACAAGAGAAGGACACCTGCAGGTCTTAGACAAAATCTTCCAAAGATTAGAGCAATTCAACATTTGCTTAAATCTGAAGAAGTGTGTGTTTGGAGTCACATCCGGCAAACTTTTAGGATACATTGTTTCAGCCATTGGAATTGAGGTGGATCTAGCCAAAGTGAAAGCAATAATGGACATGCTACCACCCAAGAATCTCAGTTAGCTACAGTCATTACAAGGAAAGCTACAATCCATCTAGTGATTTATCTCTCAACTGCCTAACAAATGTCATCCATTCACACATCTCCTACACAAGAACATTCCATTTAAATGGGATGACTCATGCAAACAAGCCTTTTAGTATCTCAAAGATTACCTAATGAATCCACCAATCCTAATGCCACCAATCAGGGGCAAACCACTTCTACTTTATATTTCAGCTACACCAACTGGTCTAGGAGCTTTATTCGCACAACAAAACTATAAAGGTAAGGAGCAAGCTATTTACTATATCAGTCAGGCATTGGTAGGTTATGAGCTTCAATACACACCCATAGAACACACATGTCTTGTAGTTTTTGCATCACAAAAGCTAAGGCATTTTATGCTCACTCATTCCATCAAATTGGTAGCCAAGATAGATCCATTAAAGTACTTACTCAGCAAGGCTACTCTAACAGGTAGGATATCCAAGTGGGAGATGATACTTAGTGAGTTTGACAATGAGTATGTAGACAAACGAGCTGTAAAAGGTCAGGTGATTGTAGATTAGTTGGCAGATGCACCATTGACAGATGAGAATCCATTAACCTTCAAGTTTCCAGATGAATCCATATTTAACATCACAACCTAAACATGGAAACTCTATTTTGATGGATCATACACACAACATGGGTTTGGAGTAGGTATCTTGTTGGTCACACATAATGGAGACACAATTCTAAAGTCATACAGACTACTTTTTCCATGTACCAATAATGTGGCATAATACGAAGCACTGGTAATTGGCATCAAATTGGCAGTAGAATGGAAAGTCATAGAAATTCACGTGTATGGAGATTCATAATTTGTCATCAACCAGGTGAATGATGGCTATCAAGACAAGGATGATAAATTAATACCATACAAGCATATGGTAGATGATTTCAAGGAATACTTTGTTGTGATTTCTTGAGCAGATTCCCAGATTGGAGAACAAAGTAGCAGACGCCATGGAAACTATTGCATCTCTCCCTAATATACCTAAAAATTAGTCATGTTATGAGTTCTTGGTGGAGCTAGTATCCCATTCTACATACGACACCCCTAAAACCAACATCATATGCCATATCGTAGGATCTGATTCTTGCTTGTATGGAAAACTATATATTTATCTAAAAGAGAACACCCTACTACCCGATCTTTCTAGTAACCAAAAAAGAACCTTCATCTGCCAAGTCTCCTATTATACCATAATCTCCAACACCCTGTACCGATAAGGACTAGATGGTGTCCTTAGGTGTCTTGATAGTGAGGAATATCAAACTACCCTAAGCAAAATTCACAATGGTATATTCAAAACCCACTGTAGTGGTCCTACCTTGGCTAAGAAACTCATACATATGGGATACCACTAGCCAACTATGCAAAGGGACTCTTATCATTTTTTGAAAAGGTTTAACAAATGCCAAATTCATGGGAACCTAATACATGCATCGATGCAAGAGCTGAAAACTTTAACGAATCCCTAGCCTTTTTATCAATGGGGACTCAACTTAGTGGACAAGATACACCCCCCATCATCTAATGACCATACATTCATAATCACCACCACTGAGTACTTTACAAAGTGGATCGAAGCCCTACCCCTAGTCAATGTCACAAGCAGACAAATTGCCTCATTTATCACTGATAATGGCTGACCCTTTAAAAATTGGGATGTCAAAGAGCTATGTGACAAATTCCACATCCAATACCGCTTTTCCACCCCATACTACCCCCAAGGAAATGGCCAGGTGGAGGCATCCAATAAAACCATCTTGAAAATCCTAAATAAGACTACCAATGATGCAGACCTTGATTGGCATATCCAATTAAATCCCACTCTTTGGGCCTACCGTACAAGTATCTGCACTCCCATAGGTGCAACACCATATTTCCTAGTCTATGGCTCTAAAGTTATCTTGCCCATTGAAGTTGAGTTACCATCCTTGTGAGTATCATTAAAAGGCCTTATATCTAATGAGGGATACATGATTTATAGACTTCAAAAGTTAGAGCTACTCGAAAGAAAGATGACAAAATGCCTATAATCATCTCAAAGTCTATCAACATAGGATGTCATGAAGTTACAACCACAGAGTGAAACCTAGGATCTTTCAAGTTTGTGACATAGTTCTTAAAGAGAATCCTAGAAATTAGCAGGACAAAGAGAAGAAAGGTAAATTTGAACCCAACTGGTTTGGCTCCTATGTCATCATTTCTACCTATGGATCAGGAGCCTATCAATTAGCCACATTAGAAGGTGAACTGTTCGATGATCCCATCAACATCATGCATCTTCGTAAGTTCTACACCTAAACCCCAATGCAAGGGAATCAAAACATAAAAAAAAAACAAGAACTAGTGACAACTTGGAAACAAGTGCTATTTGTGATCCTACAAATAAAAGCAAGAAATGAAAACATGGAAATAGGACTACTTGTGATAAACTACTTCCTCCATCTTTTAGGATTTAAGTCCTCGTCCATCTTTTCCTACCGCCTCCATTGAATCATGTAAGGATACCTATCATGGCTTGTTGTTTTCTCACCCTTATCACCTTGTCCCATTAGGTTGTCAACCCAATCCTTCATGCATCTTGTCATCCATTGTAACCCTATAATTAGTATCATTGTCAAAGTATATCACCTCTGAGCCATCACGTAGGCAAGGCCATCATTGATGAGCCCCTGAGGCTTCCCATCCATTTCATCCCTTAACAACCATCCTTTTGTCCATCAAATTCTACATAATTCCCATCACCTAGGTCTTAGCTCGACATAGTCCACACCCCAAACTACATTGTCTTTGCACTATCACATAGACAAGGCCATCATCGATGAGCCCCCGAGGCACTAGGTCAGTCCCTTAGGGCCCATTACATCACATCTACCATCTGTCCCATCCATAATAACTAGATCCTTTAACTTTACTAGGGGTAAAATAATCAACCTAGTTAGGAATTAGATTCTTGAATGTCACAAAATCTCAAAGGATAGCAAACTAGATTGCAATATTAGCTCTAGACAATATGCATCATTACAAATGCACCTGTTCAACAAAACACTTGATACAAGAACTTGACCTATGTCAGATAATAATGTGCCTAAATTATCATGATGATTATATATGTTTTTGTTGCAAGAAAACATATCTATGGCAAGAAGATTTGATGCTTATTATACATTTAAGTCTTAGAGTCTTGATTCTTGTTATCATGTTTCCTATGCTACTCGAGGATGTCTAAAAGCTAGAGTAGCTATGATGGGGGCATGATTATTTTCCTTTGTTTGTTGTTTATGGATTAATCTTTCATAATGTGATGACTTTGTCTAACGACATGATCAACAAAAATATCATCGAGGACGCTATGGGTCTTAGCATGAAAGAGTGCAATCCTTGTCTGTTGATACATGTAAGTTTAATTATACCTAGATGCTTGTATTTTCTTATAACATTTTAAAAGCTCAATGATGAAAAAAGGTACTTCAAATACTTGTATACAAGATGATAAAATGACATTAGGTTGCATTTAATTCCATTTATAAGCATTCCATAACAAAACATTATCCAAGCATTATAAGATCCAAAATCTTATCTTTCATTTATCCATTTTATCCATTTATCCTAATTATTCTTCTATGTTGTTCATCATATCCAATTTATTAACCAAATTCTTCTAAGTGTTCTTTTTATGCTTGAGTATACTTGGGACAACAAAAACAAATCATTATCATTATGCATAACATAGGCATGTCCATCATAAGTTCATATTATATAGAGTGCATTATTTGCATCATACATGTAGTAATGTCATAAATCCATTTATGTCTCATACATAACATTTATCATCATCGAAAATACAAAAAAAAACATAGATGTCATTTGTGATAGTAGTTGCATACTAGATCATCATGCATATAAAATGACACATTTAGTAATCATCAACATATGCGTTACATCATCATAAACTATAAGCCTATAGAATCATTATCCATTAAACATTACATAAAGGAAGCATCATGTAAATGCATCATAGAAACATCATGTCCTAAGTATCATATGCATCATAGAATCAACATGTTAGAAGCATCACATAAGATCATAATCATAACATGCATCATATAGAAAACATCCATCCATAAAAAACATATGCAAGTAATCCATTGAGCTCATATAGATCATCATCAAAACAATAAAATGTCCAAAGTATATAATGATGTCATAAATGTGTATCTCGAGCTGTCAAAAATGATGTATACAAAAATACTACAAAAATGATACATGTCTCAAGGCTACCCATGTAGAACTGCCTCTGTAAGGTACTAGATTGTATGGCTGCTACTGAGGACCTATCAGACCTATCCCTAGTGGCCTGTGAGGGGATGGTGGCCTCATAATCCCTACACTCATAGATTATATCCTCCTAGACTGTGTCCTATGTGAGCTCAGATAAAATCTGCTCACCCTCTGCTCTGGTGGCACTACCTGCTCATACAAAGATCTCTAATAAAAGATCTCCTACCTATCCCTAACCATGATTGTAATAATTTGACTGTAAAGACCCTAAGCTGCAGTCTGTTGTACCTACTATAAGAGAGTCTCTTCCCTGGTCTATCATTGTATAGCAGTGTCCCACTCCAAGATCATTGTTCTGACATCCCCCTACAGCTGCATCACCTACCCTTGTAACTAAGCCACCTAGGCTTGGAAGGCTACCATCTTTCCATCATCTTGGCACTACAGCTGTGCAACCTGTGCCTGTAATTGAGCCACCTAGGCTGATAGTGCTACTGCATCTACATCACCCTATCCAACCTGGCCCTACATCTATGCTTGATCCTAAATAGGAGGTTGAACATGTACATGGGCACCCTCTCAACTCTCTATCTCACTCTCCTCTATCCCCCATCATCACCATCATCCCTATCATCTCCATCACCTCTACCAGCTCTGCCTCCACCACCCCCACCACCATCATCTCCTCCTCCTCTACCTCCCCTCCCACCTCACCACTATCTCCTCCTCTATCAAGGAGCATCCTCGTCATCCTTATCTGCATCCTCCAACCTAGGTGCTTGCTTCCCAAGTCGAGAGTATCTCGGTACAAGATGGGCAATAAAGTGAGTTGCAAAGTCTAATGTCATGCTCGCATCCACAATGTGTCATCTCAGATCCCATGCGTGATATAGTATCTACAAAAAATCTGTCCTCACAATCTCATACGATGCCACTAGACCCCAATGTGGACTCTCCTTATTCATCCAAGAAAATATAGTAGTACCCTGGCACATCTCCTGAATCCTGCAAAACTTTTGGAGCACACGGGTAACAATGTGGTGCTCTAAGATGTAGGGAGTCCTCCCTATTAGCCATCAAGTCTTAAAACAGTAAGGAAACATTGCCACATCCTCATCCCAGACATCACAATCCAGATAAGGCCACTAGTCAACCTCATCCACATTATCTAATGTGTGACGCTAGTACTCCATCTTTCCTAGCATGGGCTGGGAAAGAGTCTCCTAAAACATGTATGAGTAGGGCCTGTTGTGTCCCCTCACTAGGTCAACCAAAACCCTAGGTCAAACCCTAAGTCTAGTCAAGGTTAGTCCACATACATCTATTTCTTATCTTGGCTCATGAATGTGCCCAAGATTAAGAGCTGAGTGGGTGAGGGCAATCCTCGACAAGATTAAGGAAAACCATCTCAAATCACAACAAGATCCACTTGTCATACAACAACTAGAGGTATTTAGACAACTTCAAATACAACGAACGATCATCCAACAAATTGAAAGACAATAAGCCATCAACGAAAGTAACAGCTTACCCACATAGAGGTGAAATTGTAGAAACCCCAATAGGAGAAGAGTAACTAGTTACCCTTTGGGTCATATGGTTATCGCTAAAACAACAATCATTGAACAAAACATCTACATTAGCACACAACAACAAAGGCCGTAGGATGTGTCGACCCCTCTCTATGAAGTCTAGCTCTCCAATGAGCTAGACCCCTGCTATGTCTCACCTCCTCTTGACTGGATACTTCCATGAGAGCAAGAGTGACGTTGTGGATTGCCCCGTGGAAAGGAGGGAAGGGTTCGTGTGTGTTTTGAAATCTGACTCGATGGCCCCAGGCAACCGAAGTCATGATTTTGAGCATACATATTTTAGTGAACCTGACGTGAATTCTAGAGCCTTCTGGTTAAGCTTTTTGTGATCCCAATACTTGAATCTCATTATCATTATCATGTACACCATCAACTTCACCACATATTTTGGTGAAACTAACATGAAGAACAAAAAGTTTTTTGTTGTTCATGTTCAAAAAATCTTAGATCCTTGCAAAACAATAAACACTTCAAAACATTTTCACACTATTTGTCATAGCTGCTTCGCCCACTTTTGCTTTCATTGCCTTTGCTATTTCTCGCTCCATTTATTCTATGGTGTCTATGGCACCCCTGAATATGACAAAGCCTGATCCAAACCAAGGGAGTATCCCTTTGAGGGAACCAGAAACTCCCTCTTTCAATAGATACGTGCCTCCCCATCTGTATGCACCTATTATAAATTGTTATGACTACGAAGACTACAAAGACTTTTATTACAAACAAGATAAAAGAGACCAAAGAGAATCCATTCATTCTATGTCTTTCAACAACCCAACCTGGGAACACAATCCAGTCATACCAGATGCACCACATAAAGCTAGGAGAATTCACATGAGGTTAGAAATTCATAAAAATGATGAACCTTCAACAAGCACCTCTAGTACTCATTTTGATGAGGAGGTAAAAAGACTAGAAAAACACTTGCAAGAGGCAAGAGATGCATAAGAAGCCTTAAGAGAAGCCTTGCAAGAAGAACAAAGAGAAAATGTCACGTGAGAGGAAGCACAACATCACAGGAACACTCAAAGACACAATCTAAGGAATGAAGAAAGACCTAGAGCTATGACACCTGTAGATTTAATTTCAACTCTAGTGCAAAGGATTAGAATGCTAGAAGCAGGACAAACAACTCCTAAAAGAAGACAAAATTCCCATGATGACATCCAAATTGAATAGGACCAGGGGGCATCTCAACCTCCCCCCTACCTCAATTATTATTCAAGGAATGCAAGTAATGACATATGTAAAAATGGGAATCCTCCCACTCCAAACATTCAAAACATGCTTGGAAATCCTGTAAATCAAATAGTAGGATATCAATACCCTCTAGCAGGGTTGTTTTTATCTACTCCTCAATCACAAAGTGCCTTCCTTGGAACATATCTTGAGTACTTTAAGGAACCTCTCAATAAAAATAGAAGAAACATGCAGTTACCTCGACCATTGCCAGATCTCCTGAAGTTCAAAGGAGGAGATCCAAACTCCCACATTAAAGCCTACCCTATAGCAATAAGAGAACTCCTCCATTGGGATGGGGTTGTTGCCAAAATCTTTCAAAAAACTCTTGAAGGAATAGCTCTGGATTGGTACTATCATGTACCAGAGTCTTCAATTCACTCATTTAGACAACTAATCAGAGAGTTTGTCATGGCATTCGACATGAACAAACTCATCAAAACATGGATCAGAGAATTCTTCACCATGAAATAGAATCAAAACAAATTTGTAGCCCACTTTATCAATTGATGGAGGAAAGTCCTTTATTCCTTGACTAGTGCCCCAAACATGGATCACCAAGAACTATGCAACATTTTCTTACATGCCTCAAGCAAGGATATGAGAGAAGACGTACATAAATTCCCATACAAATCCTGCGATGAAGCATTGGAAAATGCTTTGAGGATCGATTAGGCTGCCATCGACAGTGGTAGAAAGGTCTATGGGTTAAATGGAAAATTAATAAAGGAAGATGGAACAAACAATGCTCCTATCATTAAGATCCTTAAAAACAAAAGAAATGCAACCACAGATGGGGTGACAGATCAACCCCCTATAAATAAAGTAAGAGACAATTACAATGGGAGAGACTACTACCCTCCTAATGCAAATGCAATAGATCGACCTAGGAACAATGGGTACTACCCTAGGGATAATTACCAAAATTGGAACCGCAATGGAAATAGAAATGGAAATGATGGAAGATATGAGAGACCCCCATATGCATTCAATCAATTTTGTTCTTTTCATAGAACAAGTGGGCACAGTACGGAATCCTATAGAGAATATAGCAGATTCATAGCAAGATTATTGGAATACCAACAATGATTGTTCATAGAGATATTCTTGAACCCACAGGAGGTCACACCAGATAACAAGGGCACAAGACAAACTCAAACCCCAATAGCCCTGCAAAATGTAAACATGAGAATCAATCATGACTTATTTTCCATGCATAAAGACACAGAGACAACGAACCAAAATGAAGTGGCCCAAGGTAGTAACCCTAACATCCAACCGCAACTAGGAGAGAAAGGAGAAGCTAGGATGATGGGATTAGACGAGATTATACACAATGAAGAAGAAAATGAAGATCATGGCAATGAAAATGAACAAATAGAAGCATACAAAGGTACCATTTCAGTTGTGGAACCTATTTAGGGTAAAATTGGGATTGTTTAATCTTTTAGTGTTAGATTGTTAGATGTTTGAATCCCTCCTTTCACCCTATACATTCAAGGATCTAGGGTTGAGTGGAAATGCACTATCATACCCTAGGTCACTATGAGATGTAGGGAAACTTGGATTAGGATGTTTAATTATCAATTTCCCTTCTCTTATGCCCAATTGACCATTAAAACCCTAATTTCACAAATACGACTATAAACAAAAGAATAAAAGAAAAAGCTCTTGTAGATAGAGGTAAAATATCAAATCAAAGAGTACCTATTTTCAAGGCTCCAAGGTGAAAAAGTTAGGGACAAAAGAGTGGCTTCCTAAGTCCATTTCCCTGCTTTTTTTTGAGATCTAGAAACTTAGTCTGCAACTCTTCCCTACTACTTCAAGGATTTTTTTGTCATAGAAATTGGAGGACTAATGAGCAGGTGCCCAAGTCCAGGGTTTTGTTTTTCTTCCTATTCTATAATTCTGACACTTCAAGATGCCCTCCTACAACTTCACTTTGTCTAGCTCCACAACCTGTGACCTGCAACCATGAAAACTTTGGGAGGGGGTTGTGGTGTTTAGAGGCTTGCCCTTGTGAGGTAGAGGCAAAAGCTAAAGGAAATGATGATGAAAACACAATGTAATGTCACCTTATAGTGAAGATCTCATGGGAAGAAGATGCTCTTCATTCCATGATGCAATGGATGCTCAAATTTGCAAACACAAACACATAAACCACACAAATTTACTCTTGTAACACAATGAAAGCCTTGACTCACCTTGAGAACACATAAACATAACAAATGCCATCTAGTTTTCAAATGAATGCCTAAACATGCTTATATATGCAACTACAAGCAGTCCCACCAATATTTCATAAATTTAAACTTACCGTGTCAGCCTAGGGACCAAATAACGGTCATAAACTGACACTTCAAATTTGGGCTTGACCCAAAATAGGGTAGGACTAGGGCACGAGTTCCCAAGTCCTCCCCCCTATTTTGGGTACGGTTAAGCTCAAGGGGTCCTCCTATGTCCCATTTGTCATGTTACCTAGGGTTCATTCCATCAAGATGCCAAATTATGAACTAAGATGTCCTAAGTGCATGCAAAAGACCCGGGAGCTAAACCTTATGAGGGAAAAGCCCCCAAGGGGACATTTTCTGATGTTACATTTAGCCCCCACTTTAATGTATGTATAAACACGAGGCCAATACATGCATTAAAGTATGGTCACAAACACAAAAAACACACCAAGCACAGAGAAGACATGCCATTCATATAGAAAATAGTAAAAGGCACACAAAACATGGAGAAGACAGTTACAGTCATGTAGAACATGGAGAAAATAGTTAATGCATAGAAAACATGTTAATGCATGGAAGACAGGCATGATTTTTTTTTTTCTCATATATATGAAATGCAGATGTAGGTACTGGAAAGTAAACAAACCTCCCATAATACATGATGCACTTATCACACATGTCTTTGTATATATGGTGTAACACACATGCAAGACACACAAAACCTCCCAAAATGTAGGAAGCATAATCTAAGGTGCTAGTCTTTAGACTGCATATGGGGTAACAAACACACCAAACAAAGCAAGCACGCCAAAACACACACACTTGAAGACACAGAGAAAACATGGCAAACAAACAATGGAGTGTACCTATTTCTAGGTTCAACACCATCTTAGGCACATTATAAACACACACTGACAATTGCACTTCACCACAACAATCACCGAAAACACGCTTAAGGGTTGAGTTAGGCACAGAACTGCTCCCGCCTCCGCAAAGGAATTTTGAAAATGACAGGATGATGCAATCTGCTCTGAGAAATACACCATCCCCACCTCCATAGAGGGCTTAAGATAAAAAGGATATACATGATATCCTACCTCCATAGAGGGCTTACATAATTGATTGATTGATTGCAAACAAACTCAGGATGCAAGAAGCACAATCTAAGGTGTTGGTCTTTAGACTACATCTAAGGACAAGCACATAGCTAACATCTATAATAGACATCTTACCTTATATATGCCCCCACCGTAAGGTGGTTGATATCACACATAGATATCAAGCATGTTAAGGTAGGAAGAAAACACATAAGGGAGCATAGACTTTTGCAAAGGCCATACCCCTTGGAGATGACATGTACTTTACAATTTCCAAATGTTACCACAAACACATCCCTTCAAGAAACATGTTAGTGTCTACAAAATCATGATAAATAACAACATCAATGCATATGATTAACAACACAAAGAGCCAAGGTTATACTACGAATTTGGAGTTTGAGGATAACCATGGGGCTATATCATGAAGCTCTATAAATTGAGCACCACCAAATGCCAAATTCAAAGACAATCAATGGTGCATAGAGTAGTAGTATTGTTAAGGTTTGTAAATATGATAGAAACATTATCAAATTCACTATGCGGAAAGCCTGAGTGCTTCCACTAGGTAAGCATTGGACAAAATATACAACCCCATCATCATACTAGGAACTAAGTCCATTTTTTTAATTACTCTCTGTTAGGTCTCAAAAATGTGGGTTTCAAGCCCTAAGAGGATGCCAAGCTCCATGATCAGACTTGCAATGTTTTTGAACCAACTAACAAAGTTAACCTAAATGGTTAATGACTCCCTGCACTTCAAGCTCTACTAAACCTAGGCGGGTGAACCTTGAAAGCTGAAGCAGATAAAAGGAATGTATGACTCAAATGAATTTAGGTATTTACTCACAATGGCATAAAGTGTGGAATAGATAAAAGCTTGCAAACTACTTCTACTCCTAATACTAAGATCTAAGATATAATTGCTTGAATAATATTTTATGGAATCCTAGAGTGGAATTGGTATGAACAGTGCCTATTTCTGTTGGGCTAATGGAGTCAAGGTGTATATGATATATGATTTACTCACTGGTTACAATTCTAATTGTTTAGCACTTGTGTTTTTTTATAGCTTGTATAAATGTGCAAGAATGTGACTAAAAAACTCTAATTATTGATCCACTTGATCCTACTAGGTTACTGTGACTTATTGAAAGGATTTTAATCCTCCCTAGAAGGAACCAATCAACAGAATCACACAATGACAGCAAGTGTGTATTGACAAATGGAGTAGATCCTCAATTTGAATAACAAGGCAATATCGAGTTGGAGACAGTATGGCAATCTTGTCAATTATAGGGCTCTTCTTACTGATCCAAATGTTACTTCCAAGTTACTATAATCAATCAAAAGGATTTTAATTCTTTAATAGAAACCAATTAATTCAATTACACAAAAATAGCAAGTGTGTCTCGATGAAACTGAAATATCAACATGGAAACTCAGGTTCAAATAATAGAGCAATAACAATGTGGAGATAGCCAAATAATTGTTCAACTCAACAAATAATAGACACCAATATTAAATCACCAATTTATGTATTCTTCTCCATTATACAAAAAGATTTTACAATATACAACGTAATGTTTTATTTTCACAACTAATCAATCCATCCAGTTGTCTAACTCCTACTTCTGATCATGATGTTTTTTCCTAATCTACTAATGCCCATTATCCTTCTGACTTCATCTGGCATATATACATGATATCTTCTAGGGTTATGACCTTTTGATTTCTGGTGCAACCTTTGGTATACCATTTCATTTTAATTAATTATTTTTAACATTCAATCTGACCTTTTATTGTCACATAATAAAGTAATGCTTTAATTTTCATTCCATCTCTCAATAATATTTCTTTATGTGCTTTCATCTTTGTTTGAGACAAAGGACTTATTTGGGTAAAATGACTCCCCATTTAACCTCTTTAGTGAAAAAGTGTTTTACCGGCCTTCATATGAAAAATATTTCTCACTTCTTGAATTATTTCATCTTCTTGGCAAAATAGCTTCATTAATATTTGATTGAACTTCTATTACCCTTGGTGAAATTCATTTACCTTGGCCTTTTGCTAGTAAATTTACTTGTAAAATTTTTTAACAAATATCAAAGATATAATCCACTTGATGAATTTTGCCTTCCAAATTAAAATTATAAATCTTACTTTATTCACCATGTTATTCTGGCAAAGTAAATCTTAACTCTGTTATATTTTTAATGAAAAATATTTCTCATTTTATTATCTTCCTGTGAAATTTTCCAGATACCTCACTTTCACCTTTTATTTACAATTTCATTTCTCCTTTGATAGTTTATCTTATGCTTCACCAGGTTTTGAAGAGACTGGGCATACTCATTCTGATCATCCACGCCTTTCCGACACGATTGCTATCCTATCTTACTGGTGAGAGAATGTATATTTGATTTGAAATTTTTACCATCAGCATAACATAAGCCATCATTGTGAGATCATCATGGTATTCCAATGCTTTCATTCTTCCTGACATGTTTCATTCACTACTTAATGTATCGGTATGGCTATCACCAAAGGCTCTTTGGTTTTCATGATCAGTGTAACTCACGTAGTCGGTAGGACCCAAAACTTCTGCTCTGATCATACAAGTCTTCCCAACATGTCTCCCTTGTCATTCAATTGGATGGGATAAATTGGTGTCACCCTCACTGAAGAAATTCATGGTGCTTTATTATCAGGTGACTTATGCAATCGGAAGGACTTGATGAATCCATTCCGATCATTCATATCTCACCGATTAGGGTTTTCTACTGAGTTTTTCAACTTTGTATTTTCTGGCAAGAATGTAGGGTGCTTCACAATATAATTTATACATCTATTAAAATTCTCTATTTGTTGTGCTTAGATGGATGTTCATTTCTTGTACCATAGTCCCCATCTCTGCTTTGTACATAGTCTGCAATCTTCACATTTTGTCAATAGGGTTTGCATCTTGCAAATGCTACCACATTTTGCATATATTTTTCCAGGGTAGTTTCAGCACCAAACATACCATTACTACCTTCACAGAATGATTCAATAACAAGCAGGCTATTGTGTGATGAATCCATTCCGATCATTCATATCTCACCGATTAGGGTTTTCTACTGAGTTTTTCAACTTTGTATTTTCTGGCGAGAATGTAGGGTGCTTCACAATATATTTTATACATCTATTAAAATTCTCTATTTGTTGTGCTTAGATGGATGTTCATTTCTTGTACCATAGTCCCCATCTCTGCTTTGTACATAGTTTGCAATCTTCACATTTTGTCAATAGGGTTTGCATCTTGCAAATGCTACCACATTTTGCATATATTTTTCCAGGGTAGTTTCAGCACCAAACATACCATTACTACCTTCATAGAATGATTCAATAACAAGTAGGCTATTGTGTGAATATGTTCTATAGAATATTGGTGAGGGAAGAGCACATTATAGCAACTACTACCATCATTGTTCTAACTTATAGGCATCATAAATAATAAGTCATGTTTCATGAACAACAGGAATGTGAAGCTGGTCTGAGTGAATCTGAACTCTTGTGTCTTTAGAAACTAGTTCTCCAGGTGGCAATTGGGTAATCTTTGATTTTCTTTTCCCATGTTGCCATGTTCCATACACAGAGTTGTGCATCCCCACAAAGGCTTGAAGAAAAGAGTTGTAACTTAGAGTCTGAGAATCCAATTCTTTGGAAGTAGGGATTAGTCATGTCAACAACAAGAGGTCTTTTGGGGTGGTACAAGGCTCTTGTTATTCTCATGACTCTAGAGAATGGTCATTTTCTAAATGGTGGAGTTAGAACTGCAGGAAACATGTAAAACTCCTATGTCAACCTTGAAAGAACTCATTGATGGAAAGCAGAGGATACATAAGGCTATTAGTGACAGGCATCAAGAAAATCAAGATTTATTGATCGAATGTATCACATATGATGTTGGCTTTAGTGGTGGAAGACTTCTAGCTACATGTATCATCTATAAATCATTTGAAACATTTTGACCATAAATGATTGGTTCAACAATTAAGGCTCAAGATAGCAATGATGTTTTGGCTTGCTGGTTATCAAATGCATCTACTTTATTCTTATTCCTATAATGTACATTTAAAAGAAAGTAGTGCAGCTAGCATGATTCCTCATCACCACATATCATCATCATCTAGTTTACTTGGAAGGATGGCTTCGTGCTTTCTGAACAGATCCAGTAAACATAGGTCTCGCATTAGGCAATGAGAGTTCATAATCGCATATTGTCATGCCTTGAAGGAATTCCATATATTAAACAACTACTAGATCTTGTCAAACTGGGATGGAGTTGTCATGATGTAGAGAGGTGGATTTATGATTGATCAAGATGATAACAAAATAGTTATAAGACTGGTGGGGTCATAGTGATGACAATCCTAATAATTGCCACTCATCATTCTGATGCATTGAATCAAACTCTTAGCCTTTGAAAATTACTTGCAATTAGAAGTAATGCACCATCTCTAATAGTACCATCATTCAAATGAAGTGTACCTTAAAAACTTCATGCGTGCATTTTCAAATCCAGGGGCATCACAAAAGGGTTTGTCTTCATTTAAATACGCTAATGGAAATCCAAAGACTATCATAACTAAAGCTGATATCCCATATAACTGCATTTGTCAACCTTTGACTGAGATTGTACAGATGCACATACAATATATCCAGATCACCTAGAGTACACCATAAGCCACTTTCTATTAAAGGAGCCATAATACAATATACATTGAGACTATGCCCATGTATAGATGCAGTAACCAGAAGAATAGCACTAGGATCAAAACATAATGTAGAAAGAGGGCTGCTATGGGCTCTAAATTGATTTGCTTAACAACCACCATGCCTTCATATTTTGGCTCATATGTCTATCCTACAAAACCATTATTTTTGTTCTTCCAATTTGTGCTTTCTAGTCCTGGAGAACTAACATCATCAGGAAGAAATTCAGAATAGTACCTAGTCAATTTATTAAATCCTATGTCTTCAATGGTGACTATACCAGCAGCTTGCTAGATTCTTTTGCATAATGTACAACTAAGCTTCCATTTATGAGTGATGTTGATGAACTGACACCTGGTGATGGAGAAAGATAGTGGGGACTAACACGACCAGTATGATTAGCAGAATATGCCAACCACCTTGGGCCCACATCCATTGGACCATAGCCTATATTAACACCTAATGGTTCTTGTCCACCTTGTGGTTTAGGATATGTGAGCAAATTGAATTCAATTTCAAGGGTTGCTACATCATAATAGTATATTTGTGTAGCAAGGGTTATGACAATGCTATTTGTGCTACAACGAACCACATAAACAGATGACAGAAATTTCAATTCATGCATATATATGTGTGATATGAAGTAATAAAATTGAATAGCTATGGAAATAGGATAGCTACTTCCTATGTGAGGAGGACTACCTTTATCATCATTATATCTAGTGCCAAACCAACCTTGAACACTGTCTTCACCAGATTTACCTGTATTTAGCCCCTTCTGCCACTAGACAATGCAGGAATAGCTTTGTCTATTGGTGTAGACTGGTAATGAGATATACCATGAATAAATTGAATATATCTTCTAATGGCCAAACCAAAGACTTTTATAACTGTATTCTTTTGATGCTATAGATGATTTTTTATATCATGAGATCTGAAATTTCTGCAAAAATTGGTAGGAATTTTCAGTCCCAACACTCTCGAAAGGGACACTAGGTCCACATCAATATAAATGTTTGTCATCATCCGCCCACTAGATGGAAACACTAGAGGAAGGGAAACAATAAATAAGAGAGGAGAAACAAATGTCTTAGGGACAATCATGTAGGAGGGTGTCCCCAAGTCACCAACTGCAATGCTATGTCCGCAAGACACAACACACAACAATGAAATTAGAAAGAGGCAATATAGAAGAATGATGATATAAATAGAAGGTCACAATAGAGGTGGTCTCCTGGTATCCTAGACCTTACAAGAGAATCTGAGGTCATCCCAGGAGGCTGAAACAACACATAACATATCACGGGGGAAGCACATCACGAGAGAGATAAAGGGTTAGAGATACTTACCTATAGGGCCCCTTCCAAGCTAGAGATTGTTTATAAGAAAATCATCATTGTCATCTTCCTACTCCCTAATGTTGGAGGAAAGTGGGACATAAGGTATCATAGCCAAATTCATGTCTTGCTCATCATGTTGTTCATTGTTAGAATCATCTCTGTTCATTTGAATGTTGGGATCAATGTTTTCTTGTTGAGAGGAAAGGTTTATATCATGAGCTTGTCTTCTTTTTCTTCTTTCCCTTTCTTTTCTATTTTGTTTTCTTTTACCACTTATCTGTTGTAAGATAGGGCTATCCTCTTTCATAGGCTTGTGTAATTTAGAAGATGAAGCATCGGGATCAAAACTCATTTGTCACAATGGAATATTTTGTTGTTGACAAACACCTCCCGATTCTTGTAAGGATTTCGGGGGAGGAACCTCAACATAGGGACCTTGTCCTTTTAGTCTAAGATTCTCTTCACATGTGGGTTGTTTATCTTTTGTCATTTCTTGTATAGAAGGACTAGGTATTGGATGTAAAAGTTTTTGGTTTGTATTTTCAATAGATTAAAAATCTAAAGTCTGTTCGTAGCTCCATTTTGTTGTTAGTTTTGTTGCAAAAGTAATCTAATGTAAAATGTTGTTTTGTATTTAAAGGCTTGTATGTATTTCAAGGAATGACATGCACTTGTCTGTTCAAAGGAAATTTTACACATTTATAGATAGTTGAAGGGACAACTTTCATAGCCTTTAACCAAGGGATTCCAAGTTTGATTTCAAAGGTATCAGAAGTGGGGGTAATCTCAAACCATTGTTCAACATGCTTCTCAAATACAGTTACCAACAATGATATCTTACCCAAAGGGTTGATAAAGCTTCCCTTATGTGTCTTAATCATCATGCTTGAGGGGTCATAAGAACCTTGTATTAATTGATGTGAAAAGGGGAACTCTTCAGTGGCAACATTAGTCATGCAATTTGGATCAATAAGAGTTCCATCCATAGGATTTCCCATTATTTTCACAGTGATATCGAGAGGTCCTTCAGAGTCTCCGATTGTTCTATCATGAGGTGTAAACATAATTTCAGGTTCAGGTGCTTTTTTTTTCATGTAAGGTCTAGGAGGGAACCTATTGTTTTTGTTGTGATTAGAGGCCATTTTTGTATGCTCTAACCAATGCAAAATCATATTTTGAAAGCTTGCGAAGGACAATTCCAAAGTTATATGCAAAGATGACCTAAATATTTGAATTTTTTTGTACTTTTTCCAATGCAAATGAATGAAACAAAGGGTGTTGTAAGGATTTTGATTAGGGAAATCAAATTATATGTTTGATATCAGTCCAACATAGTAATAAGATCCTTCTGAACACACTCCTGATGCAAATCTAAGATAATGCCAAGTCAAACTATAGTGAAAATATGTCAAAATAGGCACTTTTTCACCTAAACTCAATGCAAAAGAGCATAACAAAGGGTGTTGTGAAGAAAATGATGATGGAAATCAAATTATATCAGTAACAACAACCACTTAATGTCAAAATACCCAGCACAATATGCCTTTAGTGCCACTTAAGGTAAAGCCCTAGTGAAAATATAGCAAAAATAGGCTATTTTTTACGGTTTTTCAATTCCAAGACCTAGTAAAAGGGGTATTGTAATTAATTTAAGGATGCGAAGTAAATAAAATCAATGATATCAGTCATCTCAATCCATAAAATTGATCACAACACGCTTGCAATGAAAACTAGGTCAAACCCTAGGGCAAAAATAGTCAAAATGTGTAGTTTTTTACCAAATTTTTAATACAAGAGCCCGTTAAAAGGGTGTTGTGAAGATTTTTATGAGAGGAAGAAATTAATTACCCTGATAACAATCAATTAGTGAAAAAGTTACCTTCACAACATGCCTATGGTGCTATGTGAATGTTTTGAAGTCTGATTTATGATGAATATTACTTACTCTCATATCTGAAAATGATTTCCAAGATTTAATATGCAAAATTCCAATGCAAAGCTAATGAAAATGCATGAAAATTGCTAGTTTTTGTTGAAATTTTTTATGCAAAAATGCAAATATTTTAAATCTAAATGAAAATTTACACTAAAATGAAAGAATATAGATAAATTATAATTTGAATGAGCCTCTAAAATTTGTATAAAAATCTGAAAGAAGATTTTTCCTACTAACCCTAGATTTTGGAATTACTAGGTTATATGAAAATTATCAAAATTTCTACAAAAGCCTATCAAATTAATGATGAAAATGCAATCCAAATTATTAAATTTTTGTGTTTTTATATAGTATATATCAGATCTGATACAAAAATCATCAATTAGGGAAATTTAGAAAGAATTGATGCAATTTAGTAAGCCTAACAATGCAATTTTTTTGAATTTTTCAAAATTTTCAATTATTTTGAATTTTTCTCAATGCAATAAAATGAATGACTATATGAATTAATGAAATCAATCCAAATCTAAAGACAAACACTCATCAAGTTTCAATTTAAATCCAAAACATGGGTTCACCAAAATGTTTAGGGTAAAATTGGGATTGTTTAATCTTTTAGTGTTAGATTGTTACATTTTTGAATCCTCCTTTCACCCTATGCATTCAAGAATCTAGGGTCGAGTGGCAATGCACTATCATACCCTAGGTCACTGTGAGATTTAGGTAAACTTGGATTAGGATATTTAATTATCAATTTTCCTTCTCTTATACCCAATTGACCATTAAAACCCTAATTTCACAAATACGATTGTAAATGGAAGAATAACATAAAAAGCTCTTGCAAATAGAAGTAAAATATCAAATCACAGAGTATTTGTTTTTGAGGCTCCAAGGTAGAAAAGTCTAGGACAAAAGAGTAGGTGCCCAAGTCCAATGCCCAAGTCTACAACTCTTCCCTATTGTTTTAGAGATTTTCCCATCATGGAAATTGGAGGACTAATGAGTAGGTGCCCAAGTCTAGGGTACTATTTTTCTTCATGTTCTACAATTTTGAGACTTCAAGATGTCCTCCTACAACTTCACTTTATCTAGCTCCGTAACTTTTGACCTACAACCATGAAAACTTTGCGAGGAGGTTGTGGTGTTTAGAGGCTTGCCTCAGTCAAGCTCTAGAGGACACTTAAGTCTCTAAACACCATTGTCAGATAGAGAGTGTGTGTGCTTGTGAGGTAGAGGCAAAAACCAAAGGAAATGATGATGAAAACACAATGTAATGTCACCTTGTAGTGAAGATCTCATGGGAGGAAGATGCTCTTCATTCCATCATGCAATGGATGCTCAAATCTGCAAGCACAAACACATAAACCACACAAATATGGTCTTGAAACACAATGAAAGCATTGACTCACCTTGAGAACACATAAACATAACAATTGCCATCTAGTTTACAAATGAATGCCTAAACATACTTATATATTCAACTACAAGCACTCCCACCAATATTTCATAAATTCAAACTTATCGTGTTGGCCTAGGGACCAAATAACGGTCATAAATTGACACTTCAAATTTGGGCCTGACCCAAAATAGGACAGGACTAGGGCGTGGGCACCAACTCCTCCCCCCTATTTTGGGTGAAGTTAAGCTCAAGGGGTCCTTCTAGGTCCCATTTGTCATGCTACCTAGGGCTCATTCCGTTGGGATACTAAATTATGAACTAAGATGTCCTAAATGCATGCAAAAGACCCATGAGCTAAACCTTATGAGGGAAAAGCCCCCAAGGGAACATTTATCGATGTTACATAACCAATACCAACTCTGATTAGACCTTATGAATTGATCAAGGACTTAAAGAAGACATATGCTCACATTTCATTCATTGACTTACTCAAGAACTCCCCTTCACATTACTCAGCGCTAGAGGGTTGAAATATCTTGAACAAATTATGCCACCACCTAGTGAGCAAATCAATCATGTGGATTATGACATCAGTCCACCAAATTCAAAAATCAAAGATCCAGTGTTCTTCTTCAACTTAAAGAAAATGCCTTCCAAGGTAGAACTAACCAAGAAAGGAGATCCTACACTGTATCTACATGTTTGGATCGATGACACTTGTATCAAGCGGACCTTAATCGATGAATGGTTAGCAGTTAACATAGTCCCTTTCTCCTTATTAGAGAGGATGGGTTATGGACACACCAATATCACCACCTCATGAGATACTCTAAGTGGGTATGATAATCTAAAGGTTGCCACGATAGGTAAGATTAGCCTTCCAGTGACTTTGGGACCTAAAACCACTCCTACCACATTCTACATCATAGACAAAGACACAGAATACAATTTGCTCCTTAGAAGACAATGGATACATATGATGAAAGTTGTGCCATCCACATTATTTTAAGGAGATCGAGAAGGTGTACATTGTGAAAGGAGACTGAGAACCTTTCAACATGTTGAAGTCAAACACATAAAACAAGTGTATAGGCATCCCCATAGACTATGAACTCCCTACCAACAAATTGAGTGTCCCTAATCCTACACCTTAGTAGATACACATCAAGCAAATAGAAATTCTAGAAAAGACCATAAACACCACAGAGATCAAGACTTTAGAGAATGTGATACTGCCAAAGGAAAAAGGAAACTGTCTCCAAAGAAAAAATGGTTAAGATCATGGAATGGATAGAGCGGGATGTGCCATTCCAATTCCCCCTAGAAGTACTCATGATTGATATCCAACCTACCTACAAATGCTTTCCTTGAATAGGAGAGAAATCACACAGATTGAAGGTCCAGTGTTTGAGACAACCACGTTAGATTTAAGATACGCTGATCCTCATGCTTTCTTAGATCTAGAGGAAGATATGACAGAAAATTACACTCCTCTGTCACCCTTAAGTGAATCACATGTCCTAGACACACCAGAAGAAACAAAGTCATATGAGCCTCTCACACCAATAGAGGACTCATACAAACCTTTGACACCCATGGAAGATATGCATTCCATTGACAATGAATCAACCAACATAGTAGGAATGCTCATGAGGATGCTTATAGTATCCCAACCACAAGAGCAGTCGACCACTTCTGCCTCATTACAATCAAATGAACTAGGAAAATGGGAAGCACCTCTGGTTCAAATTGAAATAGTTGAAAGACTTCTAGATGAAGATGAAGAAAGTGAAGGTACTTTTCACAAAGAATGGAAGATGAGGGTGTCAGTCGGCACTGATGACCTTGTCATTTTTGAGTTGCTAGGAAACTATATTAGATATTCCATGGACTTAAGGTTAGAATACAATGGGAGGACAAGTATAAGCTTTGTCCCTCCTAATGAGCAAAGGAAGCCATAAGCTCCCCTTGAGTTGTTCCAATTTTTGTAAAGAATTCAAGAGAGACAACATGTGAAAATCTACATGCAAGAATAGTTTGACCTGTTAGCAGAGGTATTAAGATTGGATGGAGTCTTGTAATGGATCCCTTCCCATCAGCAAGCCTTTCAAGACTTGATTCATCTCACGTTACCAAGGAAAACCACCAATATAGAAACAATAGAATCAAATGAGAAAATCTATAGAATAGAACTTGTCCTGAGAAGAGGTAGCATGAAGAATAAGAAAAGAAGATAGAAAAGAAAATTCACAGAGGATTGGAAAGGACTTTACATGGTCAAAGAAGATGTCAGAAATGATGCCTATCTCTTGTGCACAATGGAGGGAGAAGAATTTGGTGAAACAGTCAATGCCTTTCACCTCAAGAATACTATGTCTAAAAAAATTAGAAACATCATAAAACATAAAAACACAAAAAAAACAATTAAAGAAAAATGTCAAAAAGAATTTGTTTCTTGCATTTCAATTTCATTTTATTCATCTTACACTATAGTGAATGACTTGGTCCTGTATTATTGTTTTCTCAGTAAGGAGTCTAAGGTTGCCTAGATATACATCATCCTTTTGGGACCTAGAGATTCCCCATTGTTCATAATCACCATTATCTCCTTTTCATTCTCAGTGATTCTAATCAAAGCCTAGCTCTTAGCTTTACATTGATCCTAGTCTTAATGAGCCAAGATGTTAAGCCTAAACAAAGTCAGTATTCAAACCTACAATGTTCAAAGGAAGCTTGCAAGTAGACCTTCCCAATTCTTCCCTAATAGAAGAGAAGTCCAAAAAAATTACAACTTTAGTTGGTGCTCAACCCCTTATCTTTTCTGGCCAAAAACCTCAGGAGGATCAAAACTCTGACAAAAGCAATCTAAAATTTGAGTGAATAAAAAATGAGTGATCAAAACATGAGTATTGAGAGATCAAAATTATTGCATATCAAAGTTCCAAAAGCATTCATTTCTTGAAAAGTCAAAAATCCAAAAAAATGAGAAAATCAAGTGAGGCATTCTAGAAAATACAAAAAGAGTGAAAAAGAAAAAAAATAGAGAGATACAAAATAAGAGTTAAAGAGAGAAGATTGCTGAATGTCCATACTCTTGGGTGGAGATCAGTTAAAGCTCAAAGCCTCAAGGGTGACATTCTTACATAGAAAATAAAAAGAAAGGTACAAAGCACACACATGCACTAGCTAAGCAAAACCAAGAGTCTAGTAGTCTCTAGGATCATCTTTTATCTAGGGACCCTTGTTCTTTCCTACTTATCCTTTACCTTAGGTCTACCTCACTTTCCATCTATGATCTAAGTCTAGCAAACATCAATGAAATTTGCTGCTTGGCCAAGTTGAAAGCTTGTCAAATTGTCTTGTCTAGATAAGGATCAGTGTTTAGCCTTTAGCAAAGCCTAGAATTAGAAGCACTCCATTTTCACTCAGCTCCCCACTTGAGTTCTAAATCTCATCTCATAGCCTTGAATAGGTCTCTTATATCAGGACAACTTGCAATCCCCTGGATTGAAAATCATGCTTAAGAGCAGTCATGTTGTTTGTTGCATAATGTGTTGACTTTTCTTTTGAATCAGCATTAGGGATTGCCAGTTCTAATGCACAGGCAGATTCAGCCAACTGAATACAGGAGGTTGCGTGAGCTCCTCCCCTTCACTTCTGGTTCTGCCGCACCAAGGGGGGTATCCCTATAACTCAAGATGTAACCTTGACTAGCTCAAAGATAGAAGGATCTAACTTGACAACAACAGGCAGAATACTCTCATGTATGGACCAAGATCTGCATAATAGATCACAAGGCTGGCAACATTCTTGGACATGGTGTCTGGTTGGGTATGAGAGCATGCAGGGGGTTCCTAATCCTACTCCTACAACTAACAGGTGGAAGTATGAAATGTTTTAGTTTGAATTTTGGATGCAAAGCTGGACATGGTGTATAACACAAGAACACAGCATGATTGGTGCCTATCCAGGGCTTGGAGTCGGTAGACATACACCTGTGAATGATCAGCATGAATAGCTAAAACTGGATTTCAGGGGGATACACATGATATCTACCTTACAGATATCTCCCAATGAAGAGTGTTAAGTTATCTCTACTTATGGCATCCCTACTGCAGTATACCCTTCCCAATGTTCAACCTGAAAACAGTTTAATCTACCCCTTGAGCAGAAGTTAAAAGATCAGACATTCAACATAGGAATTCTATGCTCTAGAATCTAAACATTACCCAAATATCTAGATCCAGAAGAAGAATACATGCAATACTGGAGACAGAATTAACACAACACATGCTAAGATAGCATTACTCATATAAGATCAACCATGAAATCAGTGGATTCATGCCAAATCGTACAACAGGAGATACATAAACTCACAAGTTAGACTGTACAGAGCAACCAGATCAGCTGGTTTTGGATTACAGAGCCAAAAATCCTCCACTTTCAACAACCTTGAATGAATAACACCGTCTGCATTATATAGCAGGAGGGTGTATTCAGCATTAACTACCAGGTTGACCCAAAATCCTGCCAGATACACAGTATCAGAAAGATGGCGCTCAAACATTACCAGATTGGCGCCCAAACTTGAATGCAGCAGGTAGGGGAGGAGACAGGAAGATTTCTCGAGCCCTGCGCCACTGTTCGCTGATGTACACCTTCAATCAGGTACCAGATCCGCCCATACCTCTGCAACCTTTGCCATTAATGGCGCACCAACCCGCGGCCTTGGGAAGAACATCAAACAGTCGATCGCAACCATTTCCCGCCGAGATTCATCATCATGATATTTCAAAAATGCAGGATATCAAAATCCCACATGCACCCCGCAGCAACCTCTTTAACACTTTATATACTAGGTCATGAGCATATATCATGTCGGTGCTTTTGCTCCTGACGACACTAGTATAAGACCTCATCATCATCACCCTCCAGCAGCATGATGTCCTGTTGCCTGAAATATCATCCTGACGTCATCATCATATCGCAATACAACCGCATGATAATCGCCTTCATCGGCACAACCTGATCCATCAGAGGAACATCCTCCTGCTGAGCCTATACCAAAAGTCTGGCCGATGAACATCCTGATGATGTCATCATCATATCCTGCTGACGTCATCATCATATCGGCCCACTGCGCACCTCCTCATATCCGGATGACGTCATCATCATGTTTGCAAATATCGGGGGACCTCCACAAGATGATCTGTGCTAGAAATATGACCCCCCCGGGACCTTGATGACGTCATCATCATATTAACATCAGGATGATATTCGGAAGACAACCGGATATTTGGAAATATCATCCTGATGCACAAATATCAGGTTGCACTGTAGCTCCGCTATAAGATCAGGGCGAAATATGAATATGATGATGCTTGAAAAGATCACCCCCACTAGATAATGCACGAAGCCAGCAGGCGGATATCTCCTTGATATCAGCATCATCATGATGCTGGAACAAACATACACGCGGGTGATATTCAAAAATGAAAATATCACCCCCTCCTTCAGAAATATCATGATACAGATAGGCAGAGAAAAAGATATCACCCTGTCATAAGGATGACGTCAGCATCATCAGGATGACAAAACAACGAACATGAGGTGATACAACATCATCAGGATGATATTGACTAAGATCATCCTAACATTCAAAATATGATGACCCCAGTGAATATCGGGTCGCACTTAGAACTCTTCAGCAACATCATCAGGATGATCATAACCAAGATCACCCGATGATAAAAATATCACCCCGGCGAAATATCATGAAGGCAGAAAATATGATGACCCTCGCAAGCAACACGGTGATAACTGGAAATATCATGATGATGATGACGACCCCCAAGGAAGAACAAGTCAGGTCGAACAACTCAAAGAATAACCCCTTCAGAATATCGGGGCAACATCATCATCATGTTTGGGCAAGGTGATAAATGGGAGATCACCGGATACTTGAAAGATCACCCCTGCAAGCAAATCAAGGCGCACTGTAACTCATCAGCAGGATCAGGATGATATCCAGACATCACCCGATAGTGAAATATGATGATGACGATGAGAAACCGGTCGACGAAGAACATGATGATGCTGACCTTCATCGAAACAAACATGATGATGATGACCTCCTCCTCGAAGAAAATATGATGATACAGCTGAAAAATGCTGAGGAGGTCCATTACTTAGAACATTTTTTGGATACTTAGGGAGAGCGCCTGCATGAAAATTGCTCAAAAAACTGCCAGTCAATTCAGGCGCTAACATAATGCATTCATACCAAAATTAGAAAAAGAGTCTCAAAGCAATAAAGTCAATGTCATAACTCATGACATTCTATAGAAGTAAAAGTTTCACTTCAACATCCCTTGTGCTCTTAGATCTGCATATCATAAACTGCATCTCATATATATTCCAAAAAAATTACAAAAACATGTCATTGTTATCATAACTGCATCGTTAAAAGAGTTGAAAGGTCAAAACATAATAAAAAAGTTCTTAAACTTCCAAAAATGCAAAAGAGATGAGTACAAAATCTGACAGATGAAAACCATAAAGGGATAAAACTTTCATAGATATATCTAAAGTTTGCATAGACAAAAGTATCAATTATCTAACACAAAATGCTCTCAAGGGAAATAGAGGTTCCCCATGCAAGGGGGCATGGTTTCAAAAAAGAAGAAAAGAAAAAGTAATATTAAGGTCGGTTCCCTCCAATAGAACAATCAGAACTTCTACTGCTCTTCCTATGAGTGCCGCTCATTGCTCCATGAGACCTATGGGAGTGAGGCATCCTGCTATGAGTGTGTGATTGTGAAGGCCCCGCCATACTAGCATCTCATCATCCAAAACTAAGATGATCCATCTCTCGGAGCACCTGATTCTCACCCTCATGGGTGTGAATCTTAACCTTCAAGTCTGCACTTGCCTGACATCCATAATAGATAGGAGCAAAAATGTCAGTGTGTCACCCAGCAGTAGGGGCACACCAGAATTAGCCAAAAGACAATCTTGACTCAACCTAGTTAAGGGAGAAGCCAAGACAACACTAATCTCACAAACAAAAGCCCTCCACTCCTTGACATTACCTACAAAATGAACCAAAAGAGAAAGATATTTTATTTCTTCACAAAAAGAGAAATGACAGAAGTACAAAAAATGATAAACAAAAGTAGACTCATGTGGATCACCAAGATGCCAAGTAGGGTCAAACTGTGACATCACCTCATTAGAATGGGGAGGTCCAGGAACCACATGAAGACCCTTAGGGATGTCAAGTGCATCATCTACATCATCTATATCATCAACACCCTCATCTTGTGCATCCTTAGGTAGGCCCTCATCCGACAAATCATCAACATCAGAAATATAGTCCTCGTCAGTAGACTCTAAGTCCTCAACTACAATGAGTGCTTGGGAAGTAGTCCCTCTCCCTCCCCTCTATCCTCCTTGTGAAGATCTAGGAACTCTAGTATTGAAGACTCTAGGAGTTAAGGGAGTCCAAATAACTATCCTCTGACTTGCCTAGCCCATCTCTTGAACGAACCTGTAACAAGTAGACACTGGAGGTAACTCCTCAGGGTAGTCCTTGCCAAACTGCTATAAGACACACTCAATGTGGTGAGCCTCGACTAGACCATTATGATTTGAAACCTCAGATACTCCACAATAGTACTCTTTGATCTTGCCATCCTGAGCCCAAGATCCCTCCATATCAATATAACGATCAAAGATCATATCCTCATCCATGAGAGTTTCCATAGTATGTAAAGAAGCATCAAAATAACCCACCTACATCAATCTAGCTACTCTCGGTAGTTGTTTGTCATGAATCAAAACAAGCTTCTGGTAGGGCCTGATGTGCTCAAAAATCCAAGTCATAATCAAGGAAGAGTGGCTAGAAGTAAGAGCCCATTACAAATAAATGCTAGCTTATAATGCAAAATATTTCAAATTTAACCAAAAACATGCAAATGATCTTTATTCCATCTAAAAAAATAAATTATTAGACCAAACAATCTTCATTTCCTTGGAACAATTCTTAAAAAATACACTGCACCAGGGTTTACCGCAGTTTTGAGGGTCTACTACACAAAGCGGGGATTTGGGAACCTACTAACTCAGTGGAGGATTTAGGATGTGCAACAGCTATAGATTTTAGTGCTAGGCAACATGAGAGGTTTTGAATGCAAAGAGGGTAGTGGTAGATTAGCGGTGGTTTCAAGCATTGCCAGTTTGCACAAATTTTATGTGATACTGCATAAGTGCAGTTGAAGTTTCTTTTAGGGCTAGGTAGTAAGTGACCATTTTAGTGCAAACACATGATATTGTGTTAGTGGCATTTTCATAGGCTATTGGTTGGCATGGGATTCAAATGGTACTACCTATATGCAGTAGGTGATCCTTTTAGTGCAAGGAAGTAGACATATTTTTTAGTGCAACACTCTAAAATGTTGGTCGGCAGTAATTTCCAACGATACGGGCTAGTGCAACTTCTCAAGGGTGTTGCATCCATGTAATAAGCAGCTCTTTTAGCATAATGGTAGTAGATATTGATTTTAGTGCTAAATGTTCAACATGCCCCGGTGGGAAAATTTGAAAATACTTGATAAGTGCAATCGAGTCCATTTTCAGTGCAAAGGCAACATTGCTGATTTTTAGCACAAAATGCTTAGAATGTAGGGTGGGGAAAATCAAAGGTAATGGTTAAGCGCAACAAAGGTTCATTTCCCCACAAGTGGAGATGATGATGAATTAAGCGCTAATATGAACTCTTCCTAGTTTTGGCAGAATGCTTGGGTTTAAAGGTTCTATTTAGCACGATAAATTTAAGAAGATGAATTTGGGGCAATGGTCTATACAGATTTTCTAATGATATTAATGATCTCAAGTTTAATCCTTGAAAGGTTATAAACTTGTAAACATATATGCAATGTTCAAATCAAGCCCTAAATGCCATACGAGTCTCCTTAACATTAAATACATAGTGCAACACCAAAAGAAATCCTGAATTGAAAGTAGATAGAGTTTAAAAGATTTCATAGAAGGAAATTAAACAATGTACTCTGAAACCTATGATTATTAATTGCCAAAAATAGAACCCTGAATCACAATGAATTTAGAATGTAAAACAGAGTAAAATTTAGGAGACTGACCTGCTTGAAGAAAAATGTAAAAACAAGGGATTATCGCTATCGAATCATACTCTCAGTTGATCTCACTGCACTACCTAATCACATATCAATGTTTTCAAATCATTTTTAGATGCTGAAATGAGTTCAAAGACTGGGTGAAAAACCTTTTATATTCCAATAAAATCACCATTAATGTGGAGTACAATCAACAACTTGGCATGCACTCGATGTGTTTGAAAATTGGCACAGATTTTTGGGTATACTGACCTAGCGAGATTTTTGGGGTTAGCTACCTATGTGCAACACATCATCTTTTCCATGCAAATTGGTAAGGGCTATTTTTAGTGCTAGTGTGGATATGCAATGCATGTGACTTTTGGTGCTAAGTGCAACACCTTTGATTTTTAGTGCAAACTTGTGTATCAAATGTTAGCATTGGTTTGTAGTAGAACTGACTTCTAGTGCTAAGTGCAGTAACGTAGGTTTTGTTGCAAGTATGAGGTGAACCAGTGTTGTCATTGATGTCAACATACTCATATTACATTGACAAGAAGGATTGGATGAGCTGTGTGTTGAGGATATTGAGAAAATTAGCCTCAGTCAGGAACAGTGAAGAACAGTGATGAGAAGAAGGCAAATATATTGGATAGGTTGAGAACCGGAGGATGCGGATTAAAGGGTTTGTAGATATGAGTCTTGAGATGCTTCAGTCAAGTTTTCAGAGGTCTGCATGAAGACCTGAAGAAGTTATCGCTGTCTGTGTGGAACCGGTTCCGGCAAGTGCTTAGAGGTGACAGAGGATCACAGAAAGGTCTGGTGAGGTCCAGAATTGTACAATCCTAATCTGTGGATTGGAAAGAGTGTTTGGGATGTCCTTGTGATGTGCCATCTCGAGTTGTGTATGATTTGGAGGTCCGAAAGTACCTCTTACATTATGACAGTGGCGACAGACTGTGTTCTTGAAGTTTCGGATAAGGAGGATAAGAGATTTCAGTAAGTAAAGGAAATGCGGACGTACCTAGTCATTCAGACAGGCTTGTGAAGGTTCTTGGATCATGTTGAGGTTGTGTTGTTGGTCCGCATTGATAATGTATGATTTGAAGGTCTGGAAGTACCTTCTACAGTGGCGACAGACTGTGTTCTTGAAGTTCCGGATGAGGAAGACAAGAGATTCCAGCAAGTAAAGGAAGTGCGGATGTATCCGGTCATTCAGGCAGGCTTGTGAAGTTTTCCAGATCGTGTTGAGGTTGCGTTGTTGATCCGCATTGATAGTAGAGCCCAGAATTGAAGTTATTCTTTTGGATGAAGTTCTTGCTCTGTTTAGCCGACCGGATGAGTTGTTCATCCTGCGAATGTTCTTGTGGTGGCCGACCGGATGTGTTATTCATCTTGCGGATACTCTTATGATTGTTTGCCGACTTAGATGTTTGTTCCTAAGTCGATGTCTTGTATAAATAACAGTTTGTGAGTTCATTTCAAAGTGTGGTGTGTGTGGATGAGTGTGGCATAGCGAAGAGAAGTGCGAAAGGCAGAGCAGAGGTTTTTGGGCTTAATTGGAACTGATCCGGACATGATAGAGATGTCATTCTCCAGTTCAAGACTATGATTTTTATCACTCTATAGACAGTGTGTCTCCTTGTAGGCAGTGGGCCTCTTTGTGAGCAGTGTGCTCGGGCAGTGAGCCCTAATTGGCATGTGCCATTCATTCTTCTTTATTCTTCTAATAGAGAATAATTCTTGGGTTAATCACCCCGTGGTTTTTCCCTTAACCGGGTTTTCCATGTCAAAATCTTGGTGTTCAATGTGTTGATGCTTATCTGCTCTTGTGTTTATGTATTATGCTTTCATGGATGATTAATTTATATGCTGCTAACTAACAACAAAGAATCAAGAGTTTGAAAGAACAAGAAGTTTTATACAACTGATTCACCCCCCCCTCTCAGTTGTATGCCCTAGATCCAACAATTGGTATCAGAGCTAAGTTCCTCTGAAAGGAGCTTAACCGCTTGAGGAGATCCAGGATGTCGTCATACAAGAAGGATAGTCCGAAGTTCGATGGAACCAACTTCACTCTCAGGAAAGGTCGCATGAAGTGTCACTTGGAATGTATCGGAAAAGCATACTTGGCTATGGTTTCAAAACCATATGTACCTCCACAAGGTGGTCCGACAACTCTGAATGAAATCATAGAAGCTGAAAATAATCTGCGGACCAAGGAAGCTCTTCTAAGCGCATTGAATGACTCAGATCTCTCGAATGTTATTGACCTACCAACTGCATATGAGATCCTGACTAAACTGGAACTTCTGTATGAAGGAGATGAGTTTGTCAAAAGTGCAAGGTTGCAAAGTCTGAAAGGGAAATTTGAAAGATTGAAGATGAGAGATGATGAAAACATCACTACCTTTATGCCAAGAGTGAATGAGCTGGTATGTGGAATTAGAAATGCTGGTGGAACTCTAGATGAAAATGAGATTGTCTGCAAAATCCTAAGATCCCTTCCTGCTACCTACAAAATCAAGGTTGCTTCCATTGATGAATTCAAAGCCCACACAACTGTCACAAGAGAACAACTGGCTGGCAAACTAGCTGCATTTGAAATGACCGAGTTTGGAGATGATCCTCCCAAGACTGAATCTGCTTTCAAAGCCAGTGCCTATGTGAAAGGCAAACAGAGATTTGATCTGGGAGAAAACTCATCAAGAAAAATGTCATGGTATGATCAAGCAAGAAGAGACATGGAAGAAGAAGAAGCAGAAACAGCTCAACTTGAAGCCCTCATTGCAAAGAGACTACCAAGAGGATCCGGTAAGTATGAAGGAAAACTACCCTTTAAGTGTTTCAACTGCAATAAGATTGGTCATTTTGCTTCAAGATGTCCGGAAAGATCTGCAAGGTCTAATACCAACAGACAAAGGTTTCAAAAGAATTGCTATTATGTTCATGAAGAAGATGACAATGAAGGAGTAACAGATGATGAATCAGAACTAGGAAGCAAATCCGGAAATGAGTGGGTGTTTATTGCCATCAAGGAAGAAGATTCAATACTCTCTGAATCTGTCAATCACAAAGTTGTTGAAAAAGCTTTGGCTTCTCAAGTGGAAGAAAAGGATGATTGGGTTATTGACAGTGGATGTTCTCACCATATGACTGGTGACAAGAATAAGTTCTTGAATTTAGAAAGGTATGAAGGAGGAATGGTAAAGTTTGGTGACAATTCTGCTGGCAGAATCAGAGGCAGGGGAACTATTTCCTTTGATGGAAAGAGCAAAACAGGTAACGTACTATATGTTGAAGGATTGAAGCACAATCTTCTCAGTGTTGGTCAGTTAGTGGACAAAGGCTATGATCTCCGGTTCAAGAATGGAAAATGCAGAATCTTTACAAGCTCTGGAACTGAAATTGCATCCGGTACTCAGACAAAAGGTAATATCTTTCATCTGGTTGGTTCAAATAAAAGTTGTTTGTTTGTTCAAATTGATCAGAGTTGGTTATGGCATAGAAGAATGTGTCATGTAAATTTTGATAACATCATCAAGATAAGCAATACTTAGGCTGTAAGAGATCTTCCAAAATTGATGAAACCTACAAATAGTTTGTGCAAAGAATGTCAGTTAGGTAAACAAAGCAGAGTCTCTTTCAAAAGTCAAGATCAGTCTTCTATCGGATTGTTGGAATTAGTACATACTGATCTCTGTGGTCCGACAAGAATCAAGAGTCTGCAAGGTGATAGATATTTCATGTTGTTAATTGATGATCATTCCCGGATGATGTGGGTTACCTTTCTAAAAGAAAAATTAGAAGCATTTGAGAAGTTCAAAATCTTCAAAGCTATGGTAGAGAATCAAACCGGATTGAAACTAAAGTGTCTAAGGTCTGATAGAGGTGGTGAATTTACATCTGGTGAGTTCATTGACTTTTGTGAGAAGCAGGGTATAAGGAGACAGTTGTCTGCTCCTAGGACTCCACAATAGAATGGAGTAGTTGAGAGAAAGAACCGAACCATCCAGGAAGCTGCCAGGACAATGATGTTGGAAGCAAATGTTCCTCAAATGTTTTGGAAGGAAGCTATTAGCACTGCAGTCTACACTCTCAATCAAGTTCAAATCAGAAACAACACCGGTAAGACCCCCTATGAACTCTGGTTTGGCATCACTCCTACTGTGAAATATTTCAGAGTATTTGGTAGCAAGTGTTATATTAAAAGAGATGAAGATCTAGGAAAGTTTGATGCTAGAAGTGATGAAGGAATTTTCTTGGGTTACTCCACTCAAAGCAAAGCATACCGGTGTTACAATAAGAGATTGAGGAAGATGATAGAAAGCACCAATGTGAAAGTTGATGAAGGAATTGAGAAGCCTTCAAGATCTTATGAGTTTGATGAAGATGACCAAGACAGTGTTCAAGGACCTCAATCCTCTCCGGTGAGACAGAGTCAGCCTGATCCGGTAAATCAGGAAGAAGAGATAGGTTTGAATGAGCCTGATCAAGAAGCAACAGTGCAGGATACTCCCAAAATTCCAAGGTATGTAAGACTGAACCACTCTGAAGATCAGATCATAGGTGACAGAAGCAAAGGTGTATAAACTAGAAGGAATGTTGCTCAAAATCAGGATGAATGTTGTCTGATTTCAAAGATTG
Organism: Cunninghamia lanceolata; assembly: GCA_027924645.1. Taxonomy (NCBI): domain Eukaryota; kingdom Viridiplantae; phylum Streptophyta; class Pinopsida; order Cupressales; family Cupressaceae; genus Cunninghamia; species Cunninghamia lanceolata. The sequence goes on from BSBN01000391.1 coordinate 18,019,550, forward strand.
AACCTAAAACAATAAATGAAGCCTGCAATGATGAAAACTAGACCAAAGCAATGGAAGATGAATTGATGCAAATTGAGAAAAATCATACTTGGGATCTTGTTCCCAGACCTAGAGACAGAAATGTAATTGGAACCAAGTGGGTCTTCTGGAACAAACTAAATGAAGCTGGTGAAGTAATCAGAAACAAAGCTAGATTGGTCTGCAAAGGCTACTCTCAAATAGAAGGAATTGACTTTGAAGAGACTTTTGCTCCGGTGGCAAGAATTGAAGCAGTCAGATTACTTCTTGCATTTGCTACCTTCAAAGACTTCAAGGTATATCAAATGGATGTCAAGTCTGCCTTCCTAAATGGTGATCTGGAAGAAGAAGTCTACATTGAACAACCGGATGGATTTCAATTGTCTGATAATGATGATATGGTCTGCAAGTTGAAGAAAGCTTTGTATGGATTGAAGCAAGCCCCAAGAGCATGGTATGAAAGGTTGGATAAGCATCTTGTGTAGATTGGATTCAACAAAGGTACTGCTGACAGTAACTTATATTTCAAAATTGATCATGAAAACATTTTGATTGTTGAAGTGTTTGTGGATGATATCATTTTTGGAGGAAGAGATAGTATGTGCAAAACTTTTGCAAATCAGATGAAAAGTGAGTTTGAAATGTCTATGCTTGGTGAAATGAATTTCTTCTTGGGTCTGCAAATTACTCAAACAAAAGAAGGGATCTTCATTTCTCAGACCAAATATGTGAAAGAATTGTTAAGGAAATTTGGTATGGAAGACTCAAAGCCTATGAACACTCCTATGGCAACCGGATGTAAGTTAAGCAAAGATGATGATTCTCCAAAGGCAGATCAGACAAAGTATAGATCAATGATTGGTGGATTGTTGTATCTCACTCAAACTAGACCAGATATAATGCAGGTTGTTGGTCTTGTGGCAAGATTCTAGGCTGATCCTAGAGAATCTCATGTTATGGCAATCAAAAGAATTTTTAGGTACTTGAAAGGAACAGTTGAGTATGGTCTATGGTACCCTAGAGATCCGGATTTCTCTCTTCATGCTTACACAGATGCAGATTGGGCAGGAGATGTGGATGACCGGAAGAGCACTAGTGGTGGAGCATTCTTTTTGGGGAAGAGATTGGTTTCTTGGCTAAGCAAGAAACAAGATGCAATATCTCTGTCTACAACGGAAGCAGAATACATTGCAGCAGTAGGTAGTTGCACTCAAATCTTATGGATGAAGCAGATGCTAAGAGACATCAAAGTTGAATATGAGGAGCCTATCACAATTTTCTGTGATAATTCAAGTGCAATTAATATTTCTAAGAATCCGGTATTGCATTCTAAGACTAAGCACATATCTATCAAATTTCACTTTTTGAGAGAACAAGTAAACAAGGAAGAAGTCAGATTGGAGTATGTTCCCTCCAAGGATCAGATTGCAGATATCTTTACAAAACCTCTTCCCAAGGACTCTTTTGAATATCTCCTAGAGAAGTTAGGGTTCATGGCCCCTCCGGTGATGAACTAAGATGCACTGATGTGCATCAGTCTGGTGGATATCACAATCATATCTTGTGATCTGGATTGATGATGGGGAGCTGCTACTAAGGGGGAGCAGCTGGTATGATTCTGATGTATTAGAATTGCAAGTATGAGCCCTTTGCCATTGATGTCAAAGGGGGAGAGAAGACATGTGAAAAACAAGTGGTTAATGATCAAAGGGGGAGCAGTAAAGGAAGAGAAGACATATAAAAAGTTGTTGTTGATAGGGGGAGCTGTGACAGAAAGGAGAAGTTCTTGTCTTGATGGTTTTTCACATCATATGTTGCCATCAATGACAAAGGGGGAGATTGTTGCAAGTATGAGGTGAACCAGTGTTGTCATTGATGTCAACATACTCATATTACATTGACAAGAAGGATTGGATGAGCTGTGTGTTGAGGATATTGAGAAAATTAGCCTTAGTCAGGAACAGTGAAGAACAGTGATGAGAAGAAGGCAAATATATTGGATAGGTTGAGAACCAGAGGATGCGGATTAAAGGGTTTGCAGATATGAGTCTTGAGATGCTTCAGTCAAGTTTTCAGAGGTCCGCATGAAGACTTGAAGAAGTTATGGCTGTCTGTGTGGAACCGGTTCCGGCAAGTGCTTAGAGGTGACAGAGGATCACAGAAAGGTCAAGTGAGGTCCGGAATTGTACAATCCTAATCTGCGGATTGGAAAGAGTGTTTGGGATGTCCTTGTGGTGTGCCATCTCGAGTTGTGTATGATTTGGAGGTCCGGAAGTACCTCTTACATTATGACAGTGGCGACAGACTGTGTTCTTAAAGTTCCGGATAAGGAGGATAAGAGATTTCAGTAAGTAAAGGAAATGCGGACGTACCTAGTCATTCAGACAGGCTTGTGAAGGTTCTTGGATCATGTTGAGGTTGTGTTGTTGGTCCGCATTGATAATGTATGATTTGAAGGTCCGGAAGTACCTTCTACAGTGGCGACAGACTGTGTTCTTGAAGTTCCGGATGAGGAAGACAAGAGATTCCAGCAAGTAAAGGAAGTGCGGATGTATCCGGTCATTCAGGCAGGCTTGTGAAGTTTTCCAGATCGTGTTGAGGTTGCGTTGTTGATCTGCATTGATAGTAGAGCCCGAAATTGAAGTTATTCTTCCAGATGAAGTTCTTGCTCTGTTTAGCCGACCGGATGAGTTGTTCATCCTACGAATGTTCTTGTGGTGGCCGACCGGATGTGTTATTCATCTTGCGGATACTCTTATGATTGTTTGCCGACTTAGATGTTTGTTCCTAAGTCGATGTCTTGTATAAATAACGGTTTGTGAGTTCATTTCAAAGTGTGGTGTGTGTGGATGAGTGTGGCATAGCGAAGAGAAGTGTGAAAGGCAGAGCAGAGGTTTTTGGGCTTAATTGGAACTGATCCAGACATGATAGAGATGTCATTCTCCAGTTCAAGACTGTGATTTTTATCACTCTGTAGACAGTGTGTCTCCTTGTAGGCAGTGGGCCTCTTTGTGAGCAGTGTGCTCAGGCAGTGAGCCCTAATTGGCATGTGCCATTCATTCTTCTTTATTCTTCTAACAGAGAATAATTCTTAGGTTAATCACCCCGTGGTTTTTCCCTTAACCGGGTTTTCCACGTCAAAATCTTGGTGTTCAATGTGTTGATGCTTATCTGCTCTTGTGTTTATGTATTATGCTTTCATGGATGATTAATTTATATGCTACTAACTAACAACAAAGAATCAAGAGTTTGAAAGAACAAGAAGTTTTATACAACTGATTCACCCCCCCCCTCTCAGTTGTATGCCCTAGATCCAACAGGTTTTTAGCACAAAATGACTTTGGGACTCCATAACTTGATGGAAAATGAACTTTCTTGACTGGAGTCAACTTCCTTAGGATTTTAAACATGTTTTCACTTGATTCATGTAATTTGATTCTCATGCAGGCATTATTGATCTTACAAACTTATCATTTTATCAAGGAGGAACTAATAGAAACTAAACCAAATTCCTAGCAAAGCGGGAAAAAAGGGGGTCTCCATTTAAAAAAATGGGGCATGTGTGCAAGGAACATCAAGTCTCCCCTACACTTGGGTTTTGTATGGTGTGTTTTCCCCCTTGTTGTAGTGTAAAGGGTGTGTCGATGAGTCCCCCTACATCTTGGGTTTTGTCTTATGTGCTCTTTAGATTTCATTGCACATATATGAAAAGGTTATGAAAATGCTATATCATGTATTCATCATGTCTTGCATGACTGCTCTCATGTATTCATTGTGTTTTGTGTGTCTTCAATATTGTCTTCTCCATGGTTTGCATACTTCTTACTATCTTCATTGTGTCTTGCGTGTCTGTGATGTGTTTTCTAGTGCTTAACTGAGACTGGGGGCTAGAAATAGTCCTTCAATCTTGGTGTATGCCTTAGCTTCTTGTGCTTGGTGTGTTTGATGTGCTTTCAACCGTACTTTAATGCATGTATGGATCATAAGATCATACATACATTACAGTGGGGGCTAAATGTTATGTCGTAAAATGTCCCCCTAGGACTTTTAGCTCTTAAGTTTAGCTCCTAAGTCCCTTAGTTTTGATCATGGATGTTAGAAATGAATCTTGAAGAAAATTGCCTTGGAACCCATGTCAAATGGGATGTAGGGATGAACATTGAGCATAATTTGACCTCAAAATAGGTCCTTGGACTTGGGTGCCTGTGCCCTTGTCTTGCCTTATTTTGTTAGGGTCTGAAAATCATATGTCATCTTATGACCGTTAAAACTTGTTCCTTATCGGCATCTTAAGTTTGAATTATGAAATATTAATGGGAATGTATATATAAACATGTTTAGGACTTCATTTGTAAACTAGAAGTTGATTTTGAAATTAAGGCAAACTTTTGATCATAGAGCATTCAAGGCATTCATTGTGTTGTAGAGCAGAATTGTGTATTATTATGTTTATTGTTGTAGATTTGGCTTCATCTTCTCATGGTGTGAAAGGTCTTCATCTCCTTGAGAGTTATACCTATGAGGTGATATCTATTTGTGATTCAATCTATCTATTTTATCAATGCTTTTGTCTCTATCTGGTAAGGACATGCACTCTTTATCTAACAACAGTGTTCAAATGCTTGAATGGCATTCCCAGGCTTGATCGAGGGAATCTCCTAAACACCATAACCCCCAAACCCTCTCTTGTGATTGAAAGTGATAGGTAGTGGATTATTGCAGAGTATAAGGATTCAATATCTGAAGACAAAGGTAGAAAATAACCCTAAAAGGTCAAGGACACCCGTTCTTTTGAGCCTTAGTTTCACAGTGTCAAAAATCTCTGAAGTGGTTGCAGTCTATAGCAGAAAAGATCCCAAATCCCTCAGAAAAAGTATCACCTTGAGCTTGGGATCCCACTCTTTCACCCCTGAAGTTTCTGCACTCTGAAATCTAAAATTTGGTATGTATCTAATCTGCATTTAGTCTCTTTCTATTCAAGTATTTTTCAGGTTTTATCTGTTTGTTTACAATTTTGCATAATTAGGGTTTTAGGCTTAATTGGGCTAAAAATGACACTTTAATCAACAAATTCCAAATTTCCTTATCATTGTGAGTGACATCAAACCTGATAGTTGAATCCTCTTGCATAAGTTGTGATTCAACTCAGTTTAATGTCCTTGAATATATGAAGTTAAAGGAGGACCTAAATAAACTATCACTCTAATCAACCTCATCCCTCTTTTTCTTCATTACTATAGCATTCCATACATGGGAGGGATGTCTACTACTATGATATTCTCTTGAACTTTTTATGTAGATAAGTTGCAAGCCTAAAGCTTATGTCTTTGATAACTCTGATGATAGGGACCTCCCTAGAATCCATAGCAAAGCGCTTCCCATAGGCCTTGGTGACTTGTAGGCCCAATGTCTTCGTGACTCCAAGTGGCATTATATTAGTAGAGGTGCCTGAGTCAATCATACAATTTTTTACAAACCTTCACTTTATCATCAAAGTGACAAAGAAATATTCTACTTGAGAAGGGCATTTGTGTAGAGTGGTTCCCAGATATATCTCTAGTATCTTAGCACTCCATTTTTTAACATCTTTAGGTATCATTTTCTTCTCTTCAAACTACTTACCATTATTGCATATCACCCCTGGCATACTTAGAACTACCTCATTTATTGTGGACATAACTTTGTCTTTATGCTCTAATATTCTCATCATTTCTAATAGGGGGACTATTACTCTGGTCTAACTAAACACATGGGCCATGTCCAATGGTACATACTTAGGAAACATAATAGTATGAAATGCATCAGTACTTACAATAGGAATTTGAGGTGTGTTGCCCTTGGCACTTTTTTCCTCCATAGGGACTTTCTTAGCATTGTCCTTTTCTATTGGTACCCTAGCCTTAGGATGTGGGTTATGATGTGGATTATGTTTCTCCACCACTTCGACCTATCCTAAATACCCACATCTTTCTTAGGGTTGGGAGTATTCTATTTCTCTTTAATGAAAATGCTACCTACATTCCCCATGGTACTACTTTCTCCCTAAGTTTTGTTATTTCTCAGGTTATAATCACTCTTAACCTGAGTGATTTTGGAGGCAGTGCAAGTCCTTATTTCCTCATCAGATGGTCTTCTCAAGTAAATATTAGGCTCTTCACTTTTGAACTAAAAAACATGTTTACCATCTTCAATTTTGAAGGTAGTAGAGAGTGTTTCTTACTTGAACTATTCAACTCTCCCCCATTTGTTGTAATATCATCTACTGAATCTTCTTCATTAGAGGTAACATGATCCTCCATAATACATTCATGGTCAAAGACCATATTTATATTATGGTCCTTATAGTATTCCCTATCATTACACTAATCAGAGGGGTCTACATTATTAGTCAGAGACAATGCTACAACACATGAAGCAAGAGAATGAGGAGTCTGACACATCATACACCAAAGATTCATCCATGATATGCACCCTCTTCTTTAGAGGATTAGGAGTTTCCTTAGAGAAACCTCCCCTATTATTAGGGGGTATTGGCTTCCCATTTTTCCAATTAGTATTGTATGGTTGATTTGACAACCTCAATATTCTTTCTTGTCTAACAAAAGGAGGCTTGTCATTTGACACCCATTTATCACCTCTGGCCATATAAATCTTCATTTCTCTAACCTCTTTCCATAATTTCTCACATTCAGCCATAACTAGAGCTTTACTATCCTGTCCTCTATCTTCAGAAGTAAGTTCCAAGTCACTCCTCTTAGGAATTTTTGAAAAAACCTTTCCATAGTTTTCAATGTGTAAAGTAGTATTAAAAGCATCTATGAGGGTTTGGGGTTCCCTATTTCTTAGTTCATATCCCATCTTGGGGTCATATGTATTCTGATAAATCACCAGGCACATGTGTTAGTTTGGTCTCATGTAGGGTGGGATTTTATTTCAAACCTTCTGAAATCTGGCATTAAAATCAGGGACATTCTCATTGTACCCCTTTTGAATATTAGTAAACTTATTGACAACAAATCATGGGTCAATGTTTTCACCATGCTATTCTTTGAAAATCCTTTTAAACTCTATCTAGCAATCAATACTAGCCTCTGGCAGGCTTATGTACCAATCTATTGCATCCTCTGTTAATGTCTGCATGAATAGTTTAAACACCACATCCTCATCCTCAACCTCAAACTCATCAATGGTATTCAAGAATGCCTTCAGATGATCGTCAATGGACACTACATTATTCCCAACAAACTTTGGGATAGCATTTGTGACTGCATTTTCAATAAGGTTAGGGTAACCTGGTATGCCAACAAAATGTAATTGCCTATACCTTGCTAAATGCAATGGTCTTCTAGAAAAAGGATTTACTAATGGTTGCCTACCCTGATTATTTTGATTCATTGGAGGATTTGAGGGGATTTGCAAATGTTCTTGTTGTGGTATATTTTGGTTTTGAACATTTGGTTGGACACCTACATTTTGTACTTCTTGAGGATTTTGATATTGTAGTCCTCCCTACCCAGGGTGGCAATTTTGACCTACCGACTAGCCAACTATTCTAGCATTCAGGTTTTATGGGTGTGGTTGGTAATGGCTTATGGGAACATATATAGTAGGCTTACTCATTAGGACTTGAATTATAGGAACCTGTTCAACAATTGGTATTGGGCCACCCATTTGTTGCATAGTTGTAGTAGATACACCAAGGGTGCCATAATTGCTAACACTATTGAAACTATTCATAGCTTGTATTCTTAGGAGTAGGTCTTCCTTTTTCTTCAAAGTCTCTATCTTGGCCACTCTGAGACTTAACTCAATCACCTCCCTCTCAAATTCTTCATTAGTTTGATTAGAACTAGAAGCTACATTGGGTATACAACACTCATTTGCATTGGTAGATTTAGCCTTTCTTGATGAAGGAGAGTGCAGTCTTACATAAGGAGTTACATTTATGGATTCATGAGTGGACTGTACAAGAGGCATGGGAACTCCTTGAGATTCATTTTTTGTAGAAGTCCTTACACTTTGAGAGATAGGGGGTGGTTCAACATAGAACATTTCATCACCATTAGAATCAATATTCCCCTCAAGAACATTTTGAGTAGCATAAGTAATGACATGTTCCCTTTGTTCTTCTCTTATTTGTAAATTATTTCTATTATCACCCAGAAGGGGTATTGTCATGGAAATGAGATCACCAAAAGGGGGAGGAGTGTACTCACTAGAATCCTTAGTTCTCTATCTTTGATTTGGAAGCTCTAAACTTGCAGGCATGTTAGGATGCCCCTATTAGAATGATCTTCTCCCACGCATCCTTCTACTTAGGTACTTTATTTAGCTTTCACTAGTTCAAATATTTCAACAAAGTCACCACCCACAAATAGGAAATAGAAGGATAATGCACCAAGTGATACTTGTTATATAGATAACAAATTAAAGTTCTTATCAAATAATGCAATGTCTGGATGCAACAACTTCAAAAGTATAATAAAAACCTTATATTCTTCTTTCATAATAGTTTTATTTCTTAATCTACTAGTCAGGAGATCATTAGAGTATAATAAAAACCTAAAAACAAGAGAATGATTATGTACTATGTATATGCCAACTCTAAATACCCACGACATACTACTAGACTAACTTTAACAATCTATAAACTAGATTCCCCAGTAGAGTCACCAATTTGTTGGTTGTTTACAATTCCCAGCCTAATCTCAAAAGGGAAATCTAAAGAATAGCCAAATCTAATGATTCATTTTGCTTGAGAGATTGGCCAAGGAATAGGAAAAGCTGGGTTACACTCTTCCTCTACACTTTAGGCTCTACAAAACCTAGGAGGGTAATCCTTTACAATATTTATTCTAGATATATTTCCTATTTATCTCAAATACTGTTGCAAGAAAATATGTTCTGTTTAATATGCCAAAGAATTACTGATATGCTAAAGTAACTGGCTAGATCCTTAGACTTCTATACCTTCATTTTGCACAAGAGCATACAAATTATATTACACACATAATTTACAAATGTTTTCATTTGACTCAACTGGAGTTTGAAGTCATCTTTCACTTGTTTATCTTTTTGCATTCTGAACTTCACAATGTCCACTATTGAGCTTGATGAATGGATTTCCTCCTCATGGGTTTGTTTACCTAGATTAACCTTTTCTTACTTGATAATTGGAGGGTGGAAGATCCTTTTCATCTTTGTCTTGAACATGAGTTGCAATTTCATCTATCTTTTCCCCATGTTCATTCATCCTAATGGTTGAGAGAGTTCTGGATTTATTCCTTGGTTTACTTTTCTCAACTTCCATAATCATATCCTGTAAATTCAGTGGGTTGACTACTACTTTTTGTCTCTTCTTCAAATTCAATTTTAATCGAGTGGTAGTTGTTGAAACTATTTCAAGGAATTATCTCTGTCACTTATGTCTTTATTTTTCTCATTGCTAGGCATTTCCTAATTCAAATTCCCCTCTTGGATTTCCTTTTTCTCTTCATTTGCCTCTTGGTGATTCAACAACTCTTCTTCTTTCTCAATCTTTTATTCTTTAGTGGAGATGTTTAACATGGAGGAATCAACATGCTTTGTTTACTTCTCAACTATTTTAATTAAGTCTTGTTGTTCCTCAAATGTTAAAACATGTTCTTCTCCCTACTCTTATTCTCCATGTAGAATATCATCAATAACATTGCCTAAGGGGTCTTCTTCACCTTTAATATCCTCATGTTTCTCTAGACCTCTTTGATCTTTTTTAGCATGGCCTTCCTCTTGTGTGGTTTCATCCTTTTGTACTAAGGTTTCTTCTTGAGGAAGGTCATATTTGCTAGAGACATCTTCTTGTTGTGATTGATTTATATCCACCTAATCATTCTTGACCTCTTTAGGTTGCTCTTAGTGAACCTTTTGTTATGTAGAAGCTTCTTCTTGATGACCTTTATCTACTTGTTGGGCACTATCCTATACAGTTCAAATTAGAGAGATTGAAAACAATATGGTGAAAATAACCGATGAAATCATTTAAATACCTTTGCCATTAATTTGAATGGTACTGCATTAAATGTAGTAGGTTGGGAGTGGGGTTCTAGAAGGAATTTGAACTTTTGAATGAAACTTTGAAATCTGATTGGGACCTAAGATCTTGATGGAACATTCTATGAAAGATAGAAAAAACAAAGGCCATGTCATGGAACGACCCTGCACTTGGGATCCTGGGAGTTTGGGAACTTCTAACACCAAAGCAAAAAGGCCAAAAAACATTAGTTTTAAAGGCCAATATGAAATCCTAAGAGAAAATTAAGACTTAGAAGATGAACAAAAGATCAAATGAAGGATGAAAAGAAGGGAGCAAAAGGAACGAAAAATAAAATGGAGTCCCTGATTAGTCAAAAAAAAGTGTGGTGTGTATGCATGGCATAACAAATGGCAACTTTATTGGAAAATGCTCCTAAGTATTTTGGAATATTGAACCATCAACTTCTCAGAATCTAAAGGTTTAAATCACCTAAGATGACCAATAAAATGGAAAACCTTATAAACAAGGGGATTATTACAATGTTCATGAGTCAAAGTAAAAACTCACAAGTGTGTGCATGTGATTCATTTCGTTCTAGAAGCGTTACCCGAATTGAAATATGGTAAAAACCTTCCTCAAGGTACACAATAAAGTTGTATTCTGCGCATGACACCCATAAATGGGTTTTCATCATGGTACTTGTCCAAGGCTCCGTAAGCATGGTTTTCACCAAAGGATGATTTTTCTCTTTACTATTTTCTCTTTTTTTTTTTCCTTTTTTCTTTTTTAAAGACTCAAGACAGTCAACACAATAGAACAATCTAGCTAATATCCATTGTAAACTCTCTCTCTCTCTCTCTCTAAAATTGGAATTTGATTGGTAATCTGAATACCATATGTACCTATAGACACCTAAAATTCTCCACTGTTCATGTCATACCTATTCATCCCTAATTCATCCTCAAACTCCTCTAGAACAATCACTAAACATCTTTAAATGTCCCTAAATCAGTATTTCTACCACATTAACTAAATAAACACATGTTTAGACATTTAATTGATTAAGTCCCCTTCAAACCATGATTTTACAATATTTTATTGCCAAAATCACTATTCACACACTATTCATTGTTCATCTATACCTGCATTGGTACCTAGCCCTATCCAAAATGATTTATTAATCCCTACCTATAGTCAAAACATTACATAAATTTAATTTATCCAAAATCCCTTTACCCCATCCTATGAATTAAATAAATATTTGCATTTATTTAAATCCTATTTTCTATGTACTTTTGATTAGGTTTTCCTAAAACTAATTAACTAACCTAATCCCCACTTGCACAACCTAAACCCTAATCTAATCTTGGTCAAATCCTCTCTATTCCCCCAAAGGTACAAAGGCATGTGACTCTTGTACATGTCTACATGGCCTTCTTACAAAAGAAATGGTCAATGACCCATGTACAAAGGTCCTTTTGTCCACCATCCCCTATTCCTCCAATTTTAAAATTGTGCATGTACCCATGCTTCCAATTTAGTTTTCAAATCAAATTCAACTCATCCTTTTTCCTCCAATTTTAAATTGGGAATGCACCCATGCTCCCCAATTAAAAATTATAATCAAATCCAACCTATACCTCCCATATACCAAGCCAATCTCATCCCTCTAATCTTCCCAAAGCCCAATCTTGACCATCCATTCCTCCTTGATCCAAGGACATCCCTTCCTATCCAATCTCATCATAACACTTGGAGATTTCTCCTTTTTTGAGATCTCTCAAGAATCCTCCACCATTGATCTGCAAATCCAATCCTAACCATCCAATTGAGTCTCCAAAAATCTATAAATTGAAGCTCACCCCTTCACAAATCACATCACTTCTTCATAGAACATAATGTTGCCTCTTTTTATTCAAGACTCCATGAGAAGTAAGGTTATTCTTCCATTTGAGGAGTCATCACACATGAATCACCATCAAGGAGCACATCCATAATCAAAGTTTGCACATGTTGTTCATAGTTCAACATCATATGTATGTTTTGCATTCCTTTTATGCTCAATCTAAGGTAGCATAGGACTTGAGTGAAATAGGTTAGTTGTTTAGCTTGTTTCTCATGCTCATTTTCTATGTTATACATTGTGCTATGCCCAGTGGGACCCCACCTTTCTAATCTAACCATCCTTTGAGTTTTCTTGTCAACTAGGGTCATGCAGGTTACGGTCACACCTACGACTGTAGATCAGTGCCTACGAGCCTTTTGTTATTTCCTATACCTCATTCTGTGGTGCCTATGTCTACTAACACTCTATTTTTGTAGGGTTTTCATGGTTTAGCACATATACATTAGGGATTAGAAACTAGATTTTTTTCTTTATTTCATGATTTCATGTCTTGAATTTCAAACCTAATAGGCTCTAATCCACTTGGTTGTTTCCCTAACACTCCCTAACAACCTATTTTTCTTTTAATAGTCTTTTTTGTAGGTTTTCCATTAATTTGTTGACCCTCCATCCTCTCTATGTTATATCAGTGCCTACACCCCCGATTCAGTGCCTGCACCCCCAGATGAGCACCCTTCCAATTAGGTATATCTTCCTTGTGCTTTAGCACCTATATCAGACCTTTTAGTGCATATGTCAAGTCTTTTAGAACCTATATGTCATGCTTTAGCACCCATGTCTTAGATCTTAGCACCTAGGTCTATATTTCATCATTTTTTAGGACCCCCAGACTATTTTAGCACCCTTACAGCATCTATTAGTTCCCTTATAGCCTCTGTTAGTGCCTATGTCTCTCTTTAGTGCTAGAGACTCCCTTTAGGACCTAGGACACATCATTTAGCACTTGGGACTTCTGTCAGTGCCTAGGACACCACCATTAGTGCCTGGGACTTCCTTTAGCACATAGGACACCTCTTTTAGCACCTAGGACACCTCCTTTATGTTGGCAAGAGACACTATGTGGCTTCATCATTGCTGTCATTGATGGAAACAAAGTTTATCCCACACATCCACTGCACATAATAGGTCTTTACCAGAAGTCAAATTGAAGAATGTTTTGGTCCGATGAGCAAGAACAGCGCATGCAACAAAGTCTGACAATCAGGTCCAGATCTCTTAGGGGATGTATCTCAACAAAGTGTAGACTTGGGGAAGTCAAGAGGAGTACCATGACTACTACATTCTAGAGATTGAGCCTTCGTTGATGAAAGAATGAAAAGATATGAGCATATAAGTGCTGGGTTTCTGACAGGTAGAGTAGACTAAGGAAGAACTAACTGGCAGAGCATCAAACCTTAATCCAGATGAGAAATTGATGGTGATCAAACTTCTTGAGGAATCTTTCATGGTTGACCAACATGATTGATGACTTCTATGTCTATATTTTTGATACGCATCACATGTTAAGCATGGATTCAGTCGACAGACCAGTATTTAGTAAATATCTTGAGTATTCTAGTTGCCGACTAGAAAGGTGTTGAAATCCTTGGTGCAGATATATATACTAGATGGATTTAGGTATGAAGGTTTGTTGGTCATGAAATAGTGTGCGAAGAAAAGTAGAAAGTAGTGTGGAAGTAGCTATACAAGTTCAATATGTGACAGAACAGCAGCGCTAAGCAAATTGAAGAATGTTTTGGTCCGGTGAGCAAGAACAGCGCATGCAAAAAAGCCTGACAATCAGGTCCAGATCTCTCAGGGGATGTATCTCAACAAAGTACAGACTTGGGGAAGTCAAGAGGAGTACCATGACTACTACATTCTAGAGATTGAGCCTTCGGTGATGAAAGAATGAAAAGATATGAGCATCTAAGTGCTGGGTTTCTGATAGGTAGAGTAGACTAAGGAAGAACTAACCGGCAGAGCATCAAACCTTAATCCAGATGAGAAATTGATGGTGATCAAACCTCTTGAGGAATCTTTCATGGTTGACCAACATGATTGATGAATTCTATGTCTATATTTTTGATATGCATCACATGTTAAGCATGGATTCAACCGACAGACCAGTATTTATAAATATCTTGAGTATTCTAGTTGCCGACTAGAAAGGTGTTGAAATCCTTGGTGCAGATATATATACCAGATGGATTTAGGTATGAAGGTTTGTTGGTCGTGAAATAGTGTGCGAAGAAAAGTAGAAAGTAGTGTGGAAGCAGCTATATAAGTTCAATATGTGACAGAACAGCAGCACTAAGTTCAATATGTGACAGAATAAAGTGTTGCAGATCAGTATATTGAGCCTAACCGGTACTGAGCTTCAACATATGTGGATGCCTCTGATTAGTTCAAAAACTTGGTTACTTTCTATATATCTTGTAGACAGTGAGTCTCTTGTAGGCAGTGAGCCCTAATTGGCAAGTGCCATAATGTACTTCTATTCTTTAATAGAGAATAAAATCTTGGGTTAGTCACCCCATGGTTTTTCCCCTTAACAGGGTTTTCCACGTAAAAATCCTTGTGTTTTGTGTGTTGATTCCTTTTCTACTCTCATGGTTATGTATGCTTATATGTTTTGATAATGCACTAATTGTTAAAGAAGAAAAATAAGTTAAATTATTTAAGATAACTGATTCACCCCCCTCTCAATTATCTAGCTTGTTTCCAACAATTGGTATTAGAGCTAAGTTCCTCTAAATAGAGCCTAACAGCTTGAGGAAGATCTGGGAATCTCAATGGATATGTATGGTATGAGGGAACAAGTTCAGTCTTCCCTAGATAATCTTGAGCAATCTCACTCTGAAGTCAATAACCTAAGGGAAAGATTCAAACAAGCTGATGATTTCATAAATGAACTCAAAGAAAAACTAAGTATCTCAGTGAAGAAAAGAAAGGAACTACTTCAACAATTAGCAAGTCAAAGTGAAGCCAATGATACTAATGAAGATTTGAATGAGAAAAACAAGTTATGTGAGAAGCTATCAAAAGAGGTCATTATGGTAAGACATGGAATGGAATCAGGAGTTATGAAATTCACCCAAGAAATTGAAGAGAAAAGAAAAAATGAAGATAATCTAAAACAATCTCTCAAGGAGAAGTCAGAAGACTACCACAAAATGGATAGAATAATCAGGCATCTAGAATCTGATCTTGAAGAAGCTAGAGATAATGAAGAACAACTTCAGAATCAGATAGACACTCTTAAAAGGGATCTTCAAACTACAAATGAATACAAAGAGAAATTGAAGATAAGATTTGCTCAACTTGAAGTTCTTCTTGAAAGCCAAAAGAGGGGTATATGACAAGCATGGCTTGGGGTATAAGAAAGGTGAAAGCTCTGGATCTGGTCAAAAGAACTCTGGATCAGGAAATCCAAGGAATAGACCTAAAAGACCTCTAGTAAGGCAACCAAATGCTCAAAGATATCCATCCTTCAACGGATACTACTACAATTGCAATAACTTTGGTCATAAAGCAAATTAGTGTAGAAGAAGAATGAATCAGACTAATTCATCCTTCTTCAGATAGTGTTTTAACTGCAAAAGGTATAGTCATAAATCTCATGAATGTAGATATGTGCAAATAAACAATTCATTCAATGGTAGATGATTTGCATGCAATAGAATGGTACATATGGCTAATCAATGTAGATCAAGAAGATACCAGTCAAATATGCAAAGAAATGTTGTTTGCTACAATTGCAATAGATCCGGTCATATTGCCAAATTCTATAGAAGTAAGAATCAGGACAAAAAGGGTCCGATGCATCATAACCAAAATCAAGACAAAGGAAAAGGAAAAGTGAATGTAGATGAAATTTAAAGGGAAATGAACAAGATTTGGGTGAAGAGAAGTATAGAAAATGTTGGGGATGGATCCGCACTAGAATCTAGTGCTAATATTCCTTTCAGAAACTAAATAGATGAGCTCTAGCTCAAGGGGAGTCACAAAAGAAAATAATTTCCCCCAGCTAGTCAATTGGTGCCTAAAATTGGCACATGGAGTGTTGCGGATTGAAGAGTTCTCAAAGAGATATCTAAATAACCCTTGGTAAAAATATAAAATATCCACAAGGAGTTTTGAAGAGGTTAATCATCCAATATTGATCTAGTTTAATAGTCATCTGGTCAAAGTAGGATTTTCATAGTTAGATCTGGTATGATTAAAAAAATTGAAATACCTTGATCTATAGATAAATAAGATGATTCAAGGAAGGGAGATACATTGTAAGTTATTATTCTAAGTACATCTCAATGATCCAGAAAGATCTCTCTCACAACAATGAGAACAAGGCAACCAGAATGACTTAAGTTGTGTATTTATTGCAAAATGGAATTAGGGTTTGCACATAAATAAAAGGGTTCTTTTCTTCATCATTTGCACATTTGCATTCAAGAAGAAGAAAGAAAGAGCTCTGCAACAAGATTGCTTCAACTCTCTCAAGGATCAACTGTAGAATTTGATTCAACCAGCTATCTTTTTGGCTCCTATCATGAATCCTTAAAGTGTAAAAAGGTATTTCTTCTCTTGAATATCTCTCTCTAAATCTTCTAAAAGATGGCTACTCCAAATGTTGTTAAGATCACTAATAGGACACACCCTAAGTTTGAGAAACATCCTTACAAATCCCTAGAAGTTGATTGCCTAGGTGCATTCTCTAGCATTCCACATGGGGTTCTGCATGTAGAAGATGTTAGGGTATACATTCATGCCAACATTGAGGAATTTGGGGAATCCAAGCTAATGGATATCTATCACAAGGAATTAATAGATGAATCATTTGATCTTAAACCCTAATACAAGGCCATCCAGGATAAGCATTTTGGACATTGCATCCATTTCTGATGCAGAGGCATCCACACTAAAACATTAACACTTAGCATGGACGTCTGCAGCCCATCATCATCATCATATTCATCCTCATCATCATCATATTTGACTTCACTGTCAGCATCATCATCATATTTCACCTGCCGACCGATATCCTCCTGCAGACAAGCCTTCGTACTTTCGCCTGTCAATAGCATCACCTTACTCGTTTATCGGCAGCATCATCATATTCGGCAGCATCATCATGCTCGTCCAGCGCGAACATCCTCCTGACGTCCACTGTTCATCTCACCGACACCTTCGACCTTCACTACCTTCAGCATCATGATATTCAACATCATGATAATCAACAGGATAAAGAACATCCGGTTCCTTCCATTTATCCTGATGATGACAAACCTTAACTCCTCGCACCTTCCCCTCGATGCTTGCGTCACCCAATATCCTGATGACGTAGATCCTGATGACGATGACGTCACCCACAGCTTCTCAATATCCTGCTGCTCTGAAATGTCCTGATGACGTATATCATGATGATGATGATGTCATATCCTGCTGTTGGCCAAACTTAGCTTTTTCGGCCCGTGATCAACCCGATCTTCAACCTAATGCCGATGCGCTCCTCCTCGGCGCCTCCTGATGATGATCACCCCGACGCACTTGCACTTCATGCAATCGAAAGCATCATGCTCTCCTCCACTTATCCGGATGACGATGTCCGAACTGACTGCAGGATATTTGCAGAAATATCCTGATGATGCCGTTTTAACAAACTTTCAGCCTTAGCAAAATTTCACTTCGCCGATCCTCCAGGGACGACCCGATCCACTCTCAGGGTGATCTTCCACACTTTATCAACTTGACCTAGCACATACCCATGCTAGGGTCTTCAACATCTCTCGACGGCGATCCTGCACACCTGCATGCAAACAGAAAACAAACTACAACCTAACCTACTGTACATGACCATTCCACCGATCAGATGAATCAACCGGTGGAATGGATCGGTGAATCCATACAGCCACCAAACCAGCAAATCGATCAAGCAATGGAATGCAACAGAGGATGAACACAAACAGGAACACTTTATTTGATTTCAAAAGATGTAAATACAATGATCAGTTTCTCTCTCTCTGCCTCTCTCTCGCAAAGTCTGATCGATGATATCTATCTGTCTATCTAATATCAACCGATCTCATGCTTAAATAGATTTCCCTACGAGTACTACTGACCCGACTCCAAGCGGCTGGGAACTCTCCAAGCGGCTGGGAGATCCCACCGACCATACATCATGACAACTGTCTTAACAAACTAACTAAAAATAGCAAAGCCTGGTCAGCATGATCTTATCATGATCAGCATGACCTTATTACATGCATTTGGTCTTAACAGACCTTCTTGGAAACATAAACAAGACCTAAAACAACTAACTACCTTATCAAGACCAGCTGTCAGGTAGGTGCACCTACACCATACTCCCCAACAGAAAAGAACTCATGTCCCATGAGTTTAGTATGTGGAAGACTTCCACCTTTACACTTTGCCTTGTCAGTGTTCTGACCTGCTCCAGCTTTGTCTGCTGCTGTCTCTTGGCTACTCCAAGACTTCTGAACTGTAACTTGCTTTCTGGCAAGTAAATCCTCATGCCTGTCAATGTAGGCCTTTCTCTCACAGACCCTGTGTTTGTCAGGTTGTCTGACCAGAACCTCTGTCTGAACTGCCTCTTGAACTTCTGAAATATTCAACTCTATCTTCCTGTCAACTGTTATAGGACAAACAATAGTCCCAACTATGACAACATCCTTGTCATTCCTCTCAACTGGTTGCTGTATGCAAACCTGTTTCTGAACCTGCTGCTGACCTCTGTCAGTCACAACTAAAACTATCTTCAGCTTGTTGTCTTGAACAACTCCTGTCCCTGCAGTGTCCTTAACTACCTTTATGCCTGCTCCTCTAGGCATCTGCACAAACTCCTTCTTTCCCATTAAAATGATTTGGGCTGCCTTCTGTACTGCAGCATTTGCCTGCAATGGCATCAACTTAATAGTCTTCCCATCCTTCTTGATGGTGTAGGTGTTAGCATACCCATCATACAGTACCCTTCTGTCAAATTGCCATGGTCTACCCAACAGTAGGTGACAACATTCCATGGGTAAAATATCACACAAAATTCTATCATGATATGCTCCAATCTGGAAATCCACATATGCCTGTTCAGAGACAAAAAGTGATTGACTATCACTCACCCAAGATGCCTTGTAAGGGTGTGGATGTGGAATCCTTTCCAAATGCAGTTTATCCACCATCTCCTGAGATACCATGTTGTCTGTTGAACCAGTATCAATGACAACCTTACATACCTTACCTTTGCTCTTGCATGTGGTCCTGAAAAGAGCTCTTCTTTGCATCAGATCCTTTGATGCCTGCAAACTAATTCTCCTTAACATCAGTGATTCTCCACTCTCTGGATATCCATAATTATCAGGCTCTCTGTTTGAACTCTGCGCACTTTCTTCTACTTTCTCTTCTTGCACAAGTTGTACTCTCTTGTCATTTGTTCTATCATTTCTGGATGATGAACCTTTGTTTTCTGGACATTTGAAAGATGGATGACCAAACTCACCACAGGTGTAACACTTTCCTGAAAATGTAGTAGAACCTCTACCACCTCCAAATCTTCCTCTATTACCTTTCCATCCACCTCTGAAATCAGACTGTCCCTGTCCTTTACCAGTGTCTTCTTGACCCTCATTAGTTTGCTTTTGTGCAGGGGCTGATCCTCTTCCCCTCATACTGTTTCCTCTTCCTCTCATGGACTTATCATGTCCTCTATTCATCTTTTCTTCAATCCTGATTGCCATTTGGTAACAATCCTCCACATTCTTAGGGTTAGCTAAAACTAACTCATCCTGTATGTTAAATCTCAAACCAGCCAAGTACCTAGCCACCTTTTCTACCTCATTCTCATGATGACCAGATCTCATACTCAACTTATAAAACTCCTCAGTATATGCTTTCACATCCCTTTCTTTCTGCTTTAAAAATTGCAGCTTCTTAAACATCTGGATTTCATAATCCCTAGGCAAGAATTTACCTTTGATCCTTGCTACCATCTTATCCCATGAAGTGATCTTTGACTTTCCTTGTTTCCTTCTCTCGGATTGTACATAATCCCACCATACCAAAGCATGACCTCCTAACTTGGTCTTTGCAATCTTTACCTTCTGATCCTCAGCAACATCTTCACATTCAAAGTGATTATCCAGTGCAGCAATCCAATCCAGCAACTCATCTTCATTCAAACTTCCAGTATACTTGGAAACATCAACCTTTACCTTAGGTTTATCACTCTGCACTGCCTTTAACAGTTTTGCAAATTTCTGGTCTTCAGCATCCAGATCTTCAGCTACCTCTTCATACTCTTCTACAGTATCTTCATCTTCTTCAGACTCACTGTCTGCCACTTCCCTCTTTTTGTTCTTTTCCAGGGCTGTAAGCCTGGCTTGAAGTGCTTCAGCAAGCTCCTTCATCTTCCTCATCTCTCTGGCATGTTTCTCCTTCATCTCCTGCAATTCCCTTGCAGTCCCACTACCTTTCGGAGGCATTTTGGCAACCTCTCAATCAACACACAACACACAATCAACTTTACCTCTGCCCTTTCGGTGACAGAATCAACACACAACAGCCCAGACTTTTTGCTGAGCTCTGATACCACTATGATGCAGAGGCATCCACACTAAAACATTAACACTTAGCATGGACGTCTGCAGCCCATCATCATCATCATATTCATCCTCATCATCATCATATTTGACTTCACTGTCAGCATCATCATCATATTTCACCTGCCGACCGATATCCTCCTGCAGACAAGCCTTCGCACTTTCGCCTGTCAACAGCATCACCTTACTCGTTTATCGGCAGCATCATCATGCTCGTCCAGCGCGAACATCCTCCTGACGTCCACTGTTCATCTCACCGACACCTTCGACCTTCACTACCTTCAGCATCATGATATTCAACATCATGATAATCAACAGGATAAAGAACATCCGGTTCCTTCCATTTATCCTGATGATGACAAACCTTAACTCCTCGCACCTTCCCCTCGATGCTTGCGTCACCCGATATCCTGATGACGTAGATCCTGATGACGATGACGTCACCCGCAGCTTCTCAATATCCTGCTGCTCTGAAATGTCCTGATGATGTATATCATGATGATGATGACGTCATATCCTGCTGTTGGCCAAACTTAGCTTTTTCGGCCCGCGATCAACCCGATCTTCAACCTGATGCCGATGCGCTCCTCCTCGGCGCCTCCTGATGATGATCACCCCGACGCACTTGCACTTCATGCAATTGAAAGCATCATGCTCTCCTCCACTTATCCGGATGACGATGTCCGAACTGACTGCAGGATATTTGCAGAAATATCCTGATGATGCCGTTTTAACAAACTTTCAGCCTTAGCAAAATTTCACTTCGCCGATCCTCCAGGGACGACCCGATCCACTCTCAGGGTGATCTTCCACACTTTATCAACTCGACCTAGCACATACCCATGCTAGGGTCTTCAACATCTCTCGACGGTGATCCTGCACACCTGCATGCAAACAGAAAACAAACTACAACCTAACCTACTGTACATGACCATTCCACCGATCAGATGAATCAACCGGTGGAATGGATCAGTGAATCCATACAGCCACCAAACCAGCAAATCGATCAAGCAATGGAATGCAACAGAGGATGAACACAAACAGGAACACTTTATTTGATTTCAAAAGATGTAAATACAATGATCAGTTTCTCTCTCTCTGCCTCTCTCTCGCAAAGTCTGATCGATGATATCTATCTGTCTATCTAATATCAACCGATCTCATGCTTAAATAGATTTCCCTACGAGTACTACTGACCCGACTCCAAGCAGCTGGGAACTCTCCAAGCGGCTGGGAGATCCCACCGACCATACATCATGACAACTGTCTTAACAAACTAACTAAAAATAGCAAAGCCTGGTCAGCATGATCTTATCATGATCAGCATGACCTTATTACATGCATTTGGTCTTAACAGACCTTCTTGGAAACATAAACAAGACCTAAAACAACTAACTGCCTTATCAAGACCAGCTGTCAGGTAGGTGCGCCTGCACCAATTTCCCCTATTTTGTAGAAGATGAATGGGTCCAGTATGTTTTGAGAAGAATGCATGACAATTTCATGTGGTTGATGAGGCCATTTAAGATCACAAAAGATGCCATTAGGGTGGTAACTAGATTGCACTCATCCGGTGGGTTGCCTACTGTCAAATCAGTTAAGAACCAAACTATAAGTGAGGTTACTAGATCAAAATTTGATAAAATAGCAATGACAATTGAGGATATCACAGATCTAGATATCAAATTTGCTTCTATGATAATCAGTTATAAGATATATCACTCCAACAGGGATAATTCTGTATCCAAAACAACAATATACACTGCTTATCAGATGCTAAGGGAAAATGCTGATTATGATCTTTGTGAGCTTCTCCTAAACCAACTGTTAGAGAATTTGCAGAAAATAAAGAAGGATAAGAAGAATTCATTTAAGTATAGTGGCTTGATACTATGTCTATTCTTCTACTATATGAATGAGTTACCTAGAACTAGTGGTTGGATATGGCAAAATGTGATCTGAATTTTAATGGAGAATTCAGATAACAATACCTAGTACTGGGCCTATGGTATTGTAAAAATAAACAAAAATACTCAATGTACAGAACTTGTAAGAAGTTGCAAGCAACCAAAGATGATTTCTTATTGCATCAAAAGTTGAATATATACAATGAGCAAGAATGTGAAAGGTCACCTTATCCATAGAATTTGAAATGGATAGTTGGAAGGTGACAAAACTACTAAAATTCAAATTTTCATTTTTTTTTAAATTTCAAAATACTACTAAATTTTGGACCCCACTAGGTAGGGTCATAACTTCTACCCAGCTAGCCAAATCCTAGACATTTCAGACTCATTGGAAAGATCTCCTAAAGAGCTAGATTGAGTTGCAATGAGCCCTACCTATGGCTATCGCTCAAAAGCAACTGGAGAAAGTCTTGACCCCAAATTCCACTTTGAAGGCCTCTGAAAATGCCAATTACTAGGATGTAGACAAAACTAGAAAAAAATACTAAAAAACTAGAATATAGTTGCTTGAACAAATTTCACCCTAATGCTTCTGAATCTCTACGGGATCAAAATGACAAACCTGTTGCCATACAAATCAGAGGTTATATGTATGGCCTTGGTGATGCCAAGGCTCAAAGCACATCTCTCTGGGGATATTTCAAGAATTTCCAAGGTATGATGCAGGCCAGAGAAAGAATTCCTCAGACATTAGTTAAAAAATATAAAGATCTAGTGTGTTTTATGGTAGACACTGATCAATGCCTAATGGAGGCAGTAGAACCTAGAATAGTCTAGATTATGCCAATGGGCTATAAGGTGGAAGAGAAAATTTTGGAACTTCATGTCCAACACCTGCTAAGTCAGCCTAAGGACTCTGAGGCAGAAAGGTTTAGAACCTTTCAAGAATTGAGTGTGAAAATTCATGTTGAGCTAAGACAACTGGAGATGAAAAGAAAAGTGAGAAGAGAAGTAGAGGAAGTTGCCAAAAGATATGGCATTTCAAAAGAGGTAGTTAATGTAAATAGAGAGAAAATTGAAAGAGCAGAGAAAGAGAGACAAGATGTAGAAAAAGAAAGTGATCTGGTGCAAGCCTCATCCTAGACTAGATCCTCAAAGAGTTCTACACTTACCTCCTCTAATAGCTCTAAATCCCCCAAGCCGAAAGCAAAGACATCCAGAAAAGGAGAAAAGAGAACAAAAACCAAGGTTACAAGATCCTATATAAGTCAAAAGGATGATGAAGAGACAGAGACAGATGAGGAGGTTAAGAAAATGAAGAAGAAAAAGAAAACATCTGTGGAATTCTCTGCCGGCAAGAACAAAGAAGAAGTAGAAGAATTTGTTGAAAGTCCTACTCTTTTTGTTGATGGTGTCATCAAAGCAGTCATTGTAGATGGGAATCTATAGCCCATAGCTAAATTTTATGATGAGTATAATGACACTGACAAAACAATATTGGAGGAAGCCACAATCAAGTATTTGAATATCTATAATAAAGCATTCATTGAAATCATTTCTGTAATCACCAAGAGTTTAGAGAAAGTACTTGAACTCAAAAAAGACAATGCCAAAGAAAAGGATATGGAGATCCAAAAATAGATAGCTATTCATCTCTATCCTTCCATCACTCCAAAACAAATGAACACAATCTTCAAGGATTGCAAGGATGAGTTCCAGAGCAAAGCCATAATGAACAAGATTATGTTGGGAGAGACTGATCAGGTGGCAAAAGAGACTAAAGACATCCTTCGAAATGCATATAAAAGATTCAATCTTCCTATTATAGAGGACATAAGTGATGAAACTTCTTCCATGGATGTCAAAGGATTAAGTGTATCAAAGGAAGATCCTACTGAGAAAATTGTAGAAGAGTCAAAGGAGATTGGTGAGGAGAAGACTATGGACCTAGATTCCTCTATTCTGGAAGAGGAAGTCCATGAAGAAGTAAATATCTCTCATCCAGATCCCCCAGCAGACTCCAGAACTGAAGGAGAAGCAAGTCAAGAAGAAGGGAAAAAGGGAAGAGAAGAATAACAAACAGAGAAGATCTCTGATGATAGGTCTGAGGCTGTAAAAGAAAAGAAGTCTCCGACAAGAGACACTACAGAAGCAGTGAAGAATTTCTTGACCAAGGAATTAATGGAGATAGATGAACCAGAACTGTTTCACGGACCACTTAATTTTGACGCCCTCTCTCCGGTCCAAACAAAGGAGGTAACATCTTTTGCTCAAGCTAAAGCAAAAGAAAAGCTTTTGAAGTCTCACATGGAAGACTGTGAGCTAATAGAGAGTGCATCTGGTGTGCTAGAGAAAATCATTCCATCCTTTCAAAAGGATCTTTCAACCTCCTCATCTGGTAATCTGAAATCTCTTGTTAATTCTGGTAGCACACATTTTGATTCTTTGGAGAAATCAGTAGAAGAGAAAGTTCAGAAAGAGTTTTTGGGTAAGAGATTCTCTAAAGTTCAGGGGCTTATAGCAAATGATAGGAGAAATCTGAATATTGGAATAAAGAGCTTAGAAAATGCTCTTAAAGATGGCGGAGAATTATACAAATTTTGTTTATCCTAGTCCACAGTGATAACAGACATTGCCAAGAAGGTGGAAGAATAAGAGGGCAAACTATCAAGTTTATCCTAGAGTTTTGATCCTCCCACCTCATCCATAATAAATCAAGAGTGCCAGGCTATTGCCACTATAAATGAGATAAAGAGGCTTGAGAAGGAGAAGAAGAATAGAACAAGCAGAATGAGCGAACTAAGAGGGATAATTATCCCTAAATTAGAGGCAATACATGAAGCCCTAACTGATGCTCAGACTATAGCCCGGACCAGTGATCTGGTAGACTTAAAGAGGGTGGAAGATTTTGTATTTTTGTTAAGTGGTCACATCTCAATTTTGGACAGGATGAAGTAGAGTTGGGCAACAGAATTTGTCCAGTTGAAAACCACTTTTGCGGATATACTTAAGTATATGTAAGTATAACCTGTATATATAGTCATGCGACTATGTATAGGTTAAAGTTTGCAAATTTTGGTGTACGGATTCCACCCTTTACCATTGATGTCAAAGGGGGAATGAGGACCAATGAAAAATGTGGAATTTAGCTAAGGGGGAGATCTGGAAATGTGTACATAAGAATAGAGCATCAGCCAAGGGGGAGTGTGCTATGACAGTCATTTTTCACTAAGTGTTGCCATCAATGCCGAAGGGGCAGATTGTTGGCAAGAGACACTATGTGGTTTCATCATTGTTGTCATTGATGGTAACAAATTTTATCCCACACATCTGCAACACATAATAGGTCTTTACCGAAAGTTAGATTGAAGAATGTTTTGGTCGGGTAAGCAAGAACAGAGCATGCAGTAAAGTCTGACAATCAGGTCTGGATCTCTCAGAGGATGTATCTCAGCAAAGTGTGGACTTGGGGAAGTCAAGAGGAGTACCATGACTACTACATTCTAGAGATTGAGCCTTTGGTGATGAAAGAATGAAAAGATATGAGCATCTAAGTGCTGGGTTCTTGATAGGCATCGTAGACTAAGGAAGAACTAACTGGCAGAGCATCAAACCTTAATCTGGATGAGAAATTGATGGTGATCAAGCTTCTTGAGGAATATTTCATGGTTGGCCGACATGATTGATGACTTCTATGTCTATATTGTTGATACGCATCACATGTTAAGCATGGATTCAGCTGACAAACCAGTATTTAGTAAATATCTTGAGTATTCCAGTTGTTGACTAGAAAGTTGTTGAATTCCTTGGTACGGATATATATACCAGATGGATTTAGGTATGAAGGTTTGTTGGTCATGAAATAGTGTGCAAAGAAAAGTAGAAAGTAGTGTAGAAGTAGCTCTACAAGTTCAGTATGTGACAAAACAGTAGCACTAAGCAGAGGAAGAATGAAGTGCAACAGATTAGTATATTGAGCCTAACCAGAACTGAACTTCAGCATATGTAGATGCCTCTGATCAGTTCAAACACCTGGTTACTTTCTATATATCTTGTAGATAGTGAGTCTCTTGTAGGCAGTGAGCCTCTTGTGAGCAGTGTGCTCGGGCAGTGAGCCCTAATTGGCAAGTGCCATATTGTACTTTTATTCTTTTAACAAAGAATACAATCTTGGGTTAGTCACCCTGTGGTTTTTCCCTTATCAGGGTTTTCCATGTAAAAATCCTTGTGTTTTGTGTGTTGATTCCTTTTCTTCTCTCATGGTTATGTATGCTTATATGTTTTGATACTGTACTAATTGTTAAAGAAGAATAGAAAGTTAAATTATTTAAGATAACTGATTCACCCGCCCTCTCAGTTATGTACCTTGTTTCCAACACTTTAGCACCTATAACTTCCTTTAGTTTGTAGGACACCTCCTTTATCTCCTGTGTCTCTTCCTTTAGCTCCTATGTTTGTTGGTTCAATGCTTTTGCTTGTGAAACAAACCCTAAAACTTCAAATGCCCATAACTTTTGCAAAACTTAACAAAATTTGATGATTTTACTAAATAGCTTAAAAAATCACAAGGAATCTAAGTATCTTATCTAATCTATTATATCATTCAATCTAATATTTGATTTTTCATATTTTCACTTCAATCTAACACAATTGTTTGTAGTACATCGTTGGTCAAAGATCAAATCATCCAAACTACTACCAAGTTGTTGTAGGTCTACTTGTCGAAGGATCCATCTTTTTCCACTAAATTTAGGAACATTTTTTTGGGCTTACAAATAATTTGTTTTCTTTGTTTGCAGTCATTTCAAGGTGTATGCTCTCTCCTCATACCATTTGGCAATCTTGGAGATCAAAAAGCTTGATTTGATATAATTTTTGTTATCATTGTTCATCTAAAGGTCCTTGGTGTGTATGCTGTCTCCTCAAACCTTTTCGCGATCTTGGAGATAAAAAGAACTTTGGATTCTTTCCTCTAAGGGTTCTCCCTTGGATTTCATCACCAAGGGGATGACCTCAACCCTCTTGTTTTGGTGGGGTATACAAATTTGAAAGAGAATCAAAAGACTCTTCCATTGGGGGACATTTGTCATTTGGGTGAAGCTTGCAAAAACTTTATACCTTGCAAAGTGAAGGAGGAGAGTGGGTTAGCCTCTCACACCATTCCATTAGGCATAACCCTCATTTCATATACTTAGGCCTCATGCACCTTCAGTGTATCAAGGATATCCCCTTGAAGCCTATACATCATAGCTTAAGACCATTTGACCATCATATCTTGTGGTGCCCCACTGTAGTAGGAGGGGAAGACACTCACACGTACCGTTATACTTGAGATATGTTCTACTTTGGGCAAGACAAAAGTCTCCAAGGTAAGGGGTATATGGTGGTACATGACCATATATTCCCTATATATCTAAGATATAGCACTATGGTATTAATGGGGGTGCGAATTGCTTCTCTATTTTTAGTTGGAATTGGCCCAAGTCCATTTCATTATATCCACAAGATATGTCACAACTATCTAAATAATCTAGGTTGTTGGTGTGTTTGGCATGTCTTCATTGTTGAAACCTATGAATCCCCTTAAATCCAAATCAAATTCAAATCCTTTGCATCTTGTGCATGTATTGCATGATTTATTGCTTTCAAGTTGCCTAAAGGTCAAGCATCCATCAAGCCATCCTTAATCACCTCTTAATCCATCATCCAAATCTTCCATTTTCCTCCTAATCCACATCATCCTAATCCAATTTCTTCCTAATCCACCTTATCTTAATCCAATTCCTCCTAATCACTCATACAATTAACCAATTTCATCCTAATCATTATTCTAGTCATCCAAATTATTCTCCTAATACATCATCATTATCCTCAACTAATTCCACTTTAGATTAGGGAAAAAGTTTCTAACAAACTTTTTAAATCTCTTTGAGCTTGACATACCTCACAATCAATTAAAAAATCCATGAAGGATAGCAACATCTTCATGAGCTTCCTGATAACTTGCAAGCCTTTGTTTGTCACTATAAACAAGTTTTTGCAGCTCAAGATAATACATGCCTTGTGGTCATCCCTTGTTAGATTTCAAATGCTTAGTGTAGGTTTTGGGTGACCAGCTTCTTACTCAAGGTGACCTTAATGAAGCAGTCTTCTCCATTTACAATGACAAGGCCCCTAGTCTAGACAACTTTCCATGTGAATTTTATAAAGCTTTTTGGGATATAGTAGGCAATGACCTGCATAACGTATGTCTTGAAACCATGCAAACTGGTTCTTTAGGTATGCTAATAAACAAAGGAAATATCAAGTTCATACCTAAAGCTAGTGACCCTAAGGATATAAATAACTACTATCCCATCATGCTATTGAATACCTCCTATAAGATCATTGCTAAGGATTTGGCCTCAAACTTCACTCAATGTTGCCTCTCATCATTCAACCTAAACATACGGGCTTCATTAAATCTAGGTTTATCTTGAATAATATCATTGCTGTTTGGAAAGGTATGGAATGGGCTCTATGCTCCCAACAACTTGTGTTGTTCATCAAGATTAGTTTTGCTAAGGCCTATGATCATATTCAGTTGCCATTCATTCTTGCCATGCTTCAGGCTCTTGGATTTGGACCCCACTTCATTCACATGATCCAAATAATTTTTTCTGATGTTTTAACTTGCATCACCATCTCTAGTAGACTATCTAGATCTTTTTGACTTTTTCAGTTGATCCGACAAGGTTACTCTCTTGCCCCTACTCTTTATGTCTTAGCTACAAAGGGCTTTGGATACTTGCTAGCTCAAGCAATTTCACAATCCCATGTGAAGGGAATTTCTCTTTGCAATTCTTCTCAATAGATTGTGAATGGTCATTTTGTTGATGACTCTTTCCTCACTCTCATTGAGGATAAGGAGAATATCACATAGGTACCTAGATATATTTTCCCAAGCATCTGGTTCTAGCATTCAGTGGTAGAAAACTTTGTGTTATAGACAATCCTTCCTCCCTAAATCAATTTGGTTGGATTATTTTGGATCAAAATGGATTGATCATAGGGAAATATTCCACTTTTTGGGCATTCCTTTTGCATTTCAAGCCTCCCCCTTAGAGTTGTGGCTATTATTTCTAGAATTGAACAAAACTACAATATTTCGAGATTACTAAGCCCTTATCATTGGCAGGTAAGTCTCAACTTTGTTTCCAAAATCCTAGATGCCACACATGTTTATTACTCTTTGTGTTGGGTTCCTTCCAAATCCTTTTATTTGAAAATTGAGAAGTTGCTCAAAGAATTTTTGTGGGCCTCCCATGATGACACTCAAGGTTTTCACCGAGTTGTTTGGGATTTTTGTTGCCTCCCTCATGAGGCTGGAGGACTCAGCATGATATCTATTTGTCATCAAGGCATTGCCTTGTTTGCTAAATGGATTACTCAAGCCCTTCAAGGTAAAAAAGGCCCAAAAAATTCTTGAACTAGGCATTGCATTAGCACATGTACTCCTACTAGTTGGCTAGCATGGAAAGGTCTAGATATAGGATCCATTCTCATAATGAGAGAGCATGTTCCCATTCAAGGTACTTTTGTGATCAAAAGAATTTGGAAATCTTAGGAATCTCTCAAGCCTTGGCTTTGCTAGGTTGGAGATGATTTTCCTAATGGTTTATCCATTAACCAATAATCAATTTGGTGGTCCCTTATTTTAAGTAATCAAGATTGTCCACTTGTTAAGCTGCCTTGGGTTTGAGCATTAAAGTTCTTTAAACATGAGATTTGTGTTCTTCCTAACTTTTTAAATCCTACCTCCAAGAATTTCCTTTCTTGGCCTAAGTTCAATCAAAAATACATGCTTATTAATATAGACCATGATACTTACTAGGCTATCATAGAGGCCATTCCTTCTCACATGATTCATAAGATGGGAGTTTGATCCCTCAAGAAATGGTGGAAAGACTAGAAACGATACCCCAATACTCCTTCTCAGAGATACAAACCTTGTAAAGGATACTCTTGGCTATCTCCCCATTTGCATATTGTTGAGCAACTAAATCACTGTTGGCATGTTCATTCCTCTCATGCAACCTGGCACAAACAGTTTCAATGTGTTTGGTCTACTGTGGTTGTGCCTAAGTTGGTGTATTTTTCTTAGTGTTTTTGGTATCAAGGCCTTCCTCTGGGGGATTTCTTGGCTCACATGGGTGTTAACTTTCCTCACTACCCATTTTGTGGGTAGCTTAAGTCTCTCAAGTACCTCTTCTAGATTTCTCCTTGAGCTCATGAAGCTTGGAATTGGATACATGATTTCTTTAGGCCTTACAGACATATTGCCTTTTCTTGGAATATGGTCTTATTTTTGGACTAGCCCTATCTTCCCCGTAGGGATGTCTAGATCTGGCATGCCTTCAGGATGGAATTTTTTTTAGCATTTGGAAAGATAGAAATGTTGTTATTTTTAATCATTGTTATGTTGATAATCACTTTTCGTTGTATACTAAAGCTCTCATTTGCTCTAATGTTCTGATGTAGATTTAGGTGCAAGTGACCAAAATTGCACTTGAAGTCACCCATCTCTAGGATTTGTTAGATCACTGGAACAACACTCCCTACACTATTTCCTACGTCCCACCTGATTCTTCCTTCTCTCAAGGGCATTGACACAGCCATAGTCAGACTTCACATCATGACCAGTGAGACTGTGGAGGTAGAAATGGTGACCATGATTTTTGCTCTCATTCCCATGGTCCTTAGCCCTCCAGGGATTCTATTGTTGATGAATGCTAGTCCTTACCTTCTAGACCACCATCTCCTCAACAAGATGCCAGATGACCAAACACTGGCAAGTTTTCCTCGGATGCAACTTGCTATTTCCCTAATTTGCACTCAGTATTCAAAGGAGAATGATGATGCCACTGCTGCTCTTGATGGTTCAAAGCCTATTGAAGATGGGACCTGGGGACTTTTGGGGGAAACTTGATGATAAGGATCCTCCTCCATCTATCAGTGTTGCTCTTGCATCTTAGTGTTTTTTATGTCTTTTCTTATTATACATTATGTTCTTCTTGTTCTTTGAGTCTATGACTTATGTTTTATTCATCTTTTAAGGATGGACTTTTGTTTTATTCACCTTTTGAGGCTATGACTATGTGGGTGTGCCTTTTTACCACCCTTCTTTTTTTGTGAATATGTACTATTTAGTTCTTTAATATAAGTTAAATAGGATATTCATAAAAAAGGAGGTCTCAATTTTTTTATGTTTATATATTCTACATGTAAACTAACAAACAATTTGGTAAACCGATTATCTATATTACTAGTATAATCAGGTATCTTCTATATATTCTTCTATAAATTGTATCTATTCTTTGATTCTTCATCATTTAATAGAAACCAAATCTAATTAATAAATGAGAAAAAAACTTGTATCATCATCAGGGAAACATATAACAAAGTCCCATCCCACAAACAAACCATTTCCAAGATATATACAAACATCACATGTTAGATTAGTCCAATGGGTGAGCATAACAACATATATGACCTAGAGAGATTGCAATACTCATCAACAGAAATATCATATGTTTGATTAAAATAAAAAATATTGTCTTCTAAAGAATCTAAACTAGAAAGTTAGATTTTAAAATATAAATATTTATATTACCTCATGTCAACCCCTAATTTAAAAAATTCAAAATTTGGCTTTACAAAATGCCACAATTACCTTCTAGCCATGTTTTGTGTTAGTATTATTCTTTTCCTTTTGTTCTTGATGTTTGTCTATTGTTTTGATAATATAATTTTTTTAAAATAATCTAAAATGACTTTTTTGTCGTGTCTTCTTTCCTATGTGTTATTCTCCCTTTTTGGTTGCTTGGCCAAGTATTTGGGTTGCATTCATCGAGGCCAGAGTCTAAGGATTTGCCTTTGCCTTTATTTTCTTTTAATGAACCTTTTTAATAGAGATGAGACAATTTATGAAGTGATTTTATGAGTGACGATCAGTAATCTAATTGCATCTAATGGCTTGTAGTCTCCCAATCATAGGGAGCATCTGAAAAGCTACTTGAGCTACAATGACCAATGATTTTCTTTGGTCAATGCATATTGTTGTCATATAGAATTGCACCAAGCTTGGAGAGAGTCCAAGCATTCTAATGACACAATGGGAATGATCTCAAGGTGTGGGACCTTGCAAGGTGAGACCAGACCTCTAGAGAAGGTTGGTTCCTCATTCTAAGCTTAAGGCCTAGAGAAATAGACTAAACATACACTAATGGTCACTAGGGAAAAGAGATAGAGGGAAATAGAAAAGGAAAAAGGTGATACACCAAGATTTAGTGGATTGGATTGCACTGACATACATAGTAATGATCTCAAAGCTGAATGGAAAACATATAGACTCATAAATGTTCAAGCAGAGGTTCAGACAAAAAGATAAAACTATGGAAGGGACCATTTTATCCACAAAACATAGTTTAGATCTATCAAATAAACATAGTACAATAATAATGAGAGAGGAAATATTTAGTTTATATTGATCATAGAGGTCAACTAACCATTACAAAGAAGAACAATTTGTAGGAGAAGTAGATACAAAATAACCGATTACAATCATTAGTGAACCAACTAGAAGATGTCAAAGGCCCATCTTTAGGCACAATGCGTCAAATTCTATTGGTTCTTACAATCGCATTACAAGACCTGTGACAACAAAAGTTTGACACCATAAAAGCCCAGAACAACAACCAACCCCCTAACAATGAGATTACAACGCATTTTATAACAAGTTCTTCTATTGAGGGCATTGAGGTAGGTCCATGGAATCAGAGAACACTAATGCAGTCATCAATACAGAGTTAGGAACAAACAGTGATGAGGACAGAGGCCATGCCTTTGGTAGATCTGTGACCCTAGATATAGTTTGCTATACACAAGGTAGGACAGGGCATTAAAGATGAAAGCCAAGAAGTCATCGCAAATCATAGAAATATCTTCCACTAAGCCATAAGAGTCACCTCACATTGATGAATTGTGCCAATCCCCACAAATTTCATCTGCAAAGACCAAAAACTAAAATAAATGCTTTCAGTAGCACTGACAGTTTGAAAATCTTGAGTTTGAATTGGGATCATAGGATGAAACAATGGTTAGAAGATTGACGGCCCCGTGAGCTTCACAGCATACACTTTACCTTTTGCTTGTGCTGATGCCTTAGGATATGTGGCAAGATCTCACAGGCATGCAAAGACTCTACCCAACATGCAAGATTCCACTACATGGTTGCGCTACTATTAGATTATTGGATTTTTCTCCTTTTATACCAGTGGCCCTAGATGGGCACCAAGCATCATAATCGCACAGTCGCATAAAGAATCTTTCTGGTAGGAAAGATTCATTTGTGACAGTGTGCTACCATTAATTATCAATGGTTCCACTATAGCCCTTCCTTCATGACAACTAGCACTATCTCCTTCACTTGAAGGAATCAATGGTCATATTCCCATGGGCCCCTAATATGCTTTACATGTGTCCTCATTTCAGAGCTGGATGAAAGGAAATAGGCCATCTTTCCTTTGGCTCTACAGAAGTGTGTTAAGCCTTCCACATGGACCCCTTTTCATGTACTTTTCATTCCTATCAGGAATAGGCCATGTGCCCTCATCTCATAGCCATACAGAAGGAAGGTGACATCAACTTTAGCAGCCTTGGGCTATGCAATATCTGGATGCACCCATCAAATTTTTCTTTGCAGCGTGGAGAAGCCATCATCATCATGGATATCTATTGTCAGGATTTTCCTCGATATATGAATATTCACTTAATATCTGGATGCCACTTTATGCACCACCCTTTGAATATCCTAATGATATCATCAGCATGAAAAACTTTGTTGAAGAGGGGATCTGGATGACATCATCAAGAATTAGTAGTACATGATAACATATCAAAGGTGGAATGTTTGGATGACATCATCATATACACTTCTTTGGAGAGGGGGTCCAGATGACATCATCTATACATTTGCAAGGTCATGGATACTAACTTAAGATCTAGATATTAGGAAATATTTGTATGATGTCATCATCATATTCACAAGAGTCTGCATATTCACAAAGAATCCAAATATTAGTTAAGATCTAAATATGAAAGGGATATCGAGACCTTAGCTAAGGTCCAAGATATTAAGTTAATATCCAAGATGTTAGCTAAGATCTGGATGATGTCATCAGGATATCCATGCCAAAATTGTTAGATCTAGGGCACACAACTGAGAGGGGGGGTGAATCAGTTGTATAAAAACTTTCTTTTACTTCAGACACTTGATTCTTCTTCGTTAGTTAATAGCATATCAATTAACCATCTATGGAAACATAAAACACAAGAGCAGATAAACATCAACACATTGGACACAAGGATTTTGACGTGGAAAACGTGGTTAAGGGAAAAACCATGGGGTGATTAACCCAAGGATTATTCTCTATTAGAAGAATAAGAAAAAGAATGGCACATGCCAATTGGGGCTCACTGCCTGAGCACACTACTCACAAAGAGGCACACTGCCTACAAGAGACACACTGTCTACCAAGTGATAAGAATCACAAACTTGAACTAGAGATTGACATCTTTACCATGTCTGGATTAGTTCCATTTAAGCTCGAGATACTTCTGCTCTGCCCTTCACTTCTTCGCTATATCACTCTCATCTTCTATATGCACACTTTGAAATGAACTCACAAACTTTTATTTGTACAAGACATCAACTTAGGAACAATCATCCAAGTCGGCAATCAACCATAAGGGCATCCACAAGATGAGTAACACATCCGGTCGGCCACCACAAGAACATTCGTAGGATGAACAACTCATCTAGTTGGCTAGTCTGAGCAAGAACTTCATCTGGAAGAATATCTTCAATTCCAAGCTCTACCATCAATGCAGACCAATAACATAACCTCAACATGATCCAAGAGCCTTCACAAGCTTGCCTGATTTACCAGGTACATCCGCACTTCCTCTGCTCACTGGAATCTCTTCTCCTCTTCATCTGGAACTTCAAGAACAAAAGTTTATCACCATTGTCATACTGAAGAAGGTGCTTCCGGACCTCCAAGATTTGTACAAGCCAAGATGACACATCACAAGGACATCCCAAACACTCCTTCCAATCTGCAGAGTCTGACAATACTCCTTCAGATCTCACCAGACCTTTTTGTAACACTCTGTCACTCAGGAACAGCTCCTGAAACCGGTTCTACTTGACTGATCACAACTTTTTCATATCTTCATGCGGACCTCTAAAATCTTGACTGGATCATCTCAGGATTCATGTCTACAAACCCTTTAATCCGCATCCTCTGAATCTCAACCTATTGAGTACATTTGCCTTCTTCTTATCACTATTCTTCACTGTTCCTGATTGAGACTAATTTTCTTAATATCCTCAACACACATCTCATCCAAACCTTCTTATCAATGTAATATGAGTCTGTTGACATCAATGACAACACTAGTTAACCTCATACTTGCAAGAATCTCCCCCTTTGTCATTGATGGCAACATATGATGTAAAAAACCATCAAGACAAGAACATCTCCTTTCTGTCACAACTCCCCCTATCAACAACAACTCTTCACATGTCTTCTCTTCCTTTACTGCTCCCCCTTTGGTCATCAACCACTTGTTTTTCACATGTCTTCTCTCCCCCTTTGACATCAATGGCAAAGGGCTCATACTTGCAATTCTAACACATCAGAATCATACCAGCTGCTCCCCCTTAGTAGCAGCTCCCCATCATCAATCTGGATCACAAGATATAACTGTGATATCCACCGGACTGATGCACATCAGTGCATCCTAGTTCATCACCGGAGGGGCCATGACCCCTAACTTCTCCCAGAGATACTCAAAAGAGTCCTTGGGAAGAGGTTTAGTAAATATATCTACAATCTGATCCTTGGAGAGTACATACTCCAATTTGACTTCTTCCTTGTTCACTTGTTCTCTCAAGAAGTGATACTTGATAGATATGTGCTTAGTTTTAGAATGTAATACCGGATTCTTAGAAATATTAATTGCACTTGAATTATCATAGAAGATTGTGATAGGCTCCTTATATTCAACTTTTATGTCTCTTAGCATCTACTTCATCCATAAGATTTGAGTGCAACTACCTGCTGCTGCAATGTATTCTACTTCAGTTGTAGACAAAGATATTGCATCTTGTTTCTTGCTTAGCCAAGAAACCAATCTCTTTCCCAAAAAGAATGCTCCACCACTGGTGCTTTTCCGGTCATCCACATCTCCTGCCTAATTTGCATCTATATATGCATGAAGAGAGAAATCCAAATCTCTAGGATACCATAGACCATACTCAACTGTTCCTTTCAAATACCTAAAAATTCTTTTGATTGCCATAACATGAGATTCTCTAGGATCAGCTTGAAATCTTGGCATAAGACCAACAACCTACATTATATCTGGTCTAGTCTGAGTGAGATACAACAATCCACCAATCATTGATCTAAACTTTGTCTGATCTGTTTTCGGAGAGTCATCATCTTTTCTCAACTTACATCCGGTTGCCATAGGAGTGTTCATTAGCTTTGAATCTTCCATACTGAATTTCCTCAACAATTCTATCACATATTTGGTCTAAGAAATGAAGATCCCTTTCTTTGTTTGAGTAATTTGTAGACCCAAGAAGCAATTCATTTCACCAAGCATAGACATTTCAAACTCACTTTTCATCTGATTTGTAAAAGTTTTGCACATACTATCTCTTCCTCCAAAAATGATATCATCCACAAACACTTCAACAATCAAAATGTTTTCATGATCAATTTTGAAATATAAGTTACTATCAGCAGTACCTTTGTTGAATCCAATCTACACAAGATGTTTATCCAACCTTTCATACCATGCTCTTGGGGCTTGCTTCAATCCATACAAAGCTTTCTTCAACTTGCAGACCATATCATCATTATCAGACAATTGAAATCCATCCGGTTGTTCAATGTAAACTTCTTATTCCAGATCACTATTTAGAAAGGCAGACTTGACATCCATCTGATATACTTTGAAGTCTTTGAAGGCAGCAAATGCAAGAAATAATCTGACTGCTTCAATTCTTGCCACCGGAGCAAAGGTCTCTTCAAAATCAATTCCTTCTATTTGAGAGTAGCCTTTGCAGACCAATCTAGCTTTGTTCCTGATTACTTCACCAACTTCATTTAGTTTGTTCCGGAAGACCCATTTGGTTCCAATCACATTCTTGTCTCTAGGTTTGGGAACAAGATCCCAAGTATGATTTTTCTCAATTTGCATCAATTCTTCCTTCATTGCTTTGGTCCAGTTTTCATCATTGCAAGCTTCATTAACTGTCTTAGGTTCAATCTTGGAAATCAGATAGTATTCATTTGAGTCTTGAGCAATTCTTCTCCTAGTTTGTACCCCTTTACTTTTGTCACCTATGATCTAATCTTCAGAGTTATTTAGAGTTACATACCTTGGAACTTTTGGAGTTTCTTGTACTACTAAATCTTGATCAGCCTCATTTAGACAAGCTTCTTCTTCCTGATTTACCAGATCCATTTGGATCTGAATTTTAGAGGAGGATGGAGCTCCTTGCACCAGAGGATCATTTTGATCATCTTCATCACATTCATAGAATCTTGAGGGCTTCTCCATTCCTTCATCAACCTTCACATTTGTACTTTCTATCATCTTTCTCAATCTCTTATTGTAACATCGGTATGCTTTGCTTTGAGTGGAGTAACCCAATAAAATTCCTTCATCACTTCTAGCATCAAACTTTCCTAAATCTTCATCTCTTTTGATATAACATTTGCTACCAAATACTCTAAAGTATCTCACAGTAGGAGTTACACCAAACCAAAGTTCATAAGGAGTCTTACCAGTATTGCTTCTGATTTGAACTCGATTAAGAGTGTAGACTGTAGTGCTAACAGCTTCTCTCCAAAACATCTGAGGAACATTTTCTTCCATCATCATTGTCTTGGAAGCTTCCTGGATGGTACAGTTATTTCTCTCAACTACCCCATTCTACTGTCGAGTCCTAGGAGCAGACAGCTGTCTCTTTATGCCATGCTTCTCATAGAAGTCTATGAATTCATCGGATGTGAATTCACCACCTCTATCAGACCTTAGACACTTCAGTTTCAATCCGGTTTGATTCTCTACCATAGCTTTGAAAATTTTGAACTTTTCAAGGGCTTCTGATTTCTCTTTTAGGAAGGTAACCCACATCATCCGGGAATGGTCATCAATTAGCAACATGAAATATCTATCACCTAGCATACTCTTGATTCTTGTTGGACCACAGAGATTAGTATGTACTAATTCCAACAATCTGGTAGTGGATTGATCCTTTCTTTTGAAAGAGACTTTGCTCTATTTGCCTAGCTGACATTCTTTGCATAAACTATTTGTAGGTTTCACCAATTTAGGAAGATCTCTTACAGCCTAAGTATTGCTTATCTTGATGATGTTATCAAAATTCACATGGCACATTCTTCTATGCCATAGCCAACTCTGATCAACTTGAACAAATAGACAACTCTTATTTGAACCAACCAGATGGAAGATATTACCTTTAGTTTGAGTACCGGATGTAATCTCAGTTCCGGAGCTTGTAAAGATTCTACATCTTCCATTCTTGAATCGGAGATCATAGCCTTTATCCACTAACTGACCAACACCGAGAAGATTGTGCTTCAATCCTTCAACATATAGTACATTACTGGTTTTGCTCTTTCCATCAAAAGAAATAGTTCCCCTACCTTTGATTCTGCCAGCAGAATTGTCACCAAACCTTACCATTCCTCCTTCAAACCTTTCCAAGTCTAAGAACTTGTTCTTATCACCAGTCATATGGTGAGAGCATCCACTATCAATAACCCAATCATCCTTTTCTTCAACTTGGGCAGCCAAGGCTCTTTCTACAACCTTATGATTGACAGATTCAGAGGATATTGAACCTTCTTCCTTGATGACAATAAACACCCATTCATTTCCGGATTTGCTTCCTAATTCTGATTCATCATCTGTTACTCCTTCATTATCATCTTCTTCATGAACATAATAGCAGTTCTTTTGAAACTTTTGTCTATTAGCATTTGACCTTGTAGATCTTTCCGGACACCTTGAAGCAAAATGACCAATCTTATTGCAATTGAAGCACTTAAAAGGTAATTTTCCTTCATACTTACCGGATCCTCTTGGCAGTCTTTTTACAATGAGGGCTTCAAGTTGAGCTGTTTCTGCTTCTTCCTCTTCCATGTCTCTTCTTTCTTGATCATACCATGACATTTTCCTTGAAGAGTTTTCTCCCAGATCAAATCTCTGTTTGCCTTTCACATAGGCACTAGCTTTGAATGTAGATTCAGTCTTGGGGGGATCATCTCCAAACTTGGTCATTTCAAATGCAGCTAGTTTGCCAGCCAATTGTTCTCTTGTGACAGTTGTGTGGGCTCTGAATTCATCAATGGTAGCAACCTTGATTTTGTAGGTAGCAGGAAGAGATCTAAGAATTTTGCAAACAATCTCATTTTCATCTAGAGTCCCACCAGCA
Organism: Cunninghamia lanceolata; assembly: GCA_027924645.1. Classification (NCBI taxonomy): domain Eukaryota; kingdom Viridiplantae; phylum Streptophyta; class Pinopsida; order Cupressales; family Cupressaceae; genus Cunninghamia; species Cunninghamia lanceolata. Next base: position 18,059,565 of record BSBN01000391.1, read on the forward strand.
TTTCTAATTCCACATACTAGCTCATTCACTCTTGGCATAAAGGTAGTGATATTTTCATCATCTCTCATCTTCAATCTTTCAAATTTTCCTTTCAGACTTTGCAACCTTGCACTCTTGACAAACTCATCTCCTTCATATAGAAGTTCCAGTTTAGTCTAGATCTCATATGCAGTTGGTAGGTCAATAACAGTTGAGAGATCTGAGTCATTCAATGCGCTTAGGAGAGCTTCCTTGGTCCGCAAATTGTTTTCAGCATCTGTGATTTCATTTAGAGTTGTCGGACCACCCTGTGGAGGAACATATGGTTTTGAGACCATGGCCAAGTATGCTTTTCCCATACACTCCAAGTGACATTTCATGTGACCTTTCCAGAGAGTGAAGTTGGTTCCATCGAACTTCAGACTATCCTTCTTGTATGACGACATCCTGGATCTCCTCAAGCGATTAAGCTCCTTTTAGAGGAACTTGGCTCTGATATCAATTGTTAGATCTAGGGCACACAACTGAGAGGGGGGGTGAATCAGTTGTATAAAAACTAGCTTTTACTTCAAACACTTGATTCTTCTTCGTTAGTTAATAGCATATCAATTAACCATCCATGGAAACATAAAACACAAGAGCAGATAAACATCAACACATTGGACACCAAGATTTTGACGTGGAAAACCCAGTTAAGGGAAAAACCACGGGGTGATTAACCCAAGGATTATTCTATGTTAGAAGAATAAGAAAAAGAATAGCACATGCCAATTGGGGCTCACTGCCCAAGCACACTGCTCACAAAGAGGCACACTGCCTACAAGAGACACACTGTCTACCAAGTGATAAGAATCACAAACTTGAACTGGAGATTGACATCTTTACCATGTCTGGATTAGTTTCATTTAAGCCCAAGATACTTCTGCTCTACCCTTCACTCCTTCACTATATCACTCTCATCTACTATATGCACACTTTGAAATGAACTCACAAACTTTTATTTATACAAGACATTGACTTAGGAACAATCATCCAAGTCGGCAATCAACCATAAGGACATCTGCAAGATGAGTAACACATCCAGTTGGCCACCACAAGAACATTCGCAGGATGAACAACTCATCTGGTCGGCTAGTCTGAGCAAGAACTTCATCCAGAAGAATATCTTCAATTCCAGGCTCTACCATCAATGTAGACCGATAACATAACCTCAACATGATCCAAGAGCCTTCACAAGCTTACCTAATTTACCAGGTACATCTGCACTTCCTCTGCTCACTGGAATCTCTTCTCTTTATCCGAAACTTCAAGAACACAGTCTGTCGCCACTGTCATACTGAACAAGGTGCTTTCAGACCTCCAAGATTTTTACAAACCAAGATGACACATCACAAGGACATCCCAAACACTCCTTCCAATCCGTAGAGTCTGACAATACTCCTCCGGATCTCACCGGACCTTTTTGTAACACTCTGTCACTCCGGAACAACTCCCAGAACCGGTTCTACTTGACTGATCACAACTTTTTCATATCTTCATGCGGACCTCTGAAATCTTGACTAGATCATCTTAGGACTCATATCTACAAACCCTTTAATCCGCATCCTCTGAATCTCAACCTATTGAGTACATTTGCCTTCTTCTTATCATTGTTCTTCACTGTTCTTGATTGAGACTAATTTTCTCAATATCCTCAACACACAGCTCATCCAAACCTTCTTATCAATGCAATATGAGTATGTTGACATCAATGACAACACTGGTTAACCTCATACTTGCAACAAAAATGACTAAGTAAAAGATTAAAAATCTTTGTGAAGGAAGACTTGAAGGCAAAATATTTCTGGGTTTTTCTAGGTTTTTGGCAAGGATTATCCAAGCGAGATCCTAGAGATTTTAGCAAGGCAAAGCATGAGGATCATGAAGGATTTAGGCTTTTCCTCCTATTTAGGCTTTCTTTGATCAAATTTTTCTAATAGAAGGAGGGGAACATGAATATTTTCTATTTAAGGTAAAAATTTGGATAGTGGATAGTTAAGGTTTTTGATTGGTCTATGCCTATCCTCCTTTCACCATTTACATTCAAGGGCCTCGGGTCAAGTGGTAGAGCACTATCAGCCCCTTGGTCACTTAAAAATGTAGGGAAACATGGAGTTATGTGATTTGAATGCCAAATATATTCTCTTGTGTTCAATTATGCCTTAAAACCCTAATTATGTAATTATGGAAGAAAATGTACAAATATCAGAAAATGCTGCTACAAAATAATGTAAAATGACAAATAACTGAGTACCTATTTTTAGAGTTCTAAAGTAGAACAGTCAGGGTCTAAAGAGCTAGCACCCAAGTCCAGTGCCCTACTTTTTGTTAGGATCTACGAACAAGATCTGTAACCTGTTCCCACTATACCGAAGGTTTTTTCATCACAAAACTTTGAGGACTAATGAGTGGGTGCCCAAGTCCAGGGTGTTGTTTTCAACCTTAATCTGTGATTCTGACACTCAGATATACCCTCCTGTAACTTCACTTTTTCTGCAACTTCAACCTATAACTTGCAATCATGAAAACTTTAGGAAGGGGTTGTGGTGTTTAGAGGCTTGCCTCAATCAAGCCTTGGAGAGACATTCAAGCCTTCTAAACATTGTTGTCAGATAAAGGGTGAGTGCCCTTGTGAGGCAGAGGCAAAAACTAAATGATAAATGCTCAACAACACAAATGATATCATCTTGTAGTGAAGATCTCATGGAGGAAGAAGCTCTTCATGCTATGAGGAGATGATTGCTCAAATCTGAAAACACAAACACATAAACAACACAAATATACTCTTGTAACACAATGAAAGCCTTGAATCACCTTTAGAATGCCAAAAGTTCATAATGATCAACTAGTAATGATCTAGTTTACAAATGACTACCTAAACATGCTTTTATATGCAACTACAAACATTCTCACCAAGAATTTCATAATTCAAACATACCGTGTCGGCCTATGAACCAAATAACAGTCACAAGATGACACCCAAAAATTGGGACTACCCCAAAATAGGGCAAGACTAGGGCACAAGAGTCCAAGTCCTTCCCTCCTATTTTAGGTAGGGTCTATCTCAAGGGGTCCCCCTAGGTCCCATTTGTCAAGACACTTAGGGGTTTTCTCATTGGGATGCCAAATTATGATGTAATATGTCCTAAATGAACACTAAAGACCTAGGAGCTAAACCTTAGGAGGGAAAAGCCCCCAAGGGGACATTTTTCAACGTTACATTTAGGTCCCACTTTAATGTATGTATGAATGCAAGGCCCATGAATGCATTAAAGTACGGTCAACAAACACAGAAGATGCACTAAACATGAAGAAGACACGCCAATCACTGAGAATACAATAACATGCACGTAAAACATGGAGAAGATAGTTACAATCATACAGAACATGAAGAATACACTAAATGCATAGAGGACACATTAATGCATGAAAGACAGATATGATTTATTTTCTTTTCTTTTTCTCATATATATGAAATGCAAATGCAAGTATAGGAAAGTAAACAAACCTCCCATAATACAAGATGCACCCATCACATAGGTCTTTAGATTGTATATATGGGGCAGCACACACAAGACACCCAAAACCTCCAAAAATTGAGGATGCACTCATCATGCAGGTCTTTAGACTACATATGGGGCAACAAACATGCCAAAAGACACACACTTTGAAGACACAGAGAAAACACAACAAGCAAGTGATGGAGCATCCTTATTTCTAAGTTCAACACCATCTCAGACACATTATAGGCACACATCGATGATTGCACTTCACCACAACAATCACCAAAGACATGCTTAAGGGTTGAGTTAGACACAGAACCGCTCCCTGCCTCTGCAAACGACTTTTGAAAATGACAGGATGACACAATCTGCGCATGAGAAATACACCATCCCCACCTCTGTAAAAGTATTAAGATAAAAAGGATATGCACATGACATCCCACCTCCACAGAGGGCTTAAATGATTGATTGAATGCAAACAAACTCAAAATGCAGAATGCACTCATTGCGCAGGTCTTTAAACTGCATCTCAGGACAAGCACAATGCTAACATCTACAACAAATAACTTACCTTATATATGCCCCCACTGTAATGTGGTTGATATCAGGTATCAATATCGAGCACATTAAGGTAGGAAGAAAACACATAACAGAACACAAACTTTCGCAAGGCCCATTCCCCCTGAAGGTGATATGTACATTATGATCGCCAAATGTTTCCACAAGTACATCCCTGCAAGAAACATGTTAGTGTCTATACATAATCATGATAAACAACAACATCAATCCATATGATCAACCACACAAAGAGCCAAAGTTATACTATGAATTTGGAGTTCGAGGATAACCATGGGGCTACATCATGAAGATCTCCGAATCAAGCATCACCAAGGTGAGATTCAAAGACAAACAAAGTGCACGGAGCAACAATATTGTTATGATTTGTAAATGAGATAAAAACATCATCAAAATCACTATGCAGAAAGCATGAGTGCTTCCACTAGCCAAGCATTGGATAAGATATACAACCCCATCATCATATTATGAACTAAGTCCAATTTTTGATTTCTTGCGAAAGGGATGCTAGGTCCACACCAGTATATATGTTTTTCATCATCTGCCCACTAGATAGAAACACTAGAGGAAGGGAAACAATAAAATAAGAGAGGTGAAACAAGTGTCTTAGGGATAGTCACATAGGAGGGTGCCCCCAAGTCACCAACCACAATGCTATGTCCGTAAGACACAACACACAACAATGAAATCAGAGAGATAGACAATATAGAAGAATGATGATCCAGATAGAAGAAGGTCACAACAAATGTGGTCTCTTGGTATCTCAGACCTTATAGGAGAATCTGGGGTCATTCCAAGACGCCTAAACAACACATAACACATCATAGGGGAAGCACATCATGGAGGTAAAGGGTTAGAAATACTTACCCGTAGGGAGGTTCATGCTAGAAGTCATCAATAATCAAATCATTCCCTTTCCAATTGCAAACATAAAGTACCATTGCCAAGTCTTTGTCATTATTCTTTTGTTCATTCTTAAATGCTTCTTGGTTTGTGGAATGCTTTCTTGTTGAATTTTATTAGTACACATATTCACTATCCTCTTACGTGGTGGGAGAAGTAAATTATTTCGAGTGATCTCAACATCCATCCTTGAGGGATTTAATGTGAGAGACTTCTCCTTATCCACTAGAGCTACATCCTTAGTGATGTCCAAATGACATGAATATTCAAACAAAGGAGGGACATTAAAGGTCTTCTCTTCCTTAGTGAAATCCAAGGTGTGTGAACAATCAACGAAAGGAAGAAGGTTGGTGGAATAATCCATAGAGATTCCATGCACTGGGGTAGGTTTTTGATTATTGTAAAATGAATTCTCATTGTCTACCCATGGAATGTTATTTGTTAAAGGGAGCTCTTCATTCACTAATTCTTCATATTGGCTAGGGAGAGCAGTGGAATTACTAGAGCTATCCCTAGTCTGATAATCTATGGAATCATTATCAGCATATTCATGATTATTCCTAGAGATGAATTTAGTTAAATCTTACAATATCAAAGGATATGATCCTATGAGTAAAGAGAAGATATTAAAATCATGCATATAATAGATTAATTGCATCTCATATGTAGAACATATAGACACATCAATACCACTGATAGAAGTTATGTGCTCTAAAACTTGAGGATTCTCATTAGTGAAACTAGAGAAATTTTCAAAATCTAGGATATACTCATGAAAAGATTTCAAAGATGAATAACATGAATATTCCATAATGATATGTAAAATCAGATTTTCAGGATCTTCCAAAACTTTATGCAAAAAGAATGCAAAAGTGATGTCAAATATGCTCTAAAATACTTGATTTTTCAACTTTTCTCAATGCAAATAAGTGAAAGAAAGAGTGTTGTAAGGATTTTTATCAAGGGAAGAAAATAATACGTTTGATATCAGTCCAATACAGAAATAATATCCTTCACAACACACTCTTGATGCAAATCTAAGACGATGACAAGTCCAAATCTAGTGAAAATTCACCAAAATATGTGATTTTCTCACCAAATCTCAATGCAAAAGAGCCTGACAAAGGGTGTTGTGAAGGAAATGATGATGGAAATACAAATAACATAAATAATAATATCCATTTAATTCCAAAATACCAAACACAACATGCTTATAGTGCCACTTAAGATCAAACCCTAGTGAAAATATAGCAAAAATATACAATTTTTCATGATTTTTCAACTCCAAGACCTAAAAAAAGGGGTGTTGTAAATAATTTTAGGAGGTTTAGATATAAATATAAATTATATCAATCACCTCAAGTCATAAAACTTTTCACAACACACTTGGAGTGTAAATCTAGGCCAAACCCTAGGGCAAAAATAGCAAATATGTGCAAATTTTCACCAAATTTTCAATACAAGAGCCCAATAAAAAGGTGTTGTGAAGATTTTTATGAGGGGAAGAAGATAATAACCCTGATAAAATCCAATTAGTGCAAAAATATTCTTCACAACACACCTAGGGTGCAAATTTTGAGAGTCGATAACGCCAAATCTAGTGAAAATCAAGGTTTTGCAAGCCCTAGGTTTAGAGATTTTGACGCAAAGTGCTATATGAATGTTTTGAAATATGATTTATGATGAAAATTAACTCCACTCAGATCTGAAAATTATTTTCAAATCCTAAGATGAAAAATGCAAGTGCAAATCTAATGAAAAATCAATGAAAATGCTAGCTTTTTGTTGAAATTTTCTATGCAAAAATGTAAATTTTTGAAATCTAAATGCAAATTTACACTAAAATACAACATTAAAGCCAAATGAAAATTTTAATGAGTTCCTAAGATTAGTAGAAAAATCTGAAACAATATTTTACCTACAAACCCTAGTTTTTGGAATTACTAGGTTATACGCAAATTTCACAATTTTCAACGAAACCCTAGCAATTTTATGATAAAAATGCAATGCAAGAGATTGAATTTTTGTAATTGTCTGCAATTTATCTTAGATATAATGCAAAAATCATAAATGTGATGGAAATCAATTGAATTGATGCAACATGCAAACCCTAGAATGCACTTTTATTTTCAATTTTTCTAATTTTTCAATTTTTTTGTAAGTTTTCCAATGCAATAAGATGAATGATAATATGAATAAATGAAAATCATAGAAAATCTAAAGCAAAACACTCAGCAAGGTGCAAACAAGTCCAATAACATAGGTTCAGCAAAATGTTTAAGGTAAAAATTTGGATAGTGGATAGTTAGGGTTTTTGGTTTGTTTATGCCTATCCTCCTTTCACCACTTACATTCAAGGGCCTCAGGTCAAGTGGCAGAGCACTATCAGGCCCTTGATCACTTACAAATGTAAGGAAACTTGGATTTATGTAATTTGAATGCCAAATATCTTCTCTTGTGTTTAATTATGCCTTAAAACCCTAATTATGCAATTACAAAAGCAAACGAACAAATATCAGAAAATGCTGCTATGGAAAGATGTAAAATGACAAATCACTACGTACCTATTTTTAGAGTTTCAAAGTGGAATAGTCAAGGAATAAAGAGCGGGTGCCCAAGTCTAGTGCCCTACTTTTTGTCAGAATTTGCGAACAAGATCTGTAACTGTTCCTGCTGTACCGAAGGCTTTTCCGTCATGAAACTTCGAGGACTAATGAGCGGGCACCCAAGTCCAGGGTATTGTTTTCATCCTTGATCTACAATTTTGACACTCTGATATACCCTCTTGTAACTTAACTTTTTTTGCAACTTCAACCTGTAACTTGCAATCCTAAAAACTTTGGGAGGGGGTTGTGGTATTTAGAGGCTTACCTCAGTCAAGCCCCGGAGAGACATTCAAGCCTTCTAAACACCATTGTTAGATAAAGAGTGCATACCCCTATGAGGTAGAGGCAAAAATCAAATGATAAATGCTCAACAACACAAATGATATCACCTTGTAGTAAAGATCTCATGGAGGAAGAAGCTCTTCATGCCATGAGGAGATGATTTCTCAAATCTACAAACACAAACACATAAACAACACAAATCTACTCTTGCAACACAATAAAAAGCCTTGAATCACCTTTAGAATGCCAAAAGTTTAGAATGATCAAATAGTAATGCTCTAGTTTACAAATGAATGCCTAAACATGCTTTTATATGGAACTACAAACATTCCTGCCAAGATTTTCATAATTCAAACTTACCGTGTTGGCCTAGGGACCAAATAATGGTCACAAGCCAACACCCAAAAATTGGGACTGCCCCAAAATAGGGTAGGACTAGGGCACGGGTGCCCAAGTCCTCCACCCTACTTTAGGCAAGGTCTTTCCCAAGGGGTCCCCCTAGGTCCCATTTGTCAAGACACTTAGGGGTTTTCTCATTGGGATGCCAAATTATGATGCAATATGTCCTAAATGCACACTAAAGACCCAGGAGCTAAACCTTAGGAGGAAAAAGTCTCCAAGGGGACATTTTTTGACATTACATTTTTGGGCCAGGCAAAATATGACAACATTTTGGAAAATTCTCAGCGATGTTTACCTACTAATCAAATTGACCAGTGGCTTTAAACATCCATTGGGCATGGGGTCAAAAGAGATTGCAACAAGAACAAAGGAGTTGAAACAACTGGGCAAGCCACCAAGGAAAAACAAAACAATAAGCAAGAATGTATCCTCGTAATGAGAATACAATAAAGTCCAAGGGCACTTATTGAAAATGAACCTAAAATAGAAATAAAACTGACCTACTCCTAAACTAACCAGTTAGGGCTAACCTTAAACAAAGCTATTGACTAGTTATTGAAAGTAACTACTCTTTCTTAATTGTATACTTTAGGTGGGGTCCACATCTGTATGTTTGGGATACATAAGTGTGATATACAAAAGGGTGATACAAAAGACCTAGATACAAAGCCGAACTTGAAACTAGTTCAAATTTATTTTATAAAACCTAATGGAGTATGAGCTTGTATATTTCAATGATTGTATAAGATATACATGGGGATATACAAAACTAAATATACAAAAAGTAAGAGAGAAAACCTATTAAAGAGCATAAGACTTATCGTGCATGTATATGATATACAAAACTCAAAAGGGCAAAGGACTAACATATAAAATATTCAAAATATGAATTAAAAGGGAAAAGTAAAACACAAATTGAATTGTATGCATTAACTACAACATTTAATGCATATCTACCACTAAAAAACCTAAATTTGAAGAAGACAAAGAAAATTTGATTATGTTAATCTTCACAATTGCATTCAAAATTTAGTTGTAGAGCATTTTACAGAGCTAATGGGAAGGACGATTAAAAGGAAAATTGAAATTTGAAAACAACTGTAGTAAGCTAAAAAGGTAAACAGATTTTGTCAAGGGTATAAGGTTGGCAATTGCAGTTATGTACCAAAGGTCTCTTACTTCTGATTTTATGGAATACGATTACGGTAATTTTACAGTAGTTGTAGTAAGGAAATGGAATGGCTTAAAGTTAGTTAATTATTATAATTCATTGTGAGATCATAAATTTAAGCACAATAAGGTAAATATGCATAATTCAAAAAGAAAAGAAGGTTAGGGTAGAAGTTAAATGGTAAAAATGTGTAGTAAAACCCTAGAAAACATAAAACATGGTTGTTAAAACATACTGTATTTGACACGATGGCACCAAAATGAAAGACCACAATGAAGGCAACTAGGAAGGAAACAAAAATGGAGGCTAAGAGGAAATAAGTGGCTAAAGAAACATTTCCACATAAGGGACATAATTCCCAGATTTACCCTACCCGAATAGCGGTTGATACATAGATTGGGGATTTTGATTCCACCACACTTTTACAGAAGATCAGAGCACCTGGGTCATCTCTTGCAATGAGAAATATGCTGGATGTTGGGTTATACAAATTTGTTGTGTTCCCATTTGCAATGGAGGCCAGGGATCTAGTAATTGAGTGTATTCAAGAAAGGTAGTACATAGGGGTGTGGTGTAGGTAGACTTATTAGTTGAAGGTATTGCTAGAACTTTTGGTTTACTACTTACAAATGAGATGAGAGAAATTGATCAAGATCAATATGCAATAGAATTTAACAATAAGGAAGCCTCATGTAAAACCACTATATTTTACAAGTGGTATCTGCTAGATAGGAAACCAAAAGTTGCAGTTCGAGTGCCTTAGGTATTATATAGAATAGATTTTCAGGAGGAGATTCACATCATGATTACTTTGTTGAGCAAGGTAATAGGATTGGTTGATACTAGTAAGTTTGAAAAATGGATGTTCTCAGTAATCTAGTTTATCAAGAAAGAGACAGGGGTAATTCATTGGGCCCAAGTTATCAGTGACACTATTTTCAAACAAGTCATGAAATGGGGCAAGTACAAAATGTTGTTCATGGCGTCATATATAGTATATTCCTATGCAGTGAACATGCAAATAAATGGAATACCAAGAGTTGGCACTTTTAGAAATGGCCTAGGACAGGCATTAGTATATGATCATTACCCTAACCTTCAGGAAGGAAATCTAATGCATAATCATATTATGGTGAATGATGTTTTCTACATGTATTTGGTGAGAATGTTTATAGGTGATAAGGATAAAAGGTTGTCAGAGCAAGTACAAAGTGACATAAACCTCCATAGTGCTTAGTATATTCAATTTTCCATTTTTACTTACATAAGAACTGAAGGATTTATGGGTGAGCCATTCAAGATACCAAACTTCCCAATAGATAAGATGATACTGGTGGAGTTTTCTAGAGAAATATTAAATATTCATCAAATGTACAAGAACAAATTTGGCAGAGGAATTGTTAAATTCCCATTTAGTATTGGTAGGTACATTTTTGTAAATGAAGATATAGCAAAGGCATCAGAAGCTAAGCTGTAGTATCTTGGTTTCTAGACTTTTGATTTGGCTAGATCTTTTGATCCTTTTGGAAGGATTCATAACTTTGTTAACAAGAAATTTAGACATCAGCAGCATATTGAAGACTATTGGGCTGATTGTGATAATGAGGCTGAAGTTAAGAAGAGGGCCTATCAAAGATTGACATTAGATCAAATAAGAACATTGGGAGTACTGGAAGTGCCCCAAGAAATAAGAAAAGATGATGAAAATGTCTTACATGAGAGTTATGATTTAAACAAAGTGGCTAAAGAGGTTATTGCAGAGCCAGATCTTACTCAGCCTGTAGAAGACTCAATTGGCAACATATCAAAACTAGTAATGGCCTTATCAAATGCATGGATAAAAGAGAATATTACAGAGTTGGAAGCCAAATGTATAATAGTTACCATTTCAAAGAAAGATAAGAAGAAGAGTTTAGAAATTGAGGCTAGTTTTGATGATTTCCTGAAAAAGAAAAGGAGAATAGTGAAAGCCAAAATAGCAAAGGCAGATACAGGAGCCACCTTGTTGGGTCCCTATGCATTAGGGGTGACAGTCACTATAACTTTAGAGGCTATCACATCTACAGAGGGAGAGGCACCAAGTGTAGTTGAGATAGTAAAGCAGACTCCTAAGCAGTCACTTGCAAATGTACAACAAGAACCAATTGTTCAAACACAATAGGTACCTTAGCAAACACCCATAGTCACAGAACAAATCCAACAAGAGGGGAGACAAGGTTTCATATTGGTTAAACAAGAAATGACTGAGGAGATGGTGGAAAAAGAAGCCATGGCCTAGGCATCCACAAAAGAAAGTGTAGAAGTGGTGGACGTAGATAAAATTGAGGATGTTGAAGATGATGAAGGGGAAGGTGAAGATGAAAGTAGTGATGATAGCCTTGAGATGAGTAGTGAAAAAGAGGAAGAGAGACAAGTACCAAAATCTCATCTCATGCTTGGAGCATTTGATGCAAGCAAATCACATCAGGTTGCCACTCAATTAGTACATGATGTGGAAATGGTTGACCTTTTTGATAAATTAGTGCCAAAGAATATCATGAAAGAAGTTAAGGAAGAAGCCAAGGAAATATTGACAAATCAGGCCAAAGAGGAAGAAAATGTAAATATGGGAAAGGTATAGGTTGCTCAAGAAGAGGCTAATCAGGAAAATGTGCTTGCAGATATGGATAAATAATTTTATAATCCTGAGGTAACCCATGGTGAAGAGAAACATAATGTAGAGAATGTCCAACCAGGACAACAATAGTTTCCTCAGTAGTTTCCCCCACAACAATTACATGATCAACAACAACAAGAACAAGAAGAAGTGCTCAAAGAGGAACCTTAGGATGAGGTCATGAATGAGAAATCTACAGATATAGATCTAAATAAGGAGGTGTAATCATGGTTGGGATCTGAACTAAGACAAGATATAGTACAGTCCAAGTGGTACCAACTGATATTAAAAGTTTGTTAACTAATGAAGCTATAAAGAGAGGCAAGAGGAAGGCTAGAACCATGTTAGCCATAAAAAGGGATTCCTTTGATGGTAGGACTATACAAATGGCAATCCCTCAAAATGATAAAGAGAAAGGGGAAATAAGTGTTGAGGAATACAAGGTTATTAATATGGATATTGGCATGCCAACAAGGAACAACACATTGAAGAATTACAGGAAATGACTGAATGGACTATAGGAAAAATGAGAAAAGATAAGCAAAAAATAACAGATTTGAAAGGGCAAATTGTCCAGTACAAACAATTCATTCAGGGGATATTTGATCCTACACAAAATGTACTAGAATTAGCTTCTAATTTAACTATTCTTTCTAAGGAACAGATTCACAAAATAGAAACTAAGAAGCACGAAGCTAATATGCTAGAGGACTTTGTCAAGCCATTTATTCATAAAGGAGAGGAGGTAATAAAAATTACAACTAGCAATTGGATTGTTACATTAACTGAGAGAAATAATTGTGCTCACATTGTACAAAGGTGTCAAGCAAGATAAAAGTAGAATCATGATGAATTGAAGAAACTCAATGCTTTTGAAGGACATACACAGTCCTTGGTAAAGGAGGGTGTTTTAACTCCATGGGTTGTACTTCAAATCCCTAAATTAAAGATGGAACTAAAGTTTGAAGAAGGGATAATAAGGCCTTGACTAGCCAATATATAAGAATTGGAAAGGATTGTTCAAGATTTTTTGAAGAAGCACATGAAGATAGTTGAACATTTGGTTAAGCATCCATGCCCTTAGGTTTAGGTATTTGATGCAGACACAGCTATAAAGGAATTCAAAAGAAACTTCCATCTGTGCATTAAAGATCTTGTAAACCAATTGGATGAAGGAGCAATGGAAAAGATGATGGAACTGAGTGCTAAGATTAGAAAATATCATAAGATGAGAGAAGATAGAGAAAGCAGGACACAATTATTGAGGACAAGTGTTGAGATGCAGCGATACACCTAGGATACTTCTCAAAGAACTAGTCATGCATCCATATCCACCATAACTGAAAGATTCACACAATTCATGAGCGATAAGAAAAGGGATATGCAGATAGAGGATGGTAGGGATAGTGATTAGGTTGCCTATTCAATACTTGTTTCAATGTAGTACTTGGTTACGATTTTGTGATAATGAGTGGTCAAAGTAAAGTCAGAGTATTTCCAAAGATTATAAAAGTCATCTTTGAGCCTAAGAGAATATTCTTTTAAGATATTTTGAAGTCACAACTTGCATAAAAATTTGAATGGAGGCTGTTGATGGTTTTTGTGACCATAGCAAGGGATTTTGAGTCTCTATAAGAGGCTTTGATGTGTATATTTCAATACACATGGCTGATAGAGAAAGATTACTTGAGAATTTACAAGAGAAGTGATTTGTGGAAAATACTTTGAGGATAGGGAGTCAAGTTAGCATTTTGCCTATGTCTGTAGCAAGGAATATGTGGAAAATCCTGTTTCCTTGTTATATTTGTAAAACATCTATAAGTTCTGGTGATTTTGTTGATAAATTCAGAAAGTTTGAGTCATGAAATATTGTAAATGTGAAATGATTATCATATATTAGTGAATACAAACATTGAATTTCTGCATCTATTCTAGAGTGTCATTCAATTTATGCATTCTTTTCATATATTTGCTTGGAGATTGCAATTCTATATATTGATTTGTGAAATGATCTAGATTAACATATAAGAGTTAATGTGTTTCTAAATTATCCAAGGTTATTTGAATTTGTCCACATGAGTAAGAAAGCATCACATTTTTTTAAGATAATGTTTCTAAACCTTATCTTTTATCTTTCTTTTTACCGGTAGTTTAAATAATTACCCAAAATGCATTCATCCAAAGGAAGTTATTAAAGATTCTAATAAATACATTGAAATGCTAAAGATCTTTAATGATTTTCATGAAGTTTGAAATATAAAAATCTATTTATGTGAAATTCATGCAAGGTTTGACTTGAAGGTTATAAATATTTGTATAGAGTATAATTCTTTAGAAGTATTTTAAGGCTATATGCAAAGAATTAGTGACAGTTGCTAGTAATAAACATTTAAATCATGTAAGACTCCTTAAAAAATAGCTTCACATTGAACACTGAGAAAATATGACATAGTCATATCCTGACTATCGAAGCCTTGGGATTGTGAAATAACATTTGATAATTCTCCATATCTTTCAAGATAGATTAAGCTCATTGTGAATTTATCTCATGTTGTATTTGTATAACAAACATATCAATAGGATTCTGTACCAGGTTTTTTAAAAGCTAAAATTAAAAGCCACCATGAATTCATAGGGAGCCCTTTTAATAGTGGCCAGCTGCTCTATTAGGGACAAATGATCACTCTTGTCCTCCAAACGTTGAGAGAGCCTAGTTCATAAATCATCCCATTCATGAATTGAATCTGAAGGTAACCCCATGTACCACTAGAGATCCTTTCCTTTTAACGAAGAGGCAAGGAGCCTTACTGCGACATTGTCTTGGGTAACATTGTGAATGGAGCATACACTGGGAATATCCTAGATGTGGTCAACAAGTGTAGTGGTACTTTCACCAGTGAAAAAGGGAATAGCCTTTAGGGTTGGAATAGGGATGTCATCATGTTGTGCAAGGTTGAGAGGGATTTTACCATTAAAAGCCACAAATGGTATATTTCTTGGCTGGGCCATGACAGTGATGTGAATGATATGCTGGGTGTATGGAAGCCTATTCTTGATGGAGAAAAAAAACATGACTTCCATAACAGCTTGACATACTAGAGCATTGAAAAGCAAGGATGTATAAAAATATTCTTTGAAAATAAGGGTAACAGGTCTACATTGGAGTCTAGGAACATACCAGAAGAGAGTCTCCAAGTGATTAAGGTGCTTATAAAAGCTAGTTAGAGTAGGAAAGCCACCAAAATTCTGATCCTTGATGAATTTTTAAACACTTGGACTTGCTGCACCAAAAGATTTGTTTAGTAGAGTCACTAGTTGCCAGAATGCTTTCACAATAGCAAATGAACCAAGAACAACACCAAAATCCTTAGTCCAACTCTTACTGAGAGCGGAGTGTCCCACCGGGCATGCCAGAAACTATTGTCACATAGAATTCCACCTAGCTTGGAGAAAGTCCAAGCATTCTAATGACACAATGGGAATGATCTCAGGGTGTGGGACCTTGCAAGTTGAGATAAGACCTCCAGAGAAGGTTGGTTCCTCATTCTAAGCTTAAGGCCTAGAGAAATAGACTAAACCTACACTAATGATCACCAAGGAAAAGGGAGAGAGGTAAACAGAAAAGGAAAAAAGATGATACACCAAGATTTAGTGGATTGGATTGCACTGACATAACACAATAATTATCTCAAAGTTGAAGGGAAAACACATACACTCATAAATGTTCAAGCAGAGGTTCAGATAGAAAGATAAAATTGTGGAAGGGACCATTTTATCCACAAAACACAGTTTAGATCTATCAAATAAACATAGTGCAAGAATAATGAGAGAGGCAATATTTAGTTTATATTGATCATAGAGGTCAAGTAACCATTACAAAGTAGAACAATTTGTAGCAGAAGTAGATACAAAATAACTGATTACATTCACTGGTGAACCAACTAGAAGATGTCAAAGGCCTAGCTTTAGGTGCAATGCATCAAATTCTACCGGTTCCTGTAATTGCATTACAAGACCTATGACAACAAAAGTTCGGCAACATAACAACCCAGAACAACAACTAACACCCTAACAATGAGATTACAATGCATCTTATAACAAGTTCTTATGTAGAGGGCATTGACGTAGGTCCATGAGACCTGAGAACACTATTGTATTCATCAATGCATAGTCAAGAACAAATAGTGATGTGGATAGAGGCCATGCCTTTGGTAGATCTATGACCCTAGAAATGGTTGCCTATATGCAAGGTAGGATAGGGCATTGAAGATGAAAGCCCAAAACTCATCACAGATCACAGAAATATCTGCCACCGACCCATAAGAGTCACCTCACATTGGAGAACTATGCCAATCCCCATGAATTTCATCTAGATAGTGCAACAACTGAGATAAATCCTTTTGGCACCACCAATGGTTTGAAAATCCTAAGTTTGAATTGGGACTGTAGGATGAAAGAATTGTTAGAAGATTGATGGCCCTGTGAGCTCTGCAACATATACTTTACCTTTTTCTTGTGTCGACGCCTTAGGATACATGGCAAGATCTTACAGGTGTGCAAAGAATCTACCCAATAGCCAAGATTCCACTGTGACATTGCACCACTATTAGATTATCAACTTTTTTCCTTTTATACTAGCGACCTAGATGGGTGCCACATGTCATAATCTCGTAGTCGGACAAAGAATCTTCCCAGCAGGTAGGATTCATTTGCAACAATGTGCTATCTTTAATTATCAATGGCCCCATGACAACCCTTCCTTCATTGACACCTAGCGTGATCTCCTTCACTTGACAGAATTAATGGACATATGGCAATGGGGCCCCGAAGGAAATCGGCCATCTTTCCTTTGGCTATGCAGAAGCATGATAAGCATTTCATGTGGCCCCCTTTTCATGTACTTTTTATTCCTATCAAGAATAGGCCACGTGCCCTCATGTTGTAGCCGCACAGAAGAAAGGTGACATAAGCTTCAGCGGCCTGCAAGCTATGCAATATCCGGATGCACCTGTCAAATTTTTCTTTGTAACATGGAGAAGCCATCATCCACATGGATATCCATCATTAGGATATTAACTTGATATCTAGATATTAACTTAATATCTAGATGCTACTTTATGTGCCACTCTTTGAATATCCTGATAATGTCATCAACATGAAGAACTTTGTTGAAGAGGGGATCTAGATGACATCATCAAGATATTAGCACTACAAGATAATATACCAGTGGTAGAATGTCTTGATGACATCATCATCATATGCACTTATTTGGAGAGGGGGTCTAAATGACATCATCGAGACATTCGCAAGGTCATGGATATTACCTTAGGATCTAGATATTAGAAAATATCCAGATGATGTCATCGTCATATTCACAAGGGTCTACACATTTCCAAAGAACTTGGATATTAGTTAAGGTTTGAATATGAAAGGGATATCGAGACCTTAGCTAAGGTCCATGATATTAAGGTAATATATGGGATGTTAGTAAGATCTAGATGATGTCATCAAGATATCCATGCCAAAATGACTAAGATGGAAAATCTCTATGAAGGAAGACTTGAAGGCAAAAGAGTTCTAGGTTTTTCTACGTTTTTTGCAAGGATTATCCAAACAAGATTGTAGGGATATTAGCAAGGCAAAGCATTAAGATCATGAAGGATTTAGGCTTTCTTTGATTAGATTTTTCTTATAGGAGGGGAACATGAATATTTTGGTCCAGGCAAAATATGACAACATTTTGGTGACTTCTTAGGGATGTTTTCCTACTAAACAAATTGACCAGTGGCCTTCAACATCCATTGGGCATGGGGTCAAAAGAGGCTGCAACAAGAACAGAGGACCTAAAACAACTAGGCAAGCCACCAAGGCAAAACAAAACAACAAGAAAGCATGTATCTTCCTAATGAGAATATAGCAGAGTGCAAGGGCACTTATTGAAAATGAGCCTAAAATTGAAATAAAACTAACCTACTCCTAAACTAACCAGTTAGGGCTGACCTTAAACAAAGTCATTGACTAGTTCTTGAAATTAACTACCCTTTCTTAACAACTTACAATGCTTTATGTGCTTGTGGGCAGCTAAAAGGAGGTGAGGGAGGGATGGCTACATGACAAATTGATAAAACACCTCCCCTAGAATGGAGATAAACTTATCTATCCACCTGAACTGATAGCTGATATTGCTTGCTTGTGGTGAATAAATAGGCTGATCCCACTCATTATGATGCTAAACTTCATGCTTAGATGTAAGCATGACAAGTGGCGACTCCTTCTCATATTGCCCTAGTTGGGCTAGATGCTTGATTGGGTACCCCTCTAAAGTTAGGCAAATCAACAAAGTTGATCTCATGCTTCTACTTTGATTCTGCAACCTGATGCTACTGATTGGGATGCTCTAGCTCTTGTATCTCAAATGGGGGAATTACTGCCTCCTTCATCTGCTTAAACTACTCATGTTTTACCTCATTTAGAGGCATTGATCTATTCTCCAGGATTGAGCAGAAAACATCAAGCTCATCACATAAATGAGCTTCCTTAGGTCCTCTACACCCCTTAGTATAGGACTACTCATATGCTCCTCTCTATGGACTAAAATTTCACTATCATGTTGAGCTTCAACTTGCAACAATTTGTCATTATTTTCATTGCTTCCCTGTCGTTGATCCACTACCAATTGCCCATCCTCTTCATTTTCAATATAATCAAGCAACTCATGAAATAGGGCAGCATCATCCACTTGCCAATTCAAGAACAGACACTTAGCCTGCATCTACCTTTGTTACACCATAGCCTGCTGGCTATGCCCAATCTATTGTTTTGGGGCTACTGATGGATTGCATGGATGGTGCCATCTATCACTTTGAGCAGGTTACTCTGCATAGGAATGAGCTTTCTTGATGTACTTGTAGCAACTAAGTTCATGGAGTTCAGGGGCCTAACATACCTCAGTTGATTTTGTCTTTGATTGTTCCCCTGGCAAGGTCACCAACTAAGCGAATAGTGCTAATTATGAGTATAGTATGGCACAGTAGCTATAGGAATTGGTGCCATAATTGGCTGCATGACTGTGGCTTTTGGAAATAATGGCTTTGGAGGCCTAGGAGCAATCTTTCTAGCCAAAATTAAACAATTTTCTGCCCTAATGGCTACCTCATAGGCATGAGGTAACACATCTCCTCCTAGAGACCAGATCATGACATTGATATCACTATTCAGGGATCTCAAATAATACAAGAAGGCAACATTAGGGGAAGGCCTTACCAATGGTGTGATGTTGTACCAGGTTTTCTGAAATCTAAAATTAAAATCCACCATGAATTCATAGGGAGCCCTTTTAATAGTGGCCACCTGCTCTATTAGGGACAAATGATCACTCTTATGCTCAAAATGCTGATAAAGCCTAGTTCCTAAATCATCCCATTTGTGAATTAAATCCTCAGGTAACCCCCTATACCAGTGCAGATCCTTTCCTTTTAAGGAAGAGGTAAGGAGCCTTATTGTGACATTGTCTTGGGTAACATTCTAAATGAAGCATACACTAGCAATGTATTAGATGTGGTCAGCAGGTGTAGTGGCACTTAAACCAATGAAAAAGGGAACAACCTTTAGGGCTGGAATAGGGATGTCATCATATTGTGCAAGTTTGAAAGGGATTTCAATATTAAAGGCCACAAATGGTATATTTCTTGGCTGGGCCATGATAGTGATGTGAATGATATACTGGGTGCATGGAAGCCTATTCATGATGGAGAGAAAAACAATGACTTCCATAATAGCTTGGCATACTAGAGGATTGAAAAGCAGGGATGTATCAAAATATTCTTTGAAAATAAGGGTAATAGGTCTAGTTTGGAGACTAGGAACATACCAGAAGAGAGTCTCCAAGTGATTGAGGTGCTTCTAAAAGATGAATAGACCAGGAAAACCACCAAAATCTTGATCCTTGATGAATTTTTAAATGCTTGGACTGGCTGCACCAAAGATTTGTTTAGTAGAATTGCTAGGTGCTTGAATGCTTTCACAGTAGCAAATGAACCAAGAATAGCTCCAAAATCCTTAGTCCAGCTCTTACTAAGAGTAGAGTGTCCCACTGGGCATACCATAAACTATTACCACATAGAGTTGCACCCAACTAGGAGAGAGTCCAAGCATTCTAGTGACACAATGGTAATGATCTCAAGATGTGGGACCTTTCAAGTTGAGATCAAACCTCCAAAGAAGGTTGGTTCCTCATTCTAAGCTTAATGCCTAGACAAATAGACTAAACCTACACTAATGATCACTGGGGAAAAGGGAGAGACAGAAACAGAAAAGGAAAACTTGATACACCAAGATTTCATGGATTGGATTGCACTGATATAACACAGTAATGATCTCAAAGTTGAAGGAAAAACACGTAGACTCATAAACATTCAAGCAGAGGTTCGAACAATGAGATAAAACTATGGAAGGGATTGTTTTATCTACAAAACACAATTTAGATCTATCAAAACAACACGGTGAAAGAATAATGAGATAGCCAATATTTAGTTTATATTGATCATAGAGGTCAAGTAACCATTACAAAGTAGAACAATTTTAACAGAAGTAGATACAAAATAACTGATTACATTCACTAGTGAACCAAATAGAAGATGTCAAAGGCCTAGCTTTAGGCACAATGCATCAGATTCTACTGGTTAATGCAATTGCATTACAAGACCTATGACTGTTAGATTTAGGGATGACAACTGAGAGGGGGGGTGAATCAGTTGTCCAAAACTTTCTTCCTCTTCAGCACTTGCATTCACTTAGCATTATAACAATAAATCAAACATGAAACTTAATGCAATTAACCAAGAGCAAAAACACATCAACACATGAGACACCAAGATTTTGACGTGGAAAACCTGGTTAAGGGAAAAACCACGGGGTGACTAACCCAAGATATTATTCTCTATTAGAAGAATAAAAAGAATAAGATGGCACATGCCAATTAGGGCTCACTGCCCGAGCACACTGCTCACAAGAGGCTCACTACCTACAAGAGACACACTGTCTACAATAAATCAGTATTACATACTTGAACTAGTAAATAGCATCTTCACCATGCTTGAATCAGTTCCATTGAAGCCTAAATCCTTCTTCTCTTTCTTCTGCTCTTCTCGCTACCACACACTCATCTCCACAAGTCACACTCTGAAATGACTTTGCAATCCCTTATTTATACATGACATCAACTTAGGAACAACCATCTAAGTCAGAAAACATCCACAAGAACATCCGCAAGATGAATAACTCATCTGGTCAGCCAACCTGAGGAAGAACACCTTCATTCAGAAGTATATCTCCAATTCTGGACTCCAACACTAATGCAGACCAACAACACAACCTCAACATGATCCAAGAACCTTTACAAGCTTTCCTGAATGACCAGGTACATCCGCACTTCCTCTACTTACTCAAATCTCTTCTCTTTTACATCTGGTGCCTCAAGAACATAGTCTGCCATGACTGTCATTAAGGAGTAGATTCTTCCAGACCTTCAAACCATGAACAAATCACGATGACACATCACAAGGACTCCTCCAACACTCCTTCCAATCTATAGAATAGGATAATGCACTTCTAGATCTCATCAGACCTTTCTATAACACTGTCTCTCCTGAGAATCTCCCAAAACCAGTTCTACTTGATCGATCACAACTTCTTCATATCTTCATGTGGACCTCTGAAATCTTAACTAGAACCTCCTAAGACTCATGTCTACAAACCCTTTAATCCACATCTTTTGATCCTCAACCTATCTTGAGCTATTTCCTTATTGTCATCACTATTCTTCACTATTCCTAACTGAGACTGACTTTCTCAGTATCCTCAACAAATAACTCATCCAATCCTTATCACTGATGCAACAAAAGTATGTTGACATCAATGACAACATTGGTTAGGCCCATACTTGCAACAATCTCCCCCTTTGTCATTGATGGCAACATATGATGTGAAAAACTATTTTTGACCATCAAGACAAGACCTTCTTATCTACTGTCACAACTCCCCCCTATCAACAATCACCATTCTTCACATTTCTTGTCTCTCACTTCTACTCCCCCTTTGATCAGTGACCACTTGTTTTTCACGTCTTCTCTCCCCCTTTGACATCAATGGCAAAGGGATCATACTTGCAACTTTACCACTTCAGAATCATATCTACTGCTCCCCCTAAGTAGCAGCTCTGCATCATCAGTCCGGACCACAAGATGTAACTGTGAAGTCTGGACCACAAGATGTAACTGTGATATGTACCGAACTGATGCACCTTAGTGCACTTAGTTCATCACCAAAGGGGAAATAACCCCTAGCTTCTCCCTTAGATACTCAAAAGAGTCCTTAGGTAGAGGCTTTGTAAAGATGTCTACAATTTGATCCTTTGATGGCACAAACTCCAACCTGACTTCATTCTTGTTCACTTGCTCTCTCAAAAAGTGAAACTTAATGGATATGTGTTTAGTCTTTGAATGTAGCACCGGATTCTTGGATATGTTTATTGCACTTGAATTATCATAGAAAATTGTGATAGGCTCCTCATACTCTACTTTGATATCCCTTAACATCTACTTCATCCATAATACTTGAGTGCAACCACTTGCTGCTGCAATATATTTTGCTTCAGTTGTAGATAGAGATATTGCTTCTTGTTTCTTGCTTACCCAAGAAACCAATCTCTTCCCTAAAAATAATGCTCCACCACTGGTACTCTTCCAATCATCCACATCTCCTACCCAATCTGCATCTATATATGCATGAAGAGAGAAATCCTGATCTCTAGGATACCACAGACCGTACTCAACTATCCCTTTTAGACATATAAAAATCCTTTTGATTTCCATGACATGAGATTCTCTGGGATCAGCTTGGAATCTTGCAAGAAGACCAACAGCCTACATAATGTTTGGTCTAGTCTGAGTGAGATATAATAGTCCTCCAATCATTGACCTATACTTTGTCTAATCAACCTTAGGAGAGTCATCATTTTTTCTTAGCTTACATCCAATTGCCATGGGAGTGTTCATTGGCTTTGATTCTTCCATCCCAAACTTCTTCAACAATTCTTTTGCATATTTGGTCTGAGAAATGAAGGTACCATTCTTTGTTTGAGTGATTTGTAGACCCAAGAAAAAATTCATTTCACCAAGCATGGACATCTCAAACTCACTTTTCATTTGATTTGCAAAAGTTTTACACAAACTATCTTTTCCTCCAAAAATGATGTCATCAACAAATACTTCAACACCCAGGATATTTTCATGATCAATTTTAATATATAAGTTGCTATCAACAATACCTTTGTTGAAGCCAATCTTCAATAGATGCTTATCCAATCTTTCATACCAAGCTCTTGGGGCTTGCTTCAGTCCATACAGTGCCTTTTTCAAATTGCAGACCATGTCACCATGATCAGACA
The DNA here is from genome assembly GCA_027924645.1 of Cunninghamia lanceolata. Taxonomy (NCBI): domain Eukaryota; kingdom Viridiplantae; phylum Streptophyta; class Pinopsida; order Cupressales; family Cupressaceae; genus Cunninghamia; species Cunninghamia lanceolata. The sequence continues at coordinate 18,083,128 of BSBN01000391.1, forward strand.
ATTGAAATCCATCGGTTGCTCAATGTACACTTCCTTTTCCAAATTACCATTTAGAAATGCAAATTTGACATCCATCTAATATACCTTAAAATCCTTAAAGGCAGCAAATGCAAGAAATAGTCTGACTGCTTCAATTCTTGCAACCGGAGAAAAAGTCAATTCCTTCAATCTGAGAGTAGCCCTTGTAGACTAATCTGGCTTTATTTCTGATTACTTCACCATCTTCATTCAGTTTGTTCCAAAAAACCCATTTTGTTCCAATCACATTCTTGTTTCTAGGTCTAGGAACAAGATCCCAAGTGTGATTCTTCTCGATTTGCATTAGTTCTTCCTCCATTACCTTAGTCTAATTTTCATCATTGCAGGCTTCATTTACTGTCTTAGGTTCAATCTTTGAAATCAGACAATACTCATTTGAATCTTGAGCAATTCTTCTTCTTGTTTGTACGCCTTTGCTTTTGTCACCTATGATCTGTTCTTCTGAATGGTTGAGTCTCACATACTTTGGAACTTTGGGAGTTTCTTCCACTTCTAATTCTTGATTAGGCTCATTGAATCTTATCTCTTCTTCTTGATTTTTTAGATCAGTTTCAATAATACCACCTTGAATTAGACCATCATTCTGAACATCTTCTTCATACTCATAAAATCTTGAGGGTTTTTTAATTCCTTCATCAACCTTCACATTAGTATTTTCTATAATCTTTCTCAATCTCTTATTGTAACATTGGTATGCTTTGCTTTGAGTAGAATAACCCAAAAATATTCCTTCATCACTTCTAGCATCAAACTTGCCTAGATCTTCATCTCTCTTGATGTAACATTTACTACCAAACACTCTGAAATATCTTACAGTAGGTTTAATACCAAACCAAAGTTCATAAGGAGTCTTACCGGTATTGTTTCTGATTTGAATTCAATTAAGAGTATAGATTGCAGTACTGACAGCTTCTCTCCAATAGATCTGGGGGACATTTGCTTCCATCATCATGGTCCTAGATGATTTCTAGATGGTCCGGTTCTTTCTCTCAACTACACCATTCTGCTGTGGAGTCCTAGGAGTAGACAACTATCTCTTTATTCCATGTTTCTCACAGAAATCTAGAAATTCACCAAATGTGAATTCTCCACCTCTATCAGACCTCAAACATTTTAGCTTCAATCCAGTCTCATTTTCCACCATGGTCTTGAATATTTTGAACTTCTCAAGAGCTTCTGATTTCTCTTTTAGGAAGGTTACCCACATCATCCGGGAATGGTCATCAATTAGCAACATGAAGTATCTATCACCTTGCACACTCCTAATTCTTGCCAGACCACATAAGTCAGTGTGAACCAAATCTAATAATCCGGTAGAAGATTATTCCTTGATTTTGAATGAGATTCTGCTTTGTTTTCCCAATTGACATTCTTTGCACAAACTGTGTGTAGGTTTTACCAATCTTGGAAGATCTCTTACAACCTAAGTATTGCCTATCTTGATGATATTATCAAAGTTTACATGACACATTCTTCTATTCCATAACCAACTCTAATCAACTTGAACAAATAGACAACTTTTACCAGTACTAGCTAAATGAAAGATGTTACCTTTTGTTTGGGTACCAGATGCAATCTCTATTCCAGAACTTTCAAAAATTTTGCACTTTCCATTCTTGAATCTGAGATCATAGCCTTTGTCCACCAACTGTCCAACACTGAGAAGATTGTGTTTCAATCCTTCAACATATAATACATTACCGGTTTTGTTCTTTCCATCAAAATAAATAGTTCCTCTACCTCTGATTCTACCTGCAGAGTTATCACCAAACTTTACCACTCCTCCTTCATACCTTTCTAAATCTATGAACTTGTTTTTATCACCTGTCATGTGGTGAGAGCAACCACTATCAATGACCCAATCATCCTTCTCTTCAACTTGGGCAACAAGGGCTTTTTCTTCAACTTTAAGATTGACAGATTCAGAGGGCAATGGATCTTCTTCCTTGATGGCAATGAACACCCAGTCATTTCTAGATTTATCTCCTTTCTCTGATTCATCATCTGTTACTCCTTCATCATCTCCTTCATGAACATAGTAACAATTCTTCTGGAATTTTGGTCTATCACTGTTTGGTCTAGAAAACCTTTCCGGACACCTTGATGCAAAATGACCAATCTTATTGCAGTTAAAACACTTGAAAGGTAGTTTTCCCTCATACTTATCGGATCCTCTTGGTAGTCTTTTTGTAATAAGAGCTTCAAGATGAGCAGTTTCAGCTTCTTCTTCTTCCAAGTCTTTTCTTACATTTTCATACCATGCTGATTTCCTTGAAGAGTTTTCTCCCGGATCAAACCTTTGTTTTCCTTTTACATAGGCACTTGCTTTGAATGTAGATTCAGTCTTTGGAGGATCATCTCCAAAATCAGCCATTTCAAAAGAAGCTAGCTTACCAACCAGTTGATGCCTTGTGACTGTTGTGTGAGCCCTAAATTCTTTGATTGCATAAGCCTTGATTTTATAAGATTCAGGAAGGGATCTAAGAACCTTGCCAACGTTCTCATCTTCACTTAGGGTTCCACTTGCATTTCTGATTCCACAAACCATCTCATTCACTCTTGGCATAAAAGAGGTAATATTTTCATCATCTCTCATCTTCAGTCTTTCAAATTTACCTTTTAGACTTTGTAACCTTGCATTTTTAACAAATTGATCTCCTTCATGCAAAAGTTCCAGTTTCTTCCAAATCTCATAGGTAGTTGGTAGATCAATAACATTTGAGAGTTCTGAGTCAGATAATGCACTTAGAAGAGCCTCTCTAGTCCATAGATTATTTTCATCATCTGTGATTTGATTTGGGGTTGTTGAACTACCCTGCAGAGGAGTATAAGCTTTTGCAACCATGGACCAGTATGCAAATCCCATGCACTACAAGTGACATTCCATGCGACCTTTCCAAAGAGCAAAGTTAGTTCCATCGAACTTCAGACTATCCTTCTTGTAGGATGACATCCTGGATCTCCTCAAGCGGTTAAGCTCCTTTCAGAGGAACTTGGCTCTGATACCAATTGTTAGATTTAGGGCTAACAACTGAGAGGGGGGGTGAATTAGTTGTCCAAAACTTTTTTTCCTCTTTAGCACTTGCATTCACTTAGCATTATAACAATAAATCAAACATGAAACTTAATGCAATTAACCAAGAGCAAAAACACATCAACACATGAGACACCAAGATTTTGACGTGGAAAACCTGGTTAAGGGAAAAACCACGGGGTGACTAACCCAAGCTATTATTCTCTGTTAGAAGAATAAAAAGAATAAGATGGCACATGCCAATTAGGGCTCACTACCTCAGCACACTGCTCACAAGAGGCTCACTGCCTACAGGAGACACACTGTCTACAATAAATCAGTATTACATACTTGAACTAGTAAATAGCATCTTCACCATGCTTGAATCAGTTCCATTGAAGCCCAAATCCTTCTGCTCTTCTCCTCACTACCACACACTTATCTCCACAAGTCACACTCTAAAATGACTTCACAATCCCTTATTTATACATGAGATCAACTTAGGAACAACCATCTAATTTGGCAAACATCCACAAGAACATCCGCAAGATGAATAACTCATCTGGTCGGCTAGCCTAAGGAAGAACACCATCATTCGGAAGTATATCTCCAATTCTGGACTCCAACACTAATGCGGACCGACAACACAACCTCAACATGATCCAAGAACCTTTACAAACATGCCTAAATGACTAGGTACATCCGCACTTCCTCTACTTACTCAAATCTCTTCTCTCCTGCATCCGGTGCCTCAAGAACACAATCTGCCATGACTGTCATAAAGGAGTAGATTCTTCTAGACCTTCAAACCATGAACAAATCATGATGAAACTTCACAAGGACTCCTCCAACACTCCTTCCAATCTGTAGAATAGGATAATGCACTTCCGGATCTCACTGGACCTTTTTGTAACACTCTGTCTCTCTTGAGCATCTCCCGGAACTGGTTCTACTTGATCGATCACAACTTCATATTTTCATGTAGACCTCTGAAATCTTAACTGGAACCTCCTAAGACTCATGTCTACAAACCATTTAATCTGTATCTTTTGATCCTCAACCTGTCTTGAGCTATTTCCTTACTGTCATCACTGTTCTTCACTGTTCCTGACTGAGACTGACTTTCTCAGTACCCTCAACAAATAACTCATCCAATCCTTATGACTGATGCAACATAAGTATGTTGACATCAATGACAACAAAAGTTTGGCAGCATAACAACCCAGAACAACAACCAACCCCCTAACAATGAGATTACAATGCATCTTATAACAAGTTCTTATGCATAGGGCATTGAGGTAGGTCCACGGGACCTGAGAACACTAATGCAGTCATTAATGTAGAGTCAGGAACAAACAGTGACAAGGACAAAGGGCATGCCATTGGCAGATCTACAACCTTGGAAATGGTTGCCTATATGCAAGGTAGGATAGGGCATTGAAGGTGAAAGCACAAAAGACATTGTAGATCACAGAAATATCTACCACCAAGCCATAGGAATCACCTTGCATTGAAGAATTGTGCCAATCCTTGTGAATTTCATTTGGAGAGCCCAACAACTGAGATAAATTCTTTTGGCACCACCAATAGTTTGAAAATCCTAAGTTTGAATTGGGAGCATAGGATGAAAAAATTGTTAGAAGATTGACGGACTTGCAAGCTCTGTAGCATACAATTTACATTTTGCTTGTGTTGACTCCTTAGGATATGTGGCAAGATCTCATAGGTGTGCAAAGAATCTACCCAGAAGCCAACATTCCACTAGGACACTGCGCCACTGTTAGATTATCGGTGGTTTTTTCCTTTTATACCCGTGGCCCCAGATGGGTGCCACATGTCATAATCTCATAGTCATGCAAAGAATCTTCTTGGCAAGCAGGATTCATCTATGATAGTGCACTATAGTTGATTATCAATAGCCCCACCACATCCATTCCTTCATTGACACCTGGCATGATCTCCTTCACCCCATGGAATCAATGGTCATATGGCCATGGGCCCCTGATATGCTTTACATGTGTCTTCATTCCAGAGCTGGGCCGAAGGAAATTGACCATCTTTACTTTGGGTATGCAAAAGCATGCTAAGAATTTCACATGGCCCCCTTTTCATGTATTTTTCATTTCTGTCAGGATAGGCCATGTGCCCTCATCTCGCAGCTATACATAAGGAAGGTGACATCAGCTTCAGTGGCCTTCGGGCTATGTGATATCTAGATGCACCCATCAAATTTTTCTTCACAGCATGGAGAAGCTATCATCCACATGGATATCCATCATTAGGATATTAACTCAATATCTAGATATCAACTTAATATCTAGATGCCAGTTTATGTACCTCTCTTTGAATATCTTGATGTTGTCATTGATATGAAGAACTCTGTTGAAGAGGGGTTCTAGATCACATCATCAACATATTAGCACTACAAGATAATATACCAAAGGCGGAATGTCTGGATGATATCATCATCATATGCACTTCTTTGGAGAGAGTGTCTAGATGATGTCATCAGGACATTCGCAAGATCATGGATGTTAACTTAGCATTTGGATATTAGGAAATATTTAGATGATGTCATCATCATATTCACAAGGGTTTGCACATACCCAATGAACCCATATATTACTTAAGATCTGAATACGAAAGGGATATCAAGACCTTAGCTAAGGCCTAGGATATTAAGGTAATATCCAGGATGTTAGCTAAGATTTGGATGATGTCATCAGGATATCCATGCCAAAATGACTAAGTAAAAGATGGAAAATCTTTGTGAAGGAAGATTTGAAGGCAAAAGATTTTTTGGTTTTTCTAGGTTTTTTGTAAGGATTATCCAAATGAGATCCTAGGGATTTTAGAAAGACAAAGCATGAGGATCATGAAGGATTTAGGATTTTCCTCCTTCTATTTAGGCTTTCTCTGATCAGATTTTTGTTAGAGAAGGAGGGGAACATGAATATTTTGGGGCCAGGCAAAATATGACAATATTTTGGTGACTTCTCAGGGATGTTTGCCTACTAAACAAATTGACCAATGGCCTTAAACAACCATTGGGCATGCTATCAAAAAAGAATGCAACAAGAATAGAGGAATTCAAAGAACTAGGCAAGCCACCAAGGCAAAACAAAACAACAAGAAAGCATGTATCCTCCTAATGAGAATATAGCAGAGTGCAAGGGCACTTATTGAAAATGAACCTAAAACTAAAATAAAACTAACCTACTCCTAAACTAACCTATCAGGGCTGACCTTAAACAAGGCCATTGACTAGTTCTTTAAAGTAACTGCCCTTTCTTAACAACTTACAATGCTTTACATGCTTGTGGGTAGCTAAAAGGAGCTGAGGAAGGGATAGGTACATGACAGATTGATAAAATAGCTCCCCACTAATGGAGATAAACTCACCTAAACTGATTACTGATATTGCTTGCTTGTGGTGAATAAATGGGCTGATCCCACTCATTTTGATGCTAAACTTCATGCTTAAAGGTAAGCATGACAAGTGGTGACTCCTTCTGATATGGCCCCAGCTGGGCTAGATGCCTGATTAGGCACCCCTTTGAATTAATAGGAAAATCAATGGACTTGATCTCATGCCTCTGCTTTGATTCTACAACTTGTTGCTACTAATTGGAATGCTCTGGCTCTTGTATCTCAAATGGGGGAATTACTGCATCCTTCATCTGCTCAAACTACTCATGATTTACCTCATCTAGTGGCATTGATCTACTGTCTGGGTTTGAGTAGAAAACATCAAGCACATCCTAGAAATGAGCTTCCTTTGAATCCTCTACACTCCTTTGTATAGGACTACTCATATGATCCTCTTTATGGACTAGAATTTCACTATCATGTTGGGCCTCAACTTGCAACAATCTGTCATTATTTTCATTGCTTCCTTATTGCTAATCCATTGCCAACTACCTATCCTCATCATTTTCAATATAATTAGGCAACTCATAAAATAGGGCAACACCATCCACTTGCTAATTCAAGAACACACACTCAACCTGCATCTTCCTCTGTTCCACCATAGCCTGCTGGCTATGCCCAATCTATTGTTTTGGGGTTGCTGATGGATTGCATGGATGGTTCCATCTATCACTTTGAGCCAGATTTCTCTGCATAGGAATGCTCTTTCTTGATGTACTTGTAGTAGTTGAGTTCATGGGAGTTCAGGGGCCTAACACAGCTCAGTTGATTTTGTCTTTGATTGTTCCCCTGACAAGGTTGCCAGCTAAGTGGATATGGTTGATTATGAGCATAGTATGACATGTCAACTATAGGAATTGGTGCCATAATTGGTGGTATGACTGGGGCTTCTAGAAATAATGGCATTGGAGGCTTGGGAGAAATATTTCCAGCCAAAATCAAACAAATTTTCACCCTAATGGCTACGTCAAGGCATCATGTAACACATATCCTCCTAGAGACTAGATGATGATAGCAATATCACCATTCAGGGATCTCAAATAATACAAGATGGCAGCATTAGGGGAAGGCCTTACCAATGGTGGGATTCTGTACCAGGTTTTCTAAAATTTAAAATTAAAATCCACCATGAATTCATAGGGAGCCCTTTTAATAGTGGCCAACTGCTCTATCAGGGACAAATGATCACTCTTGTCCTCAAAATGCCTATAGAGCCTAGTTCCTAAATCATCCAATTCATGAATTCAATCTGCAAGTAACCCCCTATACCATTGGAGACCCTTTCCTTTTAAGGAAGAGGCAAGGAGCTTTACTACGACATTGTCATGGGTAACATTGTGAATGGACCATACACTAGCAATGTCCTTGATGTGGTTAGCAGGTGTAGTGGCACTTTCACTAGTGAAAAAGGGAATAGCCTTTAGGGCTAGAATAGGGATGTCATCATATTGTACAAGGTTGAGAGGGCTTTCACCATTAAAGGCCACAAATGGTATATTTCTTGGCTAGGCCATGATAGTGATGTGAATGATATGCTGGGTGTATGTAAGCCTATTCTTGATGAAGAGAAAAACCATGACTTCCATAATAGCTTGATATACTAGAGCATTGAAAAGTAGGGATGTATCAAAATATTCATTGAAAATAAGGGAAACAGGTCTACTTTGGAGACTAGGAACATACTAGAAGAGAGTTGTCAGGTGATTGAGGTGCTTCTAAAAGCTTAATAGACCAAGAAAACCACCAAAATCCTGATACTTGATGATTTTTTAAATGCTTGGACTAGCTGCACTAAATGATTTGTTCAGTAGAGTCACCAAGTGCCTAAATGCTTTCACAGTAGCAAATAAACCAATAACAACACCAAAATCCTTAGTCTAGCTCTGACTGAGAGTGGAGTGTCCCACCAGGCATTCAAAAAACTATTGTCACATTGAATTGCACCCAGCTTGGAGAGAGTCCAAGCATTCTAATGACCCAATGGGAATGATCTCAAGGTGTGGGACCTTGGAAGTTGAGATCAAACCTCCAGAGAAGGCTGGATCCTCATTCTAAGCTTAAGGCCTCAAGAAATAGACTAAACCTACACTAATGATCACCAAGAAAAAGGGAGAGATGGAAATAGAAAACAAAAAAGGTGATACACCAAGATTTAGTGGATTGGATTGCACTAACATAACATGGTAATGATCTCAAATCTAAAGGGAAAACACATAGACTCATAAATGTTCAAGCGGAGGTTCAGACAGAAAGATAAAACTATGTAAGGGACTATTTTATGCACAAAACATAGTTAAGATCTATGAAATAAACACAGTGCAAGAATAATGAGAGGTAATATTGAGTTTATATTGATCATAGAGGTCACGTAACCATTACAAAGTAGAATAATTTGTAGCAGAAGCAAATATGAAATAACTGATTACATTCATTGGTTAACCAACTAGAAGATGCCAAAGGCCTAGCTTTAGGCACAATGCATTAGATTCTATAGGTTCTTGTAATCACATTACAAGACTTGTGACAACAAAAGTTTGGTAGCATAATAGCCCATGACAACAACCAACCCCCCAATAATGAGATTACAATGCATTTTATAACAAGTTTTGGTGCAGAGGGCATTGAGGTAGGTCCATGGGATCTGAGAACACTAATGTAGTCATTAATGTAGAGTCAGGAACAAACAGTGACGAGGATAGAGGCCATGCCTCTGGTAGATCTGTGACCCTAGAAATGGTTTCCTATATGCAAGGTACGATAGGGCATTAAAGATGAAAGCCCAAAAGTCATCGCAGATGACAGAAGTATCTACCACTGAGCCATAGGAGTCTCCTCACATTGAAGAATTGCTCAAATCCCCATGAATTTCATTTGGAGATCCCAACCACCAGATAAATTCTTTTGGTGACACCAATGGTTTAAAAATCCTAAGTTTGAATCGGGACGGTAAGATGAAAGAATGGTTAGAAGATCGACGGCCCTGCGAGCTCTACAACATACCCTTTAGCTTTTGCTTATTTTGATGCCTTAATATACATGGCAAGATCTTACAAGCATGCAAAGAATCTACCTGGCAAGAAAGATTCCACTACGATGTTGCATCACCATTAGATCATCTACCTTTTTTCCTTTTATACCAGCAGCCCTAGATGGGTGCCATGAGTCATTATCTCACAGTCATGCAAAGAATCTTCCTGATGTAGAGGTACAACCTAGTTGAAGTGTATGAACCTGGTCAAAACCTCTTTGGAGCCTACAAGACAGCCAAATGAAACTATATCGGCAAGACCTTTGAATTGTCTCACCGAAATATACTCACTCTTGCCTATCAACAAGACACTACCCCATCGGTCAAGCTCCAAACTCTTTCACCGACCTATTTAGTCATTCCGATGAGCGGCTTCCGAAAATACTTCATCAGCAAGATACAACAAAATGTCTCACCGATATGCCCTTATCGGGTTGACAATGGCTATCAGCAACCACCTTTCTCCCTTCTGCCGATGAGGTGACTCATGCCGACATATATTACATTGGCCGCACTTCCCTGTCGTCTCTCCAATCGGTGAGAGCATGAACTGTCAACTACCATTCACAATCTTACGCCGATATGCCTCCTCACGCCGACGGGACCTTTGCTTCTACACACATTGGAGACCTTCCTCCATCGGCAAGACACCCATTGTCGGCGCAACTTCCTTTCTTTTTGTCGACGCAATTCTCATACTGATGAACCGTTTGCCTTTCTGTTGAACCAGTGAACCCAATAAACTGATGAACTGGTTCAATCCATTGGTTCAACGGCTAGGTTCAACCCAATGGTTCAATGCCTAGGTTCAATCTAATGGTTCAATGCCGATACCTTCTTTGTCGGCAACACAAATGTCACTCGCGCCAATGGCTTCTAACACACATTCTTTGACCTTGAACCCGTGAACCATTGAACTGATGAACCGGTTCAATCTGATGGTTCAATGGCGAGGTTCAACACTGAGGTTCAACCTTCTCCTTCAGCGAGACTCCCTTGTTTGTCACCCCGATCGGTGCGACCTCCTACTATCAGCCCACGAACAATTTCTTAGCCCGATGCCTTATGTCATGCCGAAATACCTACACCAACCCCTTTTGGCTAGACTTCTACTGTCGTTTTAACTTGAAGAACTTTCTCCGATGCTATGCTTCACCCCATTGGACTTAGTGCATACCATCGTCGGTGAAACTTACTACCATCGGACCAGCACACTTCCTCTTGGCTGATGCCCTGACTCTCGCCGATGGGCCGAATACAGAATACCTACAGAAAGATTACTTCATACAGGTGACGGGTATTCACAACTGGTGTTTTCCCACCATGTAATAGCAAAACATTCAATCAATATACACTGGACATATACACCCATGGAAATTGCAACAACAAGAGACACTGAGAGATTTCTTGAAGTGGTTCTGCAATTCCTAACCTTCCATACCTAGAACGAATAAACAAAGTTGGGGAATTAATCTACAAGTCCATTCCACTGATTTCCCCAAAAATCTGCCAGTGGAATGGATTTATCCACTCAGTTTGACCACAGAGACACAAAACTATATTCTATACAGACACTACACAGAAGAAATTTCTACACAGAGTAATCTACACTAGATATTTACATAGTTTTCAGAATCTGGAAGGAAAAACAACAAATTGCAGAACTTCTATTTTTTTCTTGATGTTCAGAATTACATTCAACTATTCAGAGACCAGACCCAAAAACTATCACCGTCCCCTCTACAAAGGTTTTCCCCTTTTTATCTTTTTCAATGCGAGGGACTGACATTCCTCTGTTTATGGGATTTGATCTTTTCAAAATTATAGGTGGAAACCCTTAATCTATTACAAATGACATCTGTTTTGCATAAGATAGCAAAACTCTTAAAGCTAAGACACCTTGATTAACCTCCCCTTAATCCAAGCTGTCAGAAGCTTCATACAGAAAATGCTAACATTACATTATAAACAGGAAATGCTAACATTGGATGTTACATTTGAAGATGCTATAGATAACATGAAATGTTAAATTAAAGTTAGTCTTCTTCTCCTTCCTCTTGTGTATATTGGTCCTATTGAAGGGGTGCACCTGCACCACTTCCCAGCAGGCAACATTCATCTGCTGTAGTGTGCTACTGTTGATTATCAATAGTCCTACCATAGTCCTTCCTTCATTGACACCTAGAATGATCTCCTTGCCCTGACAAAATCAATGGTCATATAGCAATGGGCCTCCGATATGCTTTACAGGTGTCTTCATCTCGAAGCTGGGCAGAAGAAAATGGGCCATCTTTCTTTTGGCTATGCAGAAGTGTTCTAAGCCCTTCACGTGGCCCCCTTTTGATGTACTTTTTATTTCTATCGAGAATAGGCCACGTGCCCTCATCTCGCAGTTGCGTAGAAGGAAGGTGATGTTAGCTTCAGTGGCTTATGGGCTATGCGATATCCAGATGCACTCGTCAATTTTTTCTTCACAACATGGAGAAGCCATCATCCTCATGGATATCCATCTTCAGGATATTAAATCAATATCTAGATCTTAACTTAATATTTGGATGCCACTTTATGCACTACCCTTTGAAAATCCTAATCATGTCATCAACATGAAGAACTTTGTTCAAGAGCAGATGTGGATGGCATCATCAAGATATTAGCACAACATGACAATATACTAGAGGTGGAATGTTTGGATGACATCATCACCATATGCACTTCTTTGGAGAGGGGGTCTAGATGATGTCATCAAGATATTCACAAGGTCATGGATATTAACTTAGGTTCTAGATATTATGAATATCCGGATGACGTCATCGTCGTATTCACAAGGGTTTGCACATTTGCAAAGAACCCAGATATTAGTTAAGATCTGAATATGAAAGGGATATCGAGACCTTAGTTAAGGTCCAAGATATTATGGTAATATCTAGGATGTTAGCTAATATCTAGATGACATCATCAGGATATTGATGCCAAAATGACTAAGTAAAAGATGGAAAATCTCTGTGAAGGAAGACTTGAAGGCAAGAGATTTCTGGGTTTTTCTGGGTTTTTTGCAAGAATTATCTAGATGAGATCCTAGGGATTTTAGCAAGGTAAAGCATGAGGATCATGAAGGATTTAGTATTTTCCTCCTTCTATTGAGGTTTTCTCTGATCAAAATTTTCTTATAGGAGGAGGCGAACATGAATATTTTGGGGCTAGGGAAAATATGAAAACACATATATTCTCTAATATACAGTCACCAAATGGTATAATGAAGAAAATGACCACTCATCAAGTTCAATAATTATTGTGTAAGGGTGGTGCAGTAGCACCAAGATATCTAGGTTTTATTTGATCTTCAAGTATTTTGTTTTGGTTTAATAAGGTCCTTGAGACCATCTCCATGTTGTAATAAGGCTTGAATGCCATGCTTGTAAAAGGACTATGTCCAAATAACTAGAACCTATTCTCATGTTGTAAGTCCTAAGGAGGACACTCATATTGTAAAGGCAGTCATATGTTTCTTTACTTTTGTAGCCCTCCTAAGGTATGTAGGAGGCAATCCTCTTGGTTGTTAGCATGTCAAAGATTAGAAGGTGTATTAGAACCTTGTCCAAGATTAACCAAATATTGGAAAGCATTGTTAAACACAAAACTGTTGATACAATCCTAAAGAGGAAAGTTACAAAACTGTAATTTGTTGTAGACTGGGCAGTTGATGGTTGGGGAATAGTTCTTCACTCCCTCCAATGATCCAACTACCCTCCAACATGTAGAAGGCATCGGGGCAGGCTTCAAAAAGCCTTGAAACTGTTCATTTTGTGGAGTGAAGAAAGATTGAGGTGAAATAAATAAAGAAATAACCATTCTCTTGCATTTTTTGTGTTTTTTTCTGCTGTTACCAGCCCGTACCTGATCCTGTACGAAATAGTCATAGCCCATGAGTATAATGGATGATTAGAGGATTGAGACATCTTTGATTTGAGCATTTTTTGAGGTCTTGACAGTAAACTAGGTGGAAGAAATCATTGGTTTTCTATTGACTGTGGTAAACCCTGAGTTAGGGCTTCTTCTGAACAACACGATGGATTTCTACTCATTCCACTGATCTTTTATGTTTATGATCAGTGGAATGGATTGTATAATAGTTAGGGCAAAGTCTTGTGAGGATTTTGGAGGCAGGAGAATGGTTTGGACTAATTTTACCATGTAGATAACCCTGCAGAGCCATGTGTTGGGACTTAGAGAAGGACAACAGCAATTAGGTGATGACCTTTGACTATGGAAGTGGAGATGTTGTAAAGTATCAGTCATCATCAATGGTGCAAGATGCTCTAGATCTAGCAATGATCCTATGACAAGAGGTAGGAAGAGACCTCTCTGAGAAATCAGTCCACTTTGCCTTATTTTGTCTCTGTCAGTCCTCCCAAGAGATAGTCACCACAAGGAAGAAACTAGGTATGTTTGGCATGTTATTGATTCGTCAAGGAAGACATTAGATGTTTGGCATGTTATAGATTTGGCATGTTGTATGAGATGGAGTTTTTCTTAATAGAGACCAGCATAAGAAGGATATTATGACTGTCATACTAATGGAGTAGTAAGGTTATGACTGTCTATGAAAGGCATAGTAGAGACTGTTGTCCTGCAGGTCCTGTATAGTGGAGATGGTGAAATATTAGGTGGAGTTAGGAGTCTTGTGAGATGTGTCCTGAAGTCCCCTCACTTTGTGTCTTGAACATGTATTTTTTTGAGTTAAAACCCTGCCTTATGAGAAGTCTGATCTTTGTTAAAGACGGTGAACCTTGAGAGTCATTTTATTGAAGGTTTGAAGTGTCCTTCTCAGTACGAGGTTGTCTGCATCATTTATGGTATTAGAGCTACTGGTAGGTCCTTGAGGGAGTGGTAGGATCTTGTGAAAGAGTAAGGGTTTTTGAGAGTTATATGGATGCCTCCTAAGAATTAGATGGCTAGGGAGAATACTGAATTGAGGGAAGCCTTAGAGGCTAGAGAAAAAGAGTTGAGGGATAGAAGAGAACAAGATGTTGCAAGGGAAAGAGAGTTAAGGCAAGTGAGAAGAGAGAATGCATGAATCTTGGCAAGGTTGGAAGCATTGGAGAAGAATCCTATAAGGGATGAACAAAATGATTCAGAAGGAGATGAGGAGGCAGATGAGAATCCTCCTGAGGATGAATTGGATCCTGAAGAGAAGAAATTTATGAGATTGCTGAAGGCAGTCCAAGGTAGTGGAACAAAGGCAAACATAGAGTTACCTATCTATCAAGGGAAGATGGACAGTGAAGAGGTATTAGGGTGGATAGATGCCCTTGAAAATTTCTTTAAGTATGAGGAAATGAGTGATGAGAAGAAGGTTAAATTTGCAAAAACAAAACTGAGAGGAACAACACTTACATGGTGGAGTAGTGTGCAAACAGAAAGAGTGGCTAGAGGTGAAACTAGAATCACTTCTTGGGGTAGGATGAAGGATATGATGAAGGATCAATTTCTTCCATCCGATTACTCCATTCAAACAAAGAGGATGAGGTAGAATTTGAAGCAGAAAGACATGGATGTTATGTCCTATACTGAGCAATTTCATAAGCTTAGTATTAGAGGAGGATTGGAAGATGAAGAAGAGAAAGTGGCAAGATACCTTAATGGGCTTAGGTATAACTTGCAAGATGAGATTGTTTTGACAATACTAAAATCACTTGGAGAATGTTTTCAGTTAGCCATAAGGGCTGAAGAGAGGGTGAAGAGGAAACAAGAAAGACAAGGAAGTAGTGGAAGAGGATATAGAGGTAGGGGCAGACCTACTAATGAAGTACATAACAACAATGAGAAAGGAAAAGAGTTTTCTATAGATCAAAGAGGTGGATATAGAGGTGGAGGTAGATTTGGATCAAGTAGAGGAGTATTCATAGGTAAATGTTATCATTGCAATGAAGTGGGACACACATCTTTCAAATGTCCTAAGAAGGATGATGCTAATAAGAGCAAGGATAGAAGAGTTCATTTGGCACAAGAAGAGGAAAAGAAAGAAGAATAGGAAATGTCATTAGCCTCTCTAGTAATGGTTGGAGAAATGCTCATGGTGGAAAAAGGCAAAATACAGCAAACACCACAGGTATCCATTTTTAAAACTAATTGTTTAAGCCATGGAAAAGTATGCAAGTTGATTATAGATTCAGGTTCACATCATAATTTAGTCTCTTGGGATATGGTGCATAAGTTGGGATTGAAGACATTTGATCATCCTAGTCCTTACAATGCCACTTAGGTAAGTCAAGAGCAGCAAGTAAAGGTTAATCAGAGAGCATATGTTGATTTTTCAATTGGTCCATATCAAGATTATGTTTTGTGTGATGTTATTTCAATGACATGTGGGCATATAATTTTGGGTAGACCATGGCAACATTTAAGGAGGACAATTCATGATGGTTATACTAATAACTATTTGGTGCACAAAGATGGTAAAAAGCTCAAACTAATGCCTTTACCTTGTGAAGACAAGAAGGAATATGTTACTATCTATTTTGGAGAGAAATTGAAGTTGGATGGGCAGGTTAAGAATGATTGGAAATAGCCGGAATAGTTGCAGCAGAGAAAGGTGGATGACAGTCCTAAAGAACAATAGGTTTGGGACTTGAGTTATGTCAAAATTGGGGACATTGACTGTCCTATCAGGAGGTAGAAGAAGGAAAGCAAACAACAGATAGTACAGGGAGGAATAAATCAGAACATCAAGATGGGAAGAGCAGAAGCATTGCAGTAGCAGGGTCCTAGGCAAGGACATCACAACATGTTTTATGATGCTAACACTGTTTGTAAGAGCCATGCAGGTTGGAGAAGGAGAAGGATCACCCTTGGAGAGTTCATGTTTCCTATCACAAGTCAGAGGAATAGTCTATTTAAAGATTGAAGAATGTTTGGAGTAGATCCCATAACTCTTGGGACAAGAGTTTTCATCATGCCGGGGAGTATGGTGCAGGAGCACCAAGATATCTAAGTCTTACTTGATCTTCAAGTATTTTGTTTTGGTTTAATAAGGTCCTTGAGACCATCTCCATGTCGTAATAAGGTTTGAATGCCATGCTTGTAAAAGGACTATGTCCAAATAACTAGAACCTATTCTCATGTTGTAAGTCCTAAGGAGGACACTCATATTGTAAAGGCAGTCATATGTTTCTTTACTTTTGTAGCCCTCCTAAGGTATGTAGGAGGCAATCCTCTTGGTTGTTAGCATGTCAAAGGTTAGAAGGTGTATTAGAACCTTGTCCAAGGTTAACCAAATGTTGGAAAGCATTGTTAAACACAAAACTGTCGATACAGTCCTAAAGAGGACAGTTACAAAACTGTAATTTGTTGTAGATCGGGTAGTTGATGGTTGGGGAATAGTTTTTCACTCCCTCCATCGATCCAACTAGCCTCCAACATGTAGAAAGCCTCAGGGCAGGCTTCAAAAAGCCTTGAAACTATTCATTTTGGGGAGTGAAGAAAGATTGAGGTGAAATAAATAAAGAAATAACCGTTCTCTTGCATTTTCTGTGTTTTTTCTGTTGTTACCATCTCGTACCTGATCCTGTATGGAACAGTCATAGCCCATGAGTATAATGGATGATTAGAGGATTGAGATAGATTTGATTTCAGCATTGTTTGAGGTCTTGATAGTAAACTAGGTGGAAGAAATTGTTGGTTTTCTATTGAATGTGGTAAACCCTGAGTTAGGGCTTCTTCTAAACAACTCGATGGATTTCTCCTCATTCCACTGATCTTTTCTGTTTATGATCAGTGGAATGGATTGTATAATAGTTAGGGCAAAGTCTTGTGAGGATTTTGGAGGTAGGAGAATGGTTTGGACTAACTTTACCATGTAGATAACCCTGCAGAGCCATGTGTTGGGACTTAGAGAAGGACAACAACAATTAGGTGATGACCTCTAACTGTGGAAGTGGAGATGTTGTGAAGTATCAGTCATTATCAATGGTGCAAGATGCTCTAGATCTAGCAATGATCCTGTGACAAGAGGTAGGAAGAGACCTCTCTGAGAAATCAGTCCACTTTGCCTTATTATGTCTCTGTCAGTCCTCCAAAGAGACAGTCACCACAAGGAAGAAACTAGGTATGTTTGGCATGTTATTGATTTGTCAAGGAAGACATTAGATGTTTGGAATGTTATAGATTTGGCATGTTGTATGAGATGGAGTTTGTCTTAATAGAGACGACCATAAGAAGGATATTGTAACTGTCATACTAATGGAGTAGTAAGGTTATGACTGTCTATGAAAGGCATAGTAGAGACTGTTGTCCTGTAGGTCTTGTACAATGGAGATGGTGAAATATTAGGTGGAGTTAGGAGTCTTGTGAGATGTGTCCTAAAGTCCCCTCACTTTGTGTCATGAACATGTATTGTGTTGAGTTAAAACCCTACCTTATGAAAAGTCTAATCTCTGTTAAAGACAGTGAACCTTGAGAGCTATTTTGTTGAAGGTTTGAAGTGTCCTTCTCAGTACGAGGTTGTCTGTATCAAAGGGCCATGCCTTCACAATAATGTAATATATTATAATTATAATATTATAGCAGTAAAAATTGCATACCCATGGACTTTTTCCTTATGTTTTGGACCCACAATGATTATGTTGTCTTTAATGATTGAACAATATGTAAGATAGTCTAATTTGTATAGAAGTTGGTAAGTGATCTTACTTGTTTCTAAATCCCATCATCACACATTGTGAGATTTCACTCCATTCCATAAATAGTTTGTTTAACCTCTTAGGTTTAGATACCTATATGCAAACTTAATCTAGATCAGGCCTATGATCATGGATCTAACCCCAGAATTTTTAAAATTTAAATTCAAACTCAAACTTTTCCTACCCTTTTCACTAGTCATTATGAGCTAACTAAAGTGTGAATTATACCAAATTACTCACTATAGAGGTCCATTGAAAGAATAACCCTAATTTGGAATGGAACATTTATGGGTTATCAAAAGAAGCATGTTATGGTTTTATTAATAAAATGTTTATGAGAGCATCATAGTAGAATTATCAAAGCATTTTTTAGAGCATGTTATCCTAGGTCCAATGTATGCTTGTTTTCTATCTTCAAATTTGTGATCAAAGTCATAAAGTTGGTTTGCTAGGGTTTTAAACATGGAGAACCTAACCCTAGTGATTTACTAAATTCTCAAAGGTTTATAAACACTGTTCATCCTTATAGCACTTAGATATTAGGGAAGCAAAGAAAATATATTGCAGATAGAGGATATGAATTTAAAGCTATGGAAAATAATTTTTTAACATTTTGAGAAATATTTCTACATCAAAATTAAAACTAAGCACCTACGATTTTTTTAATAATTTCTCTATTTACTTTCCATACTTATTTACAATTTGTGGCAACAATCAACCCCAACTTTATTAGCTAAGTTAATGTTTACTTCCATCAATTGTATTTATTTTATTAGCTTGAATGAAATTAATTAAGATGTGATAAAACTCTTACAAATATAAAAATATAATTAATATATTAATATTAATACTTATATGTTTAAAAACTATATAAAATTATAAATATAACATAATTAATATTATTATATTTTTAATAAAATATTGTATAATTTATATTAATTAAATTTTATTTATATACTACAATAATATTAATTATGTTATACTTATAAGTACATAATTTTTAAACATATAGATTTTAAAATTAATATATTATATTAATTGATATTATAGAATAATAATATATTATTAATGATTAATAAGCTACTGGAACTAGTGCATTGGTGACTTCTAAAAGATAAGTTTATACTTACAATGAATCATTCCTCTATTACTTGATTACTCACATTTAATATTATGTGGCTAACAAGTAGATAGTGAGATTAATTTGGTTAGTTAGTGGATGGGAATTTTTCAGTTTCTATGTAGAAAAAATAATGAAATAGCATCACATGTATCCATGCATTCACAATGCACCATGGGTGCATTGCATATGTTGGATATACATTATTGTTTACACATACTCCCATGCATTATGCATATAGTATTCATATCCACACATATTCCTATACATAACAAAAATTTATTTCATCTTATACCTTATTGGAGAAATTTTCTATTTTTATTCTCATTCAATTCTAAGAAACTCATTTAGTAATTTACCAATTCTTCTTTGGGGCTATGTGAGAAAAATCAGTGCTATTAAGGTAAGATTCTATGGTTAAACTAATCGAAAGAATAGGGCCAACAATGAGAGAGGGATCCTCTCTCCTACACTTCAATCTCTTCACAACTTGGGAGGTTGTTCCTTTCAAGATCCTATGGGTATTACATGTATCTAGACTCAAGATATCTTAAAAGAACAAAATATGCTAGATATTTTCTAACTTTGATCAATTTTTTTCAAACTATCTGCTAATTTAGACTAGGCCTTCAAGACATGGGGATGAATCCAATCTATGTATTAATAACCCACATTGTGTTATTCATTAGCAAGATAATGAGATGATCTTTATATTGTATAGAGGTACAATCACATTTTCATAAGAAAAAGATCTAGAAATCAAAGCTAAATCTAACAATCTTTTGTACCAATATGTCTAGTGTGAATAGGTAAATAGAATATACTGAACTTCATGTGATTTTCACTATTATAAAGAAAAGTGTGGTTAGAATCCTACAAATTAGTTTCAATTTCTATGCACACATATAAAACTAAGCAATCTAAGGAAGATAATTCAAATACCCTATAGTCTCTAGAGAGTTTAATATCCTAGACCTTGTCTTTAAAGGCTTAAACCATCAATGCTATTATAATTTACCACATAGAAAATCATTCTTAGTACTCCATTATTTTTATTAAGAAATCCATGTACTGTATGAAAATTTTTATAGAAATTTAAGAAAATGCATAATAATTAGTTTTACTAATAGATACAATGAATGCATATCTATAATGAAAGATTTCTTGAAGAAATCAACAAGATAATGGAGACAATTTGAACATGCAAAAGGAATTGAGTCTTATCTTGATTTGTAGAAGAAGGAATATCTAAATTACAATACAACATCTCACTCAAAAAATAACTTTACACAATGAATCAATTATTATCCTTAAATGGATCATTACACCTATTTTATTTACAAAGTTTCTAACCCCTTTTACAATGTTTGTAGCTCCTATTTATAGCTAAATGAAAAATCTTATCTCACTTGGATGATTGACACTTGTCGTTTAGTATTATAATCTTGAAAATCTAAGATAGTTTATAATGTATTCTTGGGGTGACCTATTGGTGGGAATCCTAATTGATTTTAGTGGGCTTTGGAAAGAAAATTTATGAATTGATTGATTTAAAAACCAATAGTGGTAGAAAATAGTCCACAAAGTAGGCTTGATAGGACCAAATAGAAAGTTTATTAACTAGCCCACTATCACCCAAAATGACATGACCACACACCTCTAAATATGAAGTTAAAATGAGGTATTAAGATTAGGAAAAGCATCCTCACAAATAGCATTAAGAACTATAGAAACAATTCAATTACAACATTGAAAACCCTAGAAAAAGAAAGTATGCATACATTCAATATGATGCTTATATAAAAACTTTGAACCAACAAAGCTACAGAAAATACAATACTACTAAGACACTTTGTCTTCTTTCTACAAAAGTCACTTACTAGGACTACTCATTTAATAAAATAATTTTTGGTGAGGGAGTGAATCCCTACCCCTTATATAACCTAATGATTTGAACCATTATCAATTTAATAACTATTGTATGAGTTGTTCAACCTTTTTGATAATCTTAGATAATAACCTAAAATGTCTTATCATTCTATCACATGGCACTAGATAAACTATTGACCCTTCATTATTAAATTATTTTCCTCTACAATTATCCATTTCACAAATTGACATATTGAAATGAATATCTCTAAAGATATCTCGTACAAATGATTTCCCATTTGGAAATGATCTCTTTATTATCTCCATGGTGTTATCTTTTATGCATAGATGCTACCATTGGTCAGCTTTTACTTTTTCTCTAACT
The DNA here is from genome assembly GCA_027924645.1 of Cunninghamia lanceolata. Taxonomy (NCBI): domain Eukaryota; kingdom Viridiplantae; phylum Streptophyta; class Pinopsida; order Cupressales; family Cupressaceae; genus Cunninghamia; species Cunninghamia lanceolata. The sequence goes on from BSBN01000391.1 coordinate 18,104,689, forward strand.
AACTTATCTAATTCTCTTTGTATCAAAGTGACACTTCAATATAACCCTTACATAGTGTTGTACTCAAGGCATCAATCAAATAAAAATGGAAAGAATAAAACAATGATAATAGCCTTTGGAAAAACATTTCATGCACTTGTCAAACTCTTCATCACCAAGCCAATCTACCTCTAAAATCACCTTAGACTTATTTATCTTAGTGTTGTACCTAGCATCTTGGACCACCTTCACCTTTCTAATAAAGTTATGCAATTTAGTTTGTAAGGCTAAATCCTTGTAAATTTTGTAAATGAGTAAACTGATATCAACCTTTTCATCTTGTAGTAAGGGGTTAACAAAAAAAGAAACAAACCCTCAAAAATACTCTTTCAATGCCCAAAGGACCTTCGTATCTCTATTTGATTCCATTACTAAAGGAATACCAAAATCAATCAAGACTTGGAATTTACCAAATTTATCCTTTAAGGGAGTCTTTATCTTATTGATAAATGCAAAGACATCATATAACAGTTTTGATACCTCATAAACCTCTACAATCTTATTTGGGCTCCTAAATTCATATTTACCATTCATACAAGTAGTTTTCATTGTGATAACAAGCTAGGAAGCCACTTCATATTAATCTTTGTGAATTTTAGGCTCAAATTCTACACTTGATCTATGGCCTTTTACTGGTGATCATGGCATTCCCACAAGTCAACTACCATCCTAGTGAGATTTGAAATTGTAAAACTAGGGATGCTCTTTATGAGTTCCTCAATTTCTTGCCTTGCCTTAGTGAGCCACTTCCTTTTCTCCTCCTCCAATATTTTTACTTGATCCATAAGCTTCTCCATATCTTCTTGTGATAAATTTACACCCTAAGTTGTGTCGGGAGAAGGCTTTATTAATCTTGAGCTCAAAGATTTGATTTTGGCTAAATAGTATGCTAACTTGCCCTTTTATTCTCCATGCTACATATTCAATTTAATAATGTCCTATAATAACATTTCATAATCCTTTTATAATTTCCTAATGGAGGCCTTATTGAATTGTGCAGTATCCATAACTAACGATGTAGCCTCTAGAGTTGGGTTATCCCCCACTTTTGTAACAATTAGTTGGCCAATTTGTAACATCCCAACTAGAATATTAAATAACCTCAAACACAAATAATGCAAAAATCTCATTTCTCTATTTTTTATATACCAAAATTCAATAATATTACATTTGCAATTTCCAAAGTACAATACATAATTTCAAAAGATGGTCGCTTCACATGTGACTAGAATATTTCATATTTTTATCATGAACATTAAATAGATGGTCACATTCCTTGCAACTTACAATATTTATCAATTTCATTTACATAATAAGTAATGTTTCCTTTTTAGAAGTCTTGGGCAGTCAACTATAGGAGAGAGATAGAGCATCACCCTAGTACTTTTCCTCCAATGAAAGACCAATGGTCCCTCGCACACCTTTCTTCTAGAAGTGGCCCTTCCCTTTGTGAGGGTGTAGATAATGAGAATCAATTGATTCTTTATTCCATCTGAGAACTAGTGAAGTGTCCTAGCTAATAAAAATTGGGCTTACAACACTAGTCTAGATCTTTCTATGTATAACCCACTCTAATGGTTCAGTTATCTATTACATAGTGAACTGACAATGTAAGCAGTGACTTTTGCATTACTTTGGCAAAATTTTTGAATATAAATAAACTCATATTTTCACTCACTCTTTTCTTGACTTAGAGACAAGATTCTATTAATTCAATATATAACATATATATGACAACACTCTTTGACTTGTTTATACAATATTAGTCTTAAAGACATACAATATTCCCTTATCTATTAGTCAACTAGACAAGTATAGGGTGAGAGGTTAGGTGGCTTATGAAACATACATTGAGTCCCTCTTTGTATCCTTGCAATCACAAGTCTATAATGTCCTATCATTTACTCAATGGCTTGTCTACCTATTTCCACGCTCATTAGTATTCTTCTATAATAATATACAAGATTTTAAAATTTAAGTCATTTGGTTTAATGATTGAAGACTCTATCTATCTTAGTCTAGGAATGCATTCATCTTCAACTTTATTGAAGAAAAGTGATAACTTTATAATCTTTCATACTCGATACATTTCCTCTTGTAAATCGAAAGAGAATTCTAATAATAGTCCCTTTCTAAAAGAATATCTATAGAAAATTTGATCTTTCAATTCAATAGTTAGTGTAATACTTGGCATTCTTGTAGATATTCTTGGTCTAGACTAAATAATATAAACCCTTTCCAAAACTAGGATAAGATAGTTTAAGATAACTCTTAGTTACCTAAAGAATAACATTTATAGCATACTAATATTATTTTGCATATTAATAGAATGAGAAGTCTAAATATTTAGTTCATTTAAACAAACACATCAACTAATATCAAGCTTTAATCTTTTAATAACATTCAAGTGATAATATTTTCCTTATCAGTTAGCTATGACTCTTAGATAGGATACTATGAAAACATAGTGTTGTTACTTTGGTTTTTCACAATAGAAAATAAGACTCTTGGTGTACTACAATTTACTAAAAAGCTCTTATCACTTGATATCATAAAATTGAATGATTTAATTTGACCTTTACTTAGGTCACTGAGCACACCAACATTCAGTTGTACTTAGGTTGAACTAATCACATCATAGCTTGTATATATTACTCATCCTATACATACAATCGACCCTTATCATTTCTACAAGGTTTATTTAAGAATAGCCTTATATGGTTTATATATAAAACATAATAGCCATTTGACTTGACAAACATAGTCCTACGACTGTAGCTCAATCTTTAAGCTTGTATGATATTCACAGGATAGAATAACATATATGATACAAAGATATTAATACTTAATACAATTCTTATTGTTAACCATTATATAGTATAAAAATACAGACAGAAATTGCTATCATATACATATCAACAGTAAAGTCAAACTGATACAATATTTTATGATATCATGCATATCATTCAACCTCTTAAGGCACATAAAATAGGTTTTAACAATATAAATTCCATCTATTGTTTCTTGTAGATATAAGCTGGCATACACAATAAATCTAGACACAACTTACAATGAGGATGGTATGCTTACCTATAATGCTATATCAATCAAAATGATACCCCACAACTTCATTTCCTTCTTGCTTCCTTCTTTCTTCCCTCCTACTTTGTGCAAGGAAGAATCCTATTAAATAGTTTCTCCCCACTACTATCAGTTATACAATGGCATACTTACTTACGGTCCACTATTCCCTCAGCCATTCATGGCCTCACATGCTAGAAAAAGGGGAGTATGGAGCTATTTCTCCTCCCATGCCTCCAAGCATCTTGGGGAAAATACAATGGGAGTCTATCTACCATAGACATTACTCTTACTCAAACATAGACATAATATTTAACTGTAACTAAGCTTAAATAAAAATAATAATTTAAAATAAACAATAGTACACCTATTTTATAGATGTCTCTAATGTATTCCTTTGAATTCTTTAATTATGCTTATTCATGAACACAATTATCGATGATGGATTCTCACAAAGTCGACTTAGATCTTAACGACAAAATTAAGGTTTTTTAGTTGTTTACTCATGTTGACTTGGCATTAAAAGATGTACACTACCTTACTAACTTTCGATGTAGAAGATTTAGCCATCAAATTGATGATCACAAAAATTGACAAGTATAAAATGATCTTAGTGCTAAAAATATTTGTAAGATGACCCAAGACATATAGATTAAGACTCAATCCAAAATTAGTTTATCCTATAATAAGTATGTGTGAATGTTTCTAGATGGCATAAGCATCATTGTATTCATGTGATCTAGCATCCTCTCCATGGTGATACTCTCTCTCCTCATCTCGGAGGGGGAAAAGCACTATTCCTGCATCCACCTCAGTCTCACAATGGTAGTTAGTCCATTACATCATTTAACCATGTGCTTAATAATAATGTCATAAACAATTTTTTTTGCATATAAACTAATATGTAAATCAAATACATTTTCTTTCATTACTTTAATCATAATATTTTCTTCAACTAACTATTTGTCTTCTTTAAAATAAAAATGATAAGTATGTTTGTTTAAAAACAGGGTGTGAGATATCTCCCCCCTTAGAGATCATCATCCTTGATGATTATGTCCAAAACAAAATAAATATATCAAATATGTTCTTTTACATCATGCTTGCATAAAAAAATGTTGAAAATTTTGATAAAAATCATTGTAATCCTGCCAAGTAGCATTTTCCTCCAAATATTGGTCCCACTGGACCTTGCACTGGGTAACCTCTCTATTACATAGGTAGAGCTTGCCTACCTCAGGCACCTTGAGAGGCTTGATCATGACCACCCTAGGTCTTGTATGTGGACAGAATTGTAGTAAAGTTTATGATTAGATCTTGCTATGTATTTCTTTAAGTAAGATACATGGAAAACATCATGCATTCTAGCAAGAGCTAGTGGTGGAGCTATCCTGTAAGAAATTGGATTAACCACTTCTAGGACTTCAAAATGTCCCACATATCTAGGTGTTTCTTTGGAAAACTTCCCAAAATTAAGATGGATTTTATGAGGTTGCAGTCTCAAGAGAACTTTATCTCCTACTGACAATACTCGTGGAGTATGTTTGGCATCAGCATAGCTTTTTGCCTATCATTGGCTTTTTCTAATCTTTTCTTGATTAGCTTAGCTTTCTCTTCCATTTGTGTTATCAATTCTGGTCCAAGGTGAACCCTATCTTCTAGCTTATCCTAGCTTATAAAAGTTTGACACTTTCTACCATACAATTCTTCAAAAGGAGCCATTTTAAAATTATTTAATGATATGAATTGTTATAGGAAAATTCAACAAGTGGAAGGTACACTTCCCATTTATATTGTTGATCCATGCAGGACATCCTCAACAAGTCTTATAGTACTTGGTTTCTTTGTTTGTCCATTGTTTTTGGATGATAGGCCAACCTTATGTTTAACTAAGTCCGAAGCGCTGAGAATAATGTTTGGCAAAATCTTGAGGTCATCCACACATCTCTATCTGAGATAATCTTTTATGGAACTCCATGTAATCTAAAGACCTCTTGAATGAATTTCTTAGCAATTATATGTGCCCCATCAGTAGGATTTCTAGCTATAAAATGTGCTACCTTGGTTAGCTTATCTACCACTACTAGGATTGCATCATGCCTATATCATGACATAGGCAATCCCTGAACAAAGTCCATACTAACTACCTACCTTTTCCATTCAAGAATTTCATGAGGATACAAAAGTCCTGCTAGATGTCAATTTTCAACTTTAACTCGCTGACACTATAAACATCTTTCTATGAATCTTGTACCATCATTGCTCATTCCGTACTAAAAATACAGGGGTTTTACATCTTCTAATAGTTTTGTCACACTTGGATGGCCAGAATAAGATGCAGAGTGTGCTTCTTTCCACACTAGGTTCCTCAAATTTTGCTAATTTGGGACATACATCCTATTCTTATACCTCATAAGTCCATCGAATTCAAAACTAAATCATTTGTATCTTGCATCCTAAGAATTTTCCTTTAGAGCCTTTAGGACTTGTTCGTAATACTCATCTCCTACTAATTTTTTCAATACTTGCTCTCTAAAATTAGATTGCACTCACAACATTGCCACAATATGCCTTCTACAGCTTAGGGCATCCACAACTCAGTTTTATTTGCCCTTGATATAACCAATTTTAAAATCATAATTAGATATAAGCTCCAACCACCTTCTTTATCAATAATTAAGGTTTGGTTAGGTGAAGATATACGTCAGACCTTTATTATCAGATTTAAGTTCAAATCACTTTCCAAGAAGATAGTGTCTCCATACTTGGAGAGTATAAACAATTGATGCACTAGCTCCAAATCATGTTTAGCATAATTTTTCTCATATGGTATCAACTTTCTAGACTCATAAGCCACTACTTTACCTTCTTGCATTAATATGCCACCTAATCCTTCTTCAGAGGCATCAATTATAACAACAAAAAGACCTTCTAGACTTGGAACTCAAAGGATTGGTGCCAAAGTCAACTTCTCCTTAAGGATTTTTAAGGCCTCTTCACACTTCTCTAACCATTCAAATAACTTCCTTTTTTGTTACAGAGAAGTAACAAGGTGGGTAAATTTGGACAAATTCAAAAGGAACTTCCTGTAGTATCCTACCAAGCCCATAAAACTACAAACTTCATGCACATTTCTAGGTGCATGCCATTCTAGAATAGATTTTATCGTAGAAGGGTCCACTAAAATTCCCTTTTCATAGATTATGTGGCCCAAATACTAAACTTCCTTCTAAAATAAGATACAATTGGATAGCTTACCGTACAACTTGTGCTCTCTAAGACGTTGCAAGACTATCCACAAATGTCGATAATGCCCTTCCACATTATTGGAGTAGATCAGGATATCATCAAGAAAAACTAAAACTTATCCAAATAGTCTCAGAATAAATTATTCATTAGATTCATAAAATTTTATGGGGCATTTGTTAACCCAAAAGGTAAAACCATGAATTCGTAATGCCCATACCTTGTTCAAAAGGTTGTCTTATGAATGTCCTCTCCTTCACCGTTAGTTGGTAATACCCTGACCTTAAGTTAATCTTTCAAAATATTGTTGCACCACACATTTGATCAAAAAGATCATCTATGCACAATAGAGGATACTTTTTCTTATCATTGCTTTGTTAAGCATATGATAGTCTATACATAAACGTAGGGTACTGTCCAATGTTCTTCTTGAATAAGAGTATTAGTGCTCCCCATGGTGATACACTAGGTCTAATAAACCCTTTAGTTAATAGTTCCTCAAGTTGGGCTTTCAACTCCATTATCTCAGGGGTTGTCATATGATACGGTGCCTTAGACACCAGTTTGGAACCAGGAATAATATCAACCAAAAAATTCAAAACCATTTTCAGGGGTAGACTTGGAAGATATTTAGGAAACACATCCTAATATTCTTGAAGAAAAGGATAGTCTTCCACTAAAGGTCCTTTTGGTTTCCCAAATTCCTCACCTTTTTCATTCAATTCTTCCATTTTGAAAGAAAATATTTGGCAAACCTTTCGACTAGCTCTCTTCATTTGCATTGCAAAAATTTGTCTGATTTTCATTTCTTGCTGCACTCTTGGAATTAGGACGACAATGCCAATGTCATCCAGACATTTGACTACCTTTTGTCTATGCTTCCAAAGCTAGTTCATACATAGGATGACATCATATGATCCTAGAAAGGCTACATATAGATTGAATTTGGTAGAAAAGTGGGTAAATTCTTGATCTAGCTTTGAATATGCATTGCTATACCTAAGCTCTTGTCTTCTTTGCATATTCTACTGACCATTGCTTCTCCATGAATCCAACTCATTTAGGAATTTTACAAAGTAAGCTTGGTGAAATAAAATTCTCAGTTGCTCATGTATCTATGAGAATTGAAATTGGAATGCTAAACAAGTAACCTGTAGTTTCAATGGGAGTAATTTGGTATTCTTCTTAGCATTTGTCCAAAGTGGTGTGGATCCTTTCTTGAAAGGTTGTTTGTTGTGATGGAAAAGGATTACCATGATAAGGTTTTCCTTGGCTCTCAGTGGGGCACTAATTATCATAGTGGTCTCCTCCACACGTAAAACATCCTCTAGGGGGACCTTTTTTTCCTGAAGGGTGGTTAGGATTATCATCATTCTTTTTAGAATTATTGTCTTTGTTCCCATCCTTGGGTTCATTTCTGTTGTACTTGGAACCTTTACCATGGTTTTCCCTCTAGATTTTGATTTCTGTTTCTCCTTTTGAAAGGTGTCAAAGAACAATTCCAATCAAATTTCTTGTGGGATTTCTCCCAATATGCAAAGATAGATTTGAGCTTTTTCTCTTGCTTGATGGCTTTCTCAAAGAATTGATCCATGGTTGTGGGTCCATAGATGTCCACTTCTTTGCCAATCTAATCATTCAAGCCCATAATAAACTTCCTTATTCTAAATCTCACATCCTTCTCATATTGTGGCACATGGACTTCAACAATCTGGTAAACTTTTCCTAGTATTCAGTGGCAGTCATATTGCCTTGACACATATTTTGGAAATCTGTTAATTTTTTATCAAAATACAATTGGGACAACCATCATTTTTGGAAAATGGCAACAAACTGATCACAAGTTAGACTTAAGGAACTCAACCCTATTTCTATTTTCTTATTCATTCACCATGTGGATGCTTCTCTTGCTAACTATTAGGCTCCCCACACAACCTTAGTGATCTCAAAATAATTCCTTATCTCAAAATATTTTTCAATCTCTGTCAACCAAGCCTCAGCTACACCTCCACTCACAGTGCCATCAAACTTAGGGGGAGTAACCTTCTTCATGTCTCTAGCTAACTCATTGGTGAGATGCATTTTTGCTACATTATGAATCAGAGAGTCCTATTTACTTACTCTCAGTTCACCAAGAAAATTAAATTCTTATCTTTCCTCATATTGGTGTTCCTAATTATTCTCTCCCCATCTAACTTCTTGTTCTTGGGTTTCCAATCTCTCTTTTGTTTCATTTAAAATAGAGAAGATTTGGTCTAATTTTTCCATTGGGTTATTTTCAAGATCTAGGCTGTTAAGGCTCCCTCTTGGTTGATTACTAGTTTGTTCCATAACAATAGTTATTCACACCTAACATTTGCATAGAAATTAATCAAAGCATTGAACTTTTGACATGCTATCATAAAACTTTAAATTCATAAAAATAGAAACTCAAAGATGTATCACATAAACATTTGTTTATACTAAAAGGGCCAACATTTTACTCCATTCACTCTTTGGATTTTTACATCCTTATTCAAATACAAAAAAAAATTATTTTCATTTATAAGAAGTGTCGATATATCACTTTTTGACAAAGGGATTTCCTCAGGTTACTCCTCCCCATCAAAATCAAATAAGACAAACTTTGTGGTTGGGTGTACTCATGAATACTCAACCAACACCTCTTTTCCTATTACATGTGCATCCTGACAACACCCAAAATGCATATCTCAGTGGGCAAATGGTTTACTACTCTTAACAATAGTAGGAGTTGATATCTTTTCTACTACTTCAATCTATTTCCTCCTTTCTAGGCGGATACATTTGAGTGGATCAGCTAGTGTCTCAAAATCAGTTAGCCAAGTTCCCTCTACATAGCTCACTGGTTCCTTCATTTTTGGCTCAGGAGATGCCTCTTTCTTAATGGTGATCTTAGGCATATCACTAGTTTTTATTTTCTTGGATCATTTCTCGTCCTTCTCTTTCTTGACATTTTGGAACAAGAATAATCATTTTATCATTAGCATATCTTGCCAAGCTGTAAAATTTCATAATGACCTCCTAGGTCCAAGTGTTGAACCTGGTAGCTCTGATACCATGTGTAACATCCCAATTGGAATATTAAATAACCTCAAACAAAAATAGTGCAAAAATCTCATTTCTCTTTTTTTTATATAACAAAATCCAATAATATTACATTTGCAATCTCCAAGTACAATACATAATTTCAAAAGATGGCCTCTTCACATGTGACCAGCAAATTTCATTTTTTTATCATAAACATATAACAGATGGCCAATTCATTGCGAGTTACAATATTTATCAATTTCACTTACATAATAAGTAATGTTTCTTATTCATAAGTCTTCGGCAATTAACTGTAGGAGAGAGAGAGAGCATCACCCTAGTGCTTTTCCTCCAACCATAGACCGATGGTCCCCCACAAACCTTCCTCTTGGACATGGTACTTCCCTTTGTGAGGGTGTATATAATGACAATCAACTAATTCTTTATGCCATTTGAGAACTAGTGAAGTGTCCTAGCTAATAATAATTGGGCTTACAACTCTAGTCTAGCTCTAGCTCTGTATAACTCGCTCTGATGGTTCAACTATCTATTACACAGTGAACTGAGAATGCAAGTAGTGACTTTTGCATTACTTTGGTGAAAGTTTCATATAAATAAAGTAATATGTTCACTCACTCATTTCTCGACTTGGAAACAACATTCTTATAATTCAGTATATAACATATATGTAGTGCCCCTCCATTCTCACTTTGGATGAGAAGGTGGTCGAGCTAAGGAGCATGAAGAAGAAGGTAAAATACTCGGAATACTTATGGTATGATAGACATGTTGATGGTAGGCTTACTATTATGATGTAGTTGATGACACTCATTGATGTTTATTATGATGACACTATTGATACTTTATGATTAGTACATTATGCTTATGTTGTGATTAGTTATAGGTTAATTAATTATGTAGATTAGTTTTACTACGTGATTAATGCCATTATTTGTCTATGTGTTATCTGGTTGTTTATTTACTAATGAATTTGTTTAATGTGGATACTTGTGAAGTGTTTTGTGAAAGGACAGTCTAGTATTACTCATAATGAGTACCCTACTACACTGCGATTCCCTGTCACTATGTGCCTCCTTGGATGATTATATGTATGTATTCGACACTTTTGTTTGCTGCAGGTTGCAGGTACCAAGCATCGACTCCACCTGAATTGGTAGGTTTGAGTGTGCCTTCATACCAATGAAAGTTGTTGAATGGACATAACATATGGTCCCCTAGCCTAGCCATCATCCTTGAAGAGGATGAGTATCCAGTTGTGTACCCTGTCGGTGTTGTTGGTTTGGTCAGGATAGCCAGTCATTGTTGTGGTAGTCTTGTTTTCCAATCTTACATAGTAGTCAGGTATGATTTGATAGTTAGGTTATTTTGTTAGTATTGTTTTGGTTATTGTTGCCTTAAAATAAAATAATTAGTTATGAAGCATTTTTGTTAAATAAATAAATATATAAATGTCCTTATGTAAATTTAGTTATGAAAAATATATTATTCTAGAAGTTAAGATAATAAATAATAATAATAATAGTAATAAATGTAATTACAACTAGATATAAATAAATATATAATATTTATGTGTTACCATAAAATATATTTATCTTGGTCTATTTGTAAAATGTTTAAAATAGCAAATTGTAAGATATTGTTCATGCAAGAGTTATTGCCTCTTGTGGGGGGAATCTTCTGGAAGATTTGAGGGGATTTCTTTTGCTAAAAATAGGGAGTTTTTGGGATGTATTTAGGGGGGAGACTTCTCTCTCATAATAATCTTTATTAGATGGAACTTTTGGAGGGAGACTGGTTTCTGGCTGCAGCAGTTGAATTTGGCATCGAATCTTCAGCCTAGTCAAGCAAGCCATATCATGTTCCTTGGGTTCCAATTTCTGTCTCATTTTTCTATTAAGCAAATGTTTGATTTATAATTTTTCCTATTGATGGTAATTTTCTTGAGATGTTAGAAGCCTTATTATCAGATCCAATTGTGCATGTATGTATCATTACATTTCTGGGAATCACTGATTGATGTGACTATCTATCTCTCACCTATTTCATCTCTTTTTTATAGTCTATTGCGTTAGCCATAACTTTCATTTTACAAACTAGGTTCCTCTAAGTTTTTTATATATGGTGCACAACCTAGTTACCAAAAACATATCCAACAATTGTCCATACTCAATTCATCGTTTTGAAGAAATGAATGTTTTCTGACTGACTACCTCTCAATCATTTCATCTCTATTTTTATAGTTTGTTGCATTAGCCATAACTTTCATTTTACGAACTGGGTTCCTCTAAAATTTTTATATATGGTGCATGACCTAGTTAGCTAAATTGTGTCTCAAAATTGTCCATACGCAGGTTGTTGTTTTGGAGATATGAATATTTTTTGATTGTCTACCTCTCAACCATTTCATCTCTATTTTTACAGTCTATTGTGTTAGCCATAACTTTCGTTTTATGGACTAGGTTCCTTTATGTTTTTGATATATGGTGCATGACCTAGTTTCCTAAATCATATCCAAAAACTTTCCATTGCTAGTTTGTCATTTTGGAGATATGAATATTTTGTGACTACCTACCTTTCACCCATTTCATCTCTGCTAAAACAGTTAGTTGCATCACCAATTACTCTATATTTTCAAATTGGGTTTCTTTGAAATTTTTTTATATAAGATTCATCTCTTACCTATGAAAACTATATCCAAAAAAGTTAGCATTACCCAGTTTGTCAATTCATAAATATGTATCAATTAGTGACAGAGATTCCTATGCCATCTTGATTGTTATTATTAAATCTACAAATCCATTCTATGGATATCCTTTAATCATTGCATTCCATAATTTGACATCTCTTTGAGGCAATTTGCTGAACAATTAATGCCCTTTGTCTGTGCTCTCACTTTTGTAAACATGTCTACTAGAGCATTTCCTTTTCAAAGTCTCTTATCATTATCAAAACATTATATATCTATATTCTTTCTGATGTAGTATCTATTCTTGCATATCTTAATCGATCATATTAGTATGTTTCTTTCTTAGTGGTTTATTTTAGTGTTTTTTGGTTTAAAATTATTCCATTATGATATGTTGAGTTAATTTTTAAATATGGTCTTGCTTGAAATTCCATTGTTAGTTATTAGTGTCAAGTAGTAATGATGTAATTAGTTTATTATTTTTTCTTTTGATTTTGAGTCTTATTGTTCTAATAGACTATCGTAATTAATAAATGTCAAGTCATTTAATTCGTCATTTCCACAATAGGAAATGGATGTTCTTATGTATAGTGGTATTGTCTTCAATTTACCAACTCTAGAGGTTAGGCTACTTGGGTTCCAGTTAAATATTGTGTCATATTGTTTAAATGTGTTTTTGATTTGAGATTATGCAGTGGAAGGGGGAAAGTTTTGTGGTTGAGAGGTTGGAATTAAATTTGTCTATGTATTGGTTTGCAAAAGATGGGTGCCTGACAGTTCCTTGTCCAGTTCCTTGTCCATGCATGATATTAATTTCATTTCTAGATGTTGATCAGGGGTTGCTAGTTGCATGTAGGAGAGTGGCTTCTATGTTGGGCCCGGTGCCCAAAGTGGTTGCCTAGGTAACCCCATGGAAGTTGTAATCAAGTGATAATTTAATAATTTATTTAGGTGGGTTGGGTAGTAATTCCCATAACAAGATAAGTATGATGCCTCACCCATGCCTTGAGTGCTCTCACAGGCTAAGGATGGGATGAGAAGGCCTGGTTGGCAAGGTCGACCTCCTTGTCTCCATGAGAGGATGTGTCAGCTCTGCATGTGTCACCCTATGGGGCCGGTGCCTAGAGAGAGGCTATCAGGGTGACCATAGATGGGGGGCAATTTCTAATGAGAGATAGCCTAGGTAACCCATGCTAGGACCATGCAATGACACTCTCCCTACTACATTCTGGTTACTTCCTCTTTATCTTGTGTTGTTGTATCTGGAGTATTGCCTTGTCTTGATGATTTGTATAGTCTTAATGATTTGAGTTGTATATGTCAAATCTGTATTTTCTTTCTTGTATCCTTTGACTCAGTGGAACCTCATTGTTATCTCCTAACTCGGGGGGTGGACCTTAGGGTTCCACATGGTTGGGTGGAAGAGCTTGATCCATTGGATTTCTTGGTCAACCTAGTTTGTGATCACTGCAGAAGTGTTACCAGTTCCAGATTTGTACTTGCATCCTCAGAGCTTTATTATAATTTCAAAATTCTATAATCTTATTGTATATTGTAAACTGATGTAATCAACCATGAATCTTGTAATCATGTAATCTTGTTTTTGAACTTTTGTAACTGTTCATATCTATAAATGGGTAATGTAATCTTCTTCTTTTGTACCATGAGCTTTATTACTTGTGTTGTTATAAATTATGGTTATCTAATGCAGTTGTGTTTCCCTAGAGATGTTAGTTTTACTTGTTGCTATTAGACCATGTTATGTTTTGTTATTACCACTTCTTTAGAAAAAAAAATATTTCACCCTTTTTATTGCTTAGTTAAACTTATCTTTAGGGTTGCATGGTGGGACATTACAATATATATGACAACACTCTTTGACTTGTTTATAAAATATTAGTCTTAAAGACATAATATTCTCTTCTCTACTCGTCAACTAGAAAAGTATAGGGTGAGATCTTAGGTGACTTAAGAAACATACATTGAGTCCCTCTATGCATCCTTGCAATCATAGGTCTATGATGTCCTATCATCTACTTGATGGCTTGTCTACCTATTTCCTTGCTCATCAATATTCTTCTATAATAATATACAAGATTTCAAATGACGTATTCATCTTCAACTTTACTGAAGAAAAGTAATAAGTTTATAATCTTTCATATTGGATACATTTCCTTTTGTAATTCAAAAGAGAATTCTAATTAAAATAGTCTATTTCTAAAAGAATATCTATAGAAAATTTGACCTTTCAATTCAATAGTGAGTGTAATACTCAACATTCTTGTAGCTATTCTCAGTCTAGACTAAATAATATAAACCCTTTCCAAAACTAGGATAAGATCATTTGAGATAACTCTTAGTTACCTAAAGAATAACATTTATAGCATACTAATATTCTTTTGCATGTTAATAGAATGAAAAGTCTAAATATCAAGTGCCTTTAAACAAAGACATTGACTAATATCAAGATTTAAAATTTTAATAAAATTCAATTGATGATATCTTCCTTATCAGTTAGCAAAAACTTTTAGATAGCATACTATGAAAACATACTGTTGTTACTTCATTTTTTCACAAGGGAAAATAAGACTCTCGGTCTACTACAGTTTACCAAAAGGGTCTTATCACTTGATATGATAAAATTGAATGACTTATATTGACCTTTACTTGAAAGTCACTAAGCACACCAACATTTATCCTTACTTAGGTTGAGTTAATTAAAGCATAGCTTGTATATTACTTGGCCTAACGTACAATCAACCCTTATGGTTTCTACAAGTTCTATTTAAAAATAACCTTATATAGTTTATATATAAAACATAATAGCCATTTGGCTTGACAAACATAGTCATATGATTGTAGCTTAGTCCATAAGCTTGTATAATATTCACAGCATAGAATAACATATATAATACAAAGATATTGATACATAATACAATTCTTATTGTCAATCATTATGCAGTATAAAAATACAGATAGAAACTACTGTCAAAGACATATCAACAGTGAAGTCAAACTGATACAATATTTTTTTATGATATCATGTATATCATTCGACCTCTTAAGGCACACAAAATAGGTTTTAACAATATAACTTCCATCTATTGTTTCTTGTAGATATAAGCTGGCGTACACAATGAATCTACATAATACATTAAGTGTGGAATGCTTACTTGTAATACTATACCAAGCAGAATGATACCCTGCAACTTCGTGCTTCCTTCATGCTTCCTTCCAAACCAGAGATTTGATTGCTTCCTTATTTCTTCCCTCATACTTTGTACAAGAAATAATCCTATTAAATCCTTTCTCCCCACTATCATCGGTTATGCAACTACATGCTTACTTACTCTCCACTATTCCCTCAGCCATCTGTGGCCTCACATGTTGGAAAAAGGGGAGTATGGAGCTACTACTCCTCCCCACTCCTCCAAGCATCTCGGGGAAAATATGATGGGAGTTTATCTACCATAGACTTTACTCCTACTCAAACTTAGACATTATATTTAATTGTAATTAAGCTTAAATAAATATAATAATTTAAAATAAATAATAGTACACCTATTTTATAGATGTCACTAATGCATTCTTTCAAATGCTTTAATTATTCTTATTCATTAGCACAATTATTGATGATGGATTCTCACAAAGTCAACATAGACCTTTACGACCAAATTAAACTTGTTTACTCATTTACTCACATCGACTTGGCATTCAAAGATGTACACTACCTTACTAATTATCAATGTAGAAGATTTAGCCATCTACTTGACGATGACAAAAAATAACAAGTATAAAATGATCTTAATGCTAAAATTATTTCTCAGATGACCAAAGACATAGAGATTAAGACTTAGTCTAAAATTGGCTTATCCTCTAATAAGTATGTGTGCATGTTTCCAGATGGCATAAGGATCATTTTATTCACATGATCTAGCATCCTCTCCATGGTGATACTTTCTCTCCTCATATCGGAGGGGGAAAAACACTATTCTTGCATCCATCTCACTTAAAGAATGGTTGTTAGTCTATTATATCATTTAAGTTTCACATACTTAATAATAATTTCATAAATAATTATTCTATGCATATAAACTAACATAAATCAAATGCATTTTCTATCATTACTTTAATCATAACATTTTCTTTGACTATGTGTTTTCTCAAAAATAAAAATGATAAGTATGTTTATTTAGAAATGGGGTGTGACACAATTAATCCTTGTTGGTCATCAAATACTTGAGGCTTTTAATGACTAAGATCAATGACCCGTAATTCCAAACCTTTAAGTGCCGGAAAGCTCATGATGTGAACTATCACATTAGAAATCTGTAAACATATTTCTGTCAACTTTTGAGGACATTATGGCATATTTTAGTGCCTCATATCTCGTTTTAGAAATTTTTAGGGGCTTTTCAGAAAATAAAAACTTTAATATCTTTCAGCTCACAAATGATCTTAGCTTGATTCCTTTGCGAAAGGTCTTATATTTCCATTATGAATATTTTTGCAAGTTTTCACTTCAATCCATGCCTAAATGCAAACTTTCCTAAAATGGCAGGTAAACTTTCCAAAACTAGCAGTTTGTTATTTTTAGCAGTTTTAGAAAAACTGAAAGTCCTACATCATTATTCAGGATATTATGGAACCAGAAACACTAATTATGGAAATAAATGAAAACAACTACAATGATTTTGAATTAACTTCTTTTTGGGTGATGCAAGATTGCCCTCACACCACTGGATGCTCCTGCATCATAGCTGGAAAGAAAAAAGAAAGTTAGCAAAAAATCTAGATAGGAAGGCTTCCCCTAACTTGGTGGAAGAAAGAGGTAGGTCTTTATGCAAATTATGAGTGAAGAAAAAATCTTTTGGAATTGATATAATTTAAATTGTTGGTGGATGAGATTTAAATAACGAAGCATTTATTTATAGTAGTTGTTATGGTGAGGAGTATGTATTTTGGATGAGGATTGTTTTGGTTATTTGATAATGGTAAGACATGAGTGCCATGGTGATTTTGATGGATGGAATTAAAATAATGTAATATTTATTTATGTCAACTATTATGGTGAGGAGTATGTATTATGCATGAGAATTGTACTAATTATTTGATAATGATAAGTTGTGAAGTGGGTGCTGCTAGAAATCTTATTTTATGTTTTATTTTGCCAAGTGGTTAGTGAGTCCCCTTGACTCCCCCTATATCATGGATTTTTAAAAAATCCATTTGTGTGTGTGACATGGCCTATGGAGTAGCTTGTTGTTTTGTATATGTGTTGTGCAACTAGTTTTCTTCTAGCTCGGGGGTGGACTTGTTTTCAAGTGCTACGGTTGGGAGGTGAGCTAGATTGGTCATGGGACCTTTTTGATATGTGATGTTGTTGATTTACACTTAGTACGGGATGCACACTTCAATAAAAAAGTTTGTTAAACATCAATATTTATGTCTTAAAAGATCTAGGTTTAACACTGTAAGAATATATGAGATCAAGCTATCTCTTTGCTATATATTGTGGTTGAAGTCAAAAGGAAATGATAAAAATTTATTTTCCATGACATTGTAAGGTCATCCTTTGTCAAACCTATATTAAATTTTGTATTTCTATTTGAAGAAGACATTCTCTTCTTGTAATTATTGAGCATCTATGGTTATACCAAATCAATAATTTTTAAAGGACGTGAGGAGATGTAATGAATGAAAGACTAATAGTTGATGATAGAATCTAGATTTTCCTTCATTTATTGTTCTTTACTTGTTTTCATAGCATTCCTTATGTAGGCCTATATAGGAATTAAAAAAGATTGTTTGTATTTATAAGCTAAAAACAAATGCATTGTAGCTTATCTCTTTTACAAATTTTTTGATTCTGTGTATCTTCTCAACTTGTGAATGCAAACCAAAATTAAATGGCATGTGCAGAAAATTTATGCTTGTGGAAGTATAATGAACTTGATTAGGCCTGTAGAGAATTATATATTTTCTTCATTCTAGTTCATTATTCACCTAAGATAACTACTATAAGTAATTTATATACCTATGGAGAACACCATACTCTATTATGTATCCTATTTATTTTACCTTTATTTCTTCTACTAGAAATAATTCCATAGATTAACATTTCTTATTCACCACTATGTTCATTTGTCCACTACTTTATCAAGTTAAAACAACTATATGAAATTATAAAGTATTGAACATGTTTATCTATGTAAACCTTTTCTGTACATATTTTCTTAGAGATATAATCATTTATTTAAACATCTGTACATATTACACACACTTATAAACAAAGATATATAAAATTATATAAAATTTTTATGTGTACATTATATATATACTTAATTTATTTAGGTTCCTACATTCCTATGCATATATATACTTCTTAATTTATTTATGTTCATTCAACCTATGTGTGTTTCCTATCCATATATATGCACATATAAATATATAAATATATACCCCTGTGTGCATATATATATACATATAAATGTATTTGTGAGTTCTTTGTAATGTTGTAGTTCTGGATATATGAATTAAGATTGAAAAAAGGTTTTTTTAAAGATATTATTTATTTTTATTTAAAAATAAATAAACTAGTAAAAGCACCAAAGGTGCTATCAAAAGGCCGATAGGCACAAATATTTATAGGCCTATCACTAAATATTTTGCATGATATATGAATAGACTTTTATTTTCAATTTGTGTGCAATGTGTCTACAAACAAATTTCAATGATGTTCATTGTGAGTCTTTGTGTGTTTGAATGAATTTTGTCTTTCATTGTGTGTGTGTGAATAAATTGAACAATAATTGTGTGCATGTTTGAAAGTTAATTTTGGCATTCACTTCATGTGAAGTGTGTGTGTGAAAATTAATTTTGTCATTCAGTTTATTACTTTGGCACTGACTTTATGTGTGTATTTGTATTTTATCATGTTTAAAATTTAGTGTTCATGCATGCGCCAAGGTAGGTGAAGTAAAAAGGTTTGTCAAAAGAGGCCCATTTAGCAAGTTGAAGCTTAGGTCAATAGTTCTAATCCTAGAATATGTCCCTAACACAAGAGGAAGAGGACCTTCTAAGACTTTGTGTGATAAATTTAGATAGGTTAATCTTAACAACAGAGAAGTATCATTAGGCAAGGACCTTATAAGTGACTCAAATCAAGCATTTCCAAGTTATTCCCCTAATTCCTCATCACAGACAAAATTTTAGATAAATTGTTATTTCTCAAATCCACAATTGAACTACCAATTTTATTGGCAATACACAACAATACATTTGAAGAAAGATTGAGAATGTTAAGGGTAAGTTCTTTTGTGGAGTCTTAACTCTTGTGAGAATGAATTAAACCATTAATTTTAGAGGAAAGGAAAACAAATCCTTAGAGACATATTATTAGAATTTTAAGTGTTACATATGTGTATTAGTATTTATCAAACTTAACAAAACAACCTAGTCTACACATCCATAGAAATTATAATAACTCTAAAGATAAAGATGTATCTAAGAAAGCTCTCTATCCAGTCTCTAAAATATCATGTATCTTCAGGGGAGTGCATAGCATATTTTTAAACCTTGCCTCTATTAAATTATGACACTTGATAATACTTTAAACTGTGCTAGGCTATACTTTATTGGACTTTAAATCCATAAATAGGTACATACCATAATTAAATCAAGAAACTGAAGACTAAAAATAAGTACATCATAGATCACAATTTTCAACACTATGTAAATTGTGGAAACATGGTGGATGAATCATTACCTGTAGCACTAGCACTTCCCCTTGCATCTTTGGAGTTTTTGAAGCGTAGTGGGATTGATCCTCATCTATATGCTGCTACTACTACCCAATCATTGCCCCGCTACATAAGGTACTATACATTCAATTCAATGAAATAGACAAATAAATTCACATTTGGATTCGAAGCCACTTTGCAAAGAAGTTCTATCACACGGATGTTGTAAATTTCTTAAATTTATTCATAGAAACCTATTTGTTTCCATCAAAGACTGGTTATAAAACACAATGAAAATGAATAGATTGCTCCATTTTTTCCACCAAACTCTATAGCCTTTCCTAAAGAATTTTGGTAATTGTTGTGTTTTTCATTAAAATGATGTCCCACCCTACTAGCATTTTCTTCTTCAAGAGGTGTTTAATAAGTAATCCTCGAAATCAAAGCATATCTTTACAACTTCTTCTCAGAAGTATCTCAAATTAGCCCACTTGCCTTTATTTTCATGAATTTCAATGTTTAATTAAGTAATCTCCAACATCAAAACACATCTTCAGATATTCCTCCCAGTATTTAAAATTAGCAACAATTATCCCTATTTAATAAAAGAAAAAGAAATCCTCAAAACTTCTAAGTATATCAAATTAGCCCCAATTGCCTCAATCTAACTCAATATTTAATTAAATGTTTTTTACTTAGCACTTCTCCGCATCTCAATCTCTCCCCAAATGTCTCTATTACATGATTGAAATAGATATAATCAGAAAGCAAAGATGCAAATAATGTTGTACGGTATGTTAGCCCTAATTGCCCTTATTTATTCAAACTTTTGGTGAAAACAAGGTAAAGCAACAACAACAAATTGCCAATATTATTACAGCCCCAATTGTCCTATTTTCTCCATTTTACTCTATTCTAAAAATTAATGTGTGCTTTAGACTTCATCCTAGTCTCTCAAATTAACCTTGATTGCCTCCATTCACTGCAATACTCAATTAGACATTAGCCAAAAGTAAAGTGGCAATGAGGAATTTCTTTAGTTCCAATTGCACTCATGTAAATCCAATATTTAATTTGATATCAGAGGAAAGCAATGCAATAATGATGTAGAGTGGTACTTTGGCCCCAACTACTCCTATTTATCCCAATATTTAGACAGTGATTACCTGAAAGAGAAGTAGCAATAATAAACTTTTGCAGCCCTAATTAAACATTTAAACAGTGGAAGGAAACTTTAAATCCCTTATCCAGTTAACATCTACTCAAAATTGCCAGTATTACAAATAACAAATAACATCACAAATAAAACAAATTGAAACCCTAGGTAAAACAAATAACATCACAAATTATCACGTTTCCCATTCAATTATGTACAATATACAACCAAAGAAAAAACCTAAAAAAATTGAGCTAAAGCAAATAAATTACAACAAAAAGCCCACGTAAATGGAGTGACATAGCCTTTTGAAGAAATACAGGGGATGTGGCAGGTGGTGAAGCAGAAGCGAGGGAGGAGGTCATGGGCGACAATGAGGGATAGTATAGATTGAATTGCCTCAGTATTGGATGCTAATATCATTCCATATTTATCAATTCCTTCCCTACTGATACTCATTCCCTTCCAAAGTCTTCTGAGAGATAAGAACTTGGGCTATGTCGATAATGGTTGGGGGAATGAGACAAAACTATCCCTCTCTATGCACAGTACAATACCAAGAGTGAGTCTTTACTAACAGCATTACTAATAGTTGGTGTAAACATCAACCATGAAAACAAATCACCATAAGTATTTACCTGGAAGTATATATTGGAAAGACCATTTTGTTTCTACCTCAGTCCATTAGGATGCCTGCGTTGCCTTGTATTTAAAGAAAAAATATATGGTGGTAATTTGGGAGGTGGAATTGGAGGCGCCATTCAAAATTCCACCAACCCAACAGATTTGTTATTCACCTGCCCAGCTCTAAAATTTGATCTAATTGAAATCTTTATTTATGAACAATAAGGTTTCTTTTTGCCTAGGAGATCTGGTGATAGAATACAAACAAGTGAATGTAAAAAAAAAGTAGCCCAAGACAATATTATTGGCAGGTCTCGGACTGAATCTCACACTACAAAGTCTATCAGCTAATTATTCAGAGCAGTCTTAGCTCACCTAAATCTTTAAGCTTTTCTCATCAAAATCTGATTTAATGTTAGATATTTCTATGTGACGAAGAGTTTCTGGCCAAGCACTCTATAAAAGCTTGGAGACATGATCAAGATTAGGCTTGAAACACTGCACATTGGACAAGCTAACAAATTCCAAATGGATAGAAGTCTCTGCAAAGCTATCATGGAGGGAATTTCTGATAAAGCGAGGACGTTGACAAAAATGTCTATCACACACAATTTCAGCGACTCTTAAGAAAATGACAATAAAAGAAAGCTAATGAAATAACACAAATCTTGGGAAAGATTGGGAGATAAAAGGTGGAAAGGGCAATAAGAAGTTGAATTGAGGAGGTAAAGAGAATAAAATTGTCGCCACTTTTTCTTCATTACCTAATTTTTTTATTTATTTTGAAAAACCAAAAAAATGAAGGACTGCTAAAATTTTGGACTACCAAATTTTTGGCAGTTACAAGATGTGTGCACATATAGAATGGCCTATTGGCCAAAATATTTGTGCCTATCAGCCATTTGATAGCACCTTTGGTGCTTTTACTAGTTCATAGTAATCAGTTTTCTTGTTCAAGAAGGCATGATGATTTGGTTAAAAAGATTAATAGTGGGAAATGTTTTAATGTTTTTCTTGTCTTATATGGCGCTACTACTGGTATTATTATTTCATACATGACATAGAAAAATAGGGCAATAATTGTAATTTAGAAGTGATAGACGACAAAAGATAATATCTCTTATTCTATCTTCTTTTGGGATGCCTCCTACTAATCGTTAAAATCATTTTTGAATTTGAATGTCTCTGTGTTGGCAAAAAGGGGAATAGGGGAGGGTAGACTACTATCCAGAAAAATAGTGCTACAGCAATACAATGGAAAAGCCAAACACACAGAAGCAGAGAAGACACAATACAAAATGACAGCATTATATTTTATATATATATATTCCTTTCACTATAATACATTCAAACTTCATACACATTACAATGCAGAGCTGCTGCTTTATTTTTCCTGTTATGCCCCAATCACTGGAGCTATAAACTATTTCTCTGGAGCTGCCTATAAGAACTCCATAGTTGTTTGTGCATCACTGTGTTGTTGCACACAAAAACCTCTATCCTCTACTGTTCTCTCTATTAGAACCTTCACATTTCTCTGCTACTGCAGGTTCTCTCTTACCTTCTATCTTTTTGGCCGACGGTCAACTGACTTTCCCTTCTATTTGTCTCATGCCAAAAACTAGCGCTCAAACCTCTCCTTTCAAATTTAAACTTACCTACCGAGTTAATGCTGACAGGTGCAAACGGTGCTGGGGCTGATATGGAAATCTTCAAGTTCTGACGCCGGGGCTGAGTGCATTTAATTTTCTGATAAAAGATTAAATTCTTCAAACACTCCCCCTTAATCTGAAGTCAGATGTCATTCAACAATTTTCTTTTCAGAACTGATCTCTAGAGTTGTACCTATCCATTTTCCTTTCAGGAGTAGATCTCTGGAGCTATTTATGCTACCTCTGGAGCTCTCCTCTGCACCTCTAGAGCACCTCCGGAGCATCTCTGGAGCTGACTTGTTGCATCTTCGGAGCTGACTTTCAGCATCTCTGAAGTTCTGTTTCTGCATCTCTAGAGCACCTCTAAAATTGTACATACCTTCTAGGGTTGAACCTCTGGAGCTCTCCTATTGTCTTTCCAGATTTGAACCTCTAAAGCTATCCTCTTTCCGGAGCTGTGCACCTCTAGAGATGTCAACAATGCCTAGCCTATCTCTTAAGCATTCAAAAGAATCTTTTGGCAATGCCTTTGTAAAAATATCAGTGAGCTGCTACTCGGATGTGCAATACTGTAGCACAATCTCTCCTCGTTCTACCAACTCCCTTATGAAATGATAACAGATCTCAATGTGCTTTCTTCGTTTGTGGAAGACTAGATTCTTTGCTAGGGCTATTGATGAAACATTGTCACAATGAATGGTTGTACCATCTTCTTGCTGCTCATACAAGTCTACAATGATCCTTCTCAACCAAATAGCCTGACATGCTGCTGCATTTGCTGCAATATACTCAGCTTCTGCTATAGAGAGAGAAACAATGGGCTACTTCTTAGATGCCCATGATATCACATCAGAACCCATGTGAAATACATAGCCGGATGTGCTATTCCGGTCATCTACATTTCCTGCCCAATCACTATCCGTGAAACCAACCAACTTAAACTCATTAGAAACATCATACAAGATGCCATAACTTGTTGTGCCATTCACATACCTCAGGATCCTCTTTCCTGCTTGCCAATGTGTGTCCTTAGGCTTTTCCATGAACCTAGAAATTAGGCTTACAACATACATCAAATTAGGCCTAGTTGTTGTCAAGTACATGAGGCTTCTAACCATGCTCTTGTAGAGGGTTGGGTTTACTTTCCTGCTGTTGTCCTCTTTACTCAATTTCAGACCTATAGCTGTTGGTGTAGGGGCAGGTTTACTATTCTCTATTTTAATTCTCTTCACAATCTATTTGGCATAGTTAGTTTGCGAAATAAATATGTCATGCTCTGTTTGCTTGACCTCAATGCTAAGAAAATACTTCAGTAGACCTAAGTCTGTCATCTCAAACTCTTTTTTCATTGCCTCTTTGAAATCAGCAATGAAAATATCACTATTGCCAATAAAAATTAGATCATCTACATACAAAACAACAATCAAAATTTTACCTTCATTTGCTTTGATGCAAAAAGTGGGTTCACTGTTGCTTTTGCTAAAGCCATTACTCACTAAATATGAGTCTATTCTGCTATACCATGCCCTAGGTGCTTGTTTTAGCCCATAGAGGGCTTTCCAGAGCCTATATACTTTGTCCTCTTTCCCTGGGACTTCATAGCCAGGTGGCTGCTCCACACACACTTCCTCTTTCAGCACTCCATTCAAGAAGGCTGACTTTATATCTATTTGAAACACCTTCCACTTGTGTTGGGCTGCTATTGCAATGACTGCACGAACTATTTCTAGCCTTGCACCTAGTGCATATGTCTCATCATAATCTCTCCCAGGTTGTTGTTCTCCATAGTTCCTCTAGAGTTGCTATCCTCCAGAGCTTCTTCATCTTCAAGGGGTATTGTAACAGAAATACCCATGGTGTTGTCCACCGTTCTAGCCCATGCTTCATTCTCAATGAACTCAACATCCCTACTGATCACAAGCTTTTTTGTGATGGGATTATACAATCTATAGGCTTTTGACTCTTCACTATAGCCTGTGAAGATACATTTTTTACCTCTATCATCAAATTTTTGCCCCTTCTCTTTAAGAACGAATGCATATGCCACACACCTAAAGATTCTTAGGTGCTCAACACTCCATTTGCTATTTGTCCACACCTCTTGTAGAATCCTATCACGAATGGCCTTTGTAGGACACCTATTCAATAGGTAGACCGTTGTTGCTATAGCTTCACCCCAATAATCATTTGGTAGTCCTTTTTTCTTCAACATGCTTGTTGCCATCTTTGTGATGGTTCTATTTTTCCTTTTAGTTACTCCATTTTGTTGTGGAGTATACCTAGTTGTGAACTGCTTATGAATTGTCATGCCCACATTTTCCATGTGGTCACAACACACATCACACGTGTCATAGCCACATCTGTCATGTGGTTATGACATGAAACATCAAAAATTTTTCCAAGCTTCCCTAAAAACCCCCTCACATGCGTAAGCATGCTCGGTGGTGTTCGCTCAAGGCGAAAACACTACAGTCATCGGCGGGGTACAAGTACAATTGCGTGCAACCAGACACAAGCAGACCAATAAGGGGGTCTCTACGACGCTGTTAACGTCATTACAAGGGTGATATTATCAAGGTTCCTAAATCTAAATCTCGGCAAATTTCGGCAGCATAACGCCTTACGGTGTAAGTGGGAATTACTCAACACTATTTTACGCACGTGGTTCACTGATAGATTAACAACTTCCCACGATGCCTTGTTCTGACTAAACCGACTCGTGATCTCCCTATTGAATCATTTTTCAGCAAGGCACGGTTGTCTGTCTCCTCTCTTGCTTCCTGAAATATACTCCTCCTTCGACTTAGCATTCTCAACAAGGCGGTTCATTTGCTCTCTCTTCCCTTTTCTCTGGGTCTTAATTTTGATTGTATTTTTATCGCGCTCACCTTAACTATTTCTCTGATAATTTAGTTTGTTTATATTTCGGTCTCTCTCTCTTTCAGTTTCTATGCTTTCTTTATGTTTATCCGGACCTTTCTTCATATTATGCATCAATCAGGGTTATCACTGTATCTATTCTTGACATTAATCCTAACTCCCGAATGGTCCAGGTCATATAGACTGGTTTACTACTTCGCTGGACTCGGTCTCCTAGTTTTTTCCGATCTAGGTTTCTCCTCTCCATATGTATTAATTAAACTTGTTCCTAAGCAAATTTTGGTAGGAGAGTCCATCAACTTAGTTCTCTTATCCCATGTGGGAAATGCCGCGCATTTTCTCCTATGTGTTTTCCAATGTTAGTTTTTCTTCTTCTGACTCTCTTACAGGTTTACTTATCTGGACGTTTACTACAGTTGAGATTAAAATGGCCTCACATGGAATGTCTATGATGGCTTCTTAAGTTTATTTCCAGTGATCTTTTAAGCAAGGTGACGTGTAATTTTCCTCTTCATTTTCCCAGTTATTGAATAGCGTTAATAATTGAAACTTCCAAGAAACTCTTCCCAGAGCATAACAACATATTCCTTTATGCTCTCGTTAAATTATAATTTTATTTTCTCTTATTATAATTACTGTTGTTATTATTACTATTATTTATTGCAAATACTATTATTGCAATTGATAGGTTATCTTAATAATTTATTTATTTATTATACTATTCTTAATCTTCTATTTTTCTTTTTAAAATATAATATTATTGTACACACACACACACACACACACACATATATATTCAATCATATACCATTGTTAATATTTGTAAGAGGCTCCCCTCTTTATAAAACCTTTACCATGGAAATATAATATAATTTCTTATTTAATTGCGTTTATACTTCACTTACGACGAAAACGTAATTCCCATACCTTGATATTTCATTATTAGAATTAATTTGTAAAACTATGTCAGGATTTTAAGCAAGGGCCTAATAAAATGGCCCATAAAGCTTCTCCATATATATATATATATATATATATATATATATATATATATATATATATATATATATATATATATATATATATATATATATATGTGATTACGAAAATGCTCTTTTAAATTTGTTTAGCAAACTCCACGTAATCCCTTACTCTTATATATATATATATATGGAATTTATATCAAAATATAAATACATATCTATATCTACAAGATATATATATATAATTATATATTTATACATGTTAAATCTAAATATAAATAAATAACTATATATATACATAGATATGTATATATACAGTTATATATTTATATAACTTCAAACACCACTAATAGTGGTTTGTTTTTCTTTCACCAACTATTATTATTTCATTATTTTTGTTCAAACATAAAGCAGGGTTTTAACCCTAAAAATTCTTATTGAAAAACATGTTGAAGTCTGCAGACAAGGGCGGCGGAGCTGGGCATGGCAGCGCGTTTTAATGGCCGCGGTGGATGCAGAGGAGGGGGATGTGGGAAGTGGCGGAGGAAGCCCGCGGGGGGGGGTGGTGCGGTGGCGTGTGGGGAGCGCAGGTATAGACTGCGCTGCGGGAGATGGTGCCCGTGGGTTGTGGGTTGGCGGGGGTGTGGGGAGGGGGCGGAGCCCCCACCCACATCCCACGTAGTGGGGTGTGGGTGGGGGCTCCGCCCCCTCCCGACACCCTTCCTTTGTATAGGGCCGGCGGTGGGGTTCCAACCCCACCGCCTATTTTTTTTTATTTGTTTATTCAAAACAAAGTCTTTCCCCTCTCTGTATTGTAACCAAATGAAACAGCGAACTACAAATTTGTATATATTTAATGTCCTTCAATTTTATACTTAAAAATCAAGTTAGAATTTAGTGAATTAATAGATATCTAAATATATATATATATATATGATCTTCCCAATTACACATTTCTTTTGTTCTGTTTTTTTTTTATATTTATTATTATCACAAAAATCTCATATAACTATTTCTTTCATACTAATCTCAACATGATAAAATTAAATAACTACTAATCCAAAGAACAAAGGAAATGGTTTTTTTTTTTTATCAGTTTAATTCTATAATTAATAAATGTCCATTTCAAAAACAGAAGAAAGTACATAATAGAATTCCTCTAAACTTTACAAAATAACTGAAACCATTATGTATGAAGAAGAAACTTAATCATTTAAAACTGTATTTTCCATTATAACAATGAACTATAAAACTGTCCTTTCAACTAGTTAAGCAATCTATTTTTATAATTACATAAACGAGTTCAGATTTGATTGCAAATAAGTAATGATCTCTTCCTTTCACTAACACATTTAATACAGTAGACTATCTATTTAATATCAAACTTTCCATATGAAATTCAAGGTAAACGATTACATCATACACAATACAGGAAGAATTAACTCTTTCACTACCCTTAACAAGATGAAAGATAAGGATTTCCTTCTCCCAACCAACATACAAAAGAAGTTATGTAACAACTAAGTAACAGTCACACCCAATAACAAGATCAGGGAGGTTATTTCCTTCACTCCCAGGGTGACAATAATTTACAAAAAATATCAAGAGAGGTGCTCTCTTTTACACTCTTTACAAAAGATCATTAACTAATTCTCAAGACAGAGAAGAAGAATCTGTTTCTTCATAAATATAACTTCTCCAAATCCAACCAGAAGCTCCAAGAGGAAACATGCGTATCAAAGACAAACAAAGAAGAAAACACCACTCATCTAGCTCTCCTCCCTTCCGTAGACCCGCAAGAGGGTCACCCCCGAGCTAGGGAGACCATACTCACACCTGGGTAACTCAAGCACTCCACTTCACAACAGGGACAACAACAAACCCAAAGCACACAAACACCCGTGGGTAAATTACACAACACGGAAACTCAACTACAGTGAGTTTCATAAGGGGCAGGAGAGTGGACACACTCGACTCCAGAGTGTCACCCTTACAGATATTTTAACCAACACAATTTCTCTTGGCCTCAAACCAAGTTTGATCACAAATTTTTTTAAGAAATTTGTATTTGACTCTCAAGTCAAAGATACAGTCACAGATACATGCCCTCAAGGCTTTCAACATCCCAAAAGAAGGAAACAGGTATGCACCCGAGGAGGATCTCTCCTCCCCTACCCCAAACTTGATGAGTATTTCTCCCAAGTGGGAGAAGCTCTGTCAAACAACCCGACAACAAACCCCACAGAAAACAACTCTAAAACACAAACAAATAAGCATCTTTCACACACTTTACATACACATTCAGATATATGAAAGAAAGGTAAAAATCAAACCAACCTTACAAAGCCCTCCTGGAATGAAGCTGTTGCAGAGCTCCACTGAGTTCTCTTCCAACCTTAGCCACCAACTCCTTTCTCTTTTCCTCTCCTCCAAGCTAACTTTCCTATTTTTTGCAATAATAATAGAACTTCTCCCAAAATTCAACTACTCCCTCTCATCCCAAAATTGGAAACAAATAACCCAAAATGCTTATCAGTTCAAAGGAATGGGGAGGTGACACTTGTCACCTCCTCACCCTCCCCCAAAACCACTATTCTGTCCTGGTGGCTTATGTCACTCACCCATCCCTAGAGTACTCCTTATCCCTCTCCTCATGTCATTTCTCTTACGCATGGGAGAAATAAAAGGAGTTTAAAGGAGGAAAAGACAGGTGACCCATGCCTCTTCTTCCCTCCTTCACATGGATGGCCCCACAACACCTGGGGGAATCTCACTAATGGAGAAGGTGACTTCAAGTCAATCCTTCAATAATGGATGGGTTTGTAGTCATCTCTTACCTTGGGGATTGAAGAGGGATGGGTTGGGTGTTGGTACAACCCATCATGTCCCCTCCATACCTCCAATTTTCGCCACTTAACTTCAGGGGGAAGTTAAGATAACTAGATGGAGGTTACTCAAGGGTTACCCATGCCAAATGGGCCCCTGGACCCATGGGGTATAACCCAGGGTCAACTTTAACCCATTCAGGACACCCATGGTCAAGGTAAAGCACATGAAAAGGCCTCAAAGATTTAAATAAAATAAAGAAATTCAAATTCAAACTTTTTACAACACAAATCATAAAATATTGTTACAAGAGGGTAACCAAACCCACTCGACCATACGAAAGACCACATTACAACATCACATCAAACATAGAAAGATCTTGGTTCCTCGTGGAACCAGATCGGCTTAACAGGGAATAACAATAACAAGGTGCGGAATGATCTCCGAAATCTATGGTTCGATTAGTAAATCCTGCACACTAAATTACAAGATCAGTGTCCACATATAATCATCATAGCCGAAGCAACATAAAAACATGCATTATCATGACATAGTTCTAATTAACATAAATGAAATCATATTACAATTTTCCATCATCACCTAATTAACTTTTCTGAAATGTAAACTTATCCAAACATCACCCAATTAGTTTTTTTCCAAAATCATAATAAAGTTTAATAGTTTTGACAAATCTGGGAACTGCTATCCCACAAATATAAAAAGTATCAATAACAGTAATGTAAATAGTCATAAGAACAGAAGTAAAAAGGGCGGTCCTCACATGAATGCCTTCATACTTGCAGAAATTCAGAAATTCCTTGGAGATATACTCTCCTCCTCTATCTATTCATAGGGCTTTGATATAGTGACTGCTTTGCTTTTCACCCGATGCCTTAAACTCCTTAAACTTCTCAAAGGCTTCTGATTTGTTTTTCAAAAAATAAATCTAGATTTTTTTGCTGTAATCATTTATGAAGGTCATGAAGTATACATTCCCACCTAGTGTGGGGGTCTTCATAGGGCCACAAAGATCTGAATGCACCAACTCCAATGGTGTTCTTGCCCTTCTAGAATACCCTGATTGAAAGGGTTGCCTGTGCTGCTTTCCTAAAATGCAGGCTTCACATTTTCCATCGAGCTCTACAATGTTTAGTATCCCTCTAACCATGCCTTTCTTGGACAATAAACTCAAACTAGAAAAACTTAAATGCCCATACCTTAAGTGCCACAGTTTGGATGGGTCTTTAATGACTATCCTAAAGGTTGATTGTTGTCCCACTACTATGAGCACCAGAGAAAGTGCTAGAAACTATGCCAGAGATAGCATCGGAGATAGCACCGGAGACTCTATGTGTATCCTAAGAGGAAATATTATGTTCTTCATCATCTGCACTGCTGCAATCACTTTCTTACTACCTCCTTTGTCAAATATTGTGCACTCTCCATTTTCCATCAGGATTCTATAACCATTTTGGACCATCTGTCCAATGCTCAATAGGTTATGTTTTATGCCTGGGGCATAATATACATCCTGGATCTGCATTTTCTCACCTTTCTTGCTAAGGACTATGATGATGCCTCTTCCTATGATAGGAACCTTTTGACTATTCCCCATCATGATCTCAGACTTTACATTTATGTCAATGGAGGCAAACAAATTTTTATTACCACTCATGTGGTTGCTACACCCGCTATCCAAATACTAGACTTCAGGGCTGCTCTTCTCAGCAAGGTTGCACACAATAAACACCTTAAACTGATTTTCATTTTTAACGTTGTTCTCATTTGCTACATTAGCATTTTGGCCTCCATGATCACATTGTTTCTTTCTACACTCACTAGCATAATGACCAAACTTATGACAGTAATAACATTGACTATTACTTTTGTCATACCTCTGATTAGAACTCTTATTTTTCTTCCTTTCTTGATAGCTTGGCTGTGAGCTGCTTGCCTCTTCTTGGCTATTTGAAACTCCTCTTCTAGAGTTGCTTCTTCCTCCTCTTTGACCTCTACTTCTGCTATTTCTTCCTCTTCCTCTACCTCTTGCATTGGTTTGAGCCTTGAAGCTTGCTCAAGGGAAGGAGCAGATCTATTCAACGGCTGCTCATGGCTTTGTAGATAGCCCATCAACTCATCCACTGTCATCTTGCACAGGTCCTTTGTCTCTTCAATGGTTATGATAATAGGGTCAAATCTAGAAGGTAGACTCCTTAGGATTTTCTCAACAATCCTTTGTTCATCCATAGTTTCTCCATTTATCCTCAGCTGATTTAACATGGTAGAAACTCTAGTGTGAAAGTCTGAAATAGACTCACTCTCCTTCATCTGAAGGGTCTCAAAATCTCTTCTAAATAGCTAGAGCTTGACTAATCTCACTTTATCAGTACCCTTATAGCTGTTCTACAATATTTCTCATGCCTATTTTTAGTAGTTTGCTGTTGTAATGTGGGGGAAAATAGCCTCTGTTAAGGGTGCCTCAATTAGACTAAGGGCTTTTGCATCCTTCATTCTTGTTTCCTTCAACTGGTTTCTTTGAGCATTAGTCAGGGCTACATAGGCTGTTTGGTCTGTGGTGTCTATGAACCCATCGATGACCAAATCCCAAAGGTCATTAGCAACCAGAATAGTCTTCATCTTCTTAGCCCAAATATCATAGTTTTGCCCATCAAATGTAGGTGGCTACTGCCATCCTTTGTTGTCCCCACCTGCCATGCTTCTCAAATCTGAGAAAGCTGATAATGCCTAGACAAACTAGGGCTTATGAAATACCCACAAAAAATCTAACTGCCCAGAAAAACAGGGCTCTGATACCACTTGCTAGCAAAAAGACGAACAGGGGAGGGCAGACTGTTGTCCAGGAAAATAGTGCTACAGCAATACAATGGAAAAGACAAACACACAGAAGCAGAGAAGACACATCACAAAATGACAGCAATGTATTTTATATATATTTTCCTTTCACTATAATACATTCAAACTTCATACACATTACAATGCAGAGTTGTTGCTTTGTTTTTCTTGTTATGCCCCAATCACTGGAGCTGCCTGTAAGAACTCCATAGCTATCTGTGCATCACTGTGCTACTGCAAACCTCTATCCTCTACTGTTCTCTCTATTAGAACCACCTTCACATTTCTCTACTGCTGTAGGTTCTCTCTTACCTTCTATCTTTTTGGCCGACGGTCAACTGACTTTCCCTCCTATTTGTCTCATGCCAAACACTGGCACTCAAACCTCTCCTTTCAAATTCAAATTTACATACCGAGTTAATGTTGGCAGGTGCAAACGGTGCTGGGGCTGATATGGAAATCTTCAAGTTCTGATGCAGGGGCAGAGTGCATTTAATTTTCTGACGGAAGATTAAATTCTTCCAACACTCTGGCCTTCGTATATATCAGTCTTTGACACCATCCTTGTCATTCTGCTAAGTTTTGAATATTAAGCAGTCTTCTTTATACACACTAAATGTCTGTGAATTTGTCTGAATGTATTTAGAACAGGTTTCTGTCATGCTTAATCTCCCTCTTCTGATTGCAGCCTGACTCTTGCTTCTTAAGGGTGATTGACTATCTTGTAGGATTAAAGGGCCAGAAAGGTTATGGAAAGATCAAGATGTCTGCAAACAGTATAGTTTGCAAGGAGAATTTGATGATAAGGAAGGCCTTTGTAAGTGGATTTGATCATCTCTGCTCTGTGCCAACAAGCACAGCAGTTGCAGTTTCTAAGGAATATGAGTTAAGGTAATTGAATTTAATCTGTGTTTATAGTTTAGTTTTGGAATTTAACAACAGATGCTGATCCTTTTTCTTGTTTTCTAGGGCTTATAAGTTGGGAAAGCAGAAATGCTCATACAATCAAGTGGAGCTTCTGTTTTATGATCTAAGCGATCAAAATCCATCTGGAATGAAGATTTCTGAAGCTATTGAAAACTGTATTCGGTCTGAGGTGGAAGATGTTTTAAAAGAGAGTTACCGCAAGTTCAATGTGAGATTCTTGAATAGAGGATGAAACTTT
The DNA here is from genome assembly GCA_027924645.1 of Cunninghamia lanceolata. NCBI lineage: Eukaryota > Viridiplantae > Streptophyta > Pinopsida > Cupressales > Cupressaceae > Cunninghamia > Cunninghamia lanceolata. Next base: position 18,138,691 of record BSBN01000391.1, read on the forward strand.
ATATTTATGTTGTCTATGCCAATGCCCATCTGAAATTGAATGGTACTAGTCCTAGTGCTGAAATGGAATATTATTGGATGCCTGTAACGGGGTCTAATTGCAAGATGGGTTGTCGGGGTCCTGTTATACGTGGGCTGCAACGATTTGGTAGAATGTCTAGACGAGGTGAAGGAGCAGAGTACGATTCATGGAAAGACCCTAGGCATCTGTATATTGCGATAGATGAAGCCAGCACCCATGTCTGTATTGACCCTGAGATACCTAAATTCAGGCTTCTTTTGGCTACTTACAATTATCTGTATGAATTGTTGGGCACAACAGTATCTAGCAGAATAAGGGTTATGGCTAACAATGACGCTCCTCTTGGAGCTGCTTCTTTTAAGGTGCACTTCAATTTGCAAGGTAGGAGTGCTGAAATTGTATGTTTAATTCAGATTGATTGTATAGATTAGATACCCATCTTTAATGGAATCTAAAGTTCAATTCTAAACTAATTAAGAATTACAGTTCAATTCTAATCTATACAATCAATCTGAATTAAGAATTAAGAATTGATTCAGATTTGAAGTTCAATTCTAAACTAATTGCCAAAAGAATAAGAGGGAAAGAGGGATTGCAACATCCTGATTAATGTTCATATTTATTTGTATTTGCTTTCGGCTTTAGGGAGCTAGAAACAAGATATGCCACAGACTCCACGTCTAAGCAACCGAACAGACCCGGGATCGAAAGGTAATTTGTATGAAAGATATTGGAGCTTTTATCTCATGAGAGGATTAGAAACTATAATCTAATGTACTAGTAAACTTTATTTTGATTTCTTTAATGCAATGCAGATATTGAATTGTTTCCCCAGCTCATGGACGGCAATCCAACTAGCAATGAATCCACCATTGTTGTCCATGCCTTGTCAGCAAAGAAAACCAAGGTAAGAAGTTTCTAGTTAGTACCTATAAAGGAAAATGCTGGAAATGGTTTGAATGTATCTTGAAATTCAAATGTGCAGGGATCTTCAGTGAAGCAGCCTGAACCAGAAGAGAATTTAAAACAAGACAACCATTCTCTCAATGAACTATGTGAAAGGTAACCCATAATTTCAATGTTCTTAATCCAATTTGCTCAGTTGATGGGATTTAATGGTGTGAAAACTTTTGCAGGTTATTTGAGGTTTGTGCATCCAAAGTGGATTCCGTCATTTCTTTACGAACACTTGCGGCTCTTGTAGGCGGGGAAAGAAAGAACGCAGAGAAATTCATGGGTTTCTGGGACATCAAACGTATGTTTTCTAAGATTTTGCCATCACATGTTAATGCAGGGACAAGGAGAAAAAGAATCTATGAAATTTTCAATGTGCTTCAATGCGTTCTGATCATGAAGCAAAAAAGAGAGAGGGAGAAGTATACCTGGCTTGGTGCAACAAGAATTTCATCTGCAATAAAGAAGCTCAAAGTAGTCGCCTCTTTCCCTCTTATTCTTTTGGCAATTACTTTAGAATTGAACTTTAAAATTGGCAGATAGTTGTAACTGTAAAACGATACTTACCCTCTGCTGCAGCAAGAAATCCCCCTTTCCAAGAAACCCTACACAAGAAAAAAGTTGAAGTACCCCACCGAAGAAATGGTAGAAAATCCCATGAGAGAGCTCACGGAAAGATTCATACAGCTTTTCCTTGTCAACGAGGTGAGCTTGTTGGTGTTCTATGATAGAAATCTTGTCTAAAACCTTTGTCAGCTTTAAATTTATTCAAACATTTTCTCCCCTAAAATCATGAACTGTGTTCGGTTCGAATCTGTTACAGAAGCGTTCCATAACACTTGAGTTTGCCATGGATGCGCTCCTCGACCCCCGCAATGATCCCCAAACACATCGCTGTAACTACAATCTCCAGCCTTTTCTTCGCTCTGAAAACTTTATACTGAACATTTCTGAGAACTTTACACTGAACAATCATTTTTGAAAACTTCAGCCAAAATTCGAAGATTGACGGAGATCGCAAGGATATTTACAGTATTGAATTTGATTAGCACGGAGAAGTCCTCTTCCGACTGCGGATTCTCAAGCGGATCTTTATTTTCATGGCGTGGAGCTCGGGGAGTTGAGCAACGGCTTGGCATTGCAGGTAGGTTGCCTCTCTCCTTGTTGCGAATACCCCTTTGTTAACTTTGCAGCTTGAATCGAAAAGTCTGATCTCTGTAAAATCTCAGATTCCAGGAAGAAAATCCTCAAACGCAAATGTGCCAGATTAAACCGTAAGCAAAAGGCAGTCAAATATAAGAATTCGAGCGTCAACAATTCTGAGATTGCAGTGCAAAGCGAACCCGACGATGACGACGAAATTTTGCCGTCACTGGAAACGGAGTGCAATCGTTTGATCAAAGCCTATTTTTAAACATCATCCACTTCAACAGTCAAAAGTTAATTTTAGCCAATAAAAATAGGACAAATATTTAACACTTTTTATTGTGGATGAGGAGTAAAATTGCTATTGACCATTTGACCATAAAAGTGGACGATGTTTAAGTGGAGCCCTGATCAAACGGCCAAGGCTTTGTGCCACTGTAACGAATTCAACTACAGAAAATAATTGTACTTCAACTCTATTCAAAGAAAGCATACCGGCATCCTCAAACTTTAAAACAATTAACGGATTTTATTCCTCTGGTTCATATTCATATTCAGCAAATCCTTCGTAACTAATGAAAATAAAACAAATCTTGGGAAAGATTGAGAGATAAAAGGTGGAGAGGGCAAGAAGAAGTTGAATTGAGGAAGAGAATGAAATTGCCACCACTTGTTCTTCATTACCTAATTTTTTAAATATATTTTGGAAAACCAAAAAATTGAAGCACTACCAAAATTTTGGACTACCAAATTTTTTAACAGTTACGGGATGTGTGCACATATAGAATGGCCTATTAACCAAAATATGGCCTCTTGACAGGTCAACAACTATTGAAAAAAATGCCAATAAAAAAATGTAAAACAACTTTTCTCACCAATAATAATAATAATAATAAAATAATAGAACAAAATATTATTGTATTCTTTCTTTTCAATATATATAATAATATATATTATTGAAGTTTCTTTTGAATAGTCTCTAGCTGAAACTGAAAGAGGGATCTTTATCTTGGCATATAGAACTTAGAATTGTTGAACCATATTTTTATAAAAATAAATTTTGTACTTGAAACCCTTGCCCATTTGGAAAATCCTGCATTTAACTCAATCATGTAGTTGTAATCTAAATAACTAGATCCACAGGAGATTCCTCTAATCCAAAATGAAAAGAATTCAAAAATAATAAGCAAAGAAGTATACCCAAAATGAAATATGTAGAAATTACCTTCTACTTCGATAGCCTCCTCCTCTCAAAAATAAAAAATAAAAAAATAAAACTTGCACAGCAAAGCAAAACATTTAGAAAGAAATAAATAGTTAGAGTGAGTGGGAAAGCTTTTTATACGTCTTTATTTAATTTAGGCAAGTTTCATTATTTATAATGAGCTCCTATTTTGTAGCCAACCCAACTTAATTTGAAAATGACGTGTTGTTAATTGATTTAAATTCTATATATGTATAAAAATGTTATTAAAGGTTAAATTAATATTAAGATTTAAAATTTACTAAATCTGAATATTTTAATTGTAAATTATTATTTTATTTAATTTAAGTATTATTTTACTTCAGTTATGATGCCTATAAAATAGATAATTGATTTCTTATTTTATTTGAATATAGATAGTATTTAATTGTTAGGTGTGGATATTAATATTTTATTGGTAAATTTTAAATATATAATTGCTAATTAATTATAATATTTAGTTACTAAGTACCCATAAATATATATAGTTATTAAGTATTATATAGTGCACAAAGAGAATTATTAATTAATTATCTTTATTTAAGCATTTACCATTTGAATAGAATATTGAAGATATGGACTTTATAATAAATGTCTTTTACAATTTATTTATTTATTTATTTGTTAATTTATTTTTGGATGGAATCTGGTAAAGAGGTATTTAATTAATCATTAATTAAATTAAAGATAGATGCTTAGTTAAAACTTTTAATTAAATTAGATTTAATTATTGCTTAGTCACTCCAAAGTACCAATGAGTTACCATTTTCACTTAGGAATGTGAGTAATGTAGCTCCTAATATTAGAGTTTCAAAACAAATTGTTGTATTGTGTTTATGCCCATTCGTATATGTGTGTACACGTGGGCATGACATTTGGTATCAGAGCTAGGTTTGTGAACACTGGGAGCTTTGGGGATTTGTTTGGGTCTTGTTTTTCAATGTGTTTACTATACGAGTGATTGTTACATGATTGTTGTAATGATGTATTAAGAATATATGGTTCTTGAACTTTGTCTTATTATTAAAATTTGAATTATATTTTTTTATGCGTTCATCTTATTTAAAAACCTTAAGTATATTAAAAGGATGTGATTAGTGGTACAAGTATCTATGTCATGTTAACATAATGTTGTTAACTTGCTTGTTGCATTCCATTTTCCTTCAGAATTTAAACTAGAAGTATATTAAGAGAAATGTAAGAATAGAAAGAGTTTATTTGGCTAAGAAACATAGTATGTTTAACATCTCATTTTAAGTACAAATTTTCTTGTATTATCTAACAAGAATTGCTAGAAAGGGTTAGAAGTTGATTGTTTAAGGGTGTGATTTCCATGTATAAATATTATTAATACAAGTGTTGATATTTTCAAACTTCCCTATTGTGATATTTGAAAGACAAAAAGGTATTGTGTAAATTGATAGTTAAAGACTTCTTACTTCATTGATGAATGTGATGAATCCATTTCCATGTATCTCATTTAGATGCCTATTTTTAATTGGATCGAACCTCTTAGAAAAGAGGTCTAATTAACCTCCCTATAGATAGTCTTCTTTGGTTTAGGATGTAAACTAGAATTATTTAGGAGTGCACCTTGGTCATCTCAAAAATTAGTCTAGCTATCTTATCCTCAAATCTTTAAATTGTGCCTTAACAAGTTTCTCTTTGTGATTTCCCTAATTATGTTTTCCCTTAGAAATTCTTTTAATGATAATATCACTTTGTCTAATTGATGAGTGGAATTGTTTGGGAAAAAGTTAGATTAAGGGCATGTAGTGCCATTTTTGTGTACTCATTTTTAAACTTCTAGCGCCATGAATAACAAAATGTAATCATTCATAAATGGCACAAAAATCTCCAAATAAAGGCACAACTATTTTAAGTGAGGTGCAAGTAAAAGGAATGGTACACAATGATGGGATATGGCACAGTCATGAAAGAATGAGGTGCAACAAAGGCATAAATCATCCAAAGATTATGGTATGGATTCTGAAAAACATCATAAGCATTCAAAGGCATGGTCCATAGGATGGTTTTGTTAGAATTAGCCAAGATCAGCAAGTGAGAACAAAGATAAACTTCCACAAAGCATAAGCACATAAAATCGAAAATGTATAATCAAGAGATTACATCAAGCTCGTCTACACCAAGAGTTGATGAAAATGTACAAAGAGCCTTGCATATATAGGCAAGGGGAAGGAAGTGAGAAGAAGACAACCAACTATGACTAACCCTCTATGTGATGAACACATGTGTGCACAAGTGGAGGGTGATGGACAAATGTCTCCAACCTCCCATAAGGTGAGGGGAGAATATCTCCAACCTCTAATGAGGTGAAGTGTCAAAATGATAAACCTCATGTGAGCACATGTGGTGAGACAAAAAAGTGACTAACCTCAAAAGTGAACTTAACCTTTAATGTCAAGGTTAAGTTTGACTTAAGCCTAGGTGTGGGTTAGGATAAGTTACCCTACACACTAACACCCCCCTTAAGTTATACTTAGGGAGTAGCGATACAAAGATGATGATGGGTCCTGGCTACTAGGCCATGTTAGGTAACCATGTACAAACAAATTTCTCAAAAGGCAGAGAAAAGGAGAAAACCCAGTGGGAACAAAACTCCTCTTCAAAAGAGAAAAGATGCATGAAATAAATGTACAAGTGAACAAGAAGAGTAATAGTTGGAGGACTCAAAACCCCCCAAGGACTACTTCTAACACATAAGTACATGAAATATTCTCCCCATAGGAGAGAATAGAGATAAGGTCATATGACCCCATAGAAACTGTGAAGTGATGAACTCCATGTGAGGAAATGCTTCCTCCCAAAATTGATAAGAGAAGAGAAACCATGTAGCCTCCCCTCAAAATACCTCCTGTAGTGCTAGTAGATACTCGAGAATGGATGTTGAAGACGATCCACAAACGTTGAACAACATTTCTCCCCTTAGGAAGAAATCAAACCGCAGAAGTGTGCATACGATCTTTCCATTCCAGATAGGAACATACAAGAAGAAAGATGAATGTCTTTGAATGTCACGCATGATACAAAGACAATGATGATGCCCATGATGTCTTCGAAGAATGCTCAATGATCTCCAAGCCAATGTTGTCATGTGACGAAGATTCGGGAACATGGACGATAGATGTATGGTGAAAGCTAAACCGATGTGAATCTAATACTTCTGTAGAAGGTGTCAAACTGGATGATGATAGTCTAATATGTAGACTCATAAGCATCTATAGAATCAGTCACTATATACGCTGAAATAGGTGAGGCATGAGCAAGTATATCTGAAGATGATGGTGATGCAACTTCATCGAAGCTAACATCAAAGAGGATATGAATATCCTCAATGGTGTGATCTAAATCTGAAATGCAGGATTCTACAAATAATGATGTGATGTCTAGTAGATATACATCCCAATGTGGTGGACCTAGAACAACGATGACAATGTTCTGATGCAAAGAATCACCGAAAGTCAACCTGAATGAAACATTTAGTGGTGATTTTCCAATCTTACAAAACATCGAAAAGACAACGTGAGAGAAATGAGGATAGAGTGCATCCCCATGTTGAGTGTTCCCACAATAATTACACTTGACTATGCAACATGTAGACATGGTATAATGTGTAGAAGATCAAATGCAAAAAAGCCCCCTTGAAACTATTGGAAGAGAGACCCCCAGATTTTGGCACTTCATAAATTAGTGCATTTTACAAAATAAATTTGACCACTGCATGGGAAATGTAAAAACATGCACTTTTACAAAAATGGTGCTCAATTTCGAGCAATCGAGAAAAAGTTATTACAATAACAAGTTCCCGTAAAATAGGTCAAATTTAATAATCAGCGCTAGAAAACAAAAAAGATGCCTGTCAGAGAGGTGAATATGGTCTTCCAACCACTCTTTGGAATCAAGGTGAAATGAAGAATAAAAAAGGTTTGATCGTGAGGGAGAAATGGCCTCCTGCCAACCCAGACCTCACCCTTCATCTTTGACGGGTGATTAATATACTAACTTTATATGTTGACTTTATATTTGCAAGTAAATGCAAACTTTCTATGTTAACATGATATTGCGACTTTGAAAAGTCACTTACAAACCTCAAATGCTAGTTTCCTTCACATACAATTTCTGGCAGTTTATAAACTAATGGTTACAATAAATGTTACAAATACGAGTTCCAAGTGTAACCCTTGGCAATAGAAGAGTCCAAAGAGGACTGCAAGTGGGAAGACCTTAAGAGTCCATCAGAAATGGATTGTTGTGGTGGCAAACAAGTACATGAGCTGTCAAATTTTCTTCACTTGAAGCATTAAATAGAAAACAATGGGGAGACTTCCACCTCAGAAGAATGTGGATTCGAGTACAAGTGGCAAGCATGTGGATTTGAAACCACCTAGTACAAACCGAAAGACACCACGACTCAAAAAGGAGAATCCCAACACACAGATTCTAAGCTTCAATCATATCCTGAGCTTTCAACGCTGTGGAAGTGGAAGGCCTACGTGTGAAACACAAAATAGCAAAAAATAGCAAGACGCCAACCTAAAATCCAGACGCTAAGACTGCAGAGGTGTAAACAGCCCGGAACGGGCCGAATCACCATAGAAACTAGAAACCAGTGACTTCTTCAGTAATGGCGGCGGTCTGCAAACAATAAAAGAAGAGGTCGTGGCCTCAAAATACCAGTTATGTTCTTCACCGTGCACAACCCGATGTTCAGATGTCAGCTGCTATCATACTTCACGGAGAGCATAGGCCAAGTGACCTGGGCGGCAGAAAATGCCACAACCTGAAGATGAAGGGGCGGCCTGTGTGTGTCAAGTTCCCACTAGCCTAAAAAATTGGAATGCCCAATAGTGTGAAGGGCCGAGAAGGAGTCTGCGAGGCCAAAAAAGGCAAAGCGATCAGTGTGGGAGAGCCTGGGAATGCCCCAGAAACGGGTGCCAAAATAAATACAGGGCCATGGGTGGCTGGTAAAAGCCCACTGAGAACGCCAAAGAAGAGAGTCGACTGATATAGATGAAGAGATCCTTGTATGTACAAGGACCAGAAAGCGCTGCAGCGCTAATAAAATGAGGCCGAGCTGGTATAAAACATTGCAGACCCACAAGAAGCAAGGGCCGAGGGCGGTTGATGGGGAGCGATGAAGCCTCTGAAACTACAAGCAAAAAATGATATCTCCACACAGGTTGCTCTAATCAAGAATGCAATCAACCAATATAGACGGGCCTTTCATGTCTTCGTTTAGTTAACCAATGAAGGGAAAATGGTAAGTTTGTGTTATTGTCAGGTCTTCTTATCTCAAATCCGCTATTTGTAAATATGGGATTATCAAAACTTCTGCAGCTATATGATTATATGAATTTTATTTCTCATCATTGCATCTGTGTTTATTCTGTCTTATCATTTTGAATCTTGTGCACAATAAGCCTTATGTATGTTGGAAACTTTTCTAATTGGCATATCGCCATATTAATTAAAATTTATTTTTACGTTTACTTTACTCTTTTCTCTAAAAATATGAAATTAGTTTATTGAAGACCCTATAGAGAGTCGGCTTCTAAAACCTTAGAGATCATCTCACAAGCCATGTCCCACGTTTGCGAGGTTTCCCATGTTGGTGCAAGTTTGCATGCGGGTATTCAGGTGCAAATTTGAACATCAACATGGCATATAAGGTTTATTTTGATTAAGTGAAAAGTTTTTAAATGAATTATAAGGTAAGAAATATAGAGTTGTGATATTCTTCTCAAATAAATGGATGCTACTTGAGAAAGATGTGAAGTCTCAAAGTATCAATTATTTATATGATTTAGTGCTTTAAGATAGAATAATGAGAACAAGTAGAGGTTAGAGTATAATATGTTAAAAGAACATAGACTGAAGAATATAGAAATTATATGTAAATATATTCTCATTTTGAACCAATTAAGACTGTGAACTAGAATTATTTCTTTTGTTAGTTATTATGTGTGGAAAAGTCCTAGCAAATGACCATTATGTGAGTTGGTATTTGTTATCGGAAAATTGGAGTAATATCAATAATATCGAAGTAATCCAAATAAATCAATAGAAATTGCAATAGTCAAGATTCAAACACAAAGAATGATACCATGCAAACCTTATTACTTCACGACTTCCACTGGTCGCCTAATCTCAAATTGATCTTTCGTGTGATTGAAGCCATCAGAAAGTGCACTTCCTTGCTTTTTTCTTCAAGATGACAAAAGAGAATGGCTATGATAGTTCTTGTAAAGAAGAGGATCTTCAATACAATAAAAATGGTGATCGCAAGCTATGGAATGGTGTTGGGTGCCAAAGGTGCACTGTGAATTCCACAGAGTAAGTTTACTAAAAGTTTGGATGATTGAACTGGAGGAATAGGGGTTGTATTTATAGGTTTGAGTGAGAGAAGATCAACAACATAGAATAAATGAAAAGATCAACAGTTGTGGAAGGTTGAGAGGTGTGCACCAATAGGAAGAGGACAAGTGTCCTGGTCTATCATGCAATAGAGGAGTTAATAGAAATAGATTGAGGAGTTAACTGAGTGGACTGATCAGTTAGCAGAATTGATTAGAGAGTTAACATAATTGATTAGAGAGTTAATAGAATGGATTGGGGAGTTTAACCAAGTGGAGTGGTCAGTTAACAAAATAGACTAATTAGTTAAGTGAATTGATCGATTAGTTAATTGATTTGAAGTGGAGGATAAATAAGACATGTGTGTGAGGATTTTAGCTAATTAAATATTAAAAATATTTAATTAAATGTGCATGTAAATTAATTGAATTATTTTTGGTATTAATTCAATTTTAAGATGAAATAGATAATCTAAATAAATGTTTTGAATTTACTTAAATGTGGAGAATTAGAATAATTAATTAAATAATTTTGGTATTATTTGATTTAGAGGAATTTTGGAAGAATTAATTAAATAAATGATTTTATTTAATTTAGAAGAATTGGAGGATTTTAATTAAATTAATGAATTTATTTAATTTGGAGGAATATGAAAGATTTAATTAAATAAATAATTTTATTTAATTTTTTGGAGGAATGTGAATCAGATAAATAAATTGATTTGTTTATTTATTGATAGAAGAATTAAACTCTATAAATATTAAGAATATTTATTTTGATAGAGTTGTGTCATTTTTAGGTGTATACATTTTGCTCCTTTTTAATGCAATGTGTTTTATCACGTTGTTTCAAAGAAAGTTAAGTTTCTAATAATGATATATGCCCTAGTTTGCCCCTAGTACTAGGTTACAATGACAGGATGCGCCCTCGGGAGATTGGACATAAAGAAAAGGTTTGGGTGCATGAGACATACAATCTCATGATGAAGAAGGTGAACAGTTAGGTTAGGTTGAAGAAAATAGGTTGTGGCTTGAGAAAGTGGTAGAAAAAGGGTACAGAGAACAAGCAGGGTTGCCACATAGCTAGTGAGGGTTGCAAGTCTATAAATAGAAGTTGGGTCCACAATCCTAGTCATTTGCACACTTGTCACTTGGAGAGAGACACTAGGAGCTTTGTAGAGCATAGGAGCTAGAGCAGTTAGCAGAGATATGGATATTCTGCAAGAGGAGCACCAGTTTGAGCGAGTCTGATAGTTCAGACGGCCAGCAGAGGTAGGACCCCTGGTACATACTTCAAAATTTCTAGCTTAGGGTCATTTATTAGAGCAATAAATGCTAGGAAACATTGCTTGAATGAATGCACCATTCTATGTTTCAATGCATTTGTTCTCCAAAACTATGCTTTTATTCTACTTTAGCGCATTTAATAGGTCTTCCTGCACAATTGTTATTTAGGTGCATATATGATATGCTACTGCGCATATGTTACTTTCTGCTGCGCATTCGTCATGAAGTTGTGCATATGCACAAAGATTTAGTGCATATGTCCTGGATCGGTGCATTTGCTCTAATACGACACATTTGCCACCTAATATAGCGCATTTGCCTTAGGATAGTCAGTTACTTAGCAAAATTAACTCGGTTGGCATCTTGATGGATGCAACAATCGATAAGCTATCTTCGAGATTGATAGAATCTAGACAAGAGATGATTTTCTTGTTATGATCATTTGATGTGTTAAGTGAGTTTGATAGGTTTGATAGTCGAGCAAGTTTGCTTTGATACAGTTATGGTTGACATATTAGCTTGTTGATTGCAGGAGGATATTTCAGATACACTTATGTCATGGGAGCAATTCCCTATGACGATGCTGCGAAGATATATGTTGACAAAGTTAGATCAGACATTTCTTGGTGCTCTTGGTTTGGATTACGTGTACTTCATGCTTGAGGTTCGCGCGAACCTTGGTTTGCTAACTGCTTTAGTGGAGCGCTTCCACAGCAAGGATGGGAGTTTTCACCTTCCCACTGGTGAGATGACAGTGACGCTAGAGGATGTCTATATGATTCTCCACCTTCCTATAGTAGGTGAGCTAGTGGAGTACGACTCGCAACATGATGCTGGCTTGGCTGAGTGCAGGCAAGTTTTTGATGATCCTACCATAGCTGGTTTAGTCATCAGTTGGCAAGATATGTATGATTATTATGACTACCTTATAGGGATTATGGTTGGTTTGATCAGGGGCATCGTATGCCCTGATCAGAGATCACATGGCTTTCCTATTGGCTGGGGTAGGACACTAGAGAGGATGCTCATTGAAGGCACTCAATTTGCTTGGGGTGTGTGCATTCTTGTGCACCTCTACCATGACATGCATCAAGTGGTATATCATGGAGAAGCTAGCTTGTCTATAGGTGTTTCATTGCTTCAGTTCTAGGCTTGGGAGCACATTGCGGTTAAACAACTAATTTGCACTTTTTCTAGATAGAGGGGAGAGCCCTAGAGTTATGGATACTCTGGCATAGTTTCCCAGCATAGGTTGGGGAGGTTAGAGTATTGGCGTCACACATTAGGTAATATGGATGCAGTTAATTGGAGACCTTATATAGATTGTGAGGTCTGGGATGACGGGGATGATGAGCTCTCCTATGTTTTTGAGATGCGGTGGCTGATCAGCAGGACACCACACATTTTGGAGAGACACATAGTCAGTCGAGTGTTGAGGCAGTTTGAGAGGACTCAGCGTTATCCATAGGGGCAGGCCCTATTTGCCAGGACTTATGGATCCCCTACCAGACATGGCCTATAAGGCAAGAGGTAGTGGATGTTGGCATGACGTGGGATTATGAGGACTGGTTTGCTGCACAGCTATTCCCCAAATATTTGGGACTGGGAAAGTTAGCTCCTCACTTAGAGGAGGTAGAGTCAGAGGAGGAGGCTGACGGAGGTAGACGAAGGAGGAGACGGAAGAGGGGGACAGGAGGACATGGCAGAGGCCAAAGAGATGGAGGGGACGGAGGGGATGGAGGAGATGGAGGCTAAGAAGATGGAGGAGATGGTGGGGATGTGGGAGATGAAGGGGATGGCGGCAGATAGAGATAGCGATAGAGTGGGGCAAGGCCCCTCTCAGCAAGCAGTACAACAATAGGTAGCGTAGCAGTAGGTAGCACAACAGCAGGTGCCACAACAAGTAGCACAATAGGTAGTTGCCCAGGAGTAGGCATAGGTTCCACCACAACAGGTGGCACCGTAGGTGGCAGCCCCACAAGGACTGCAGGTTTAGGTGTAGCCTAACCCATAGTAGTAGGCACAGGTGGTGGCAGTTACTATGCTACGGGGCCAACTGAGGTAGGTTAGAGTGTAGCTAAGAGCCGCAGAGTCTCATAGGGAGGCAGATGTAGGGGTTAATGCCGGTCTTACTACAGAATAGGACACAACACTGGCTAGGGTACCGGCCTTGATGACAGAGAGGAACATAGCCGTAGCCACTTTGGTTACTAATAGGGCTACAACATTTTTGATGACACAAGTGACGCAATCTCAGGCCCAAGTGACACAGTTGCAGACCCAAGTTGAATAGATTATGGGTGAGCTAGCCAGAGCATAGGCTTAGACATAGTACTACAGGGGTTTATATCATGGGGCAGTGCCAGTAAATCAGTGGGCACTGAGCTATAGGAGTCAGTCAGTGGCTTCACAAAGGGTAGGTGGATCACAGTCAAGAGTGTTAGTGATGGGCCCACAATAGTCTAGGTCAGGACATGGTGGAGAAGGAGGAGGGGATAGTGCTAAGAGTAGCACCCCACGACAACAGGGTTAGCTGCTACCTATATAGATGTTGCACATGTACATGCATTGTTTTGATGGCTGATGGATAGCCTATTGTATACACCATTGTTATTTTGTATAGCAACTGAGACATGTATCATTATCATTTTGTAAGTATGTATAGACCCTTTTATGATGTGACTCATGGACGACAGATTAATATTGTACACTTAGACATTCTTCTTATTTATATGATGATGCAATGTATGACCTACATGTATGTTGCTTATGCTATGATCATAGATGCAGTTTACTTGTTATGCCTATCTATGGTGTACATGTGTATGACAGTTTATATGCAGTTACTATGGCCTACATGTATGATGTTTATGCGATGATCATGGATGCATTCTATCTGACGATGTTTGTATGCTATGTTTTTTATATTTTTCTGATGGGATATTATGTATGTATTTATGTTATGATGACACAAATGGATATGGATAATTTAAATGTACCTATATGCTCACATTCTATGATGATCTAATGCAGACAACATGATTAGAGCTATGTTTTTGGTATGTTATCAGAAAATTGGAGTAATATCAATAATATCAAAGTAATCCAAATAACTCAATAGAAATTGCAATAGTCAAGATTCAAACACAAAGAATGATACCTTGCAAACCTTATTACTTCGTGGCTTCCATTGGTCGCTGAATCTCAAATTGATCTTTTGTGTTAATGAAGCCCTCAAAAATTGTACTTCCTTTCTTTTTTCTTGAAGATGACAAAAGAGAACAGCTATGATAGTTTTAGTAATGAAGAGGATCTTCAATACAATAAAAATGTTTATCACAAGCTATGGAATGGTGTTGGGTGCCAAAGACGCACTGTGAATTTTACAGAGTAAGTTTACTAAAAGCTTAGATGATTGAACTAGAAGAATAGGGGTTGTATTTATAGTTTTGAGTGAGAGAACTTCAATGGCATAGAATGAATGAAAAGATCAATGATTGAGGAAGGTTGAGAGGTGTGCGTGAATAGGAAGAGGACAAGTGTCCTAGTCTGTCATGTAACATAGGAGTTAACATAAGTAGATTAAGGAGTTAACTGAGTGGACTGATCAGTTAATAGAATTGATTGGAGAGATAACAAAATGGATTGGGGAGTTTAACTAAGTGCCCTAGTCAATTAACAGAATAGACTAATCAGTTAAGTGAATTGATTGATTAGCTAACTGATTTGAAGTGGGGGATAAATAGGACATGTGTGTGAGGATTTTAGCTAATTAAATATTGAAAATATTTAATTACATGTGCACATGAATTAATTAAATTATTTTTGGTATTAATTCAATTTTAAGAGGAAATAGATAATATAAATAAATGTTTTGAATTTATTTAAATGTGGAGAATGAGAAGAATTAATTAAATAATTTTGGTATTATTTAATTTAGAGGAATTTTGAAGGAATTATTTAAATAAATGATTTTATTTCATTTAGAAAAACTTGGAGGATTTTAATTAAATAAATGAATTTATTTAATTTGGAGGAATATGAAGGATTTAATTAAATAAATAATTTTATTTAATTTTGTGGAGGAATGTGAATCAGATAAATAAATAAATTTGTTTATTTATTGATAGAAGAATTAAATTGAATAAATATTAGGATTATTTATTTTGATAGAGTTGTGTCATTTTTAGGTGTATATATTATTGATTAAGAGTTTAAGCATACTGAACATATTGTATATTTTTACATGTGTTCTTGTGATCTTTGGCCAATAATGAAGATTCATTGTGAAAGATTGTTGTCATTCACATTAGTTGATAATGATGTAGATTACACAAATTTTACATTATGTATGCATCTGTAAAATAATAGGACATGTCAGATGGTATTAAATAAACTAATATTGTATTGGTGTTATTGATACATGCTTGTTTGTATATTTATCTAATATATAGTGGTTACTCCATTATGATTGATTGGGTGTTAGCATATAGATTAACTTGATTTGATACATAACTTGACTATGTTCCTAAAAGAAAGGAAGAATTAGGACATAATGTGATAAATGATCATATTATTGCATAATTTTCAAAGGAAATAGGTTGGAATTATAGATGAAGTAATAGAAATAGATGCTTGGCCACCTATACTTTAGTATGAGACGAAATAGAATTCACAATATAGGAATAAATTATGAAAAATTATACCCTTGAACAAACTTATTGAAGTAGGAAGCTACTAGGGTAATCTAAACATGTATTTTATCCTTGTGTACATGAATGTACAAGTTACTACTTTTAGATTGTAAGAATTGATGGTACACTACAATATTGATGTAAGGGATTCATTTAGGAAATGTCTAAGTAGCATAACATCACCATAAGATAGTAGCAACAAAGAGGCAGAAATCAGCAACATAAGAATGCAAGATCTCAAAACACAAGGTAACAATGGAGCAAAAGATCAAACACATAACACAATGTTTATGTGGAGAAACCCTTGCGGGAAAAAACTCCACCAAGGAGAGAGACACAAGTTGTATTATCATCAAAACAAGATTACAATACACCCACTTCTAATCTCCCTTCACTCTTCAATCCAACAGCACCTGTGTACCTATAAACTGAGATATGCAACACATACATGGCATTGTACTTATAGAAGTATTTCACTCCTAAAGAAAGGCATATATTTCTCTCACCTAGGAACCTTCATCATGCAAAATCCAATGACTTCTTACAAGCTCATAACACTTGTCAAGAGTCAACCATGCAACCTTGGGCATGCATGGACAAGAATAGACTCTTATGAGGTAATAAATGATATCATAATCATCATAGATTCTGTCATAACACCCCCCAAAGGAAATATTCCCAATATGGTAACCTAGAGCCAAGAATAGCATCTTACAACTAATAATTATCTGTCATAAGTTGTCATAGATTCTAGATTACATCCACTCAACAACTTTAGGACATGTGTCATACATGCCAAAAATAGCCAATTCCTCCAAGGTGGCACCTACCATCAATTAATCTTAATATTTACAATTACCAACCATAACATTTTGCTCCATAACTACCACTGGTAACTCTAGAACTTACCAGTGTAGTAACTCCATAATTACTATCCTCGATAATTAATTTTTACCACTACCAATGAAACTTGTACATCCCTTATGGGTAATTACAAATTTCAAATAATAAATGGAATAAATATAATATTGGAATTTGCAAGGTCCCAACAATGAATGGAAAGAGCCCATTGAAATTATGATCTATAATAACATTAGAGTAAACATAAAAGACCCAATAAATGCTTCTAATTACAAAAGATATTCTAGTTATGCATAACACTATCCCTCACCAAACAACTCAATTGTAAAAGGACTCCATCCATGGCATAAATTTGATGGCCATATGACTGTATTTAGACATTTTTGCCATAAAATACAATCAAAATTTTAAAAAGACTGCATCACATTAAAGGAGAAATTTTGAATAGACTATCAAAATTCATATATAATTATAATTATATATATATATTTGATTTATATATAATTTTACTTATACTAAGGTATACTATAGTATTTTAAGGGCACCTATGAGTAGATAACCATCATTAAAAACTGATTGAGGTCGACTGTCAAATTTAAGCCTTGATAGTACTCTCCATACATAAAAATCACAAACTACGATTCATTTGTAATTGTCATAGGAGACTTCAGTTCTGATCCATGGACCCTCACATGGTAAATGCATGCATAAGAAGGGCTTCCATGATTGGATAGCACATATAGCTTTATCATGTTGATGAGTTTTCCTGTTGACTCAGCTGGTAGATTGAATGTTTGTGCACTGCCTTTTTTGAGATTATAAATAAAGTCTCCTAGAAAAAACATTTGCTAAGATTCAATAATCACATCATCCTTGTATTAACTAAGTCACCCAAATATGTGAAAATATTTTGGGGCACTTGATCTGTCATAAGCAAAATGCTTGTCAACATGTTCTAGTGCAACAGCCTTTGGTAAAACTGAAGTCCTTAAAACAATGTCCACAAATACATTATTACCCTTCAAGGGAAGACACTGACCAGGCTCCCCAAAAGTAGGCTCTACAATCTTAGATGCATAAGGATGAACACTGCCAAAACTACTCCTCAAAAAATTCAGAGAATGCAAGCTCAATTCTTTCCAATGCCAAAAAAATACCCCTTAGAGCGCCTAATTGGCCCAAGTGCATAATCAACCTTCCCTAAGCCATTAGTAGAAAGATTTTCTATCTCTGCTTCCACAATCCACTTTGCAGCAGCCCTCACATCATCCAAAATCAACACTTGTCCCTTGACTTCAAGAGGTCATCCATTGATCATAGAATTCACAAGCCCCAACACTTCCCTTCTAGACAAAATCTCAGTGTCAGCTAGCTTGAACAAGGAATCCTCAATCTCCTCTTTATGTGCCTGTAGATTCCTCACCTCAGTAAAAAATGCAATCATCTGCTCCTCAATCTTATCCTCTAATTCCTTCCTCAGACCCTCCACCTACTTCCCAATCTTTTTATCAACAAACTCTAGCTAGAGATGCACCGTTTTGGTGGTCTTCTTCAAAAAATTCTCAAGATCTGATATCCTGCCCTTTGACATAGAGAATACTAGGGGCATCGAAAGGCTAGAGGACTCATTGCTATGCAAGTTCCAATGCCACAAGGTAGTCCACAGTCCAGCAACAAGAATGAACACTATGAAAGCTTGAGAAAAAAATTGCCCAACTACTATAATATTGTAGAGGTAGCCTTGGGGTTAGTAGGGTTACTAGGGTTAGGATTTCTAGGGCTTTTAGGAATAGGTGACTTTAGGGTTTTTTTGGTAGGAACAATGACATTTTTGCTACTAGGTATTGACTCCAACACAGTTTCTCCCCTCTGGTTTGTGCCTCTAGTTGAAACTACAACAACCATTCTTTTTTTTGACACTCTACCAAGGAGGAGGAGGAGGAGGGGCCCCAAAGATCGTAGTATTTATAGAGGCATTCATGGTTGCATCCATTGTAGACATTTTGTAGGTTTTTCGGTTCCACCAAAAGATTCAAATTGTGTACCATATAACTGCAATTAAAAAAGGGTTCTCAAAAATGCATTTAACTAAGAAGAATTCCACTCCCTCCTTCAAATCCCCTCAGCTTCATTCAAATCCCCTTTGCTTGATTTCTGTTTGATAATGTTGTGTTATTTATTATTTATTTATTATTCTATTTCTTCCCCTTTTATTCAAGAAAATAAATTTCTTACATCTAAATTAAAATCACAATTCATAGTGATTAGCATATGGAGAAAATCTCTCCATATTATCATCTAAAAATTATACACAATAAATTTTCTTTTGGTTTATATTTCTGAATGGTCTGATGTTCTATAAGCAACACAACCCAATTCTTTTATAGAGTTTGTAGCCTCCAAATAAAAAACTTTATAAAATTTAAACTACACTACTTTTTATATGCGTTTGGCATATAGATTTAACTAGTATAACTGTTTTGAGTAAAATTTGGATAGTTGGTTTTTCTTATTAGTTTTGTGTATATCCTCCTTTCACCCTAAAATATTAAAGGACCTTGGGTCGAGTACAGATCTACCATCATGCCCTTGATCACTCAGAAGGTAGCAAAACTTGGATTTGTGTGATTTGATTACCAATTATGCTCATTTATGCTCAAAATCCTAATTATGCAAATACAAAAGAAACAGACAAATTACTAAAAATGCTGCTATAGGAAGATGTAAAGTAACAGATAAATGTGTACCAATTTTTGAAGTTCAGGAAGTAGAATAGTCGGGGACTAATGAGCGGGTGACCTAATCCAATGCCCTAATTTTTGTTAGGATCTAGGAACTTGACCTGCAACCTATTCCTGTTGTCTTAAAGATTTCTCTGTTGTGGAATCTGAAGGACTAATGAACAGGCACCTAAGTCCAAGGCCCTATTTTCACCTCTGATATGCAATTTTGACACTCTACAACACTCTCCTACAACTCTACTTTTTTGCTTCTTCAACCTATAACCTGCAATCACAGAAAATGGGGAGGGGGTTGTGGTGTTTAGATGCTTGCCTCAGTCAAGCCCCAGAGCGACATTCAATTCTTCTGAACACTGTTGTCAAAGAGAGTGCGTGCCCTTGTGAGGTAGAGGCAAAATCCAAATGATAAATACTTTGAAAACACAAATGATATCACCTTGTAGTGAAGATCTCATGGAAGAGAAAATCTCTTCATGCCATGAGGAGATGGATTCTCAAATCTACAAATACAAACACATAAACAACACAAAATATGCTCTTCCACACAATGAATTCCTTGAATCACCTTTATAATGCCAATGCTCATGCAAATTTCATCTAATGATCTTCTAGTTGTCCTCTAGTTCACAAATGAATGCCTAAACATGCTTATATATGTGACTACAAACATTCCCACCAAGAATTCTGTAATTCAAACTTATCGTGTTGGCCTAGGAACCAAATAACTGTTATAAACCGACACTTAAAATTTGGGCCTAACCCAAAATAGGGGAGGACTAGGGTGCAGGCACCCAAGTCCTCCCCCCTTATTTTGGGTAGGCCTTAGCTCAAGGGATCCCCCTAGGTCCCATTCATCATGAAACTTAGGTTTCATCTCATCGAGATGTCAAAATATGATGCAAGATGTCCTAAATGTAGATTAAAGACTTGGGAGCTAAACCTTCAGAGGGAAAAGGCCCCAAGGGGACATTTTCTGACATTACATTTAGCCCCCACATTAATGTATGTATAAACACAAGGCCAATACATGCATTAAAGTGCAGTCGACAAACACAGCAAACACACCAAGCATGAAGAAGACATGCCAATCATAGAGAAGACAATAACAAGCAAGAAAAACATGGAGAAGATAATAAATGCACAGAAGACAGTGAATCTATAGAAGACATATTTATTTTATTTTCTTTTTCTTATATATATATGAAATGTAGATGCAAGTACAAGGAAAGTAAACACACCACACATAATGTAGGAAGTACTCATCACTCTAGTCTTTAAACTGCATATGGGGCAACACACACAAGACACACCACACCACCCATAATACAAGAAATACTCATCGCACTAGTCTTTAAACTAAATATGGGGCAACAAACATGCTAAACAATTCAAGCACACCAAACACACAGACTTTGAAGACATGGAGAAAACACAAAAGACAAGCAATGAAGTGTCCCTAGATTTCTAGGTTCATCACCATCCTAGACACATTACAAGCACACACCGATGATTGAACTTCGCCACAACAATCGTCGAAGACACGCTTAAGGGTTAAGTTAGTCATAGAACTTCTGCCCACCTCTCAATGAGGACTTTTGAAAATGATAGGATGTGTACTCTCCGCAAGAGATACCCCACCCCCACCTCCGTAGAGGGCTTAAGATGATTGATTGATTGATTGCAAACAAAGTCAAAGTGCATGAAATACTCATCGCACTAGTCTTTAAACTGCACCTGAGGACAAGCACATTGCTAACATCTATAATAGACAACTTACCTTATATATGCCCCCATCTTAAGGTGGTTGATATCACGCATCGATATCAAGCATGTTAAGGTAGGAAGAAAACACACAAGGGAACAAAGACTCTCACAAAGCCCATGCCCCCTAGGGGTGACATCTACTTTATGATTGCCAAATGTTCCCACAAACACATCCCTGCAAGAAACACGTTAGTGTCCACAAAATCATGATAAACAACAACATCAATGCATATGATTAATCACAGAAAGAGCCAAGGTTGTACTATGAATTAGGCTATCGAGTATATTTGTGAGGCTATACTACGAAAAACTCAGAATCGAGTGTCACCAAGGTGAGATTTAAAGACAAACAAAGTGCATGGAGAAGCAAAATTGTTATGTTTTGTAAGTGAGATAGAACACCATCGAAATCACTAAGTAGAAAGCATGGAATACTTCTACTAGCCAAGCATTAGATAATATATTACAACTCCATCATATATTAGGAACTAAGTCCAATTTTTAATTTCTCGCTAAAGGGACACTAGGCCTGCATCAGTATAAATATTTTTTGTCATTCGCCCGCTAGATAGAAACATTAGAGGAAGGGAAAAAATAAATAAGAGAGGAGAAGCAAGTTTCTTAGGGACAACCACATAGGAGGGTGCCCCCAATTCACCAACCACAATGCTATGACCATAGGAAACAACACACAACAATGAAAATAGAGAGAGGCAATATAGAAGAATGATGATACAAATAGAAGAAGGTCACAACAGAGGCAATCTCCTGGTATCTCAGACCTTACAAGAGAATCAAGGGTCATCCCAGGAGGCCTAGAAAACACATAACACATCATGGGGGAAACACATCACGACAGATAAAGGGTTAGAAATACTTACATGTAGCACCAAAATGTTTCAGGTAAAATTTGGATAATTAGTTTTTTTATTAGTTTTGTGTATATCCTCCTTTCACCCTAAAACATTCAAGGACCCTAGGTCGAGTAGAGATCTACCATCAGGCCCTTGATCACTCACAATGTAGGGAAACTTGGATTTGTGTGATTTGATTACCAATTATGCTCAATTATGCTCAAAACCCTAATTATGCAAATACGAAAGCAAACAGACAAATTACTGAAAATGTTGGTACAGGAAGATGTAAAATAATAGATAAATGTGTACCAATTTTTTATGTTTGGGAAGCAAAATAGTTGGGGACTAATGAGCGGGCACCCTAGTTGAATGCCCCGATTTTTGTCAGGATTTGGAAACTTGACCTGCAACCTATTCCTGTTGTCTCAGATACTTCTACCTTGTGGAATTCAGAGGACTAATGAGCGGGTGCCCGAGTCTAGCACCCTATTTTCAACTTTGATCTATAATTTTGACACTCTGCAACACTCTCCTACAACTCCACTTTTTATTCTTCTTCAACATGTAACCTGCAATCACAAAAAAATGGGGAGGGGGTTGTGGTGTTTAGAGGCTTGCCTAAGTCAAGCCCAAAAGAGACATTCAAGTCTTTCAAACACCATTGCTAGAGAGAGAGTGCGTGCCCTTGTGAGGCAGAGGCAAAAACTAAATGACAAATACTTGAAAATGCAAATGATATCACCTTGTAGTGAAGATCTCATGGAAGGAAGAATCTCTTCATGCCATGAGGAGATGGATGCTCAAATCTACAAATACAAACACATAAACAACATAAAATCTACTCTTCCACACAATATATGTCTTGAATCACCTTTAGAATGCCAATGCTCATGCAAATTTCATCTAATGGTCTTCTAGTTATCCTCTAGTTTGCAAATGAATGCCTAAACATGCTTATATATGTGACTACACATATTCTCGCCAAGAATTTCATAATTCAAACTTACTGTGTCGGCCTAGGAACCAAATAACGGTCATAAACCGACACTTAAAATTTGGGCCTGACCCAGAATAGGGCAGGACTAGGGTGCAGGAACCCAAGTCCTCCCCCCTTATTTTGGGTAAGGCTTAGTTGAAGGGATCCCCCTAGGTCCCATTCATCATCAAACTTAGGGTTCATCTCATCGGGATGTCAAAATATGATGCAAGATGTCCTAAATGCAGATTAAAGACCCGGGAGCTAAACCTTTAGAGGGAAAATCCCCCAAGGGGACATTTTTCTGACATTACAATATCTATATTAAAAAATATAAAAATTGGCCTCCAAAGAATATCTCTAGGTCTACTTTAGAAGATTAAAGTTTTAAGCCTACTTTCAACTACAAAATTCATGTTACAAGCCACTTTAAAATGCTCCTAAAAGAGTTCAACTTTGCTGCTGAGTTAATTTAGGAAGCCCCTCCATAAGACCCTAGCCTTACCTTTTTTTTTAGTTTCAATTATAGGTATTAATATACTATATATTTTAAAAATTCGATATCTTTATATTTAAAAAAGAAAATCTCTAAATAACTTAGTTTATTGTGAATTAATTGAAAATTAATAAACAATTAGATTTAAATTAAGAGATGAGATTGATAATTACACCTAGAGGTGTTCCTACAGATGGAGAACAAGAGTTGAAAGATTCATAAACAGATTCTAATTTTATGAAATTTTATTAGATTCTATATAAATATAAATATAAAAAAAAAGGTGAAAGGAATTTAGAAAAAGAAAAAAATAAAGTGCAAGTAGATGGAAAGGAAGGTGGACATCACCATCCACTAAGATCAAGGAAAGAAATGTTAGAGGAATAGAATGTCAAAACACGTGCATTGATCTCTATTTACATTGTCTCAACAAAGATATCTCTCGCTACATTCATCTCTATTTGCATTGCCTCAAGAAGCATATTACTTTAGATATATATATTTTTAAATATAAATATACTAGTTAACAAACAATTAGAAGCAATGATTACAATCTATAAATTATAAGGAATTTATCTAAGAAATATGAAATAGTGTTTAGAATAAAAATTAAAAAAAAAAACTTTTTATTGGTTTTTCACTGGATTGAACTTATTATTTATTTTATTTTATTTTATTTTATTTATATGTTGTTTATTTTATTTTATGGAATCTAATTTTTTCATCTCTTATCGCTACAGGATGCCTCTCAGCATAATGAGTAGTTAGCATCCTATTAAAATAATAAATAAAAAAATAAAAATAAAAACTCATGTAATGTTTTTTATTTTTATTCACCGAGAAATAAATACCGCTACTAGAGAATACAAGGCATTTTTTTGGCTGGTTGAAATAGCTAATGAACTAAAATTCCATGAAATTACAGGTAGTTTCTAGTCAGACTAATTTTTTTACAGATGCAATGACTCGTTTCAGGGAGCTTTGGGGAGCAAAGTTGCCATAGAGAAATCATATCGGCTTAACTAATAGTTACACAATATTTGTGTGCAACATATATGCTCAATAGAGCTATTTGTAGGGGAGGGAAGCTAGTAATAAATGTTTGGAAGTTTTATACTATGATGGAAACTGTTATACATTTGCAATGTTTTTATAGATTACGATTTATGAATATCGACTTCCAAATATTATAGCAATGTTTTTTGTTTTTATTCATCAAGAAATAAATATTGCTACTAGAGAATATAAGGCATTTTTTTGGCTAGCCAAAATATCTAATGCACTTAAATTCCTTGAAATTATAGGTATTTTCTATTCAAACTAAATTGTTTACAGATGCAGTGACTCGTTTCGGGGAGCTTTGGGGAGCAAAGCTACCATACAAAAATCATATCGGCTTAACTAATAGTTGCACAATATTTGTGTGCAACAAATATGCTCGATAGACCTATTTATAGGGGAGGGAAGCTAGTAATAAATATTTGGAAGTTTTATACTATAATGGAAAATGTTATGCATTTGCAATGTTTTTATAGATTACGATTTATGAATATGGACTTCCAAATAATTTGTTATTGTCTTGATTGAATATAGATTTTTTTTAGACATCAATTGTATTGATCTTTAGATTATGTTGGTTTTAAGAAACATTCATTGGTATAAACTTTTAATTCATGTGCAAACATTGGAAAGTTTACAAAAATTGAATTTCAATTAATTACTAAAAGATTGAAACATATCTGCATACAACTACAACAAATAGCTTAAACACAACAACAATATATAGACTTACATATACCTTCAGAAATTAGAAATGAAATGGGATCTCAAATCAACATATAGATGAATTGATAATACGAAACAATAAGAAGTAGCCTGGGAAATAAATTTGTTGTATTAAAAAAATAATGGGAAGATATATAACTTTGGGAGCACTGACTAATCTATATTTAGGAAATAGTTGGTACAACAAATAGATCTATTTAGATAATAGCTTAAACACACAACACACACACACACACATATATATATATATAAATATAAATAGAAATGTGTTATGCTCACATTCACCATGTCATTATGACATGATAACCACATGTCATGGCCACATTTGCCATTTGGTTATGACATGCATTTAGAAAAATTTTCCCTCCCGACTCCACAAACCCCCTCGCGCACAACATGAGTGCTTAGTGACACACACACAACGTAGTTGTCTCAACAACTGACATCATGCACATCACCCGAAGGCAGGGAAGGTCAATCACATCGGGATGAGATGACACACACTTCGCCATCCCTTTGAAATGTAAGTCACTAAGGGGGTGTGTGTTGCATGAAGTGACACTGAGAGGGTTAGATTCCTTCTGAATTCTAGCCCTAGGCTTTCATAAAAAGAAGTGAGTTCATCTTGATATAGTTCAAAACTATCCCTAGGTCCATTAATGACCTAAGGATCTAATCACCTAAATAATATTAATATAAATTCCTAACTTAACATTAATTTGACATTTAAAACAAAAAGGATTAAATTAAATGATCCCATAAAAACATTTAACTCAATAAACCCTAGAATAATTTCAGTGGCATAACATGGCATTATGGAATAAAATAGGATAATTCCTATAGTTATTTTGGTATCATAATGCCACCTCATCAACAATAGGAGGTTGCAAAAATTAAATTAAAATAACATTCCTACTTAACTCATTCCTGTTGATGGTGTTTTTAGCACACAACATTGCAAGTATGATTGCTGGTATCACACCTCTCTTGAAAAGGGTATCCTATCCAAAATAGGACTGCCCCAAGGATAATACAACTAGGTCTTAGCTTGCTTGGAATGACTCAGTGGTATGTCCAGCTGTGCCAACAAGGGGTCTTACATAAAATACATGGTTTATGGAATATGACAGCAGTATGTATGTAGAAACCCTATGATACTTTTAGCAGATTTGTAACATAGATATTGCTTATAACCTTAAACTAACAAACTTGATATAAATAAAATGCAAAAGGAAAAGGGGAGAGAGAAGGGATAAAAGATCCTAAGTGATAGTCACAATGGGGTAAAATGTTAAAGATAAACAAATACTTTCAATAAACCATTCCCTGTTTCACTAGGATAAGAAACCCACAATGTTGCAATAAATGATGCAATCTTCAAAGGATCCTTATGATTTTCAAATTGCATTTACTCACTAAACACCCAAACAATGGCCTATCTTAACTAGTGGAATGCAACCGAACTATATTCAATGATAGGGCCTAGGCTAACTATACACAGGAACTTACCATCAACAAGCACTAATATTATGGACCAAAGCATTCATCAGATATCTTAACATTTACCCATTATTGCAAAAGAACAACTAATTAAATTCAGACTGATATGAACCATGAAAACCAAAAAGGATAACACAAGAACACAAATTCCTAGCAACCTGCAAAACTTGTTTTGTATTGATCACAATTTGGCAGAGTCTCAGCAATTCAGTATCTAATCTTACTTACAAATGAGAGAAAAGGATGGCCCCTTTATAGACAAGGCACCATACCAAGTTTTTCAATGGACAGTGGAGATTAACTCAAGACCAATGGTCCAAATTACATGGCATTTAATGAGATACATCAATTAGTTACATTTTTATATTTACATTCGTCCTTTAGGAAAAAGACAAAATATAGTTTGCAAATACATTGAATCTGGATAAAATGGATACCCATTTGGTTGTATATGATGAAAAGTCATCTTTCAAGGCCTAATAAAACCAAAATAGAGTCACATTCATACACTTGAAATCTTGAACTGATGTGGATTCACAAGATTCCAAGTGCTGAATGGACCAAGAGGAGTATGTGGCACATTAATAGTGAAGATATATGCAATTGTATGCTTGGACTGATTCTTGATGACTAGACTACTGGAACAACTATATGCATGTCTTGGAGATTAAACTGGATCTGCAGGAACAATAGTGATTTGGCATGATTTTCTATGTCTTTCAGCTCCTAAGACTCATCTTTATCATCTTGGACATTATACTGACTTCCTTTGGCATGTGCAGTAGCAATTTGGTTGATAGAATGTCAATTCTGAATCTCTGGGTCAACAAGGTACCTCTGTATGTTTATCCTTCCAAGACAGCTCCAGTTGGCTCCTTTGTCCTCTTAGACCTGTAAGAGACAACACCAAGTATCAAGTTCATCTTAACAAGTTATTTTCCATCTTTTTGAATCAAAATATGTCTATTTGCAGTCATGGATTAGTCAAAAATAGCTCATTGTTAATGTTGCTTCCTTATAGTCCTATTCACAAATCTAGTGATTTTTGCATGATTTTTTAAGTTTTTTACTATTTTCAAGTACCCATTTGGCCAATATATTGATCTAGGAAGTTTTTGTGGTCATTAGAATCCATTTGTAGACTTTTATTTTTTGTTTTTCAAGCCCTTTTTGTAAAAAGTGAGATTTTTGGGGGTCACGGACTTTTCATGTGTAGTGGCATTAATTGTCGTAAAAAGGTGCCCAAAATCCACATAGACTAGTAAAATATTTCTCATGATGTGACAAATAGATATACAATTCAAATCCATCAAGAAAATCCAATTTACTCCTTGAAAAAAACTCAATTTCTAAGCCAAAATGTCAAAAAGCGTGGGTGTTGGGTGTCATGGTCTAAAAGTTGGTGAAGGTCAAATTTAGCACGGGTCTGTGAGATGCAATTCTAGTGCAAAATAGTTTTGGCGCTGATTTGGGGTCCAACCGACCTTAGCATGGATTTTAGGTTTGATTGATTAAAGTCAGTGAAGACAGTTTTCAACGCAGGTTCGTGAGGCTTATTTTTAGCGCTAACTTCATTGGCAGGGATTTCAATGCAACTGACTAGCATGAATTTCTTTGTCTACCGACCAAGTGTAGTGAAGGCAAATATTAGCACAAGTCGGTAGGAGGCATTTTTAGCCTTTTTCTTCGAAATTGTCTCAGCAGGTATTTTTGATCCAAGTGACTTAGTGGTAGCATGGAGGGAGGTCGATCATAGGTAAATTTAGCGCAAAAGTCGGTAGGAGATATTTTTAGCACTTTTTGTAGTAGGAGGTGTTTTTAGCGATAGATTTGGAATTGGCCACAATGAAAGTATATTTAAAAATATATTTAAGTATAAGTTTAGATATATACTTTAAATATTTTTAAATATACTTTTTAGATCTTTGAGATAGGTTCTAGATCCATAGGATTTCATATGCAAATTCTAGATATTTGAGGTTCCCCTAGATTTTAGACTTAGCCATTTTTCAGGATTTTTAGGGTTTCACTTAGCCAAATCAAGGCTTCAGGACCATGCGTCAGAATGAAAGTATGTAAACCCCTTAGTGAAATCTTGTAGAATTTGACATGATTTTGCAATTCTTAGACTTGGAAACTAGGAATTTCAACATGACACACCCTGCAGAAGCAATTTCAAGGGCAATATCCAATGACATAGGATTTTAGAGAAAAATGTAGTGACACCTAATTTCAGTGCAGAAAATAACAAAATGCTATTTTTTTAGCACAAGACCACTCAAGACACTTCTAAATCAATCGTGAAAGACATCAAATGACTCCAAACATGCAAAATACTCAAATTTGAAGAAAATCCTTCTCATCATCATAACTAACAAAGGTTGAGAATCTAAACCAAAGCAAAAGAGGGGGTCTCCATTTCACAAAATGGGGCGTGTGTGCAAGGCACAACAAATGGCAACTCTGTTGGGAAAATGCTCTAGAGCATTTCAAACATAAACTTTTAGTTTGAACCTGAAATCTCTATGTTTCTCACACATTAGACGAGAAAGCATGATATCGTATCAAAGAATCAAAGACCACTAACCAGTGCAACCATCCATATCCTGAAAACCTAAGTGTGTGCAATTGCATTCATTCCCATCCCTTGGTGACTAAGCTCACCTTAGATCCTTTGTGCTAAGCTATGAAGTTGGGATTATTTTACCACCAAGAGAATGCTCTGATGTTGAGATGTGATGAACCTTCAAGTACTAATCCTTCTGCAGTGATATCCTTCTTGATAATGCCTTTGATGATCTCTGATGCTAATAATCTTCAAATAATAGTCTCATGTGAGAGTCTTCAAATGGTAATCTTTATATTGATACTTTGTAGTGGGTTTGGTGTTGAAAAACACCTTTTATTTTTACCCAGTAGGCTAGTAGTACTTAGTACCGCCTACCACTCTCATCTAGATCCATAGAACTAGTGTCAGTGGTAAAATTGGGGACCAAAACTTTTTACTTACACAAGATCACCCAAACTCACTTAGCTACTTCAGGATCATTTAAAGTGTAAGAAACATATGGTTAGAAAATACTTCAGGTGCACAACCTAATGACTCCTTTCCAATGAATAGGCATCATACTTCCTGGTATAATAGTGGAACCCATAGCAAGATCTAAGTAGAACTTCAACTTCTCAAGGAAATTGTGAGGACCACCCTTTTTACTTCTGTTCTTATGACTATTTACATTACTGTTATTGATACTTTTTATATTTGTGGGATAGCAGTTCCTGGATTTGTCAAAACTATTAAACTTTATTATGGTTTCGAAAAAACTAATTGGGTGATGTTTGGATAAGTTTACATTTCAGAAAAGTTAATTAGGTGATGATGGAAAATTGTAATATGATTTCATTTATGTTAATTAGAACTATGTCATGATAATGCATGTTTTTAAGTTGCTTCGGCTATGATGATTATATGTGGACACTGATCTTGTAATTTAGTGTGCAGGATTTACTAATCGAACCACAGATTTTGGAGATCATTCTGCACCTTGTTATTGTTATTCCCTATTAAGCCGATCTGGTTCCACGAGGAACCAAGATCTTTCTGTGTTTGATGTGATGTTGTAATGTGGTCTTTCGTATGGTCGAGTGGGTTTGGTTACCCTCTTGTAACAATATTTTATGATTTGTGTTGTAAAAAGTTTGAATTTGAATTTCTTTATTTTATTTAAATCTTTGAGGCCTTTTCATGTGCTTTACCTTGACCATGGGTGTCCTGAATGGGTTAAAGTTGACCCTGGGTTATACCCCATGGGTCCAGGGGCCCATTTGGCATGGGTAACCCTTGAGTAACCTCCATCTAGTCATCTTAACTTCCCCTTGAAGTTAAGTGGCGAAAATTGGAGGTATGGAGGGAACATGATGGGTTGTACCAACACCCAACCCATCCCTCTTCAATCCCCAAGGTAAGAGATGACTACAAACCCATCCATTATTGAAGGATTGACTTGAAGTCACCTTCTCCATTAGTGAGATTCCCCCATGTGTTGTGGGCCCATCCATGTGAAGGAGGGAAGAAGAGGCATGGGTCACCTGTCTTTTCCTCCTTTAACTCCTTTTATTTCTCCCATGCGTAAGAGAAATGACATGAGGAGAGGGATAAGGAGTACTCTAGGGATGGGTGAGTGACATAAGCCACCAGGACAGAATAGTGGTTTTTGGAAGGGTGAGGAGGTGACAAGTGTCACCTCCCCATTCCTCTATACTGAAAAGAATTTGGGTTATTTGTTTTCAATTTTGGGGATGCGAGGGAGTTAGTTGAATTTTGGGAGAGTTTTTATTATTGCCAAAAAAATAGGAAAGTTAGCTTGGAGGTGAGGAAAGGGAGAGGGAGTTGTTGGCTAAGGTTGGAAGAGAACTCAGTGGAGCTCTGTAACAGTTTCATTCCAGGAGGGCTTTGTAAGGTTGGTTTGATTTTTACCTTTCTTTCGTATATCTGAATGTGTATGTAAAATGTGTGAAAGATGCTTATTTGTTTGTGTTTTAGAGTTGTTTTCTGTGGGGTTTGTTGTCGGGTTGTTTGACAGAGCTTCTCCCACTTGGGAGAAATGCTCATCAAGTTTGGGGTAGGGGAGGAGTGATCCTCCTCGGGTGCATACCTGTTTCCTTCTTTTGGGATGTTGAAAGCCTTGAGGGCATGTATCTGTGACTGTATCTTTGACTTGAGAGTCAAATACAGATTTCTTAAAAATTTGTGATCAAACTTGGTTTGAGGCCAAGAGAAATTGTGTTGGTTAAATTATCTGTAAGGGTGACACTCTGGAGTCGAGTGTGTCCACTCTCCTGCCCCTTATGAAGCTCACTGTAGTTGAGCTTTCGTGTTTTGTAATTTACCCACGGGTGTTTGTGTGCTTTTGGGTTTGTTGTTGTTCCCTGTTGTGAAGTGGAATGCTTGAGTTATCCAGGTGTGAGTATGGTCTCCCTAGCTCGGGGGTGACCCTCTTGCGGGTCTACGGAAGGGAGGAGAGCTAGATGAGTGGTGTCTTCTTCTTTGTTTGTCTTTGATATGCAGGTTTTCTATTGGAGCTTATGGTTGGAGTTGAAGAAGTTATATTTATGATGAAACAGTTTATTCTTCCTTGTCATGAGAATTAGATCATGTTCATTTCATAAGATTGAAGAGAGAGCACCTCTCTTGATATTGTTGTAATTTATTGTCACCCTGGGAGAGAAGGAAATAACCTCCTTGATCTTGTTATTGGGTATGGCTGTTACTTAGTTGTTACATAACTTCTTTTGTATGTTGGTTGGGAGAAGGAAATCCTTATCTTTCATCTTGTTAAGGGTAGTGAAAGAGTTAATCTACCTGTATTGTGTATGATGTAATTATTTACCTTGAATTTCATATGGAAAGTTTGAAGTTAAATAAAAAGTTTTACTGTATTAAATCTGATTTTGTTTATGTAATTAAAAGGATAAATATGCTTATCTAGTTGAAAAGACAGATTTAAAGTTCATTGTTACAATGGAAACTACTGTTTAAATGATTAAGTTGAAAAGTTGAGAGGTAGTAAAATATAATTCTTACTTCTGAAATTTTACAAATAGGTGAAACGGAAATTTTTCTTGACAAATTACAGAATTAGATTAAGTTAAAGCCACTTCTTATTTCATTGGTTTAGTGGTAAAATTTTTATAATAAAAAGATTAGGATGGAAGAAATTGTAATTATGAAATATTGTAAAGTTAAGAATTTTGCATCTATTTGGTAACATTATCCTTTCATTTTATCTTTATTGAGAAAGTTTTGTTCTCTGTTTAAAAAAAAAAGAGATATATATATATATATATATATATATATTCTTTATTAAAGTTCTTAATTGTTCATTTTAAAAGAACTTGGGAAACTGAATAAATTGCAGTATTTGTGAAATTTGAATTATATAAATATATATATATATATAAAACTATATATATATATATATTTGATTTGTTTATATCAAAATACCATGAATTTAAATGTTTTGTATAAACTAAATTGTATAATGTAATCTCTGTTTTTTTTAATATAGAGAGAAAGATAAAAAAAAAATTTATAGAATAAATAATACATGGGCGGTGGGGATGAAACCCCACCGCAGCCTTTGTAATAATGGAGGGTGTGGGGAGGGGGCGGAGCCCCCACCCACACCCCACGTAGTGGGGTGTGGGTGGGGTCTCCGCCCCCTCCCCACACCCCCGCCTGTTTTAAACCGCGGACCATTCTCTCTCCCACGACACCCACACCCCCGCTACCCTGAAAACCCCGGCCGCCACTGTCTGCGGCCACAGCGCCGCCACAACCCCGCTCACCCGCCATTGTCTGCGGCCATAGCGCCGCCACAACCCCGCTCACCCGCCACTGTATGCGGCCACAGTGCTGCCACCTCCTCCATGGCTGCGACCTTCCACCTTCTCTTCGCCCTAGCCTCCGCCCTCTGGTTCCGTCCGCCGCCGCTATGGCTTCCACCGCCATGTCCCTGCACCTTCACAGCATTAACATATGTGAAATAAGAAATGTTAGGGCTATTCAGCCCTAACAAATAAGTTGGACAATATATATGAATGTATAAGCTTTTAGTGGTTAATCCACTAGCTTTTGTTAAATGAAATAAATTATATTTTATATATATATAGACATATATATAGATAACTATATGTCTATTTATATATATCAATATATAATGAATTATTTCATCTATATTTATATATATATTAACAATGGTATCTAATTGAATATTTATATGTTTATATATATATATATATATATATATATATATATTTATAATCATATTATATTTAAAAAAAAATAGAAGGTTAACAATAGTATGATAGATAAATAAATTATAAAGGTAATCTAGCAATTGCAATAATAGTATTTGTAATAAATAATAGTAATAATAACAACAGTAATTATAAATATGAGAAATATAATTGAATATATATGTTTATATATATACATATAATCTTATATATATATATATATATACATATAAATATAACGTTACATACTTATATTATTTAATTACTAAGACTTCCGAAGAGGCCGTTTTCATTTTATGATATTAAGAGAAAATAAAATTATAATTTAACGAGAGCATAAAGGAATATACTGTAATACTCTGGGAAGAGTTTCTCGGAAGTTTCGACTATCAACGCGAGTCAATAACCGGGAAAATGAAGAGGAAAATTACACGTCACCTTGCTTAAAAGATCACTGGAAATAAACTTAAAAAGCCATCACAGACATTCCATGTGAGGCCATTTTAATCTCCACTGTAGTAAACGTCCATATAAGTAAACCTGTAAGAGAGTCAGAAGAAGAAAAACTAACATTGGAAAACACAGAGGAGAAAATGCGCGGCATTTCCCACATGGGATAAGAGAACTAAGTGGATGGACCCTTCCGCTAAATTTGCTTAGGAACAAGTTTAATTAATACAAATGAAGAGGAGAAACCTAGATCAGAGAAAACTAGGAGACCGAGTCCAGCGAAGTAGTAAACCAGCCTATGTGACCTGGACCATCCAGAAGTTAGGATTAATGTCAATAATAGATACAGTGATAACCCTGATTGATGTAAAATATGAAGAAAGGTCTGGATAAACATAAAGAAAGCATAGAAACCGAAAGAGAGAGAGACTGAAATATAAACAAACTAGATTATCAGAGAAATAGTTTAAGGTGAGCATGATAGAAATACAATCAAAATTAAGACCCAGAGAAAAGGGAAGAGAGAGCAAACGAACCGCCTTGTTGAGAATGCTAAGTCGAAGGAGGAGTATGTTTTAGGAAGCAAGAGAGGAGATAGACAACCGTGCCTTCCTAAAAAATGACTCAATAGGGAGATCACGAGTCGGTTTAGTCGAAACAAGGTGTCGTGGGAAGTTGTTAATCTATCAGTGAACCACGTGCGTAATATAGTGTTGAGTAATTCCCACTTACGCCGTAAGACGTTATGCTGCCAGAATTTGCCGAGACTTAGATTTAGGAACCTTGATATTAAAAACCTTGTAGTGAAGTTAACGGCGTCATAGAGACCCCCTTGTTGGTCTGCTTGCGTCCGGTTGCACGCAATTGTACTTGTACCCCGCCGACAACTGTAGTATTTTCACCTTGAGCGAACACCACCGAGCATGCTTACGCATGCAAGGGGGTTTTTAGGGAAGCGTGAGAAATTTTTTGATATTTCGTGTCATAACCACATGACAGATGTGGCTATGACACGTGTGATGTGTGTTGTGACCACATGGAAAATGTGGGCATGACATTTGGTATCAAAGCCAAGTTTAAACACTGGGTGTATTTGGGCACGTTATTATTCCGCAACTTTGGCTAATTAGTTTCTACCTTGTTTTGTAGGATGACTCCTCGACGTGTTCGACGAGCGTGATCACGCCACACAGCGTCTGTCGAGGTGCACAGCGATTCCTCAGCCGAGGGACTGGCACCCATAGTTACAACAGCACCACCTGCACCACCTGAACCACAAGCACCACTAGTACCACAGGCGACACCAATATTGGATATAGGTCCACAGATCTTACAGGCACTACAGGCTATGTTAGATAGGTTACCACCAGTGATTCTTGAGCCACGTGTAGAGCCTCGTGTTGATCCGCGAGAGGAGCCACGTAGGGAGCCACGTGCCGAGTCACGTATTGAGCCACGTGAGGAGCCCCGCGTTGGTCCACTAGAGGTGCCATGTGTGGAGCCTTTCGTTGAGCACCCCGACACAACAATAGAGGAGGTAGGGTCAGCCTCCCGTGCACGGAGCAGGATTCCTCTGAGACCTTTGAGACGAGATGAGAACCAGAGGGCAGAGCAGGTACATCATGGATTGTATGAGGATGGGGTGGAAGAGCCAGTTGTGGGACTTAGAGACAGAGGGGACCCCATCAGAGATCTACTTAGGCTCAACCCACCCACTTTCGCAGGTGCTACAAAGGGAGCTATGGCCGAGGCTTGGCTGATTAGCTTAGACAAGTGTTTCGCTTTGCGACCATATGGAAGCAACACGAAAGCACGAGTGGCAGTCCATCTTCTTAGGGATGCAGCAGCTACCTGGTGGCGCGCAGAGGAGTGCAAGCGCCAACTTTCCTTGGATACACTCACATGGGACATCTTCATAGAGCGCTTTAATGCGCGATATTTGTCAGAACATTACAGACAGCGCAAGATCGATGAGTTCCATGATTTACAGCAGAGGGGACTCACTGTTACTCAGTATGAGAGTCGATTCATTGAGCTTTCTCGTTACGTGGAGTACCTCCATGACGAGAAAATCTTAATACACAAATTCATCAGAGGGCTGAATCACGGGATAGCAGGACCAGTTCATATGGCAAATCCCCAGACCATGAGCGAGGCTGTTGAAAAGGCCCTTATATCAGAGGAAATTCAGGGACGAGGGCAAAATTCACGCCCGCAGTATCAGGATCGTAATCCCCAACAACAGCAAAACTTTCAAAGGCCTCAAAACACAACATAGAGAGGAGGATATAACCCTTCATCATTACCTCCTAGGCCTCCACAGCAGCAGCAACATCAGCAAAAATCCAAATTCCAATAGAGGGGTCAAGGAGGACAGAACCGTGGATGGCAGCAGCAGGGTTCACGTAGAGATCAGAGACAGCAGGGTTCATCGACAGGACCTGCGAGGTCCCAGCTGTCTTACAGAGGCTCACAGGGGTCTACGGGACGGACTGGGCAACAACAGTCGGGCAGAACACAGTCAGGGCAGTTACAGGCTAGAGGACCATGTTATGTGTGTGGTGGGGCAGGGCATCTAGCTAGAGAGTGCCCACAGGGATTTACTGCAGGGGGACAGCCCCGATCAGGAGGGTCTGAGCAGACTGTAGGTGACGTGGGCAGATCCCACCACATGTTTGTAGTGGTTGATAACCGCCAGGCTGATTTGCAGGCTTCCGTCATCGAGGCAGCAGGTACGATTGGAGACTTCCCCATCTCGATCCTTTTGGACTCAGGAGCTACTGACTCCTTTTTGTCTACATCGTTAGTGGAGCGTTGCAGGCTGGTGGCTTCTAGGCAAGACATTAGGTGGGAAGTTGAGTTGGCCTCAGGGGCCAGGATGTCAGTAGATACCTTGGTTAAAGACTGTGAGATCACATTGGGATCATTCACCACAACATGTGACCTTAGGATTATGCCGTTAGGATCTTACAGTGTAGTTCTGGGTATGGATTAGCTCGCGGCACATAGAGCCAAGCTAGATTGTCGCCAGAGGACGATTAGCTGTTTAGACGATCATGGTTCGTCGGTTGAGATAGTGGGCATTCAAAAGCCCACAGCTGTTCGTATGATATCCGCTCAGTAAAGTGCTGTATGCGGAAAGGATGTCAGATGTTTGCCATCACGGTTAGTGATAGAGCAGAGGATGAACCTGAGGCTACTTTAGATGATCACCCTGTCCTTAGAGAGTTTGCCAATGTATTTCTGCCAGAATTACCAGGTATGCCTCCACGCAGAGAAGTGGACTTCCACATCGACTTAGTGCCGGGTGCAGAACTGATATCCCGTGCACCCTATAGGATGACTACACATGAACTCACTGAACTTAAACTGCAGTTAGAGGAATTACTTGAGAAGGGGCACATCCGACCTAGCGTTTCGCCATGGGGTGTACTGGTTATCTTCCTGAAGAAGAAGGATGGGTCTCTTCGTTTATGTATGGACTACAGGCAGTTGAACAAGGTGACGGTGAAGAACCGTTATCCTCTGCCCAGGATTGACGACCTTTTTGATCAGATGCAGGGAGCCAGAGTGTTCTCAAAAATTGATCTAAAATCTAGGTATCACCAATTGCGCATCATGGAGGTAGATATTTATAAAACTACTTTTCGAACCAGATATGGCCATTACGAATTTACAGTGGTACCCTTCAGGTTGACGAACGCTCCTGCAATGTTCATGAGTCTCATGAATGGGGTGTTCCGTACTTACCTAGATCGGTTCGTGATCATATTTCTAGATGACATTTTGATTTATTCACGGACTGAGGAGGAGCATGTGGAACACTTGCGTCAAGTTTTGCAGCAATTACGAGAGCAGCAGCTTTATGGCAACCTGGCGAAGTGTGCCTTCTTCAGGACAGAGGTGCAGTATTTGGGACACATTTTATCAGGCGATGGCATCTCCGTAGATCCATCTAAAATCAGAGCAATTCAGGAGTGGCCGGCACCCACCAACGTGACAGAGGTCAGAAGCTTTATGGGGTTAGCCGGGTATTATCGTCAGTTTGTCGAGGGCTTCTCCAGGATAGCACATCCCATTACTTCCCTTCAGCAAAAAGGGAAGGGTTTCATTTGGACCGAGCAGTGTGAAAAGGCCTTTGGAGTCCTCAAGGAGCATCTTACCAGTGCTCCTATTTTAGCGGTTCCAGATCCTACAGAGGATTTTGTAGTTTGCACAGATGCATCATTAGAGGGTTTGGGAGCCGTGCTTATGCAGGGTGGTAGAGTGATCGCATACAAATCACAGAAACTAAAGACACATGAGTTAAACTACCCTACTCATGACTTAGAGCTCGCAGCAGTTGTTCATGCTTTAGTCCGCTGGAGACACTTCCTCTTAGGACGACGCTTTGAACTCCATTCAGATCATCATAGTTTGCAGTATATTTTTACACAGCCAAACTTGAACGCCCGCCAACGGCATTGGTTGGAATTCCTATGTGAATACGACTTTGATGTCCACTACATCAAAGGGAAGGAGAACGTGGTCGTTGATGCTTTGAGTCGAAGGCGCCACAAGATCCTGACCCTGACCTTGAGGGTGGACTTGAAAGATTGCATCTTACAGCATCTGCCAGAAGATGAGTGGTTTCTTGAGGTGCAGCAGGCAATACTAAATCAGAAGGCCCTTGAGGGCAAATTTACAAGATATACCCTTGAGTCTGATGGTATGCTTCGACATCGACAATGCATCTATGTACCCCATGCAGGTAATCTTCATACAGTAATCCTATCAGAGGCTCATAGAGCACCCTATGCAGCACACCCAGGAGTGAAGAAGATGCATGCTGACTTACGACAGCTTTATCATTGGGTTGGGATGAGGCGTGACATTGCCGATTTTGTTGCTCGTTGCCTAGAATGTCAGAGGGTCAAGGCCAAACATCAGCATCCAGCGGGACTGTTGTACCCTCACGAGATACCTGAATAGAAATGGGACACCATTTCTATGGATTTTATCGTTGGTCTACCTATGTCATCATGTCGCCATGATGCTATTATGGTGATAGTTGACAAGCTGACCAAAGTGGCGCATTTTTCACCAATATGCACAACATACAATGCACCATCGGTGGCAAAGGTTTTTCTTGATTAGATTGTTAGACTTCATGGGGTACCTTGCCACATTATATCTGACAGAGACTCCGTATTTACGTCATAGTTTTGGAGAGCCTTACATCAGGCGTTGGGCACACAGCTCAACTTCAGTTCAGCCTATCATCCAGAAACCGACGGACAAACAGAGAGAGTTAACCAGGTGTTAGAAGACATGCTTCGCATGTATGTGATGGACCATCAGTCTAGCTGGGAGGAGTACCTATATCTAGTTGAGTTCGCCTACAATAATGGGCATCATAGCTCGTTGGGTATGCCTCCTTTCCAGGCGTTATATGGCAGACCATGCAGAACACCTTTGAGTTGGGATCAGATAGAGGACAAAACGGTCATCGGTCCAGAGATAGTTCAGAATATGGAACAACAGGTCAGACAGATTAGACAGAGACTTCAGGAAGCATAGGACAGGCAGAAGAAGTATGCCGATGCTAAGAGGACAGACCGAAGCTTCTTTGTGGGGGAAAGGGTGTTTTTGAGAGTGCGACCGCACAAGAGTCCAATCCGTTACGGGAAGGGCTCTAAGCTCGCACCTCGATTTGTAGGACCTTTCAAAATCTTGGAGTGGATAGGACCAGTAGCCTATCATCTAGCCTTGCCACCTAGCCTGTCACGTATCCACGATGTATTTCATGTATTAGTTTTACGTCAATATATTTCTGACTTATCTCACGTGTTGGATTGGAGTGCTCTTCAGGTAGAGGCAGACGGACAGATGGCGCTAGAGCCAATTCGCATATTGGCTCGTCAGACACTGGCCCTTCGAGGTCGAGAGCTGGACCAGGTTAGAGTCCAATGGGACCTATACGACGAAGTCACTGCGACTTGGGAAGATGCAGAGAGACTAAAGACCCTTTATCCTCACCTTTTTGACGACTTCCAGGAGGAAGTACAGTCTTAGGGGGAGAGGATGTGAGGACCACCCTTTTTACTTCTGTTCTTATGACTATTTACATTACTGTTATTGATACTTTTTATATTTGTGGGATAGCAGTTCCTGGATTTGTCAAAACTATTAAACTTTATTATGATTTCGAAAAAACTAATTGGGTGATGTTTGGATAAGTTTACATTTCAGAAAAGTTAATTAGGTGATGATGGAAAATTGTAATATGATTTCATTTATGTTAATTAGAACTATGTCATGATAGTACATGTTTTTAAGTTGCTTCGGCTATGATGATTATATGTGGACACTGATCTTGTAATTTAGTGTGCAGGATTTACTAATCGAACCACAGATTTCAGAGATCATTCCGCACCTTGTTATTGTTATTCCCTGTTAAGCCGATCTGGTTCCACGAGGAACCAAGATCTTTCTGTGTTTGATGTGATGTTGTAATGTGGTCTTTCGTATGGTCGAGTGGGTTTGGTTACCCTCTTGTAACAATATTTTATGATTTGTGTTGTAAGAAGTTTGAATTTCAATTTCTTTATTTTATTTAAATCTTTGAGGCCTTTTCATGTGCTTTACCTTGACCATGGGTGTCCTGAATGGGTTAAAGTTGACCCTGGGTTATACCCCATGGGTCTAAGGGCCCATTTGGCATGGGTAACCCTTGAGTAACCTCCATCTAGTCATCTTAACTTCCCCCTGAAGTTAAGTGAAGAAAATTGGAGGTATGGAGGGGACATGATGGGTTGTACCAACACCCAACCCATCCCTCTTCAATCCCCAAGGTAAGAGATGACTACAAACCCATCCATTATTGAAGGATTGACTTGAAGTCACCTTCTCCATTAGTGAGATTCCCCCATGTGTTGTGGGGCCATCCATGTGAAGGAGGGAAGAAGAGGCATGGGTCACCTATCTTTTCCTCCTTTAACTCCTTTTATTTCTCCCATGCGTAAGAGAAATGACATGAGGAGAGGGATAAGGAGTACTCTAGGGATGGGTGAGTGACATAAGCCACCAGGATAGAATAGTGGTTTTGGGAAGGGTGAGGAGGTGACAAGTGTCACCTCCCCATTCCTCTAAACTGAAAAGAATTTGGGTTATTTGTTTTCAATTTTGGGGATGAGAGGGAGTTAGTTGAATTTTGGGAGAGTTTTTATTATTGCCAAAAAAATAGGAAAGTTAGCTTGGAGGTGAGGAAAGGGAGAGGGAGTTGTTGGCTAAGGTTGGAAGAGAACTCAGTGGAGCTCTGCAACAGTTTCATTCCAGGAGGGCTTTGTAAGGTTGGTTTGATTTTTACCTTTCTTTCGTATATCTGAATGTGTATGTAAAGTGTGTGAAAGATGCTTATTTGTTTGTGTTTTAGAGTTGTTTTCTGTGGGGTTTGTTGTCGGGTTTTTTGACAGAGCTTCTCCCACTTGGGAGAAATGCTCATCAAGTTTGGGGTAGGGGAGGAGTGATCCTCCTCGGGTGCATACCTGTTTCCTTCTTTTGGGATGTTGAAAGCCTTGAGGGCATGTATCTGTGACTGTATCTTTGACTTGAGAGTCAAATACAGATTTCTTAAAAATTTGTGATCAAACTTGGTTTGAGGCCAAGAGAAATTGTGTTGGTTAAATTATCTGTAAGGGTGACACTCTGGAGTCGAGTGTGTCCACTCTCTTGCCCCTTATGAAGCTCACTGTAGTGGAGCTTTCGTGTTGTGTAATTTGCCCATAGGTGTTTGTGTGCTTTTGGGTTTGTTGTTGTTCCCTGTTGTGAAGTGGAATGCTTGAGTTACCCAGGTGTGAGTATGGTCTCCCTAGCTCGGGGGTGACCCTCTTGCGGGTCTACGGAAGGGAGGAGAGCTAGATGAGTGGTGTCTTCTTCTTTGTTTGTCTTTGATACGCAGGTTTTCTCTTGGAGCTTATGGTTGGAGTTGAAGAAGTTATATTTATGATGAAACAGTTTATTCTTCCTTGTCATGAGAATTAGATCATGTTCATTTCATAAGATTGAAGAGAGAGCACCTCTCTTGATATTGTTGTAATTTATTGTCACCCTGGGAGAGAAGGAAATAACCTCCCTGATCTTGTTATTGGGTATGGCTGTTACTTAGTTGTTACATAATTTCTTTTGTATGTTGGTTGGGAGAAGGAAATCCTTATCTTTCATCTTGTTAAGGGTAGTGAAAGAGTTAATCTACCTGTATTGTGTATGATGTAATTATTTACCTTGAATTTCATATGGAAAGTTTGAAGTTAAATAAAAAGTTTTACTGTATTAAATCTAATTTTGTTTATGTAATTAAAAGGATAAATATGCTTATCTAGTTGAAAAGACAGATTTAAAGTTCATTGTTACAATGGAAACTACTGTTTAAATGATTAAGTT
The DNA here is from genome assembly GCA_027924645.1 of Cunninghamia lanceolata. Classification (NCBI taxonomy): domain Eukaryota; kingdom Viridiplantae; phylum Streptophyta; class Pinopsida; order Cupressales; family Cupressaceae; genus Cunninghamia; species Cunninghamia lanceolata. The sequence continues at coordinate 18,181,059 of BSBN01000391.1, forward strand.
GAAAAGTTGAGAGGTAGTAAAATATAATTCTTACTTCTGAAATTTTACAAATAGGTGAAACGGAAATTTTTCTTGACAAATTACAGAATTAGATTAAGTTAAAGCCACTTCTTATTTCATTGGTTTAGTGGTAAAATTTCTATAATAAAAAGATTAGGATGGAAGAAATTGTAATTATGAAATATTGTAAAGTTAAGAATTTTGCATCTATTTGGTAACATTACCCTTTCATTTTATCTTTATTGAGAAAGTTTTGTTCTCTGTTTAAAAAAAAAAAGAGATATATATATATATATATATATATATATATATATATATATATATATTCTTTATTAAAGTTCTTAATTGTTCATTTTAAAAGAACTTGGGAAACTGAATAAACTGCAGTATTTGTGAAATTTGAATTATATAAATATATATATATATATATATATATATATATATATATATTTGATTTGTTTATATCAAAATACCATGAATTTAAATGTTTTGTATAAACTAAATTGTATAATGTAATCTCTGTTTTTTTTTTAATACAGAGAGAAAGATAAAAAAAAAATTTATAAAATAAATAATACATGGGTGGTGGGGATGAAACCCCACTGCAGCCTTTGTAATAATGGAGGGTGTGGGGAGGGGGCGGAGCCCCCACCCACATCCCACTACGTGGGATGTGGGTGGGGGCTCCGCCCCCTCCCCACACCCCCGCCTGTTTTAAACCGCGGGCCATTCTCTCTCCCGCGACACCCACACCCCCGCTACCCCGAAAACCCCAGCCGCCACTGTCTGCGGCCACAGCACCGCCGCAACCCCGCTCACCCGCCATTGTCTGCGGCCACAGCGCCGCCACAACCCCGCTCACCCGCCACTGTTGGCGGCCATAGTGCCGCCACTTCCTCCATGGCTGCGACCTTCCACCTTCTCTTCGCCCTAGCCTCCGCCCTCTGGTTCCGTCCGCCGCCGCTATGGCTTCCACCGCCATGTCCCTGCACCTTCACAGCATTAACATATGTGAAATAAGAAATGTTAGGGCTATTCAGCCCTAACAAATAAGTTGGACAATATATATGAATGTATAAGCTTTTAGTGGTTAATCCACTAGCTTTTGTTAAATGAAATAAATTATATTATATATATATATATAGACATATATATAGATAACTATATATGTCTATTTATATATATCAATATATAATGAATTATTTCATCTATATTTATATATATATTAACAATGGTATCTAATTGAATATTTATATGTTTATATATATATATATATATATATATATATATATATATATATATATATATATATATAATCATATTATATTTAAAAAAAATAGAAGGTTAACAATAGTATGATAGATAAATAAATTATAAAGGTAATCTAGCAATTGCAATAATAGTATTTGTAATAAATAATAGTAATAATAACAACAGTAATTATAAATATGAGAAATATAATTGAATATATATGTTTATATATATACATATAATCTTATATATATATATACATATAAATATAACATTACATACTTATATTATTTAATTATTAAGACTTCCGGAGAGGCCGTTTTCGTTTTACGATATTAAGAGAAAATAAAATTATAATTTAACGAGAGCATAAAGGAATATACTGTAATACTCCAGGAAGAGTTTCTCGGAAGTTTCGACTATCAATGCGAGTCAATAACCGGGAAAATGAAGAGGAAAATTACACGTCACCTTGCTTAAAAGATCATTGGAAATAAACTTAAAAAGCCATCACAGACATTCCATGTGAGGCCATTTTAATCTCAACTATAGTAAACATCCATATAAGTAAACCTGTAAGAGAGTCAGAAGAAGAAAAACTAACATTGGAAAACACAGAGGAGAAAATGCGCGGCATTTCCCACATGGGATAAGAGAACTAAGTGGATGGACCCTTCCACTAAATTTGCTTAGGAACAAGTTTAATTAATACAAATGAAGAGGAGAAACCTAGATCAGAGAAAACTAGGAGACCGAGTCCAGCGAAGTAGTAAACCAGCCTATGTGACCTGGACCATCCGGAAGTTAGGATTAATGTCAATAATAGATACAGTGATAACCCTGATTGATGTAAAATATGAAGAAAGGTTCGGATAAACATAAAGAAAACATAGAAACTGAAAGAGAGAGAGACCGAAATATAAACAAACTAGATTATCAGAGAAATAGTTAAGGTGAGCGCGATAGAAATAAAATCAAAATTAAGACATAGAGAAAAGGGAAGAGAGAGCAAACGAACCGCCTTGTTGAGAATGCTAAGTCGAAGGAGGAGTATGTTTCAGGAAGCAAGAGAGGAGACAGACAATTGTGCCTTGCTGAAAAATGACTCAATAGGGAGATCACGAGTCGGTCTAGTCGGAACAAGGCATCGTGGGAAGTTGTTAATCTATCAGTGAACCACGTGCATAATATAGTGTTGAGTAATTCCCACTTACACCGTAAGACGTTATGCTGCCGGAATTTGCCGAGACTTAGATTTAGGAACCTTGATATTAAATACCTTGGAGTGAATTTAACGGCGTCATAGAGACCCCCTTGTTGATCTGCTCGCGTCCGGTTGCACGCAATTGTATTTGTACCCCACCGACAACTGTAGTGTTTTCGCCTTGAGCGAACACCACCGAGCATGCTTACGCATGCGAGGGGGTTTTTAGGGAAGCGTGAGAAAATTTTTGATATTTTGTGTCATAACCACATGACAGATGTGGCTATGACACGTGTGATGTGTGTTGTGACCACATGGAAAATGTGGGCATGACAGAAATACTATGGATCATTCACCCAAAAAGGAAGCATTTGTAGGTTCAAATAGCTGCCACCACATTCAAGAAATGGAGAACCCCAGAAAAGCAAGAGCAGGAAGAGAAAGCAAAGCAAGAGGCAAAAACAAAACAATCAGAAAGTAAGGAAGCTAAACCTAAAAGAAACTAACAACCAACAAATACCAACTACCAACAGCTAACAACTAAGGAAAATAGAAAATAGAAAACATGAACTAATCTAAAACAACAGACTACTAACTAAAACCTAACTAGAAACAAGTAGAACTATATACAAGGACCTTGGATAACAAGTATTTACACTCCCTCTTGACTTATTTGTTAGGACATGCACGAGTAACAAAGTGTAGGTCAATGTCCTAAGTCTGGCAAATTCATCTTTGTACTCTAAAAAGTGAGGTAGAGGCATACTAGTTTCATGTTTAGGGTACTAGTCCTATAGGATCAGTAGTTGGGGAAGCTCTTTAGGGCCATGATCAATCCATATGCAAATTGTCTTACCTAAATCACCATAATCAAATTGATAATTGAAACTATTAAAACTAAGTGGAGAGAGAGAAGATACAACCTGATATGTAGCACCATCAAATTGGAGATGTGAATTCATCACCTTGTTGTATTGTACCACTGACTTTTGTACCTTCAAGAGGTCTTAGTCCATGATGGGTCATATCATGTGCATTGGATAGTTTTGAATCACTGAATGCTTCAGCAACCTCCCAAGGAAATAGGAAGTCTAGACAACTAACTTCAGAATGTGGGTCATCTGAATGAACTCTACATGATTCAGTCAAGGCAAAGTCTATCATATGTGGTGAATTCCCATGTAGCAGCATATCTTTGCTTATTGTTGACACCAACTCAGTGATATGATCAAGTGACTAACATAAAAACATTTCCAAGCCATCACTCTACATGATCGTTTGATTTTTATTCTCATATTACAGATTTATACTTTCATTTCTTATCATTATTGGGTCAGCATCAACCATGTGGAGCTCTCCTTTATTTTAGGTGTGAATAGGATCAACATGTGGAACGCATGATATTTTTGAATCTACTTCATCCATATTAGTCACATGCTCTAAAAAAACTTCCTTTGTATCAATCAACAACCTTCTTATTTGGACTGCACATTCATTTTCTACAACAACAAAATCTCTTTCCTCATGTATAACTTGATTCTTGATGTCAATCCTACCTTGAAGTCATGCATTTACCTGATTTTCCCCATTTGACTTAGCTAAAAACTCTATGGGAGTAACTATAGTGATCTGATATGACTGATCTTCATAGTTCATCATGATGATATGCTCAGAACCTTGATCATTTTTTATCAAACAATCTAATTGTGGCTCAAGTGTGTCAACTGGAACAATTTTCTGAATTGCTGTCCATGACTGTTCTTTATTTGGAGGACTAATTTCCTCTTGTTTTTACACATATCTAGTCTGATCATACTGCTGTCCCAACTTAGAATTATCAGCCACCTGCAAGGGACTTTCGGTTTGCACCTTTGTAGAAACAAATTCAATCTTAGGACCTAATGTCTGTGAAACATTTGATTGCTGATCTACATCTTCAACATGACTGTTCATGAGGGATGATTCATCATCTATCTTATCAATACCCTCAACAGTAGAAATCCAATCTTGCACCTTGCTCTGTTTGCTGTCCTGTGATTGTAAACATAGTTTTAACCAAGCTGGGATAGCGTATTCTTCTGATTTGTTTGACTGACAGAGAGATTTTAACAGTCATGAATCTCAAATTCATTAGTTGGGTGATTTGCAGACCATATGTATTCCTTGCCTTTATCATCTAGACATGTATTTTAATGAGTAGCTTCAATTTTTCCCATATGCAAACCACCCTTTGACACGGAATTACAACTCCTGCAGCCTCAACACTTTCAGTGCTTTCAAGTGAGACAGGACCACATGCATATGTGTCCATCCGTAATGCAGCTCCTCACCTAGTTTTTCTCTTAATATGCCCATTAGGCATATATCTCACTTTAGTCTTGTATATTTCAAAAATAGGGAGTAGTCCTTTTAAATGCAAATCCAATCTTTGGAAAAAAAATTAAACAATCAATCTTGTCATGTGACTCTTCAGGATGGATGGTGTAGACCTTAAGTGAACTAAAATCAAGCAATGTCAGTGGAGGATACTTCACTCTGATCTTCCTGTCTAACACTTCTTTGAAAAGTGGGATGTTCACTTGAAAATTCTCTTCATGATATGATTGCTGAGATGCTCCTTTGAAGAATGAAGGAGTCTCATGACTGAAACCCTTCTATGTATCCATTGGATTAGGATTTTTTGTACATTCATTTGATTTTAGTATGTGTAATGAAAAACTAAAATCCTGCATCATACTCTTTGTTGTGCCCTCCTTCTAGCGCCAATCCTGTTGATGGTGTTTTTAGCACACAACAATGTAGGTATGATTGCTAGTATCACACCTCTCTTCAAAAAGGTATCCTATCTAAGATAGGACTACCCCAAGGATAATACAACTAGGTCTTAGCTTGCTTGGAATGACTTAGTGGTATGTCTAATTGTGCCAACAAGGGGTCTTACATAAAATCCAGGGTTTATGGAATATGACAATAGTATGTATGCAAAAACCCTATGATACTTTCAACAGATTTATAATGTAGATGTTGCTTATAAACTTAACCTAACAAAGTTGATATAAATAAAATGCAAAAGGAAAAGGAGAGAGAGAAGGGATAAGAGATCCTAAGTGACAGTCACAATGGGGTAAAATGCTACATATAGAGAAATACTTTTAATAAACCATTCCATGTTTCACTAGGATGGGAAACCCACAATGTTGCAAGAAATGATGTAATCTTTAAAGGATCCTTATGATTTTCAAATTGCATTCACTCATTAAACACCCAGACAATGGCGCATATTAACTAGTGGAACGAAACCAAACTATATTCAATGACAAGGCCTAGACTAACTATACACAACAACTTACCATCAACAAGCACTAATAGTATGGACCAAAGCATTCATCAGATATATTAACATTTACCCATCATTGAAAAAGCACAACTAATTAAATTCAAACTGATATGAACCATGAAAACCAAAGAGGATAACACACTAATACAAATTCCCAGCAACCTATAAAGCTTGCTTTGTATTGATCACAACTTGGTAGTCTCAGTAATTCAGTATCTAATCTTACTTACAAATGAGAGAAAAGGATGGCCCTTTTATAGATAAGGCACCATATCGAGTTTTTCAATGGACGGTGGAGATTAACTCAACACCAATGGTCTAGATTACATGGCATTTAATGAAATACATTAGTTAGTTACACTTTTGGATTTGCATTTGTCCTTTAGGAGAAAGACAAAATACAACTTGTAAATAAATTGAATCTGGACAAAATGTATACCCATTTGGTTGTATATGATGAAAAGTAAATTTTCAAGGCCTAATAAAACCAAAATAGAGTCACATTCATACACTTGAAAACTTGAGCTAATGTGGATTCATGAGATTTCAAGTGCTGAATGGACCAAGAGGAGTATGTGGCACATTATTAGTGAAGATATATCCAATTGTATCCTTGTTGGATTGATTCTTGATGACTGGACTGCTGGAACAACTATATGCATGTCTTAGACATTAGACTGGATCTGCAGGAATGATAGTAATTTGGCATGATCTTCTATGTCTTTCAGCTCCTAAGACTCATCTTTATCATCTTTGACATTACACTAACTTCCTTTTGCATGTGCAATAGTGATTTGGTTGATAGAATGTGAATTCTGCATCTCTGGGTCAGCAGGGTACCTCTGTATGTTCATCCTTCCAAGATGGCTCCAGTTGGCTCCTTTCTCCTCTTAGACCTACAAGAGACAAGACCAAACATCAATTTCATATTAACAAGTTATTTTGCATCATTTTGAATCAAAATATGTCTATTTGTAGTCATGGATCAGTAAAAAGCAACTCATTGTCAATGTTGCTTCCTTATAGTCCTATTCACAAATCCAGTTACTTTTACATTGTTGTCGATGAGGATTGCACTCTTATGCAAAGTTATGACACTTTGCAATCCTTCAAAACATGGGGACAAACTTAGGCTATGGATGACCTATAGTGAGTTTAAATCTCCAGATTGTGGGCTAGTTCCATTAGAATATTCTATTGGAATGTATGATTTTCTATTTTGGAAAAGGGTAAGAATGAAACTATAAGGAAATGAAACTATAAAATTTGGTGATGCACCTAATATGGATACAAAATATGCAATTTGGTTCACAATATAACTTACAAATCTAACTCACACAGTCCAATCTTGGCACAAATATCACAAAAGTATTTCTAAGGAAGGCTTGAAAATAAGATTTCTATAAAGGAAAAGGATTTCTCACAACATAAAAAAGATTACTTCCATTAACACAACCTAAGACCTGTAATAACACTATTCTTAATACTATGAGCAAAAGTGAGACAATAATTTTAAAGGTTTAATAATTAAACACAGTAAAATTTCATCAAATCACTTCATACAATTAGCATTAAATGTCCAAATGCAACCACTTGATTCCAAAGAACAAAGGAAAAATTGCATAAAAAACAAAGAAATTGAACCTGTAACCTACTATGATCTCTCTATAAAACTATCAAATAATGAGCTACAAAACCTCTTTCTCTCTCAAAGTGTATAAGAGCAAAAAGGCAACAACTAACAAAATCAAGTTTTGCTTTAAAATATATAGCTTTTCTCTCACTAAGAGGCATGCAAAAAATAACTACATCTAACTGCCTCTAAAAATAAGTCCTCCAAGGTGATCCACGAGAAAACTCAAAAATCCCTAAAAATAAGGGCTCAAATTGCCACAAATTGAGCAAAAATAGCTCCAATTTGGTCCTCTCCATATGCTTGACCAAGAAGTTGACCAAGATCCCTAAAACTGCTCCTCAAATCATGCAAAAATCCCCTAGATGGCCTAGTTAACTCAACTCATCAATTTGCATGATTTTGCATTTGCAAAATTGATTGTGAGTAAATAATAAAGTAATTAAAATAATTACTCTATTATTGGTTACAACTTGTACTTATTTTTTATTTTACAAATTGTGAAAAATAATAAAGTAATTTGAAGAATATTACCTTATTATTTATTAACGTTTGATTTGTTTGTAAAATCATGCATGAAAAGGAAAAAGATCTCCTTATCTCTCCAATTTACACATGCCTAATTTACATGATTTGAGAAAAAAATAGGACTTTAGAGGAAAATAAAAACCCCTTATAGCCCCTTTACAATCACATGATTATGTCAATGCATGAATGATGCCAAGACAACTTTAGCCTTTTTATGCATGCAAAAAGATAAAAATATCTCTATTGCCTTATATCTCCCATGCAACATTCATCATGTATTATCCATTGCATTTATCTTCACCTTATAACTCCTAAATATGTATGCATGTATTTGCATTGCATCAATATATACCTCTTCACACCTTATCACTCCAAAGATCATACCTTATGCATCAAGAACCCTATGGCTCCATGTAAAAACATACAACATCATGTAATCTTACCACATACACCTTATGACTCTCATCATGTCTTATGCTTTATTATTACCTTATTACCTTATATTGAATAAGGCCTTTAACACTCCATGCAATTCTATCATTCTTCACATTTGAATGATTACAATTTTTTGACTTTGTAAAAATCAAAAGAAGAAAAGATGTGATAAGACATAAGTCTTAGCCTCATGGGCACCTGCATAATCTTAGGTTTGGAGACTCTTTCAAGTCTTGATCACAGGGTGGATAATATTTGAAATGATTTTGTCTAATTTGTGAAGTCAAAAAGAGCTCCATTGAGCTAGGACAGCAATCGAAAGAAGAAAAACCCTAAACACATTGTTATTTTGCACATTGTGTTTCACTTGTCTTCTTCCATCTGGCCCCCAGTATGAGGGTTTGCTTTCTGTTGAATTCAACCTAAGCTACCATTGTGAGGGTTTGGGAGATTTCTGGTAAGTTCTTCTTTCCTTTGTCAATACTCCTCACTTGCTCTTACTCTGTGTTGATGCATGGTAAAACCCTATGCTTTTTGTAACCAAATGAAGAAAAGAAACTACTATATCATTTGTTCTCCTTCCATTATTTTAAACTTTCCTTTCTTTGTGCATAGAAGCACTCTGGTTTTTACTTTTGTAAAAAATAGAAGCTCCTTTGTAGTTTATGGAGACATAGCTTCACTTCCCTTATAGGTATTGAGGGTTCTATTCTCATTTTGCGGTTGAGCTTCTCCATCATCACTTCCTCATGGCTAATTTCTATCTTTAGAAGATTAAAGGCTATTGCCTCATGACTCTCTTTTTTATTTGGTCCCTACAACATTCCATAAAGGCAGATCATCCTTAAGAGACCTCTAATGTGACTACATGAAGTTTTATTCTTTCAATGTCATACAAGGCTCTCTTCATTAACACCGTAAATTGATTTCAAATTTGATAAGTATTGTCTTTCAAGCTACTATTCTAATAGTGACATATGAGGCATTGTCTCTTTTCATGTATTTGTATGCACTAAAATTGATGAATGGTCTATAGCTCTATCTCTTCCTTGACAAAATTCTTGAATATGGAGAAAATCTTAGCTTATGAACTAGAGAAGATGTATTTTTACCCTTCCCAGGCATGGTGTAGACAAACTTCTGTCCTTTGGATTGGATTGCATGAGCATCTCTTAGAGGCTTTTCCACTCTTCTCTTCATAGGCTGGTTTAGATTGACCCTGAAGCTGATCATCTTATGCCATGGTGTGGGTTGCATTCATTATTTGGTCGCTCCCTTCATTTATGCTCACGCTTGGCTCATTTTGCTCTTGACATTTCATGACTATATTTTCCACTGGTTGATCATTCAATAGCAATTTTACACCTCATTCACAAAAAAAGGTGGTAAATATTTGTCCTATCTTTGCTGACTATCTGTTGAAATGAATGGACTGAGCCCTTTTGCTATTCCTCTGCCTTTGTTCTTATGCTCTATTTTAAGGAAATTTTACTTTCTCTTTACTGTATCATTAGAAGTGTCCCTTCTAATCATGATGATTTTATTCATGTGGGAATCATTGGTGCCTTGTACATGTTTGTGGAAGACTATTAATATATACCTTGGCACTTTATGACTCTTGTTCCTCTATCTACTTTCACTTTATCTTCAATTTTCTATGCATAGGTTCACAATTAGTTATAATACCATCTTCTTTTATTTGTATCTTTTCTTTTATCACTACCTTATAAACTTAAATGAGGGCTCCTCCTTAAAGGCCTCTTTATCTATTGTATATTGGCATTGCATTTTTTGCAGACATCTGTATGCCTTTGTCTCCACTTTTAGAATGTAGCTCTGCACTAGCACTGTGACTCTGCTTATATCACAGTTGACTATCCTTCATTATGTGTAGCTTTGGATGGTCCCCTTGACCATAAAGGAGTACGAATCATCTATTCACCCTTGCATCTGCCACAAACATTAGCATGTTAACCTCCTATCCACTGTTCACATAGCCATTATCACCATCAGTTTTGAAGGAACCAACAACAATGCATGTCTACTAGGAAACCCATTCTACTCCTAAAACTTATAAGGGGTCCTTATGTGGTTCTTTTGTACTTTGAGAAGACTCTCATGACAGTGAATGCTTGAGGTGGTGATGTAGGGCATTCATGTGGACCATTAGGGCATCCTCATTTAAGGTCCTCTTGCTTGTATACCTCAAACCCTTGACTATTTTACTATAACCTTCATATCCTTGCATCTTCCTTGGTCTCTACAATATGAATACTATTCCTTTTAACTACTCTGTGATTTCTATTCTTAGTGTTGTAGTCTCTTATGGGCTAACTCTAAGATTGTCCTAGAAACCTTCATCACTGTCCTACATGTTCTTTGACTATCTCAAGGCCAAAGTAGATATGATAACATAAAAAATGCTATCACTCTACTATATTCTTTGGATGGTGTTGTTCTACTTTATGACTGTTTCAGCTTCCTCATCAAAATGTTGGACAAAAGCTACATTTCCTATCACTATAACTATCTCATCTTTTGTTATACTTTGTAGTGGTAAGGATGACAGTGAGAAATAACCTCTTTTTACTCTTGTAATTGCTCCTCATGCCTTTGTCTCAGCATATGACAGTGATGGTATATATGACTGTCCTTAACATGATACAAGGTTGTTTCCTCTTGGCAGGCTATCCTACTGGTCTTGATCACTTGGTTCACTACCTGTCATGGCACTTATTATTGTATTTGTTGTTTCATAGCCTACCCTGGCTCCTGGACTTTGAGAGTCATCATGCATTTTACATATTGCTATTCTATATAGTGTATCTATTGTCCCATATTAATTTGCTCCCACTGTATTTATTTATCTATCCTTATACATTGTATGAGGCATATATGAATAGTAAGAAGGTATTTCATTTATATCAAAAGGATGGAAATGTACCTTCCATCTTTGTACTTTGTGCCTTTCGTCACCATTCTTCCTGTACTTCATGATGGAAGCTTCATTGGATGTATCTTGGTCCTTTAGACTTGATTACTTCACTCTTGTGTTTCTTGCATGTCATTTTGGAAATTGATCATTGATGGGCTATTTGGATATAGCATAACATGTAATGGTATCACTTTGAGCATGCTAGGCTTGACCCTTGTGGGAGCTACATTTTCTCCACATGCTTTGTCCTTGAAATCAGAAACATTGCTTTTCCTATACCTACATAGTGAACAAACAAGTTAGCATAAAAATATACCTGATGGTATCGATTGATCTTCTTTATGATATTCTAACTTGTAGCACATGTCTATTTTGATCTTTCATATGAAATGCATGATGTGACAAGTTGATAAGTCTGCATGATAAAGCATATGATAACTTTAAACATCTGGAGCTCTAACGAGACTTTCCCCATTTTTTTGTAGGTTCAACTGATGATAGGAACTGAAAATGAAGACTGAAGATCAACATCAACAAAACAACCTTCTTGCTCAAGCAATGATGGATGTTTACCTTTATCATATGTTCTTATTATTTCTTTTGTCATCAGATGTATAGCTTGCATGTCTGCATTGCTCAGTCAAATTACTCCCATGGCTTGTGTGGGACATATTTGAACACTTCTTTTAAACATGACTAGTTAATCTATCTTATGCACTTGATGTATGTATGTTTCCTTTTCAATCAATGCATGGGATAAAGTAACAGATACTAAATTCTATGTTCCAAATATGACATGAAACAACAGTTTAAATAAATATCTTTCTTTCTTTCAAATATAATCAACTAAATAATCAATCTAATTTATAACTCCTGAAAGATAACACTATGTTAGCTCAACTGTATTTCTTGAATGATTGATACCTTGACAACTTGATTCTCTTGTCATGATGATTCATCAGTCCTGATTGGACTGATGGGTTATCTAATCAAATGAATCCCATCTCTTCTTTGTCAAGACATCAACTGTTCTTTAATGCATAACTTCAAAGTTTTCTTTTATTCCTTTTGAACAACTGCACTTAGGTCAAACTAATTTTAGTGTGAACAAAATTAGTAACATGCATTCTTTTCTAAATTTTTTTTACCATTTTCAAGTACCCATTTGGCCAATATATTGATCTAGGAAGTTTTTGTGATCATTACAATCCATTTGCAGACTTTTAATTCATGTTTTTCTAGCCCTTTTTGCAAAAAAGCAGGATTTTTGGGGGTCATGCACTTTTCATGTGCAATGGTATTAATTGTCATAAAACATGCCCAAAATCCACACAAACTTGGTAAAATGTTCCTCATGATGTGGAAAATAGATATGCAATTCAAATCCATCAAGAAAATCTAATTTGCTCCTTGAAAAAACTCAATTTCTAAGCCAAAATGCCAAAAAGTGCAGGTTTTGGGTGTCAGGAACTAAAAGTCGATGGAGGTCAAATTTAGCACAGGTTTGTGAGGTGAAATTCTAGTGCAAAATGGTTTTGGTGTTGACTTGGGGTCCAACTAACCTTAGCGCAGATTTTAGGTCTGACTGACTAAAGTCAGTGAAGGCAGTTGTCAACATAGGTCTGTGAGGACTATTTTTAGCGCTAACTTCATTGGCAGGGATTTTCAATGCAACCAACTAGCACAGATTTCTTTGTCTACCGACTAAGTACAGTGAAGGCAAATATTAGTGCAAGTTGGTAGGAGGCATTTTTAGCACTTTTCTTCAAATTTGTCTCGGCAGAGATTTTTGGTCTAACTAACTTAGCAATAGCTTGGAGAGAGGTCAGTCAGAGGCAAATTTAGCACAAAAGTTGGTAGGAGGCATTTTTAGCACTTTTTCCAATAGGAGGTGTTTTTAGCACTAGATTTTGAATTAGGCAGGGTGAAAGTATATTTTAAAATATATTTAAGTATAAGAAAGTATATTGAATTTCTTATACTTTAAATATTCTTAAATCTACTTTCAGGATGTTTGAGATAGGTTCTAGATCCATAGGGTTTCATATGTAGATTCTAGAATTTTGAGGTTCCACCAAATTTCAGACTTAGCCATTTTTTAGGATTTTTAGGGTTTGAGACTTAGCCAAATCAGGGCTTAAGGATCATGCGTCAAAATGAAAGTATGTAAACCCCTTAGTGAAATCTTGTGGAATTTGGCATGATTTTGCAATTCTAAGACTTGGAAACTAGGAATTTCAACATGACACACACTGTAGAAGCAATTTCAAGGGCAATATCCAATGACATAGGATTTTAGAGCAAAATGTAGTAACACCCAATTTTAGTGCAGAAAGCAACAAATGGCTATTTCTTGAGCACAAGACCACTCAAGACACTTCGAAATCAATCATGAAAGACATCAAATGACCCAAAACATGCAAAATACTCAAATTTGAAGAAAATCCTGCATTCTAAGCACATATCCACCTTCTCATCATCATAGGTAACAAAGGTAGAGACTCTAAGCCAAAGAAAAAGAGGGGGTCTCCATTTGGCAAAATGGGGCATGTGTGCAAGGCACAACAAATGGCGACTCTACTGGGAAAATGCTCCAGAACATTTCAAACATAAATTTTTAGTTTGAACCCAAAATATGTGTTTCTCACACATTAGACAAGAAAGCATGATATCCTATCAAATAATCAAAGACCACTAAATAGTGCAACCATCCATATCCTGAAAACTTAATTGTGTGCAATTGCATTCATTCCCATCCCTTAGTGACTAAGCTCACCTTAGATACTTTGTGCTAAGCTATGAAGTTGGGACTATTTTACCACCAAGAGAATGCACTGATGTTGAGACGTGCTGAACCTTCAAGTAGTAATCCTTCTGTAGTGATATGCTTCTTGATAATGCCTTTGATGATCTCTTATGCTAATAATCTTCAAATAATAGTCTTCATGTGAGAGTCTTCAAATTATAATATTTATATTGATACTTTGTAGTGGGTTTGGTGTTGAAAAACACTTTTTATTTTTACCCAGTAGGCTAGCAGTACTTAGTACTGCCTGCCACTCTCATCTAGATCTGCAAACTGGTGTTGGTGGTAAAATTGGGGACCCAAACTTTTCACTTACATAAGATCACCTAGACTCACTTAGCTACTTTAGGATCATTTAAAGTGTAAGAAATATATGGTTAGAAAATACTTCAGGTGCACCAACTAACAACTCATTTCCAATTAATAGACATCCTACTCCTTCACATAACAATGGAACCCACAGCAAGATCTAAGTAGAACTTCAACTTCTCAAGGAAATACTATGGATCATTCACCCAACAAGGAAGCATTTGTAGCTTTACATAGCTGCCACCACATTCAAGAAATGGAGAACCCCAGAAAAGCAAGCACAGGAAGAGAAAGCAAAGCAAGAGGCAAAAGCAAAACAATTAGAAAGCAAGGAAACTAAACCTAAAAAAAACTAACAACCAACAACTACCAACTACCAATAGCTAACAACTAAGGAAAACATAAAACAAAAAACAAGAACTAATCTAAAACAACAGACTACTGACTAAAACCTAACTAGAAACAAGTATAACTATATACAAAGACCTTGGATAACAAGTATTTACACTCCCTCATGACTTATTACTTAGTACATGCATGAGTAACAAAGTGCAGGTCAATGTCCTAAGTCTGGCAAATTCATCTTTGTACTCTAAAAAGTGAGGTAGAGGCATGCTAGGTTCATGTTCAGGGTACCAGTCATGTAGGATTAGTAGTTGGGGTAGCTCATTAGGGCTATGATCAATCCATATGCAGATTGATAATTAAAACTACTGAAACTAAGTGGAGAGAAAGAAGATACAACCTGATATGTAGCACCATCAGTTAGAGATGTGAATTCATCACCTTGTTGTATTGTACCACTGACTTTTGCACCTTCAAGAGGTCTCAGTCCATGCTGGGTCATATCTTGTGCATTGGATAGTTCTGAATCACTAAATGTTGTAGCAATCTCCCAAGAAAATAGGAAGTCTGGACAACTAAATTTAGAATGTGGGTCATTTGGATGAACTCTACATGAATAAGTCAAGAAAAAGTCTATCATATGCAGTGAATTCCCATGTAACAACATATCTTTGCTCATTGTTGACACCAACTCAATGATAAGATCAAGTGACTAACATAAAACTATTTCCAAGCCATCACTCTGCATGACCGTTTGATTTCTATTCTCCAATTACAGATTTATACTTTAATTTCTTATCATTATTGGGTCAGCGTCAACCATGTGGAGCTCTTCTTTATTGTAGGTGTGAATAGGATCAACATGTGGAACGCATGATATATTTGAATCTACTTCATCCATATCAATCACATGCTCTGAAAAAACTTCCTCTGTGTCAATCAACAACCTTCTTATTTGGACTGCACAATTGTTTTCTGCAATAGCAACAAAATCTCCTTCCTTATGCATAACTTGATTCTTGATGTCAATGCTACCTTGAAGTCATGCATTTTCCTGATTTACTCCATTTCACTCAGCCGAAAAATCTGTTGGAGTAATTGCAGTGATGTAATATGACTGATCTTTGTAGTTCACCATGATGATATACTCAGAAGCTTGACCATTTTTTATCAAACAATCTGATTGTGGCTCAAGTGTGTCAACTGGACCAATTTTTTGCATTATTGTCCATGACTGTTCTTCATTTGGAGGACTAATTTATTCCTATTTTTGCACATATCTAGTCTAATCATACTATTGTCCCAACTCAGAATTATCAGCCACCTGCAAGGGACTATTGTTCTGCACCTCTGTAGCAACAAATTTAGTCTTAGGATCTAATGTCTGTGAAACATTTGATTGTTGATCTACATCTTCAACATGACTATTCATGAGGGTTGATTCATCATCTATCTTATCAATACCCTCAGCAGTAGAAATCCAATCTTGTACCTTGCTCTATTTGCTATCCTATGATTGCAAACTTAGTTTTAACCAAGCTGGGATAGCATATTATTCTAATTTGTCCGACTGATAGGGAGATTTTAACCAATCATGAATCTCATATTCATTAGTTGGGTGATTTGCAGACCATATGTATTCCATGCCTTAATCATCTAGACATGTATTTTGATGAGTAGCTTCAATTTTTCCCATACACAAACTACCCTTTTGACATGGACTTACAACTCCTGTAGCCTTAACACTTTGAGTGCTTTCAAGTGAGACATGACCACATGCATATGCATCCATCGATAATACAGCTCCTCACATGGTTTTTCTCTGAATATGCCCATTATGCATATATCCTGCTTCAGGCTTGTATATTTCAAAAATAGGGAACAATCCTTTTAAATGAAAATCCAATCTTTGGAGAAAAGTTAAACAATCAATCTTTTCATGTCACTCTTTAGGATGGACAGTGCAGACCTGAAGTGAACTAAAATCAGGCAATGTCAATGGAGAATACTTCACTCTGATCTACCTATCTAACACTTCTTTGAAAAGTGGGATGTTCACTTGGAAATTCTCTTCATGATATGATTGCTGAGATGGTCCTCTAAAGAATGAAGTAGTCTCATGACTAAAACCCTTCTGTGTATCTATTAGATCAAGATTTTTTGTACATTTATTTCATTTCAGCATGTGCAATGAAAAATTGCAAGCCTGCATCATACTCTTTATTCTACTCTCCTAGTGCCAATTCTAATAATGGTGTTTTTAGCACACAACAACATAGTTATGATTGCTGGTATCGCACCTCTCTTGAAAAAAGTATCAGGTATCCAAGATAGGATTGCCCCAAGGATAATACAACTAGGTCTTAGCTTTCTTGGAATGACTTAGTGGTATGTCTAATTGTGCCAACAAGGGGTCTTACATAAAATGCAGGGTAGGTATGCAGAAACCTTATGATACTTTTAGTAAATTTGTAACGTAGATGCTACTTATAACCTTAACCTAACAAACTTGATACAATTAAAATACAAAAGGAAAAGGAGAGAGAGAGAGAGAGAAGGGATAAAAGATCCTAAGTGACAGTCACAATGGGGTAAAGTACTGCAGACAGACAAATACTTTCAATAAACCATTCCTTGTTTCACCAGGATGGGAAACCCACAATGTTGCAAGAAATGATGCAATTTTCAAAGGATCCTTATGATTTTTAAGTTGCATTCACTCATTAAACACCCAGATAATGGTGCATCTTAACTAGTGGAATGAAACTAAACTATATTCAATGACAGGGCCTAGGCTAACTATACACAACAACTTATTATCATCAAGCATTAATAGTATGGACCAAAGCATTCATCAGATATTTTAACATTTACCTATCATTGCAAAAGCACAACTAATTAAATTTAGACTGATATGAACCATGAAAACCAAAGAGGATTCAACACAAGAACACAAATTCCCAGCAACCTGCAAAACTTGCTTTGTATTGATCACAATTTGGCAGAGTCTGAGCAATTCAGTATCTAATCTTACTTACAAATGAGAGAAAAGGATGACCCTTTTATAGATAAGGCACCATACTGAGTTTTTCAATGGATGGTGGAGATTAACTCCACACCAATGGTCCAGTATACATGGCATTTAATGAGATACATCAATTAGTTACATTTTTAGATTTACATTTGTCCTTTAGGAAAAAGACAAAATACAGATTGCAAATACATTGAATCTAGACAAAATGGATACCTATTTGGTTGTATATGATGAAAAGTCAATTTTTAAGGCCTAATAAAGCTAAAATAGAGTCACATTCATACACTTGAAAACTTGAGCTAATGTGGATTCACGGGATTCTAAGTGTTGAATGGACCAAGAGGAGTATGTGGCACATTAATAGTGAAGATATATCCAATTGTATGCTTAGACTGATTCTTGATGACTAGACTATTAGAACAACTATATGCATGTCTTGGACATTAGACTGGATCTACATGAATGACAGTGATTTGGCATGATCTTCTATGTCTTTTAGCTAATGAGACTCATCTTTATCATCTTGGACATTATACTGACTTCCTTTTGCATGTGCAACATCAGTTTGGTTGATAGATTGTCAATTCTGCATCTCTGGGTTAGCAGGGTACTTCTGTATGTTCATCCTTCTAAGATGGCTCTAGTTGGCTCCTTTGTCCTCTTAGACCTACAAGAGACAAGACCAAACATCAATTTCAAGTTAAGAAGTTATTTTCCATTATTTTGAATCAAAATATGTCCATTTGCAGTCATGGATCAGTCAAAAATAGCTCATTGTTAATGTTGCTTCCTTATAGTCCTATTAACAAATCTAGTGATTTTTGCATAATTTTCTAAGTTTTTTTACCATTTTCAAGTGTCCATTTGGCCAATATATTGATCTAGGATGTTTTTGTGCTCATTAAAATCTATTTCTAGACGTTTATTTCATGTTTTTCTAGCCCTTTTTGCAAAAAGTAGGAGTTTTGGGGGTCACGGACTTTTCATGTGCAATGGCATTAATTGTCATAAAACATGCCCAAAATCTACACAAATTTGGTAAAATGTTCCTCATAAGGTGACAAATAGATATGCAATTCAAATCCATCAAGAAAATCCAATTTGCTCCTTGAAAAAACTCAATTTCTAAGCCAAAATGTCAAAAAGTGCAG
The DNA here is from genome assembly GCA_027924645.1 of Cunninghamia lanceolata. NCBI lineage: Eukaryota > Viridiplantae > Streptophyta > Pinopsida > Cupressales > Cupressaceae > Cunninghamia > Cunninghamia lanceolata. Next base: position 18,200,027 of record BSBN01000391.1, read on the forward strand.
GTTTTGGGTGTCACAGACTAAAAGTTAATGGAGGTCAAATTTAGCGCAGGTCCGTGAGGTGCAATTCTAGCTCAAAATGGTTTTGGTGCTGATTTGGGGTCCAACCGACCTTAGCGTAGATTTTAGGTCTGACTGACTAAATTTAGTGAAGGAAGTTTTCAGTGCAGGTCCGTGAGGCCTATTTTTAGTGCTAACTTCATTGGCGGGGATTTTCAATGCAACCAATTAGCATGGATTTCTTTGTCTACCAACTAAGTGTAGTGAAGGCAAATATTAGCGCAAGTTAGTAGGAGGCATTTTTAGCACTTTTCTTTTAAAAAATTGTCTCGATGGGAATTTTTGGTCCAACTGACTTAGTGATAGCTTGGAGGGAGGTCAGTTGGAGGTGAATTTAGCGTAAAAGTTGGTAGGAGGCATTTTAACACTTTTTACAGTAGGAGGTGTTTTTAGCATCAGATTTTGAATTGGCCAGGTCGAAAGTATATTTAAAAATATATTTAAGTATAAGAAAGTATATTGAATTTCTTATACCATAAATATTTTTAAATCTACTTTCAAGATGTTTGAGATAGTTTCCAGATCCATAGGATTTCATATGCAAATTCTAGAATTTTGAGGTTCCACCAGATTTTAGACTTAGCCATTTTTCAAGATTTTCAGGGTTTCAGACTTAGCCAAATCAGGGCTATAGGACCATGCGTCAGAATGAAAGTATGTAAACCCCTTAGTGAAATCTTGTGGAATTTGGCATGATTTTACAATTCTAAGATCTAGAAACTAGGAATTTCAACATGACACACCCTGCAGAAGCAATTTCAAGGGCAATATCCAATGACATAGGATTTTAGAGCAAAATGCAATAACACCCAATTTCAATGCAGAAAGCAACAAATGACTTTTTTTTTAGCACAAGACCACTTAAGACACTTCCAAATCAATCATGAAAGACATCAAATGACTCCAAACATGCAAAATACTCAAAATTGAAGCAAATCCTACATTCTAAGCACATATTCACCTTCTCATCATTATAAGTAACAAAGGTTGAGACTCTAATCCAAAGCAAAAGAGAGAGTCTCCATTTGGCAAAATGGGGTGTGTGTGCAAAGCACAACACTTCCCAATTTAGATAATTTTAAATACATAAAATTCAACTAGTTTCCCTTAGCATTTTGAAATAAAGCCCAATACATCAATATTTAAATCTGAAACTAAATCATAACTTTAATAAATTATTTTTCCCAATTTAAAATCAAATAATCATACCATAGCTTCAACAATAGTTTTAAATCCCAATATCCACTAAAATTCCCTTATCAATAATTTAAAATAAAATAAAAATAACCTAAATACACTTTAACTATAGCCATTACCCACTCATTGGAAAATTAAAATGAAATTAAATCAATTGACTAAATAAGGTGCACAACTCACAATACAATTATTAGATAAAAGAATTAAATAAATCACTCTCTCAAATAAGACAAAAATGGGCTCCACTCACTTAGTGGGATTTGCACAAACATTAACCTAAATTAATTAAATTTAAGATAACTTCCACAATTAGGGCACCAAAACCTAGGCCAACATTATAAAAATGCCAAAATGTTTCATTTGTTCATATTTACAAGTTGAAGAGTTTTTCGTTGGGTGCAGGTTGCAGGAAGGAGGAAATGGATGGGAATGTACCTCCCCAAGTGGAAGGTATCTTAAGTTTTCTAAAGTTTAAAAAGTTTTCTAACCTTTAAAAAGTTTTCTAACATGCTACATGTTGCTATATTTATTTATTTTGGGTCACTAATCTTTGTTTTGTTTTGATATTCCTCTATGCATAGGGATCTATTTTACTCTATTTTATCATTTGTTAAACTAACTTCCATACACTCAAGTTTTCTATGTCTTTCTAATCTTTTTCTTTTTGAACTAACTCGCTGGTTATATAAAAAAATAAACCAGAGATAAAATTTTGTTATAGAGATAGGAAAGAGATTCTAACATTCTAATACAGATATTTATATATATTTGTCCCAAATATACATAATATTTTTATTATAATATTTTACTGTTTAACCAAAAAAAAAATCAAAAGATGATATCGTAAATATTATAGTAGTGAGGAATACAAAGAATTACTAATAAAAGCAATATATATATAGGAAGAGATTATTTTATAACCCTGGGGGGGGGGGGGGCGGGCGAACATCAAAATCTGAGTTAAAAGCAAACATAGCGTGGAATTTAAGTGGCCGAACGACCAAACCACTATCGCGGCACCTGCCATTTTAAGTAAATGTAGGAAGAGGGCGCGGGGGGCTCTACAACCAAAGTAAACTCCTGGCAGCCGTAGAGAGGGTTCGGCCCCCTGCGCGTCGTCCATCGTTGTGCTCTTTTTTTTTTAATAAAAGAAAATCCTAACCTAAAGTCCGCTGCCCTATGAACCACACATTTCGTTTTGTTATCAAAAACTTTTTGATTTTAAGTTTTAAAAACGCACATTATATATATATGCTTTAAATTTACTCTCCACAAATAATGCATTTAAATATTTATACAACCAAATAGGTAAAAGAAACAAGGGAGAAATTAATATTATTGTTTTGTTTCCTTACACAACGACATAGAAGCATTAAATCATTTCCTTGAGCATAACATTGAGAGAGAGAGAGAGATAGATTTCAAACAAGGAGGTAATGATAAATCAAATACTCATTTATTAATCCTTTTACAATGTTACAATAAGGTAGGATTACAATAACAATGATTTACTTTCAAAATGGTAGTATTAATTTAATACAATTCTTAAGTAGGCATCTCAATGCCTTCTCTTATAAAATAATACATAGAATCACTAAACTCATGTGTTCTTCACTATTACCTTTTGAGTTGCCCTTATTTATTTATTGGTAATATTCCTGAACAAGAGCCGGTTTGCTGTGTTGTATTTTGGATCATACCTTTGTTTCTTAAATCGACTCTTGTCCCTTCAATTTTTACCCGTTTATCATCTTTGTGGGAGAGGGTACTTAAGGTTTGAACCTCTGAACCTGAACCCTTTTTAAAGTTCAAGGTTCAAATGGTTCGATATGCCTAAAGTGTCTCAAACAGCAAGTTGTCGTTCTGTGTATTTGAAACGTCTTCAAGTTTTCGGGTTGAACTTGAACCCTTTTGTTAAAAGTTCAATGGTTCAACGGTCTAAGGTTCAATACTCTTTGCCTTCTAATAAGTCGTATCATGCAGTTATCTTGTGTAATTAATGTATCGTTGAACCCTCCGCTCATACTCTACAGCGAAGTTCAATGGTTCAAGGTTCAACGGTTTACTGTCCCATTGTTGGAACCCCTTTTACAAAATTCATGCGACTGTCTGTTAGTCTAAGTAACCCTTGCGTCTTTGAACCTTCGTATTGAACCATATCTCAACAAGTTCAACGGTTCATGAGCTTTAGTTCCATATTTCCGTAAGTGATCCCTTTGCTCATCTATATGATCCAATTGGTATGGTCGAACCACCGCATTGAACCACGTCCTAAAGGTTCAATGGTTCAATAGTTCAAAGATTTGGTGATTTTGGACTCATTTATTCCCACGGCTTTCTAAGTCAAATTTAGCAGGAAAATTGGAGGAAAATATGTCAGAAACTCATCATGAAACCGAGAGTTCTAATTTGGCGGAGGCTACGGATAATCATTATACATCATGATGGCACGTGAATAATACTTGCTATTAATGAAGAAGTCAAAATTCGTGTCTTTTCAAATATTTTTGGCACATATTGTTCCGAGCGTTAATTATTCAATCTGGTTAGTGCCATAATTAACTAAGAACAAGCCAAGTTTAGCAGGCGAACATACCGTGCAACGCGGAGGAGAATAGCACCAAAAGTGTAAGGTTCTTGTTATTTAAATTTTTGTAGTGAATTCAGATATCTTGAAGGTGAGTTCTGTTTTTCCCATGCGCTATTCCTAGTTCTTATACTGGAAAGAAGAATCTCTTGAATTTCTGTTGTTTTCAAAATTCAAAGTGTTTTTATTGTAATCCTCCAAGTATGGCTTTGAAATCCACATGTTTGGGGAATGAACATGGTCTTGGTCTTACATATTCTCACTCTGAATTTGGAGATACTGCACTGGTACAATACGATTTAGAAGAATTTAGAGAAAGAACTAGAAACCCTGTTCAAACTCCTACGATGAAGAAAATTGTAGACAGCGGTTTAGTTGAAGCTGCAACTTTTCCCCAGGCTGTATATTGCCCAGAACTAGTTCAGGAATGTATAAATAGATATGAACCCCAAAACAAGTGCATCAGAAATGCAAATGGCGACGTGTTATTTCATGTCAACAGACAAACCCTCATGTCTGTGATGAAGATACCACCTAAAGAGGCATATTCCAGCCTTGATATTACTTCCTCCTATGGGTATTTCTCGGAGAATAAATCGACTTACAAAAGTGTAATAGCGAGAAACTGGCTACTGAAATTTTAGAAGGGTGGTTCAAGGTTGCCCAGGCCACTTACTAGGGATCATTTGATTAAAGAAGTGAGGGATATTGTGGTATTGTTACACAGACTGAAGGGCAGTCAACATGCCTATTATTGGGAGGATTGGATGTACTTTTTCATTCAAGTCATCCTTCAAGGGGAACGATATTTAGATTGGGCCAAAATAGTGGCTGATTGTCTACATCAGGGTTTGAGTAATTGTCTGGGTGACAGAGATTTCTATATGTCTTCGTACCTGTTCTATTGTTTAGCATCTACAAGAGAATGGTTTGACCTACCTCATGCATCCTTAGCTGAGAATAGTAAGATTTATGAATATTATTCACAGTTGTAGAGAAGGAATTGCTATGAAAATTATAAAAGGGTTAATGATGTCTTCACTAGGAAAATGACCTATGAATTGGCAGCTAATCTGGGTAAAAGAATGTCCAGTGAAGCAATGCAACTGATTAGCATCTATGGTAGCTTCTTCATTCAATTTTCTAAGTTCACTTACATCAGAGTTGGAGGATTTGATGGTGAACCTGTGAAGTTACCTAGATATGTGTTTGATCATTTCGTGCTGATGGAGGTATGTAGACAGCTAGCACATGTAGATAAGAAATTCTCATCAAAAAAGGGTTTTGGTATTTCTTTTCCAATTGAGCTTGGGCATTATTCATGCCAATCAAAATTTGATGCTTTGAATTTGGAGGTGAACCTTAAAAGGTTCAATTTTCAGTTCTTCACTGTCAAGTCTCAGTTTGATAGCAAAGGATTTGTCAGAGATAATCTAGATCCTAGAACAGGGCTTTCACACATCCCTAAGCTAGAGGATTACAAGGAAGACTGTCCAAATAAATTTGAGGTCAGGAGAAGGCTGTGGTCTAGGTTTTCTTTGGGGCAGATTATTACTCTCAATTTGAACATGGATATTTCTGGAATTGTTGATGATGAGGAATAGGTGGTTGACCCACAGTTTGAGAGAGTAGAACAATTACGTATTCCAGAAGTTGACTGGAGCAAAAAGGAGGAGGATAGAATTGAAGTTAAAACTCTTCCAGTGATAAGGAGAACTGAGAAATGGTTGAGGGAAAAGAGACAGGAAGGGCTTCAGGATAAAAATGCCCAACAATTCACTTCCATGATTGGATCATCACTTCCCATAGACTCTTCTAACCAACCTATTGCTATCTGTGGTGCAGGTGCTTCCAAGCCATCAACTGAAAGAAGCCCTACCACTAAGAGGTCCAGAAGAGTTTTCATAGATATTTTACCCTCTCGTATTACTAGGTTGAGGACCAAAGGCAAAAGAAAGAAATAGGTTTCTGAAACAATAGTTGTTGATTTGAATTTAGAGGAAGATTCAGAAGAACCTATGGGTGACAAAGAGCTAAGTCCACATAGAACAGAGGAAGTTGACACCGGGCCACAGTCAGGGGTCGTTCTAGAGACCCCTGAAATATTGATCATTTCAAATGTATCATCTGATGGATTAAACCCTGAGAAGACAACCTCAGCCCCTACACCAAAGTGGCTAGAGAGTTCTATCTCCGACAAGAAAAAAATAATTCCTTTTGTTGTCCCTTTAGAGGACATGGTAAGCAAATGTTTGGGGAAAACCCCCAAGTCCAAGAAACTCAAGATGACATCTAGAATAAACATTGATCCAACCACTGGTAACTGGAGTGCTGAAAAAGCTAACCCAGTGACTGAGGAAGAAGTTCAAGATCCAACTGTGCACGATTTCATTGTGGAGAGAGTGGATCTCGGTGCTGCTTCTAGAGCTGCAGATGTCCACCACCTTGAAGCATCTACTAAGAGGATGGTTAGTTGAACCTAGAAAGATGAAAAGGACAAGAGGGAGTTGAAGCAAACTCTGCGTTCAATGGCAGAGTACATTGATACTATTCACAACCCTAACCCGCAGCTGGTCTCACGGCTCTCCTTGCCTTTTGACCCGAAATCACCTATTAACCAGAAGCTATTGGATGAAGTTCACAGAAGCAAAATGGTGGCAAAAACATTTGATAGTTGGTTGGATAGCATTGAGCAGAAAGGAACTGAATACATTCATGAACTCAAAAGCATATATGATTTGACTGCTGCCACCATTGAGGATCTTAAGCACAGGTTGTTGTTTGGGTGAAAGATGAAGGTAAGTGGGCGAATGTAATAAATCAAATAGATGAAGTTCAGAAATATGGGCTGGCGAAGTTTTTGACAGAAAAAACCCTGACTGGTTTGGACGAAGATTTACTATATGTGAACAAGAAAAATATTGAATGGAGGAATTCCATATCTCGGCAAGGACGCTTTGAACTTACAAAGCTAATTAAGGAAATAACAGAATTCACTTAATCGCTACAACATGAATTGCAATGTATTGATGTTAAATACATAAAAGATGATGGAAAACCAGTGGAAGATGTCGACGCAGTGGTCCAATCTTTCAAAGATAAAATCAACTTCGTCAAAGAAAATGATAATATTTTAATTGAGGATTTCTCTTGGATTTCTAAAGTTGAGTCACTACTTTACCTCTGCATCGACGCACTTCTAGAACACAAAGAAAAATTTAGGAAAATGCGAAGGGAAAAGGAAGTTTGGAAGTCAAGAATGAAGCATATAGGAATTCCCAACTTCCTGAAGATTCAGGAGTTTGTTGCATCTTTTCAGGAGTGGAAGACCCAACGTGCTTCCCAGGCCGCCGATAACAAATCTGGAGATGCAAATCTGTTGTCCCAGTCATGATCTCATTGGCTCATTTTCTTTATTTCAGTTCCTCTTTTATGTTATTTTCAGCAATCTTGATCTTTAAAATCAGTTGTTATAAACTAAATCCTATACGGGTCAGAGTTATGTTAACTCTGGGTTTGGTTTACTCAAAGACATGATTAGGGCACTCATATATATAGCTTTTTAAAAATCTTTTCAGATATTGATAGAGAGATGGAGAAAAAAAAATAGGAATTTTAGCTGAACTATTTATGGTTTTACATTATATGTGATGATTGTCTGAGAAATTTTTCATCTGTGAATGAGAAGAAGAAACAATTACTGCTTACTTAGATCTATGTGTCTAAGTGTTTGGAATTAGATTTTCTGTGTGAAATCTCCTTTCACCTGGTAATTGCTCTTTCTTTGGACAACTCGTCATATGTGTTCTATTGTTTATTGGTTCAGCAAATTCATATGTATGAGTTCATGTACTTGAATGTATCAAAGGTAGAATTTGTGCATTCTATTACTCAATGTTACTGCATAAATTTACCACATTCATAACATAGTTATGTATGAATGTTAGTTTGCCTTAAGCATTTTCTGGTTAAAAGTGCATTTGAATAGTTGAATAGATTAAATTCATTGAAAATCTTAAAGGGAGCTGTACCTAAATTCAGAGGGGAACTAATTTAAAAAATTCACCCATTTGTTGCTTAACTTATTTGTTCTTCAAAGAAGGGTATAGAGTCGAAATAAAACATTTCTAGAACAAGGACAAACCTGTTAGCCAACAGTTTTTGGCAACTCTACTGGGGAAGTTTGAAATTATTAATTAAAAGATTGGTTGCCTGAATATGAAGCAACAATGGTGCTTCCACATGAAAACATAATTCCTATTCTGCAACCCAATCTTGGATTTCAAGACGAGCAGGAAGACATTATTGGCTAGTTGAATACCCTTGCTTGGCGTACTCGTCAGAATAGTGAAGATTACAGAAGAGCAAGTAGAGTATTAGAACAAAAAGAGGAATTGGCTGATAACCTGAGATTGCTGTTACTCAGGCAGAGAAGAAGGCAGGCATGAAACGCAGCAAGAAATCAAGTCCTTGAAGTGCAAAGAAATCAAGAATAGCACAGAGATTAATAACTACCTATTCAACCACAACATTTTAAGCTGGATTCTAGACCGTATACCAAGTCTTTGAGGAGAGAGGGAGTTGAAGATCCTACCTTTGAAGCACTACAAAGCCTTAATTTTCCTTATATCCCTACTCATGCAAGAAGAGCTAGAAGTAGACCCCCTAGCCCCCCTAAACCCTTTACTTCTCCTATCTGTCAAGCCTTAACTCTTTCAGGCACCGTTATCCCCTCAGTTATAAATTTTCTACCTATGGCTCAACCTTGGGGAGCTACCATAGGGCCTCTGAACCTAGGGGTTAACCTAAATCCTTTACCTAAAAACGCAAGAGAAAATTTACCCAAATTCAATGGAGACGGCAAACAATCACTAGAACAACATTTGTGTGCCTTTGCAGCAGCATGTAGTGTGTTAGGTGTACAACATCAAGATGTTGCCATAAGACTCTTTGTGCAGACTTTGACTGACACTGCGGTACAATGGTTCTACCACCTAACTAATTCCTCAATTTCAAATTGGAATGACATGAAAACTGCTTTTGAAAATAGGTTCAAAAGTGCATAGGACGAGCATTACCTCCTTGCATAGCTGACTCAGCTTAAAAAAGAGATTCATGAACCTATGAGGGAATTTGTGGCTAAATTTAACAGGATTGTGAACAAAATCCCTACTACTAAAAGACCATCCGGCGAAAATCAAAAATGTTTTTTTATTAATTCTATGCCTCCTGACACTGGCTTTCATCTCAGAAGAGGAGTAATTGCCAATTTACCAGTTGCACAAGCCTTAGCAGTCAGATTGGAGGATGATCTCATTATGGCCGGTAAGTGGAAGAGAGAGGTCCAGGTGCCAAATGCCCAGCCCTCATCATCTAGGGATCCTGTAGTGCAAAAGTTGGTTAATGATATGATTGCCTTAAAGAGGCAACTACCTAAAACTGGTACTCGCTTCCAACAACCATATCAAGATATAATTTGAAGGAATTTGAATCAACAAGCAAATACTGGTAGAGCTTTACCCTTGACATCAGCACAGCCAAGGTTGGCTATTGAAGTTCCCCTTGGAAAGGGAAACATGTGTATTTTTCACTTGACTACAGATCATGATGGAAATTCTTGCCCAGAAATGCTCAGGTACACTCAGATGACTGCTACTCAAGATATGCTAGGGGAATCCACAGAAGAAGAAAGGAACTTTGAGGAACTAGGCGGCTCTGAAATACACTTCCTTGAATATGAGTTTGATTCAGAAAGGGGGGGTGAAATATTGGTTACCCTTGAAGATCCTTCATGCACCATGCTCACCAGGAGTCAGAGGAGTGTGAGATCCTCTAATACTCAAGAAATACCTGGCAAAGGTAAGGAACCTTTAACTAGAACTCATGATGCTAATTTGAAGGTTCAAGAAACTAAACTGTTGCATAGAAATGATTCAGATGCTGCTTTTGATATTGTAGATTTATGTAAGTCTACAAAAATTCAAATCTCTCCTATTGGGTATCTCAAGTTGAAACCTACTGAACTTGACAAGCTGGTTAAACATGTTAAAGGTAATCCTACACAAACTGAATCTGAGAGTCAATTACAGGTTGATGCTGAATCTCCCATTGCTCGACTATTTGCTTCCTCATCTGAGTCAGCCATGACTGCCCCTAAAATGACTCCCAATTCATCAACCAATGCTCCTTGTACTGATTTGAAACCCAATCCTTTCTATGTGTCTTTGTTTATCAATGGTCATAAACTTAGTAACTGTATTATAGACTCAGGAGCCTCTGACAACATTATGCCTTCCTCTGTGGCTAAAGCCCTAGGGTTATCACTCACAAAAACATTTGGTAGATGTTATTCTATGGATGGAAAATAGCTTTCCTTGCTTGGGCAGATTAAAGATGCATGAGTTGCTCTTGCAGCTTACCCTGACAAAAAGGTGAAATTGACTATTTTGGTAGCAGATATTCCTACTAGTTATGGAATGCTTTTGAGTAGGACATTTTGCAAGGACTTGGGTGGACAAATCAAACTAGATTGGTAAGAGGCCACAATCCTAGTGGGGAAGCAGAAAGTCAAGATGGAACCTGAGCCCAAGTGCAAGTTCACTGTCTACCCCTCTGATGATCCCAAGGCCCAGATTTTATTTGAGGAATGTGAATTTGGCAACTATTTTCTCTCCTCTGAACAGAGCTGTGAGGTAGACACCAAAGAATAATTAATGCAAAAATCTATACATTCTGATGACCTATGGGTTATGGAATTTGATGACAGTTGTGCTACTGCTGGTTCAAGGGCTAGAGTTGTGTTGATCTCACCTGAGGGTGAAATTTTTTCTTATTCTTTTAAGCTAGAGTTTAAAAACACCAACAATACTGTGGAATATGAAGCTTTACTACTTGGGATTTTTGAAGCCAAAGGAAGAGGTGTAAAGGTACTTAAAGTGAAAGGTGATGCTGAATTAATTGTGAAATAGGTAAGGGGGATCTTTTCTGTTAAAAAGGAAAGATTAAAGCATTATAGAAATAGAGTATGGGATGAGATTGAATATTTTGATGCCTTCTCTATCGAAATAATTCCTAGAGACTAGAACTCTTGAGCAGATTCTTTAGCAGTATCAACATCTCTCCTTTTGCCACATCCAGATTTCAAGAATGATTCTTACAGAATAGAAATGGTATATCATCCTAATGTCCCTGACAATGCTGAAAACTGACAAGTTTTTGAGAGTGATAATCAGATCAGAAAGTCTTTAGAAAATGTTGAAATGTTCCTGGGGACTTATTTTGAAGGTTCCGAAACAGAGTGTAAAGAATTCAGTTTGACCCTAGGATTAATCCAAAAGATGACGTGATTTAGTTAAAAGGAAATAAAATCCCTAAAGGACTGGTTTCTTTAGAACATTTGTTTTCTCGAAGAGATGAATATATTAAAGGCAAACCCCCCTATATTCCTAATAAAGTAGAGGATTATGAGAAAATAAATATTGGGAATGAAGCTGATCCTAAATGGATATCCATTGGTAAGTGTTGTTCTTCAGAGGAGAAAATCAAATTGATCAAATTATTAATCAAGTATAAGGATGTCTTCGCCTGGTGTTATAATGATCTTAAAAATTTTAGACATGGACAGTTTCAACACTATATTCCTTTGAAAGCAAATGCAGCTCCATTCAGACAAAAGTTGAGGAATTATAATCCGAAAGTTGCTGAAGCCATTTTTAAGGAGATTGATAAGATGTTGAAAGCTAGAATTATCTATCCAATCCATCACTCCACTTGGGTGGCAAATATCATTCCAGTACGCAAGAAGAATGGAGAAATAAGAATCTATGTTGACTATAGGAACTTGAACTAGGCCAGCCTGAAAGATAACTATCATTTGCCTGTGATGGATCACATCTTGCAGACAGTTGCCGGGTCTGAAATGATGTCTATGCTGGATGGTTTCTCAGGTTACAATCAGATAGGTGTGGCTGCAGAGGATCAACATAAGACTGCTTTCACCACACCTTGAGGAACTTTTGCCTATAATTGAATGCCCTTTGGTTTGATTAATGCGGGAGCAACTTTTCAGCGGGCGATGGATTCATCTTTTAGAGATCTGAAGAACAAAATTATTGTTATCTACCTTGATGATCTGACTATTTTTTCCAAGAATAGAGAAGATCACTTGAAAGATCTGGAGACTATCTTACAAAGGTGCCAAAGCCATGGCATCTCACTCAATCCCAAGAAGTCAGTTTTCTGTGTGACTGAGGGAAAATTGTTGGGACACCTAGTCTCAAAAGATGGGACCAGAATTGACCCAGAGAGGGTTAGGGCAATTCAATAGCTTAGTCTCCCTTCAAATAGAACTAGAGTCAAGTCCTTCTTTGGTCAAATCAATTTTCTCAGAAGATTCATTCTTGACTTTGTTGAAATTACAAAACACATCGTTGGGATGATGAGCGAGAAACAACCATTTAAGTGGAATGAAGTTGCTAAGAAGGCATTTGAAGATATCAAGGAAGTGATTGCAAACACTCCCACTCTGGTAAATCCTAATTTTCAAAAAGATTTTATTATTTACTATTATGCTTCGGAACACACCATGTGGGGTATTTTGTTACAAAAAAATGAATTGGATGAAGAGGTTCCCATAGCTTTCATGAGCATTCCCCTTAAAAAGCATGAGCTGAAATATTCTTTGGTTGAAAAATAAGCCTTCACTATGGTTAAAGCTATTAAACAGTTCAAATATTATATACTTCATTCTCATTCAGCTGTATTTGTTCCAAATTCAGCTGTGAAAAGTATTTTGACTCAGCAAGAAGTGGGACTAAACAATAGAGCAACGTGGGTTGCTAAAATCCAGGAATATGATTTGAAAATTAAGCCTACTAAACTAATCAGGGGTCAGGGCTTATGTAAGTTAATTGCTGAAAACAAAGAACAAGAAGGAGTAGGATTCCCCACAGTCTTATTGGTAAGCTTACAGGACCCATGGTTTTTAGATGTAGCACATTATCTTACATATGGGGATTGTCCTAATCACTTATCTCCTAAAGAAAAAAGAAACCTGAAACTAAAGGCGACGAAATATGTTATTTGGGGGGATGTCCTTTACAAGAAAGGATTAGATGGAACTTTCCTAAGGTGTGTAGATAAAGAGCAGCAGGATAAGCTCTTGGAAGTTTTCCATAATGAAGCTTGTGGTGGACATTTTTCTTCTTCAATTACATCTTTCAAAATCCTCAGAAATTGTTATTACTGGCCAGGGATGTTTAAGGATGCATATAGATGGGAGGCTAACTATGAAAAATGTAAGATCTTTTCAGGAAGGCCACAACTTGCAGCTCTACCTTTGAGACCCGTTGTTGTTGAGGAACCCTTTAAACAATGGGGGTTGGATTTTATTGGGCCTATCTCGCCCCCCTCAAGTGCAGGGCATACCCACATCTTAACAACAACAGATTATTTCACAAAATGGGTTGAGGCAGCCCCTGTAAAAAGAACAACTTCGGAGGTGGTTTGTAATTTTCTCAAAGAAAATATTTTGGTACGATTTGGTGTCCCCCAGAAGATCATAGCAGATAACGCTACCAATTTCTCTTTAGTTGAAATGACTTCTTTTTGTTATGAACATAGTATATCTCTCTCCCATTCATCAGATTACTATCCCCAAGGGAATGGACAAGCTGAGTCCAGTAACAAGAACCTGATTGCTATCATGAAGAAATTGGTGAATGACAACCCCAGAGATTGGCATAAGAGGTTGTATGAAGCACTCTGGGCCGACAAAATAACTCCAAAAAGAGAAATTGGAATGGCTCCTTTTGAATTGGTTTATGGAATAGGTGCCCAATTATCTTTACCTCTGGAGCTATCTACAGCCAAGCTGCAAAGTGTAATCGAGGATCAATATTTCCAAGATTCCTTAGAGAAAATGATTATGTATTTAACTAAGATTGAAGAAGAAAGAAATGAGTTAGTTGACCGAATTACTGTACATCAGGCCAGGATTAAAGAAATTTTTGACAGGAAAACAAGGTCCAAGAAATTGATGGAAGGAGATGAAGTATTACTGTGGGATAGAAGAAGAGAACCAAAGGGTGCACATAGCAAATTCAACTCTCTTTGGAAGGGACCTTTCAGAATTCACCAGGTATTGGGTCCAAATTCTTTTAAATTGGAGTATCCTGATGGAGTTACTTTACCCCCATCCTATAATGGACAGGATCTCAAGCTGTATCGTCTATAAAACAGGGACCCCTATTTTGTACATAGCCTTCCCTTTTGTTTGGTTTTGTGTTTTCCCTTCCTATTTTGTTTTGTCCCTTTTTGTTTCCTTTCTTCTCTATTTTCCTTTGTATGCGAAACTAGAGCTTTTATGTTCTCTGCATTTTGCCATAAAATGCAGTCCCCAGTCAGAGCCAATGTTACCTTTTGAGTCACCCTTATTTATTTATTGGTAATATTTCCTGAACAACTGCCAGTTTGCTGTGTTGTATTTTGGGTCATACCTTTGTTTCTTAAATCGACTCTTGTCCCTTCAATTTTTACCTGTTTATCGTCTTTGTGGGAGAGGGTACTTAAGGTTTGAACCTCTGAACCTAAACCCTTTTTAAAGTTCAAGGTTCAAATGGTTCGATATGCCTAAAGTGTCTCAAACAACAAGTTGTCATTCTGTGTATTTGAAACGTCTTCAAGTTTTTAGGTTGAACTTGAACCCTTTTGTTAAAAGTTCAATGGTTCAACGGTCTAAGGTTCAATACTCTTTGCCTTCTAATAAGTCGTATCATGCAGTTATCTTGTGTAATTAATGTATCGTTGAACCCTCCGCTCATACTCTACAGCGAAGTTCAATGGTTCAAGGTTCAACGGTTTACTGTCCCATTGTTGGAACCCCTTTTACAAAATTCATGCGACTGTCTATTAGTCTAAGTAACCCTTGCGTCTTTGAACCTTCGTATTGAACCATATCTCAACAAGTTCAACGGTTCATGAGCTTAAGTTCCATATTTCCGTAAGTGAACCCTTTGTTCATCTATATGATCCAATTGGTATGGTTGAACCACCACATTGAACCACGTCCTAAAGGTTCAATGGTTCAATACTTCAAAGATTTGGTGATTTTAGACTCATTTATTCCCACAGCTTTCTAAGTCAAATTTAGCGGGAAAATTGGAGGAAAATATGTCAGAAACTCATCATGAAACTGAGAGTTCTAATTTGGCGGAGGCTATGGATAATCATTATACATCATGATGGCACGTGAATAATACTTGCTATTAATGAAGAAGTCAGAATTCATGTCTTTTCAAATATTTTTGGCACGTATTGTTCTGAGCGTTAATTATTCAATCTGGTTAGTGCCATAATTAACTAAGAACAAGCCAAGTTTAGCAGGCGAACATACCGTGCAACGCGGAGGAGAATAGCGCCGGAAGTGTAAGGTTCTTGTTATTCAAATTTTCACAGTGAATTCAGATATCTTGAAGGTGAGTTCTATTTTTCCCATGCGCTATTCCTAGTTCTTATGCTGGAAAGAAGAATCTCTTGAATTTTTGTTGTTTTCAAAATTTGAAGTGTTTTTATTGTAATCCTCCAAGTATGGCTTTGAAATCCACATGTTTGGGGAATGAACATGGTCCTGGTCTTACATATTCTCACTCTAAATTTGGAGATACTGTGCTGGTACAATACGATTTAGAAGAATTTAGAGAAAGAACTAGAAACCCTGTTCAAACCCCTATGATGAAGAAAATTGTAGACAGCAGTTTAGTTGAAGTTGCAGCTTTTCCCCAGGCTGTATATTGCCTAGAACTGGTTCAGGAATGTATAAATAGATATGAACCCTAAAACAGGTGCATCAGAAATGCAAATGGTGATGTGTTATTTCATGTCAACAGACAAACCCTCATGTCTGTGATGAAGATACTACCTAAAGAGGCGTATTCCAGCCTTGATATTACTTCCTCCTATGGGCATTTCTTGGAGAAGAAATCAACTTACAAAAGTGTAATAGCGAGAAACTAGCTGCTAAAATTTTAGAAGGGTGGTTCAAGGTTGCCAAGGCCACTTACTAGGGATCATTTGATTAAAGAAGTGAGGGATATTGTGTTATTGTTACACAGACTGAAGGGCAGTTAGCATGCCTATTATTGGGAGGATTGGATGTACTTTTTCATACAAATCATCCTTCAAGGGGAACAATATTTAGATTGGGCTGAAATAGTGCTTGATTGTCTACATCAGGGTTTGAGTAATTGTCTGGGTAACAAAGATTTCTATATGTCTTCGTACCTATTCTATTGTTTAGCATCTACAAGAGAATGGTTTGACCTACCTCATGCATCCTTAGCTGAAAATAGTAAGATTTATGAATATTATTCACAGTTATAGAGAAGGAATTGCTATAAAAATTATAAAAGGGTTAATGATGTCTTCACTGGGAAAATGACCTATGAATTAGCAGCTAATCTGGGTAAAAGAATGTCCAGTGAAGCAATGCAACTGATTAGCATCTACGGTAGCTTCTTCATTCAATTTTCTGAGTTCACTTACATCAGAGTTGGAGGATTTGATGGAGAACATGTGAAGTTACCTAGATATGTGTTTGATCGTTTCGTGTTGATGGAGGTATGTAGACAGCTAGCACATGTAGATAAGAAATTCTCATCAAAAAAGGGTTTTGGTATTTCTTTTCCCATTGAGCTTGGGCATTATTCATGCCAATCAAAATCTGATGCTTTGAATTTGGAGGTGAACCTTAAAAGGTTTAATTTTCAGTTCTTCACTGTCAGGTCTTAGTTTGATAGCAAAGGATTTGTCAGAGATAATCTAGATCCTGGAACAGGGCTTTCACACATCCCTAAGCTAGAGGATTATTTGGAAGACTATCCAGATGAATTTGAGGTCAGGAGAAGGCTGTGGTCTAGGTTTTCTTTGGGGCAGATAATTACTCTCAATTTGAACATGGATATTTCTAGAATTATTGATGATGAGGAATAGGTGGTTGACCCACAGTTTGAGAGAGTAGAACAATTACCTATTCCAGAAGTTGACTGGAGCAAAAAGGAGGATAGAATTGAAGTTAAAACTCTTCCAGTGATAAGGAGAACTGAGAAATGGTTGAGGGAAAAGAGACAGGAAGGGCTTTAGGATAAAAATGCCCAACAATTCACTTCCATGATTGGATCATCACTTCCCATAGACTCTTCTAACCAACCTATTGCTATCTGTGGTGCAGGTGCTTCCAAGCCATCAATTGAAAGAAGCCCTACCACTAAGAGGTCTAGAAGAGTTTTCACAGATATTTTACCCTCTCGTGTTACCAGGTTGAGGACCAAAGGCAAAAGAAAGAAACAGGTTTCTGAAACAATAGTTGTTGATTTGAATTCAGAGGAAGATTCAGAAGAACCTATGGGTGACAAAGAGCTAAGTCCACACAGAATAGAGGAAGTTGACACCGGGCCATAGTCAGGGGCCGTTCTAGAGACCCCTGAAATATTGATGATTTCAAATGTATCCTCTGATGGATTAAACCCTGAGAAGAAAAGCTTAGCCCCTGCACCAAAGTGGCTAGAGAGTTCTATCTTCGACAAGAAAAAAAAATTCCTTTTGTTGTCCCTTTAGAGGACATGGTAAGCAAATGTTTGGGGAAAACCCCCAAGTCCAAGAAACTCAAGACGACATCCAAAATAAACATTGATCCAAACACTGGTAACTGGAGTGCTGAAATAGCTAAGCCAGTGACTAAGGAAGAAGTTCAAGATCCAACTATGCACGATTTCACTGTGGAGAGAGTGGATCTCGGTGCTACTTCTAGAGTTACAGATGTCCACCACCTTGAAGCATCTACTAAGAGGATGGTTAGTCAAACCTGGAAAGATGAAAAGGACAAGAGGGAGTTGAAGCATACTCTGCGTTCAATGGCAGAGTACATTGATGCTATTCACAACCCTAACCCGCAGCCAGTCTCACAGCTCTCCTTGCCTTTTGACCTGAAATCACCTGTTAACCAGAAGCTATTGGATCAAGTTCACAGAAGCAAAATGGCGGCAAAAACATTTGACAATTGTTTGGATAGCATTGAGTAGAAAGGAACCGAATACATTCATGAACTCAAAAGCATATATGATCTAACTGCTGCCACCATTGAGGATCTTAAAGCACAGGTTGTTGTTTGGGCGAAAGATGAAGGTAAGTGGGCAAATGTAATAAATCAAATAGATGAAGTTCAAAAATATGGGCTGGCAAAGTTTTTGATAGAAAAATGCCTGACTAGTTTGGACGAAGATTTACTATATGTGAACAAGAAAAATATTGAATGGAGGAATTCCATATCCCGGCAAGGACGCTTTGAACATACAAAGCTAATTAAGGAAATAACAGAATTCACTCAATCGTTGCAACATGACTTGCAATGTATTGATGTTAAATACATAAAAGATGATGGAAAACTAGTGGAAGATGTCGACGCAATGGTCCAATCTTTCAACGATAAAATCAACTTCGTCAAAGAAAATGATAATATTTTAATTGAGGATTTCTCCCAGATTTCTAAAGTTGAGTCACTACTTTACCTCTGCATCGATGCACTTCCAGAACACAAAGAAAAATTTAGGAAAATGCGAAGGGAAAAGGAAGTTTGGAAGTCAAGAATGAAGCATATAGGAATTCCCAACTTCCCGAAGATTCAGGAGTTCGTTGCAGCTTTTTAGGAGTGGAAGACCCAACGTGCTTCCCATGCCACTGATAACAAATCTGGAGATGCAAATCTATTGTCCCAGTCATGATCTCATTGGCTCATTTTCTTTATTTCAGTTCCTCTTTTATGTTATTTTCAGCAATCTTGATCTTTAAAATCAGTTGTTATAAACTAAATCCCGTACGGGTCAAGGTTATGTTAACTCTGGGTTTGGTTTTCTCAAAGACACAATTAGGGCACTCATATATATAGCTTTTTAAAAATCTTTTCAGATATTGATAGAGAGATGGAGAAAAAAATAGGAATTTTAGCTGAACTATTTATGGTTTTACATTATATGTGATGATTGTCTGAAAAATTTTTCATAGGTGAATGAGAAGAAGAAACAATTACTGCTTACTTAGATCTGTGCATCTGAGTGTTTGGAATTAGATTTTCTATGTGAAATCTCCTTTCACTTGGTAATTGCTCTTTCTTTGGACAACTTGTCATAAGTGTTCTATTGTTTATTGGTTCAGCAAATTCATATGTATGAGTTCATGTACTTGAATGTATCAAAGGTAGAATCTGTGCATTCTATTACTCAATGTTACTGCATAAATTTACCGCATTCATAACATAGTTATGTATGAATGTCAGTTTGCCTTAAGCATTTTTTGGTTAAAAGTGCATTTGAATAGTTGAATAGATTAAATTCATTGAAAATCTTAAAGGGAGCTGTACCTAAATTCAGAGGGGAACTAATTTAAAAAGTTCACCCATTTGTTGCTTAACTCATTTGTTCTTCAAAGAAGGGTATAGAGTCAAAATAAAACATTTCCAGAACAAGGAAAAACCTGTTAGCCAACATTCACCAAAACCAACTCCACCAAAGTCTCCAAATGAGCCTACAAAACATACAAAAAAGGTAGCCATACCCATGGGAAGCTCTCCTCCCAACCTAGGCCTAAAACAGGCCACCCCCAAGCTAGGAGGCTTTCCAACAACCAAGTTTTCAAACCACAAAGAATGAAACACTCACTCCAAGCACATTTACACCCAACCAAGGCCGACACACATAACTAATCCATTGTAGGGATGGATTTTAAGGGTGAGAGAGCGGACTCACTCTACTCAAGGAGACCCACACTCTTAATACTCAAAGATACTCAATATTCACTTGGCCTCGTGCCATACTTCTCATTTCACAAACCAAGGCACTCATGCCATAAACCAATCTCCCCAAAACTCTAAATAAAGGCACTTGGCCACAAATCTATACCAAAAAAAAAATAGAGGAAACCGAGGGGGTTCAGATCCTCTCTCACACAATACAAAGGTGAGATCTATCACAAGGAGAGCTCACCCAAACAACCCTTTAAACCCACCACACATTAAAACTAAAATAACATAAGCATAACACATGCATAAACAATTGCATAAGTAAAACAAGTAAATGTCTTGAAGACTTGAGAAATTTCTCTCAAGCTTCAAGGATGGAGTATGTTTTGTGATGAGTTTCCACAAGTCCTCCCAAAATCTCCAAGTCCTTCACTCTCCCAGCACAAATAAAAATCTCCTCAAAAGAAAAGAACAAAAGAACCCTCATCTCATCAAAATGACTGAGATATAAAGACAAGGCTTTCAAACCCTAATAGATGAGAAGGTCACACTTGTCACCCTCTCCTCCATCTACATAAGCCTCCTCACAAGCCCACAAGAATGTGGAGGTGACACTTATCACCTCCTCATTCTACAAAGCTACACATTCTCCCAGAAACACTCTCACACATGTGTGAGAGCATAGGGAGATATGAGCACACAAGGGAAGCTTCATATGAATGAGGAGGTGACACTTATCACCTTCTCATTTATCTAAGCTACACTCTTCCCCACAAGTTCTCTCACACATGTGTGAGAGCATAGGGAAGAGGTTCACACATGTGAGAAGCTTCTAAAGCATGAGAAGCAAGGGTAAACTTACCAAAGTGGGTGAGGTTGTGGTTAAGTGAGATGGTGACCTTCCAACCACCCCTAACACTTCCCAAACTCCTCACTTGACTTTAGGGTCGAGTTTGGGTGACCATACAAGATCCAAATAAAGTTTAAACAATCTAGGAATGGTCCTAGACTCTAGGGGTATGACCTAGGGTCAATATTTAACCATTAGCAACACTTAGAAACACATAAAGTCACTTAAAAAGGGCTTCAAACATTTAGCACTAAAAATGTGCTAACTCAACATTACACTTTTTACAACACATCAAAGGATAAATTGAAAAGGCGTAAACCATACAAAAATGTCATAAATCAATTACAACAAAATAAACATTCCCAAACACATATGACCTTAGTCCTACTTAGGACTAGGTCAGTTGAACAGGGGTATAACATATGGTTGTTGTCCAACCTCTAATTTTGCATGGGTATGGAAAGTAACCTGCACACTTCCACAAACCCATTAATAGCACATGGTAAAATAGCTGTAGAAAATGAATGACATACATTACACACACATGATCACAATATCACATACAACATCAAAATAATCACATGATAATATAATGCCTCTCAAATCATCCATTACTTAGAAGTATAATCAGGATCACATAAGGTAAGAGATAACATCAGTCTCAACATCTATGCACATATCAATAGCATCAAATGACATCATAGCATCTAACATCATATCATCAAATGGAAATCTAACATGCCATATAACCATCCATAAAGCATAAACCATCTATCTAATCAAGAATAAGATAAGGTAATAAGGTTCAAGTGCAGGATCAATAGTCTGCAATGTCCACATGCCCATCATAAATCCATTGAAAGAGTACTATAAGCAAAATAATACAGGTGAGGTAAAAGTAGGCCTCACATCCTCCCCCCTAATACTATACTTCCTCTTGGAAGTCAGCAAAGAGGCTGGGATAGAGTGTCCTCAAACTAGTAGCATCCTCCCATGTAACTGAGACCTCGTCATAATGGCCCCACTGAACTCTGACCTGGTCCAGTTCTCAGCCTCAAAGGCCCAGCGTCTGATGAGCCAAGATGTGAATTGGCTCCAAAGCTAGCTGCCCATCTGACTATACCTATAAGGCATCCCAATCCAAAACATGAGTCATATCGGATATATAACATCTTAGTATAGAAATATGAAACACATCATGGATGCGTGACAGACTAGGTGGCAAGGCAAGATGGTAAGCTACGGGTCCTATCCACTCCAAGGTCTCAAAAGGTCCAACAAAATGAGGTGCAAAGTTAGAGACCTTTCTATAATAGATTGGACTCTTATGCGGGTCCAGTCTTAAGAACACCTTGTCACCCACTGAGAAGTTCCAATCTAATCTCTTGGTATCGACATACTTCTTCTGGCAATCATGTGCCTCTTGCAATCTCTGCCTGATCAAAGTGACCCACTGCTCCATATCCTGCACCAACTTGGGTCCAATAGCCACTTTGTCCTCTATACAGTCCCAACTCAAGAGAGTCCTGCATGGCCTGCCATACAAGGCCTAGTAGGGAAGCATACCTAGCGAGCTATGATGCCCATTATTTTTGGCAAACTCAACCAAGTATAGGTAGTCCTCCCATCTAGATTGGTGATGCATAACATACATGTGAAGCATGTCCTCTAACACCTTATTCACCCTCTTAGTCTTCCCATCTATCTTGGGGTGGTAAGCTAAAATAGAGTTGATTGCCCAATGCCTGTTGCAATGCTCTCCAAAATGTTGATGTGAACACTGAATCTCTGTCAGAAATGATATGATGAGGTACTCGATGAAGTCTCACAATGTCATTCAAGAAGACCCTCGCTATTGTTGGTGCATTGTACGTCATGTGTGCAGCTGAAAAGTGGGCTACCTTGGTCAACTTGTCAACCATCACAAGGATGGCATCATGGCGGTGAGCTGACAAAGGTAGACCAACAATAAAATCCATGGAAATGTATCCCATTTTCACTCCAGTATCTCGTGAGGGTAAAGTAAACCTTCTAGATGCTGATGCTCACCCTTCACCCTCTAGCACTAAAGGCAATGAGCAATGAACTTTGCAATATCATGCTTCATACCTGCCCAAGGGTACAACTGCCTCAAATCGGCATGCATCTTCTTCACCCCAGGATGTGCTGCATATGGTGCTCTGTGAGCCTCTGATAAAACCAATGATTGAGGATCACCTACAAGGGGAACATAGATGCACTAATAATGTCATAGAAGACCATTTGCCTCAAGAGAGTACAATAAAAACTTGACCTTAAGGGCACTCTATGATTGCAACTCCCACCAAACGTCTAAAACCCACTCATCCTCTAGTAGGTGCTACAAAATGCATCCTCTCAATTCTACACTCAAGGTCAAGGTCAAGACCTCGTGGCACCTCTGACTCAAGGCATTGGAAACCATGTTCCCCTTTCCTTTGATGTAATGCACATCAAAGTCATACTCGCAAAGAAACTTCATCCAACACCATTGGTGGGCATTTAGATTCAACTGCATGAAGATATACTGTAGACTATGATGGTTAGAGTGTAACTTAAAATGACATCCTAAAGGAAGTTTCTCCATCGAACAAGATCATGAACTACTGCTACTAACTCCAAATCATGTGTTGGGTAGTTTATCTCATGGCTCTTGAGCTTTTGCAACTCATACGTGACCACTCTACCATCCTACATCAACACTACTCGTAAACCCTCTAATGATGCATCTGTACAAACCATGAAGTCTACTTCTAGATTAGGTATTGCTAAGATAGGAGTGCTAGTGAAATGCTCCTTGAGGACCTGAAAGGCCCTCTCACACTGCTCCGTCCAAAAGAAACTCTTCTCTTTCTGCTAAGGGAAGTGATCAGGTGTGCTATCCTAGAAAATCGCTCAACAAATATGTGGTAATAACCTACTAGCCCCATGAAGCTCCTAACCTCTATGATGCTGGTAGGTGCTGGCCAATCTCTGATAGATCTAATCTTTGATGGATCTACTGAGATATCATCACTAGATATAATGTGCCCCAAATACTGAATCTCTGATCTAAAGAAAGCACACTTTGCCAAGTTGCCAAAACATTGCTGCTCTCTCAAACACTAAAGAACCTGGCATAAGTGCTCCTCATGCTCCTCCTTAATCCGTGAATAAATCAAAATGTCATCAAGGAATATAATTATGAACTAATCAAGGAAGGTGTTGTTTAGGTGGAAAATTAGATTTGTTAATGTTTTAGTGTTTTGATGTTTAAATCCTCCATTCTACTTAACATTCAAGGATCTAGGGTCGAGTGGAGAGCACTATCATACCCTAGGTTGTTGTGACATGTAGGGAAACTTGGATTAGGGAATTTAATTATCAATTTCTCTTCTCTTATGCTCAATTGACCATGAAAAGCCTAATTATGTAAATACGACAATAAACTGATGAATAACGAAAAATGCTCTTACATACCGAAGTAAAATAACAAATCACGAAATACCTATTTTTGGGTTTTTAAGGCGAAACAGTCGGGGACACTGGAGTGGGCTCCCAAGTCCAAGGTACCAGTTTCTTTGTGGGATCTAGACCTCCTTCTAACACTGATCAGTCATGTGACTTCTATTTTCAGGTACTCATCTATAGAGGACACTAGAGCGAGTGCCCAAGTCCTGGAAATGCTCCAGTGTCCTACTTTTCTTCAGATCCTAAATCCTTGATGCCTGTCAATCCTTTTTGCAACTCCACTTTTTCCAAATATGACACCTATAACCTGCAATCACAAGACTTGGTTTGGGAGTTGTAGTGTTTAGAGGCTTGCCTCAGTCAAGCCCCAGATGACACTTAAGTCTTCAAACACCGTTGTTAGATAGAGAGTGCATACCCTTGTGAGGCAAAAGCAACAACCAAAGGAATCAATGATGAAAATACAATATTATGTCACCTTGTAGTGAAGCTCTCATGAGAGGAAGATGCTCTTCATTCCATGAGGAAATTGATGCTCAAATCTATAAATATCAACACACAAAACACACAAGTCTACTGTTGCAACACAATTAAAGACTTGAATCACCTTGAGAACATAATAGCTTTCTAGTAATCATCTATTTTACAAATAAATGCCTAAACATGCTTTTATATGCAACTACAAACACTCCCACCAAGATTTTCTTAATTCAAACTTACCATGTCAACAAAGGACCCAAATAACAGTCATAAACCTGACACTTGGAAATTAGGGCTGCCCCAAAATAGGGCAGGACTAGGGCACCGGTGCCCAAGTCCTCCCCCCTATTTTAGGTAGGGTACAATTGAAGGGATTCACCTAGGTCCAATTTTTCATGGAACCTAGGTCTTGTTCCATCAAGATGCCAAAATATGAACTAAGATGTCCTAAATGCATGCTAAAGACCTGGGAGCTAAACCTTATGAGGGAAAAGCCCCCAAGGGGACATTTTTTGATGTTATGTTTAGCCCCCACTTTAATTTATGTATAAATGCGAGGCCAATACATGCATTAAAGTAAGGTCAGAAACACAACAAACACGCTAAGCATGGAGAAGACATGCCAATCACATAGAAGACAATAACATGCATGCAAAACATGAAGAAGATAGTTACAATCACACAAAACACAGAGAATACAGTCAATGCATAGAAGACACATTAATGCATGGAAGACAGAAATGATATCTTTTCTTTTCTTTTTCACATGTATATGAAATACAAATGCTAGTATTGGAAAGTAAAAAAACCTCCTATAATACAAGATGCACTACTCGAGGGCGTAGGTCTCTGTATATATGGGGCAACACACACACAAGACATGTAAAACCTCCCAAAATGTAGGAAGCACTACCTGAGGGTGTTGGTCTCTGCATATGGGGCAACAAACATGCCACACAAAACAAGCACGCCAAAACACACACACTTGAAGACACATAGAAAACACAACAGACAAGTGATGGTGTGTTCCCTATTTCTAGGCTCATCACCATCTCAAGCACATTATAGGAACACATCGACGATTGGAATTCACCACAACAATCACCAAAAACATGCTTAAGGGTTGAGTTAGTCACAGAACTGCTCCCCGCCTCCACAAAAAACTTTTGAAGATGACAGGATGATGCAATCTTCTCTGAGAAATACACCATCTCCACCCCTATAGAGGGTTTAAGATAAAAAGGATATATGTGATATCCCACCTCCACAAAGGGCTTACATGATTGATTAATTGATTACAAACAAGTTTAGGATGCACGATACACTACCCTGGGGTGTAAGTCTCTACATCTGAGATCAAACACATTGCTAATATCTATAACAGACAACTTACCTTATATATGCCCCCACCTTAAGGTAGTTGATATCAGTTATCGATATCAAGCATGTTAAGGTAGGAATAAAACACACAAGGGAACACCAACTTTCACAAAGCCCATGTCTCTCGGAGGTGACATGTACTTTAAGATCACCAAATGTTCCCATAAACACATCCCTGCAAGAAACATGTTAGTGTCTACAAGATTATGATAAAAAATAACATCAATGCATATGATTAACCACACAAAGAGCCAAGGTTATACAATGAATCCAAAGTTCAAGGATAACCATGGGGCTATATCACGAAGCTCTCCAAATCGAGTACCACCAAGGCCAAATTCAAAGATGAACAAAGGTGTATAGAGCAATAGTATTGTTAAGCTTTGTAAATGCGATAGAAACATCATAAAATTCACTATGCGGAAAGCATGAGTGCTTTAACTAGCCAAGTGTCAGATAAGATATACAACCCCATCACCATATTAGGAACTAAGTCTATTTTTTGATTGCTCTCGAAAGGGACACTAGGTCTGCATCAGTATAAATGCTTTTCATCATCCACCTGCTAGGTGGAAACACTAGAGGAAGGGAAATAATAAATAAGAGAGGAGAAACAAGTGTCTTAAGGATAGTCACATAAGAGGGTGCCCCCAGGTCACCAACCACAAGGCTATGTCCATAAGACATAACACACAACAATAAAATTAGAGAGAGGCACTTTAGAAGAATGATGATACAAATAGAAGAAGGTTACAACAGAGGCGGTCTCCTACTATACCAAACCTTATAGGAGAATTAGGGGTCATTCTAGGAGGACTAAACAACACATAACACATCACAGGGGAAGCACATCACGAGAGAGATTAAGGGTTAGAGATACTTACCTGTAAGGTATTCGTGTTAAGTCTTGTCATCGAGAAAATCATAGTCATCTTTCTGAACATAAGGTATAATTACCAATTCGTTATCATTATTCTTTTGTTCATTCTTAAATGCTTCTTGGTTTGTCTCAATGTTAGGTGTAATGTGTTCTTGTTAAAGTTCACTAGTACACATATGCTCTATCCTCTTAAGTGGTAGGAGAAGCAAATTATTTTTAGTGATCTCAACATCCATCCATGAGGGATTTAATGTGACAGACTTCTCCTCATCCACTAGGACTACATCCTTAGTGATGTCCAAATGACTTAAATATTCAAACAAAGGAGGGACATTAAAGGTCTTCTCTCCCTTAGTGAAATCCAAGGTGTATGAACAATCGACTAAAGGAGCAAGGTTGGTAGGATGATCCATAGAGGTTTCATGCATTATGATAGAGTCTACCCATGGAATGTTCATTGTTGAAGGGATTTCTTCATTCACTAATGCTTCCTCTTGGCCAGGGAGAGCATTAGAATGGCAAAGTGGTGATGGCTCTTCATTTGCTAATGCTTCATCTTGGCCAGAGTGAGCATTAGAATGAAGATTTAGTGGTATGATGTTAAGAGATGTGTCAATGAAATAATCCTCTTTCGTAAAAGTGTCCTCATGAGGAGGGACAACCTTAGGAGAGGGGTCATCACATGTTTTAGTAATCTGTGTCATAGTGGAATGTTCCATAAAGTCATCTAAGGCTTCATCTAACATCTTGAGGTCATCACTAGTATATATATTATTGATCATAAATTTAGTGAGATCATCCAATATCTAAGGGTATATTCCCATGAAGCTTGTGAAGCTATCAAAATCAGCTATATAACAAAGGATTTCATAGGTAGAGCACATAGAGAGATCAACATCATAAATGTGTGCTATTTGTTCTAGGACTTCAGGATGTTTATCAGTGAATTTAGAGAAATGCTCAATGTCTACGACGTATGAAAACAACTCTTCTAAAGAATTAGCCATGATATATGTTTTCCAATCAATGTGATATCAGATTTTAAAAGCTTTCCAAAAGTATGCACATGTTAAGTGCAAAACTACATGTAAAAATTACTTAAAATGCTTTATTTTTTGTACTCTTTCCAATGCAAATGAATGAAACAAAGGATGTTGTAATAATTTTGATCAAGGGTAGAAAATTATATGTCTGATATTAGTCTAGAATAGAAAAATTATCCTTCTCAACACACTCTTGATGCAAATCTAAGATAATGTCAAGTCAATTTATAGTGAAAATATGTCAAAATAAGCACTTTTTCACCAAAATTCAAATGCAAAATTGCATGACAAAGAGTGTTGTGACAAAAATGATGCTGAAAAGAAAATAATATCAGTAATAATAGCCACTTGGTGCCAAAATAACCAACACAACAGACTTTTAGCACCACATAAGGTCAAACCCTAGTGAAAATATAGCAAAAATAGGCTATTTTTCTCGGTTTTTCAACTCCAAGACCTAGCAAGAGATGTTGTAATGAATTTTAGGAGGTAAAGAAAATAATGGCACTAATATCAATCACTTTGATCCATAAAATTAATCACAACATGCTTGGAGTGCAAACTAGGTCAAACCCTAGGGCAAAAATGGTCAAAATGTGTAGTTTTTCACCAAATTTTCACTGCAAGAGCCCGATAAAAAGGTGTTGTGAAGATTTTTAGGAGGGGAATAAAATGATTACCCTGATAGAAGAAAATTAATTCAAAAATACTCTTCACAACATGCCTATGGTGCAAGTTTATAGAGTCGATAAGGCCAAATTTAGTGAAAATCATTGTTTTCAAAGCCCTAGGTTTGAGATCTTGGGACAAAATACTATGCGAATGTTTTGAAGTCTGATTTATGATAAAAATTAAATATTCTGAGGTCTAAAAATGATTTTCAATCTTGAACATGCAAAATGCCCATGCAAATTTAATGAAAAAACATCAAAATTGCTAGTTTCTGTTGAAATTTTCTATGCAAAATTGCAAATATTTTAATTCTAAATGCAAATTTACACTAACATGTAAGAATATAGAAAAATATTAATTTGAATGAGCCTCTAAAATCAGTAGAGAAATATGAGAAAATATTTTGCCTACTAACCCTAGATTTTGGAATTACTAGGTTATATAAAATTGTCAAAATTTCCACAAAACCCTAGAAAATTAATGATGAAAATGCGAAGAAAATTTTTCAATTTTTGTAGTTTTCTGTAGTTTATATCAGATATGATGCAAAAATCATGAATTAGGAAAATTTAGGAAGAATTGATGCAATTTAGTAAGCCAAACAATGCAATTTTTTGAAAATTTCCAATTTTTCAATTTTTAAAAATTTTTCTCAATGCAATAAAATGAATGACTATATGAATTATTGAAATCAATCCAAATATGAAGACACACATTTAGAAAGTTGCAATTTAAGTCCAAAAACATGGGTTCACCAAAATTTTTAGGTGAAAAATTGGATTTGTTAATGTTTTATTGTTTTGATGTTTAAATCCTCCTTTCCACTTAACATTCAAGGATCTAGGGTCGAGTGGTGAGCACTATAATACCCTAGCTCACTGTGAGATGTAGGGAAACTTAGATTAGGGAATTTAATTATCAATTTCTCTTCTCTTATGCTCAATTGACCATCAAAACCCTAATTATGCAAATACAATAATAAATTGACGAATAATGGAAAATGCTCTTACAAATGGAAGTAAAATAGCTAATCACAGAATACCTATTTTTGAGGTTCTGAGGTGGAATAGTCAGGGACACTGGAGGGAGTGCCCAATTCCAAGGTACCAGTTTCTTTGCAGGATCTGGACCTCCTTCGGACACTAATCAGCCATGTAACTTCTATTTTTAGGAACTCATCTACAAAGGACACTAGAGCGAGCGCCCAAGTCTTGGAAATGCTCTGATGTCCTATTTTTCTTCACATCTTGAATCCTTGATGCCTGCCAATCCTTCCTACAACTCCACTTTTCCCAAATACGACACCTGTAACATGCAATCCCAAGACTTGGTTTGAGGGTTGTGGTGTTTAGAGGCTTGCCTCAGTCAAGCCTCAGAGGAGACTTAAGTCTTTAAACACCTTTGTCAGATAGAGTGTGCATGCCCTTGTGAGGCAGAGGCAAAAACTAAAGGAATCAATGATGAAAACACAATATTATGTCAACATGTAGTGAAGCTCTCATGGAAGGAAGATGCTCTTCATTCCATGAGGAAATTGATGCTCAAATCTGCAAATATCAACACACAAAACACAAAAGTCTACTCTTGCAACACAATGAAAGCCTTGAATCACCTTGAGAACACAATAGCTTTCTAGTAATCATCTAGTTTACAAATGAATGCATAAACATGCTTTTATATGCAACTACAAACACTCCCGCCAAGATTTTCGTAATTCAAACTTATTGTGTTAGCAAAGGACCCAAATAATGGTCATAAAATGATACCCAAAAATTCATGCTGCCCTAAAATAGGGCAAGAATAGGGTGCGAGCACCCAAGTCCTCCCCCCGGGTGCTGCCACAATAATGGGTTACTCTTTCTGGGACATCCTGATTTTTGTTGAAATCATATATTTTTAGAAAATATAATGATTTAAGACTTGAAAGGTTCCATTTAAAGGATTTTAATTGAAGAGGGTTTGATCAAACCCCCTTAGATTCAAACCCCCTTGAATAGAACCCTGCTAGTTTTAAACCATACCTATAATGGAGTCTCCTCTACACCTATCAAAATGCTGATAAAAAAATCACTTTTGATTTACCTTTTAGGGGATCAAATGAATTCATTTAAAATTTATGTTTTGTAAGTATGGAGTCCTTATTAAAAGATTCCCAAAAAGTATAATTTTAAATATATTTAATTTGATTATTATATTTATTTTTTATTTCTTGTGAATGTAGGTTTTTCACCAAACATCAAGTTCTCTGTTCTACACACATGGAAAATTAGTAAATTAGTGAAAACAATTTTTGAAAAAATCTATGCCCTAGGTATTGATGTCCTTGTTTCAACAAGAAAAAGAAAATTTGAATTTCAATACATACAGAAAAAGTTGTGTTTTACGGAATACACCTATGTCGAAATTATAATTGGTTTGACTTCAAAACTTAATTAAAAAAACAAATATAACAAAATATTATGAAACTAAATACACACCCTATATATCAATGTTACCAATCTAAATTCAAAAGAATCCAAATTTTATCCTTTGTAGAAAAAAGTTATGTGCTACGGAATACACATCACTTTAGAAAAATGTTGTTTACTATTAAAAACTAGTTATCAAAGGAGATGCAAAAAATTTGACAATTTAACTCCATTTTTAAAAATATATATTTAGAATCTACAAACAAAATATCACAAATCACTAGTTCACATCATCTTCAAATTCTTAATGATTTAGCGGCTATAGGTGTCAGAAAGTGAAGATTTAGTTCAAAATGCTGATTTCAATGTCAATTTTAGCCAAAAAGTGTAACCCATTATTGTGGGATGACCCCCTATTTTGGGTAGGGTACAACTCAAGGGGTCCATCTAGGTCCAATTTGCCATGGAACCTAGGTCTCATTCCATCAGGATGCCAAAATATGAACTAAGATGTCCTAAATGCATGCTAAAGACCCAAGAGCTAAACATTATGAGGAAAAAGCCCCCAAGGGGACATTTTTTGACATTACAGGTGCAAAACACCCCATTCATGAGAATCATGAATATTGCAAGGGTATTTGTCAAATTGAAGGGCACCACAGTGAACTCATAGTGACCATAACAAGTCTGAAATGTGGTCTTACGGATATCCGCCGAGCTGTGATGCGTAACTGATGGTGTCCAAACTTTAGGGACCAATCTTAGAGAACACTCTGGCTCCCTACATCTGGTCAAACAAGTCATCAATCCTAGGCAAAGAATAACAGTTCTTCACCATCAGCTTATTCAGTTGCTTATAATCCATACATAGCCGAAGAGACCCATCCTTCTTGTTCATGAAGATGACTGGTGTGCCCCAAGGTGAGACACTAAGTCAGATGTGCCCCTTTGCTAGCAACTCCTTTAGCTATAACTTGAGCTCTATGAGCTCATGTGTGGTCATCCTGTAAGGTGCACGAGACATTGGCTCAGCACATGGTACAAGGTCTATATGAAAGTCAACCTCTCTACAAGGTGGCATCCCTGGAAGCTCGAGAGGAAATACATCTGCAAACTCCCTAAGGATGGGGTGATCATCAAGCAAAGCCTCTAACTCATCCTTTGATCTGTCACTGAATGTGGTTACGAACATCTGGCGACCCTTCCACATACATTACCTAAGCTATTTAATAGATATCATGCGAATTGTTGTGGGCTTCTGAATGCCCACTATCTCTGTTGCTATGCCATGATCACTAAGGCAAACTATCACCTTTTGGAGACAATCTATCTTGGCCCTATGGGCCGCTAGCTAATCCATGCCTAATACCACACCGTAAGACCCCAAGGGTATGACCCTAAGGTCCACAACTATTGTGAAGGCACAAAGTGATATCTCACAATCTCTGACCAATGCATCTGTGGCCATCTTGGCCTTGTAGCTAACTCAACCTCCCACCTAATGTCCTACCTAGAGGTCACCAGCCTCCAACACTCCACTAATGATGGAGAAATAAAGGAGTATGTGGCTCTTGAGTCAAACAAAATAGTAATGGGAACATCCCCAATAGTACCTGGAGTCTCTATCACGGAGGCCTAAAAATTAGCCTAGCGGTTATCATCTACTTCAAAGACTCAGTGAGATCATCCCATATCTCCAACTATAGACTTAGAACCACTAGCATGTTGTCCTCCAGCTGTGATTCCCTGTGGGCACTCTCTAGCCAAGTGCCCAGCGCCATTGCAAACATAACAAGGTCTATGCATTTGGACATGTGCCGACTGAGTCTAAGTAGACTGCTATGCTCTAGGTCACACTGTACTTCCCTGAGATCCTCTAAAGGACTGCTCTGACCTAGCTGGTCCTATAGCTAGTGCCTACTGACGATGATCGCTCTGCGGACCCTGTGACTGCCATCCTCGATTAGAACCACCCTGTGCCCTCTATTTTGGTCACAACCTCTACTAATACTATTGCTATTGTGGAGGTCTATGAGGTAAAGAGGCAGATATAAAACCACCCCTCTAAGGTGGCTGGGGTCAATGAAAACCCTAGTCCTGTTGATGACTGCGGTCCTGAAACTGTGGATGTGACCCCTGGCCCCATCCATGCACCTCCTCTGCAATGAGTGCCTTCTTGGCAACCTCACTCATAGTCCATGGGTCTGCCATGTGAACCGATCCTACTATGTGAGGATTCAATCCTCTGATGAAATGACTCACAAGTAGCTTCTTGTCTTGAAGATACTCAGCATAATAGGATAATTCCACAAACTTACACTCATATTGTGCAATTGTGGACCCTCGCTACTACAAATCATGGAACTCATCAATGCGGCACTACCTATAGTGCTCTGATAGGTAGCGTGTATTATAGTGCTCTAGAAAAGTGTCCCATGAAAGCATGTCTAAAGAAAGGTGGTGTTTGTGCTCCTCTGTGCACCACCATGTCTTGCTGCATTCCAAATAAGATGAACCCCTACACGTGCTTTGGTGTTCCTCTGATAAGGATGCAACACAAAGCAATAGTTGAGATTGATGAGCCAAGCCTTAGCCTTAGCTCCCTCTGAAGTACCCATGAAATTAGATGGATTTATCCTAAGTGAATCCCAGATAGGGTCTCCATGGTCTCGGTGACCTCAAACGGGTACATCCACCTCATCTCACGGTCCATAAATAAAAGCATCAGGAGGAATATGCTCTACCCCAATCCCTGCCTTGCACTCCTTATGTCGCGACAGAATCTTGTTGTGCTCCTAATGAGCTAATGCACCATCCTTGGCTGTAGTGTCTGGAATATCCACATGTGACTCATCCATGACAGGTGGCAATCTCACTAAGATGGCTTGTAAAGCCTGAAGAATCTCAGAGCCTAAATCGAGAGACAGTGGTGGCTCCTAATTTGGGTCCTCAGGTGGTGGAATAGCTCCCTGGCTAACTCCTCCAGATCCACTGGTGCATGGGTGCCCTCTGCTAGATCTAGGTGGCATCCTACAAGAACATGGTGCCTAAAATTAAAACAAAATTAACAAAAAAAATATGGAATAAAATAATGTGCCCTCAATGTCTAGTGTTTAAACTTGGGCTTTGATACCAAATGTCATGTCCAAATTCACCATGTGGTAATGACATGATAACCACATGTCATGGCCACATTTACCATGTGGTCATGACATGAATTACCAAAAATTTTCCCTTCTAACTCCACAAAGCCCCTCGCGCACAACATGCGTGATCGATGACACACGCACGCAATGTAGTTGTCTCAACAACTAATGTCATGTGCATCGCCTGAAGGCGGGGAAGGTCAATCACATCAGGATGAGATGACACACACTTCCCTATCCCTTCGAAACGTAAGCCACTAAGGGGGTGTATGCCACATGAAGCGACACTGAGAGGGTTAGATTCCTTCCAGATTCTAGCCCTAGGTTTTCCTAAAAAGAATTGAGTTGATCTTGATATAATTCAAAAACTATCCCTGGGTCCATTAATGACCTAAGGATCTAATCATCTAAATAAGATTAATATAAATTCCTAACTTAACATTAATCTACCGTTTAAAAAAAGGATTAAATTAAACAATCCCATAAAAACATTTAACTCAATAAACCCTAGAATAATTTCGGTAGCATAACGAGGCATTATGGAATAAAATAGGATAATTCCTATAGTGATTTTGGCATCATAACGCCACCTCATCAACCATAGGAGGTTGCAAAAATTAAATTAAAATAACATTCCTACTTAACCCCTTCCCAATTTAGATAATTTAAATGCATAAAATTCAACTACTTTCCCTTACCAAGCATTTTGAAATAAAGTCCAATACATTGACATTTAAATCTGAAACTAGATCATAACTTTAATAAATCATTTTGCCAATTTAAAATCAAATAATCAAACCACAGCTTCAACAATAGTTTTAAATCCCAATATCCACTAAAATTCCTTTGTCAATAATTTAAACTAAAATGAAAATAACCTAAATACACTTTAACTATAGCCATTACCCATTCATTGGAAAATTAAAATTAAATTAAATCAATTGATTAAATAAGGTGCACAACTCACAATACAATTACTAGATAAAAGAATTAAATAAATCATTCTCTCAAATACGACAAAAAGGGGCTTCACTCACTAAGTGGGATTTGCACAAACATTAACCTAGATTAATTAAGATTAAGACAACTTCCACAATTATGGCACCAAACCCTAGGCCAACATTATAAAAATGCCAAAATGTTTCATTTATTCATATTTACAAGCTGAAGAGTTTTTGGTTGGGTGCAGGTTGCAAGAAGGAGCAAATGGATGGGAAGGTACCTCTCTAAGTGGGAGGTATCTTCCCAAGCAAGAAAAAGTTTTCTAACCTTTAAAAAGTTTTCTAACATGCTACAGATTGCTATATTTATTTATTTTGGGTCACTAATATTTGTTTTTTTTTTTATCTTCCTCTATGCATAGGGATCTATTTTCTCATTTGTTAAACTAACTTCTATAGGCTCAAGTTTTCTATGTCTTTCTAATCTTTTTCTTTTTGAACTAATTCTCTAGTTATATTAAAAAAAATCAGAGATAAAATTTTGTTACAGAGATAGGAAAGAGATTCTAACATTCTTATATAGATATTTATATATTTTTGTCCAAAATATACATAAATATATTTATTA
Organism: Cunninghamia lanceolata; assembly: GCA_027924645.1. NCBI lineage: Eukaryota > Viridiplantae > Streptophyta > Pinopsida > Cupressales > Cupressaceae > Cunninghamia > Cunninghamia lanceolata. Next base: position 18,235,551 of record BSBN01000391.1, read on the forward strand.
TAATATTTTACTATATGACCAAAAAAAAAATCAAAAGATGAAATCTTAAATATTATAGTAGTGAGAAATAAAAATAATTACTAATAAAAGCATTATATATATATAGAAAGAGATTATTTTATAACCCTAGGGAGGCCGAACATCAAAATCTGAGTTAAAAGAAAACACGGTGTGGAATTTAAATGGCCGAAGTGCTGAACCACTATCGTGGCACCTGTCATTTTTAGTAAATGAAGGAAGAGGGGGCAGTGTTAATTTTAAATGTAGCTTGGACAGGTGTTGTAGTCTCGGGTGGTGATTTCGAGGCTGGAAACACAGCTAGAATATTTTTCTCTATACCTAGAAAATTGATTTCTCGAGAGACTTCTAGATATTAGGGTTTGCTAGAGTCTAATTAATCCTAGCCATTGATTTAGATTAAATCATGGCCATTGGTTTTCAATGAGGGGATTATAAAAGAGGATCAATGGGCATTTGGAGAACACAGATCTGAGAAGTATTTGCAGTGATAGCAAATAAATAAATTTGCAGCAATAGCAAATTGATTTGCAGTGAGAGCAAAGGGCGCAGTGATAGCGTTGGAGAGTAGTGGAATTGCTAGAGAAGGAAAATATTGCCGGAGCAATTTCAGCAGGAACAATTGAGGGAAGAGAATTTACAGGAAAGAAATTTCTAGAGCTCTGCCAGTAAGAGGCAAGCAATTTTGTATCTCTTGATTTTCTGCAGTTGAATAAAATTCATATCTGCTGACTGGTTTTCCCTTCGGGGTTTTTCCAGGGACAATTTGTCCAAAATATTGTGTTCATTTATTTTTCTGTCTCCGTGATTTTTCGTGAAGTTGCAGCTGTGTTATTATTTGATATTTGCTGTAAGTTATTTTTCAACAGCCAAATAATCTACTTAAGATAAGAAATTAATAATTAGTAGCTGCAATAGATTTTTCACATGGTATCAGAGCGGATCTGAGGGCAGAACAAGCACAGGGAGAAAGGAAAAATAATAAATAAAAAATCTAGGGTTTATAAAACCTAGTTTGACCTCTTCAAAATTGTTATTTTCTTTTGAGATGGCCTCAACAGGTTTAAGAGATCAGGACAGATTGGATGGAGCCTCAAATTTTGGTGTCTGGAAAGCCAGAATTTCTTTATTGCTAGAAGAGAATGGTATCAAGGATTATGTGACCACTGTTGTACCTGTACCTACAGATGCAACACAGCTCTTAGCATATAAAAAGGAAGATGCCAAGGCAAGGAGGCTGATTCTTGATGGTGTTAAGGATCATATTGTTCCGCATATTGCAGAGTTAGATATAGCAAAGACGATGTGGGACGCCATTATGAATTTGTACCAGAATGCTACCCTTAACCAGAAGCTGATTCTCAGAGAAAAGTTAAGGAATACCTAGATGAATAAGGGAGAAGACGTCACAAGTTACCTCACCAGGCTTAGACTTGTCAAGGATGAATTGGCAGCTGTTGGAGACAAACCAAAGGATGATGAGCTAGTACGAATAGCCCTAAATGGGTTTACTAAGCAGTGGGATGTCTTTGTTCAAGTTATTAATGGATGAGACACCTTACCGAGTTGGGATCGACTATGGAGTGACTTCACTCAGGAGGAGCTTAGACTAAGTCTTGTCAATGGAACCAACAGTAATAGTCAGAAAAGTGAGGTGGAACAGGAAAACGTTGCCCTAGCAGGAAAAGGGAAAGCGAAGAATGGGTCTAGCAAAGGATCAAATCCAAAAAGTGAGAAGAAGAAGGACTTATCTAAGATCAAATGCTATGGCTGTCACGAGTTTGGCCACTATGTCAGTGATTGCCCACAAAGGAAGAAAAATGAAAAGAAAGGCAAAAAGCAGACGGCAGCTTCAGCAAGTGTAGATGAGCTTTCTAGCAGAATGGAGGATGAGTTTGCACTCATAGCTTGCCTAACTAGCTCAACCTCATAGGGTGTTTGGTATATAGACAGTGGGGCATCATTTCATATGACAGGAGTTAGGGAGTACTTCTCCAGCTACAAGGAGAAGGACATCAGATTCCAGATTTAGATGGAGAACAAGTCCAAGTGTAATCTAATTGGGAGAGGGACTATTCTATTTTAGAGGGAGAATGGCAAGCCTATTTCCATTCATGATGTGTTGTATGTGCCAGACTTGGGCATGAATCTAATTTCCATATCTGTCCTTCAGGATAAAGGCTACAATGTACTCTTTAGAGGGGTGCATGTTTTAATCAAGCATAAGGATTGGAAATCACCCATAGCTATTGGAGTTAGGAGCGGTTGACTTTATAGGTTGCAGTTTGATACTCCTAAGGCACTAGTGAGCAGCAGTAATCCTAGAGATCAAGGAGAGCTATGGCATAGGAGGATGGGCCATATACATCATGGAGCACTTAAATTGCTTCGTGAGACAGTGACAGGTGTTCCAGACGTGAGCACAGAGCATGATGATGTATGTAAGGGATGTGTATTGGGGAAGTTTGTGAAAGCAGCTTTTCCAAGGAGTGACACCATATCTGAGGGGGTTCTTGATCTAGTACATTCAGATATATGTGGACCAATGTCAATGAAGTCTCTCAGAGGATATGAGTACTTTGTTACTTTTATTGATGATTTCTCTAGGAAGACCTGGATACTTCTTGAAGACCAAGGATGAGGTCTTCAATCACTTCCAGGAGTTCAAAGCTCTTGTGGAGAATTCAACAGGTAGGAAGGTAAAGGTTCTTCGGTCAGACAATGGAGGCGAGTACAAAGGGAAAGAGTTCCAGGAGTTCTGTACCAGGGAAGGAATCAAGAGAGAGTGGACCGTTCTTTACAACCCACAGCAGAATGGGGTTGCTGAGAGGAAGAATCGTTCTATATCGGAGGCAGCAAGGGCTATGTTGTATGACCAAGATATGCCACGTTACTTATGGGCAGAGGCATGCAGTACAGCAGTATACATATAGAACAGGGTTCCACATAAGGTATTGGGCAAGATGACACCAGAGGAGGCATTCTCAGGGAAGAAGCCAGATGTCAGTCACTTCAGGATATTTGGAAGTTTGGCATTTTGTCACATTCCAGGGGCTACACGTTCCAAGTTAGATCAGACTGCAGAGAGAGGGTACTTTGTGGGGTATAGCGAGACCTCAAAGGCATATCAGATATTTACTCTAGGGACCAGGAGGATTATTGTCAGGTGTGATGTCAAATTCATGGAGGACAAGGCATATAGGAGGTCCAGAGATTTGCCAGCAGATGATCAGAATGAACAGCCAACAGAAGCCCCAAGGATTGTTCAACCAGAACAGGGGCAGCGAAGCACGAGTACAGTTACTAGTACAAGCACAGGCTCAGGTGCTGAGAGTTCGCAGAGTATGGAGCAACAGATATAGCAAATCCAAGAGATGCATCAAGAAGATATGGAGTTTGATATTTTATCCTCTATAGTTGATAGGAGAAATCGTGAGGTTCAACAGACACATAAGGATACTCAGGAGTTTGTGGGAGCTCCTAGGACGAGTAATAGACAGCGGAAACAACCAGCCAGGTATAATGACTATGTGGCATTGGTTAGTCAATTGGTAGATAGTGAACCTTCCAGCTATCAAGAGGCTACACGGCAACAGGTGTGGCAAGATGTGATGGTTGAGGAATATACCTCAATAATGTAGAATGATGTGTGGGAGGTTGTGCCTAGACCGACAGATAGGGCAGTGGTTGGATCATGCTGGATCTAGAAGATTAAGCATGGTGCAGATGGTAGCATCAAAAAATACAAGGCAAGGTTCATGGCCAAGGGGTTCTCTCAGAAGGAGGGAATAGACTATGAGGAGATATTTGCTCCAGTGGCCAGGTATACTTCTATACGAGCCGTAATCTCACTTGCAGCACATATGGGATGGCAGATCCATCAAATGGATGTCAAGATGGCATTTCTTAATGGTGAATTGTTAGAAGAGGTATACATAGAACAACCAGAGGGCTTTGTAGCACATAGCAGCGAAACCCACGTGTGTAGATTGAAGAAAGCTTTGTATGGACTCAAGCAGGCTCCCAGGGCGTGGTATGAGCGCATTGATAGATACTTGCAGGGAATAGGCTTTGTGAAGAGTGAGGTAGATGTTAACCTCTACTACTTGGTGGTTGGGGGTGAAATTCTCATTCTTGTTCTATATGTGGACGACTTGTTTTTAACAGGTTCAGTAGGGCTTATAGAGGAGTGCAAGAGGGACCTTGCAGCAGAGTTCGAGATGAAGGATTTGGGGCTTATGCACTACTTTCAAGGCATGGAAGTGTGGTAGACAGATGGAGAGATTTTCCTTGGACAAGGGAAATACTGCATTGAAATCTTGAAGAGGTTTGAGATGCAAGATTGCAGAGCCATGTCTACACCTATGATCACGAATTGGAAGAAGGTAGACTCATCCAAAGAAAAAGATGTAGACCCCACCTTATACAAGATGTTGATTGGATCTCTCATGTATTTGGTCAACACTAGGCCAGATATATCCTTTGCAGTAAACTCTCTTAGCCAGTTCATGGTTGAGTCGAAGAAAGTGCATTAGATAGCGGCAAAGCATGTATTGCAGTATTTGTGTGGTATAATCGAGTATGGGATCAGATATGCTCGAGGTGATGGTATCAAGTTGATAGGCTATACTGATGCAGATTGGGCAGGTAGTACAATGGACAGGAAAAGCACTTCAGGGTGCTGCTTTAGTTTGGGATTAGGAGTTGTCTCTTGGTACAGCAGGAAGCAAAAGTCCGTAGCTCTGAGTTTTGCAGAAGCAGAATACATAGCAACTAGTATGGCAACATGTGAGGCTATATGGCTTCAGAAGTTGCTGGTAGCCCTGTTTGGTCAGAGGGTTGAGACTACCGTGATACACTATGATAATCAGAGTTGCATTAGATTATCTGAGAATCTAGTGTTTCATGATAGGTCTAAGCATATAGACATCAGATATCATTTCATCAGGGATTGTGTACAACGGAGGATTGTTCAGCTACAGTATATACCTACAGATCAGCAGGTAGCAGACATTTTGACAAAGGCATTGGGGAAGGCAAAATTCATCTTCTTCAGAGATAAGTTGGGTGTTATGCAGAACACCTTCCTCGCTAAGAGGGAGTGTTAATTTTAAATGTAGCTTGGACAGGTGTTCTAGTCTCGGGTGGTGATTTCGAGGCTGGAAACACAGCCGGAATATTTTTCTCTATACCTAGAAAATTGATTTCTCGAGAGACTTCTAGATATTAGGGTTTGCTAGAGTCTAATTAATCCTAGCCATTGATTTAGATTAAATCATGGCCATTGGTTTTCAATGAGGGGATTATAAAAGAGGATCAATGGGCATTTGGAGAACACAGATCCGAGAAGTATTTACAGCGATAGCAAATAAATAAATTTGCAGCAATAGCAAATTGATTTGCAGTGAGAGCAAAGGGCGCAGTGATAGCATTGGAGAGCAGTGGAATTGCCGGAGAAGGAAAATATTGCCGGAGCAATTTCAGCAGGAACAATTGAGGGAAGAGAATTTACAGGAAAGAAATTTCCAGAGCTCTGCCAGTAAGAGGCAAGCAATTTTGTATCTCTTGATTTTCTGCAGTTGAATAAAATTCATATCTGCTAACTGGTTTTCCCTTCAGGGTTTTTCCAGGGACAATTTGTCCAAAATATTGTGTTCATTTGTTTTTCTGTCTCCATGATTTTTCATGAATTGCAGCTGTGTTATTATTTGATATTTGCTGTAAGTTATTTTTTAACAGCCAAATAATCTACTTAAGATAGGAAATTAATAATCAGTAGCTGCAATAGATTTTTCATAGTAGGGGGCATGGTCTCCTCACCTCCACACACTCTGCAACCAAAGTAAACTCCCAGCGGCCATAGAGAGGGTTCGGCCCCCTACGCATCGTCCATCATTGTGCTCTTTTTTTTAATAACAAAAAACCCTAAACGAAAGTCCGCTGGCCTATGAACAACACATTTCATTTTGTTATTGAAAAGTTTTTGATTTTAAGTTTTAAAAACACAATTATATATATATATATACTCTCCACAAATAATGCATTTAAATATTTATACAACCCAATAGGTAAAAGAAACAAGGGAGAAATTAATCTTATTGTTTTATTTCCTTACACAAAAACATAGAAGCATTAAATTTATTTGTCAGGTAGGCTTAATGTTAGCTTAATCTTACAATCATTTCCTTGAGCATAACATTTAAACAATAAGAGAGAGAGAGAGAGAGAGAGAGAGAGAGAGAGAGAGAGAGAGAGAGAGAGAGAGAGAGAGAGAGAGAGAGAGAGAGAGAGAGAGAGAGAGAGAGAGATTTATTTCAAACAAGGAGGTGATGATAAATTAAATACTCATTTATTAATCCTTTTACAATGTTACAATAAGGTAGGATTACAACAACAATGATTTACTCTCCAAATTGTAATATTAATTTAATACAATCCCTAAGGAGGGAATAGGCATCTCAATGTTGTCTCTTATACAATAATATATAGAATCACTAAATTCATGTGTTCTTCACCAAAACCAACTCCACCAAAGTCTCCAAATGAACCTACAAAACATACAAATAAGGTAGACATACCCATGGGAAGCTCTCCTCCCAACCTAGGCCTAAAATAGGGCACCCCCAAGCTATGAGGCCTTCGAACAACCAAGTTTTTAAACCACAAAGAATGAAACACTCACACCAAGCACATTTACACCCAACCAAGGCTAACACACATAACTAATCCACTATAGGGATGGATTTGAAGGGTGAGAGAGTGGACTCACTCTACTCAAGGAGACCCACACTCTTAATACTCAAAGATACTCAATATTCACTTGGCCTCTTGCCATACTTCTCATTTCACAAACCAAGGCACTCATGCCATAAAACAAACTCCCCAAAACTTCAAATAAAGTCCCTTGGCCAAAAATTATACCAAAAATAAAGAGGGGAAACCGGGGAGGTTCACATCCTCTCTCACCCAATACAAAGATGAGCTCGCTCACAAGGAGAGCACACCCAAACAACCCTTTAAACCCACCACACATAAAAACTAAAAGAACATAAGAATAACACATGCTTAAACACATTGCATAAGTAAAACAAGTAAGTAAATGGCTTGAAGCCTTGATAAATACCTCTCAAGCTTCAAGGATGGAGTATGTTTGGTGATGAGCTTCCACAAGTCCTCCCAAAATCTCCAAATCCTTCACTCTCCCAACACAAGTTAAAATCTCCTCAAAAGAAAAGAACAAAAGAATCCTCATCTCATCAAAATGAGAGAGATATAAAGACAAGGCTCTCAAACCCTAATGGATGAGAAGGTGACACTTGTCACCCTCTCCTCCATCTACATAATCCTCCTCACAACCGGGGTTACACTTTCTAGGACATTCTATTTTTTGTTGAAATCACATATTTTTAGAAAATATAATGATTTAAGCCTTGAGAAGGTTCCATTTAAAGGATTTTAATTGAAAAGGGTTTGATCAAACCCCCTTGGATAGAACCTCACTAGTTTTGAACATACCTATAATGGAGTCTCCTCTACACCTATTAAAATGCGGATAAAGAACTAGTTTTGATTTATCTTTTGAGGGATCAAATGAATTCATTTAAAATTTATAATTTCTAAGTATGTAGTCCTTATTATAAGCTTCCCAAAAAATATAATTTTAAATATATTTAATTTGATTATTATATTTATTTTTTATTTCTGGTGAATGTATGTTTTTCACTGAACATCAAGTTCTCTATTCTACACACATTGAAAACTAGTAAATTACTAAAACAAAATTCTAAAAAATATCTATACACTAGGTATTGATGTCATTGTTTCAACAAAAGAAAAATAATTGAATTTTGATACATATAGAAAAAGTTATGTTTTACGGAATACACCTATGTCTAAATTATAATTGGTTTGACTTCAAAAATTAATTAAAAAATATATGTTCAACAAAACATTATGAAACCAAATGTATACACTATATATTGGTGTTACCAATCTAAATTAAAAAGAATCATAATTTTATCCTTTGTAAAAAAAGGTTATGTGCTACGGAATACACATCACTTTAAAAAATTGTTGTTTACTATTAAAAACTAGTTATCAAAGGAGATGCAAAAAAAATTACAATTTAACTCCAATTTTTAAAAAAAAAATTATTTAGAATCTACAAACAAAATTTCACAAATCACTAGATCACATCATCTTCAAATTCCTAATGGTTTAGTGGCTATAGGTGTTAGAACGTGAAAATTTAGTTCAAAATATTGATTTCAATGTCAAGTTTGGCCAAAAAGTGTAACCCATTATTGTGGGATGACCCCCCACAAGAATGTGGAGGTGACACTTGTCACCTCCACATTCCACAAAACTACACATTCTCCCACCAGTGCTTTCACACATGTGCGAGAGCATAGGGAGATGTCAGCGCACAAGGGAAGCTTCTTATGAATGAGGAGGTGACACTTGTCACCTTCTCATTCATCTAAGCTACACTCTTCCCTGCAAGTGCTCTCACATATGTGTCAGAGCATAGGGAAGAGATTCACACATGTGAGAAGCTTCTAATGCATGAAAAGCAAGGGTAACCTTACCCAAGTGGGTGAGGTTGGGGTTAAGTGAGATGGTGACCTTCCAACCACCCCTCACACTTCCCAAACTCGTCACTTGACTTTAGGGTCAAGTTTGGGTGACCATACAAGGTCTAAATCAAGTTTAAACAAGCTAAGAATGGTCATAGACCATAGGGTTATGACCTAGGGTCAAAATTTGACCATTAGTAACACATAGAAACACATAAAGTCACTTAAAAAGGGCTTCAAACATTTAGCACTAAAAATTGTGCAAACTCAACATTACATTTTTTACAACACATCAAAAGATAAATTGAAAAGGGGTAAACCATGCAAAAATGTCATAAAACAGTTCCAACAAAATCAACATTCCCAAACACATATGACCTTAGTCCTACTTAGGACTAGGTTGGTTGAACAAGGGTATAACATATGGTTGTTGTCCGACCTCTGATTTTCCACGGGTATGGAAAGTAACCCGCAGACTTTGACAAACCCATTAATAGCACATGGTAAAATAGCCAAAACAAATGAACAATAGACATTACACACACATGATCGCAATATCACACACACCATCAAAATAATCACATGATAATATAATGTCTCTCAAATCATCCATTACTCACAAGTATAATTAGAATCACATAATGTAAGAGATAACATCAGTCTCAACATCTATGCACATATCAATAGCATCAAATGACATCATAGAATCTAACATCATATCATCAAATGAAAATCTAACATGCCATCTAACAATCCATAAAGCATAAACCATCTATCTAATCAAGAATAAGAAGGTAAAAGGTCCAAGTATGGGATCAACAGTCCCTAATATCCACATGCCCATTATAAATCCATCAAAAGAGTACTAAGCAAAATAATATAGGTGGGGTAAAAGTAGGCCTCACAAAATGAAAGAGGGGCATCCAAATAGATGAAGTATCGAAGTGAACATATTCTACCACCACTACTAATATTGATGGGGCACTAGATTGTTTGTTTGTATCTCTCTCTATCATTTTTCATCATCCAATATAGACGCAACCATTCTCAAATGTTCCTAGATAATTGTTGATCAAAGATGAAGTTGAAATACATCATGCAATCGAGAGGGGGGAATCAGTTGTCCCAAAAATTAACACTTTGTTACTATTAAACCATCAACTATTAACTATAGATAATCAGATTCAATCATGAAAGCATGAAAGCATAAACTTAATCACAATTGCACATTCAACACATGAGACACCAAATTGTTTACATGGAAAATCCTATAAGGGAAAAACCACGATGGGTGTTAGCCCATAGAAATATATAAGTTAAAACAATACCAAAAATCAGAGGCTCACATAAAGGCGTCGAGAGTTATTTTTCTATTGGCCGACATAAAAAAACCTAATTTTGTAATTGACATAAGTCTTGATAAAAATGGTTACCGGTCAGGGTTTCCTTTGATATTGTATTGTAGCATTTGTAGCAGTATTGAGTTGCAAGGATTGCTGGTTGTAATCGGATTGATTTGTTGGATAATAATATTGGACTCTCCATTGGTGGATGTAGCTTGAGTTTGGGTGAACCATGTTAAAAATTGTCTCTCACTGTTATTATTTCTATGTATTTCCATGTCTTTGTTTAATCTTTATTTGCATTTAATTGATATCTTCTACATGTAATTCCTAACAAGTGGTATCAGATAGGGTTGTATTTAATTATCGTCTGCAGGAAGGTCTCACAGTTGAGTGGAAATCTCACGATTAAGTGGGAGCAATGGTGGATGAGTGTAAATTGAAGGTAGATAAATTCAATGGGCAGAACTATCAGTTATGAAAGATGGAGATGGAGGATTATCTCTATCAAAAGGATTTATGGAGATTGTTGGAAGGAATAGCCAAGAAACTAACAACAATGACTGATGAGGATTGGGAACTTATAGATAGAAAGGCACTGGGAACCATTCAGTTGTGCTTGGCACCATCTGTTGCATTCAATATAATAGAATTGAAGACAACAAATGAATTGATGAAAGCTTTGGCTAAACTGTATGAAAAACCTTCAACCTCAAATAAGGTATTTCTCATGAAGCATTTGTTTAATCTGAAAATGATTGAAGGTGGATCTATGACAGATTGTTTAAATGAGTTTAATATGATTACCAGTCAATTAACTTCTGTGAAATTTGATGAAGAGGTGAGGGCTCTCTTGGTTTTGTGTTCTTTGCCAGAAAGCTAGAATAGCTTGGTAATGGTTGTAAGTAACTCTATCTCTGGTTCAAATACTTTGAAATTTGATGATGTTGTTGGTGTTATCCTTAGCTAGGAAATGTGATGGAAAATCTTAGGAGGGTCCACATCACATAGTGTTTTGAATGCAGAAAGTAGGGGTAGATCAAAAAAGAGAGGAAAAGGTTTTGGAGGTCATGGAAAGTCACGAGGAAAATCAAAGGACAAGAGGTCCCAATCTAGAGCACAAAAGGATTGTTGGTACTATGGGAAACCAGGTCATCTAAAGAAAGATTGTTGGTCTTGGAAGAATAAAGAAATAGACAAACAATAAGGCAATAAGGAGGCGAATGTGGTAAGTAATAAATTTGAAGATAATTCTTTGATTCTTTCCCTAGATAATGCTGATGATTCATGGGTTTTAGATTCATGGGCCTCATTTCATGAAATGCCCCATAGAAGGTATTTCTTGATTATGTCCAAGGGGATTTTGACCTAGTTTATTTGGGAGATAATGAACCCTGTCAGATTGTTGGAAAGGGAAGAATTAATATTAAGTTACAGAATGGGAATCATTGACTACTACAAGAGGTAAGGCACGTTCCAAGGTTAAGTAGGAATTTAATTTCAACAAGGTAGCTAGGTGATGAAGGTTGCATAGTTACTTTTAATGTTAAAAATTGGAAGGTTTCAAGAGGTGCCTTAATAGTGAAAAAAGGTGTGACAGTAGGCACCTTATATCTTTGTACAAGTCATATTGTTCCTTCTACTTTAGTTGTTGCAGAGAAAAAACAAACAATTTCAAGAATAGTTGCTGCATGTTCATAGGAAGAGATTGAAATAGTTGTTGTAGGTTTCGAGACAACATTGTGACATAATAGACTTGGGCATATGAGTGAAAATGATATCAAGGTACTTCATTCTAAGAAAGTTTTACCAGGCTTGAAATGTATTAATATGGATTTCTATGAAAGTTGTGAGTACGAAAAATAAAAGAGGGTTAGTTTTTCCAAGGATGGGAAGCAAAAGAAAAATGAAAAGTTGGAGCTTGTGCATACATATGTATGGGGACTGGCTCAGGTATCTTCTCTGGGTAGCTCTTGATATTATGTTACATTCATAGATGATGCAACTAGGAAGGTTTGGATTTATTTCCTTAGGATGAAACTTGATGTATTTGAAACATTTAAGAAATGGAGAAGCTTGGTTGAGAATGAGATGGGTAAAAGATTAAAATGTCTCAGATTTGATAATGGTGGTGAGTATTACAGCAAATAATTTGAGGATTATTGTTCCTTTAATGGAATTCATAGGTAGAAAATGGTTCCAGGAACTCCACAAGCAAATAGGGTGGCTAAGCGCATGAATAGGACAATAATGGAGTATGCAAGGAGCATGAGATTGCATGTTGGGCTACCTTTAAACATGTGGGTAAAGGCTATCAATACTGTTGTATATTTAATTAATAGAGGTCCTTCAGTTCTTTTAGGCTGTGGTATTCCAGAGGAAGAATGGATAGGTAAGAAAAGTTATTGTTTTCTCAAAACCTTTAGATGTGAAGTATTTGCACATGTAATTTCTGAAGATAGAACCAAGCTGGATACAAAATAAAAAAAGTGTATCTTTATTGGGTATGGCATTGATGAATTTGGTTATAGGCTTTGGAATGTTGAAAATCTAAAAATTGTGAGAAGCAAGGATGTTGTATTCAATGAGAAGGTGTTGTAAAAAGATCAGTTGCAGTAGCATGAGAAGGAAGAAAAGGATTATATGGTGTTGGATGATACTCTAAATAGTAATGTTCCAATGGTTCCCCATGCTCTACAATAGCAACAAGAAATACCACAAACTCTAGTGAATTTTAGACGGTCAACAAGGCTAAGTAGACCTCTTGAAAGATTTTCTCCCTCTTTGTATTCTATTTTGTTAATAGATGCTGGTGAATCAGAAGGGTATGATGAAGCTATTCATGTGGATACAAAGGCTCAATGGGGGATTGCAATGAAAGAAGAAATGGACTCGATGAAAAATCAGAATTGGGAATTATGTAAGTTGCCTGCAAGTAAAAAGGCTTTACCAAACAAATGGGTTTTTAAGGATTTACCAAACAAATGGGTTTATAGGCTGAAAGAGGAAGAAGGACGTAAGAAAATATTTAAAGCCAAGTTAGTTGTAAAAGGATTTGTACAGAAAAAAGGTATTGATTTTGATGAGATTTTTTCTCCAGTTGTTAAGATGACTTCTATTTGTATTGTTTTAAATATTGTGGCTGCTAAAAAAGAGTTTATATGGCTTGAAACAAGCACCTCGATAATGGCATTTGAAATTTGATAGTTTTATGGATGAGAAAGGCTATAGTCATTGTAATTCTAACCATTGTGTTTATTTTAAGAGGTTTGATAATGACAACTACATTATTTTATGTTTATATGTTGATGACATGCTTGTAGTAGGGTCTAACATGAATCACATAAGAGAGTTAAAACAATAGTTAGCACAATAATTTTCTATGAAGGATTTGGGGGTAGCAAAACAAATCCCTGGTATAAAAATTTGCAAAGATAGGAAGAACAAAATATTGACTCTTAGGTTGATTATGTTAAAAACGTGTTGTAGAGATTCCATATGGAGAATGCAAAAGCTGTCAGCACACCTTAGCTTAGTAATTTGAAATTGACTACGGAGATGTGTCCCAAGACACAAGAGGAGGAAGAAAAAATGTCCAAGGTACCATATGCTTCAGCTATAGGAAGTTTAATGTACGCCATGGTATGCACGAGACCAGATATTGCACACTCTATAGGAGTCGTCAGTAAGTATATGAGTAATCCCTAATTGGAGCATTGGAATGCAATAAAATGTATTCTTAGGTATTTGAGAGGTACATCCTATAAACATTTTTGTTTTGGGGCCTCTAATACTGATTTAGCAGGCTATGTGGACTTAGATTTGGCAAGGGATATTGATACTAGGTGGAGTATGATAGGTTATGTCTTTATTGTAGGTGGGACAATGGTGAGTTGGATCTCTAGGTTACAAATGGTGGAACACCTTGCTTTATCCACCATAGAGGTAGAGTATGTAGCCGCAACAGAGGCAAGCAAGGAGATGCTTTGGATGCAGTCTTTCATGGAAGAATTGGGAAAGCAACATCCTAACAATTAGTTCTTTACAGACATTCAAAGTGTCATACATCTTGCAATGAACTTTGCCTTGCATTCAAAGACCAAACACATACAGCTAAGGTATCACTTCACTAGATCGGTGTTTGATGATGGATAGTTATCACTGGAAATGATACATACAGATGAGAATCTAGCAGATATGTTTACAAAGGTAGTGACAAGGGAGAAGATGAGCTCCTCTTTAGCTTTGGTTGGTCTTCAAAACTAAAAATAATAAAATCAAAATAGCAGGGTCCAGGGTGTTTATTTCTAGTGGGAGCTATAGGGTCAGTGGTGTTATGATCAGTCTCCAAGTGGGAGATTGTTGTTATATGGAGCCTAATCAGACTCAGAGGTTAAATTTTCCCTACTTTTATCGGTGTGGTTTCCCCCTGAATTATTTAATGGGGGTTTGGGGGCAGCTCCCCCAAGACAAGGTCAAGGGGCAGCACCCCTTGCGGGGTCCAGGGAAAAACATCCTTGGCATGCTTCCTATCGTAATACAGGGCGGGGTCAAGGGGCAGTGCCCCCAAAACCTCAAATGACTTTTATTATTTTATAAAGGCATCGAGAGTTATTTTTCTATTGGTTGACATAAAAAAAATCTATTAAATAATAATTGACATAAGTCTTGATAAAAATGGCTAAGGGTTATGGTTTCTATTGATATTGTATTATAGCATTTGCAGCAGTATTGAGTTGCAAGGATTACTAGTTGTAATTGGTTTGATTTGCTGGATAATAATATTAGACTCTCTGTTGGTGGATGTAGCCCGAGTTTGGGTGAACCACATTACAAATTGTCTCTCACTGTTATTATTTCTATGTATTTTCATTCCTCTATTTAATCTTTATTTGCATTTAATTGATATCTTCTGCATGCAATTCCTAACAAAACCATTCTTCAACATGGTGTATTTAGTTTGTTTCGCTTGCCATATTTTATAACCAATACATAACAGATGGCTTTTCATGCGAATCTTCCAAGTTGCATAATTCATCCCATCAAACTCCAAAGCCTCCTTGTAAGACATCCTAGATCTACCTCAAGTTGTTAAGCTTACCACCGATGAACCTCGCTTTGATACCAATTGTTGAAATACACCAAACAACTGAGAGGGGGGAATTAGTTGTCCCAAAAACTTAACACTTTGATACTATTAAACTATCAACTATTAACTACTAATAAGCAGATTTAACCATGAAATCATGAAAGCATAAACTTAATCGCAATTGCACATTGGACACATGAGACACAAGATTTTTTACATGGAAAACCCTATAAGGGAAAAACCACAGTGGGTGTTATCCCATTGAAATATATAAGTTATAACAATACTGAAAATGAGAGGCTCACTGCTTATGGGGCTCAACCCAAAAATGCTCACTACAAAGAACGACTCACTACCAAGGGGTAGCTCACTTCCAAGGATTTGTGAACTGATTTAATAGCATCTACTCCATGCTTGAGTTCAGTTCCATTGAAGCACAATACTTCTCCTCTACTCTAATCTAATTCACACTTATCTTCGCATCTTTTCACCAGCACATTTTTTTGTAACCACATTACAAGTCTTTATACAATTCATCAACCTTGGAATGTACATCAAAGTCTGTTGGTTAACAGATTTGTCACCCCAATTTATACTCCATTTGCCCATGACAGTGATAGCCTGACCAACAGTTGAGTCACTTACAATGACAGTTGCAAGTGCTCTTTGCTTATTTTACAAGGCTCAGCTATCTTCGAATAATTTGCAATGAATTGAAATACTGAGTATGCTTTTAACCAGAAAGAAAAAAGGAAAACTAACACCTACCCACAACCATGGAAATAGGTGCAAAAGCTTAATTTAAAATGAGATGAATGCAAAACAGATGACATGAAGTTTACTTATTCCACTCACAATGAGGAACCAAGAAAGAATGAACAGCAAAATTATTTTCAACATATGTATTAATCTAAATTCAAAGATTTAAAATAGACATCAACACAATTTAACATAAGAGAAATCATAGGGAAACAAATTGCATGACTCAAAGGACATTTGCATTTGAAATAAAATATAAGTGAATTCACAGATTCAAAAGTATATATTCTTTTCATTTCCCAATACAAAATGAGTTCACCGACCCCTTTCTATACAACAAACTGTGATTGAAAACAAAGTTTTGCTTTTCATTTCTTCTATTCCCCTACTATGCCAAAAAGATTCCCCCTCTTTTGTCAACACATACACATATATATACATCAAATGAAACTATTTCTTTCCAAGAACATTATTTCATGGGAAAAGACCCTTATCGGAACCATACTAAAATAGTTTCATCACCAAAAAATGCCATTACTATTACCAAGAATAAAAGATTTCATACCCTCGGTGGAGGGGCTCTATTTCCTTCTATTCGAATCTCAATGAAAAGGTTGTGCAGTTTGGCACATTCTTCTTCTTCTTCTAGGACAAAGATAACTCGATGATACTCAACATAGCCAGTCTTCTCCTTCCATGCCAGGGTACGCAGCTGAGAGATGATGTCAACTTGTTCTTCTTTAGGCCAATTCAGACCAGGTTGTAAGACTGGTAATGGTTCATCATCCCAAACTCCATCGATTGCAGGAAGTACCATCTTTGAATGTATGCGTATGCTGAACTTAGCAGTGTCACCACCTACTTTATAACAGAAAATGAAATCTCTTTGAGTGGCCACCTCAACAAACTTAATTTGTTACGCTTGCTATTAATGCAATGGTGCATGTACTTTGAAGAAAGAGATTCATGATTGAGTTTTGTACTCCAAAATCCTTGAAAGGATGTCTCTAACATACGGTATAGACTATTAAATGAACTGGAGGCACCTTGAAAGCTATTAAATTTACCATAAAATCACAGGGTTGCAAAGAAGTGAAAACACAGAACCTCAGTGAACACACAAAACCTCATGTTGTGAGTTAGGAAAAACTAGGAACCTCTGACATATGAGCTGCCAATGATTTCCATCTTGTATGTGAGACTAAACTTAAAGTCCCCTATAAAAGAAGTATATTGGCAGAAGGAGTCGGGGAGTTGTTCTTTCTGAGAACCTTGGACCCATGGAGTCAGGGGTTCTAAAGTTCTGAAAACCTCTGACCTACTAACTTAAAAATTAGTCGGGAGTTTTCCTTAGAGTTTTTGAATCAATGTAATCACCAACGATAAAGGGACTTAATATAAGATTATTGAGATGGGAAAATAGGATGAAATTTAAACCTTTGCACATGACGGGCATGAAAATTTGCTAGATAAAATGTGTTACAATTTGAAATTTTGCAAGTTCAAATTTTGGGGCAACAAGGTTGGCATTACATTCATCAACCATTGGAACAATCTCCAAGGTTGGCATTACAAAGCATACATAGAAATAGGTCTACACCTAATACAAATTTAGCCAAGGAAAATATGTAAAGATGTATGCGGATCACACCACTACTTAGCTGGGACTCAAATTCAATCTTCCATGCCACAACACACTTCCACAATCTTTAATGCATCTCTGCAATTTGTAAAATTAACCAAGTCGGCCAAGACTGGTGAGAACACTAGGTCTTCTAAGAACATTCTTCAACCATGTTCTAGATTTCTGTCCATGGACCAATGTAGAGGTAGGAACACAATCAAGAGGCATCCACAAGAACATTATAATCATCAAAAACATCCACACAATACCCAAACACTTTACCATTAGATTCTTTAAACTAGAGCACTTGAACTGTTGGCAAGAGACACTGTGTAGCTTCATAAGTGTTGTCATTGATGGGAACAAAGTCTATCCCACACATCCGCAGGACATGATGTATCTCTACCAAAAGTCAGACTGAAGAATGTTGTGGTCCGGTAAGCAAGAACAGAGCATACAACAAGGTCTGACAATCAGGTCCAAATCTCTCAGAGGAAGTATCTCAATAAAGTGCAGACTTGGGGAAGTCAAGAGGAGTACCTTGACTGATAGATTCTAGGGATTGAACCTCCAGTGAAGAAAGAGTCAAGAGATATAAGCACCTAAGCATTGGGTTCCTATTTGGAAGAGTAGACAGAGGAAGAATTGACCGACAGAGCATCAGATCTTTCTCCAGATTAGATATTGATGGTGATCAAGCTTTCTAAGGTATCATCCATGATTGGCCAACATGATTGATGACTTCTATAAGCATCTCCTTGATACGCATCACTTGGTAACAAGGATTCAGCTGACAGATTAGAATTTGGAAAGATATTGACTATTCTGATTGCTGACTAGAAAGGTGTTGAAATCATTGGTGCAGATATATATACCAGATGGATTTGGATGGGAATGTGTGTTGTAAGTGTGTATGGTGTGCGAAGAAAGGCAGAGAGCAATGTAGAAGCAATAATACAAGGCCGGTATGTGACAGGACAACAACACTAAGGAGGAGAAAAAATGAAGTATAGTAATTCAGTGTATTAAGCTTAACCAGAACTAAACCTAAGCACATGTGGATGCTTCTCATTAGTTCAAGTATCTAGTTTACTTCTATAAACTATTGTAGGTAGTGAACCTCTTGTGAGCAGTGTGCTCAGGCAGTGAGCCCTAATTGGCAAGTGCCATTTTGTACTACCTTATTTTTTTAACAGAGAATAAAATATTGTGTCATGTGTATTGTGTTTATTTATGCTTCCATTATTACATGATTTGATATTACTCTAATTGTTAAACAAGAAAAGAAAGTCAAATAATTAAGATAACTGATTCACCCCCCCTCTCAGTTATCAACAATTGGTATCAGAGCCAATTTCCTCCAAATAGAACCTAACAACTCGACGAAGATCTGGGAATTCCAATGGATATGTATGGTTTGAGGGAACAACTTCAATCTGCCCTAGATGATCTTGAGCAATCCCACTCCAAAGTCAATGAGTTGAAGGAAAGACTCAAACAAGATGATGATTTCATAGATGAACTAAAAGAAAAACTGAGTATCTATATGAAAAAGAGAAAGGAACTACTTCATCAGTTGGAAAATCAAAGTGAAGCAAATAATACTGATGAAGATTTGAAGGAGAAAACCAAGTTATGTGAAAGGTTATCAGAAGAGGTCATTATAGTAAGACATGAAATGGAATCAGGAGTTATGAAGTTCACCCAAGAAATCGAAGAGAAAAGAAAAATTGAAGATGATCTAAGACAATTTCTCAAGGAGAAGTTAGAAGACTACCACAAAATGGATAGAATAATCAAGCATCTAGAATCTAATCTTGAAGAAGCTAGAGATAATGAAGAACAGCTGAAGAATCAGATTGACACTCTTAAAAGGGATCTTCAAATAGCAAATGAATACAAAGAGAAATTAAAGATAAGCTCTGCTCAATTTGAAGTTTTTCTTGAAAGTCAAAAGAGGGTAGATGACAAGCAAGGCTTGGGGTATAAGAAAGGTGAAAGCTTCGGATCTAGTCAGAAGAACTCTGGATTAGGAAATCCAAGGAACAAGCCTAGAAGACCTTTGGTAAGGCAACCAAATGCTCAAAGATATCCATCCTTCAATGGATACTGCCACAATTGTAATAACTTTGGTCATAAAGCAAATCAGTGTAGAAGAAGAATGAATCAGAATAACTCATCCTTCTCTGGACAATGTTTTAATTGAAAAAGGTATGGTCACAAATCTCATGAGTGTAGAAATATGCAAGTGAACAATTCATTCAATGGTAGATACTTTGCATGCAATAGAATGGGGAATGTGGCTAATTATTGTAGATCAAGAGGATATTAGTCAAGTATGCAAAGAAATGTTGTTTGCTACAATTACAATAGATCCGGTCATATTGCCAAATTCTGCAAAAGTAAGAATCAAGATAAAAGGGGTCCAGTGCATTTTAATCAAAACCAAGACAAAGGAAAATTAAAAGTGAATACAGATGAAATTCAAAGGGAGATGAGCAAGATTTGGGTGAAGAGGAGTTCAGAAAATGCTAAGGATGGATCCACACCAGAATCTGGTGTTGATATTCCTTCCAAAAATTGAATAGATGAGTTCTGGTTCAGGGGGAGTCACAAAAGAAAACAATTTCCCCCAGCTGATCAATTAGTGCCTGAAATTGGCACATAGAATGTTGCAGATTGAAAGGACTCTTAGAGAAACATCTAAATAACTCTTGGTAAAGATATGAGAGATCCACAAGAAGTTTTGAAAAGGTCAAGTATCTAAGACTAATCCAGTTTGACAGTCATTCAGCAAAAACAGGACTTTCACAGTTAGATCCAGTGAAATTCAAGATTGAAGTACTTGGATTTGCGGATAAATGGATTGATTAGAGAAAGGTAGATAGATTGCTAATATTCACTGAGAATAACTCTAAGTGCATCCCAGTAATCTAAAAAATCTCTCACGACAAGAAGCAACCAGAATGATTCAAGCAATGCAATTATTACAACAAGGAATTAGGGTTTGTACAAAAATAAAAGGATTCTTTTGTTCATCATTTGTACATTTGCATTCGAAAAGAATAGAAAAGGAGCTCTGCAACAAATTATCTCAAACCTCTCAAAGATCAACCACTGAAGTCGATTCATCCAGCAATTTGATCTAGATTACTTCGTGAACCCTAAAAGCGTAAAAGGTATTTTCCATTCTTGGATATCTCTCTGTAAATATTTTGAAAGATTACTACTCTGAATGTGGTAAAGATCACTGATAGACCTCATCCTAAATTCAAAAAGCATCCATACAAATCCCTAGAAGTTGATCCCCTAGGCGCCTTTTCAAGCATTTTGCATGGGGTTGTACATGTAGAAGATGTTAGGGCATATATTCATGCAAATATTGAAGAATTTGGGGAATCTAAGTTGGTTGATATCTATCACAAGCATTTGATAGATGACTAATTTGAACTCAAACCTTAGTTCAAAGCCATCCGGGACAAGCATTTTGTATAGTGCATTCATTTCCCCTGTTTTACAGAAGATGAGTGGGTCCAGTACGTTTTGAACAGAGTACATGACAATTTCATGTGGTTGAATGGACCATTCAAGATCACAAAAGATGCTATTAGGGGGGTAACTAGTTTACACTCATCTAGAAGGTTACCTATTCTCAAATCTGTCAAAAACCAAACTGTGAGTGAGGCCACCAGATCAAAATTTGACAAGAGGGCAATGACAATTGAAGATATCACTGATCTGAATATCAAGTTTGCATCCATGATAATTGGTTACAAGATATATCACTCCAGTAGGGAAAATTCAATACCCAGAACTGCAATCTACACAGCTTATCAGATGCTAAAAGAAAATGCGTACTATGACCTTTGTGAGCTTCTCCTAAACCAACTTTTGGAGAATCTACAGAAGATAAAGAAGGACAAGAAGAATTCCTTTAAATATGGTGTCTTGATACTCAGTCTATTCTTCTATTACATGAATGAGCTACCCAGATCTAGTGGCTAGATGTGGCAAAATGATAGACCAGTTGCTATACAAATCAGGGATTATTTGCATGGACTTGGTGATGCCAAGGCATAAAACATAGCTCTCTAGGGCTTCTTCAAGAACTTTCAGAATATGGTGCAAACCATAGAGAGAATTCCCCAATCTCTAGTTGAAAAGTATAAAGATACAGTATACTTTATGGTGGAAACAGATTAGTGCCTAATGGAGGTAGTGGAGCCAAGGATAGTCTAGATCATGCCAATGGGGTATGAAGTAGATGATAAAATTGTAGAGCTACATATTCAACACATGCTTAGTCAACCCAAGGATCCTAAGGCAGAAAGGTTTGGAACCTTTGATGAGTTGAGCGTGAAGATCCATGTGGAGCTAAGACTACTAGAAATAAAAAGAAAAGTGAGGAGGGAAGTAGAAGAATTTGTCAAAAGGCATGGAATATCAAAAGAGGCACTTGATGCAAATAGAGAGAAGATGGAAAGGGTAGAGAAAGAAAAGGAAGAAGCAGAAAAAGAAAGTGCTCCGGCAGAAGCCCCCTCTCAGACCAGATCCTCTAAGAGCTTTGCACCTACCACTGCTAAGAGCTCAAAGGCATCAAAACCAGAAGAAAAACCATCCGATAAAGGTGAGAAGAGAACAAAGACAAAGGCTACAAGATCATACACAAGCCTCAAGGATGATGAAGAGATAGAATCAGAAAAGGAAGTAAAGAAAATGAAGAAGAAGAAGAAAACATCTGGTGAACCCTCTATGAGACACAACAAGGAGAAGAGACAAAAGATTTTTTTGAAAAGCCTACTCTGTACATTGATGACATCATAAAATCAGTTACTGTGGATGGCAACCTTCAACCAATGGTTGAATTCTATGATGAATATGGTGAAGCTGATCAGAAGATATTGCAAGATGCCACAGCTAGGTATCTAAACATCTACAACAAAGCATTCATTGAAATTATATCTCTGATTCCCAAAAGTTTAGAGAAGGAACTGGAAATAAGGAAGAATAATGCCCAAGCAAAAGATCTAGAAATTCAGGAGCAGATAGCTATTTAACTCTATCCTTCAATCACTTAGAAACAAATGAATATGATCTTCAAAGATTGCAAGGATGAGTTCTGGAGCAAGGCTAGGATGAACCAACTTATTCTTGGAGAAACAGACCAAGTGGCTAAAGAAACATAAGAGATCCTTTGGAATGCTTCTAAAAGATTCAAACTTCCTGTGATAGAGGACTTAGGTGATGAACCCTCAACCACGGATGACAAAGGAGAATCTACTGAGACAGTTGCCAAAGAGACAAGGGAGACAAGTGAAGAGAAAGGTGAGGACTTATATTTCTCTATTCCGGAAGAGGAAGTCCAAGAAGAAGAAAATATCCCTCATCCAGTTTCCCCTGCAGACTCCGAATCGAAAGGAGAAGAAAGAATAGAGGAGAAAACCAGTCAAGAAGAAGAAGTAAAGGAAAAAGAAAAAAACCAAATAGAGAAGACTCTAAGAGACAATTTTGAGACTACAGAAGAGAAGAAGACTTTGTCTTTGGCAAGAGACACTACAGAAACTATCAAAGATTTCTTGACCAAAGAGATGATTGAACTTGATGAACTGGAATTGCTTCAAGGACCATTCAATTTTGATTCCCTTTCCCCAGTCCAAACAATGAAGATAGCTTCCTTTGCCAAAGAAAAAGGTAAAAGAAAAACTCCTAAAGTCTCACATGGAAGACTATGAGCTAATAGAAGTTGCATCCAGTGTGTTAGAGAAGATCATGCCATCCTTTCAGAAAGATCTTTCAACTTCGACATCTAGTAATCTAAAGTCTCTTGTAAATTCTATTCATACACATTTTGATTCCTTAGAGAAGTCAGCAAAAGAAAAGGTCCGGAAGGAGTTTTTGGAAAAGAGATTCTCTGAAGTACAAGGACTAATAACCAATGATATGAGAAATATGGATATTGGGATAAAGAGCTTAGAAAATGCTCTTAAAGATGGCGGGGAAATGTATAAATTTTGTCTATCATGGTCCAAAGTAAGAGTGGATATTGAGAAGAAAGTGAAAGAATAGGAGGATAAACTGACAAGACTATCTCATAATTTTGATCCTCTTACCACTTCCATAAGAAGTCAAGAGTATCAGACTATTGCAGTCTTGAATGAAATTAAGAAGCTTAGGAAGGAAAAGAAAAATAGAATAAGTAGGTTGAGTGAACTTAGAGGGATAATTATCCCTAAGTTAGAGGCCATGCATGAGGCCCTAAGAGATGCTCAGACCACAGCCTGGACCAGTGATCTGACAAATCTAAAGAAGGCAGACGCTTTTGCATTCCTGTTGAGTGGTCACATCTCAATTTTGGACAGGATGAAGTAGAATTGGGCAACAAAATTTGTTCAATTAAAGACAAGTATTTGATTATTTTTGGAAATTTTGGTATCCGGATCCTACCCTTTTCCATTGATGTCAAAGGGGGAGTGAGGAGCAATGAAAAATGAGGAATCCAGCTAAGGGGGAGATCTAAAAAAGTGTACATATGAACAAGAGCATTAGCCAAGGGGGAGTATAACACTTAGTCATTTTTCACTAAGTGTTGCCATCAATGCCAAAGGGGGAGATTGTTGGCAAGAGACACTATGTAGCTTCATAAGTGTTGTCATTGATGGCAACAAAGTCCATCCCACACATCTGCAAGACATGATGTATCTCTACCAGAAGTCAGATTGAAGAATGTTGTGGTCTGGTAAGCAAGAATAGAGCATACAACAAGGTCCGACAATCAGGTCCAGATCTCTCAGAGGAAGTATCTCAGTAAAGTGCAGACTTGGGGAAGTCAAGAGGAATACCTTCACTGATAGATTCTAGGGATTGAACCTCTGGTGAAGAAAGAGTCAAGAGATATAAGCACTTAAGCATTGGGTTCCTGTTTGGTAGAGTAGACAGAGGAAGAACTGACCAGCAGAGCATCAGATCTTTCTCCGGATCAGATATTGATGGTGATCAAGCTTTCTGAGGTATCATCCATGATTGGCCAACATGATTGATGACTTCTATAAGCATCTCCTTGATACGCATCACTTGGTAACAAGGATTCAGCTGACAGATCAGAGTTTGGAAATATATTGACTATTCCAGTTGCCGACTAGAAAGGTGTTGAAATCATTGGTGCAGATATATATACCAGATGGATTTGGATGGGAATGTGTGTTGTAAGTGTGTATGGTGTGCAAAGAAAGGTAGAGAGTAGTGTAGAAGCAATAATACAGGTTTGGTATGTGACAGGACAGTAGCACCAAGGAGGAGGAAGAATGAAGTGTAGTAATTCAGTGTATTGAGCTTAACCGGAATTGAACCTAAGCATATGTGGATGCTTCTCATCAGTTCAAGTATCTAGTTTACTTCTATAAACTATTGTAGGTAGTGAGCCTCTTGTGAGCAGTGTGCTCGGGTAGTGAGTCCTAATTGGCAAGTGCCATTTTGTACTACCTTATTCTTTTAACAGAGATTACAATCTTGGGTTAATCACCCCATGGTTTTTTTCCCTTAACGGGGTTTTCCACATCAAAATATTGTGTCATGTGTATTGAGTTTATTTCTTCTTCCATTGTTACATGATTTGATATTGATCTAATTGTTAAACAAGAAAAGAAAGTCAAATCCAATCTTCCATGCCACGACATGCTTCTGCAATCTTCAATGCATCTCTACAATTTGTAAAATTAACCAAGTCAGCCAAGACTGGTGAGAACACTAGGTCTTCTAAGAACATTCTTCAACCATGATCCAAATTTCTCTCCATGGACCAATACAGAGGTAGGAACACAATCAAGAGGCATCCACAAGAACATTATAATCATCAGAAACATCCACACAATAACCAAACACTTTACCATTAGATTCTTTAAACTAGAGCACTTGAACAACACTGTCAACCATTATCATAAGGAAAAGATTGCTTCCAGACCACCAAATCATGAACCATTTAAATTGAAGGCACTTAACATCATAACAAGCTTAATTGCAAAACTGTAGATGGAAATACTTCAATGCGGAGGAATGGAGAGCATAATACTTTCTCCCTGTCACTGCCAAACATACATAAAATGTTGTTTTCACTCTAGTGAATATAACTCAGTCAATTCTTCATACCAGAGGCTCAAACTTGAATCATAGCATCTTCAAATCTGCCTCTAAATAACTTCCAATCTGCAAACAAAGATATTCATCTTTCAAGAAACACAAAGTAATCTACTGGACTGTTCTTCTGTAATACACAAGAAACTCTGCAACACACTATTTCCACCGAAGGAGTAAACTTTCTGAATATCCTCAATATTTGGATCTCCAATACTTACATAGACAAATACAAAGCATATAACTCATTACAATCAAGCATCAAAACAAGATCATAGTTGACACTAATGACAACGCTGATATGTTGACATCAATGACAACACCAACTAGGCACATCCTTGCAACAGAAGTATTGTAAATTTTCAATTTGATCACTTTGGAATTGCAAGTTAGGTTAAATGACTAGATGAATATATTTTTTTCCATTGTGAAACTTGCAAGTACAAGTTTTAATAGTCCAAGATATCAAATATTTCAATTTCATAAAAAAACATAGATTCACTGCTAACTCAATTTCAATTTGAGTTAGCAGTGAAGAAAGCATGGATTCCTTAGATACACTTCAATTAGATGTTAAATCAGATAGAGACTACAATGTTTACATACAATTAACATAGGTAGACATAGCAAGAAAATTGTACATGGAAGTAGAAAAATAGTTAACATAAATAGACATCTACAAAATTTTGCTGTTGGAATTTAAAGATAATAAATTGATCAAATGAGTTAGAGTTTTTCTTGGCTTTAGCAATGTAAAAGATTTAGAGATCATGCTTGCCACTCGTTTCTCTAAATGTTGTGAGGAGCAATGATTGTGAGAATGAAAAATTCTAGCATAAAATAAAAACACATGGATCTTGTTTGGATGCCTAGAGGTATGGATACACTTTCTTGATATTTTATTTCTATGCATATGGCAATTGGGAACAAAAGCAATATAAAAGTCTTCAGAGTTACAAACATAGACATGTAATAAGAGGCAATATTACACATCTAAATTTAGAGGCCTACTAAATTATTGAAGAATTAGTTGGATAATCATCTTAAAAACTTGAACCTCTCCAAAAATCATGTGCATGGGTGTTATGGTATACCATTACACATTTGATGTTTGATACATTTTTAAGTTCTTCAATTCGATGTTAGAGTGTCCCATGCTTGCATAGACTTAGCATAAGTACGGATATCAATAATTAACATAAGTAGACATATTGACATAAGTAGAAATTACTATAGAATTTTACATGCATGATTATAAAATCAATGTGAACTATGCAATTATTTTATGTGCGGTGATGTAATATACCATTTATAACTGAATCTTCATGGAATAGTTGAGCTGCTTTTGTATGCTTTATGGCTATTCGAGCATGTTTGATTTTGAATTTAGATGAGTAATCCTAATAGAGGGGGTAGAACTCAATGTTGGCCCATGATTGCCATTAAACTAAAAGGTCGACCTATCAATTTTTGATACAAGCACCAGAGTTAATGAATCCATGGGAAGTGGTTAGTCCATGTCACGAATCTTGAGGCTGTACTAAACATGACACTAACCTTTTAGGAGATGAAAGCACCAAATTTCCAACAATTTGCCCCCCAATGCTAGCCCAAGGGATTCAAATCCATGACCTTTCGCTCTGATACCAATTGTTGGCCCATGATTGTCATTAAACCAAAAGGTTGACCTATTAAATTTTGATACAAGTGCCAGAGTTAATGAATCTATGGGAGGTGGTTAGTCCATGTCACGAATCTTGAGGCTACGCTAAACACGGCACCAACTTTTTGGGAGACGAAAGCAGCAACTTTCCAACACTAGAATCTTGGGAAGTCATAGCAGTTATAGTCCATGAGTTAGTCTCCTAAGCATTGAGCAACTCAATTTGAGAATCCTTTTTTAATATGGTCGAAGAATACATGTGTATCATCCTCTAAGATAGCTTCATTATGTTGTACATAAGAAACTAGAGGACATATTGCAAAGTATATACTATTTAACATGCCTATGGAACAAAGCTTTAAAATTTTGTCTTTGATTCTCATTGTCCAACATTGTGGACATACATGAAGGACAATAACATCAAGAATATGTTCGTTTACTACATGAATAGTAAAGAGGGCATCTTCAAGCTCTAGTGTTCCCAATATGGTATAGTCATACGCTTCAATATTGAAGTGCCAAACATTATATATGACAGTCTTGAACATTTTGATCCACCTATTTTCACACCATCTTCAAACTAATAATTGTATAACATTAGAAGGAAGAGTTGGTACATTTTGTGGGTCCATTGTAATGTCCAACTTTTGAAGTCTGCAAAGAAAAGTATCATGGTAAGGACAAGTTCATTTTACTTATATTAAAAAAGAAACATTGATTGCACAACAACTAAATTAAGTAGTATAAAAGTCAAGTAGGAGGCAAACACAATGTTGTTGTCATTATTAAAATAATTGAAATTTTGAACAAAACGAAAAGATTATTTTCTTTACACAAAAATCAAAACACACCTTATTGTAATTATTTTTATTAGATGTGATAATCACACTAAAGAATTCATTTCATGTGAATGCACAAAGATGAGTACACATTTCATGGAAGTTTTCTATGCAAGGAAAAACACGATTGGAATGGGCACCTATTTTGAAAATAATGGGTACCCATGTAGGAAGGAGAGCTCAAGCCTAAACATGTGTCCGTTAAGAAATGGGCTCCCATTTAGGATTAGTCACCTAAAGCAATATGGATACTCATGATAAAATAGACACCCATTATGAAATAGGTACCCATTTCTAAATGGTATCCAAATTTTTAAAAAGTATTTATTTTTTTAAAACAAGCTTGTGGCTTCATTTTTTGAAAGTATTTATTTTTTAGAAATAGGTATCATTATTTTTAGAATGGGTACCTATTTATAATGGGCACCTATTATGAATGGGCACCCATTTATAGATGGGTACCAATTTCTAAAAATTTTAAATTACAAACCCATATATTTTCATTAGTTCTAGGCTTGGAAAAGACTCAGAAACCCAAGCCTTAACCTTGGACCTATAACTAAGAGACCATGAAAATAAGAAGAGAAAAAACTAGTCTCAGCACTATGGCTGATAACTTTTTTTTTAAATCTTTTAATGAGATTAAAACACATTGTGGATATGAAAGTCTAGTTTTCAAATATGTAATTTTTTGTACTATTGGATATAATTTTCTATTTATTAATTATTTTTTAAATAAAGAGACTCATAAAGGTACTATTTTTCACTAACTTTTAATTTTCAAATTTTCTTGAAAAGCAATTATGTTTGACCAATCTAGAAATTCTCTACATGATTTTTTATTTTAGTAAATTGATTAGTTTAGCTCAAACTATGTTGCCTATACACGAGGGGTTTTAAAAAACACAAATTAGGTTCATTAAAATGTTTTAAAAAATATTTCGATCATAAAATTACAAAAAATCCCTTCATTTAGGTCAAATTATGTTTTTAGTACACATGCATGCTTTGGCAAAAAACATGGAACTTTTAAAAAGCCACTTTTTGTACATCCTATAAAAACTAGTTTTCATCATCTGAGTATTAGAAAAAAATACATACTTGAAAACTAGAAACAAAATACTACATTCCATATTTTTACATTATATTAATATTTTATGTGCAAGTGCTTCAAGTTTGCATTCCAATTATAAAAAAATTGAAAAATAGGAAAAACACTTCCACTTTTTGACAAAAAAGTGAAGTCATCTTCTTGAACTCATTTTTAAACAATGTTGTCATTATTAAAATCATTGTAATTACTACTATCCTTTATTTTTACATAAGAAATTTAAAGAGTCGTACTTTTGGCTACTAATTTTTTGTTAATTTACCAAATTGAGTGCTTTTGTTATTTCCCATTGTGGTAGTAAAAGAGGTGTAGTATAAATTAGTATTTAAACATATCAAATACAAAATTATAAGATTATTATCTTTACACAAAAATGAAAACACAACTTACTACAATTTTTTTATAAATTGCATGCCATAATCACATAGAGGAATTCAGTACCGGGTTTTAATAGAGATTGTGGAGTTAATTGTTTGAAGAACTAGAGTTCCTAAGTTTCCATGGAAATATCTAAATGTTGGTTTCAAAGAGTAAATACAAATTTCTATATGGTGGCTCAAATGGATATGGTATTCAATCCATTGTTTTATTTTTTTGATTTGATCCCCTTTCCTGTCATTTGATTTCACCAATTGTAGAAATTGTAGTCTTAGTTGTTTTGTTAATTTGTAATTGAGAATAATAGTGGCTATATTATAAGAATAGTGTCCATGAAGTTTGAGAGGAAGAGGTCACAAAGCTCTTGGTATAAGCCATAAGACCATCCCTCAAAATCATAGATGAATATCTTGACCCATCTAGTTTTATTGTTAGTAACCAATCTGAATTTATGCTCATATTTCAAATCAAATAGTTTAGAGTAAGACATGGGAGAGCTATCTTGAATATACTCATGTATTATCCTTGTGTTGTTCCCTTAATTCTATAGTTGTATATGTTTATGAGTAGTCTGCTTGTAGTTGCCTTAACTCTTATTTAAGTTATGTAATCATTAATATAGTCTTATATAGTTAGTTAGGTCAGCTCAGGTGGCATCCATGGCATAAGTATGGCACATACAAGAGGTAGATGTTAGTTATTATGATCATATTGAGTATTGTGTTCTCATTAAAGACTATTGGAGGTATACCCCTCAAAGTGGATTAGGAGTTTGGCCTCTCAAAGTGGAATATTATTAGCAAGTGTTTATAGTATATTTACTATTATATTTAGCTATTGTGTAAGTTGTTTCATTACAAGTAGTATTAGAGCATCATCTTAGCACTGTGAAGGGAAAAACTAGGCAAATTTTTTTTGATTTGGAGGTCATTTTAGAAAATAAATATCTCTCTCATTTTAGAAAATCTTTTAAAGAATTTTAAGTGTTTTTCAAGGACATATTGAAGCTAATGCATTCCATAATTCAGATAATTTGGAGTAGAATTAAGTGAGTTATAGAAGAGTTAGGGTTTCAACCATTATTTCTTGTGAAGAACATATATCTCTCATTTTAGTGAATATTCTGAAGATGTTTAAAGGGTTTCTCAAGGACATCTTGAATCTTCTTGAGCTTAGAGTTTACAATGTTTAGAACATAACTAAGTGATTTATTCTAGAATTAGGGTTTCCTCCAATTTCTTTCTCTGGGCTACACATTACCGAATTCCTTGGAGATTTTTTCAAGCAAGTAAGACCTAGGCCTTGGTAAGTTACAACAAAAATTTTAGATTTATTGAATTTTTTATTGTGATTTACTCTAAAATTACTTTTTCCTATCATTATGGGTCCTTCAACATGAGGCAGAAAGAATGTTGCCACACCTAGAAAAACTCCAAGCAAGAAGGATGTGGTTCAAAAAGAAAATGAATATATACTTGAACTCATTCATAAATAAAACAACAAGATGAAGTATGAAATCTCATCCATTATGGATGAAAAAAATGAAAGGGTTGGCTGAATCAAGTGATATCAAGAGAATCATGGAGATACTTTTGGATGGAAAGCATCCTAGAGTTCCCAAAAAGAATGAGTCACACCACAAGGTTTGGGAAGAAGAAGAAGAAGAAGATGATGATGATGATGATGATGAAGCAGAAGAAGGAGAAGGAGAAGGAGAAGGAGAAGGAGAAGGAGAAGGAGAAGGAGAAGCAGAAGCAGAAGCAGAAGGAGAAGGAGAAGTAGAAGGAGAAGGAGGAGGAGGAGGAAGAGGAAGAGGACGAGGACGAGGACGAGGAGGTATCCCCTTTGAAGTGGGTTAGGAGGTTGCCCCCTTGAAGTGGCATATTATTATCAAGTATTTGTAGCATATTTACTATTAAGCTAATGTGCAAGTTGTTTCATTACATCTTGACATTTTGTTTTTAAGAAGGTATGGGGTTTGTAGTTTAGTTATTTTCAAGATGGCTTGTTTTGGAAGTAGATAATGGTAGTTTTCAACCTAGGATGCAATCCATAATTCTTTACCATTCGTTGTGTCTTTTTTTGGTAGAAAAAGATTGTTTCTTGTCACCTACAAGAGAGGGAAGATAGATATAAGGCACAAATGCTTTAAATTCATGTACTTTTTTCATGCCAACTGAAAAGAACATGATGTTTCTTTAGACACCCAAAATTGACCCTTCAATCATTTATCCATTTGTACCAATATTCACCATTGCATATGTCAATTTTGTCTAGCACACTTGTATCAGTTATCAATTTTCTTCTAAACCATCTATTTCTATCATTAATTAAATAAATTATATTTATTTAATTAATTTAATCTACTTTCATTATCTTTATTATTCTATTTTCTATCTATAATTAAATAATTTTTAATTATTTAATTATCCCATTCTTCTTCTAAAATTAAATCAATTTTCTAAATTTATTTAACTTTATCCTTCTAAATAAATAAAATTTATATTTTATTTATTTATCTTCTCATCGTGTATATAAATTAAATAAATTTATTTAATTTATATTGATTCTTCCAATTTTTTAAATTTAGTCTTTTTCTACATCATTTAAAAATAAATTAAATGAATTTATTTGTTTAATTTATTTTTATCTTATCATTTCCCTCTTTTATCACTTTCTTCTATGTGTACAAGTTGGCCTTGTTCATACATTAAATACATAAAATGATTTAATTGGTATAAAAATCAATTGTCCTTGTCATCCAACTCTTAAAATAGAAAAGCATACTTTTTTAGGAAAATCAATCTTATCTTTATCAACAAAGCCAACTAAATAATTTAATAAAAGCTATCTCTATGGACACATGTCTTGTACACATTCATCCATACCTCTTGAATAATCTCAACCATTCATGTAGCTACGTTTTCTCCATTGTTGATCAATCTTAGTTGAGAGCTATATATACACCCTCTCATTTCATTCTAAAGAATCCCACACAATCTAGATAGCGTCCAGATTATCATCTTATGCATATCATATCCATTGAGCATCCATTAGGCACTTTGAGCATATCATCTATCATCATGGTAGCTTTGGCAACTATGGTTGTTCACATTTGAGAAGCAATCCACATTCCAACCAAGGAATGAATACAATCTAGGTGACATTGTTCTTTGACTTGCTTTCATATTGTGTCATTTAGATGGATTTGTTGAAGGTGGTAGGATTGGGTTTTGATTGTAATGCTTGATTTTATTAATCTAATTTTTCTTGTTCCCACATTCTGGCACACCTGGTGGGACTCACATCCTTGATTGATTTTTCTTTGGAAAGTCAGTTTTTGAAGTCTCTAAGGTACATAGTAGCGCAATTGATCAGTAGAAAATTGCATGTGGTCTATGAAAAATTTCCTTTGAATGGCTCTGCATCACATATGGTTAGGGGAAAATCACCTTTGAATAGTTATTTGTCACCTATGGTCTGCATTTGATTGCCTTTGATCAACAGGGAGTCGCATCTGGTTGATTATGATTTCAGTAATATATTTGCCTTTGTATGGTTTTCTCCAATTTTAATTGTTTGATTCGAGGTTGCAAGATGGTTTATTTGCTAACCCTAATTGTCTTTTTCATCCTCAAGTTGGTTTATTTGGGGCTTGATTTATCTTTGACCTAATCATATCATATTGTGGTATCTTTGGTATTTTGGTTGTAGAGTAAAAATTTGATTCAATTTATCCATCTTTCTAGGTTATCAGGGCATTTTATATCCATTTTATGATCATTTGTTTTACCCTATTGTGTGAGATTTGAAGGTTTCAAACAACCAAATACCTTTGAACAACAAAAATCTCTCCTGTGCACTGTCAAATTGCCTTTGCATAGCCTGACATTGCATCTGAGTGACATAAAATCACCTTTTCCTCTTATTGCTTGTCGAAGAAAGGTGGATCTGAAACTACTAACACATCTATTGCAGGATTGATCAGTCAAAGATTTACATCATTTTCAATAAATCTAGGAACATTTTGTTTGTTTCTTAAAAAGAACTTGTTTTCTTTTCTTGTTTTTTTCTTTTTTGCTTGTTTGTCGTGTTTATTACATTTGTATTAGTTAGATCCCTAAGCTAATAACAAAAGTATCCTCTTCCCTTGCCTATCAAATGGATCTTGGGTGCAAAAGAACTTGTTATTATCTTTAGAGAGGCCTTCCTTGGTGGGAAAAGAGGTAATTACCCCAAGGGAATGACTTCAAGTGATACTTTCGTTTGATCTGCTATATAAAAAAGGATAAGGTGAAAGCCAAGTCAAATTGGTATTAGCGCTTACCGTATAGTGCTAGTTTGAAAGGAGGCATACCTTGCATATATGAGACTCCTAGTAGAACTAGTTAAATATTTAAGTAGCTTACTACATGCTCGTAACATGTCAGTCCCCTAAATCATCACTAGAAACCACTTGTTGTAGAGGCTAAAACCCTTTTGGCTTGTTGGTACAGGAGGTCAAACCTTTGAAGCTGCCCTATGTGTACTATTCATTGTAGAGACAAAAAATCCCTCAGTTCATAAGATCTCTAGATCTTTGGGATAAGAGATTTGGTGTGCTCGTGCCATGGTGGGGGAGCTAGTGTCACCAATATCTCTAGCTGTCCTCTTTGTCTCAGTATTTCAAGTAGGGATTCAATAAGTAGTATCCTCTTTCCAGCCTAGGTTGTACATGCTTACAAGTGTTTTCAAATTTGTCGAGCCCAGTGAGACATTTTGGGTTAATCTAGGCCCTCATTCAAACTTTTACTCTAATTTGTATCAAAATCATCCAAAACCATCCATTGTGTCTTTGTTGTTTGTTCTCTTGCCAAATACTTATAAAAAAAACTAGTCACTGTCACTAAAAATCACCTTTACACAGTCCACAATTGCTTTTGAATCATATCTAGTCACCTTTGAATGACAGACACTCCCCTATGGATTATCCTAAATCATCTCTGATCATCATATAGTCACCTTTGAGGTATCCTACGTCACCTTTGCATCATATCCAATCACCTTTGAGTTGCAAAAAATCACCTCTGATCATCAGACAGTTGCCTTGGATTATCCTAAGTCACTTTTGAGCTATCTTGACTCGCCTCTGATTGACACAATCCCACCTCTCCCACCTCT
Organism: Cunninghamia lanceolata; assembly: GCA_027924645.1. NCBI lineage: Eukaryota > Viridiplantae > Streptophyta > Pinopsida > Cupressales > Cupressaceae > Cunninghamia > Cunninghamia lanceolata. The sequence continues at coordinate 18,270,238 of BSBN01000391.1, forward strand.
GGAAATCTACAAACTTTCTTCATTCACACAATCCAAAATTATGTTCCAATCAGTCGAATCATGCCAAGCGAGGTCATCCTAGTCACCTTCACCCTAATCAACCTCTTTCTAATCCAATCAATTTCATCCTAATCAATCCTAATCATACTTCACATCATCATCACAATCCTAGTCTAGCACTTTCCAAAAAGTTCTTAATCCTTAAACACATGTGTGATACCATGCCAACATTAGAAGACCTAGCACCCCAATTCCAAGACTTCATTCAAAAACTTTACCAAATTCCACAACCTCTAGACCAACAAATCATTCAAAAAGTCCATGTCATCTTCCAACAACTTCAAACAAGCCAATCACCTCAAATGCAACAACTCCTAGCACAAGCTCAACACTTCCTAGCCACTTGTCAAACCCAACAAGCACATCATCCTCTATCCATTTACTATCAACCAATGTCATCTCAATCTTGTGTGTCATCGCCCTCCACTTCATACTAATCTAATCCACCCACATGTCAAATCAATTCCACATCAACTTATCCCACTTCATACCAATCTAATCCATCCACCTATCATATCAATTCTACATCACCTTAGCCCACTTCTTCCAATATCAACCAATATCCACATCAACCCGTACCCAAAAATCTTTTATCTACATATCCCACCATTTCACCTTCCCACAAAATTCATTCACAAGACTATCAATGGCCATCACAATAAGAACATGTGAGCCCAATTTACTGCATACAACAAGGCCTAATATACTTTGACAAGGGAGATACCAATCTAGATTATGTATCCTATGAGTACCCTCCATCATTATCCACTCAAATGCCAATCCACAAGCCTACTAGTCCTATCTTGACACCACCATGTGCTCCCATTCCTAGTTCATTGATCTACCAACTCTCTAATCCATCAAGCCCTCCATTACCTTCATCACCATGTTACTCTAATACTCAAACAAGAGATAATGTTGAGATGATTTTACAAAGGACACTTGAAGCAAAACTCATTGAACTTCTTAAAATCAAACCATGTGAGGAAAGTGTATATGGTTCCCTTGGGTACAATGAATATGACTATTGTGCATACCATAGGATTAAAGGTCATAATACAAATAAATGCACCATATTTATCCCGCTCATCTACAAGATCTACAAAAATAGCATCCTTAATCTAAATGCTAAATCATTCCAATCCCTTGTGTCACCCCTATCTAGTCCAAGTCCTAATCCATCTAAACATACTATCCCTCCACAAAATCCTAATCCTAAGCCTACAAGGCCATCCACTCTTATTATCCATCCATTATATTGTCCATCCACCTATAAACTTATGAAGGATGTGCTTCAATGGCTATTATCAAGGAATAACTCATCTCCATGTCAAACACCTATCCTAAGTATATCAAAGAGCCTTCGAACACCCTACCTAGTCCTCAAAATCCATCATGTGGTTCACCAAACCTCGAGACTATTCAAGAGTCTCTTAGCATAAGTCCAAGTCAACCTCATCATGCCCTCATGAGTCATCCACTTCCACTTCCATAAAAGAACCAAGAGATATGTCAAGGGTATAACCTAAAACATGAGAAAACATCAATCCCTCAATTTAATCAAGATCAAATCCTTTCCATTCAGCCCATACAAAACCTATACCTTCCTTATGTTCAAGATATTACCTATGAAGAATCTATCCATGAGCAACTTGATCCTATACTTATCCATGAGGAAACAATCCAAATCCAACCTATCCATAATGCATATATTTTCTATGATCAAGATGATATCTATGATGAAGAAACTAATCCATGAGAACCTTGATCTTATCCATAAATACCTATCCATGAGAAAGCTATCCAAATAGCTCCAATCCATCCTCCATCTACCCTTATGCATAATTCCACAACATCTACTTCCCTTGATGAGACACTTGGCTCCCAAGAAAACATAGATGATCAAACCAATAGCTTGGATCTTAATGAGCATAATGATACTCAAGTTCCTAATGATCCTTTGTCATCCACTGTCGACCATGTTGCAAATCCATCATCATATTCTATTAGTCTTACCACCCTCATCTATGAATGTTCTTCCTTAGGGGAACAACAACCATTGTCTACTACCTCACCTTCTTTATCTAATAATAAGCTCAAGTCTAGTTCCCAAAGCACACCAAGTCCCATATCCATCGCATACTCCAAAACATGAACTACCGAGGTAAAGGCTTAAGCCTTCATGAACAATGTATTTTGGAGCCAATCCATGTCAAGGACCCTCCACACTCATATGGCCTTGGATACAAACCCCAAGGTAAACAATCTAAAGATATTGGTAATTCCTCCATGCATCCTAAATCCACCACTTTCTATCACAAACCACATCATATACCCAAAACATATGTGGCCATTCCACCTCCACCATCTTACAAATGTCAAAAGCATGTGACCATACACCTTCCACTACCCACTTTACCTCCACTACTTCCAACTCCTAACATCCCTCCATCCACTCTACCACCACTACTTCCAACTCCTATTATCCCTATCATCCATAAATTCCCTTACATTCCTAATCATGACCAATAAATGCATACATTGTCTAAACATGAAGCTTCCACTCATTCCATCAAACCCATGGGATTAAAAAATAAAATTTTGGATGCCTCTATCTATAAAACCAAAAATCATACAAATCCCCATGCCTTAAGACATTAACGCAAAGAGTCAAAGCAAAATACATCTAAAAGGCTACATTTAAGCCCATACCTCCAAAAGCAAAGTCAAAAAACAAAATGGTATTGGTACCTAAGAAAAAATCAAGAAAGTCAAATGAGGCATCCACATCTCAAAAATCCCAACCATCCACTTCCATCTAAAATTCTCATTCCATTCAAATATTCCAAAAATTCCAGAAGAAAAACAAAAATCATAAAAATACTAAGTCTATGTGGGTACCTAAATGCTTATATCATCCATCCCCTAAGTAAACATCTCCATTGCTTCCTACACCACCTTCCCATCAAAAGCTTCAATGTTTATCTTGATATGTACAATTGTTGGTCATGATTCCATTCTCACACACCTCCATCTCCCCATCATTCACCTATGATCCTACATATCTTCCCCATCACCTACCTATGGTCCATGCTTTTGCATAAACCTTTCATCCATCCTTTTTCATAAACCGTACATAATCTACTATCCACCATCCATCCTTCCACATCATAATCCACTACTATTCCCTACATAATACACATCATAATCAATTATCTACCTAATTCATCTTCCTTCCATGTATTTCCTTGCCAACAACTATGAACATAATGACACTTGACATGGTCCATGTGATGACATCACTCTCTAATGGGACAATCACCTTCCATGGAACAAGACACTTGAGTCCCTCCTATTCATATCCATCGTTCCCATTCAAACATAAGAAAAATCAAAATAGTAAAGAGAAATCCCTTCATCCAATGATGAAAACCACCCTTGGTGGCACCTTGGATAAGTACCATGATGAAAACCTGGCAAACAAGCATCAAGTGTAGGTTGATATTATATGTCACTTACACTTGGGGGCACATTGTCTCATCCAAACTATCTATCCCATCATACCATTGTCATATCATCTTACCATCCCCATATACCTATCCTATTGAATCCATCCATTCTCCCTTCCTCCTTTTGAGCTTAATAAATACATGGGGGAAAAATGTTGACAAATGCTTTGGATATCACTTGATATACCTCATCCCTTTCAAATAATCCTATCATCATAAGTTTTGTCATGTAAAATCCTAAGAATTACACTTATAATGGGGCATGTTATTCCTATATGACATAGTCTTTGTAGATCACATCCTTGCTCTCTTACGCCCATGACCATTCCATTCATTATTGTCTATCCTTTTATCCATCCATTTATCATGAGCTTTCCATTCCATGGCCTATCCTTTTCCCCATCCATATATCATGAGCTTTTGCCTATCCTTTTACCCATCCATCTTTGATGAGTCTTCCATCCCATTTATTATTGCCCATCCTTTTGTCCCTCCTATTGGGATTAGAAAAATCCTCACAATCTCTAGCTTTCATTAGTATATACAACTACTATGTGACTCTATGATTAAAATAAAATGCCACAATTTGTGTGACAATATCCATCTTGTAATCTCTATTAACCAATGACCCCAATTCCTTGATCATAGTGAATAAAAACCTCAAATTAATCTTTTCGACAAGAACCTGATCGTATCTTCCCGATCCCTAAACTGCATGTATACAAAACACATTTTGTCCATAATCAGGAAACGATAGATAGAGTTTCATTGATAAGAATTTGAAATTAACATAAGTTAAAGTATTGGTGTAAGCAGAAGGATCAGGATGAAGCTCTTATGTTTCCCCGAGCTCAATAGTCATGATGATGAATGGTTTTCGGGGAGATACAAGTGAGATTTCACCGATAAGAATTTTGAAGACAACGAGGGTTAGTAATTAGCAAGATGTGATATCATATCTTACCGATGAGGATCCATCGAAAAAGTAAATTTAATTGGAGGAAGGACGTTAAGTTATACCGATCCCATTTTCATACCAATGGATAGATTGGGGAGAAATGTGCATAGTTGTACCGATGTAATCAAACAAGGGTAATGAAGAAAGATATATTGGAAGGACATATACAATTGGGATGGATCTTATAGATCTCATCGACAATGAAAGTTACTCTAACAAAGGGAACTCGAGAGCTATTTTGGGAGGAGTCTTGTCGATGGGTAAAACAAAAGATAAAAATGCATCAGAGAAACTCAAAACATCAGGACCATATGATAGCCTTCTAGCAATGGGTCAAGTTAGACTGATGAAAATACAAACACTCATTCCTACATCGATTAAACCTTGTAATGTCTCCTTGAAGCATTGAAATTTAAAAGAAAAAGGGGTTAAATCCATTGGTAAGAAGATTAAGGGGTATTCCCAATAGTGATATACTATATCAAAAGAACAATCGGTTGGTCACAACAATTGAGATATGAAAGCATATAAGCAAAATGGCACCAGATGAAACATGCAAATTGGCACAACGGGAAGAATGTCTCACCGACAATGAATGTTGTATTGATTTGACATTTCAATTTTTGAAAAACTTGTCACATTAATTCACAGGAGGAAACATTAATGGTGACATGAATAAAATCCCCTGTGAAACATTCCGAATCAAAACAATTGAAACCAAAAGAGATTTTATTGGAGGCATGGCTAAAGCATGAAGATAAAAAGAACAAAAGGATTTAGAAATCTCTACAATCACAAGTAGGCACCTAAAACTCCTTTGAGCTTGATAAATTGAAATTCATCTCTGATTATTCCAAAAAATGTTATAATAGAAACACCCACAAAAACAAAGGCTAGAAAATAACAAGGGGAAACAAGTAAACCGAAGAAATAGAGAAGTGAAAAGGGACAAGAGGAGACAGTGAAAGAAAATTAAACTAGGATCTTATAGATCAATTGCCCAGTTTAGTCCCTAAGGCCAGAAGGTCTGCATAGCATAGGGCCAATGTAGAGAAACTGGAAGATAAATGCAAACACATTGGCAATATATGGACACCCATCTGTGGGTATGAATTGTTTAAGTTTCATTACAACAAGAGAATTAGGAGTGCACCTATTTGCAACCCATGGAATTTCAATTTGGCGAAACTGGTCATACCAGACATGTTTATAAATATAGACCTGCTGAAACTCCTAGCCACTTATTACAATCAGAACCTTAAGGCTATATGAAACCCACAGGGTGAGCCTTTTATACATTTGTCAAAAAATGCAATCTTTGAAGTATTTGAATTGGATGACTCGTGTAATGAACCCATAATATATGAAGACTTGGAGAAGGAATATTGGACGATGGCTACCACCTACAAAGGGTGGAGACTACCACTTCATAGGTCTAGGGTAGAAGGAAACACAATGCCTCTTGAGGACAATGATGGCCCTCCATTTCATGTTAATTTATTTTAATCATTTATGAAATACACTTACTATTCAGTTGGTTAGGTCTTAGGGTCAGAAGTTTCTGAATACATGAAAATTGGACCAATGGTGATAGAATCTGATGCACATTGTCATAATGAAAGGCCTTTTGACTATGTTGCATATGTTTTCAAGGAAATTGATTATGGGTTAATGGATGTTAAAAACAACTCCCCCATACTGCACTTCAAGCATTATTCATTACTTATGCACATGGTACTATATGATTGTTAGGAAATTGGGATGTGGCCGGAGGAGTTGGAGATTACACAATTAGACAAAAAAGGATAGCCATTACCTGTACAATTATGGACTAGTGTGTGGGATAGTAGATTTGTTGCTTCCAGTTATGTCTATTTTGAGGAGTATTTTGTAAAGATTTTGTATAGATTATTTAGCTACCCATGTGATTATTCTTTTTTTTGATGAAATTAAAAGTTTCCTGAGGACAATAGACTTCAATGGGCCTCCAACTGTGACTCATAATTGGGGAGATTGGTATTGTTTTCTTGACTCTACCATGATTAGAGTATATGGTTTTGAGGACACACCTTTTTTGTTACCTAACACTGTTCCAAATAGGATAGCATATTCAAAGATTGTTAGACAAATGGATTACTTAAATTGAATGAATCTAAGTGCTTATGACAAACAATCATTTATACCAAGCACATTGTGTGTTGGGGATTTCACCATAGTCTCAACAGATGGATATGATCTCATTCGGGATAAACTACTACATTATAACATGGAATATGTAGAACAGAGAAAAGGGTTTGATCCCAAAGGCTTTATAGATTATGCAAGAAAGAAGAAAAATCTTAGTGGGTATGCACACATACCTTATCAACATGATGATGTCATAAGAAACATGGAGGGAGCAGAGGTTGAATTAGCCATTGATAAATATAACAGAGAGTTAGATTGGAGGAGGAAGGAAATACAGGAGGTAGAACTGTTGTCTTCTAGTGGTGAAGAATCCTCAAATGAAGATTAATCCCCTACACAAACTAATAAGATTCCCAAACATAGAATTGAAGAATACCAGCCTCCTAGCAGGGAACATGAAATTGAGGAACCAGTTGATATAGATGCCAGATAATTAGCATATGATTCATTCATTTCTAATGATCAATTCATTAATTCTCTAGAATTTAAGTCATTTTTGTACAAATACAAAGGAAAATAAGTTAGGGAGTCTGTTGAAGGTATCACACCTGATAATGAAAAACAATTGTTAAATGTACTAAAAACAACTATGGATAATGAGATGAAGAGCATGACCCCAGATAAAGGGAGACATCTACAAAGGGAAGCTGGTGTGATGATATTTCCAAGATTGGATATGAATTCTGCATTGGTGTTTGATAGTTTCTTACACAATACTAATGATAAATATAAGCTTACTTGGTGCAGGAGCACCTACCTGACAGCTGGTCTTGTTAAGGCAGTTAGTAGTTAGGTCTTGTTTATGATTCCAAGAAGGTCTGTTTGACCAATTGCATGTAATAAGGTCATGCTGATCAGGATAAGATCATGCTGACCAGGCTTTTGCTATTTTTAGCTTGTTAGTTATAACAGCTGTCATGATGTATGTTCGGTGGGATCTCCCAGCCGCCTGGAGAGTTCCCAGCCGTTTGGAAGTCGGGTCAGTAGTACTCGTAGGAAAGTCTTTATAAGCATGAGATCGTTTGATATGAAAGACAGACAGATATCATCGATCGCCAGTGTAGTGTTGCGCAGAGTAGGTTGAGTGTTCTGTGTGAGGAACATCATATTGTATTACATCTGTGAATCAATAAAGATCCTGTTTTGTTTTCTGTTTGATCTCCTTCCTGTAATCGATCGCGGGTTTGAGAGTTTTTTCATGGATTTCCTGATCCATTCCACCGGTTGACTTACCTGATCGGTGGAATGGCAATGTACAGTAGGTTAGATGTTAGGTTGTTTTCTGTTTGCATGCAGGTGCGCAGGATCGCGGTAGACAGATGTTGAAGACCCTAGCATCCTCATGTGCTAGGTCGAGTTGATAAGCTAATTGAGTTGGAAGATCACCCTGAATTGGATCGGGTCATCCCTGGTGGATCGGCGAAGAGAGATTTCGCTAAGTGAAGAAGTCCGCCAAAACGGCATCATCAGGATATTTCTGCAAATATCCTGCAGACAGTTCGGACATCATCATCCGGATAAGTGGAGGAGGTCAGCATGATGATGTTGATTTCATGAAGAGTGAGTTCGTTGGGGTGATCATCAACAGGAGGAGCCGAGGAGTGTATCGGCATCAGGATCATCATCAGGAGGGCCGAGGAGGAGCGCATCGGCATCAGGCTGAAGATCAGGTTGATCGCGGGCCGAAGAAAAACTAAGTTTGGCAAACAGTAGGATATGACGTCATCATCATCATGATATACGTCATCAGGACATTTCGGAGCTACAGGATATTGTGAAACTGCGGGTGACGTCATCGTCATCAGGATCTACGTCATCAGGATATCGGGTGACGTCAGCATCGAGTGAACGGTGCGAGGAGTTAAGGTTTGTCATCATCAGGATAAATGGGAAGAACCGGATGTCCGTTATCCTGTTGAATATCATGATGCTGAAGCTTGTGTCGTCGGCTATCGGAGCATCGAAGGGAAGGTGTTGAAGGTCGTCATCAGGATATTTGGGAGCAACCGGATGTTGAATATCCTGCTGACGAAGGTGATGGTAAATATCATGATGAGGCCGCTAGTGCATGGCGCCCGATGAACAGTGCAACCAGTGGATGTTTGCGCCGGTTGAACATCATGATGATGTTGAAGGTAGTGAAGACGGAAATTGTCGGTGAGGTGAACAGTGGACGTCAGGAGGATGTTCGCGCTGATCGAACATGATGATGCTGCCGATAATCGAGTAAGGTGATGCTGTTGACAGGCGAAAGTGCGAAGGCTTGTCTGCAGGAGGATATCGGTCGGCAGATGCAATATGATGATGCTGTTGGTTTTCGGAAACATGATGCTGACAGAGTAAAGCCGAAATATGATGATGATGATGGCGAAGATGATGATGATGAGGTTGGTCTGCAGACATTCATGCTATATGCGAAGGTTATAGTGTGGATGCCTCTGCATCATAGTGGTATCAGAGCTCAGCAAAAGGTCTGGGCTGTTGTGTGTTGATTCTGTCACCGAAAGGGCAGAGGTAGAGATAGAGTTGATTGTGTTGTGATTGAGAGGTTGACAAAATGCCTCCTAAAGGTAATGGTACTGCAAGGGAATTGCAGGATATGAAGGAGAAACATGCTAGAGAGATGAGGAAGATGAAGGAGCTTGCTGAAGCACTTCAAGCCAGGCTGACAGCCCTGGAAAAGAACAAAAAGAGGGAGGTAGAAGACAGTGAGTCTGAAGAAGAGGCAGATACTGTTGAAGAGTATGAAGAGGTCAGCAGCAGGTTCAGAAACAGGGGTGCAAACAGCCACCAGTTCAGAGGATTGACAAGGATGTTGTCATAGTTGGGACTATTGTTTGTCCTATGAGAGTTGAAAGGAAGATAGACCTGAACACTTCAGGAGTTCAAGAAGCAGTTCAGCCAGAGGTTCTGGTCAGACAATCTAACAAACACAGAGATAACCTGAGAAAGGCCTACATCAACAGGCATGAGGATTTACTTGCCAGCAAGCAAGTTACAGTTCAGAAGTCTTGGAGCAGCCAAGAGACAGCAGCAGATAAAGCTGGAGCAGGTCAGCCTATTGACAAGGCAAAGGGTAGAGGTGGAGGACTTCCACATGCTCAACTCATGGGACATGAGTTCTTTTCTGTTGGGGAGTATGGTGCAGGAGCACCTACCTGACAGCTGGTCTTGTTAAGGCAGTTAGTAGTTAGGTCTTGTTTATGATTCCAAGAAGGTCTGTTTGACCAATTGCATGTAATAAGGTCATGCTGATCAGGATAAGATCATGCTGACCAGGCTTTTGCTATTTTTAGCTTGTTAGTTATAACAGCTGTCATGATGTATGTTCGGTGGGATCTCCCAGCCGCCTGGAGAGTTCCCAGCCGTTTGGAAGTCGGGTCAGTAGTACTCGTAGGAACTCCAGAAGGGGTAATAGAAGTGTACATGGGAACAAAATATAACAATGATGAAAACTCACTTATGATCTGGGCTTTGTATCTGCCTCACAAGAAGATTGCAGTCATTGACACTGATAAGGCATTTGGGCATGTAATGACATTGAAGGTAGGAGAAATAGATCCCATAATCACTGTTGATATTGGGATTAATGTGGCAAAGTTAAATAAAGCCCAAATCCAGATGTTGATCAAAGAAAGAGACATGTATAAATTGAGTTGTGAAAGAATGACAAAGGAAAATGATTTCTTGAAGGGTACAGTCAAAAGTGCTTTTGGAGGGACAACTAAAAGAATAACCCAAGGAGAAAGCTCACAGCATGCTCAACTACCATCATATGATCAGATAGCTCATATCCAAATTAACACACTTGCTATAATACTGTAGAGCAGGCATACTCATATGATGCATTGGATGAATAAATTTTGGGATGTCTACTCTAAGAATTAAAAAGTTGTCCAAGAGCATGATAGATTAAATAACAGGCTCCAAGAGAAGCTCCATGAGATACAAAGTAAAGATACCCCTGATAATGTAGGCATCTCCAGAGCTGAACACCTAATCAAGCAACATAAAAAATATCATGAAAAGCTTCAAGCTAATGCAAAGGAGTATATTGAGGCTTCCGAGATGGGTGTACCTGTGTTATTCAGAAATGAGAAAGAGTTAAAGAGCAAAGATGAATGGGCTAAAGAATGCCAAGTAATATTATAAGAGACTCTAGAGATGATCAAAGATAAAGACTCAACATCTTAGGAGGCCTACAAGCATTTGGAGAGGATGGTTTCGATAGAGGTAGTCACAAGGAATGCCATAGAATTTGCTGATACACATCTAAACAAAAAATATTTAGATCATATTGCTCAGATCTAGTTGTGGCTCAGTAGGGCTTAGTGTTAGTTACCTTTGTTTATTGTTATGTTAATTCTAATTAATTCTCAAAAGACACTATGAAGAGATATGTCCTCTTCACAAATATTGCTATAAAAGTTGAACATGTGATGGTCTAAGGATGATCAATCATAGTATTATCATATATCACCATCTTATATAAGATATTAGTAAGAAGATAGATTTCCATCTCTTATCCATTTGAGAAACTTATATCATATATGCTTTTTTCTTTAAGAAGTATAATGGAGCAGGATATTTTCATATGGTGATTTATTTCTAGTGTTCCATTGTTGTGTTAGTTTTTCATGATTACATGTTATTGTGATGTCTCCAAAGTGGTTTTCCCTTATTATTCAAATTTATACATTTGTCAGAACACATTTATTGTTGTTGTGTGACATTGTGGCTGGGTTCTGCTTGGGTGAATTAAATTCCTTTCAAATAATTTGACTTAACTAGTTCTATAGGATTAAAACCCTTTTAAGCTAATTATTTTTATTGGTTTCCCTTAAGTCAAGAATTAAACATCCTTTCATAATATCATAGTTGTTTGGGAAAATAACACTAGGATTATTAAGAAGAGTACTGTAACTAGCAAACTTGCACGTCTGCATAAGGTGCTGCAATTGAAACTGCCCAACTATTAGAGTTAAGATATGAGATAAATTTATCCATCATATACATTTGTTTCCATTAAATCACCCATTCACTCTATAACCCAATAAGATAGGCACTAGTCATACCCATTTCATTTTAGAATTTCATAAAATCATATTGAAATGATCATATCTAAGACCTTAATATTAGGAGTAAGAATAATTATCTTTTAAGCTACTTCACACCTGTTTTCCATCGTGAAGGATATTAAAAATTTGCATTAGTTGCGAAAGGTATACCCACCTAGGTCTAGCAGAACCTAAAGTGAAGAAGGTATTATCCTTGTGCATGTTAGCCAAGAGCATAAAGAGAGCTTGACAGCCTCTTAAGGTGTAAAAACATATGTTTTTAAGACCTAATGGAATTGGTGACTCTATTGGGGACACACATAGCAAAAGTTGGTAAGAAACCAAGTCTATAGAGTTAAAAGGTTGAAACTCTATTGGTTAAGGAGAACCCAGACACTAATCAGTCCTCTTAAGTGAGGTGGCAACTCTATTCCACAATACAATCATTTTATGTCTTGATCTTTTAACAGGGATGGTAGGAGATCTAAAATTGATGGGGAAAAACTGCAATCATCCCTTCCCCTAAGAGCCCCTTCAAAGAAAACTAGATTATCAAACTAGTCTCAACAGGATCATAATCAAGATGCCCAGGAAAATACTTCTTAACAACCTATCATAACTCATAATAGTTTGACTCCTTTGCATGAATTAGATGAGACCCTATCCCAAAATTGTGGCTTATCTAATCTAGCCCAATACAGGCCTGATCCCTAAAAAGCAGCTTGAGTATGAAGCACGAATTATGAGGGAAATAGACCAAAGACAAGCAGAATATGACCATCAAATGTCATTACAATAGGGAGAGGGAGCTAAACAAGGATTGATGAATTAGGAAATAAATCACAGGCTAAAGGATATAAGGAATAAAGATGAAATGCAACAAAATCTGGTCAAATTACAAGAGGAACTTGATTGGTTAAGCTAAGAGAAGCTGAGACTTTATTGAAAAAAGAAATTCAACAGATAAAAGGTAGAACTAAAGCAGCTACCCCAAAATATGTACCTCTACATAGACAAGGAGGGCATGCTCCAAGAAATATACAACAAAACTTGCACCAAAATGTAGGCGGTTCTTCCACTCAACAACCATCATCTACGAGTCATGTTCATCAGAACGTTCCCCCAAGAAATCCTAGACCTGCCTTCACACATAATATTTCTCAACATGTAGTCAATCCATACCCACCCCTTGGCCAACAATATCCTAGGACTCAAAATCACCATGTCAACCCCCATATAAATCCACAATAGTACAATACTTACCATCAACCTCCATATGGGTACCATTATTACCCCAATCCACCACCCATGAATATGCCTCCACAATACCTCATGAACATATGTAGACAATTTGATCTAATAGGATATCAATTATACCCCTGTTAGACTGATAGCAGCTGGAGAAATATGGTCCCCAAATTCACTAGAAATAATGCAATATCAGTTGAGGATCATATTAGAAACTTCAATGCCTTTGTACAAGACATTGGTGTAGAACATGAAGATGTAAAAATGATATTATTCATAATGTCTTTAACTAAAGATGCAAGGGATTGGTTCAATAATTTACTAGATACTTCAATTAATTCTCTAGCAAACTTCCATGACCAATTTAAAGAGCAATATGGTAATCAAAATGCCCCTATATTTGCCTTGCACGAGCTAATAAGCATCTAGAAATACCAAAATGAATCAGTGTATGACATTAATCAGAGATTCTCCAAATTGCATAATAAAATACCACATGGATCTCAGTTGACTGACCTAATAGCTTTAAGTATTTATCTGAAAGCCTTTGATCCAAAAATAGGGTACGAACTCAAAAACTGGTGCCCAAGGAACTTAACTGAAGCACAAAAAATAGCATTAACTATTGAAAATAATAGAAAAGTTGCAGGGATGATTAGCAAAAGAGATAATCTCAGAGTTCCTCAAAACCCTAACAATCACCAGAATAAGCAGGAGAATCAATACAAAAATGAAAGACCTAGGTTGCATGACGTGCCATATAATACCAATTGGAAAGATGGAAGACCTATACAAAAGAGCAGAAGGCAAAATTATGGAAAAGATACTCTTGACCCTCTAAAAAGAAATGGGGCACACGTGGTAGAAGATAACTCATGGTTCTTGGTATGTAATTTGCCCCATTCACCTAAATATTGCATAGTGGCCAAATCAATACAGAAAGAAGAAGTGTCTTATGGCTATGAAATAGACAGCCACACCATAAATATGCTGGAAGTTACACCCTATCAGATAGATGAAGAGTATTCTTCTGTAGAAGAAGACGGGTATTAGTATGATGTAGGGAACCAAAAATACAATGTCAATATGGGAAGACAAGAAGTATTCTCAGATCAGGAGGATAGGTACAAGGGAAATACTTATTATCCTAACAAGCCACCATATAGTCAATGGAGAAAGCCTACTGAAGAAGAAAAGAAAGATCTTACAATGGCTGCTGTGGCACCTACTAAGAACACTTATAATCTAAGAAATAGGACAGTCAATGCAGATCAAGGAACACCTGGGAGTGTCTTTATAAAAGATCAAAGTTATAATAAAAATAACATGAAATCCTCACATAAAGAACTAGGAAAGACTGAGAAAAATAAGACAAAGGATAAAATGCCAGTTGAAGATAAAGGGCATATGAAAATAGAAAATAATGATCAAACAATAACTCCCTCATTTGATATTGCCCAAGCAATATTTCAGGTGAAGATATGAGTACCACTCCTTGAGATGATGAAGGTAGACAAATACAGAAATACAGTGGTCAAAATAATTTCAGATATACCAAATCAAGAGCAGCAAAAATCTGAAGGTAAAATAAACGATGTCTGACAGGAGACTATTAAAATTATTGAGGTATACTTGGGTGATACCCTAAAAAAAATCCCTTACAAGTAGATCCTTTCTACACCACTTTGTTGATCAAAATAGACTAGTAAGAAACTGCATGATTGACTCAGGTGTAGTAATGAATATTATGCAAGTAGCAGTAATGAAGGAACTAGGAATGTGGGTTGACACTACATTCGGTAAGTGTTATGCAATGGGCAATAGGTCCATTCCAGTCATGGGCATCATTAAGGATGTAGAAATAAAGCTAGCTACCTACCCTAAAGCAATGTGATGCCCCATCATGCAACCCTACAGTGTTAGACTAACAAGTGCAAAATTTAAAGAATTTTTTTTTAAGCAAGTAAATGCCTTAATCATTAAATATAATTACACTATTAACAACATTAAATAAAATGAATAGCTAACACCTCTAGGGAACATAACTGCATCAAATAAACATAAAATTATAACAACACAAGTGATATACATTATAATACAACTGAAGAGGATTACATCATTCATTTATAGATATGAACAGTTACAAGGTTCAAATACAAGATTACATGATTACAAGATTTATGACCAATCACATTGGTTTACAATAAACAATAAGATTACGCAATTATGAAATTATAATAAAGCTCTGAGGAGGCAAGTACAAGTCTGGAACTGGAAACACTTCTATAGTGATCACGAACCAGGTCAACCAAGAAAACCAATGGATTAAGCTCTTCCACCCAACCATGTGGAACCCTGAGGTCCACCCCTCTGAGCTAAGAGATAACAATGAGGTTCCACTAAGTCAAGGGATACAACAATATAGATACAACTTGACATAGGCAATACAGATAAACAAGACAACACAAGTCATCGAAATCATCAAGACAAGGCAGTACTCATCAAGACAAGACAAAAAACAAATCAAATCATCAAGATAAGACAAACCATTAAGACAAACCTACACTCTAAAGGCAACAACAAAAGATAAAGAGGAAATAACTAGACTATAGTAGGGAGAGTGTCATCACATGGTCCTAGCATGGGTTTTCTAGGCTATCTCTCACTAGAAACTGGCCCCTATCTCTAGTTTTCCTAGTGACCTCTCTATAGGCACCGGCCCCATAGGGCGACACATGCAGAGCCGACACATCCTCTCATGGAGAGAAGGAGGTTAACCTTGCCAACCAAGCCTTCTCATCCCATCCTTTGTAATGTGTCAAACTCAAAAACAACATCTCACATCAGGTTTGCAAATGAATTTAAATATCTTCACCAATTTTGCATCAAATTTGGCGAAACTAGCTAACTAGTCTTACTCAGGATTAACACCCAAAATATGAAACTTCACCAAAATATTTTTTATTGATTTCTGATGAAAATAATATGTTATCAGATCTACAATACTGATTTTCTGCAGCAACAAATAATACAGCTTCAAACAACAAGATTTGGGCAAAACCCACAAAAACTGCCAACACCGTCAACCGCCGAAATACACCAAAAACACCCAAAACTAATATTATTTTATTTTTGAATGGAAAGTACATGAAATATGATTTGATACCATCAAAGTAACAGCATCAAATTCCTATAGCACTCAACAGCAAACTACACAACCAAAACTTCACAACAAGCTGAAATACACATTGGGTATTATGATCCACAAAGCCAAAATCAACACAAAATTACCCACAACTTCCAATACTAATCTCTGACATTAGAAAATGGAAATCTACAGCTACTACATAGAAAACCAAAATAAATAACAATAGCATCTCTTCCCAACACTTTTGGAACTACCACGGCAAGACAAAAAGTCCTGCACACACAAACAATGGACACTGCCGAAAATTGCCGGAAACTATTTAATCCTTGAAGCTCTGTGCAACCTCTGGATGAAGCTACTCCTTGTGATCAAAGGGTTTGTGTCCTCTGGTCACCTGGAACTCATGGGTTTTCATCCACAAGCCTCTTTATTCCAATGGGTTTTCGTCCATTGAAGCCACAATCTGCAAATATGCAAGTTTGAGAGAAAATATCAAATCAACAATAGCCCCAAATCACCAAAATTACATAGTTTGTATTAGTATTTCGTGGGAGAGAGGGAAATCCAAGATTCCCACATTTTTCCTTGATTCCTTTCTATTTTGGGGTATGACAGTTGTCATAAGTTGTCATACATGGTCATAAAATCCCCCGCCACTTGTGATTTACCAAGATTTTTGAAATCTTCATGCAAATGGACACCTCACCAAACCCAATGCCCCTTTTTAAGTCTCAAAATATTTAATTTAATATTTAATTGTCCTCGTGAAATAAATATTAGTTGGACAATATTAAATATTCAATATTTATTCTTCCTATGCTTGCCCAATTAACCCATGGAAGAATAAGATGGGTTAATATTGACCATTAATTAATTATTTTAGAAAGGGGACATGACAAGTCCTCCCTCCTAGAAATTGCTTGTCCTCAAGCAATGCAAGCTTGGATGGTCAAGAATTTTTGGTCCTTCCCATGATGCATCTTCCACTGGCAAATTCTTCCATTTGATCAAATATTCTTAAATGCTCCTGTTCCTCAATCTTTTATCCCTCGTTTCTAAGATCTTTTCAGGTATCAAAATCAACTTCCCTTCATCATCCAAAGGTGGTAAATCAGATGAAGGCACAATTTTCTATCCAAGGACCTTCTTCAAACAAGAAACATGAAATACATTATGTATTCTGCTATTTGGAGGAAGCTCCAACTCATAAGCTACCTCACCAATTTTCCTAATGATCCTGTAAGGCCCAAAGAACTTAGGCTTAAGCTTTTCAGCCCCACTCTTCTTCAAAGAGCTTTGTTTATATGGCTGCAATCTAAGAAATACCAAGTCTCCCACCTCAAAAAATCTTTCTATTCTCTTCCTATCTGCATATATCTTTTGTTGGTTTTGTGCTTGCCTCAAGTTATCTTTTAGTGACCTTATGATCTCTTGACTATGATTGATAAGATCACTAGCTGCAGGTACTCTACTATCTATAAATATCAACTTAGCAAAAGAAAGTGCATCATAACCATAAAGAGCTCAAAATGGAGGCATACCAATTGACATATGATGTGATGTGTTGTAACAATACTCTCCCAAGTGCAACCATTTGACCCAAGTAGTTTGCTGATCTGAAACATAATTCCTCAAATACCTCTCTATCCACTTGTTAACAATTTCTGTTTGTCCATCTGTTTGTGGATGGTAACTTGTGCTTGGTGTGAGCTCTATTCCTATCAAGTGAAATAGTTCCTTCCAAAAAGAACTAAGGAACCTACTATCTTTGTCACTAACAATGTTCTTAGGCAAACCATGCAACTTAAATATCTCTTTGAAAAACAACTCTGCTACTTGAGGAGCCTTAAACTCTAAAGGGATGGGAAAGAAATGAGCATACTTTGTTAATCTATCCACCACCACATATATACAATCCTTACCTTGTACCTTGGGAAGTCCTGTGATAAAGTCCATGGAAATGCTTTCCCATTTCTGTTCAGGAATTGGAAGTGGTTGTAGGAGACCTGCAGGAAAAATTTGTTCACCTTTGTTCCTTCAGCAAATCATACACTCTTTGATCTGCCTGAATGTTTTGAAGTAACCTTGATGACCAGCCAAGGGAGTATCATGGAAAGATCTTAAAATCTTTTCCTTGATTTTTGATTTAGGAACAAGGAAAATTTGGTTCTTGTAATAAATCAGCCCATCATTCATTGTATGCTTATCATCTTCCACTAAATCATCCAATAGATTAGATGCAAATGTATTTTTGACATATTCAGCAATGATAGAATCTTTCCATTCTGCAGAAATAGAAGATAATGAACACAAAGTTGGCTTCCTAGAAAGTACATCCGCCACCACATTTCTTTTACCCTTCATATATTCTATTTCAAAACCATATGCCTACAGCTTTCTTACCCACCATTGTTGGTGATCATTCAAATCTTTTTGATCAAGGAAATACTTCAAACTATTATGATCAGTTTTCACAACAAACTTCCCACACACAAGATATTGTCTAAACTTCTCTAGTGCATGCATAATTGCCAACATTTCCTTGTCATAAATGTGATATGTTTTTTCTAGATTATTTAGCTTCCTACTCTCAAAAGCAATTGGATGTCCTCTTTGAGTTAGGACAGCCCCAACACCTTCACCCGAAGCATCATATTCAACTACAAAAGGCAATGAAAAATCAGGAATAGCAAGCACAGGGCATGAACTCATTACCTCCTTAAACTTGTCAAAAGTTTTCTGAGCTTCTTCAGACCATGCAAAGGCTCCCTTCTTTGTCAAATCTGTTCATGGAACAACAAGCTAAGAAAAACCTTTTACAAACCTCCTATAATAGCAACATAGCCCAAAGAATCCTTTCAATTGTGTAAGATTTATAGGTGGAGGCCAATCAAGTATTTCTTGAATCTTTTGTTGTTCTACTTCAACACCCTTAGAACTTGTGACATATCCCAAGTAAAGAATTTCAGCTAGTCCAAACTCACATTTGGACAACTTACCATAGAAAGATTGCTGCTCCAAAATACCCAAAATTGTATCTAAATGTTCCAAGTGTTCCTTCCAAGTTTTATTGTAGATCAATATATCATCAAAGAAAACCAAGACAAACTTCCTAAGTTGCTTGCTAAATACCTTGTTCATGCATGATTGGAAAGTTGCTGGTGCATTAGTGAGGCCAAAGGGCATGACCAAGAAATCAAAATGCCCATAGTGACACCAAAAAGCTATCTTTTCCACATCTTTGTCTCTCATCCGAATCTGGTGATATCTTGATCTCAAATCAATCTTAGAAAAATAAATTGCTCCATGCAACTCATCAATAAGTTCATCTATCCTTGGTATGGGATATCCATTCTTAATGGTTTTCTTATGCAAAGCTCTATAGTCAATGCACATCCTTAGAGTGCCATCCTTCTTCTTCACAAGAACTACAGATGATGCAAAAGGACTAGAACTTGGTCTAATGAATCCCATATCTAAGAGCTCTCTGATAGTCTTCTCTATCTCTTCCTTGTAACCCCTTGGATGTCTATATGGTGTAGTTATAATAGGTTTGGCATCTTTTTCCAACTCTATAACATGTTGAAACCCTCTATCTAGAGGTAATCCTGGGGGTATATCACTGAAAACAATGCTATGCTTATCTAAAATTTCTTGAATTTCAAAATGAAATTTACCTTTTCCATTTGGAGAGCTTGAAGGTTGGATTAAGCAAGTGGCTGCCCAAGCAACTTGACCTCTTCTAAAAGTCCTCTCCATCTTCTTTGATGTCACCACTCGTGGAGCTCCATTTAAAATCCCTCTAAGTGTAATCTCCTTGCCTTATGACTAAAACTTGAACTCTGTAGTTTGATAGTTCTGATAGTATCCTCCAATAGCAACCATTGAACACCCAAGACAACATTAGTTTCACCAATACCAACAACATAAAAATCATCACAAACTTTGTAGTCTCCCATAGTGATTCTCAATTGTTTGACCACTCTGGTGCACGGCATAGTGAATCCATCTGCAACAGTCACATTGAACCCTTCAAATTATTCAGTCTTCAATCCTCTCTTCATTACTAACCCTTCATCAATAAAATTGTGGGTTGCCCCACTATCAATCAAAACAGTCATTCGATGTCCTGCTAACACTCCACAAACCCTGAAAGGATGATATCTTGGTGCTCCTGAAAGTGCAGCTAATGATCCTTCTTTTTTGTCTCCTCTTCAACCTCAGATTTAGCATCCTCTATGTCATGAAACTCCTCATTACCATTTGAGTCTGAATCCTTATCTGAGACAACCTCTATGTAATGGACTTGTCCCTTTCCCAAATACCTATGTCTAGGGACCCAAGGCTTTCTACAAGAAAAGCAAAGTTTCTTCCTCCTAAGCTCATTCCTTGTTTCTTCATCCATCTTCTTTGCAATATTAGGAGTTGTATTTTTTTGTATACATGCAGGTGCATGGAATGGTTTTTTCTGGAATCCTCCCTTATGATGCCATGTGCTTGGTTTGGAGGAGTGTGGGAAAGCATTCTTTGGAATTGATGGCTCAATGGTTAGAGCCCTCTTGATAGCTTCTTGCAAAGTGAGAGGGGTGAAAGACCTGACAAACCCCCTAAGAGATTTAGTGAGCCCTGTGATGAATAGATGTACTCTTCTCATCTTTGATATTTTAGGTACCATCACTGCAATCTTTTGAAAGTCTTCTATATACTCACTTACTGAGTTCTTTTGCTTAATTTTAGACAACTAGCTGAAATATTCTTCTTCTTCTTTCAGTTCATACCTATCAAGAATCCTTTCTTTGAAATCACCAAAGGTCTATACCTGATCATGTCCCAAAGTAGTGCAACCATGGTACCACCATTCATAGGCTTCTCCTTCCAAATGTAAAGTGGCAAACTGAATTGCATCCTTCTTTGTCATGGGATTGAGCATAAAGTATGTCTCTATCTTTTGCAGCCAAGCTCTAGCTGAAATCTTTTCACTTCCATCAAAGAAAGCTATAGTTAACTTACCCAACATGTGTTTTAGTTCTTTATTTTTGCCTTTCCCCTTCTTCTGAGATTCACCTCTTCTTAGGAACTCTACATATTCTCCCCAAGACATATCATTCTTGATCTCATCTGCCAATGCATTGTATTCTCCACACCATTTGTTAAGGGTCTCTGCATTGAACAAACTAGTAGTTGCAAACTCAACTTGTTCAGGTTCCTCTTTAGGTAGGAATAAGGGTTTATTTGCAACCCCTAAATTTTGTGTTTCAATTTCCTTCCCTTTTCCATTGTTACTGTTGTTTGCACCTAAAGTACTACCACCATTATTTTCATTGTTGTTGTTGTTTTGGATCCATTGTAACATTTGCCCAAACATTTCAGCAAGTCTGGTTTGTGCCTCAACCATTTGAGTAAATTTCCTTGAAACATCATCTTCTTCTACATCTCTTCTATCTTCCATTGTTTCCTCCAATTGCAATTTCTTTTGCTCTCTCCTCAAATATCTAATTTCTCTGTCACTTGGTATCATCAATTATCTGAATAACCTACAGGCTGGCAAGATCATGCTCTGATACCACTGTAATGTGCCAAACTCAAAAATAACATCTCACATCAGGTTTGCAAATGAATTTAAATATCTTCACCAATTTTGCATCAAATTTGGCAAAACTAGCTAACTAGTCTTACTCAGGATTAACACCCAAAATATGAAACTTCACCAAAATATTTTTTTATTGATTTCTAATGAAAATAATATGTTATCAGATCTACAATACTGATTTGTAGTAGCAACAAATAATACAGCTTCAAACAACAAGATTTGGGCAAAACCCACAAAAACTACCAACACTGTCAACTGCTGAAATACACCAAAAACACCCAAAACTGATATTATTTGATTTTTGAATGGAAATTACATGAAATATGATTTGATACCATCAAATTAATAGCATCAAACACCTACAACACTTAGCAGCAAACTACACAACCAAAACTTCACAACAAATTAAAATACACATTGGGTATTTTAACCCACAAAGCCAAAATCAACACAAAATTACCCACAACTTGTAATACTAATATCTGACATTAGAAAATAGAAATCTATAGCTACTACATAGAAAACCAAAGGAAATAACAATAGCAGCTCTTCCCAACACTTCTGGAACTACCACGGCAACACAAAAAGACCTGCACACACAAACAATGGACACTGCTGGAAACTATTTAATCCTTGAAGCTCTGTGCAACCTCTGGATGAAGTTGCTCCTTGTGATCAAAGGGTTTGTGTCCTCTAGTCACCTAAAACTCATGGGTTTTCATCCACAAGACTCTTTCCTCCAATGGGTTTTCGTCCATTGAAGCCACAATCTGCAAGTTTGAAAGAAAATATCAAATCAACAATAGCCCCAAATCACCAAAATTACATATTTTGTATCAATATTTCATGGAAGAGAGGGAAATCCAAGATTCCCATGTTTTTCCTTGATTCCTTTCTATTTTGGGGTATGACAGTTGTCATAAGTTGTCATACATGGTCATAAAATCCCCCGCCACTTGTGATTTACCAAGATTTTTGAAATCTTCATGCAAATAGACACCTCACCAAACCCAATGCCCCTTTTTGAGTCTCAAAATATTTAATTTAAAATTTAATTGTCCTCTTGAAATAGATATTAGTTGGACAATATTAAATATTAAATATTTATTCTTCCTATGCTTGCCCAATTAACCCATGGAAGAATAAGATGGGTTAATATTGACCATTAATTAATTATTTTAGAAAGGTGACATGACATCCTTAGCCTATGAAAGCAGTCAAGGCATAGGTGAGGCATCATACTTATCTTGTTATGTGAATTACCCAACCCACCTAGATCAATTATTAAGTTATCACTTGATTACAACTTCCATGGGGTTGTCTAGGCAGCCACTTTGGGCACTGGCCTCACCATGAAAGCCACTCGCCTACATACAACTAGCAAGCCTTAACCATCACCCATAAACCAATAACAAGCATGGACAAGAAATTGAAAGGCATCAAAATTTTTGCAAACCAAAACATTACATAGATCATTTTAAATCCAAACTCTCAACCTTGAAACTTTCCCCTGTCCATTTCAAAATCTCAAATCAAATAAAACATTTAATCAACAATTTTAAAATTCAAAACAACAATCTTTTCCAATCTACATCAAGACCTCATACCAAAAGACACATCACCAAAACATCCTTGCCACAATATGACACTAGATTTCAAGGTAACAATCCTCTGGAGCTGAAAGGTTTTAACACAAATATCAAAAGACAACTATCCAAAGCATAATGCTTAACAAACTTGACCTCCCACAAAACTAACATGATCAACATTACATTAAGCTAGACAAAACATAATAGCAAGACTCAAAACCAAATTAAATGCAATGACCCAATTGCATTGTTGATATGCATTGTTTTAAGATTAGCATTAAACAACATAGAATATATATATATATATATATATCCAAGACCCAATTACAACACTTTTCGAACTATTTAACATGGATTCAATAAAAGACTTTAAATCTCTCTCTTTAGTTAAATCATAAACTTACTGAAGATAACAATATTCTAATCAAATCTCAAGATCTATAATTCCCTCTATGATTTATTTAATAACTTACTACTACAATTCACATCTATACACTTTAAAAAAGAATCCCAATCTCAACTCAAACTACAAGTACATCTATGACAAAAATGATTTTAAAAACAATACACAATAAAAATTTAACTCTCTTTTAAATAAAATTCTAATAATAATAGCATATACTATTCTATTATAGAATTTTAATTTAATCTATTATTTGTTTAATCAATGCCATAATAATTCAAATCACAGTAAATCTCTAATTTATTATTTATTAATTAAAATCAATGTACCACAAGATAGTATATTACTAAATCATAACTAAAAAAATTTATATTTAAATAAGATAAAAAGAATATAACTCAATAATTTTTAGAATTATAATATTATTTATCATTTGTTTAATAACTAGCATCACCATAAAATCTACTTTACGTAAAAAAAAGCTAATTTATTTATTTAACAAACTTGCATCTACTAATGCAACTTTATTTAAATAAAATTAATTTTAAAATAATACAACTCTATCTAATATCACTATTGCGTTTTAATGAGTTTGATAAAAAAAATAAGTCAAATTAACAATTTTAATAAATCAAAACTAAAAAAAATACAAAGCAAGATCTATGAGTTGATCAAGGACTTTCAAAATAGAAGTTTTCCTAATTCTTAGCTTATATTTGCATACATTCTAAATTAATTTCAAATATTTTCAAAGAATAATGGCTTGCAAGGGAGAAATTATGGAAAATAAAATCTAGAGAGAAGAAAATGGAAGAAGACTTTTGAGGGTTTTTAGCAAAAAAATGGAGAATAGTCTACCAGGAAAAGCCATGAGAACAAGATGGCAATACATATTTCAGAGGTACAAGATGAATCTCAGCATAAGGGTTTTTTCTTCAGGCAAAATAAATTTCAATTTCTATAAACTATTTCTAAACAAAAAAAAAGAATTCAGTATATTGATGATGAAATCTTCTCAGAGGTCATTACCAGAAAGTAATTTTCAAGGAAAAATGGCTTGTAAGGGAAATTATGGAATGGAAGAAGAATTTAAAGATTAAAGGTGTAAGAATTTTCTAGGGTTATTTTTTAAGAGATTAAAATCAACAATAAAGATATTAAAATCAAAAGAGAATGCAGGTCTAATGATGAGGAATGAACAAATGACAAGAGACTCGAGAGAGAACCATTACTAGGTAACATGATTGCAAATGTTATATTTCTGTTTAACATAAGTAGCAAGGACTCACTAGGATGTCGTACAATGACCAAAGAGGAGAATAGAGATAGATTTTTTTTTTAAAAATTATATCAGGTTTTTCTTGCTATGATGTATGGTCAAGGTTAATATGATTGCAAGGGATTATAATGTAAAAAAAATCTTAAACAATACACGGGGAAGGAGACCATACGGCAGCTTGTAAGGAGATTCTAAGAAGAAAATTTGTTAAAGACTCTTCAACCTCTCCCTACCACGTCATACAGCCTGGAAAGAAGCAGGGTAAAACAAGATTTTAAAGTAGAAAACGTTAAAATGATGCAAGAAATGAAAATGTATGGCCTAGCAGTTGAGGAGGAATGGTGAAAATAGTTTAGAAGTTGATAAATTTGACCCCATAAGCATGAACAAAATCTTGCAAGATAAGCAAATGAGAGGTGTAAAATAGAGATAAAATTTTGATAGAATGCAATAGAAATTTCATATCAATGCCTGGCTTTAAAAACTCTTATTTTCTAGAAATGTATTCTGAGATGCAAATGCTGGGTAAGCCAAATTCCATCATGAGGGTAGTGAATAGAATAAATTTTCACCAATACTAGACATCATAGCAACTATCAAATTCAAACTACAGGATCTTTAGGCGACAAGAAGACAATAACTTCCAAGTTCCAAAATACACACACAAGAAAATTCAACAGGGATTTAAACCAATTTGTTTGAATTGCTATAGGAAATAGAAGCATACCCAAAATTTTGATCCAAGGCTTCAAACTTTCTTCAACTTCCCTTCACAATTTTCTCCAATTTTCAGTCTCTCATTCTCAGAATGACTTTCCTCAATATAACCCTCCAAAAATAAAAATAGGCAAACTCCATTAGTTTTCCACTACCAGAATCTGTTTCAAAATCCCTTTAACTCCCCAAAAAAGAAAACAATTAATCTTCACTTTCCAGAGAGATTCTCCAAGTCAGGAATCACATACGACAACTCACATGAAATAATTTATTGACTAATATTATTTTACTAATTACCATATACTATTTTAACCATATTAAATACTTATGACTCATATTCTAATAAAAGCATTAAAATAATGAATTTAATCTATATTAAAATAATATTCCTAATCTCATTGACAAGAAAATACTATTATATTTGACTTATTAATTACATTATTATTATGCCAATGACGGTGTGGTTCGATGGTTAAGTCGCTCGGTTGTAGTGGCGGCCACCAGAGTTCAAACCCCCACTAGGCCAACAAGCTCGCAGGCTTTACACCTTTGCTGGGCCAACGAGCTCGCGGATTTGAAGTGTTCCTTCTTGGGGATGATGTCCCCAGTGTTGTGTCCTCACCGGTTCATTGCTTCGGGCAAAAGCGTTAGTGTGAAGCCAGAGGGCATGTTGCGCCAGTGTCACCGGTCACATTAAAAAGTTTACCAAGCGCATTATCTTTAAAAAAATTACATTATTATTATAATAATAAATTCAATAATGCATTACCAAAATACATATTGGATTAATAAGTAAAACTTGACAATACCTCTACAACCACAAGACGACCAAAAACTGAGACAAGAATCTCAGAGCGACTTCAAGACCCATGACACAAACTGAAACGAGAACTAACCTAGGGAAAACCCCATGTTATCTCCCATCAACATTATCTATTGGACTATGTCAGGTGGAGTCGATGCCTGCTACCTGCAACCTGCGTCAGAACAATAGGTTGTATATGAGTATATGCAAATACATCAAGCACATAGAGTTAGGCAATCGCAGCATAGTAGCGTTCTTGAAACAAATAATACTACACCATCCCTACTCACAAGCATAACAATAAACACAAACATCTCTAATTGACAATCAGATAACATTCAATCCATAAAGATAGTACCATTATTCTGTATAATTCAACTAACCAACAACTAAAAATGTCATAAACTATAATAACAATAATGTTATCATCCTACTCATAACACATGCCAATAACCACATTAGTCAACTATAGTCCATCATGAGCATAAACCATAAGTCTAACAACTCAAATGTCTCAAAACTATCAGGTGTAATGGAAAAACTAACTGTCACAAGCCAAAAATGAGGGGCATTACATCCTCCCCCCCCAAAAAAAATCAGGCTTACTCTTGGAAGCCTGCAAATAAAATAAGGATAGGGATCTTGCATCCCAACCTCGACCTTCACCTCTAGGCATCCTCTTATAGACAACTTGGAATTAAGAAATACTTAAAAAGGAAAAGAGTTTAACTTATAGAGTTTAAGCACTTGGTTACATAATGGGCTCATTTATAACCAAAGTACCTAGTGTTCAAACTTCACTCTGATACCAAATGTGATGCCCCATCATGTAACCCTAGAGTGTTAGACTAACAAGTGCAAAATTTACAGAAATATATTTTTTTGAAGCATGTAAATGCATTAATCATTAAATATAATTACATTATTAACAACATTAAATAAAATGAACAGCTAACACCTCTAGGGAACATAATTGCATCAGATAGACATAAAATTACAACAATAAAAGTGATATGCATTATAATACAACTGAAGAGGATTACATCATTCATTTATAGATATGAACAGTCACAAAGTTCAAATACAAGATTACATGATTACAAGATTTATGACTGATCACATCGGTTTACAATAAACAACAAGATTACACAATTATGAAATTATAATAAAGCTCTGACAATGCAAGTACAAGTCTGGAACTAGAAACACTTCTACAATGATCATGAACTAGGCTGGCCAAGAAAACCAATGGATTAAGATCTTCCACCCAACCATGTGGAACTCTGAGGTCCACCCCTCTGAGCTAGGAAATAACAGTGAGGTTCCACTAAGTCAAGGGATACAAGAAGACAAATACAACTTGACATAGGCAATCCAAATAAACAAGACAACATTATTCATTGAAATCATCAAGACAAGGCAATACTCATCAAGACAAGACAAATCATTAAAACAAGTCAAATCATCAAGATAAGACAAACCATTAAGACAAGTCTGCACTCAAGAGGCAACAACAAAAGATAAAGAGGAAGTAACTAGACTGCAGTAGGGAGAGTGTCATTGCATGGTCCTACCATGGGTTTTCCATGCTATCTATCACTAAAAACCAGCCCCCATCTATGGTTTTCCTAGTGACCTCTCTATAGGCACCAGCCCCATAGGGTGACACATGCAGAGCTGACACATCCTCTCATGGAGACAAGGAGGTCGACCTTGCCAACCAAGCCTTCTCATCCCATCCTTAGCTTGTGAAAGCACTCAAGGCATGGGTGAGACATCATACTTATCTTGTTATGTGAATTACTACCCAACCCACCTAGATCAATTATTAAGTTATCACTTGATTACAACTTCTATGGGGTTATCCAAGAAGCCACTTTGGGCACCGGCCCCACCATGAAAGCCACTATCCTACATACAACTAGCAAGCCTTAACCATCACCCATAAACCAATAACATGCATGGACAAGGGATTGAAAGGCATAAAACTTTTCACAAACCAAAACATTCATAGATCATTTTAAATCCAAACTCTCAACCGTGAAACTTTGCCCTGTCCATTTAAAAATCACAAATTAAATAAAATATTTAATCAGTAATTTTCAAATTCAAAACAACAATATTTTCCAATCTACATCAAGACCTCATACCAAAAGACACATCACCAAAACATTCTTGCCACAATATCACACTGGATTTCAAGGCAACAAGCTGCTGGAGCTAAAAGATTTTAACACAAATACCAAAAGACAACTATCCAAAGCATGACGCTTAACAAACTTGACCTTCCACGAAACTAACATGATCACCATAACATTAAGCTAGACAAAACATAACAGCAAGACTCAAAACCAAATTAAATGCAATGACCCAATTGCATCGTTGATACACATCATTTTAAGATTAGCATTAAACAACAAAGAATATATATATATACACACACACACACTTTTTGAACTATTTAACATGGATTCAATAAAAGACTTTAAATCTCTCTTTTTAGTTAAATCATAAACTTACTTAAGATAACAATCTTCTAATCAAATCTCAAGATCTATAATTCCCTCTATGATTTATTTAATAACTTACTACTACAATTCACATCTATACACTTTTAAAAAGAATCTCAATCTCAACTCAAACTGCAAGTACAGCTATGACAAAAATAATTTTTAAAACAATACACAATAAAATTTTAACTCTCTTTTAAATAAAATTCTAATAATAATAACATACACTATTCTATTCTAGAATTTTAATTTTAGCTATTATTTGTTTAGATACCATAATAATTCAATTCACAATAAATCTCTAATTTATTATTTATTAATTAAAATCAATGTACTACAAGATAGTATATTACTAAATCACAACTAAACAAATTTATATTTAAATAAGATAAAAGGAATATAACTGAATAATTTCTAGAATTATAATATTATTTATCATTTGTTTAATAACTAGCATCACCATAAAATCTACTTTACATAAAAAAAAAACTAATTTATTTATTTAACAAACTTGCATCTACAAAAGCAACTTTATTTAAATAAAATTAATTTTAAAATAATACAAGTCTATCCTTATATTTTAAGATAAACTAATATTATCTTATCACTATTGCCTTTGAAGGAGTTTGATAAAAAAAAGTCAAATTAATAATTTTAATAAATCAAAACTAAAAAAAAACACAAAGTAGGATTTATGAGTTGATCAAGGAGTTTCAAAATAGAAGTTTTCCTACTTCTTAGCTTATATTTGAATACATTCTAAATTAATTTCAGTTTTAATAAACTATTTCTAAACAAGAGAAATTTATTATATTGACAAAGAATATTACTCATAAATCATTACTTGAAAATATTTTCAAAGGAATAATGGCTTGCAAGGGAGAAATTATGGAAAAGAAAATCTAGAGAGAAGAAAATGGAAGAAGACTTCTAAAGTTTTTAGCAAAAAAATGGAAAATAGTCTACCAGGAAAAGCCATGAGAGAAAGATGACAATACATATTTCAGAGGTATAGGATGAATCTTAGCATAAGGGTTTTTTCTTCAGGCAAAATAAATTTTAGTTTCTATAAACTATTGCTAAACAAAAAAAATTAAATTAAATATATTGATGATGAAATCCTCTCAGAGCTTATTACCAGAAAGTGATTTTCAAGGAAAATTTGCTTGCAAGGGAAATTATGGAATGGAAGAAGAATTCATAAATTAAAGCTGTAAGAATTTTCTAGAGTTTTTTTTAAAGAGATTAAAATCAAAAGAGATTGCAGGTCTAGTGATGAGGAGTGAACAACTAGAAAGAAGATTCAGGCAAGAGACTCGAGAGAGAACTGTTACCAGGTAACATTATTGCAAA
Source organism: Cunninghamia lanceolata (assembly GCA_027924645.1). Lineage (NCBI taxonomy): Eukaryota > Viridiplantae > Streptophyta > Pinopsida > Cupressales > Cupressaceae > Cunninghamia > Cunninghamia lanceolata. The sequence continues at coordinate 18,300,651 of BSBN01000391.1, forward strand.
TGTTATATTTCTCTTTAACATAAGCAGCAAGGACTTACCAGGATGCCGTACAATGACCAAAAAGGTGAACAAAGATAGATTTTTTTTAAAGAAATATATCAAGCTTTTCTTGCTATGTCGTACGGTCAAGGTTAATATGATTACAAGGGATTAAAATAGTAAAAAAATCTCAAACAACACACAGGAAAGGAGACCATACGACAGCTTGTAAGGAGATTCTATGAAGAAAATTTGTTAAAGACTCTTCAACCTCTCACTACCACGTCATATGGCTTGGCAAGAAGTAGGGTAAAACAAGATTTTAAAGTAGAAAATGTTAAAATGATGTAGGAAATGAAAACATATGGCCTGGAAGCAAAGGAAGAATGGTGAAAATAGTTTAGAAGTTGATAAATTTGACCCCATAAGCATGAACAAAATCTAGTAGGACAAGGGAATGAGAGGTGTAAAATAGAGATAAACTTTTGATAGAATGCCATAGAAATTTCATATCAATGCCTGGCTTTAAAACTCCCATTTTCTGGCAATGTATTCTGAGATGTAAATGCTGGGTAAGCTGAATTCCATCACTAAGAGGAGTGAAAAAAATAAATTTTCATCAATACTAGACAACATAGCAACTATCAAATTCAAACTACAGGATCTTCAAGTGACAAGAAGACAATAACTTCCAGGTTCCAAAATACACACACAAGAAAATTCAACAGGGATTTAAACCAATTTGTCTGAATTACTACAAGAAATACAAGCATACCCAGAATTTCTATCCAAGGCTTCAAACTTTCTTCAGCTTGCCTTCACAATTTTCTCCAATTTTTAGTCTCTCTTTCTCAGAATGACTTTCCTCAATATAACCCCCCAGAATAAAAAATAGGTAAACTCCATTAATTTTCCACTACCAGAATCCATTTCAAAATGCCACTAACTCCCAAAAGAAGAAAACAATTAATTTTCACTTTCTAGAGAGATTCTCCAAGTCAGGAATCAGATACGACAACTCACATGAAGTAATTTATTGACTAATATTATTTTACTAATTACCATATACTATTTTAACCATAATAAATACTTATGACTCATATTCTAATAAAAGCATTAAAATAATGAATTTAATCTATATTAAAATGATATTCCTAATCTCATTGACAAGAAAAGACTATTATATTTGACTTATTAATTACATTATTATTATAATAACAAATTCAATAATGCATTACCAAAATACACATTGGCTTAATAAGTAAAACTTGACAATACCTCTACAACCAGAAGACGACCAAAAACTGAGACAAGAATCTCAAAGCGACTTCAAGGCCCATGACATAAACTAAAACAAGAACTGACCTAGGGAAAACCACATGTTATCTCCCATTAATGTTATCCATTGGAGTAAGAGCACACTCAGACCTGCTAAGTTAGGTGGAGTCGATGGCCGATACCTGCAAACTGCATCAGAACAATAGGTTATATATGAGGATATGCAAATACATCAAGCACACAGAGTTAGGGAATCCCAACATAGTAGGGTGCTCGAAATGAGTAATACTACACCATACCTACTCACAAGCATAACAATAAACACAAACATCTCTAACTGACAATCAGATAACATTCAATCCATAAAGCATAGTACCACTATTCTGCATAATTCAACTAACCAACAACTAAATACATCATAAACTATAATAACAATAATGTTATCATCCTACTCATAACACATGTCAATAACCACATTAGTCAACCATAGTCCATAAACCATAAGTCTAACAACTCAAATGTCTCAAAACTATCAAGTGTAATGGAAAAACTAACAACTGTCACAAGCCAAAAATGAGGGGCATTACAAGCAACATAGTGTTGACATTACTGTGGATGATATCCCACCATATTACAAGATGCTATTATCAAGACAATGGGCTGCAATGGCAGGAGGGAATGTTTAGTTAGATCTATCCTATGCCACTATACCAATGGGAGAAAAGGAAATTAAGTTATGCAGAGAACCAAGGTATGAAAACATCATTGAGTGCATTGATCAAAACCAAATAAATGTATTTTGTGATACAGACCTTGGTGCATTTAGAGTTGAGAGAAGCCAACTAGAATTATAGAACACTGATTCAATACATCTAGAAGCCCAAAAAGACAAATGTGATGTATGGAACATGTATTTCGATGGTGCATGTAGCAAGGATGGCAATGGGGCAGGAGTATTATTTATCTCACCGACTGGTAAGACATTCAAGTACTCATTCCTATTGACATTTGAATCCACTAACAACATAGAAGAATATGAGGCTCTGTTCATTGGTCTGAACATTGCCATAAAGCATAAAATAAAATGTCTTAATGTATACAGAGATTCTGAATTAGTTACATCTCAGGTCAAAGGGAAATATTCATCCAAGAAAAAAGATTGAAGCAATATAGGAATGTTGTCTAGGATGATGTTGAGTTATTTGATGCCTTCTCAATTAATTAGATAGATAGGTCAAAAAACATAATGGCGGACTTCCTAGCAAACATAGCATTGAAAAGGGATGATATCACACTGGAAGGCATAACTGAAGTAGAGTTCAAAACTAGACCAGCGATTCCAGATAACATCCATAATTGGCAGGTCATTAATGATGACAAAGATCTAATCAAATTCTTACATTGCATCGATCAATATGAAGCCCAAGAAATTGATTTCAATGTGTTTATGGAGGAAGTGGATGGAAAAGAAACTCTCTTTGGTCAGGAGATAGTTCAGCTAAAAACAAATAAAATACCTAAGGGTCTCATAACATTGGAGAAAGTATTTGATGAGCATGACTGATTCAAGGCAAAGAGTATACCCATAGTACAAAATGGTCTTGAAGAAATAAATCTGGGAACACAAACAGCCCCAAAGAATGTATATATTGGGAAGAAACTGAATCACAAAATTAAAAGCATGCTCATTGATTTACTCAGAAAGTATAGACATGTATTTCCATGGTCCTATGATGAGTTGAAAGCATACCGAGAAGATCTTTTCCAACATGAGATACCACTAAAGCTAGACACCAAACCATTCAAGAAAAAATAGATGCCTATCAATCCCACATTGGCCCCTAAGATGCTTAAGGAACTCACAAAATTAATGGAAGGAACTATTATTAAACCCATTAGACATTCATCTTGGGTTTCAAACTTGGTGCCTATTAGGAAGAAAATAGGGACATTAGATTATGTGTGGACTTTAGAAATCTGAGTAAATCTTCACTTAAGGATAATTACCCACTTCCCAACATGGAAGCAGTATTCCAAAAGGATACGGGTTGTGAACTATTGTCCATGATGGATGCCTTCTTAGGATACAACCAAGTGAAGTTCAAGGAATCTGAACAATTCAAAACTGCCTTTACTACATCTTGGGGAACATATGTTTATGTAAGAATGCCATTTGGGCTCACAAACACTAGAACAACATTCCAAAGGGCAATGGATGTGGCTTTTGTTGGTTTAATAAATGAAATTATGGTTGTCTATCAGGACGACTTGATAGCATATTCCAAAAACGATGAGGATCATTATACACACTTCGAGAAAATTTTTATTAGAGCCCTGGAATATGGTATCTCATTGAATCCTAAAAAGTGTCATTTCATTGTAACAGAGGGCAAGTTGCTTGGCCACAGTTTCAAAAGATGGAATAAGAATAGATCTTGAAAGAGTGGAAGCCATTAACCAGATTCCCATCCCTAAAACTATGAAGGCTATACAATCTTTCTTTGGCCAAATCAACTTTGTCAAGAGGTTCACTCCAAATTTTTTTGAAATAGTAAAACCTATTTCCAAGATGTTAAAGAAGGGTGAACAAGTGGAATGGATAGATGATGCAATTGAAGCTTTTGGAGCTATTAAAAAGGCAATCAAAGAGGCTCCTATATTAAAGTCCCCTAAATTTGACAAACTGTTTTAGATATTCTCTTTTGCATCATACCACATAGTAGCTGTAGTAATGTTGCAAAAGAACACTCAGGGGTTTGAACAACCAATTTCATTATTTAGCAAGTCACTTTAGGGGGTTGAATTAAAATATGACATAATGGAAAAGCAAGCTTATGCCTTAGTAAAAGTAGTAAAATCATTCATACCTTATCTAGTGGGAACTCGGGTGATAGCATATGTGCCTAATGCTATAACAAAGGATGTATTTATTCAAAACGAGGCTACTGGATGAAGGTGTAGGTGGATTAATTGAATCCAAGAGTTCAACATAGACATTCAGATCACTAAACTGGTTAGGGGACATGGCTTAGCAAAACTGATGATTGAATCTAATTTGGAGGTAGCACAAGTCTACAATATACATGATGAAGAGAACAACAGTGCTACAAGCATAGAGCATACATATTGGTATACCAATATAATATATTATTTGAAGAATCTAAAATGCCCTACAAACTTAAATGAAAATCAGAAGAGAACATTAAAATTACAAGCATCAAAATATATTTTCATGGACGGAGACTTATATCGGAAAAATAGTGATGGTATTTTGCTACTATGCTTAGATAAGACATAGGCTGAAAGGATGTTGCAAGAAACACACAAAATTATATATGGGGGACACTTCTCAACAAAGACCACTGCCCATAGAATCTTGAAAGCAGGATATTATTGGCTAGAAGTATTAAAAAATACTTATAGTTATGTCAGAAAATGTAAAGCCTGCCAGAAATTCTTTGGTAAGCTCAAATATCAGGGGGTCTTGCCACTAAGACCCATGCAAATAGAAGCCCCATTTCACCAGTGGGGAATCAATTCATAGGAGAAATTGCTAAGAAATCAAGTGGAGGCCATAAATGGATCATTGTAGCCACTAATTATTTTACCAAGTGGGTACAAGTTATCCCAACAAAACAGACTACCAACAAAGTAGTGATAAATTTCCTCTTGGAAAATATTATTACAAGATTTGGAGTGCTAGTAAGAATTATTATAGATAATGGTATGTGCTTCAGATCTAAGGAATTAAAATCATTTTGTGAAAATTATGGCATAACAATAACTTATGTTTCACCATATCATCCTCAGGCAAATGGTCAGGTAGAATCTATCAACAAAAGAATCTTGAAAATCATAAAAAGGATCTTGGACAATTATAAAAAGGCATGGGATTCAAAGTTGAGGTTAGCCTTGTGGGCAGATAGGATTAATGTAAAGAAGGCTACAAGGAAGTCACTATTTGAATTAGTATATAGAACCTAGGCCAGGTTACCTATGCATAATCTCATACCAGTGTGTAGGTTTATTCTTCAAGAGGATTTAGATGTTCCCCGACCCATGGAGGAGAGATTAGAGGAACTAATTGAATTAGATGAAGTAAGGACTGAGGCACAAAAATAAAATGAGAAGCTACAGCTACAAATAAAGTACCTCTTTGATAGAAGGGCCAAGGAAAGAAAATATGAGGAAAATGACATGGTCCTCATGTGGAATGCCAAAGCACAAGAAAAAGGTAAACATGGCAATTTCAGGCATTATGGGTAGGGCCATTTGTTATCACTGGCAAAGGTGGAGAAGATTCCTGCTATCTACAAAATATGTCAGGGGAGAATTAGGAATTGCCAGTGCATGGACAATTCCTGAAGTAGTTATTTTCTTAAATTTTCCATGTGCAGTAGTCTAGGAAAAGGTAAAGAATTGCCAGTGCATGGACAGTTCTTAGAAAATACCTTTTTGCAAATAGATTTTCCATGCACATTAGTATAGGATTCCACTCAATTTTCATCCATTCACATTCACTTCCAAATCCCATCCAATTGCCACATTCAACAAATAGAACACTTGGTCTGCTCTCCTAGAGATGTGGAATCTTGTCACACCCACAAAGGGGTATGCATCCCCAATCAGAGCCACTATTTAGACTAAAAAAAATCTCACCATCTCTAGCTTTCACTAGTATATACAACTACTATGTAAATCTATGATTAAAATAAAATGCCACAATTTGTGTGACAAGATCCATGTTAGCCCATAATTTGTGTGACAAGATCCATCTTGTAATCTTTGTTAACCAATGACCCCAATTCCTTGATCATAGCAAATAAAAACCTCAAATTAATCTTTTTGACAAGACCTTGATCATATCTTCCCAATTCCCAAACTGCATGTATACAAAACACATTTTGTCCATAATCATGAAAAGATAGATGGAGTTTCACCGATGAGAATTCAAAATTAACATAAGTTAAAGTATTGACGTAAGCAGAAGGATTGGGATGAAGCTCTTATGTTTCCCTGAGCTCAATAGTCATGACGATGAATGGTTTTTGGGGAGATACAAGTGAGATTTCACCGATAAGAATTTTGAAGACAATGAGGGATAGTAAACGGAAAGATGTGATATCGTGTCTTACCAATGAGGACCATCGGCAAAGTAAAGTTCATTAGAGGAAGAACATTAAGTTATACCGATCCCATTTTCATACTGATGGATAGATCGGGGAGAAATGTGCATAGTTGTACCAATGTAATAAAACAAGGGTAATGAAGAAAGATATATCAGAAGGACATATACAATTAGGATGGACATTATAGATATCATCGATGATGAAAGTTTCTCTGACAAAGGGAACTCGAGAGCTATTTTGGGAGGAGTTCTGTTGATGGGTAAAACAAAAGATAAAAATGCATCAGAGAAACTCAAAACATTGGGACCATATGATAGCCTCCTAGCAATGGGTCAAGTCAGGCCAATAACAATACAAGCACTCATTCCTGCATCGGTTAAACCTTGTAATGTCTCCCCAAAGCATTGAAAATCAAAAGAAAAAGGGGTTAAATCCATTAGTAAGAAGATTAAGGGGTATTCCCAACAATGATATACTATATCAAAAGAACATTCGGTTGGTCGCAATGATTGAGCTATGAAAACATATAAATAAAATGGCACCAGATGAAACATGCAAATCGGCACACCAGGAAGAATGTCTCACCGACAATGAATGTTGTATTGATTTGACATTTTGAATTTCAAAAAACTTGTCACATTAATTCACAAGATGAAACATTAATGGCAACATGAATAAAATCCCATGTGAAACATTCTGAATCAGAACAATTGAAACTAGAGGAAATTTTTTGGAGGCACGACTAAAGCACAGAGATAAGAAGAACAAAAGGATTTAGAAATATCTGCAATCATAGGTAAGCACCTAAAACTCCTATGAGCTTGATAAATTGAAATCCATCTCTGATTATTCTAAAAAAGGTTAGAATGGAAACACCCACGAAAACAAAGGCTAGAAAACAACAAGGGGAAAAAAGTAAACCAAAGAAATGGAGAAGTGAAAAGGGACAAGAGGAGATGGTGAAAGAGAGAAAATTAAACTAGGATCTTATAGATCAATTGCCCAGTTGAGGTCCTAAGGCTAGAAGATCTACATAGAATAGGGCCGATGTAGATAAACTAGAAGATAAATGCAAATACATTGGCAATATATGGACACCCATCCGTGGGTATGAACTATTTAAGTTTCATTACAATAGGACAATTAGGAGTGCACCTGTTTGCAACCCATGGAATTTCAATTTGGGGAAACTGGTCATACTAGATGTGTTATAAATATAGACCTCCTAAAATTCCTAGCCACTCATTACAATTAGAACCTTAAGGCTATATGCAACCCACAGGGTGAGCCTTTTATACATTTGTTAAAAAATGCAATCTATGAAGTATTTGATTTGGATGACTTGTGTAACTAACCCATAATATATGAAGACTTGGAGAAGGAATATTCGAGGATGGATACCACCTACAAAGAGTGGAGACTACCACTTCATAGGCCTACGGTAGAAGGAAACACAGGACCTCTTGAGGACAATGATGACCCTCCATTTCATGTTGATTTGTTTGAATCACATATGAAATACATAGAGTTTCTAAATATATGACAACTGGACCAATGGTGATAGAAGCTAATGTACAATGTCATAATACCAAGCCTTTTGATGATGCTGCGTATGTTTTCAATGAAATGGATTCTGAATTAATGGTTGTTAAAAACAACTCCCCCATACTACACTTCAAGCATTATTCATTGCTTATGCACATGATACTATATTATGGTTAGGAAATTGGGATGTGGTTGGAGGAGTTGGGGATTACGCAATTAGACAAAAAAGGACAACCATTACCTATACAATTATGGACGGGTGTCTGGGATAGCAGATTTGCTGCTTCCAGTTATGTCTATTTTGAGGAGTGTTTTGTAAAGATTTTGTACATATTCTTTAGCTACCCATGTGATTGTTCTTTGTCTGATGAAATTAAAAGATTCCTGAGGCCAAAAGACTTCAATGGGCCTCCAACTGTGACTCATAATTGGGGAGACTGGTATTGTTTTCTTGACTCTACCATGATTAGAGTCTATTGTTGCAAGTATGGGCCTAACCAATATTGTCATTGATGTCAACATACTCCTGTTGCATTGATGATAAGGATTGAATGAGATGTGTGCTGAGGATATTGAGAAAATTAGTCCTAATCAGGAATAGAGAAGAATAGTGAAGACAGTGAGATAAAGATCCTAGCTAAGATGAAGATCAGAGGATGCGCATCAAAGGGTTTGTATATATGTGTCTTGAGATGATCCAGTAAAGATTTCATAGGTTCACATGAAGATCTAAAGAAGTTGTGGCCGCTCAAGTTATACCGGTTCAGGTAGATGTTTAGAGGTGACAGAGTGACACAGATAGGTCTGGTGAGATCCAGAAAAGAAATATCTTGTTCTACGGATTTGGTGAAGTGTTTAGGAAGTCAATGTGAATTGACAACTCAATTAGTTTGTGGTTTGGAGGTCCGCAAGAATCTATTCCATTATGACAGTGATGACAGACTGTGTTCTTGAGGTTCAATATGAAGGAGAGAATGAATTCACTAAGAAGATGTAGTGTGGATGTTCTTGGTGATTTAGACAAGGTTGTGGAGGTCTTTGGATCGTGTCCAGTTCATGTTGATGGTCCGCATTAGAGTTTGAGTTGCAATTAAAGAATTACTTTTGGATGATGGTTTTCTTCGTAAGTTTGGCCAACTAGATGAGTTACACATCCTGCAGATGATCTTGAAGATGCTATGTGAAGATTGGTGTGCTCCTAGAAGAAGATTGAAGTCTCAGATCTGTGTGGCTGACAATGTGTTGATCTGCTTGAAGTCTTTTGTAATTAGTCATGATCTATTTATGTATTTTATCTATAATGTTTGCCAACTTAAATGATTATTCCTAAGTTGATGTCTTGTATAAATAAGGAATTGTAAAGTCATTTCAAAAGTGTCTTGTGGAGATGAGAGTGTGATAGAGAGGAGAAGAGCGAAAGGAAGAGCAAAATTTTTGGACTTAAATGGAACTGACTCAAGCATGGTGAAGATGCTATTCTTCAGTTCAAGTATGTAATACTTATTATTTTGTAGATAGTGTGTCTCCTATAGGCAGTGAGCCTCTTGTGAGTAGTGTGCTCAGGCAGTGAGCCCTAATTGGCATGTGCCATTTGTTTCTTTCCATTATTCTAATAGAGAATACAATCTTGGGTTAGTCACCCCGTGGTTTTTCCCTTAACTGGGTTTCCCAAGTCAAAATCTTGGTGTCTCATGTGTTAATGTGTTTCTGCTCTTGATTTAATGCATTGTATTTCCATGATTGATTTATTATTATGTTGTTGAATTACAAAGTGGATTTAAGTGTTTTATTGGAAGAAAGTTTTGGACAACTAATTCACCCCCCTCTCAGTTGTCTATCCTGAATCTAACAATTGGTATCAGAGCCAAGTTCCTCTCAAAGAGCTTAACCACTTGAGGAGATCCAGGATGCCATCATATAAAAGGATAGTCCTAGCTTTGATGGAACCAATTACACTCTTTGGAAAAGTCACATGGAATGCCACTTGCAATGTATGGGAATGCAGTATTGGAGTATATGGCTTCAAAGAAGTATGATCCCCCCAGAATGGTCCGTGCATCGTAGATGAAATGAGAGATGTTGAAAACAATCTACGAGCTAAAGAAGCTCTTCTAAGTGCCTTATCTGATTCAGAACTGACAAATTTTGTTGATCTAAAAACTGCACATGAGATTTGGCAAAAATTGGAACTTCTGCATGAAGGAGACAAGTATGTGAAATGTGCCAATCTATAGAGTCTAAAAGGAAAATTCCAAAACCTAAAGATGAGAGAAGATGAAAATATCACTACATTTATGCCCAAAGTAAATGAACTTATTTGTGGCATTAGATGTGCTGCTGGAGTCTTGGATGAAGATGAGATTGTTGGGAAAGTTCTCAGATCTCTTCCTAATTCTTACAAATACAAGGTTGTTGTCATTAAAGAATTCAGAGCCCATTTAGGTGTCACAAGAGATCAATTGGTTGATAAATTGGCTGCATTTGAATTGACTAAGTTTGGAGATGCCCCCCCAAGACTAAATCTACATTCAAAGCTAGTGCATCTGTAAAGGCAAACAAAGGTTTGATCCGGGAGAGAACTCTTTAAGGAAACTATCATGGTATGAAAAAGCAAGAAAAGACCTAGAAGAAGATGAAGCAGAAGCTTCTCAACTTGAAGCCATTATTGCAAAAAGACTGCCAAGAGGATTTGGTAAGTATGAAGGGAAATTGCCTTTTAAGTGTTTTAACTGCAATAAGATTAATCATTTTGCCTCAAGGTGTCCAGAAAGATTTTCAAGGCCAAACCCTAACAGATCAAGGTTCCAGAAGAATTGTTACTATGTTCATGAAGATGAAGATAATGAAGGAGTAACAGATGATGAATTAGAAACAGGAAACAAATCCATAAGTGACTGGGTGTTTATTGCCATCAAGGAAGAAGATCTGAAGCCCTCTAAATCTGTCAATCATAAAGTTGTAGAAAGAGCTCTGGCTACCCAAGTTGAAGAAAAGGATGATTCATTCATTGACAGTGGATGCTCCCACCATATGACAGGTGACAAAAATAACTTCATAGATTTGGAAAGGTATGAAGGAGGAGTCGTAAAATTTGGTGATAATTCTGCTAGTAGAATCTGAGGTAGAGGAACTATTTCTTTTGATGGAAAGAACAAAATCGGTAATGTACTGTATGTTGAAGGATTGAAGCACAATCTTCTCAGTGTTGGATAGTTGGTGGACAAAGGCTATGATCTTTGGTTCAGAAATGGAAAATGCAAGATCTTTGAAAGTTCCAGAATAGAGATTGCATCTGGTAATCAAACTAAAGGTGATATCTTCCACTTGGTTGGTACTGGTAAAACTTGCTTATTTGTTCAAATTGATTAGAGTTGGTTGTGGCATCGGAGAATGTGTCATGTGAATTTTGATAATATCATCAAGATAAGCAACACTCAGGTTGTAAGAGATCTTCCAAGACTTGTGAAACCTACTAATAACTTGTGCAAAGAATGTCAGTTGGGTAAGCTGAGCAGAGTCACATTCAAAAGTAAGGAATAGTCTTCTACCAGATTATTAGACTTAGTTCATACTGATTTATGTGGTCTGACAAGAATCAAAAGTGTGCAAGGTGATAGATACTTATGCTTTTAATTGATGACTACTCCTAGATGATGTGGATAACTTTTCTAAAGGAGAAATCAGAGGCTCTTGAGAAATTCAAAATATTCAAGAGTATGGTGGAAAATGAAATCGGATTAAACATAAAATGTCTAAGGTCTGATAGAGGTGGAGAATTCACATCCGGTGAGTTCATAGAATTCTATGAGAAGCATGGAATAAGAAAACAATTGTCTACTCCTAGGACTCCACAGTAGAATGGAGTAGTGGAAAGAAAGAACCGGACCATCCAAGAAGCATCTAGAACCATGATGATGGAAGCAAATGTTCCTTAGATCTACTGGAGAGAAGCTATGAGCACTATAGTCTACACTCTTAATCGAGTTCAAATCAGAAGCAATATCGGTAAGACTCCTTATGAACTCTGGTTTGGCATCACTCCTACTGTGAAGTATTTCAGAGTCTTTGGTAGCAAATGTTACATTAAAAGAGATGAAGATCTAGGAAAATTTGATGCTAGAAGTGATGAAGGAATATTCTTGGGTTATTCTACTCAAAGCAAAGCATACCGGTGTTATAAGAAGATATTGAGAAAGATTATAGAAAGTACAAATGTGAAGGTTGATGAAGGGATTGAAAAACCCTCAATATTTTATGAATATGATGAAGATGATCAGAATGATGTTCTAATCCAAGGAGTCCAAGCCCCTTCTGAAATTTAGATTCAGACTGATCCTATAAATGAGGTAGAAGAGATGAGTTTGAATGAGCCTATTCAAGAATCAGAAGTGCAAGAAACTCCCAAAGTTCCCAGGTATGTAAGACTGAATCACTCCATGGATTAGATCATAGGTGAGAAAAGCAAATGGGTACAAACAAGAAGAAGGATTGCTCAAGATTCAGAAGAGTAAATTGTCTGATTTCAAAAATTGAACCTAAGACAATGAATGAAGCTTGCAATGATGAAAACTAGACTAAAGCAATGGAGGAAGAGCTAATGCAAATTGAGAAGAATCACACATGGGATCTTGTTCCCATACCTAAAAAACAAGAATGTGATTGGAACCAAATGGGTCTTTTGGAATAAACTGAATGAAGAAGGTGAAGTAGTCAGAAACAAAGCCAGATTGGTCTACAAGGGTTACTCCCAAGTAGGAGTTGATTTTGAAGAGACTTTTGCTCTGGTGGTAAGAATTGAAGCAGTCAAATTGTTTCTTACTTTTGTTGCATTCAAGGACTTCAAAGTATATCAGATGGATGTCAAGTCTGCCTTCCTGAATGGAGACTTGGAAGAAGAAGTATACATTGAGCAACCGGATGGATTTCAATTGTCTAATCATGGTGATATGGTCTGCAAGTGAAAGAAAGCATTGTATGGACTCAAGCAAGCCCCAATAGCCTGGTATGAAAGACTAGATAAGCATCTTTTGAAGATTAGTTTCAACAAAGGTACTGCTAATAGTAATTTGTATTTCAAAATTGATCATGAAAACATCTTGATTGTTCAAGTGTTTGTTGATGATATCATTTTTGGAGGAAGAGATAGTATGTGTGAAACTTTTGCAAATCAAATGAAAAGTGAATTTGAGATGTCCATGCTCGGGGAATTGAATTTCTTCTTGGGTTTGCAAATCATTCAAACAAAGAAAGGAATCTTCATTTCTCAGACCAAATATGTGAAAGAAGTGTTGAAGAAATTTGGGATGGAAGACTCAAAGCAAATGAGTACTCCCATGGCAACCAGATGTAAGTTGAGCAAAGATGATGACTCTCCTAAGGCTGATCAGAAAAAGTACAGGTCAATGATTGGAGGATTGTTGTATCTCACTCAAACTAAACCTGATATTATGAATGTTGTTGATCTTGTTGCTAGATTCCAAGCTGATCCTAGAGAATCTCATGTCATGGCAATCAAGAGGATTTTTAGGTATCTAAAAGGGACAGTTGAGTATGGTTTGTGGTATCCCAGAGATCATAATTTCCCTCTTCATGCATATATAGATGCGGATTAGGTAGGAGATGTGGATGACTAGAAGAGTACTAGTGGTGGAGCATTCTTTTTGGGAAAGAGATTGGTTTTTTGGCTGAGCAAGAAATAAGAGGCAATATCTCTGTCCACAACTGAAGCAAAATATATTGCAGTAGCAGGTAGTTGCACTCAAGTTTTGTGGATGAAGCAGATGCTAAGAGACATCAAAGTGGATTATGAGGAACCTATCACAATCTTCTGTGATAATTCAAGTGCAATAAATATATCTAAAAATATAGTGTTGCATTCAAAGACTAAACATATATCCATCAAGTTTCACTTTTTGAGAGAGTAAGTGAACAAAAATGAGGTCAGATTGGAGTTTGTGCCTTCTAAGGATCAGATTGCAAATATCTTTACTAAACCTCTACCTAAGGACTCTTTTGAGTATCTCAGGGAAAAGTTAGGGATTATTACCCCTCTGATGATGAACTAAGGTGCACTGATGGACATCAGTCTGGTGGATATCACAATTATATCTTGTGGTCTGGATTGATGATGGGGAGCTGCTACTCAGGGGGAGGAACTGGTATGATTATAAATTGATGCAAATATATGCCTTTTGCCATTGATGTCAAAGGGGAAGAGAAGACATGTGAAAAACAAGTGGTTACTAATTAAAGGGGGAGCAGTAAAGGAAGAGAAGACATGTGAATGGTTTTTGTTGATAGGGGGAGTTGTGTCTGTGAGAAAAAGTTCTTGTCTTGATGATCAAAACAATTTTTCACATCATATGTTGCCATCAATGACAAAGGGGGAGATTGTTGCAAGTATGGGCCTAACCGGTGTTGTCATTGATGTCAACATACTCCTATTACATTGATGATATGGATTGGATGAGCTGTGTGCTGAGGATATTGAGAAAATTAGTCCTAATCAGGAACAAAGAAGAATAGTGAAGATAGTGAGCTAAAGATCCTAGCTAAGATGAAGATCAGAGGATGCACATCAAAGGGTTTATAGATATGTCTTGAGATGATCTAGTAAAAATTTCAGAGGTTCGTATGATGATCTAAAGAAGTTGTGGCCGCTCAAATTAAACTAGTTCTGGCGGATGTTTAGAGGTGACAAAGTGACACAGATAGGTCCAGTGAGATCCAGAAATGAAATATCTTGTTCTACAGATTTGGTGAAGTGTTTAGGAAGTCAATGTGAATTGACAACTTAATTGGTTTGTGGTCTAGAGGTCCACAAGCATCTATTCCATTGTGACAGTGATGACAGACTGTGTTCTTAAGGTTTCAGATGAAGGAGAGAATGAATTTAGTAAACAAATGCAGTGTGGATGTTGTTGGTGATTTAGACAAGCTTGTGGAGGTCTTTGGATCATGTCTAGTTTGTGTTGATGGTCTACATTAGAGTTTGAGCTCGCAATTGAAGAATTACTTCTAGATGATGATGTTCTTCCTAAGTCTAGCTGACCAGATGAGTTACACATCCTGCAGATGATCTTGAAGATGCTATGTGAAGATTGGCATGCTCCTAGAAGAAGATTGAAGTCTCAGATCTATGTGGCCGATAGTGTGTTGATCTGCATGAAATCTTTTGTAATTAGTCATGATGTATTTATGTATTTGCTCTATAATGTTTGTTGACTTAGATGATTATTCCTAAGTTGATCTCTTGTATAAATAAGGAATTGTAAAGTCATTTCAAAAGTGTCTTGTGGAGATGGGAGTGTGATAGAGAGGAGAAGAACGAAAGGCAGAGCAAAAGTTTTGGGCTTAAATGGAACTGACTCAAGCATGGTGAAGTTGCTATTCTTCAGTTCAAGTATGTAATACTAATTATTCTGTAGACAGTGTGTCTCCTGTAGGCAGTGAGCCTCTTGTGAGCAATGTGCTCAGGCAGTGATCCCTAATTGGCATGTACCATTTGGTTCTTTCTATTCTTCTAATAGAGAATACAATCTTGGGTTAGTCACCCTGTGGTTTTTCCCTTAACCGGGTTTTCCACATCAAAATCTTGGTGTCTCATGTGTTAATGTGTTTCTGGTCTTGATTTAATGCATTGTATTTCCATGATTAATTTATTATTATGCTACTAAATTACAAAGTGGATTTAAGTGTTTAATTGGAAGAAAGTTTTGGACAACTAATTCACCCCCCCTCTCAGTTGTCTGTCCTGAATCTAACATCTATGGTTTTGAGGACACAGCTTTTTTGTTACCTAAGACTATTCCAAATAGGATAGCATATTTGGAGATTGTTAGACAAATGGATTACTCAAATGTAATTAATCTGAGTGCTTACAAAAAAAAATGTTTATGCCAAGCACACTGTGTTTTGGGGATTTCACCATAGTCTCAAAAGATGGATATGACCTCATTCGGGATAAACTACTACATTATAACATGGAATATGTAGAATAGATAAAAGGGTTTGATCCTGAAGGCTTTATAGATTATGCAAGACAGAAGCAGAATCTCAGTGGGTATGCACACATACCTTATCCACATGATGATGTCATAAGAAACATGGAGGGAGCAGAGATTGAATTAGCCATTGATAAATATAATAGAGAGATAGATCAGAGGAGGAAATAAATATAGGAGGTAGAACTATTGTCTTCTAGTGGTGAAGAATCCTTAAATGAAGATGAATCCCCTACACAAACTAATAAGATTCCCAAATGCAGAATTGAAGAATACCAGCCTCCTAGCAAGGAACATGAAATTGACGAATTAGTTGATATAGATGCCAGAATATTGGCATATGATTCATTTATTTCTGATGATCAATTCATTCATTCTCCAGAACTTAAGTCATTTTTGTACAAATACAAAGGAAAAAAAGTTAGGGACTTTGTTGAAGGTATCACACCTGATAATGAACAATAATTGTTAAATGTACTAAAAACAACTGTGGATAATGAGATGAAGAGCATGACCCTAGATAAAGGGAGATAGCTACTAAGGGAAGCTGGTGTGATGATATTTCCAGGATTGGATATGAATTGTACATTGGTGTTTGATAGTTTCTTACACAATACTGATGATAAATATAAGTTTACTCCAGAAGGGGTAATAGAAGTGTACATGGGAACAAAATATAACAACGATGTTAACTCACTTATGATCTAGGCTTTGTATCCACCTCACAAGAAGATTGTAGTCACTAACATTGAGAAAGCGTTTAGGCATGTAATGACATTGAAGGCAGGAGAAACAGATCCCATAATTATTGTTGATATTGGGATTAATGTGGCAAAGTTAAATAAAGTCCAAATCTAGATGTTGATCAAAGAAAGAGACATGTATAAATTGAGTTGTGAAAGAATGCTAAAGGAAAATGATTTCTTGAAGGATACAGTCAAAAGTGCTTTTGGAGGGACAACTAAAAGAATAACCCAAGGATAGAGAACACAGCATGCTCAATGACCATGTTATGATCAGACAACTCAGATCCAAATTAACATACTTGCTACAATATTGCAGAGCAAGCATACCCATGATGCATTGGATGAATAAATTCTAGGATGTCTACTCTAAGAATCAAAAAGTTATTGAAGAGCATGAAAGATTAAATAAAAGGCTCCAAGAGAAGCTCCATGAGATACAAAGTAAAGATACCCCTGACAATGCAGGCATCTCCAGAGTGAAAGACTTGATCAAGTAACATAAAAAATATCATGACAAGCTTCAAGATGATGCAAAGGAGTATATTGAGGCTTCCAAGATCGGTGTACCTGTGTTATTCATAAATCAGAAAGAGTTAAAGAGAAAATATGAATGGGCTAAAGAATGCCAAATAATATTACAGGAGGCTCTAGAGATGATCAAAGATAAAGACTCAACATCTTGGGAGGCCTGCAAGCATTTGGAGAGGATGGTTTTGATAGAGGAAGTCACATGGAATGCCATAGAATTTGTTGATACACATCTATACCAAAAATATTTAGAGCATATTGCTTAGATCTACTTGTGGCTTAGTAGGGCTTAGTGTTAGTTACCTTTGTTTATTGTTATGTTAATTCTGATTAATTCTCAAAAGACACTATGAAGAGATATGTCCTCTTCACAAATATTGCTATAAAAGTTGAACATGTGATGGTCTAAGGATGATCGATCATAGTATTATCATATATCACCATCTTATACAAGATATTAGTAAGAAGATAGATTGCCATCTCTTGTCCATTTGAAAAACTTATATCATATATGCTTATTTTCTGAAGAAGTATAATGGAGCAAAATATTTTCATATGGTGATTTATTTCCAGTGTTCAACAGTTCTGTTAGTTTTTCATGATTACATGTTATTGTGCTATCTCCAAAGTGGTTTTCACTTATTATTCAAATTTATACATTCGTTAGAACACATTTGTTGTTATTGTGTGGCATTGTGGCTAGGTTCTACTTGGGTGAATTAAATTCCTTTCAAATAATTTGACTTAACTGGTTCTATAGGATTAAAACCCCTTTAAGATAATTGTTTTGATTGGTTTATGTTGATGATTGTTTTAACATAGTCATAATAATAGTTAAAATTCACATAAATGAACCAAACTGACTTGAAAGATACGAAGCAATCAGTTAAGATTTGCTTAATCCCAAGTTTAATATGGTCAGGTTTTGACCTATTGGGACAATTTAGCTGGTTGAGGTGAAGTTGTAATGTTCAAGGGGCCTTATGTGATCTAGGGTTTCTTAATGGTTTATTGGACTCAAACTATGCAAAAGGTCATAAATATCAGCATATTGTTCATTCCTTTTACATAAAAGTGTTACTGTTTTACAAAGCTTTAAATGATTTATATTTTTGCAGCTTTCTCCTCTTAAATATTATGAAAACTATCTACTTTCAACTTTGTTGTTCATGCTTTTCAAATATGAGACAAATTTCCTTCAAATTTTTGTGTTTTAAGCTAAGTATTTTAAGATGGGTTGGGAAAAGTTAGAAAGATCTAAACTAAACTTCATTCATTCTACCAAATGATCTAAATGTTTTGTTATGCACTTTATAAGTAATCTAGCAAATTGATCAAATCCACAGACTAAACCTTAAATGTAAGTTCTAAGCATTTTCACAAACACACACCTCAAATTGCAAGCTCTAAGAGATAATGTTTCAAACATAATGAAGAGCCAGAAAACACTCAGAAGATAGACGCAGAATTCTAGATTCAATTGTATTAGAAACAGATAGTCATATAAGATTTACAATGTCTGAATGACACTTAGCTTCATTGATCAAATTACAGAAAACTTACAAGCTTTATAGATACAGTAAGGAAGTAGGATGTTCCACATGTTCCTTATTGCAGACATAGGAGACCTCCTTCTACTTCTAAATTAAAAGGTCCCTCTATTCTAAATGCTATGTTTTACAAATCTCTGCTACTATAAATCTCTGCATAGCCCCTGTGTAAAGTATTACAATGTAAAAGGGGCAATATATAGTTATGACCTTCCCCAATACAGCTCAAAACCCTAGTTAAGCAATGGTTCAAACCTCCAGTTACCGCATTAAATGTTAGAGAACAAGTCTTCAAAAAATATCTCTAAGTAGCATACATTAAATCTGGGTACAATATGGCCCTTCTAGAAACCCTAACAGCTCAAAATATCCTTCGTTGTCTATTGTAATAATGTTTCCATCTCCATTTTGTCTTCATCATTCAAAGCCTTGACTTCTTGTGCCCTCTCCTTATCTCCTTTTGCTTCCTCCAAGATCCGATTTCCTTTTCTGTGATGTCATCACCATCAAGTTCCACCTTCTTCATACCTGCAAACCTGCAAAATAGACAAAAAAATGGATTAGAAATATATCAAGTTGCTTCATCAATTTATTACCTAGTCAGAATGTTCGATGGGCACTAGTTACAGTAATCAATGCACTACCAACTTGATCTTTAGTTGCAATATTGGCACATTCAATATTTCCTTTAATCGGCTATGTATATCCTCACCATCGGCATGACCTACTTAGTTGGGTCGATTAATAAATTTCCCACCGATTTTACATTTCTAGCCGATGTCCCTTCTATCGGCATTCATTCCTCTTTATTGGCATGAGTCACGCTGGTCAGAGCGAGTCCAAATTTTCACATCGATCGCCTTTGTTTGGCCGATATAGCCTTATTTGGCTTGTGTTTCTTCTTCCTATCAGCATGATTTTCATTCATCGGCGTAGGCTTAATGTTTCAGTCCGATCGCCCATGTTTGGCTGAAATAGCCTTAACAGCTAAGTCATTCTTTTCTATCGGCCTAAACATCTTCTATCGACGTAGCAAGGAAAACTTTCACTGATCACCTATTTACAGCTGATGCCTTGTTCAACTCCTTGTATATCGTTCCTCTGCATCGGCCCCCTCGGGCAGACCAAGACCTTCAGTGAGAAAAACCCATCGAAATCTGATGGCCAACATCCTGCTAAACTCCACTCTTCCATTGCTGAAACATCCAACAGTCGACGTGAGCATTCCATCAAAATCTAATAGTTCAAACTATACCGATCACCTTTCTATCGGCGAAACATAAGACTACTGGTGAGGCAAATCCAAACTCCATCGATACCAAAAGTTACATCGATAGCAATATACATGCAAACTCTTTTGTATGTGCATTGGACGTAATACATTGCATTAACTGGATTTTGAACTTCTTCCGAGTTTCGACCTGTATGTATAAAAGGGAATGTATGTTTCGAAATAGACATACAAGGCATTAAATATACAAGCATTTAACTTCATTGCATAGTATTTGGGTTCCGGCGCTTGTATATTGTGAGATGCATCTTGGCTTGTATGTTTCGAAACATACAAAGTGCAAACATACAAAGGATTAACTCTCCTTAACTTTCCTTTGCATCCATGACTTGCATATCATGCTTTGTATATCTTTAATATACAATGCATAAAATATACAATGACTTAACTGTCTTCAATAACTTCTCGTGTCTGCGGCAATATATATAATGTAATGTATATCCCCAATACATACATACAAAGCACCGAAAAAATACAATGATTTAACATTGTTTAGTAACCTTATTCAGGTCTGCGGCCTTGTATGTAGTGCTTGTATATTTGTGTTGTATGTTTTGGCCTGCCAAACATACAAACGTGAGATACATGCAATAGATTTTAAACATTTATCCATTTCAACACTAAACTATTTCGGGTCCACCTTGTATGTATACATAGAACATTTATTAAAATGTATACAAGGAAAAGGACATACAATCGACTTTGTATATGAAAGCAATATACAAAGGGGATTGTATATGCGACATGCAAGTGACCCAACATGCAAACAACCTTGTATATGAACCCGATTGTAAATGCGACTAAGTATAAAAATGACCCTTGCACATACAAATGACCTTGTATATGGACAACGATATACAAAGGTCTTTGTATACAAGTGAACTCGCATACAAAGGGCCTTCTATATGCAACACCAAAATGCTCATAACTTGCAAAATATGGCAAATTTTCACATGGTTCAAAAAGAAACCCTAGCTCATTTTTGACAAGGAATCCAACCATACTATGCCCTGTTACTGGAATGTAGTTTTTTCTCTAATTTTAAAAAAGTTTACAATTTTCACTCCCTCTTTTTCCCTTTACCACCAAACAGACCCACACAAACAAAACAAAAACAAAGCCACAATAGGGGTCCTCATTTTGCTAGGGAGTAAAATGGGGCATGTTGTGAACATCACAACAACTAGCAACCAAACAAAACAATTAAATTCAAACCATTAAAGAAAACCAAATGAAATAAATTCATAACTTCCAACTATCTTTCTTGCAAATCATTATCCAACTTGAGACCTAAGGTATTCAATAAGGTGCATGAATTTTCATTTTCAGTTCAAGTGGGTGCACGTGATTAATTATCCTCATCTTGAAGATCGGTTGAACAAACTAGTGACTGATATTAGCCTACGTAGTTGATGTCATTCCCTCATAGCCGACCGGATAGAGCCTTGCTACCAACAAGCGTCCATAGCCCCAGTAGAGTTACTTAGATGGCTTAATCTAGATTTTTAGTAAAATCCATTTTATTTTTTATATTTTTTTTGTATTTTATATTTTATTGATACTTGAAAGAGATTTCATAAGATATTGCAGTTGTAACTTCATGATGCAAGGAGTTGTCACTTGCTGAAATTAAGTTGAGAATTGTAATGGTAGCAAGGTGACCTCTGATTTTTCACCTAATATCTACACGGGTAGGTTCAACAAACCCAAGGATTTTAGATGTGTCATCGTGAGAAACATCCTTGAATACTCAACTCAGTATTATTGAATACAAAATTTAACAAGTAAAACAACTTTCTACATTCATGATAGTCACAACAAG
Source organism: Cunninghamia lanceolata (assembly GCA_027924645.1). Taxonomy (NCBI): domain Eukaryota; kingdom Viridiplantae; phylum Streptophyta; class Pinopsida; order Cupressales; family Cupressaceae; genus Cunninghamia; species Cunninghamia lanceolata. The sequence goes on from BSBN01000391.1 coordinate 18,322,522, forward strand.
TTATGCATAAATTACAAATAATTTACTTGAATGTTCTGAATTTCCTATTGTTTTCAATGGTTGTTAGTTTTATCCTTCATACTCTTAAAGCAAAATAAAGATCCTTGTTGAGGAAACAACAAAGCAAACAAAACAAACAGACTGTACATTACTTACACTATGATACACAAAAACTGACTGCCCTCACCTCAAGCCTGGAAGTAATGTTTCAAATGTTGGCCATTAACTAGTAATGGCACATCTTCCCCAGTCAAGGTCTTGAGCCTAAATGTATTGTCTCCAATTATTTCTAAGACCTATAATGGACCTAACCATAATTTGTCAAATTTTCCATGATTTCCTTTCTTTTCATGTACTTTATCCTAGCACAACACTAAGTCTGATATTCTAAATGTTTTGACTCTTACTCTTTTATCAAACCATCTTTTAACTACTGCTTGATGTTTGGCAAACTTCTCAATGGCTTGATTTCTTTTCTCATCTAGTTGTAACATTTGTACTATCCTAGCTTCTCTATGATTATCAAAGCCTAAATAGTCATTGGCAAACTTCCAGATTAGTATTCTCAAATTCACTGGAAGTATGGGATCAGTCCCATAAACTAAATGATAAGGTGCATTACCCAAGGATGACTTAACTTTAGTTCTATCTACCCATAGTGCATATTTCAACAATGTGTTGCACTATCTAGGATTCTTTTTAGTTAGCTTCTTGATTATATCCAATAAAATTTTGTTCGTAGACTCAGCTAACCCATTCCCTTGAGGATAATAATTTGAAGAAAACTTTAAAACTATCCTGTATTCAAACGCCCATTTAGAAAATTTCAAAAAAGAAAATGCAAGGCCATTGTCACATACTAGCGAATATGGAGTTCCAAACCTGGTTATGATGTTTTCTTCAAGGAACATGATGACTACCTCAGTCGTAGAGAACTTGCAACATGTGGCTTCAGTCCACCTTATACAGTAGTCAGTCACTATCAGTATAAACTCGTGTCTTGCAGATGACGGAGGATTTATAACTCCAACGAAATCCAAGCCCCATTGTACAAATGGTCTAGACTCAATCACTGGCTATAATGGATTGACCTGATTCCTTCCCTTATCTACTACCATTTGACAGGTGTGGCAACTTTTAATGTGACTCTCTGTATCTTTAAACATTGTAGGCCAATAGTATCCTACCCTTAATATCTTATGTGTTATAGCTAAATGAGAACCACATGGCTAGTTCTGTACTTATCATGCAATTCTGTCAACATCTTATCTACTTCAGCTCTGTTTAAATATCTCAAATAAATTCCTTCATGGTTCTTCCTAAATAGAAGAGTTCCTTGTACCATATATTTCTATTCTTTAATCTTCAAATCTCTCCTCTGAGAAGCTTTCATCTTACTTGGGTACTTCCCTAATATTAGAAAAGCGTTTAAATCACCATACCAGTCTGATGCATCATGGGAATTCAACACATATTGCTATTTTATCAAATCTGGGTCTGTGTTTGCTATAGTCTATACTAATGCTTGCCCTCTGACTAGCTTCATTGGAATGATTTCCAAATCGAACTCTTGCAGCATGGTGACCCATTTGGCCCTTTTTTCTCCAGGCTCATTTTGCATCAGTAGCATCTTTACTACTGCATCTGGTACTATGGCTTTGACCTGATTGCGTAAGATATAGTGTCTAAACTTTTTTACTGCTCTTACTAGTGCAAATGCCTATCTTTTAGTATCAAGATATCTCATTTGTGCATCTTTCAGTGGTGCACTCATAAAAGCTATGGGCTTTTCTTCATTGTCTTCACCCTTTTGCGTCAAGGCAACCGCAACTGAATGGGAGGATGCAAAGGAATATATATAAAACAGCCTTGTGTAGTCTGAACTTGTCAGCACAAGAGCATAAAAAATGGCCTCCTTAATATCTTCAAATGCAACTTTAGCCACTATCATCCACTCTATCTTCGCATCCTTCTTCAACATGGCATTCAATGGTTGCATAATTTCTACAAACCTTGTAATGAACTTCCTGACAAAGTTAATCTTACCAAAAAATGATTTTAATTCTTTCTTGCTACTTGGTAATTGCAATTTCTTTATTCCTTTTATTCTATCAGGATCAATAGATATTTCATTTTTAGAAATAACATGCCCCAACAACCTTCCTTCGGTTACCCCAAATGAACATTTCTTAGGGTTAAGAGAAATCCCATACCTCTCACATCGTTTAAGTATTTTTCTTAGATCCTCAGCATGAGTGGATGTATCTTTAGAATACACAGTCAAATCATCCATATAAACAATAATGCACTTTCCTGATAATCCATGGAATGCAATGTCCATAGCTCTCTGAAAAGTGGCACCTGTATTGATCAAACCAAAAGGCATTCTTCTATATGTATAATTTCCCCATTTACAAGTGAAAATGGTCTTTAATCTATCTTCTCTATCTATTAAGACCTGGTTATATCCTGAGAAACCATCTAAGAAAGGCATCATCTTTGCCCCATTCACTGCTTGCAGCACTTCATCTATTGGAGGCAAGGGATAATTACCTTTTTCAGATGCTTTATTCAAGTTTCTAAATTCTACACATAACCTGATGTCCCCACTTTTCTTTCTCACAGGTACTAAGTTAGCTACCCAGGCTGAATGTCTGACTAGGAAAATTATCCTAGCAGACAACAATTTTTTTACTTCTTCAAAGATTAATGGCTCTAAAATGGCATTCACAGGCCTTTGTTTCTACCTAAATGGTTTAAGTTCTGGTCTCAAAGGTATCACATGAGTTATGATGGACATATCATATGTTTTTAAATCTTCATATGTCCATGCTATGACATGTTTATACTCCTTCGAAATGTCCACAGTTTCTTTTCTCAATTCTTCAGAGCAAGCCTTTCCAATCAGTACATTCTATGGACTTTGCTATGTTCCTAAGTTGTATGGATCACACCTTCCCCCTTCAATTCTGGGTAAGTCCTTCTATCTCACTACCCCATCAAAGTCAAAAATATGTTCTAGCTCAATTACCCCCTTGGGTAAGAAGTTGCTTTTCAACTTGATTATATCTTCTTCATCCCATGTTACCTTAGGCCTTTCTTGTTCATCAATGATTTGAGCTTCAAATACCTCATTGCATGTTAGAAAATCTACAATTTGTTGATCCCCTCCAAATACCTGAAAATGTGTAATGTTATCTAGGATACTGGGAATATTAACTAATTCAACAGCAAATCATTTCAATCCTAACAGTGTCAAGCACTCTAATGTGCTAGCAGCAACTGCTAGTGCATCTGGTCTATGATTCAATTCTCTAGGGATATGCTCTATGTTGAAAGCATCAAATGAATCAATCAAATCCCACACCCTATGCCTATAACAAATCATTTTCTTGTAGTTGCATACATACAATTTTCTTACTTGCCTGACTACTAGTTTAGAGTCTGAAAATACGCTGATCATTTTTACTTTCTTCTTGATAACCATAAAAAGTCTGTAAACCAAGGCCTCATATTCTGTAATATTGTTAGTACAAGAAAACTAGAGCCTATATGCTACTAGATATGACTTACCATGAGGATCTATAAGCTCTACGCCTGTGCCTGCACCTTGTTTTGATTTAGACCCATCACATTTTAGTGTCCACATGCCATCTTTGTTCTTTTGGCCCTTTACTTTGGCATGTTTCACTTCTTCTATCACATGTGGGGCGCTATCCTGTTTATTCATAGGTAACTCATGTTGATCAACTTGCATATTTATATTTTTAGTTTGTAAATCAAAAAGACAACTACGCTTGTCCCTTATTCCTTCTTTTAATTTTGGGATCAATGTACCTATGTTGTTCTGAAAGTACTTCTCTAGTAGATTAGGATTGACCCCTCCCTCTTGTAGCCCTACTCTCTTTGTACATTTTGTGTATTGATATTCAATAATGTCCCTAGACATTCCACAACTTTCCTCAGAATGTGGACTATTATGAACTTTGCACATGTCCTTATACAGTTTGCATTGAACTAGCAGATTTTGTTCAATGCACTTTTCCATCTCTTGTCTAATGGCATGATCAAATTTGTTCATTGCACTATTTTCTTCATTAGAAGAATTTCCATCAGACTCAATGAATAACGTTGTTTCATTATTGACATGGTTTTTCCTAAAGTTTAACATCAAGATTTCCTCAATTTGTACTCCCTTGTTAATAATCCTATAAACACTAGGCTCAACAAGAGCATAAAATATTTCATTAGTCCTATTATACTCTGTTATCATGTGTTTCATCCTACGTTTTCCCTCTAACCTGATCTAATTTGGGACACCTCTCCAAGGTAACCACATATGTGAAAAATCAATGGCCATATATCCATTCAGTGTTTTGGACCAGTCTCTACTTAACAACATTCCATAATTCATGGGTATATCCACTATTTGAATGTCAATGAATTGGCTGAATCTAGGGTCTGAGGCTAACTACATTTGAATGTTCATCAGTTCTCCTATCACACCGACCTCAGTTTTGTCTAACTGTGTAATAACTTTGGCAAATTTGGTCAGAGTTATCCCTAAGGTTTTGCATATTCCTAAGGGCATTACATTGGATGATGCACCAGAATCTACCATACAATTATGTATGTTCTTTCCACACATTCTAATAGTTAACAAGAAAGGAGGAGCATCCCTCTTATCAGCATACATTACTACATTTGTGTTGGAAGGCTGCTCAACTTTCTTACTTTTTTCTTTAGGCTGTGAATCTTTATTATGAACATTCATACCAGAAGAAACCTCATCTGTCACAGATGTATCCAAGGATTTTATAAAAGCATTTTTGATCCCTGGAGTTTTCAATAATTCACACAGAGGTATACTGACCTTGATTTTCTTTATCTCTTCTGACAAGTAACTCATCAATCTTATTGTCTCTATTGTTTCTATTTTACTTGTCTGAACCTTTTGTGCTATTGTTCCATTGTTTGCATGCTAATTAGCTTTCAGTATGGTAGGATTGTTGCTAGCATTCTGATCTGGGGGAGTATTAAAATTGTTAGGAGGAGTGGAAGTAGTGAAAGGATCTCCTGGCCTAGTGTTATTCCTCAAGTTGTAGGTGTGGTTCTTGTTTGTCTGTTGAAAAGCTTGCACCTCTTTTGTTTCATTTAACACCTCATTTTCAGTTTCAAAGGGAAACTGATATGCATTTAGTACAAAGGCTGATTAAGGATATAGATTTTCACAACAATAAGGTTCATCCTCTAACAATTGATCCTCTTTCTCTTCTGCAGTTGCAAAGGTAAAAGTTTCTAAGACTAAAGTTGTATCATACCGTGAGGGCACTACTTCATTACCTTTGGGAATGAGAAACTCAAAAGTGGGAGGTTCCATATCTATATTAAAAATACTAGCTACTAAATGGAACTGAGGACAATCCAGCTCTACATGGGCGCTGGTGTTATGAAACCTACACCAATTCTTTAGTGCTGTATTGGCCATTTGGATGCTAGCTGTTTGCTTTGTATCCTGATTATCTATATTCTCAAAAGGAGAAGATAGAGTGCCATTGTTTGGCCCTGTGTTCCATGTCTTAGGTGTCCTAGGCTGATTTTGATTTCTATTATTATTACCACAGGCCCGGTTATCTACCATAGGTCTTCTATTTTGCATTGGTTGCCCTGGGTTATGACCTTGATGTTGATTATAGTTTCGGTTCTGATTTGAACTTTGACCCTGGTTGTTATTCTGGTTATGGCTCTGATTGTAGTTCTGATTGTAATTCTGATTATATCCTTGGTTGTGATTTTGACTATATCCCTGGTTGCCTCTACCATAGAGATTCTCATTTCTTAATTGTGTCACTTCAGTGGTCAATCTTTTTAAGTGTACAGTGATTTCTTTGATTTCTTTGATTTCTTCTCTTTCTTCCTATGCTTTTGCCACAACTGTATCTCTAGGAGGTTGGAAGAAAGATTGACCATTACCCTGATTATTATGGGCAGTGTTACCAGTATAAGGGGCTATGGTTTGGATTGGGGCAGGATTATACACTGGTGTGTATGTAGGAACTGGATTCAAAAATGGAGTATTATGTGTAGGGGCTCCATTCCATGATTGTGTTTGACTTTGCATCCCAAAATTTCCTCCATTAGGAAATGGGTTATAAGTTGTTTGCCTCATCTCTTGATTTACAAAGGCTGCCTCCTTATAGGCTTTAGATATTGTATCTATGTTAGGCTTTCTTGTGACAAACATAGCAGTTAATGGATCTAATACAACATAATACATGGCTAGCAATGTATTTGCATTTACTATATATGGAGCTACTATCCTAGAATAAGCCTTTTGAAATCTATCATTAAAATTATCAATCAGTTCTTCTTCACCTCTCTTTATTGTAGCCAATTTGTGATATAAGGTGGAAGGATCTATGGGTCCTCTAAATCTTGACAAAAATGCTTCTTCCATAAGGTCCCATGAAGAAATATAACCATTGGGTAAGTTAACATACCAGTTAGAGGCCTGCTCACTGAAGGTGTAAGGAAACAATCTACACACAACATCCTCATGTTCTAACATGGCCCTAAAACATGCCTCTTTGAATATTCTAATGTGATCTTCAGGATCCTGATGTAATTGGTATTTAAGACATATCTTTTTAGGAGTTTTGGGCATCTCATGATAATCATTAAAGTGTATGGGAGAATTGGCATTAAAGTAAGCCATTGCAGGTACTTGTGCTTGACCTGAACCTTGGGGAATACCTGGATTTACTGGTGGATTTGGATTTCTAAGAGAACTAAGACCTTTAGGAGTACCTAAACCAAGATTCAAAGATCTAAATGAAGAACTGTCAGGACTCACAATGTTATGGATGCTAAAAGGTGATCCAGGAGGTGTTCCAGATGAACCTCCTGCATGTGATATTCTAGGATTCCAAATCAAAGGACTTTTATTTTGCCTTTTATCAGGTAATTACACAAATATATCCTCTGAACCGGATCTAGACCTAGTCACTCTTTTACTGTTATGAGCCAACTTTAGTTAAAACAAAATCTAACTCCAATCAGGCCCTCCTTCTAGCAGCAGAAAACTATTGATGATTGTTTTAACACAGTCATAACAATAGTTAAAATTCACATACAATGAACCAAACTGACTTGAAAGATATGAAGAAATCGATTAAGATTTGCTTAATCCCAAGTTTAATATGGTCAAGTCTTGACCTGTTGAGACAATTTAGTTAGTTGATGTGAAGATGTAATGTTCAAGGGGCCTTACGTGATCTAGGGTTTCTTGATGGTTTACTAGACTCAAACTATACAAAAGGTCATAAATATTAGCATATTGTTCATTCCTTTTGCATAAAAGTGTTTCTATTTTTAAAAGCTTTAAATGATTATATTATTGTAGCTTTCTCCTCGTAAATATTATGAAAACTGTCTACTTTCAACTCTATTGTTCATGCTTTTCAAATATGAGACAAATTTCCTTCAATTTTTTGTATTTTAAGCTACGTATTTTCAAATGGGTTGGGAAAAGTTAGAAAGATCTAAACTAAACTTCATTCATTCTACCAAAGGATCTAAATGTTCTGTTATGCACTTTATAAGTAATGCAGCAAATTGATCAAATCCGTAGACTAAACCTTAAATGTAAGTTCTGAGCATTTTCACAAACACACACCTAAGATTGCAATCTCTAAGGGATAATGTTTCAAACACAATGAAGAGCTAGAAAACACTCAAAAGATAGATGTAGAATTCTAGATTCAATTGTATTAGAAATAGATAGTCATATAAGATTTACAATGTCTGAATGACTCTTAGCTTCATTGATCAAATTACAGAAAACTTACAAGCTTTACAGATACAGTAAGGAAGTAGGATGTTCCACATGTTCCTTATTGCAGACATAGGCAACCTCCTTCTACTTCTAAATTAAAAGGTCCCTTTATTCTAAATGCTATGTTTTACAAATCTCTGCTGCTATAAATCTCTGCATAGCCCCTGTGTAAAGTATTACAATGTAAAAGCGGCAATATATAGTTATGACCATCCCCAATACAGCTCAAAACCCTAGTTAAGAAATGGTTCAAACCTCTAGTAATAGCATTAAATGTTGGAGAACAAGTCTCGCAAAAATATCTCTGAGCAACATACATTAAATCTGGGTGCAATATTGCCCTTCTGGAAACCCTAATAGCTCAAAATGTCCTTCATTGTCTATTGTAATAATTTTTCCATTTGCATTTTGTCTTCATCATTCAAAGCCTTAACTTCTTGCGCCCTCTCCTTATCTCCTTTTGCTTCCTCCGAGATCCGATTTCCTCTTCTGTGATGTCATCACCATCAAGTTCCACCTTCTTCATACCTGTAAACCTGCAAAATAGACAAAAAAATAGATTAGAAATATATCAAGTTGCTTCATCAATTTATTACCTGGTCAGAATGTTCGATGGGCACTAGTTGCAGTAATCAATGTGCTACCAATCAATATTTAGTTGTAGTATTGGCACGTTGAATCTTTCCTCTAATCGGCTTTGTATATCCTCACCATCGACATGACCTACTTAGTCAGGTCGATTAATAAATTTCCTGCCGATTTTACATTTCTGGCCGATGTCCCTTCTATCGGCATTCATTTCTCTTTATCGGCATGAGTGACACTGGTCGGATCGAGTCCAAATTTTCACATCGATCGCCTTTGTTTGGCCGATATAGCCTTATTCGGCTTGTGTTTCTTCTTCCTATTAGCATGATTTTCATTCATTGGCACGGGCTTAATGTTTCATTCTAATTGCCCATGTTTGGCCTAAATAGCCTTTATGGCTAAGTCATTCTTTTCTATCAGCTTAAACATCTTCTATCAGCGTGGAAAGGAAAACTTCCATTGATCACCTATTTACTGCCAATGCCTTGTTCAACTCCTTGTATATCATTCCTCTACATTGGCCCCATCGGGCAGACCAAGACCTTTGACAAGAAAAACCCATCAAAATTCAATGGCCAACATCCCGCCAAACTCCACTCTTCCATTGCTAAAACATCCAACAGTCGACGTGACCATTCCATCAAAATCTGATAGTTCAAACTATACCGATCACCTTTCCATCGGCAAAACATAAGACTATCGGCGAGGCAAATCCAAACTCCACCGATACCAAAAGTTACATTGATAGCAATATACATGCAAACTCTTTTGTATGTGCATTGGACGTAATACATTGCATTAACTAGATTTTAAACTTCTTCCAAGTTTTGACCTGTATGTATAAAAGGGAATGTATGTTTCGAAATAGACATACAAGGCATTAAATATACAAGCATTTAACTTCATTTCATAGTATTTTGGTTCCGGCGCTTGTATATTGTGAGATGCATCTTGGCTTGTGTGTTTCAAAACATACAAAGTGCGAACATACAAAGGATTAACTCTCTCTAACTTTCCTTCGCGTCTGTGGCTTGCATATCGTGCTTTGTATATCTTTAATATACAATGCATAAAATATACAATGACTTAACTGTCTTCAATAACTTCTTGGGTCCGCAGAAATGTATATAATGCAATGTATATCCCCAATACATACATACAAAGCACTGAAAAAATATAATGATTTAACATTGTTTAGTAACCTTTTTCAGGTCCGCGGCCTTGTATGTAACGCTTGTATATTGTCTTGTATGTTTCGACCTACCAAACATACAAATGTGAGATACATGCAATGGATTTTAAACATTTATCCATTTCAACACTAAACTATTTCGGGTCCACCTTGTATGTATACATACAACCTTTAATAAAACGCATACAAGGAAAAGGACATACAATTGACTTAGTATATGAAAGCGATATACAAAGGAGATTGTATATGCAACATGCAAGTGACCCAACATGCAAACAACCTTGTATATGAACCCGATTGCAAATGGGACTAAGTATAAAAACGACCCTTGCACATACAAATGACCTTGTATATGGACAGCGATATACAAAGGTCTTTGTATACAAGTGAACTCGCATACAAAGGGCCTTGTATATGCAACCTGATATACAAACAAACTTGTATGTACAAATAGCAAACCCTTCCCTCTTGTACATTTTACCAAAATGCTCATAACTTGCAAAATATGGCAAATTTTAACATGGTTCAAAAAGCAACCCTAGCTCATTTTTGACCAAGAATCCAACCATACTATGCCCTGGTACTAGAATGCAGTTTTTTCTCTAATTTTAACAAAGTTTACAGTTTTCACTCCTTCTTTTTCCCTTTACCACCAAATAGACCCACACAAAAAAATGAAAATAAAGCCACAACAAGGGTCCTCATTTTGCTAAGGAGTAAAATGAGGCATGTTGTGAACATCACAACAGTTTCCCTCATGTCAAGAATTAAACATCCTTTCATAATATCATAGTAGTCTAGGAAAATAACACCAGGATTATTAAGAAGACTACTTTAACTAGCAAACTTGCATGTCTGCATAAGGTGCTGACAATTGAAAGTGCCCAACTATTAGAGTTAAGCTAGGAGATAAATTCATCCAACATATACATTTGTTTCCATTAAATCTCCCATTGACTCTATAACCCAATAAGATAGGCACTAGTCATACCCATTTAATTTTAGAATTTCACAAAATCCTATTCAAACGATCATATCTAAGACCTTAATATTAGGAGTAAGAACATTTAACTTTTAATCTACTTCACACCTATTTTCCACCATGAAAGATATGAAAAAATTTGCATTAGTTGTGAAAGGTATACCCACCTAGGTCTAGGAGAAGCTAAAGTGAAGAAGGTATTATCCTTGTGCATGTTAGCCAAGAGCGTAAAGAGAGCTTGGCAACATCTTAAGGTGTAAAAACATGTGTTTATAACACCTCCATCCTTGCATCTAGACCTACTTCCCCCTTTTCATGGCAATCTAGTACAAAGGATGCACAAATTGCAATCAAATGACATCCCAACATAACCCAAAATCATAAAAAATCAAATATTCGAAAATAAAAAAAATCAAATATTCCCAAAATCAAAAAAATACAAATATCCAACAAAATCCAAGTAATAAAATCATTCCACACTATGTCATCCAAATCACTTCTTCTAATCAATCCAATCACCAAACACACTCAACTCAATGAATCCAATCATCAAGACAATTCAAGTCTTCAAGTCCATTCAATACAATCAATTTCGTCAAATCAAATCATTCATTCACAATCAATCAAATCAATCCAAACAATGATGTAAAAGCAAGTCATTATCAATCCATACCAATCAAGTTAATCAATCAAGTCAAACTTATCCAATCACATTCTTGGTCTTGATCCTAATCTTGTCATAAATCAAATCAATCAATCAATCATCATCAATGTGATATATCATTCTTGCATCTTTGTGTGCATCTAGGGATATATCGTTCCCTACAATGACAACACTAACATCATCAATCAATCGATTAATCATTGGTTTACAGCTTGACAGGGGCAATACCTTTTATTTTTTATAAGTATACTTTGTTACGCTTATTTTTTGGAGTGGATACTTAAAGCATCATTACCTAGCATCCCGTCAACATCTCATATCATCAAACATTCAATCAATCTCATCAATCCATACTCTATTTAATCCATATACCTTCATCATTACCATCAAAACATTGTAATAACTACATCTCATCTCTATCCTTAAGTGCCTTGATCTGATGGATACAAGGTATGTAGACAGTTTGGAATAGAAAGGAAGTATCCAGACTCAGGCACAAGTGATACACCTCTTCGATCTTTCATCCTTCATCTAACCTTCACTAATCATCATTTTCATCCCTCTCATTTTCTTCAATCATCTATCTCCCACATCATCAATAAACACCTAAAACTGCATATCATCACTTTCATCATCATCGTACTATGATTTGATCCTGTGGATACAGGGTATGTAGGTAGTCTGGAATATGAAGGAAGTATCTAGTACACAAGCACATATGCTTCATTCTTCCATCTTCTATCTCATTTTGAGTACCTCAAGCATAAAGCAAACTACGCATGTCTTGATAGCTCAAGAACTCATCAAATCAAAGGTTAACAAAGCTATTTGTCTGCATTTCTTTAGCCAACATTTTCTATATCAATCCAACATCTCAGCCTTCAACATGATATATCATTCCTCACAACAAGGTGCTATCTAATCTATCCACAAACACCCTTTTTTGGCAGGAGAACATGATGGTTGTGTCATTTTTTTCTTTTGGATTTATCTTTTGTCTCTTTCTAATACCTAGTCAAGACTGCCCTGATTTCTCATATCCTGGTATGTCGTGATGAAGTATGGCCTAGAGCATAGTCATTTGCTTTCTACTTAGGAGAAAATTAGATTTGTTAATGTTTAGTGTTTGATGTTTAAATCCTCATTTCCACTTTACATTCAAGGATCTAGGTACAAGTGGTGAGCACTATCATACCCTAGGTCACTATGAGATATAGGGAAACATGGATTAGGGAATTTAATTATCAATTTCTCTTCTTTTATGCTCAATTGACCATTAAGCCTTAATTATGCAAATATAGTAATAAACTAATGAATAACAAAAAGTGCTCTTGCAGATGGAAGTAAAATAGCAAATCACAGAATACCTATTTTTAGAGTTTTGAAGCGGAACAGTTAGGTACACTGGCGTAGGTGCCCAAGTCCAAGGTACCAATTTCTTTGTAGGATCCAAACCTCTTTCCGACACTAATCAGCCCTGTAACTTCTATTTTTAGAAATTCATCTTCAGAGGACACTAGAGTGAGCACGCCCAAGTCTTGGAAATGCTCCGATGTCCTACTTCTCTTCAAATCCTGAATCCTTGATGCCTACCAATCCTTCCTGCAACTTCACTTTTCCTGAATATGACACCTATAACTTGCAATCACAAGATTTGGTTTGGGGGTTGTGGTGTTTAGAGGCTTGCCTTAGTCAATCCTTGGAGGACACTTAAGTCTCCTAACACCATTCTCAGATAGAGAGTGAATTCCCTTTTGAGGCAGAGGTAAAAATTAAAGGAATTGATAATGAAAACACAACATAATGTCACCTTTTAGTGAAGATATCATGGGAGGAACATGCTCTTCATTCCATGATGAAATTGATGCTCAAATCTACAAATACAAACACATAAACCACACAAGTCTACTCTTGCAATGCAATGAAAGCCTTGAATCACCTTGAGAACACAATAGCTTACTAGTAATCATCTAGTTGAAATCCAGTTTACAAATGAATGCCTAAACATGCTTTTATATGTAACTACAAACTATCTAGCCAAGATTTTCATAATTCAAACTTATCATGTCGGCAAAGGACCCAAATAATGGTCATAAACTAACACCCAAAAATTAGGTCTGCCCTAAAATATGGTAGGACTAGGGCACAGGCTTCCAAGTCCTCCCCCCTATTTTGGGTAGGGTACAGCTCAATGGGTCCTCCTAGGTCCCATTTGTCATGTTACCTAGGGATCATTCCATCGAGATGCCAAATTATGAAATAAGATATCCTAAATACATGCAAATGACCCAGGAGCTAAACCTTAAGAGGGAAAAGCCCCCAAGGGGACATTTTCTAACGTTACATTTAGCCCCCACTTTAATGTATGTATAAACATGAGGCCAATACATGCATTAAAGTAAGTTTACAAACACAACAAACACACCAAGCACAGAGAAGACACACCAATCACATATAAAACAGTAACAGGCACACAAAATGTAGAGAAGACAGTTATAGTCATGTAGAACACGGAGAAGATAATCAATGCATAGAAGACACATTAATGCATGGAAGACATGAATGATTTCTTTTCTTTTCTTTTTCTCATATATATGAAATGCAAATGCAAGTACTGGAAAGTAAACAAACCTCCCATAATACATGATGCACTCATCGTGCAGGTCTTTGTATATATGGGGCAACACACATGCAAGACATGCAAAACCTCCCAAAATGCATATTGCATATGGGGCAACAGACACGCCAAACACACATACCTGAAGACACAGAGAGAACATGGTAGACAAGTGATGGAGTGTACCTATTCCTAGGTCCAACACCATCTCAGGCACATTACAGGCACACACCAATGATTAGGATTCACCACAACAATCATCGAAGACACACTTAAGGGTTGAGTTAGTCATAGAACTACTCCCCACCTCCATAGAGGACTTTTGAAAATGCAACCCCACCCACATCACAAAGATGCCTTACAGTGAAAAGGAAGCATGGCATACAACCCCACCTGTGTCATAGAGATGCCTTATGGTGAATAGGAGGTATGAGCTCAAAAGTATACAACCCCATGAGCATCATGGAGATGCCTTATGGTGAAAAGGAGGTATACGCAATAGATTTCAAGATAAATTGATTGATTGATTGCAAAAAACTCAGGATGTAGGAAGTACTCATCACACTAGTCTGCACTTGAGGACAAGCACATAGCTAACATCTATAATAGATAGCTTACCTTATATATGCCCCCATCTTAAGGTGGTTGATATCATGCATCGATATCAAGCATGTTATGGTAAGAAGAAAATACACAAGGGAACACAAGATTTTACAAAGCCCATGCCCCCCGGAGGTGACATGTACTTTACGATCACCAAATCTTCGCACAAACACATCCCTACAAGAAACATGTTAGTGTCTATAATCATGATAAACAACAACATCAATGCATATGAAATCTTAGGTATGTAAGATTCAAGATAGGTAAAGTACATGGAGCAGTAGTATTGTTATGAATTGTATATGAGATAGAACACCATCAAAATCACTACACAGAAAGCACGAGTGCTTCCACTAGCCAAGCATGGGATATAATATACAACCCCATTGTCATATTAGGAACTAAGTCCAATTTTTGATTTCTTGCAAAAGGGATACTAGGTCTGCATCAATATACATGTTTGTCATCATCCACCCACTAGAAGGAAAACTAGAGGAAGGGAAAAAATAAATAAGAGAGGAGAAACAACTATCTTAGGGATACCCACATAGGAGGGTGCCCCCAGTGTCACCAACCACAACACTATGTCTGTAAGACACAACACATAACCATGAAATCAGAGAGAGAGGCAATTTAGAAGAATGATTATACAAATTGAAGGTCACAACAGAGGCGGTCTCCTTGTATCTTGGACCTTACAAGAGAATCAAGAGTCATCCTAGGAGGCCTAAACAATACATAACACATCACGGGCGAAGCACATCACGAGAGAGGTGAAGGGTTAGAGATACTTACCTATTAGGGTACCATTGTTAAGAACATACATATCTATCATGTTGTTTTGATCTTGTTGAATTAACATTAAGTTTAGGGCGATGGGAAGCTTTCTTTTATTTAAAAGGATTATATCCAATGCCACTTGAGTAATGTGTTGAAGCAGATTCTATAGGTACTTGAATCCCTTGTTGATTTACACCACATCCCTTACCTACATATTCACAATTGTTATAAAGGATCTTAAATCCTCGACCATGAAGGGATGTCATTTCCTTAGAAGATGGTGAAGCCTCATAGGTCTTGTAATTTGTGGTATAAGTGAGAATATTGTTTTTATTTCCAACCAAGGAGACCTTAGGTTTCTTAGGTGCTTCAAAAGAGTGCTTAGGTGAGATTGACACAACTTTTGATTTGTCAAGGCTATTAATTTTATATTCCCCTATACTGCAAGGATTAAAATCTAATGAGCTCCAATTATCACCAAAGAGTGCATTCGATGGTATAGAATCTTTCACAACATCATTCATGGCTAGAGGCTTTGATGAATTAGCTTGTAAATTGTTTAAGCTCATATGATTGTAAACTACTTTTTGTGCTTCAATATGTAAACAGTTATCTAGTTCAGGATCAGCATGAATAGTATGAAGTTTACCATTGAATTGATTTTGATTGAACGATGCAAGGTGGAAGGGACTGCCCCCAATGCATGAATCCAAGGTCTACCAAGAATCGTGTTGTAAGATAAATAACTAGGCATGACATGAATTAGGGTAGACATGATCACAGGTCCCACTTGTATAGGTAAAGTTATAGTACCTATTGATTGTCGTCCAACATTGTCAAAACCATGGATACTTAACAGTTCTAGCTTGATGGCAAATGTATCAACTTTAATCTTATGTAATAAGTCAATGCCACAAACATTAAGAGTTGATCCATTATCAATCATAACTCATTTTACCAATGTTCTATTTATTGATAAAGATTATAAGAGGATAATATTGGTTTTGAATTCAATTCATAGTAATTCATGTGGTTGAAAGATAATATCCATTTTTGTCGCATTCATACTATCCAATACGGCTACTAAATCATTAGGCTTAACAGTAGGTAGTACAATCACCTTCTATAAAGCTTCTTGGAGAATTCCATTGTATGTAGGTGATGTTTGTATTAAATCCCAAAGAGAGATCTTAGCTAGAGTGGCGCGAAGCTATTTGACAAGATCATACTCTTGACCACTTTTATGAGTAAGAAGAGGTGGTTGAGGGAGCATAGGTTGAGAACATGGAAGAGAGACAGGCACATGCGGTGCTTGGTTACTTTGCTTGTTATTACAGGTATTGTATGTGTGAGAAATCACATTGTGGTGTGGTTGTTGTAACACATTTTGAACACCTTGAACCATAATCACCAGCTTTAAGCAAGAAGGTGCATTAGGTGGCCCCCGCACAACCATCTTAGGAATAGTGCTACCAATTCTATTGATAAGTATCAAATTAACATTGTTTCCCTCTTGATTGTACCTAACATCCATCCCTAAAGTATTTAATGTGAGAGACCTTTTCTCATCCACTAATGCTACATCTTGTCTAGGGAGAGCAGTGGGATGAGAGGAAGGTACATCATCATCATCATACTCTATGGTGGAAAAAGGCTTTTCACTTTTATCTTTCTCATGAGTATTCCTAGAGATGAATTTAGTTAAATCTTCTAATATCAAAGGATATGCTCCTATGAATAGAGTGAAGATACTAAAATCATGTGTATAAAAAAGTAATTGCAACTCATATGTAGAACATATAGAAGCATCAATACCACTTATATAAGCTATGTGTTCTAGAATATGAGGATTCTCATTAGTGAAATTAGAGAAATTTTCAAAATCTAGGATATACTCATGCCAATATTTTAGAGATGAATAACATGAAGATGCCATAATGAAATGTAAAATCTAATTTTAACAATTTTCCAAGAGTATGCAAATCTAAGCTGCAATAGACAAACACATGAACCGACTAAATATCTAGCTCTAATATGAATTGTAGAACTATTTGCCGTACACACATGCAGGAAGCTAACAGAAATGTTCATCTTTATCAATGCGCACTATTATATTCATCTTCAAAACATACAGATTACAGAGATTTAAGCTATATAGCTTTCTTGCTGTTATTGACATTACATGGACTTTGACTCTTACAGACTATTACAAACTTACGAAATTACTATTCTAGAGACTTCTTGGACTCAATTCTTCTTGCTAGACTTCACTCACTAAGAATTGCCTAAG
The DNA here is from genome assembly GCA_027924645.1 of Cunninghamia lanceolata. Lineage (NCBI taxonomy): Eukaryota > Viridiplantae > Streptophyta > Pinopsida > Cupressales > Cupressaceae > Cunninghamia > Cunninghamia lanceolata. The sequence continues at coordinate 18,340,072 of BSBN01000391.1, forward strand.
GAATGCAGGCGGCCCTGGCACCCTTTTATAGGGAAGCGAGAGCAGATCTTTTCACCCTGACCTCATAATTCTTTGAGTTCCGCCACGGAGAAGATGACATGAAGCGAATCTTATCCGGAGAGCATCCCAAGAAGGTGGGACCCAATTGCTCGTGAACGAGATAAGATCAAGAAGACCGACATAAACAGGACGTTCCTTTTGGGCCCAAGAGGAATAACTTGGCCTTTCGATAAGGTTGAAAGGTAACCCCTTTACAACGTGGTAGGGTCCACGCCTTATCTTTAGTCACGCGGAGATAAGATTCCACGATAAGTGACAAGCCCACTTATTAGCTAAGAACCCATGCTATCGGTGTCAAGGTCATTATTATGGAACCAAGCACACCTTTCACAAAATGCTTTATCTGGGTGATTACACTGTGGCTGAGCTGGAGGGACCCTGGGGTCGTCTTCGGAATGATCTTTACAATTATAGCAGGTCTGTGTCGAAGCATGAGGCACACAGCCTGTCATCAACTGGGGCGAGCCTTCTTTCCACATTATTGTCATGACCTTTAATTTGTAAGGGCCATAGATACCTCGTGTCATGGATAGTGGGGTAGCTTCATTCATACGATAGGTCTTCACATGGATCCAGATAGGAACTTGATGGGCATAGAAATATCGAAGCCTATTTTTCACAGTCCAATTTTCAAAGACTGACTCAGGACCACAAGGACCGTAGTGCTGAGCTAGGTATCGATTGATAGGTGTTTCTTCTGCAGAATTAAAAGTTAATCTGAAGATACAACCTGTGTATGCCGTTGTATTCTAGAAATTTAAATTCTCCGCCGGAGGATATGGACCTGCAAACATATCTCTGATGAGATCTTTACCTTCTTCAAAATTAAGCCATTCCTCTGGTTTACCTATTTCTGGATTATTGAATTGTAGAGGCAGACTGAAATCCCCACACCAGTTATTAAGAATATGTCCAATATCTGGATCTACTGGTTTTGCTTCAGCATTGAAATGAAAGAAAGGGGTTTCAGACCAAATACCTGGAGTTGTTAGTATCAACTTGGCCTTCAACATTTTATACCTATCATATAAGAAATCATTCGCCATTCTGAAATTATGAAGATCCCTTCTTGGAAAGGGATTAGTGCTCCACTCAGTTCTACTGAGTTCATGCCATCTTGTTTCTCTAATTCTGATGTGCATGACTCTGATTTTACCTTTTACCTGTCGTTGCGTTGCAGTATCCTTCTGAGACTCTGGGTCAACATGTCCTTCTCGGGATACAAAATCAGCTACAATATTTTCAGCTCCTGGAATATGCACACAATCAAATTCATAAGTACATAGAAGCTGTGCCCACCTTAACAATCTTCCTCTAACTACCTTGTTACGTGACTCCTTCTTAAAAAATCCTCTGAGGTTTTGCAAGTCACTTTTCAACAGAAACCTTTTGTCAGCAATAAACATTTGAAAAGCTTGAAAGGTGTTTACTACTGCAAGTATTTCCTTATGGGTACTATGGTAGTCTTTTTCTGAAGCATGAAAACTTCCAGAAGCAGTTCTTACAATTTTCCCCTTATCCTTGGGATCATACTGTTCTGTTTTCTGTTCTCTTAAAACTCCTGCCCATGCGAATTCACTCGCATCAGTTTCAACTATTTTATATCCTGGGCCTGGTAACTTCAATGTAGGAAGTTTAGCACACTTATCCTTAATATTTTGGATCAACCTATCATGATAGGGAGTCCAAGGTGGTGGTTTCTTGCCTAAAAGCTTGTTCAACTCAAGGCGATCTTCAGCTAATTTATAATAAAATCCAGAGATATAGTTTACTAAACCCAAAAACCTCTGTAATTCTTTTACATTTGTGACAGGCAAATTTCTGATTCGGGTCAAAATATGTTCCTGAACCTCCATCTCCCCCCCCTGAAGAAGCTTGATCCCTATAAAAACCAACTCTGGAACAGCAATAACAGACTTTGTGGGATTGACCGCGAGTCCATTGTGTTGGCAGATTGATAGAAATATATTGAGGTGATCAAGGTGAGACTTCATATTTTGGCTAAATACAAGAATATCATCTATATAAGGCTGTATGAACTTGGCATGAGGCCGGAAGATGATATCCATTTTTTGCTGAAAAATGGAAGGGGCAGTCTTAATTCCAAAAGGTAAAACAGTCCACTCATATAAACCTTGAGGAACAGAGAAGGCTGTTTTGTAATAATCTTCTGTTTTAAGATTTATTTGCCAATAACCTTTGGTTAAATCAAACTTTGAATAAACATGGCTGCCCTGAATTACTTGCCAAATATGGTCTTTGCTGGGAATAGGGTGTCTATGATCCACTAGACAATCATTTAGAGGCTTATAATTGACCACTAATCTTTTTTCAGGAAGCTCGACTCCTCGTTCATCTACTTTCGGAACGTACATGGCATGACATGAAAAAGGGGAGTCTGATACCTGAATCAAACCTAAGGCTTCCAACTCTTGAACTTCTTTAGCACAGATTTCTATTTCACTAGAGCTCATCAAAAAATAATTAGCTTTAGCTTTAGGTAGAAGTTCCTTACCTTCAGCATCACGTTTCAAGGGTAAGCTACAGACCAGATTACGCTGAAATTTCTTCAGGTCTTTTGTCATAACAGTTGTAGCAAAGAGTTCCTTGATCTGCTTGATTTCTTCATTCTTCTCCTTGAACTGCTGATGAAGCCAAACCTGGTTGACAGGTTTCTTTGGTTTTCCTTCCTTCTGAATTGTTGAGAAGGAAGTCGGATGATGAATCCTTGGCAACTGATATAATCCTTTAAAGGTCAGGAAGTCCTGATCCACTATGAAAGGCTGCCAATCACTAAGAGTATTGCTACCTATGACTCCGTCATAGTCCTCAACCTCATAATGAACAAACAATGTATTTTGAGGTTTCTCCTCAAATCCTAACTGGATAGGAGCAATACAAAATAAATGACTAAATGATTTTTCATTATTCCCGAAGGTAATATCAGTTTTACCTTCGCGCCATGCATCTTCTGGGAAAGCATTCTTTCTAGCAATATTCAGGTCTGCACCAGTGTCAACAAGAAAAGACAGGGGATATGCTTGAATACCTGGAAACTTAATCAGCAAGACGGCTCCCGGACAATGGGTTGTCGCCTTGGTACTCCGGAAGGAGTGCTTTGTCTGCATACCACTGAACTTGGCTCTACTACTTTGACCTTTGTGCCAAGGTTCTTCATCTTGAATGTTGATAACCTCTCTGGCAGGACTGCCTTCAAAAGCTTCGGTTGCTAGAAACTGCATGGGGTCTTCGGCTTGTTCTTTCTTTATAACAGGCAGTGGTTGACTTGTAAAAGAAGCAAATGTTTTTTCTTCACATACCAGACTTTCTTCTATGCTGGTCGTCTGGGTCTGTGGAAGCTTTACTCCAGAAACTTGATTGAATCTGTTGATGTATTGCTGGAGTTCTTTCTGAGATTCCTCTACATGCCTTTCTTCTAAATCCTTGGTCATGAGAATCTCCACTTCTTCTTGTGCTTGAGTCAACACTTTATTTAAGAACTCGAGACGATGGTGTCGCCATAGTCTCCTTGCCATACTTCCTGGGCTGGGTGCCTCCAGGATTCCCTTTTGCTCAAGAGGTGTTGTTGCAATAACAACTGATTCACTTGGGCCCGCTTCTCTGAGATTCGCCACTGAAGCTTGTGGTTTATTGTACCATGGAGATGGTCGGTAGTCATGGCTTCTGGCTGGCTTTGACTGGAACGGGGGCCTTATAGGAATAAATCCTCACCCTCTTGTCTGATATGGCCTGGGTGACTCATGGAAATCTTCCTCTTCGATTTCCTCTTCAACAATATGATATTGTGGCTGGCGGTGTTGAAATGGTAGTTCTTTTGGCCTGAGAAGATAATATTTTCTTGTCTTGAGTTCTTCAAGACGGGCTTTCAATTTCTTCCAGGTCTCGGGACCTATATTCATTTCTTTCAATTTATGCTCAATGTGCAGAATCTCACCGATCACTTGATCCAGCTCCGAGGTTACTGAACTCTTCATCATTCTGTAATAGAATGACACCTCTGAAGTATCTGAGTCAGCTTCTTCTTCTTCTTCTTCTGATTGATTTCTTGAATCAGGCTTTGCTCTCAACAGCTGTATTTTCGCCTGATCTTCACGAGAAGAATAGTATTCTTCACCTTCTTTATCTGATTCAGAATCTGAATACTCAGGACTTGAAATCACAATGTCTTCAGAATCAGAAGGATAATCATTTATATACACAAAATCATCTGTCGTGACACCAGCTCCTTTAGCTGCACGCATCTTAGCTTTTCCTTTTTTCTTATCTTTCTTCGGACACTTGTTAGCTAGATGGTCACCTTTACAGATGTAACACACCGGTTTTCTTTTGTAGCTACCTTTCTTTCTTTTGTCTTTCTTACGAAAGAATCCCTTTTTCTTTGGCTTTGCCCGATCCTTGTTCTTTTTCTTTTTATACTTTTTCTTGTATGGTTTGCAATCAACACAGTCATCATCTTTTCTTTCCAGCTGGTAACATACGGCTGCAGATAAGATTGGCTGGATCTTCTTTTTCTCTTTCCGATCCTTGACATCATTGCATATGTCAGTGTTGATCTGTTCAAGAAATTGAACTAACTGTGGGAACGTTAGTTCTTTCATATCTGTTTTTTCATGCAACAGATTTTCTAGGACTTTCCTATGATAATAGGAACCAATAGGATCACCAAAACTTTTAAGAAAAGTAGTATACATAAATTCATGATCCTGTTCTTTGCCTGAGAAATAAAAATGCTCATACTATTTTTTACAATAAGATTTAAAATTTCTCAGATCTTTGCATTTTCCTTTCATGAATTTTTGGTAAGAAAGTTGTTCCAAAACATCGCGCTTTCCTACAAACATTCTTGCCAATTGTGCACAGACTTGATCTGTGCCACTATCCAACAGGGTTTCCCTGAAGTCATTATCTAATTTATCCCAAACAATCCTGGCCATTCCTGTCATGGAATTTAAAGCTTGTTTAATTACTTCTTTCTCATCAGCATCAGGATTGGTTGATATATAGTTCGTGATCCATGCTCTCATTGCATCCACACCTCTTGCATTTTCTACTTCTTCAAATTTATCAAAATTAACCAAGGGTGGGGTGTCAGCTTTAAAAGTCTGAATATTTTTAAATGGATCAGAACCTGGATAGGGAAATGCACCGTTCCCCCGGGCCATTAACACAGTCCCCTGAGGTGGAGGTATAGGAGCTGCAGAAACCTGTGAAGGTGGCAGAGACTCCGCTGGAGGTGGCTGGGTTGGTAGCAGTTGACCACTAGCAGGGTCATATCTTAGTGAGTCTGATGTTCTAGGAACTTGAACTTGAAATTTCAGACCTCCACTATATTGAGCTGCTAAGTATGTACTGGCACTATTAGGAAAACTTTTAAAAGGTGCATGCTTGGCAGTTTGACTATTAATTCTGTTGAGGGATATATGAAGAGAATTCGCCTCAGCAGAAATAGCCTCACGAGTCTCTTGAGACTCTATCTTCAATGTTTCAGAAATCTTTAACTGAGAAGTAGTGAGAAAACTAATCTCCTCAGAAATTTCTTGCAATCTCTGTCCAGTATGTCGCATCTGAACATTAGTTGTACCCAGTTGAGAATTGATAACTTCAAAATCAGATTTCATTTCTTGTTGGACTTTCAACAACAAGTCTCTCTGTCTTTCCATAGCTGCTTCTCTTTCAATTTTCCAGTATTCAACTTTTCTCTTAAAATCATCATACTGAACTTTTAATGCTTCTAATTCAGTTCCTACCTTAGTAGTCCATTCCTGATTAAGCCTCTGCTCAATCTTTTCTAAGGTGGCAATAGCAGTATGATTATTAGAATGAATACTTTGAAAATGTTTTTCATATTTTATGGCTTCAAGATCGTCATTAATCCTACGATCTTCTTGGAGCAGCAAAGATTTACGGAGACATAAATTTGTCCAATTAAGTAAATAACTCTGACTAGGAGCATTATCTCCTAGAGGTAAGACATGTAGAGGCCAACATTTTGCTTTGAATCTTCCTATGGTATCTAACATAAGGAAATCATGAAAAGGCGGTATTCATCCTGGTATGGTATTGGCACCTCCGGGGTTATTTACTATCTGGGTATCTTTTACAGAGATTGGGGCATCTGGTAAAGCAACTTCATAATCAGCAAACATTTCTCGGGTAGTCATCATTCTAAGACTGGCACTCTTTGGTGGAAAAACAAATGAACAGGTTTCACACTAGTAGAGACCATTCTAGAGAATAGAATATTTGGAATGACTACAGGTTGGTGTACTGAGCTTATTTTGAAATGAAGCTTGCTGAGTGATAGCCGGTACTCGAAACAAATTTTCAAACCCTTGTGAGGGTTGTAACCTAACACTTTGTGTTTTGGGCAACACAGATGGAACAGGCTCATTATTATTAAATGGAACATCCCTAATTATATCCTTGGAAGGATTTGATGTTGCAGGAAAAGTAGATGTTCTGTTTGGTGGTCGAGCAGACCGTATATCAGTTGAACCAAACTTTAAGATAGCCTGATCATCTATTTCAGTCAGAGAGATCCCTTTAAGCTGAGGATTTTTCTCTACTTCAACCTCGGCTAAACTGTCTTGTTCCCATAATTCCATTACCCATTCTTTGGGCATTTGAATATCCTTATGACGCACTATCTTGGGTGCAGTCAGCTTGGTGGTATTACTTGAAGAACTCCAGATGGTGGACAAACCATCTAAACCTCTTTCTCTCGGATTCCTGGGATTAATCATTAATGGCATAACTTTATCATACAATCTGTAGTGGACAAGAAAGACCAGGGAATGATCTACTGAGTCCTTTTTCATGAATAAATTCATGGTTTTAAATTTGTACTCAAGAACATCCTTAAGATTGCCATCTAAAAGACTTACTGGATAGTCTAAAAGACAGTCTACAAACAATGGTCCTTTGGCCATGGAATCACAACCAGCACCAAGTAAGGAATGGGAAAGCTTATAGAACCTTGCATCCTTAAGCATCATTAATGCAATGATTGGTAAACCTTTTCGGTAGTGACCACAGATGCCTATCCTAATATAGGAGAGATGCATGAACTGAGGGTTCTTTTTACTCTCAAGAGCTTTGCGTTTGAATTTCTTAACAAGCTCATCAGTAAAAATATTTAATTTACCTTCGTTACCTCCTTTAACAACATGACTTAACTCGGCTACATGACAATTCAGAGTGGATTTATATCCGAACCAGTCCTTCAATCCTATAGACTTATTATTAAACATATCTACAATACTCTTAGGAATATCTCTATAAATTTCATGAGCTGGTATTTTAGGAACTTTAAATGGTTGCTCATCTATGGGAGCGACAGCATAATTATCTATATCATCTATACAGTTTCCTAAAACAGACTCTGTACTAAAACAACTTTCATTGTTGGCAAAGAAGTTAGTAAATCTAACCTCTGCGTTACGTTCTGCAGTCATGTCCGAACGACTGTTGTCCTTCGCTTGAGAATGAGAAGATAGTGAAGAAGCCATCTGCGCTCGAACTTCGCTCTAACCTGCGCTCAAAAGGTCTGATTACTGCCCTTTCTGCCCTGGGCCAATTCTGGCTTTGTCGGGACTTACGACTATCAAGGTGGCCTGAGACCATACAGGGAGTCAATAAAGGAGCTTTACAGACATTAAGGGAAGGAAGGAGTTAACGTTAGACAACAACGTAAACAACAGACAGCAATATCGTCGTCTGAGGCTCTGATACCAAATCTAAGCTGCAATAGACAAACACATGAACCGACTAAATATCTAGCTCTAATATGCAAAAATGACCTAGATGCTTTATTTTTTGTACTTTTTCTAATGCAAACGAATGAAATAAAGAATGTTTTAAGGATTTTTATCAAAGGAAGTAAATTATATGTCTGGTATCAATCCAAAACAGCAATATTATTACTCTCAACACACTCTTGATGCAAATCCAAGATAATGCCAAGTAAAAATATAGTGAAAATATGTCAAAATAGGCACTTGTTTCACCAAAACTCAATGCAAAAGAGCATAATAAAGGGTGTTGTGAGGAAAATGATGATGGATAGAAAATAATATCAGTAATAAAATCCACTTGGTGCCAAAATATAACACAACACACTTTTAGTGCCACTTAAGGTAAAACCCTAGTGAAAATATAGCAAAAATAGGCTATTTTTTATGGCTTTTCAATTCCAAGACCTAGAAAAGGGGGTGTTGTAAGGAATTTTAGGAGGTAAAGAAAATAATATCAATGATATCAGTCACCTCAATCCATAAAATTGATCACAACATGCTTGGAGTGCAAACTAGGTCAAACCCTAGGGCAAAAATAGTCAAAATGTGTAGTTTTTCGCCGAATTTTTAATACAAGAGCCCGTTAAAAGGGTGTTGTGAAATTTTTTATGAGGGGAAGAAAATGATTACCCTAATAATAGAAAATAAATGCAAAAATACTTTTCACAACACTTCTATGGTGTAAGTTTATAGAGTCCATAAGGCCAAATTTAGTGAAAATAGTTATTTTTGAAGCCCTAGGTTTGAGATCTTGGGACAAACTACTCTGCGAATGTTTTGAAGTCTTATTTATGATAGAAATTAAATACTCTAAGATCTGAAAATTATTTTCAATCTTGAACATGCGAAATGCCGATGCAAATTTAATGAAAATGCATGAAAATTTCTAGTTTTTGTTCAAATTTTCTATGCAAAAATGCAAATATTTTAAATATAAATGTAAATTTACACTAAAATGCAAGACTATAGACAAATTTTTATTTTAATGATCCTCTAAAATCAGTAGAAAAATCTGAGAAAAGATTTTCTCTACTAACCCTAGATTTTGCAATGACTAGGTCATATAAAATTGTCAAAATTTCCACAAAACCCTAGCAAATTAACCATGAAAATGCAATGCAAATTTCTGAAGTTTTGTGTTTTTATGTAGTTTATATCAAATATGTGTTAGGGTAAAATGTAGATTAATCAATTGAACAATAATAAACCCAAACATCAATAGAATAATGAAACTAAGAAAGATTGAATGAAATGAAGCAACGAATAACACAGTGCAAACCTTCCTTGAATCAAAGCTTCTATTGTTTGCCTATTAAAACCGTCGTTGTTTGTAATGAAGTTGGGCCCTCAGTGAGTGCACTCCTTTTGCTATGTTGTAGGATGTCGGTAGTAAATGGCTATGTTGATAGATATTGCTATGAAGAGGAGCTTCAAAGCAAATGGTGATCTCAAGTAGATTGTATTGGGGGTGCCAAAGGCATGCTAGGGAATTTCTGCAGAGTAACAATACAAATAACCTAGATGAATAGAATGGAGGGATGAGGCTTCTTTTATAGACTCAAAAGAATGAAGATCAATGGTTGAGGAGAAGTATGATGATCAATGGCTGAGAATGGTTGAGGAATGTGCAACCAGTAGGAATAGGACAAGTGTCCCACCTCCATCATGAAAGAGGGGATTTGACAAAATTGATTGGAGAGTTAACTCCATTGACTGACAAGTTAACAAACTTGATTAGTCAGTTAGAAGAATGGATTGAGGGATTGACTGAATTGATTGATCGGTTACCTGAATAGATTAAGGAGTTGACAGAATTGATTGGTTAGTTAATAGTTTTGATTGAGAAGTTAACTAATTTTGATTTAGAGAAGAAATAGGACATGTGGGTGAGGGAATATTAGGTAAATAAATATTTAAAATATTTAATTACATGTGCAACACGGTGAGGTGGAAAAGGTGAAGTGGAAAGGTGAGTTGGAAAGGGGAGGTAGATTTTTTGAAAGTAGAACTCAGGATAAAGGGATTTATGAACAATTAAATAATTTAGGATTATTTAATTGTGTGAGACATTAGAAGAATTTTAGGGAATTTAATTAAATAAATTGATTTTATTTAATTATGGGATAGTGAATTGATTAAATAAATTTAGAATATTATTTAATTGATAGAAGAAAGGAATACATATTTAGAATATTTATTTAGAATGAATCATGTCATTTTTAGGTGCATACATTTTGCCCCTCTTTGATGCAATGTAGTTTAGAGCGTTGCTTCAAAGAAATCGATAGTCTGGTAGTGATACATGCCCCAGTTTACCCCTGGTATAAGTTTAATGATGATAGGATGCCCCCTTGGCAGATTGGACGGGAAAAGGTAAAAGGTGTGAGTCAGACAATCTCACGAAGACAAAGGGTATAGGTTAGGTTTGAAGAAAAAGGATGCGTTTCAGAGAAACTGGAAGAAAATCAGAAGAAAAATAGGTGTGGGAAGTAGTCACAGTCATCACCTAGCCAGATTTAGGGTTTGCAAGCTATATATAGGAGCTGGGTCCACAAGAGAATTCATTTGCACACTTGTCTTGGTTTGATTTGCTTTGGAGAGCTTTAGAGTAGTCAGAGCATAGAGCAGTCAGCATGAGGATGGATATTCCACTCGAGGAGCATTGATTCGAGTGTGTTCGTCGGTTCGACTAGCCAGCAGAGGCAGGACCCCCGGCATGTGTTCCAAAAAATTTCCCCTTGGGTTGAGTTAGGGTGTCATAAATGCTAGGGAAAAATTAGGCAAATAGATGCGCTGAACTGTAGAACGGTGCATATGCTACGTGAAACAGAGCATGTGTCATTTTGCGGTGCATATGCTGATTTTAGCAATGCATGCATGAAAGCTGCGCATTTGTGAATTTTGGCAGTGCATATGCAATTCTGCGGTGCATTTTCCAAATGTAGCAGTGCATACATAGGAGTTGCGCATACATAGAATATAATGGCACATTTGTGATTCTACGGCGCATTTGCTGAATTTAGTGGCGCATTTGCCAGAAGCAGCGCATGTGTCAAGAAGTGGCACTTTTACCACCTGTAGTGGTGCATTTGTTTTAGATAGTAGATTACTTAGCAAAATTGACTCGATTGGCATCCTGTTTGACATGTCAATCGATGAGCTATCTCCGAGATTGCAGGAATCTAGTCAAGAGATGTAGTGTGCTATTTTGATCAATTTGAAATGCTAAGGTAGTTGATATAGTTCAGTAGATATGTTGAATATGGTACTTGTAGTTTTGGGATTGACGCCTTGCTTTGCATGCTTTGCAGGAGGATATACGAGATACACTTCAGTTGAGGGAGATGTTCCCTACGCCTATGCTGCAAAGATACATGCTGATGGAGATAGATAGAGAGGCAGTTGGCGCTATGGGACTTGACTACGTATGCTTTATGCCCGAGGTTTAGGCGAACCACAGATTACTTACTGCTGCCATGGAGAGATTCCATAGTGAGGATGGGACTTTCCATTTCCCTACTAGAGAGATGACTATGACCTTGGAGGACGTGTACAAGATACTTCACTTGCCGATTCAGGGTGAGCTGGTGGAGTACGACGTGTAGAGAGATGCGGGACTCACCGAGTGTAGGCGAGTGTTCGATGACCCCGAGCTGGTTGGATAGGTCATTCCTTGGCATGATATTTATGACTGCTATGACTACTTCCCTAGAATTGTGGCAAGATCGATAGGAGGCATGGTATGCCCCGACAGGGGATCGCACAAGTTCCCCATGGGATGGGGTAGGATCATGGAGTGGATGGTGACAGAGGGCACCTGATATGCATGGGGTGTTTGTGTACTAGCTCACCTATATCATGACATGCATCAGGTAGTGTACCATCATAGCACGAGTCTATCAGCTGGGGTATCACTATTATAGTTCTAACTTTGAGAGCACATAGTGGTGACTAGGCTGATATGTGTGTTTACGAGAAAGCGAGGGGAGCCATATAATTATGGTTATGCAGGAGTGATTTCCCAGCACAGGCTGGGGAAGTTGGAGTATTGGAGACACACTTTGGATGGGGTACATGTGGTCATCTGGTGACCATATTTGGATTGTGAGCCATGGGATGATGAGAGAGATGAGCTGCCGTATTACTTTCAGACAAGGTGGTTGATAGGGCAGACCTGTCATATACTGGAGAGGCAGATGGTAGGCCAGGTACTGAGGTAGTTTGGGCAGAGACAGGGTATGCCATAGGGGTAGGCTTAGTTTGCCAAGACACATGCTGAGAGGTACAAGTGGGGGCCAATGGCGTCATATGAGGAGGCCCTGGTAGAGTTTCAACAGACGCCATATGTTGCCTAGGATATGAGGAGTACGATCGCAGATGCAGGGGTGACATAGGATTATGAGGACTAGTTTACTGCACACCCTTTTCTGAGATACTCAGGACATGGGGTGCTGGTGCCTCGCATAGATGAGGCAGACTCAGATGACAAGGGCCAGGTGGGCCAGAGGAGGAGGAGGTGGAGGAGAGGAGGACAAGGGGGTGGTAGAGATGGAGGAGATGATGGGGATGACAGGGATGATGGAGGCCGACCCTGACAGAGGAGGAGAGGCAGGGAGGAGTATCCCAAGCTGAGTAGGTAGTACCATCATAGGTTACATAGCAGCAGGTACCACAGCAAGCACAGATGCCGCCACCCCAGCAGGTGCCCCAGCCACAGGGGCCAGGACAGGTAGAGGCATCACAGGGGCTAGTGTAGGTAGATGTTTATGAGAGGACCATAGCCAGCCTAAGAGGACAGGTGAGAGAGCTGCGGGCACAGCTCCGAAGGGTGGATGGTCAGCAGGAGACTGACACAATAGTGATTGCAGGGTTGACCTAAGAGAGGGATATGGCAGACGCACAGGTACGCATTATCTGCATAGAGTGGGACACTGTAGTGGCAGCTCTGGGGACAGATGCAGCTAGCACCATTTTGGTTGGACAGGTGTACCAGGCACAGGCACAGACGTAGCTGGCACAGGTGCAAGTGCAGTACTATCGGGGCTTGTATCATGGGGCAGTGCCAGAGAGCCAGAGGGCTTTGAGCTACAGGAGTCAGTTTGGAGCTTCCTAGAGAGCAGGTCCATCATGGTTAGGGGCCTCTGTGATGGGCCCACGGTAGCCAAGGGTTAGTGGAGGAGATCCCAGTGGGAGAAGTGGTTCCCAACAGCAGGGATAGACTTGTACCACACTTGTATATATTGAGACATGTATCACCATCCCATTGGGGTGTTTTTATTGTATATGACACTGATTCAGAGATGGACGTTATGATATTATACATTTGGACCTCTTTTTATGATGTGTATATATGATGATGCATCTTGTGATTCATTCTATATGTTGTGAGACTATGATTCCCTTCTATTGTATGATGCAAGGTATGTACAGACTTAGATGTTCTATCTGATGCTATATGAGATGCTTATCTATTGCAGCTTTTGATATGATGCTATGTGATGTCTATGTAATCTACTACATTTTTTTAAAAATGAGTGTTTGATCTGATATGTTTCAAATGTATACAAATGCAACATGATGTCTATATGATTATGCAAATTTTATATGATGCACTTAGCTATGTTTTGATTTCTTTGTTGTTGATACTATGTGATGATGATATATGGATGACCTAATGCATTTTGTTATGTATGCAACTAATTTAATCATGTTCATGACTATCTCAAATGTGATATGATATGCACCTATATGCTCTATTCTGGTGATGTCCAAATGTACTCTATCGACACAAGAATGACAGAATGATAGATAGAAGAATTGTCTTGAAAGAATGATTTGATTAGAAAGACTTAGAAGCTTTATTTGATACTGTTACTCTGCATAGTTTAGGTATTGTTTATTATATGGGATATGGATGCATGGATGTGTATATGGATATATAATGGATGCTTTGTTTTTTTGGAGTGTTTTATTTGATCATTGGGCAATTTATTTTTGGTACTTTTCCTGAAATGTTGTAAGTTAATACAAGCATCTAGGTATAATTGAACTAAGATGACCTGAGTACTGTTTACATGGATTTGGATTTAGCAAGTTAATACAAGCATCTAGTCAAAGTTGACTCTAGATGACCTGAGTACTTCTTGCATGTCAACAAACAAGGATTGCCCCTGTTCATGTTAGACCTTTGATGTCCTCGGTGATCTTTTGGCCGATCATGTCCTTAGACAAGGTTGCACATTATTGCAGGTTAATCCACAGATAGCAAACAAAGAAAATGATCATGCCCCCATCATAGCATCTCTAGCTTTTGGCATCCTCAAGTAGCATAGAAAGGCATGATAGCAAAAACCAAGACTCGACATGTTAACCATGTTTCTAATCCACAAAACATATTTGCGTTTAGATGTGTTTATTTCTTGCCATAATTTGAGTAAAATCATTTAGAAGGCCTTGGGTACTTTGCTTTGCTTTTGGATAGGTTAAACTGCGTAGAGTCTAGATTTCTTCTTGAAGCACGGGTTTTGCTTGCACTTGCTTGCTTGGTGAGAAGATTTTCACAATTTTTAGTGGGGAGACGGACCCTAAGTGACTGACCTAGTGCCTCGGGGGTGCATTGCTAAATGGCCTTGCCTACGTGTCGATGCAGAGGCAACGTAGTTTGGGGTAAACCCTAACAAACCTAAGACCTAGGCGAAAGAAAGTGGAGACAGACTCAGATGGTTAGAAGGGCTAGATATGGAATGGATGGGACAATAAAATCTACTTGAGATCACCATTTGCTTTGAAGCTCCTCTTCATAGCAATATCTATCAGCACAACCATTTACGACCAACATCCTACAATAGAGCAAAAGGAGTGCACTCACTAAGCGCCCAACTTCATTACAAACAAGGATAGTTTTAATAGGCAAACAATAGAAGCTTTGATTCAAGGAAGGTTTGCACTATGTTATTCGTTGTTTCATTTCATTCAATCTTTCTTAGTTTCATTATTCTATTGATGTTTGGGTTTATTATTGTTCAATTGATTAATCCACATTTTACCCTAACATTTTTGGTGCGCTGGGGAATTTTTACAGAGTAACAATACAAATAACCTGGATGAATAGAATGGAGGGATGAGGCTTCTTTTATAGACTCAGAAGAATGAAGATCAACGGTTGAGGAGAAGTATGATGATCAATGGCTGAGAATGGTTGAGGAATGTGCAACCAGTAGGAATAGGACAAGTGTCCCACCTCCATCATGAAAGAGGGGATTTGACAAAATTGATTGGAGAGTTAACTCCATTGACTGATTAGTTAACAAACGTGATTAGTCAGTTAGAAGAATGGATTGAGGGATTGACTGAATTGATTGATCAGTTACCCGAATAGATTAAAGAACTGACATAATTGATTGGTTAGTTAACAATTTTGATTGAGAAGTTAACTAATTTTGATTTAGAGAAGAAATAGGACATGTGGGTGATGGAATATTAGGTTATTAAATATTTAAAATATTTAATTACATGTGCAACATGGTGAGGTGGAAAAGGTGAAGTGGAAAGGTGAGGTAGAAAGGTGAGGTGGATTTTTTGAAATTAGTACTTAGGATAGAGGGATTTATGAACAAAAATAATTTAGGATTATTTAATTGTGTGAGACATTAGAAGAATTTTAGGGAATTTAATTAAATAAATTGATTTTATTTAATTATGGGATAGTGAATTGATTAAATAAATTTAGGATATTATTTAATTGATAGAAGAAGGGAATAAATATTTAGAATATTTATTTAGAATGAATCGTGTCATTTTTAGGTGCATACAATATGATGCAAAAATCATGAATTAGGTAAATTTAGAAAGAATTGATGCAATTTAGTAAGCCAAACAATGCAATTTTTTTGAATTTTTCAAAATTTTCATTTTTTAAAATTTTTTCTCAATGTAATAAAATGAATGACTATATGAATGAATGAAATAAATCCAAATCTAAAGAAACACACTCAAAATGTTGCAACTTAAGTCCAAAAATATGGGTTCACCAAAATTTTTAGGGGAAAATTGGATTTGTTAATGTTTTAGTGTTTGATGTTTAAATCCTCCTTTCCACTTTACATTCAAGGATCTAGGGTTGAGTGGTGAGCACTATCATACCCTAGGTCATTGTGAGTTGTAGGGAAACTTGGATTAGGGAATTTAATTATCAATTTCTCTTCTTTTATGCTCAATTGACCATTAAAACCCTAATTATGCAAATACGACAATGAACTAATGAATAATAGAAAATACTCTTACAGACGGAAGTAAAATAGCAAATCACAGAATACCTATTTTTGGGGTTCTGAGGTAGAACAGTCAGGGACACTGGAGCAGGTACCAAAGTCCAAGGTACCAGTTTCTTTGCAGAATGCAGACCTACTTCTGACACTGATCATCCTTGTAACTTTTGTTTTTGAAAATTTAGCTTCAGAGGATACTATAGCGAGCACCCAAGTCTTGGAAATGCTCTGGTGTCCTTCTTCTCTTCAGATCCCAAATCCTTGATGCTTTCCAATCCTTCCTACAACTTCACTTTTCCCAAATACGACACTTATAACTTGCAATCACAAGATTTGGTTTGGGGGTTGTGATGTTTAGAGGCTTGCCTTAGTCAAGCCTCAGAGGACATTTTAGTCTCTGAGCACCATTGTCAGATAGAGAGTGCATTCCCTTGTGAGGCAGAGATGAAAACTAAAGGAATTGATAATTAAAACACAATATAATTTCATCTTGTAGTGAAGATATCACGGGAGGAAGATGCTCTTTGTTCCATGATGAAATTGATGCTCAAATCTACAAATATAAACACATAAACCACACAAGTCTTTTCTTTGCAACATAATGAAAGCCTTGAATCACCTTGAGAACACAATAGCTTGCTAGTAATCATCTAGTTGAAATCTAGTTTACAAATGAATTCCTAAACATGCTTTTATATGCAACTACAAACACTCCCACCAAGATTTTTGTAATTCAAACTTACCCTATTGGCAAAGGACCCAAATAACAGTCATAAACCAACACCTAAAAATTGGGGCTGCCCCAAAATAGGGTAGGACTAGGACACAGGTGCCCAAGTCCTCCCCCTTATTTTGGGCAAGGTACAGCTCAACGGGTCCTCCTAGGTCCCATTTGTCATGCTACCTAGGGCTCATTCCATAGGGATGCCAAATTATGAACTAAGATATCCTAAATGCATGGAAAAGACCCAGGAGCTAAACCTTAAGAGGGAAAAGCCCCCAAGGGGACATTTTCTGACATTACACTTTTGTATGTTGTGTTTGTGGGATTCTCCTACTATGCCTAATGCTATCTTGTACGTGTTGGGATTAGCATCTTGCATATCAATATCTTTTGCATCCGAGGACCTAAAAAGTCTTATGTACTAAGACTATTCCATGCTAAGACTATTTACTATATGTATAACCAACAAAGTTTCATTATGTTTAGTGGAAATAAGTTCAAACCATTTTCTTGCAGAGTTAAAGTCTATCTTAGAACAACTAATATTCATATCTTGTGTATGTTGGATCAACATATTGACCTCATATGATAGAAAAGGTTGTATTATGTTGTCTACATTGGATACCTTGTCACCTTGGTCCTTATACCTTGGTACATAATATCCATATGCTATATCAAACATAAGGATTGCAATCTCTAAATTTGTGTGCAACCATTGCAAATAAGTTGCATCGATTATCCATCATCCATCCATTTATCCCGCAATAAAACTCATAGCTCTCACAATGATTGATAAATAAAATTTTATCTACTTTCTTCTGTTCATCATCATCTTTGTCTTCATTGCCTTCATCCTACAAAACAAGTGTGTCAATCTAGTCTATCCTTGTTTTTTCATCTAATCGTGAGTCAACCCAGTCTTTTCCCAGTAGCTTGGTTTTCCTCTTGAGGGGGCATAGCTTGTTTATCTCGTGTATCAATCATATCTTCTTTGAAACAATGTCCTAAAGTACATTGTCTCAAAGACAGGAAAAATGTAGACACCCAAAATTGACCCTTCGATCATTTATCCATTTGTCACATTATTCACCATTGCATATGTCGAATTTTTCTAGCACACATGTATAAATTATCAATTTTCTTATAAACCATCTATTTCTATTATTAATTAAATAAAATATATTTAATTAATTAATTTCATCTACTTTCATTATCTTTATTCTTCTATTTTCTATCTATAATTAAATAATATTTAATTATTTAATTATCCCATTCTTCTTCTAAAATTAAATAAATTTTCTAAATTTATTTAATTTGATCCTTCTAAATAAATAAAATTAATATTTTATTTATTTATCTTCTCATCATGCATATAAATTAAATAACTTTATTTAATTTATAGTGACCAATTTTCTAAATTTAGCCTTTTTCTTCATCATTTAAAAAAAAATTAAATGAATTTATTTGTTTAATTTATTTTTATCTTATCGCTTCCCTCTTTTATCACTTTCTTCTATGTGTACAAGTTGGCCTTGTTCATAGATTAAATACAAAAATTGATTTAATTGGTGTAGAAATTGATTATCCTTGTCATCCAATGCTTAAAATAGAAAAGCATACTATTTTAAGAAAATCAATCTTACCTTTATCAACAAAGCCAACTAAATCATTTAATAAAATCTATCTCTATGGACACATGTCTTGTACACATACATCCATACCTCTTGAATAATATCAACTGGTCATGTAACCACCTTTTCTCCATCGTTGATCAATCTTATTTGAGAGCTATATATACACCCTCTCATTTCATTCTAAAGAATCCCACACAATCCAAATTATCATCTAATGCATATCATATTCATTGAGCATCCATTAAGCACTTTGAGAATATCATCTATCATCATGACAGCTTTGGCAACTATGGTTGTTCACATTTGCGAAGCAATCCACATTCCAACTAAGGAATGAATACAATCTATGTGACATTGATCTTTGATTTGCTTTCACTTTGTGTCATTTAGATGGATTTATTGAAGGTTGTAGGATTGGGTTTTGATTGTAATGCTTGATCTTATTAACCTAATTTTTTCTACTCCCACAATTTCAAAACATGCAACTGTAATAGAAGTTGGAGCACATGGGGGTAGGTTTACTTTTTTTATGTGGATCGACTTGATTAGAATATAGAGAGCCAATATGACTATAGATCACCAGGTGCCTTGAGCTATACATGGCCTAGACTAGCCTATATAGAATTAAACAAATGATTCAATTTTATTGTTTACAAGGAAGCATGAAATTTTAATGAAAATGAAAATATACATGTATACCTAATAGTGTTCCAAGGAAAGGAGTTGTCAGCAAGCCTCTTCATTATTTCTGATTATAGTGTAAGGATTATTTTGTATTTTAGAGTATCACTCAATAGAGAATGTAGGGTCTATGTGAGGACTCTTTATGGACCTAACTCTAGATACAATTGTAAATGTTAGCCCTTGTTTCTCAATGTCGCCTATGTTTATAGATTCTTTGTCTAATGTTAGGCCTCGGGATTTGTGGATTGTAATGGCCCAAGCCATAGCTAGGGGAATTATTTATGATTACCATGTGCTATGGGTGTAATAGGGTCATCATTTATTTTTCTATATCCCATGGTGGTCTAATGTAGTTATCAAATCAAATTACCACATACATTGGAAAATTTGGAGGTTTGCAGTCATTGTTATACACAATCTAGACACAACTTATCTTAATGACCTATTCATTAGACCAATTTCAATCCATGAGTTTATTTTCCACATAGTTCACTCACTTATGCATAGTAGAACCTCTTCATGTAGTTGACCATCATTAGTAAGTTAATTTGTTTTTTTGTTATTTATTTTGGGTAGCACTAATTGTGATTTAAAAGTTGCATCATTTTCCTATTATGTAATGTAGTTAGTTTGTTGGTTGAAAACAAATCCATGCTTTATAAAACTCTTGTATTTCTATTGTAGTAAGCATATTCTTCATGCATTTCATAAGCATTTCTCAATCGATCTATAATAGTTAGGAATTTCATATTTTTTGTAATATGCTACAAAATTTTCACTGAGAAGTATTTTCATCCATTTGACCAAAAATAGAATCCAGTGTGATTACCATTTTCAAAGTTTTCCATTAGTATAGTTGAGTGTGTTATGTATATAGGCTTATCCATGACAGGGGCCAGCTAGCCAAGGTCACCAATAAGTATAATGGAAATACAACCAAAAGTTTGTTGTTGTGTATAGGAGAATGCCTTACGTACGTGACTATCTATTCTAAAAAATAATTTAGGCCCTACAAAGCTCATCTCATCCATGAGGATATATTTGACATGTTGCATGGATTCCTTAAATATTGTAAGTGTCTAACCTTGCATGGGATGCATCTCTTTAATAAGGATTCTAAGAAATGCATGGATTATCATGGCTCATATGTTATAAGAAGTAACTCATGTAGGTGCGAGTGCAAACAAATTTTTTGGTTGTTACATTTTGGACCATTCAATCTACATCTGATACAGTATATCAAATACAATTTTTCTAGTGCCTGTTATTACTTGAACGATCATGTGCAAAGGCTCTTTGGGTGATGGATCCCTATTTCATGTTGTGTAATGATGTCTAGTGCAAGTTGTTGTTTTGGTACTATATTGTATCTTGTTGTTTCCATTGGTGAAGAATAGGAAGCATGTTGTTTGATTGACAGTTGATTGACCTAGAAATGAATTGAGTAGCAGTTTCATGCAAATATGGTAGAACATTGCTTCTATTCTATGGTAGTTTATGTCAAAGTCTCATCTACCAAACATGTCTAATTCATCGATACTGAGCTTATTGGTAACACCCATTTGTGATATTTAAACTCCCACTCATATAGGTTTATGTCATCATCAGTGTGTGTTTCCTCATGCTCATCCTCACCTCTTCTTCAGAATCCATCTGTGTTGTTTGATCAATATGCCAAGGATAATATTTGATTTCTTTCATGTGTTTCCAATTTGTGATGACCTCTTGTTTGTGATGCCTATGTCATTTGGTATGTGTTGAAAATGTGTGTACAAGAGTAGCTCACTCCAACTAAATGTTTCATATAGTTCACTTTAATCTAGTGAGACACTATAGAATCGAGGTTACACAATAACAACTACTCATTTTATTTTCATATTTTTCATTTGTTGCCTTTGCAAGTTAAATGAGTACATTTGTGCTAACTATATTAGACAGATTTTTTGGTTTAGGAGGTCATTACATATACAAGTTTATATAACTGGTTGCTAGCTTAGATTCATCGGTAGTTTTTTTTAGATGCTAAAGTATTTTTCCCCCTACATTTAACAAGATGACTGATAGACTACAAGAGACAATAGAAAAATTTTATAGCATGTGGCACATCTATTGAGATCCTATGTCATGATCTGCAATTATTTCTGACATGAATTTTTGATATGCTACTAAAGATCTTTGTTCACACTTTCCTACATTTTCTATTCTTGTTAACATTTGTACACAGCTTTGAGATTTTCTCTCATCCTTTGATGTGTATTTTGCAATATATTTAAGAATGAGTTTTTTGAAACACCTAACTGACAATCTATTTTCACCCTCCATGTCACAAGAATCTTAGGGTTATGGATATTTATCCTATCTGTTGCAAGTATGGGGCCTAACCGGTGTTGTCATTGATGTCAACATACTTCTATTGCATCAGTGATAAGGATTGGATGAGTTATTTGTTGAGGATATTGAGAAAGTCAGTCTTAGTCAGGAACAGTGATGACAGTAAGGAAATAGCTCAAGACAGGTTGAGGATCAAAAGATGTGGATTAAAGGGTTTGTAGACATGAGTCTTAGGAGGTTCCAATTAAGATTTTAGAGGTCTGCCTGAAGATATGAAGAAGTTGTGATCGATCAAGTAGAACCGGTTCCAGGAGATGCTCAGGAGAGATAGAGTGTTACAGAAAGGTCCGGTGAGATCCAGAAGTGCATTATCCTGTTCCACGGATTGGAAGGAGTATTGGAGGAGTCCTTGTGATGTGTCATCTCAAAATGTTCATGGTTTGAAGGTCCAGAAGAATCTACTCCTTTATGACAGTCATGGTAGACTATGTTCTTGAGGCATTAGATGCAGGAGAGAAGAGATTTGAGTAAGTAGAGGAAGTGCGGATGTACCTGGTCATTCAGGCAAGCTTGTAAAGGTTCTTGGATCATGTTGAGGTTGTGTTGTCAGTCCACATTAGTGTTGGAGTCTGGAATTGGAGATACACTTTCGGATGAAGGTGTTCTTCCTCAAGCTAGCCGACCAGATGAGTTATTCATCTTGCGGATGTTCTTGTGGATGTTTGCCGACTTAGATGGTTGTTCCTAAGTTGATGTCATGTATAAATAAGGGATTACAAAGTCATTTCAGAGTGTGACTTGTGGAGATGAGTGTGTGGTAGTGAGGAGAAGAGCAGAAGAATGAGCATAAGGATTTGGGCTTCAATGGAACTGATTCAAGCATGGTGAAGATGCTATTTACCAGTTCAAGTATGTAATACTGATTTATTATAGACAGTGTGTCTCCTGTAGGTAGTGAGCCTCTTGTGAGTAGTGTGCTCAGGCAGTGAGCCCTAATTGGCATGTGCCATCTTATTCTTTTTATTCTTCTAACAGAGAATAATATCTTGGGTTAGTCACCCCATGGTTTTTCCCTTAATCGGGTTTTCCACGTCAATATCTTGGTGTCTCATGTGTTGATGTGTTTTTGCTCTTGGTTAATTGCATTAAGTTTCATGTTTGATTTATTGTTATAATGCTAAGTGAATGCAAGTGCTGAAGAGGAAGAAAGTTTTGGACAACTAATTCACCCCCCTCTCAGTTGTCAGCCCTAAATCTAACAATTGGTATCAGAGCCAAGTTCCTCTGAAAGGAGATTGACCGCTTGAGGAGATCCAGGATGTCATCCTACAAGAAGGATAGTCTGAAGTTCAATCAAACTAACTTTGCTCTTTGGAAAGCTCACATGGAATGTCACTTGTAGTGCATGGGATTTGCATACTGGTCCATGGTTGCCAAAGCTTATACTCCTCCGCAGGGTGGTCTGACAACCCCAAGTCAAATCACAGATGCTGAAAATAATCTATGAACCAGAGAGGCTCTTCTAAGTGCATTATCTGACTCAAAACTCTCAAATGTTATTGATCTACCAACTGCCTATGAGATTTGAAAGAAACTGGAACTTTTGCATGAAGGAGATAAATTTGTTAAAAGTGCAAGGTTGCAAAGTCTAAAAGGGAAATTTGAAAGACTGAAGATGAGAGATGATGAAAATATTACCTCTTTTATGCCAAGAGTGAATGAGCTAGTTTGTGGAATCAGAAATGTAGGTAGAACCCTGAGTGAAGATGAGATCATTGGTAAGGTTCTCAGATCCCTTCCTGAATCTTATAAAATCAAGGCTTATGCAATCAAAGAATTCAGGGCTCACACAACAGTCACAAGGGATCAACTGGTTAGTAAGCTAGTTGCTTTTGAAATGGTTGATTTTGGAGATGATCCTCCAAAGACTGAATCTGCATTCAAAGCAAGTGCCTGTGTAAAAGGAAAACAAAGGTTTGATCTGGGAGAAAACTCTTCAAGGAAATTAGCATGGTATGAAAATGCAAGAAAAGACTTGGAAGAAGAAGAAGCTGAAACTGCTCATCTTGAAGCTCTTATTGCAAAAAGACTACCAAGAGGATCCGGTAAGTATGAGGGAAAACTACCTTTCAAGTGTTTTAACTACAATAAGATTGGTCATTTTGCATCAAGGTATCCAGAAAGGTTTTCTAGGCCAAACAATGATAGACTAAAATTCTAGAAGAATTGTTACTATGCTCATGAAGAAGATGATGAAGGAGTAACAGATGATGAATCAGAGAAAGGAGATAAATCCAGAAATGACTAGGTGTTCATTTCCATCAAGAAAGAAGATCCATTGCCCTCTAAATCTATCAATCTTAAAGTTGAAGAAAAAGCCTTGGCTGCCCAAGTTGAAGAGAAGGATGATTGGGTCATTGACAGTGGTTGCTTTCACCACATGACAGGTGATAAAAACAAGTTCATAGATTTAGAAAGGTATGAAGGAGGAGTGGTAAAGTTTGGTGATAACTCTGTAGGTAGAATCAGAGGTAGAGGAACTATTTCTTTTGATGGAAAGAACAAAACCGGTAATGTATTATATGTTGAAGAATTGAAACACAATCTTCTCAGTGTTGGACAGTTGGTGGACAAAGGCTATGATCTCAAATTCAAGAATGGAAAGTGCAAAATTTTTGAAAGTTCTGGAATAGAGATTGCATCCGGTACCCAAACAAAAGGTAACATCTTTCGTTTAGCTGGTACTGGTAAAAGTTGTCTATTTGTTCAAGTTGATCAGAGTCGGTTATGGCATAGAAGAATTTATCATGTAAACTTTGATAATATCATCAAGATAAGCAATACTCAGGCTGTAAGAGATCTTCCAAGATTAGTAAAACCTACACATAATTTGTGCAAAGAATGTCAATTGGGAAAACAAAGTAGAATCTCATTCAGAAGCAAGGAACAATCTTCTACCGGATTATTAGGTTTGGTTCACACTGACTTATGTGGTCCGGCAAGAATCAGGAGTGTGCAAGGTGATAGATACTTCATGCTACTAATTGATGACCATTCCCGGATGATGTGGGTAACCTTCCTAAAAGAGAAATTAGAAGCTCTTGAGAAGTTAAAAATATTCAAGGCCATGGTGGAAAATGAGACTAGATTGAAGCTGAAATGTCTGAGGTCTGATAGAGGTGGAGAATTCACATCCAGTGAGTTTATAGATTTCTGTGAGAAACATGGAATAAAGAGACAGTTGTCTACTCCTAGGACTCCAATGGTGTAGTTGAGAGAAAGAACCGAACCATCCAAGAAGCATCTAGGACCATGATGATGGAAGAAAATGTCCCCCAGATCTATTGGAGAGAAGCTGTCAGTACTGCAGTCTATACTCTTAATCAAATTCAAATCATAAACAGCACCGGTAAGACTCATGAACTTTGGTTTGGTATTAAACCTAATGTAAGATATTTCAGAGTGTTTGGTAGTAAATGTTACATCAAGAGAGATGAAGATATAGGCAAGTTTGATGCTAGAAGTGATGAAGGAATATTTTTGGGTTACTCTACTCAAAGTAAAGCATACCGGTGTTACAACAAGAGATTGAGAAAGATTATAGAAAGTACTAATGTGAAGGTTGATGAAGGAATTGAAAAACCCTCAACATTTTATGAGTATGAAGAAGATGATCAGAATGATGGTCTAATTCAAGGTGGTCATGTTGAAACTGATCCAGAAAATCAAGAAGAAGAGATAAGATTCAATGAGGCTACTCAAGAGTTAGAAGTGGAAGAAACTCCCAAAGTTCCAAAGTATGTGAGACTCAACCATTCAAAAGAATAGATCATAGGTGACAAAAGCAAAGGCGTACAAACAAGAAGAAGAATTGCTCAAGATTCAGATGAGTATTGTCTGATTTCAAAGATTGAACCTAAGACAGTAAATGAAGCCTGCAATGATGAAAATTGGACTAAGGCAATGGAGGAAGAACTAATGCAAATCAAGAATAATCACACTTGGGATCTTGTTCCCAGACCTAGAAACAAGAATGCGATTAGAACAAAATGGGTTTTCTAGAACAAACTAAATGAAGATGGTGAAGTAATCAGAAATAAAGTTAGATTAGTCTGCAAGGGCTACTCTCAGATTGAAGGAATTGACTTTGAAGAGACTTTTGCTCGAGTGGCAAGAATTGAAGAAGTCAGACTATTTCTTGCATTTGCTACCTTTAAGGATTTTAAGGTATATCAGATGTATGTCAAATCTACATTTCTAAATGGTAATTTGGAAGAGGAAGTGTACATTGAGCAACCGGACGGATTTCAATTGTCTGATCATGGTGACATGGTCTGCAAATTGAAAAAGGCACTTTATGGACTGAAGCAAGCCCCAAGAGCCTGGTATGAAAGATTGGATAAGCATCTATTGAAGATTGGTTTCAACAAAGGTACTGCTGATAGCAACTTATATATTAAAATTGATCACGAAAATATCCTGGGTGTTGAAGTATTCATTGATGATATCATTTTTGGAGGAAAAGATAGTTTGTGTAAAATTTTTGCAAATCAAATAAAAAGTGAGTTTGAGATGTCCATGCTTGGTGAAATGAATTTTTTCTTGGGTTTGCAAATCACTCAAACAAAGAATGGTACCTTCATTTCTTAGACCAAATATGAAAAAGAATTGTTGAAGAAGTTTGGGATGGAAGAATCAAAGCCAATGAACACTCCCATGGCAACTAGATGTAAGCTAAGCAAAAATGATGACTCTCCTAAGGTTGATTAGACAAAGTATAGATCAATGATTAGAGGAATGTTATATCTCACTCAAACTAGACCAGACATTATGCAGGTTGTTGGTCTTGTTGCAAGATTCCAGGCTAGTCCCAAAGAATCTCATGTCATGGCAATCAAAAGGATTTTTAGATATCTAAAAGGGATAGTTGAGTACGGTCTGTGGTATCCTAGAGATCAGGATTTCTCTCTTCATGCATATACAGATGTAGATTGGGCAGGAGATGTGGATGACTGGAAGAGTACTAGTGGTGGAGTATTCTTTTTAGGGAAGAGATTGGTTTCTTGGCTAAACAAGAAACAAGAAGCAATATCTCTGTCTACAACTGAAGAAGAATATATTGCAGCGGCAAGTGGTTGCACTCAAGTATTATGGATGAAGCAGATGTTAAGGGATATCAAAGTAGAGTATGAGGAGCATATCACAATTTTCTATGATAATTCAAGTGCAATAAACATATCCAAGAATCTGGTGCTGCATTCAAAGACTAAACACATATCCATTAAGTTTCACTTTTTGAGAGAGCAAGTGAACAAGAATGAAGTCAGGTTGGAGTTTGTGCAATCAAAGGATCAGATTGCAAACATCTTTACAAAGCCTCTACCTAAGGACTCTTTTGATTATCTAAGGGAGAAGCTAGCGGTCATTGCCCCTCTGGTGATGAACTAAGGTGCACTCAGGTGCATCAGTTCGGTACATATCACAGTCACATCTTGTGGTCTAGACTGATGATGGGGAGCTACTACTTAGGGGAAGCAGCAGATATGATTTTGAAGTGGTAAAGTTGCAAGTATGAGCCCTTTTCCATTAATGTCAAAGGGGGAGAGAAGACATGTGAAAAACAAGTGGTCACTGATCAAAGGGGCAGCAGAAGTGAGAGAAAAGAAATGTGAAGAATGGTGATTGCTGATAGGGGGAGTTGTGATAGTAGAGAAGAAGGTCTTGTCTTGATGGTCAAAAATAGTTTTTCACATCATATGTTGCCATCAATGACAAAGGGGAAATTGTTGCAAGTATGGGCATAACCGGTGTTGTCATTGATGTCAACATACTTTTGTTGCATCAGTGATAAGGATTGGATGAGTTATTTGTTGAGGATACTGAGAAAGTCAGTCTTAGTCAGGAACAATGATGAATAGTGATGACAGTAAGGAAATAGCTCAAGATAGGTTGAGGATCAAAAGATGCAGATTAAAGGGTTTGTAGACATGAGTCTTAGGAGGTCCCAGTTAAGATTTCAGAGGTCCGCATGAAGATATGAAGAAGTTGTGATCAATCAAGTAGAACCAATTCTGGGAGATGCTCAGGAGAGATAGAGTGTTACAGAAAGGTCTGGTGAGATCCGAAAGTGCATTATCTTGTTCTGCGAATTGGAAGGAGTGTTGAAGGAGTCCTTGTGATGTGTCATCTTGATTTGTTCATGGTTTGAAGGTCCGGAAGAATCTACTCCTTTATGACAGTCATGGCAAACTATGTTCTTGAGGCACCAGATGCAGGAGAGAAGAGATTTGAGTAAGTAGAGGAAGTGCGGATGTACCTGGTCATTCAAGCAAGCTTGTAAAGGTTCTTGGATCATGTTGAGGTTGTGTTGTTAGTCCACATTAGTGTTGGAGTCTGGAATTGGAGATACACTTTTGGATGAAGGTGTTCTTCCTCAGGCTGGCCAACCGGATGAGTTATTCATCTTGCGGATGTTCTTATGGATGTTTACCGACTTAGATGGTTGTTCCTAACTTGATGTCATGTATAAATAAGGGATTGTAAAGTCATTTCAGAGTGTGACTTCTGGAGATGAATGTGTGGTAGCAAGGAGAAGAGTAGAAGAAAGAGAAGAAGGATTTAGGCTTCAATGGAACTAATTCAAGCATGGTGAAGATGCTATTTACTAGTTCAAGTATGTAATACTGATTTATTATAGACAGTGTGTCTCCTGTAGGTAGTGAGCCTCTTGTGAGCAGTGTGCTTGGGCAGTGAGCCCTAATTGGCATGTGCCATCTTATTCTTTTTATTCTTCTAATAGAGAATAATATCTTGGGTTAGTCACCCCGTGGTTTTCCCCTTAACTGGGTTTTCCATGTCAAAATCTTGGTGTCTCATGTGTTGATATGTTTTTTCTCTTGGTTAATTGCATTAAGTTTCATGTTTGATTTATTGTTATAATGCTAAGTGAATGCAAGTGCTGAAGAGGAAGAAAGTTTTGGACAACTGATTTACCCCCCTCTCAGTTGTCAGCCCTAAATCTAACACTATCATCATTTTATATAGGGTCATGTGACTTGTTACCATCTCCATCACATTTTAGTTCAGAATGAATGTGCTCTACCCAGGGGGATTTTTAATGACATGTAATATTCTATCCATTTTTTGTAGATAGGTATCCTCACTACATTTAGTGTGTCTTTGCACAGTATTGAGTAATTCCTCATAATCCCTCAAGGGATCTGTATTAAAAATCTATGAACTATTCAACAAGCATGGATCATCTAGATGAGAGATATGTTTCAAGTTAGTTCTTTGGGACTATTAATGAGGGTTCTAAGTGGAAACATATCTATCAAAAAAAACATTTATCTCTATGCACTTCATTTTCATTTCTCCAATCAAGTGTGTCCATGTTTAGTGCACTTTCTATCCATAGAAAACCATGTACATGATTAGAGCCTCAATGCTACAGCTTGTATCTATACCAATAATATATTTATTTCAATAACTTCTCAATGATCTCTTCACGAAATATCAAAAATCATTGGTGTAGGTGTAAGTATTTTGTGTGAGGGTTTTGAATAAAATTTTTAATGAATTCTTTTCTTGATTTTCGTATTGGTGGTATATTATTGTCTATAAATAATTTGTGCAGGTCAGGCCATTTTTAACGGCTACACTTAACATGAAGAACAATGTGAGAGATCCTAACTAGCTATTCATGTTTATCAGCTCATTGTAACACTTATTCTAATAAGAGTGTGTGCACCTCATAAAGTATTACCAAAACATAAGAGTTTATCAACTATTTGTGTATCAAAGACATCATAGAAATGTTGTCTAAGTCCTTGTATAGTTGTTGGAAGTTTGTTCTCTAGGTCATTTTTGAAAAAATGTGTTGCAAATTATTGGCTATGATGTCATATTATTAGGTTGTACAAGACGAAGTATCAAATATGACATGTTGGTCAAACCTACTATCATGTGCCTATTTTATCAAGTTTAGTAAATATTCATGCATCTACACTTTCGTAATTCTAGTTTGAAGAGGTAAACAAGCTCTATTTAGGAAGAGAGTGGGAAAATTCATATCCAATAGTCCCTCAGTGTTATATTCATTTATTAGGGATTAACTAATCTCAGGCCATGGGATAGTGTGACAATTAGAATTTTCTAATTGCAATATGTTGGTAGGTGGCGACTGATCAGGAAAGTACTGTACACTAGCCATGTATCCTCATCGGGGTTCGGGCCAATTTAAAAAATCCTAGGGCCGACTTAAAAAATCCTATTTTTTATGACCGACATAAGAAAACCCTAATTTTTGTAACTGACAAAAAGGCTTGATAAAAAGCGGCCAAGGGTTAGGGTTTGAGTATTGTATTGTAGCATTTGCAGCGGTATTGAGTTGCAGGGATTGCTGATTGTAATCGGTTTGATTTACTGGATAATAATATTGGACTCTCTGTTTGGTGGATGTAGCCCAAGTTTGGGTGAACCACGTTAAATCTTGTCTCTCGCTGTTATTAATTCTGTGTATTTCCATTTCTCTGTTTAATCTTTATTTGCATTTAATTGATATCTTCTGCCGGCTAACCCTAACAAGTGGTATCAGAGTGGGTTGTGTTTGATTATCATCTGCAGGAAAGTCTCACGATTGAGTGGGAGCAATGGCGGACGAGGGTAAAATGAAGGTTGATAAATTCAATGGGCAGAACTATCAGTTATGGAAGATGCAGATGGAAGATTACCTCTATCAAAAGGATTTATGGAGGCCGTTGGAAGGAGTAGCCAAGAAACCGGCAACAATGTCTGATGAGGATTGGAATCTTCTTGACAGAAAGGCACTAGGAACCATTCGGTTGTGCCTGGTACCGTCGGTGGCATTCAATATAATGGAAGCGAAGACAACAGATGGTCTGATGAAAGCTTTGGCTAAATTGTATGAAAAACCCTCAGCCTCAAATAAGGTATTTCTCATGAAGCAGTTGTTTAATTTGAAAATGGTTGAAGGTGGATCTGTGACAGGTCATTTAAATGAATTTAATATGATTGTCAGTCAATTGACTTCTGTAGATGCAAAATTTGATGAAGAAGTTAGAGCTCTCTTGATATTATGTTCATTGCTTGAAAGCTGGGATAGTTTGGTAATGGCGGTTAGTAACTCTGTTTCTGGTTCAAATACCCTAAAATTTGATGATGTTGTTGGTGTTATTCTGAGTGAGGAAATTCGTAAGAAAATCTTAGGTGGATCCAAATCAGGCAGTGTTTTGAACGCAGAAAGCAGGGGTAGATCAAAGGAGAGAGGAAAAGGTTCTGGAGGTCATGGGAAGTCACGAGGAAAATCAAAGGACAAAAGATCCCAAACCAGAGGACAGAAGGATTGCTGGTACTGTGGAAAACCAGGTCATCTGAAGAAAGATTGCTGGTCTTAGAAAAATAAAGAAGGAGACAAACAAGAAGGCAATAAGGAAGCAAATGTGATAAGCAATAAGTCTGAAGATGATGCTTTAATTCTTTCCCTAGATAATGCTGATGATTCATGGGTTTTAGATTCAGGGGCCTCATTTCATGCTACGCCCCATAGAAGTTATTTCCTTGATTATGTCCAAGGGGATTTTGGGCTGGTTTATTTGGGAGATAATGAACCCTGTCAAATTGTTGGAAAGGGAAGAATCAAGAT
The DNA here is from genome assembly GCA_027924645.1 of Cunninghamia lanceolata. NCBI lineage: Eukaryota > Viridiplantae > Streptophyta > Pinopsida > Cupressales > Cupressaceae > Cunninghamia > Cunninghamia lanceolata. The sequence goes on from BSBN01000391.1 coordinate 18,371,250, forward strand.
TAAGTTGTAGAATGGGAATCATTGGCTACTACAAGAGGTGAGGCATGTTCCAAGGCTCAGTAGGAATTTAATTTCAGCAGGGCATCTAACTGAACAAGGTTGCACTGTTACATTTACTGATAAAAATTTGAAGGTTTCAAAAGGTGTAAAAGTAGGCACCTTATATCTTTGTACAGGTCATACTGTTCCTTCTACTTTAGATTTTATAGAGGAAAAACAAACAGGTTTAGGAACAGTTGCTGCAGGTTTGCAGGAAGAGACTGGAAAAGTTGCTGCAGGTTCTGAAACAACACTGTGGCATAACAGACTTGGGCATATGAGTGAAAAAGGTATGAAGGTACTTCATTCTAAGAAAGTTTTACCAGGTCTAAAATGTATTAATATGGATTTCTGTGAAAGTTGTGTGTATGGAAAACAAAAGAGAGTCAGTTTTCTCAGAGATGGGAAGCAAAAGAAAAATAAAAAGTTGGAGCTTGTGCATACAAATGTATGGGGACCAGCTTAGGTATCTTCTTTTGGTGGCTCTCGGTATTATGTTACATTCATAGATGATGCAACTAGGAAGGTCTGGATTTATTTCCTTCGACAGAAATCTGATGTATTTGAAACATTTAAGAAATGGAAAAGCTTGGTTGAAAATGAGACAGGTAAAAGATTAAAATGTCTCAGATCTGATAATGGCGGTGAGTATTGCAGCAAAGAATTTGAAGACTATTGTTCCTTTAATGGAATTCGTAGGTAGAAAACAGTTCCAGGGACTCCACAGGAAAATGGAGTGGCTGAACGCATGAATAGGACAATAATGGAGCGTGCAAGGACCATGAGATTGCATGCTGGACTGCCTTTAAACATGTGGGCAGAGGCTGTCAACACTGCTGTATCTTTAATTAACAGAGGTCCTTCAGTTCCTTTGGGATGTGGTATTCCAGAGGAAGCATGGACTAGCAAGAAGGTGAGTTATTCTTTTCTGAAAACCTTTAGCTGTGAAACATTTGCACATATAGATTCTGAAAATAGAACCAAGCTGGATGCGAAATCAAAAAAATGTACCTTCATTGGATATGGCATTGATGAATTTGGTTATAGGCTTTGGGATTTTGAAAATCAGAAAATTGTGAGAAGCAAGGATGTTATATTCAATGAGAAGGTGTTGTACAAAGATCAGTTGCAGCAGCATGAGAAGAAAGAAAAGGATTATGTGGTACTGGATGATACTCCAAATAGTGATGTTCCAGTGGCTCCTCATGCTCTGCAACAGCAACCAGAAATACCACAAACTCCAGTGAATGTTAGACGGTCAACAAGGATAAGTAGACCTCCTGAAAGGTTTTCTCCCTCTTTGTATTCTATTTTGTTAACAGATGCTGGTGAACCAGAAGGGTATGATGAAGCTATGCAGGTGAATACACAAGTTCAGTGGGAGCTTGCCATGCAAGAAGAAATGGACTCCTTGCTGAAAAATCAGACTTGGGAATTATGTAAGTTACCTGTAGGTAAAAAGGCTTTACCAAACAAATGGGTTTACAGGCTGAAAGAGGAAGATGGAGGTAAGAAATGATTTAAGGCCAGGTTAGTTGTAAAAGGATTTACACAGAAACAGGGCATTGATTTTGATGAGATATTTTCTCCGGTTGTCAAGATGGCTTCTATTCGTACTATTTTAAGTATTGTGGATGCTGAAGATTTGCATTTGGAACAGCTAGATGTGAAAACTACCTTTCTCCATGGTGATTTGGAGGAGGAGATATACATGGCACAACCACAGGGATTTGAGGTCAAAGGTAAGGAGAAACAAGTGTGCAGATTGAAGAAAAGCTTGTATGGCCTGAAACAAGCACCTTGGCAATGGTATTTGAAATTTGATAGTTTTATGGCTGAGCAAGGCTATAGTAGGTGTAGTTCTGACCATTGTGTTTATTTTAAGAGGTTGGATAATGACAGCTACATCATTTTATGTTTATATGTTGATGACATGCTTGTAGTTGGGTCTAACATGGATCACATCAGAGAGTTAAAACATCAGTTATCACAGTCATTTGATATGAAGGATTTGGGGGCAACAAAACAAATCCTTGGTATGAAAATTTGCAGAGATAGGAAGAACAAAAAATTAACTCTATCTCAGGCTGCTTATGTTGAAAAGGTGTTGCAGAGATTCCATATGGAGAATGCCAAAGCTGTCAGTACACCTTTGCCTAGTCATTTGAGATTGACTAAGGAGATGTGTCCAAAGACACAAGAGGAGGAAGAGAAAATGTCCAAGATACCCTATGCTTCAGCTGTAGGAAGTTTAATGTATGCCATGGTATGCACAAGACCGGATATTGCACATGTTGTCGGAGTCGTTAGTAGGTATATGAGTCATCCCGGATTTGAGCATTGGAATGCGGTCAAATGGATTCTTAGATATTTGAGAGGTACATCTAATAAACACTTATGTTTTGGGGGCTCTAATACTGATTTAGTAGGTTATGTAGACTCAGATTTGGCAGGGGATATTGATACCAGGCGGAGTACTACAGGTTATGTCTTTACTGTAGGTGGAACATCAGTGAGTTGGATTTCTAGGTTGCAAAAGGTGGTTGCTTTATCCACCACAAAGGCAGAATATGTCGCTGCAACAGAGGCCAGCAAGGAGATGATATGGCTACAATCTTTCATGGAAGAATTAGGTAAACAACAGGCTAACAGTTCTTTGTATACAGACAGTCAGAGTGCCATACATCTTGCAAAGAATTCTGCCTTGCATTCAAAGACCAAACACATACAGTTGAGGTATCACTTTATTCGGTCGGTGTTGGATAATGGACAGTTAAGGCTGGAAAAGATACATACAGATGAAAATCTAGCGGATATGTTTACAAAGGTAGTGACAAGGGAGAAGCTGAGCTCCTCTTCAGTTTCGATTGGTCTTCTAGACTAAACACAATACAAATTGAACAGTAGAGTCCAGGGTGCTTATTTCCAGTGGGAGCTGCATGTGCAGCGGTGTCGTCTAGGATCAGTCTCCAAGTGGGAGATTGTTTTGGTGTGGAGCCTGATCAGTCTCCAAGTGAGAGATTGTTGGTAGGTGGCGACTGATCAGGAAAGTACTGTACACTAGCCATGTATCCTTACCGGGGTGCAGGCCGACTTAAAAAATCCTAGGGCCGACTTAAAAAATCCTATTTTTTATGACCGACATAAGAAAACCCTAATTTTTGTAACCAACAAAAAGGCTTGATAAAAAGCAGCCAAGGATTAGGGTTTGAGTATTGTATTGTAGCATTTGCAGTGGTATTGAGTTGCAGGGATTGCTGATTGTAATCGGTTTGATTTACTGGATAATAATATTGGACTCTCTGTTTGGTGGATGTAGCCCGAGTTTGGGTGAACCACGTTAAATCTTGTCTCTCGCTGTTATTAATTCTGTGTATTTCCATTTCTCTGTTTAATCTTTATTTGCATTTAATTGATATCTTCTGCCGGCTAACCCTAACACAATATTTCTTTTATGGCTTGTAGTTCTCATTGTTGGTTTAGTATCTTTGAAACAAATGATGATGAATAGTCAATTTCATTACTATAGTCATTTTCATGGATAGTTTTTTCTTCTAACATCATCATTTGTTTGATATCTTCTTTAAAAGTATGCAACATGTCTAAAACTTTTGTACTTGTTTTAGGTGACAATCTTACTAAGTAAGTGTCTATTTGAACATCTTTGTAGTATGGGTCATGTTGACTTTTGTACTTGAGAGAATTCATAACACATGCTCTACTAACATAGAAATCATAGTGGTCCCCCATATCATTGGATCACCAAACTATCAAATATTCAAGATCCTCCAATATTCTAGGGAGTACCTTCACTATTGTCATGATATCCTAAGGGAATCTTATAGTGTGACCACTATATTTGTATTGTCCCCCATGAGCATGAGTAACTTGTTGAAGTGATGTTACTCATGCTATAAGAATCTCTTTTACTCGAGTAAGAACATTTAATACTTCTAGTTGTTTACTTGGTGTAAGTTTTTTTCTATAGAGAAATAGTGCACCCCTGTCTCTACTAAGCATCTAGTACAAAATGTACTTGCATTATGTACACAAGTGCACATGCCTACGTACCTCTCTTTACAAATTAAGCATGTTTAAAAGTTTGATAATGCATCTACCCTCTAGTGGAAGTGTCCCATTTCCTCTAAGTATTTTGAGGAAGAATATTTCTTATCGAAAAGTTTTAAGATGTTTCAAATGGTGTTCTAGTTTGAGCATGGAAGTATTGCAAAGTCTGACTAAGTGTGGTTTCTTGAGTAGGATGGTTTATGTCTAGCATAAATCCACCAATTGTTGATAATGAATTTGTCATAACTAAATTTTATTAGACTATTAGGTGTACATTACTAAAAGCAAAAGTCTTCTTTTTTGTTTCTGGATATGAAACAAGTCATTTGTTTGTTCTTGTTTTTCTTCTTTTGTTTATACATTTCTTGTTTAATCCATCACTTCTTCACAACACACCTTTCTTTGGACTTTAAAGATTTATGGGAGTAGAGTACATGGTAATTGTTGTGTGCTAGTTCTAACTAGATTTATGGCAGTGGTTGTTGATGGCATCCTTTTTCCTACAATATTATTTTTGGTGAATGTTGTAGTAGATTAACTATCTCTAGTTGTATTGTAGTTTGGGAAGAGGTGTAATGTGAACCCTTAGATAAGAAGCCTATTTCATGTTTTTTCCCATGCACATCTCTTGTTGTCTCTATACCTTGCACTATAGTTAGGTTGTGGAGATTTTTTAAAAGTGGGCTTTGTACCGATTGTTATGCATTTGGCAACATAACTGGAAGTTGAAGATTGCTTTCTTGTACACATCGCACATGATGAAGAGTGGAGAAATGTTCTTTGTGTTTATCATAGCATGTTTTGTTTTGTTCCTTTTTTGTAGCATCTGTCATTTGATCCTACATATCTATGCTTTTTGAAAGAACCAAATGGTATTGTTCAATTGTTTGTGTATATAATGGTAAAGCATAGCTAGTATTTGTTAAAAATTGTATGTGGTATATTTTAAAGTCCCAACACATTGTAAGTAAAAAATTAAAAATATATCGAAGAAGAGAAACATTCCCATAGTAATTTTTGAAATATTTTTTTGCAAAATGCCACATCAATAATGAAAACAATTGTCACAACCTAGTTTAAGATCAAGTCTATGTTTTACATAATATTACATACAAACTATCATTATTTAGTGTAAGTTGATAGATCAACAAGGTGCCAGCATAATAGCTATATCAAATTATATGTGCATTAGAGAAATGATTGAATAGAAAATGCAAATTTAAATGGCACAAAATATGTATTGTATAATACTTATATCAAATTATACGTGCATTAGAGAAACAATTGAATAGAAAATTGCAATTTTAAATGGCACAAAATATGTATTGTATGGAAATCAACTCCCAAAAAGCATGCAAAATAGTACAAAATAATTTTTTGTTTAATGATGTGATGGTAATAACAGAAGAAATATGTTAGTTAATTTAAGTTGGAAGATTAAAAAAGTGCAATAATAATACTTATACAAAAGTATGCCACCAAGGAGGGTGAAATGTGATGTGCATTAGGCAAATAACTGAGTACAAACTTTCAATTTTAAATACCAAGAAAAAAATAGTGTATGGAAATAAATTCATTAAAAGCATGTGCAATATTAATAAATAGTGGTGTAAGTAAAGGTGAGATGGCAATAATAGAACAAAGTTAGTAGGAGTATTTTACTCAAGAAGTAACAAATTTTGAAACTATATATACTTTGTAGAAATGTTTTTTAACACGTGATGTATTTAACACCTAAAATTTGCTATTTGGGTTGAAGATATGGCATGGCACCATAACAATTTACAATCTATAACCAAGTACAAAAACATATGTTATGGTGCTTAGAGTACCAGTTAACACTGTATAAGTATGTACAATAGTAAGTGACATCTACTTTTATTTAGAGGTTAACCAACATGTACAACGTATATTTTTATGTAGCTCATCACTTACACATTTACAAGGAAGAAATTTCACAATATTGTTATTCTATATGTTATTGGATCTAGACATTCTATTATTTATATTGGTGCCATAGTACTTAGCATAAAACCTCTCTCGTAGAAAGTAGTATGTTTTGTCCAAGCTATCTTTCACAATCGTGAGGGCATCCATTGCTTCATAAATATTTTCTTGTATCTATTTGATTTTTTAAACATCATCATCTTCAACTGGGGACATCTAATGTAAGCTATGAGCCTCAATGACTACATCATTGGCTTTGGTCACCACCATCTCACTATTTATGTCAAATGGATTTTTGAAGGGTTCATATGAAATGCAACTTTCATTGTAATTGTTTCCTGATGATGACATGTCTGGGAACAATTGGGAAGGAAAACAAGTTAATAACCAATCTAGAAAATAAATGAAGGCATTAAGATTCAGTACATTTAAAGAAAGAGTAGAAAATTTATAAAAGTAGAAATGGACTTCAGAATTATGAACTGTATATGTACAAATGTTTACAAAATATTTCCCTTTAACTTCTAATTACAACATAACTAGTTTGAAAGTAGAAATGGATAGCGATCCTATATACTGGGTAAAATTACAAACTTGTTTCACACTTTATAAGGGAATCGGCCAAAACAAAAAAGAAAATCTCAACTTCAACCACATAAAAGTGGTCTTTATGTTTTGAATTTCAAAATGTTGTAAACTAATAAAATGTAGAACCCTTGTTGAAGTTTATTCATGTAATTTTTCATAATTTTTTAAAAATTGCTTTGATATTTTTATTTATCAATTTAAGAGAAGATTTTGTAATTCGAAAAATTTCAAGAAAATGTGACATTCAATTGACGTCAAGAAACAAATAGAAAAACAATCATTTTAAGTAGTCGTGAGTCTACAAGTTATCATTTATGTTTCTCTTCTCTTTCTCTCTTTCTCTTAAAGTGTCATCCAAAACATTGAGGAAAAACAATCAACACGATCAAATCCAGAAGCATTATCATCCAACATCATGGACTGTGGAAAATTAATGACTGTGAAATAGAAAAAAGCTTCATTTCCCCCTAATTTTTTCTCAAATATGTGACTTCAATATCTAGGTCATGGAAAAAAAATTGAAATTTTGATCTATATTTTTCTTGTAATAATATTATAAAGCCAAACTTACTCGAATTTGATAGTTTTCAATTGACGTCAACTATTGTTTTTTTTTTTTTTCGTTTTCAAAAAATATTATACCCTTTTGAAGAGGATTCTCTCCTCTAGGGCATCATATATTTTCTAGTTTCTTTAATCATGTTTTACTAGTTTTGTTTTAATTTCAAATTAGCGTTTTTTTGAACTTGAAAAACCTACTTGCATTATTTTTAAATATTTATATACTAAAATTAATCAAAATATAAAAATATATATTTTTGAATTCAGCACTACAAGCTCTACAAAAGGGTATTTCTCTTTTTTCTTTTTTAAATAATTTTGATTGAAGAAATATTTAGCATAAGTTGGAAGTTTTAGAAAATTTGAAAAAATGGTTACTTGGCTACCAAGTGGGATGCCACTTGGACAGATTTGGTCGAATGGGATTTGACCGAGTACAATTCGGTCGAAATTCTTTTCATCCAATATGTGTTCTTTTTTTTTGGATTTTTTTATTTTTTTTAATTATTAATTTAAAGAAAAATTGGAGCAAAAAAAATGTTAATTTTGACAAGGGCAGAGTCATATTCTAAGATACCCTGATTTGAAACGAATTTAGACTGAAATTTTTTTTTTTTGCCTTTTTTGGTTTTTTTTAATTATTAAATTACAGAAATTTGAAGAAAAAAACACTGATTTCGATAGGGGCAGAGTTGTATTCTCAGGTACCATGATCGAAAATATGTAATTGATTAAATCAGTGATATTTTGAATGTAGGTAGATCTTCAAAAATAGATGTTAAAGTATTAGTATATGTTGTTTTTGTATACATGTGAATTCAAATTTGAGCAATTTGTGATGGGGAATAAAAAGACAAGAAAAAGGTTGTATGATCGAAGAAGAGATACTACAAATGTGGATGAAGGAACATCTACTCAAGAACAACCCATGGAAATTGTTGATGACCAATGAGTACAGGTACCAGAACAAACTGAAGGTGGTGATAGAAATATTTTCCTTCATATGGAAAATTTGATCGAGATGGATGAGGATTCTCTTTTCAATAGTATTTCATTTGAAGAAATGTTATCTGAAATCACAGTAAAATTACACTCTAAAAGAATATGGGATGATTTTTTTGGAAAAAAGTCTATAATTGGAAGAGCACAATTATTTGCAAAGTTATTTAGGAGGAAAGAGATGACCCCTATTTTGGAGTTGTTAGGGATTGATAATAATAAAAAAATCATCAGGTTCATTAAAAGAAAACAATAGTTGAAAACCTTCAAGAGGCATTGAATTCTATTGAAAACAAGAGTCAGGCTGTTGATTTAAGTGTTGCACGTAGAGCATTGATGATTGTAATTTCTAGTAATAAATTATCACATAGAAGACAAGTTCAAGCAATTTCCCAATTACTCAATGTTTCTAGGAGAACTGTTCAAAGATATATTGCAAAGAGAAATAGATTGGATGAAAATATTGGGAATAATTGGGTAAATATTTGTAGGGTTCCCCAAAAAGATAGAATCTTAGAAGATGTAAAGGAACAGGTAATTAAATATTGGACCAACTAGTGTTGTGTTTCTTCCAATAGAAGGGACACTATACAAATAAAAGGTGAAGATGGTACAAAAATTTCACATCCAAAACATTTTATAGATACAACACAAAGTGAACTTTTTGAAGCATTCAAGCAAGAATTTTCAAATGTGAAAATTTGTCAAAGGATGTTTGAGAGAATACGATCAAGTTTTGTACATATAAATAAGGTACATGAGACTTGTTGAAATAATGTTGTATTTCATCTACACCTATAGTCATCTAAAATATCTATGGTAGTAATTAATCTAGATATAGTCATCCGTCGAAGTACAATGCAATTTGTGAAGTCTCTTCTGTGCAGAAAATCAGAAGATTCAGAAAAATTCTAAGTGGAGTGTATAAAAAATATATGTAGTGATTGTGGAAATTTGAAGAATCTTTTACAAGTTGACAATATTGATCATTTAATGCAAGTTATGTGGAAAAGATTTGAATATGAGAAATACTCAACAAAGTCAGGAGTTGAGAGCAGAAAAATTATTCTCAAAGAGAGTGAATTGTCTTATAATGAGTTTATGAATAAATTTTGCAATATCATATATCCACATATTCAACATTGTCATGGTGCTAGATGGCAAGCTAAGCAATGTCATTACTCAAAGAATTTCTTTCCACCAGGTTGTATTCTCTCTATTGTTGATTTCTCTGAGGACTATACATTTAGTCCTCAAATTGATATTCAAAGTCAATATTATCATTCAGAGAAAGTTGCAATATTTGTATAAATTTTTTATAGGCATGTTGAAGAACATGTGAATGGTGTAAAAAGTAGCAAAGATTAATGAATTATCATTGGTGCAGGAGCACCAAGACATTTAAGTTTTGGTTAATGTTCAAGTTGTCTTGTTTTGTTCAATAAGGTCTTTGAGACCATCTTAATGTTGTTATGAGGCTTGAAAGCCATGTTGTAATGGACTATGTCCAAATCACTAGAATCTTCTATGGTTATATTATTAGTCCTAGGTAGGACAGTCTTGTAGTCATAGGTAGTTTGAAATAGTCTTTTATGTAAAGCCTTTATGAGGCATTTAGGACAATCTTTATAATCATTTAAGTTTTAGTGTAGTAAGCATTTAAAGGCATGTCTAAGGTTAGTGGGTGTGTTGTAACCTTGTCCAAAGGTTAACTACATGTTAAAAAGCAAGATTAGTCATCAAATAGTCATTATAGTCCAAGAAAAGACAGTTTCTAAAATAATCTTTTTTTGCAACAGTTAGAAATGAGGAAAAAAGCACGATGGTTTTGGGCAATTGCATCGACCCAACCATTCCATGCAAATATTAAGGCTTCTTTTAAGCCTACCATGATGTATTGGAGAAGGACATTCAATAAATTAGAAGAAAGAACTAAAAAGACCTCTGTTTTACTATTTTTTTCTATTTTTCTAAACTTTTCTTGCTGTTATCAGGCCATACCCGCACCTATACAAAATTTTCATGGCACAAGGGTATGATGGATGGATAGAATACTGAAATAGCTTTGCATTGAATCTTGTTTGGACTCCTATCATTAATCTTGCTGAGAGAAATCACTGTTTTGCCATAGGCTATCTTAAAACTACTGTTATAACCCATTAATTTGTTGTTTTCTGCATAAATCCATACTTGTATGGCTAAGTAGAGATTGGGGTTTGTGATGGTTGTTTAGGTCATTGAATTACCTATCATTTGCAACTTGTTTGGGCTCTTGACACCCTTGCATACCTCTACACTCATCCTTTGTTTGAAAGTGGGTCTGAAAACCTAGGTTAGGGTTTTTCTGGTTAACCGATGGATTATTCCCCATTCCATTGATCTTTGTCTGCCCTACTCAATGGAATGGGTTGTATGTTAGTGAGGGAAATGTCTTGTGAGGAATGTGGAGGTAGGAGGACAGTGTAGACTGAGTTTGTCAAGTAAATGACTCTGCATAAATCTTATATTGGTAGATTGAAGGAGGACAGCAGCAACTAGGTATGTTTGGCACATTTTTGGTTTGTCAAAGAAGATAATAGATGTTTGGAAGGTTATAGACTTGATTAGTTGCCTAAGATAGGGTTTGTCCCAATAGTGATCAAGACAGAGAGGATATGGTGACTATCCTCCTCATGGAGCAGTGAGATTATGACAGTCTATGAAGAACATAGTGAAGATTGTTGTCCTGCAGTCCTATGTAGAGGAGTTGAAGGGATGTTAAATGGAGTTGGGCATCTTGGAGGGTGTCTTGGAGTCCTCCCTCATGTTGCATGTCAAGAACAAGGAAGTGATTGTGTTGAAGCCCTTCATGGGTAAGAGAGTGAACCTCTAGTAAAACAGTGAACCTAGAGAATAGTTACATTTGAAGTTTTAAACTATGAGAATGCTGTCCTAGATGCTCTGCATCATTTGTGGTATCAGAGTTAGCAAGTAGATCCTTGAGAGTGTAGTGGATCTTGTGAAGGAGATAAGGGTTTGTGAAAGTTGTGAAGATGCCTCCTAAAAATTAGATGGCAAGAGAGAATTCTGAGTTGAGAGTGTATACGCCTAAAAATGACACAAACCATCCTAAGTAAATATTCTAAATATTTATTCCATTCTTCTACCAATTAAATAAATATTCTAAATTTATTTAATCGATTCACTATTCCATAATTAAATAAATTCAATTTATTTAATTAAAATTCTTCTAGATGTCCTACCCAATTAAATAATTATAAATTATTTAATTAATCCAAATTCCTCTATCCCAATTTCTAAATTCCAAAAATCCACCTCACCATTTCCACCTCACCTTGTCCACCTCATCACGTTGCACATGTAATTAAATATATTTAATATTTAATTACCTTATTTTCCCTCACCCACATGGCCTATTTCTTCTCAAATCAGAGATTAGTTAACTAATCAATCAAAAGAGTTAACTAACCTTGTCAATTGAATCAAATCCTCAATCAATTCAGTCAGTTCCACGATTTATTCTTCTAACTGATCAATCAAGTCTGTTAACAGACCAGTCAATGGAGTTAACTCTCCAATCAGCTTTGTCACATCCTCCCTTTCATGATGGAGCTGGGACACTTGTCACATTTCCACTGGTTGCACATTCCTCAACCATTCTCAGCCGTTGATCTTCATATCTCCTCTCAATCGTTGATTCTCATTCTTCTGAGTTTATAAATGAAGCTTCATGTCTCCATTCTAATCATCCAGGCTTTTGACATCGTTACTGGTGCAGGAGCACCTACCTGACAGCTGGCCTCCATGAGGCAGTTAGTTTGTTATAGGTCTGGTTAATGTTTCCAAGAAGGTCTTATAAGACCAATGCGTGTAATAAGGTCATCTTGACCATACTTTACTATTTTTAGATAGTTTGTTTGGACAGCTGTTATACTGTATGTCCGGTTGGATCTCCTAGCCGCCTGGAGAGATTTCCTAGCCGCTTGGAAGCTCCCAGCCACTTGGAGTCGAGTTGGTAGTACTCGCGAGAATTCCTATTTATGCATTAGGATCGGTTGGTTTTAGATATATTAAGGAGCTAGGTTGCACAGAGTGAGACAGAGAGAGAGACAGAATATTGTATTTGCATCTTTTGAAATCAATAAAGAGATCCTGTTTGTGTCCATTCTCTGTTTTGAATTCCATTGTGTAATCGAGTTGCTATTCTGGTGGTTGCATGGATTCGCTGATCCATTCCACCGGTTGATTCGTCGAATCGGTGGAATGGCTATGTACAATAGTTTAGGATTTAGTTTGCATTTTCTATTTGTTCACATGTATGTTTGCAGGATCGCAGTCGAGATGTGCTGAGAACCCTAGCATGGGCATGTGCTAGGTCGTGCTGGTAGTTTGAGTCTGGAAAGTTGTCTAGGAAGCAGATCGGGTCACCTCAGGAGGTTCGGCGGATTGAAATTTGCTAAGGTTAGAAATTCATCACAACGGCATCATCAGGATATTTCTGTGTATATCCTGCAGTTACTTCGGGTGTCATCCGAGTAGATGGAGGTGAGCATGATACAGTTGTTTGCATAAGGTGAATGCATTTCGGGGTGATCATCACAAGGTGTTGCCGAGGAAGAGTATATCGGCATAAGTTAGTCGATCAGGTTGATAAAATCATCGTGGGCTGATAATGTTAAGTTTGGCCAGCAGCAGGATATTGAAGGAACTGCATATGACGTCATCGTCATCAGGATAATCATCATCAGGATATTCCGAAATATCACCCGATAAAGGTTTATCCTGCTGACCATAAGTGTTTTGGTATCGGCATAAGGCATTGAGAAGTTAAGTGGATCGGGAGGAGGATATTCGGCAGAATATTCGTCATCAGTATAAAGTTGAGTATCATCATCAGGATGTTTCAATATGACCGGATAAGTCATATCCTGATGCTGCTTGTTTAAGTAGGTCAGAGATCAGGGTGACGTAAGCATCTAAAGGAAAGGTGCATGAGAGTGTTGTCATCAGGATATATGGGAGGAACCGGATATTTTATATCCTGCTGATGAAGATGATGTCGAACATCATGATGCTGCAGATAGAGGTTGGTGGTAAGATGAACAGTGATCGTCAGGAGGATGATTGCGCTTGCCGAATATGATGAAGCTGCCGATAGCCGGATATGATGATGCTGCTGACAGGTGAAAGGTCGAAGGTTTGTCTACAGGAGGATATCGGTCGGCAAGAGAAAATATGATGATGCTGACAATGTTAACAGAAAATATGATGATGATGATGGGTTGTAGACATACATGCTATATGTCAAGGTTTTAGTGTGGATGCCTCTGCATCATAGTGGTATCAGAGCTCAGCAAAAGGTCTGGGCTATTGTGTGTTGATTCTGTCACTGAAAAGACAGAGGTAGAGGAGTGAGAGGTTGACAAAATGCCTCCGAAAGATAATGGTACTGCAAGGGAATTGCAAGAGATGAAGGAAAAACATGCCAGAGAGATGAGGAAGATGAAGGAGCTTGCTGAAGCACTTCAAGCCAGGCTTGTAGCCTTGGAGAAGAACAAAAAGAGGGAAGTGGACGACAGTGAATCAGAAGAAGATGAAGATGTTGTTGAAGAGTATGAAGAGGTAGCTGAAGATCTGGATGCTGAAGACCAGAGATTTGCAAAACTGTTAAAGGCAGTGCAGAGTGATAAACCTAAGGTAAAGGTTGATGTTTCCAAGTATAATGGAAGTTTGAATGAAGATGAGTTACTGGATTGGATTGCTGCACTTGATAATCACTTTGAATGTGAAGATGTTGCTGAGGATCAGAAGGTAAAGATTGCAAAGACCAAGTTAGGAGGTCATGCTTTGGTATGGTGGGATTATGTACAATCCGAGAGAAGGAAACAAGGAAGGTCAAAGATCACTTCATGGGATAAAATGGTAGCAAGGATCAAAGGTAAATTCTTGCCCAAGGATTATGAAATTCAGATGTTTAAGAAGCTACAATTTTTAAGGCAGAAGGAAATGGATGTGAAGGCATATACTGAGGAGTTTTATAAGTTGAGTATGAGATCTGGTCATCATGAGAATGAGGTAGAAAAGGTGGCTAGGTACTTGGCTAGTTTGAGATTGAACATACAGGATGAGTTAGTTTTAGCTAACCCTAAGAGTGTGGAGGATTGTTACCAAATGGCAATCAGGATTGAAGAAAAGATGAATAGGAGACAAGATAAGTCCATGAGAGGAAGAGGCAGCAATATGAGGGGAAAAGGATTAGCCCCTACAACAAGGCAAACCAATGAGGGTCAAGAAGACACTGGTAAAGGACAGGGATAGTCTGATTTCAGAGGTGGATGGAAAGGTAATAGAGGCAGATTTGGAAGTGGTAGAGGTTCTACTACATTTTCAGGAAAGTGTTACACCTGTGGTGATTTTGGTCATCCATTTTTCAAATGTCCAGAAAGCAAAGGTTCATCATCCAGAAATGATAGAATGAATGACAAGAGAGTACAACTTGTGCAAGAAGAGAAAGTAGAGGAATGTGTACAAAGTTTAAACACTTATCAAGATAGAGTTCCTGACAATTATGGATATCCTGAGGAGGGAGAAGCATTGATGCTAAGGAGAACTAGTTTGCAGACATCAAAGGATATGATGCAAAGAAGAGCTCTTTTCAAGACCACATGCAAGAGCAATGGTAAAGTATGTAAGGTTGTCATTGATACTGGTTCAACAGATAACATGGTATCTCAGGAAATGGTGGATAAACTAAATTTGGAAAGGATTCCACACCAACACCCTTACAAGGCATCTTGGGTGAGTGATAGTCAATCACTTTTTGTCTATGAACAGGCATATGTTGATTTTCAGATTGGAGCATATCATGATAGAGTTTTGTGTGACATTTTGCCCATGGAATGTTGTCACCTACTGTTGGGTAGGCCATGGCAATTTGATAGGAGGGTACTGTATGATGGGTATGCTAATACCTACACCATCAAGAAAGATGGGAAAACTATTATGTTGATGCCATTACAGGAAGCAGCTGTAGTACAGAAGGCAGCAAAAATCATTTTAGTGGGAAAGAAGGAATTTGTGCAGAAGCCTATAGGAGCAGGCATAAAGGCAGTTGAGGACATTGTAGGGAAAGAAGTTGTTAAGGACAACAGTTTGAAGACAGTTTCAGTTTTGACTGACAGAGGTCAGCAGCAGGTTCAGCAACAGGTTTGCAAACAGCAACCAGTTGAGAGGAATGACAAGGATGTTGTCATAGTTGGGACTATTGTTTGTCCTATAAAGGTTGAAAGAAAGACAGAGTTGAACATTACAGAAGTTCAAGAGGCAGTTCAAACAGAGGTTCTGGTCAGACAACCTGACAAACACAAGGTATGTGAGAGAAGGGCCTACATTGACAGGCATGAGGATTTACTTGCAAGAAAACAAGTTATAGTTCAGAAGTCTTGGAGCAGCCGAGAGCCAGCAGAGGACAAAGCTGGAATAGGTCAAGACACTGCAAAGGCAAAGTGTAAAGGTGGAGGACTTCCACAACCTAACTCATGGGACATGAGTTCTTTTCTGTTGGGGAGTATGGTGCAGGAGCACCTACCTGACAGCTGGCCTCCATGAGGCAGTTAGTTTGTTATAGGTCTGGTTAATGTTTCCAAGAAGGTCTTATAAGACCAATGCGTGTAATAAGGTCATGTTGACCATACTTTACTATTTTTAGATAGTTTGTTTGGACAGGTGTTATACTGTATGTCTGGTTGGATCTCCCAGCCGCCTGGAGAGATTTCCTAGCCGCTTGGAAGCTCCCAGCTGCTTGGAGTCGAGTTGGTAGTACTCGCGAGAATTCCTATTTATGCATTAGGATCGGTTGGTTTTAGATATATTGAGGAGCTAGGTTGCACAGAGTGAGACAGAGAGAGAGACAAAATATTGTATTTGCATCTTTTGAAATCAATAAAGAGATCCTGTTTGTGTCCATTCTCTGTTTTGAATTCCATTGTGTAATCGAGTTGCTGTTCTGGTGGTTGCATGGATTCGCTGATCCATTCCACCGGTTGATTCGTCAAATCGGTGGAATGGCTATGTACAATAGTTTAGGATTTAGTTTGCATTTTCTATTTGTTCACATGTATGTTTGCAGGATCGCAGTTGAGATGTGCTGAGAACCCTAGCATGGGCATGTGCTAGGTCGTGCTGGTAGTTCGAGTCTGGAAAGTTGTCCAGGAAGCAGATTGGGTCACCTCAGGAGGTTCGGCGAATCGAAATTTGCTAAGGTTAGAAATTCGTCACAACGGCATCATCAGGATATTTCTGTGTATATCTTGTAGTTACTTCGGGCGTCATCCGAGTAGATGGAGGTGAGCATGATACAGTTGTTTGCATAAGGTGAATGCATTTCGGGGTGATCATCACAAGGTGTTGCCGAGGAAGAGTATATCGACATAAGTTAGTCGATCGGGTTGATAAAATCATCGCGGGCCGATAATGTTAAGTTTGGCCGATAGCAGGATATTGAAGGAACTGCATATGACATCATCGTCATCAGGATAATCGTCATCAGGACATTCTGAAATATCACCTGTTAAAGGTTTATCCTGCTGACCATAAGTGTTTTGGTATCGGCATAAGGCATTGAGAAGTTAAGTGGATCGGGAGGAGGATATTCGGCAGAATATTCGTCATCAGTATAAAGTTGAGTATCATCATCAGGATGTTTCAATATGACTGGATAAGTCATATCCTGATGCTGCTTGTTTAAGTAGGTCAGAGATTAGGGTGACGTAAGCGTCTAAAGGAAAGGTGCATGAGAGTGTCGTCATCAGGATATATGGGAGGAACTGGATATTTTATATCCTGCTGATGAAGATGATGTCGAACATCATGATGCTACAGATAGAGGTTGGCGGTAAGATGAACAGTGATTGTCAGGAGGATGATTGCGCTTGCCGAATATGATGAAGCTGCCGATAGCCGGATATGATGATGCTGCTGACAGGTGAAAGGTCGAAGGTTTGTCTGCAGGAGGATATCGGTCGGCAAGAGAAAATATGATGATGCTGACAATGTTAACAGAAAATATGATGATGATGATGGGTTGTAGACATACATGCTGTATGTCAAGGTTTTAGTGTGGATGCCTCTGCATCAGTTACTCTACAGAAATATCACCAGTGCACCTTTGGCACCCTTTTGTCATCCACAAGCTTGAGATCACATACTTGCATTGGAGCTCATCTTCATTGCATATCACCATAGCCATTCACCATTGACTTCCTAAAAATAGCTAAAAAGATTGCACTCTCTGAGGGCTCATCTCATCTGCAAAAGGATGATTTGTGATAGGTGAACAACAGAAGTTTTGAAACGGGAGAGGTTTGCACTGTGTTTGTTCATTGCTTCGTTTATTGAATCCTTCTTGTTTCACTATTCTGTTGATGTTTGGGTCTTGTTTAATTCATTTGATTGATCACGATTTTACCCTTACATTTTTGGTGCCCACCGTGGGGTCGTTTGCCCCTTTATTTTACCATTTCTGAGCTTTTTTGAAGGCAGGTTCCGTACAGGTCACGCAAAGTCGCGCACAGATTACTTCGGCGCATTTGTTCATTTCCACTGCGCATATAAAGACTGTTACGGTGCTTTTGCTTTTTCTGTGCATCTGTGTATTTTTACTGCGTTTCTGCATACTGTTACAGCACTTTTGTTGTTTTTGCGCATCTGTACATTTATGCTATGCTTTTGAAGACTGTTACTACGCATACATTAATATTGCGCATTCATTCCTTTTAACTGCGCATATGTTCAATATTGCGGCGCATTCATTATTGTGGTGCTTCTGTTGATCATTTCTGCGCATTTGATCACTGAAGCTGCGCATCTATTACAGGCTGAGGTTTTAGTACTTTTCTAGGGGAAGTTGCTAACGCTAACCCTTTCATAGGTGTTTGCTGGAGCGTTTTTGTAGGATAGGTGTAGGTTTAGTTCCATGTAGTTGCATCTAATTAGTTCACATTTCATTTTCAAAGGAAGAGTAAAAATCAATGCTCATTCAAATCTTCATCTAGTTCTAATTAGGGAGGAAGTAACTGGATTATTTCTTGCTTGCATTGCAAACACCTTCCAAGTTATTGCTATCTAAAGGTTAAAATTGAACTCATCAATGATCTGGAAGTTAAAATGAACCATTGCTATATCGTAAGACCTGAATTTCAAAGTTAACAATCTCGTGCTACGCGGTTTAAAAATTGAACTCATCAATGATCTTGAAGTTAAAATAAACCATTGCTATATTGTGAGACCTGAATTTCAAAGTTAACAATCTCATGCTATGCGGTTTAAGAATTGAACTCACTACTACTTTCTAAAGTTAAAATCAACCATTGCTATTTTGTGAACCCTGAATTTCAAAGTTAACAAACTCGTGCTACGCGGTTTAAGAATTGAACTCACTACTGCTTTCTAGGATTTAAAACTGAACCACTGCTATATTGCTGAATCACTTCAAAGTTCTGTTTGAGTAGATTAGCCCATTTAGTTTTTCACTTTTAACTAGGGTGGATTAATCAGTGTATTCTGTGCTTGCGAATGACAATAGGCTTATGCTCTCCCCTCTTCTGGGTGATCAGAGTGCCAGACTTGTCATTCTATCTGTTTGACCTTTAGGAGGGGCCTGCCCTTGGATGCACGCTTGTCCAAGTGGGAACGACCCTGAGTGGTAATAGGCTAACGCCAAGCCCTACCAAGCCACTTAAAATAAATTGTGCTTGAGGTGAAAACTTCCTGCAACAAGTGCTGTTATGTTACACCGACGGCCAACCTCCCCCAAAACCCTCTCAGGTGCAACCCTGTGAGGTTGGGAGACTCCATAACGAAGAGTAGCGCCGCCGCACATGTAACCACTTGAATGGTTGCCCAAATTAAATACCTCTTGTTTTAGTGGCCCAAATCCCTTATAATCCATTTCTCGCCTAGGATTTTGTGCTTGCTTTTTGTCCAAAATAGAGTCAGAAAATTTACAAAAATAATGAAAAACTACAAAATATTCTTTGTGCTTGTTGTGTTTTCTTGCTATTAAATTCATAATATCAGATCATGAAGACCTTTTCTAGCCAAAAAATACCAAAAACAGAAGAAAAACCTAAAAATTTTGCAAAAAAAAAAAAAAAACTTCAGAGCTGCGCATTTACACATTTCTACTATGCATTTACAGCGACTTGCTGCGCTTTTATAACGACTTGCTGTGCATATACCTTTTTGCTGCGCATATATGCACTGTTGCTGCGCATATATATTTCACCAGACTGGTGCATTTGCTGCAACTTGCGGCGCATTTGTCTATTTCTGCTGCGCATCTGTTTCTGCGCATATGCGACAGTGAGCACTTGCCCTATTTTTGAGGAGGTATTTTTACCTGATCAGAACACCCATTTCAGCCTAGTTTCACTTTCTGAGATCAGAGTCAACCTTGCAGTCAATCTCCGTCCGTTTCACCCAACTCTTTCTCTTTCGTCCATTGTCTCACTCACTTTCTGTCCAAATCACTCTTGTCCCAAAGTCAACCTATCCCATATCGATTTGGCATAAGTCCTTTTTCGTTTCATTAGTGAATTCACGTAAGCCTAGTAGGTCACAATACCTTTGCTAGTAGTCTTGTTGAACGACTAAGCCCTACACAGTAAGACCGGTATCGACTACCCTTGCTAGTGGCTAGAGTCTTGTGTCAACCATCTTACTTGAAGTCATTGAGCGAGAGAACCCTTTGTCCAAGTCTTATCCTAGGTATCCCATTCATAACAGCCTCAGTCGGCACCTTGCCAGAATTTCTAGTCCTCACCCCCTCCATCCCGCGTCACCTTGCATGGTTCTTACTCGATCCCAATACAACAAGCAAATTGAAATGGCTGACTCATCTAATCACCTTCTTCCACCACGTGATGGTGAAGAAGAGATTTCTCATGAAGAATTAGTGGCGCACATGCAAGATAGAAAATTCCAACGCGTTGTAGAGAAGATGATCCTTGAAGACCCCCATAAGTATTTTCATCATCTTGCCAGTCTCAGAATCAAACTCCCCACAGACTTTGACATTAGCTCCATCATGGAAAATGCAAACAATGATCATGAGAGAGGCACAAATGACACGGTCCCACATGATCATGAGAGAGGCACAAATGACACGGTCCCCCATACAAATGAGAGAGGAAAGCAACCCGTAGATCAAACTACTCCTATGGCAGACGTGAGACAACAAATTGAAAGTCTAAAGCTCGAGATATCCAACCTTAAGACCAGTACAAGTTCTAAGAACTACTCTTTAGAAGATATAGCACTGTACCCCTTTGACAGAAATTTGATCATGAAACCATTCCCCTATCAGTTTAGAGTTTCGAAATTTGACAAATATAAAGGGAAGGGGGACCCTAGAGATCATATCAGGGAATTCACTACAACATGTTTTGAAGTAGCTCACAACGAGACCTACTTAATGAGACTATTCCCACGATCTTTAGGTGGTCAAGCTATGGAGTGGTTCTCGCGTCTCCCACTAGGAATCAAAACTTTTGATGAACTTGTCAATAAATTTATAACACACTGCTCTTACAACATAGAACACGAGGTATCTATGCTAGATCTATGCAACACCAAGTAGAAGAGTGGTGAGTCATTCGCCGACTTCCTACAACGATGGAGATAGCTAGCTAGTAAGTGTTCTTACGATATGCCTGAGAAGCAACTATTGGAAATGTTTGTCCACAACCTAAACACTGATCTTAGCTATCAGATTCAGATACAATGCCCTACCTCATTCACCAAAGTCATTGAAATGGGCCTCTTCATTGTAAAAGCTATGATCACTAAAGGAACTCTCAAGCTTTATAAGGACACACCTCCTTCCAATTACACAACAGATAAATCAAAGTTTTAGACTAAGAACAAGAATGTGGTCAACGATGGAGTAGTGGACGCCAAGGTGGCTGCCCCTAAGCAACAACCCATATTCACTCTTAAGGGAGAAGCAAATACCGGTGCACTCAACAAGCCCACCCCTCGGGAACCTAGACCTTGGTTCAATTCAAACCCAAGGAGAAAATTCACGCCGTTGGGAGAATCTCAAGAGTCTGCCCTCAGGAAGTTGTTGGCTAACAATGAAATTTCTCTACCGCCAACAAGTGACTATGAGCCTATCATCAAACCTCCCTATTGGAAGGACACAGACTATTGTGAGTATCACTGAGGAAGGGGGCACACGACCAACAATTGCATCCGCCTCAAGAATGTCATACAGGATATATTGGATCAAAATCAGGGAGGGACACAACAACATACCTCCAATGAATCTCATGTGGCCTACCGGGATCCTCTTCTGAACCACAACCGGCCGTATAACAACAATCGCAACAATGGTCACAATGGCAACAACTCCAATGGCAATCCCAATAACAACAACAGTCACAACTAGCCTAATTAGAACAGCGGGTTGAGTAATGCTAACTATGCAAGTGTTCCTTTTGAGTACACCATTAACTGCATTTCTGAGCATCTTCCGCAAGTCAATGTCATCTCCCCCAATCAACAACTAGGACCTAACAAAACTGGTTGCAGTATAATTACCTGCAGTGGTAAAGTCATGATCAATACCACCCCTCCAAGGTCGTCACCATCTCCGTCCAACTCCTGCCCATACAATGTCATCGACCAGTTGCAAAAAACTCTAGCCCACATTTCTATATTGGAGCTCTTGCGTCTATCTCCTTCTCATAAGGAGATTCTTGAGAAAGCCTTAGTGGAAACTACTGTCCCCACTAACCTAGCCCAAGAAAAGTTTTAGACCATGGTAGGAAATTTGACATCCTCCACTTCCATCTCGTTTACAAAGCAAGATGACCTTTCCATATCTCAACCCCACAACACTCCTCTACACATTGTCGCATTCGTGCACAAGCACCGCATCAAGAGGGTTCTCATTGATGGGGGTGCCGGTTTAAATATTTGTACTCTAAAGCTAGTCCTTGCACTGGGGTTCTCCGAATAGGCAGTTGATCCAAGACAGAAAATTACCATCAAAGCCTATGACGAGGAGGAACGAACCACCAAAGGAACAGTTGTCCTACCTATTCAAGTGGGACCGGTAATTAAAGATGTGGTGTGCCAAGTCCTTGATCGGGAGCTTGCTTACAATATTCTACTAGGGAGACCATGGATCCACGCCATGAAGGCTGTCCCCTCCACCTATCATCAATGCATTAAGTTCCCGCACGATGGCAAGCAGGTCACCATACAAGGCGATCCCGACCCCTACCAACACTGCAATTCTTTCGAAGCAAAATCTGAATGTGTCATTCCCAACAACTGAGCCTACATTTCCCCTAGTCCGCAACAAGACCATACCGCCGAAGCTTCCTCCTCGAGGCCCAAACCGCTGAAACTTACCATAAAAGAAAATGGCATGGAGGAGTACTCCATTGAGCACAGCCTCAACCTTGCCACCATGCCTTTGTCTCCTCGCTCCTTTGGAAAACCCAAGCATCAACCTAGGCATTTTCCAAAGCCATCTGCTCCTCCTATAACTCCCGCAAATCCCTTTGTAAAATGGGGGACCTTATCTGATGAGACAGAGGAGCAAGATCTCCTGCAATGGCTTTATACTGAAGAGGAAAACACACCCCAAGAGCCGCCTAGACTCCCTACAGAACTCTATGGACGGGGTGAAACTATTTTGTACAGGATTGGGTATGAAGGACAAGGCCCCATAGGCCTCAGAAAAGAAGGAATCGTTGAACCTATACAACCTTCCTCATCCTCTTCGGCTAGAAACACAACTGGCCTAGGGTACAAAGGCAAAGGTAAAGCCAAGGAAAATGCCTGCCTTGTGGAGACGATTCAAACACTCCAAGTAGATAGGGACACAAATTCAGATGATTCGAATGAGTATGAGTGGGATGAGCTAACAGAGCACTCCTACGATGACAAGGAGATTGACACCATCCAAACTCTCAGCCCCTACCATGAGGGATAGACACAACGGGACAGACCACTGGAGTCTGATTTGCCCCTCCCTGAGATTATGGCTTTCGAGGAAAGTTTCGATTCCATTGCGATAAACAACTTGGAGGAAAGTACCACCCAGAACACTACCCCCACCAATGCTCATAACATCTCCATTCACAACATTAATGAATCAGATCTCTCATCTGACTCCCTTCCCCTCTTACACCTTGAGCTTATTGACTGGGATCTACAAGGAACCCCTCAATTAGATATGTTCTAGAATGATGACGCTTACATTGACTATATGGAACTTAGGGATCACTTACCAAAAGGAGATCATAAAGCAGGTTTTACTATCGAACTCAATACTGTGGCTTACTTCGGGGAGGGTGCCAAGCCTTCTAGTCGCAAAAATATCAAAATCAAAAAAGGATCTGATGGTGAAAACTGCCGTGTGGCAGTGTCAGATCATAAAATAGTCAAAAGAAAGGATGTATCTGAAGGTGAAAACCCAACTGTGGCACCTGACGATGGAATACTTGACACCCTCCCTAGTGATATGTACCAAGAAAGGTCACAAATTGTGGTGGAGCCAACAGAGCCAGTGAATATTGGAACCGAAGAGCAACCCAAGATTATCTACTTCGTAAAATCTCTCACACCACCAGAGAAAACCAGGTTTGTACCATGCTTTAAGAAGAGAGGCAGCTTTGCTTGGTCATATGCTGACATGCTGGGTCTAGACCCGAACCTAATTCTACATCATTTGCCATTGGATCTAGGGGTGAAGCCCATAAAGCAGAAACTGAGAAAAATGCACCCTCATATAGCCCTTTTGGTCAAGGAAGAACTCAAGAAATTGCTAGATGTGGGGTTCATCAGAGCCATAGATTACCCTAAATGGATATCTAATATTATGCCAGTGTCTAAACCAGATGGCAGGGTTTGACTATGCAACAATTTTAGAGACTTAAACAAAGCATGCCGTAAGGATGACTTTCCATTACCAAACATCGACATCATAGTCAACCTCATGGCAGGACATACAATGCTGTCACTCATGGATGGATTCTCTGGGTATAACCAAATCAAAATAGCACCAGAGGACCAACACAAGACAGCTTTCACTTGTCCATGGGGTACCTTTTGCTGGAATGTCATGCCTTTTGGGCTAAAAAATGCAGGTGCTACATATCAGCAGGCCATGACAACCATATTCCATGACATGATGCATGTGACCATGGAGGATTATGTTGACGATATCTTAGCAAAATCTCTCACAAGGGACTCACAGCTGGATATCCTAGAGAAAGTCTTCCAACGGTTGGACCAATTCCAAGTTAAATTGAACCCGAAGAAGTGTGTGTTTGGGGTAACATCAGGCAAGCTGCTAGGCTTCATCGTGTCAGCAAACGGGATAGAGGTCGACCCGGCCAAGGTCAAAGCAATAATGGACATGCCACCGCCCAAGACTCTAACACAGTTGAGATCCTTATAGGGCAAGCTGCAGGCCATCCGAAGGTTCATCTCACAGTTGGCAGACAAGTGCCAACCTTTCAGCCACCTCCTACATAAGAATGTTTCATTTAAATGGGATGAGCGGTGCGAAGAGGCATTCAACAAGCTAAAGGAGTACCTTATGAACCCTCCTATACTCATGCCTCCAATCCAAGGAAAACCTTTGATTCTCTACATTTCTGCTACACCTACTGCTCTCAGGGCTCTCCTAGTGCAGCAAGACTATGAGAACAAGGAAAGAGCTATATACTACATCAGTCAAACCTTAGTGGGCTACGAGTTACAATACTCATAGGTAGAACGATCATGCCTTGCGGTGGTTTTTGCTTCACAAAAACTCCGACACTACATGTTGGCACATCCTGTCAAACTCATTGCCAAAATCGGCCCACTAAAGTATCTTCTCAGCAAAGCAACTCTCACAGGTCGACTAGCAAAGTGGGTTATGCTTCTTAGTGAATATGATATAGAATATGTGGACAGAAAAGCCATCAAAGGACAAATCATTGCGGACCAACTGGCCGAAGCACCATTACAAGACACTTCACCAATGCAGTTTGAGTTTCCTGATGAGTCTTTATTCACTCTGTCAACATCTCCTTGGAAACTCTACTTTGACGGATCTTACACCAACCATGGATCGGGGGCAGGTATCCTGTTTATCACTCCCCAAGGTGACACAATTCCGAAGTCCTACAGGTTATTATTTCCATGCACTAACAATATAGCAGAATATGAAGCCTTGGTAATTGGTCTCAAGATGGCCACTGAGTGGAAAATCCAAGCACTATGTGTCTACGGTGATTCTCAGCTTATCATAAACTAGGTCAACGATGAATATCAAACCAAAGATGATAAGCTAATCCCATACAAACGGATGGTCGACGACCTCAAAGAACATTTTGGGACCATCTCCTTCGAGCAAATACCCAGGATAGAGAGAAAAGCAGCAGATGCAATGGCTACCATAGCCTCTCTTCTTGAAATACCTGAGTACGAGTCACGGTATGAGTTCTTAGTAGAAACCATTCGGCAACCGGCTTATGATCTCCTTGAAACCCATTCCATTTGCCTCCTAGTAGGATCTGATTCATCTTGGTATGGTAAGACCTACACTTACCTCAAGGACAATATTCTTCCACCAGACCTCTCTTCCAACCAAAAATGGACCTTCATCTGACAAGCCTCCCGTTACACCATCATAGCTAATACCCTTTACCGATGGGGTCTGGATGGTACTTTACTCCATTGTCTAGAACAAGAAGAATCCATAACGGCCTTGCGAGACATACACGAAGGGATCTACGGAACACACTCTAGCAGTCCTTCCTTAGCTAAGAAACTCATGCGTTTGGGTTATTACTGGCCCAATATGGAAATGGATTCATATCAGTTCGTCAAAAAGTGCAAACAGTGCCAGATACACGAGAACCTGATTCATGCACCTGCTCAAGAGTTGAGACCTCTAACAACACCCTGGCCCTTTTGCCAGTGGGGACTTGACCTTGTGGGAAAGATCCATCCACCTTCTTCCAATGGCCATAAATTCATCATAACCGCCACTGAGTACTTCACAAAGTGGATTGAAGCCGTTCCCCTAACCACCGTCACAAGAAAACAAATTTCCTCGTTCATTCTGAATTACATTATCTGCCGATACGGCATCCCTTCATCCATCATAACGGATAATGGGAGACCTTTCAAAAATCAGGATGTCTAGGAACTTTGTGAGCATTTCAAAATCCAACATCATTTCTCCACCCCATACTACCCCCAAGGTAACGGCCAAGCTGAGGCATCAAATAAAACTATTCTGAAAATCCTAAAGAAGACTGTCAATGAAGCTGGTCGCGATTGGCACGTCCAACTCAATCCTGCACTGTGGGCCTACAAAACCAGTATACGCACTCCCACAGGTGCTACACCCTACGCCCTTGTCTATGGTTCTGAAGCCATCCTTCCCATTGAGGTCGAACTCCCATCCCTCAGGGTGTCGTTGAAAGGTCTCATATTAGATGAAGAATACAGAGTCTCCAGGCTACAAGAACTAGAACTGCTCGAGGAAAGGTGCCAGAAAGCTTTTGACCATCTCAAAGCCTATCAACAGATGATGTCAAGAAGCTACAACCACAAGGTTAGACCAAGGTGCTTCAAGGTTGGAGACCTCATTCTAAAAGAGAACCCTCGCAATCAATAGGACAGAGAAAAGAAAGGTAAGTTCGAGCCTAACTGGCTTGGGCCCTATGTGATTGTAGCTGCTTACGGATCGGGGGCATATCAGTTGGCCACGTCAGAGGGTGAGTTGTTTGATGATCCAATTAACAGCATGCATCTTCGCCGGTTCTATACCTAGGAGAACCCCAATGCAAGGGGGCACAATAAACTCAAAAATCAAAAAATGCAAAAAAAAAAATTAGAAAAAAAATAGAAAGCATACAAAAAAATTGTCCTTTGGTAAAAACCTGGCAAATAGGCGCCTTAGATAGGTATCGTGATGAAAACCTGGCAAACGGGCGTCATGTTACTCTCTAGCTCCTCGTGCAAATAAAAACAAGTGATGAAAACCTAGTAAACAGGCGTTACTTGTGTTAAACCGCCTTCTCCATCTTTGAGAATCTGATCACCTTGAGTCCATTCTTCCTTCACTCATTTTCCATTCAACCCATATCTATCCCACAAATACACACTTGACAGTTACCTATCATGGCTTGATACTCACCTTGTGGCCTTGTCAACCAAGGTTTTGTCCCATCCCATCTCCTCAATGTGAGCCCAGTATAGTGTCTCTCGTCGGTGTCCATGGTCCAAGTCCATGAACTACATTGCCTCTGCGCCGTCACGTAGGCAAGGCTATTATTCTAATGCGCCCCTGAGGCCTCCATTTTCTTCCCTTTGTCCTATTCGTTCCCTTTCTTATCTTCATTCTTGTCATCTTTCTTCTAGTCCATCCATGGTCCATTAGGGTTTACCCCGAACTACGTTGCCTCTGCGTCGTCACGTAGGGAAGGCCATTTAGCAATGAGCCCCCGAGGCACTAGGTCAGTCCCTTTGGGTCCGTCTCCCCAATCAGGATTGTGCAAATCTTCTCACCAAGCAAGCAAATGCAAGCAGAACCTGTGCCTCAAGTAGAAATCTTGACAATGAGCATCTTAACCTACCCAATGCAAAGCAAATACCCAAGGTCTTCTAAATGATTTTATGCAAATTAAGGTAAGAAATAAACACATATCAACGCAACTATGCTTTGTAGATCAGAAACATGTGTAACAGTTCGAGTCCTAATCTTTGCTATCATACCTTCCTATGCTACTCAAGGATGCCAAAAGCTAGAGATGCTATGATAGGGGCATGATTATTTTCTTTGTTTGCTATTTGTGGATTAAACTTTAGTAATGTGAAGCCTTGTCTCAGGACATGATCAACAAAAGATCATCGAGGACATCAAAGGTATAACACGAACGGGGGCAATCCTTGCTTGTTGAAATGCAGGCAGTACTCAGGTCATCTAGATTCAATTTTGACTAGATGCTTGTATTAACTTGCTACATCCAAATCCATGTAAGTAATACTCAGGTCATCTCGGTTCAATTATACCTCGATGCTTGTATTCACTTACAACATTTCAGAAAATGTACCACAAAAATATGCCCAATGATGAAATAAAGCATTCCAAAAGCAAAACATCCATCCTATATCCACATACACATCCATGCAATCCTCATTATCCAAACTATGCAGAGTAACGATATCAAGTAAAGTTTCTACGTCATCTTACCACAACCATTCGTCTATCTGTCTATCATGTCATTCTTATGTCGATCAAGTACATTTGGACTTCACAAAAACAAAGCATATAGGAGCATATCAATCATTCGTAGGACTAGTCATGCACATGCTTAAGTTCATAGAATACACCATCCAATGCATTAGGTCACCAATACATTTACATCACATCACATCTTAAAGCACAGATAATCACATAGAAATATATCACATACACATACATTTGCATGTCCCCTAACACAGTTGCATCATCACATAGAAATCATAACACATATACATACATCTGCATTAGATCATATAGACATCCCATAACACAGTTGGATCATCACATAGAAATCATATTACATTTTGCATCCATTTGAAAACATTAAATCACATAGACATCATATAGCAGCATATCATAAAGCATCTCATATAGCATCAGATAGACCATCTAACTATGCACATACATCACATCATATAATAGAAGTACATCTTCATCGCATAGCACAAGCAATAAATATACAAAGCTGCATCATCATATATACTATCATATAAAAGAGGTCCAAATGTACAAAATCGTCATCTATCTCTGGAATAAAAGTGTCATATACAATACGCATCCAAAAGGATGGTGATAAATGTCCCAAAATATACAAAATCTGGTCTGTGTCTATCCCTGCTGCTGTGGGCCACCACTGCCAGCTCCTGACTGCCGGGGACCCATCACGGAAGCCCCTGACTATGATGGACCTGCTCTCTGCGTCGCCCCAGACTGACTCCTGAAGCTCCCTGCCCTCTGGCTCGATGCCACGGCACCATGGTATAATCCTCGGTAATACTGAGCCTGGGACTGTGCTCTGGCTAGATCTATCTGTGCCTGTGCCAACTGTATTTGCAACTGACCAACCTGTGCCTGTGCCTGCTGCACCTGCCCAACCAAAAATGAACTCGCTGCATCTGTCCCCATAGCGGCCACAGCAGTGTCCCACTCTACACGAATAATCCGTACCTGTACGTCGGCCATGTCTTTCTCGCGAGTCAACCCAGTGATCACCGCTGTGTCTGTCTCTCGCCTCCGCTCTACCCTCCTCAGCTGTGCCTGCAGCTCTCACACCTGTCCCCTCAGGCCGGCTATAGTCCTCTCATGAGCCTCTCCCTGTACTGGCCCTTGTGCTACCTCTGCCTATCCTGGCCCCTGTGGCTGGGGCACCTGCTGGGGTGGTGGCATCTGTGCCTGCTGCGGTACCTGCTGGGGTGGTGGCATCTGTGCCTGCTGCGGTATCTGCTGCTATGCCTCTACCTGCCCTGGCACTGCCTGCTCAGCTTGATCTATCCTTCTTCGCTATCTCAGCCTCTCTCCGGCCCTACCACCCCATCGTCCTCGACCTCCTCTACCTCCCCTCCGCCCTGGGCCAGCCTCTCCCTCCTCCTCTGAGTCCGCCTCGTCAATACGAGGCACCAGCATGCCGGGTCCTGAATATCTTGGGAAAGGATGTGCAGTGATCCAATCCTCGTACTCCTGTGTCACCCCCGCATCTGCTATCTCTCTCCTCATGTCCCATGCCACATACGGCGTCTGCTGGAACTCTTCCAGAGCCTCCTCATACAAAGCCATCGGCCCCCATCAGACCCTCTCTGCATGCGTTCGTGCAAACATAGCCTGCCCCTGTGGCATACCCTGTCTCCGCCCAAACTATCTCTGCACCCTACCCACCATTTGTCTCTCCAAGATGTGCCGTGTCTGGCCTATCAACCACCTGGTCTGAAAGCAGTATGGTAGCTCGTCTCCCTCGTCATCCCAGGGCTCGCAGTCCAGATATGGTCGCTAGACGACCACATCCACTCCATCCAAGGTGTGTCTCCAGTACTCTAGCTTCCCCAGCCTGTGCTGGGAAATCACTCCTGCGTAGCCATAACTGTATGGCTCTCCTCGCTGCCTCGTGAAGACACATATCAGCCTAGTCACCGCTATGTGCTCCCACAGCTAGAACTGTAACAGTAACACCCCAGCCGATAGACTCGTGCTGCAGTGGTACACCACCTGATGCATGTCATGGTATAAATGGGCCAGCACGCAGACTCCCCATGCATATCGGGTGCCCTCAGTCAGCATCCGCTTCATGATCCTGCCCCATCCAATGGGGAACCCATGCGATCTCCTGTCCTGGCATACAATGCCCCCGATTAGTCCAGCCACAATCCCAGGGAAGTAGTCATAGTAGTCGTATATATCCTGCCAAGGGATAACCTGTCCAGCTAGCTCGGGATCATCAAACACCCACTGACACTCGGCGAGTCCCACGTCCCACTGTGCATCATACTCCACTAACTCACCTACCATAGGCAAGTGCAGTATCCGGTAGACATCCTCCAAGGTCACCGTCATCTCTCCCATCAGAAAGTGGAAGGTCCCGTCCTCACTATGGAATCTCTCCACAGCAGCTGTCAGCAGTCCACGGTTCACCCGCACCTCAGGCATGAAGCATACATAATCCAATCCCATGGCACCAAGTCCCACTCTGTCAGTCTCTGTTAGCATATATCGCTGCAATAAGGGCATGGGAAACGTCTCCCTCAACTGTAGTGTATCCCGAATCTCCTCCTACAAGCAAGCAAGGCAAAGCGTCAGTCTCAAGCAACATATACCATACTCAACATACCTACTGAACTATACCAACTAAACTTAGCATTTCAAATTGATCACAACAGCACACTACATCTCTTGACTAGATTTCTGCAATCTCGAAGATAGCTCATTGATTACCGCGTCAAACAGGATGCTAATCGAGTCAATTTGGCTAAGTCCTTTGCTATCCACAGCAAATGCGCCACTACAGGTGGTAAAAGCGCCATTTTTTGGTATATGCACCGCTAAAATCAGCATATGCGCCACCTCACACAAATGCGCCGCCATAGTGCACATATGCGCAGATCTGACAGATGCGCCGCAAAATTCAGCATATGCGCTAGCATATTATGAAAGCACCGCTACAATCGACATATGCGCCGCTACTTTCAACATATGCGCGGCTTAAATATGCATGCACCGCCAAATTACCTATGCGCCGCTACATTGCACATATGCGCAACTTTCATGTATGCACCGCCGAAACTGACATATGCGCCGCGCAATGACAAAAGCGCCGCTTCGCGAGGCATATGTGCCATTCTGAGTTTCAGCACATGCATTTGACCTATTTTCTAAGTGCATTTATGACACCTAAAGTCAACCCTAGGAGAAATTTTTCGAAACACATACCGGGGGTCCTGCCTCTGCTGGCCGCCCGAATTGACAGACTCGCTCGAATCGGTGTTCCTCGCGCGGAATGTCTGCTGCTCTGGCTGCCATGCTGCTCCAAGTTTGCTCTAGACTCTCTCAATCCAATCCATAGTAAACAAGTGTACAAATGACTATTCTTGTGGACCCAGCTCCTATTTATGGCCTCCAAACCCTAATTCTGGCTAGGTGATGACTGTGACTACTTCCCATGCCTATTTTTCTTCCCATTTTCTTCCCGCATCCCTGACCGCGTCCCTTTTCCTCCAACCTATCCTTACCCCTTTGTCTTCGTGAGATTGTCCGTCTCCGTTTCTTTCACCCTTTTCCCATCCAATCTCCCGAGGGGGCATCCTACCGTCATTGAACCTGCACCAGGGGCAAACTGGGGCATGTATCATCATTCAAACTATCGAATTCTTTGAAGCAACACTGTAAACTGCATTGCATCAAAGAGGGGCAAAATGTATATGCCTAAAAATGACACAAACCATCCTAAGTAAATATTCTAAATATTTATTCCATTCTTCTACCAATTAAATAAATATTCTAAATTTATTTAATCGATTCACTGTTCCATAATTAAATAAATTCAATTTATTTAATTAAAATTTTTCTAGATGTCCTACCCAATTAAATAATTATAAATTATTTAATTAATCCAAATTCCTCTATCCCAAGTTCTAAATTCCAAAAATCCACCTCACCATTTCCACCTCACCTTGTCCACCTCATCAGGTTGCACATGTAACTAAATATATTTAATATTTAATTACCTTATTTTCCCTCACCCACATGGCCTATTTCTTCTCAAATCAGAGATTAGTTAACTAATCAATCAAAAGAGTTAACTAACCTTGTCAATTGAGTCAAATCCACAATCAATTCAGTCAGTTCCACGATTTATTCTTCTAACTGATCAATCAAGTCTGTTAACAGACTAGTCAATGGAGTTAACTCTCCAATCAGTTTTGTCACATCCCCCCTTTCATGATGGAGCTGGGACACTTGTCACATTTCCACTGGTTGCACATTCCTCAACCATTCTCAGCCGTTGATCTTCATATCTCCTCTCAACCGTTGATTCTCATTCTTCTGAGTTTATAAATGAAGCTTCATGTCTCCATTCTAATCATCCAGGCTTTTGACATCATTACTCTGCAGAAATATCACCAGCGCGCCTTTGGCACCCTTTTGTCATCCACAAGCTTGAGATCACATACTTGCATTGGAGCTCATCTTCATTGCATATCACCATAGCCATTCACCATCGACTTCCTAAAAACAACTAAAAAGATTGCACTCTCTGAGGGCTCATCTCATCTGCAAAAGGACGATTTGTGATAGGCGAACAACAGAAGTTTCGAAATGGGAGAGGATTGCACTGTGTTTGTTCATTGCTTCATTTATTGAAACCTTCTTGTTTCACTATTCTATTGATGTTTGGGTCTTGTTTAATTCATTTGATTGATCACGATTTTACCCTTACAGAGAGAAGCCTTAGAGGCAAGAGAGAAGGAGTTGAGGGATAGAAGAGAATAGGATGCTGCCAGAGAAAGGGAGTTGAGGCAAGTGAGAAGAGAAAATGCAACAATCTTGGCTAGATTGGAAGCATTGGAGAAGAAACCTAGAGGGGATGAACAAGATGGTTTAGAAGGAGATGAGGAGGTAGATGAGAATCCTCCTGAGGATGAGTTAGATGCTGAAGAAAATAAGTTTGTGAGATTACTGAAGGCAGTCCAAGGAAGTGGCACAAAGGCAAACATTGAGTTACCTATCTATCAGGGGAAGATGGATAGTGAAGAAGTATTAGGGTGGATAGATGCCCTGGAAAATTTTTTTGAGTATGAGGAGATAAGTGATGAGAAGAAGATTAAATTTGCAAAGACAAAATTGAGAGGTACAACACTTACCTAGTGGAGTAGTGTGCAGACAGAGAGAATGGCTAGAGGTGCATCAAAAATCACTTCTTGGGGTAGGATGAAGGATATGATGAAGGATCAATTCCTTCCATCTGATTACTCCATTCAGATAAAGAGGATGAGACAGAATTTGAAACAGAAGGACATGGATGTTATGTCCTATACTGAGCAATTTCATAAGCTTAGTATCAGAGGAGGATTGGAAGATGAAGAAGAGAAAGTGGCAAGGTACCTTAATGGGCTTAGGTATAACTTGCAAGATGAGATTGGTTTGTCAGTACCAAAATCACTTGGAGAGTGTTTTTAGTTGGCCATCAGGGCTGAAGAGAGAGTGAAGAGAAAACAAGAAAGGCAAGGAGGTAGTGGAAGAGGAAACAGAGGTAGGGGCAGACCTACTAGTGAAGTTCAGAACAACAATGAGAAGGGTAAGGAGATGTTTATAGAACAGAGAGGTGGATATAGAGGTGGAGGTAGATTTGGATCAGGTAGAGGAGTGTTCATAGGCAGATGTTATCACTGTAATGAGGTAGGACACACATCTTTCAACTGTCCTAAGAAGGATGGTGTTGACAAGACCAAGGATAGAAGAGTTCACTTGGCACAAGAGGAGGAGAAGCCAAAAGAACCAGAGATGTCGTCAGCCTCTCCAATGATGGATGGAGAAATGCTCATGGTGGAGAAAGGTAAGATATAACAACCACCACAAGTATCTATTTTCAGAACTAATTGTTTGAGCCATGGAAAGTTATGCAAGTTGATTGTAGATTCAGGTTCTCATGATAACTTAGTTTCTTCGGAAATGGTGAATAAGTTGGGATTGAAAACTTTTGATCATCCTAGTCCTTACCATGTCACTTGGGTGAGTCAAGAGCAGTAGGTAATGGTTACTAAGAAGGAATATGTTGATTTTACAATTGGTCCATATCAGGACTATGTTTTGTGTGATGTTATTCCTATGACATGTGGGCATATAATCTTGGGTAGGCCATGGCAACACTTGAGAAGGACAATTCATGATGGTTATAATAATACCTATGTGGTGCACAAAGATGGTAAGAAGTTCAAACTGATTCCTTTACCTTGTGAGGAGAAGAAGGAACATGTTGCTATTTGTTTTGGAGAGAAACTACAATTGAGCATGCAGGTTAAGGATGATGGGAAGCAGCAGGAATAGTTGCAACAGAAGAAGGTGGATGATAGTCCTACAAAGCAGCAGGCTTGGGACTTGAGTTATGTCAAGATTGGGGACATTGATTGCCCTATAAGGAGTCAGAAGAAGGAAGACAAATAGTAGATGGTACAGGGAGGAATGAATCAGAACCTCTAGTTGAGAAGAGCTGAAACATTGCAGCAGCAAGGTCCTAGGCAAGGACACCAAAACAAGTTTTATGGTTCTAACACTGTTTACAGGAGCCATGCAGTTTGGAAAAGGAGGAAGATTACTCTTGGAGAGTTCATGTTTCCCCGTTAGAGGAACATTCCAACAAGATGGAAGAATGGATGGAGCAGATCCTCTAACTCTTGGGACAAGAGTTTTCATCATGCCGGGGAGTATGGTGCAGGAGCACCAAGACATTTAAGTTTTGGTTAATGTTCAAGTTGTCTTGTTTTGTTCAATAAGGTCTTTGAGACCATCTTAATGTTGTTATGAGGCTTGAAAGCCATGTTGTAATGGACCATGTCCAAATAACTAGAATCTTCTATGGTTATATTATTAGTCCTAGGTAGGACAGTCTTGTAGTCATAGGTAGTTTGAAATAGTCTTTTATGTAAAGCCTTTATGAGGCATTTAGGACAGTCTTTATAATCATTTAAGTTTTAGTGTAGTAAGACTTTAAAGGCATGTCTAAGGTTAGTGGGTGTGTTTTAACCTTGTCCAAAGGTTAACTACATGTTGAAAAGCAAGATTAGTCATCAAACAGTCATTATAGTCCAAGAAAAGATAGTTTCTAAAACAATCTTTTTTTGCAGCAGTTAGAAATGAGGAAAAAAACATGATGGTTTTGGGCAGTTGCATCGACCCAACCATTCCATGCAAATATTAAGTCTTCTTTTAAGCCTACCAAGATGTATTGGAGAAGGACATTCAATAGATTGGAAGAAAGAACTAAAAAGACCTCTATTTTACTATTTTTTTCTGGTTTTCTAAACTTTTCTTCCTGTTATCAAGCCGTACCTGCACCTGTATGGAATTTTCATGGCACAAGGGTATGATGGATGGATAGAATACTGAAATAGCTTTGCATTGAATCTTGTTTGGACTCCTATCATTAATCTTGCTGAGAGAAATCACTGATTTACCATAGGCTATCTTAAAACTACTGTTACAACCCATTAATTCGTTGTTTTCTGCATAAATCCATACTTGTACGGCTGAGTAGAGATTGGGATCTGTGATGGTTGTTTAGGTGGTTGAATTACCTATCATTTGCAACTTGTTTGGGCTCTTGACACCCTTGCATACCTCTGCACTCCTCCTTTGTTTGAAAGTGGGTCTGAAAACCTAGGTTAGGGTTTTTCTAGTTAACCGATCGATTATTCCCATTCCATTGATCTTTGTCTGCCCTACTGAATGGAATGGGTTGCATGCTAGTGAGGGCAATGTCTTGTGAGGAATGTGGAGGCAGGAGGACAGTGTAGACTAAGTTTGTCAAGTAAATGACTCTGCAGAAATCTTATATTGGTAGATTGAAGGAGGACAGCAGCAACTAGGTATGTTTGGCACATTTTTGGTTTGTCAAAGAAGATAATAGATATTTGGCAGGTTATAGACTTGATTAGTTTCCTGAGATAGGGTTTGTCCCAATAGTGATCAAGAAAAAGAGGATATGGTGACTGTCCTCCTCATGGAGCAGTGAGATTATGATAGTCTATGAAGAACATAGTGAAGATTGTTGTCCTGCAGTCCTGTGTAGAGGAGTTGAAGGGATGTTAGATGGAGTTGGGCATCTTGGAGGGTGTCCTGGAGTCCTCCCTCATGTTACATTTCAAGAACAAGGTAGTGATTGTGTTGAAGCCCTTCATGGGTAAGAGAGTGAACCTCTAGTAAAATAGTGAACCTAGAGAACATTTTCATTTGAAGTTTTGAACTATGAAACTGTTGTCCTAGATGCTCTGCATCAATCATCAAAGAGGTTCGCTTTTATATCAGTGATGATACAGGTCATGATAGAAGCTATGTAGCCTATTGTTTTGCAATGTTTTTTGAAGACATGAGACGACATCAAATAGATGCTTCACAACACTGGATATGGTCTGATGGAGGTGCTGGTAAGTGTTGGTTTAAATTTTTTTTTTAAATTATATATTTATTTGTTTACTTAACTTGAAGACTTGAATTGTTCAGTTACTTATATGTTGTACACATATAATTTATTTTTACTAGTTTGGTTTTAAATGAAATTGTTTGTAACTTTATAGGACAGTTTAAGTCTACAAAAGCTTTTAATTGGTTAAGCCAACAATATATTAGACATAACATAAATTTTTTGTAGAAT
Source organism: Cunninghamia lanceolata (assembly GCA_027924645.1). Taxonomy (NCBI): domain Eukaryota; kingdom Viridiplantae; phylum Streptophyta; class Pinopsida; order Cupressales; family Cupressaceae; genus Cunninghamia; species Cunninghamia lanceolata. The sequence continues at coordinate 18,408,407 of BSBN01000391.1, forward strand.
TTCTGTGAGAGTGGACATGGAAAAGGAGAGCATGATAGAGCTCGAGCATGTGTGAGGTGTGCACTTTGCCAACATGAACTTGCAGGTAACACCATATGGACTAGAAATTTAAATTCTTATATGTTAAATTCTTAAACCTGTTAAGAAAAAGGCATCTCCATATATTGCATGTGTTGAGAAATGAAATCTTACCATGCTATGCAATAGTGGTTTTGATATATCCAATGTTGCATCTTCAATATTAAGTATTGGATTTTCAGAAAACTCTAATTATGCTTTTTGAGATCATCTTTTGCTTGCAACTACAAAACCTCTTAACCTAACATTTCACTAACATCAACTGGTAGGTAATGCCATAAGGAATGCAAATAAAATTGCTGAATGGTCCAAAATTCATTTTATCATTCATGACTCAATATACAACACACACTATTTTGGGGAAGTTAAAGGTACCACATAAATGAAATTGTTCTTTTAATTTCAATGTGTACATGAATTGAATTTTGAATTTTCTACACTTTTTAATTGGATGTTTAAAATTTATAGATATTGATCGATCAACTCTTAATAATTGTCAAACAATTAGTGGTCTTAGAAGTTTGCATCAAATCATGATAGTAGGACATAGCAAACCTCCTATAATTCAAGTGAGAGAAAAATTATGTTTTTTTGTTGATTGTATTGAGAACAATGCAAATACTCTACAATGTGAGAATACTAGAGATGGGTATGTTTCATAATAGGAAATAAAACAATTAGTGGCCATGTCAGACCCTTTTAAAGATAGTGACATTGTAGATGTCTATGATCCTTTGTATTCAGTTGATTATGAATGTGTATCAGGTTTAGTTGTTGTAGGTAAATTTTAAATTTTTAAATTGAATTTTAACTTACAATTTATTTATATTGTACTTAAGTTGAGCATGGTTTACTATATTGTGTGTAAAGGAGATATTTTTGCTATTCTTGCAAATCCTGACAATACAGAAGGTGTAGATTACTATCTACTAAGATGTATGCAACCAAAATGCAAATTGTTAGAATCAATGAGAGATGGTGATGGACAAGTGTATCCTACTAGATCAGTGGTTGTTGAAGGCACATACTATCAACAAACCAAGATAGATAAAAATGGTATTATATTTATTGATTATATGCTAGGTCAAAAGGTTCTACATTATAGTCACTTAGTTATAGCAACAAGAATAAATCTAGAAACTTTACAAAAAAAAAGGATGTGCCAAACAAGTGTGGAGGTTGCCTATTGAGGATAATGAAAAGATTTTAGAGATAATCAAAGATAGAGAGGATTCAGATTATATGTACCAAGAACTTTAAGCTATTTTTGTACATATATTTTCGATGACAATATATACATGTAACATTTGGACCTAAATTTGAAAATATTTTTATTTTATGTTGAATTCAAAAAAATTCATTCAATGTGGTGATCTAGTAGCCCATGAATCTTTCTTTTTTGTGATCTTATTTGTAGTAATTTTGTTTGATGAAGAAGTCATGCTTAAATTATTTCATGAAATGTTATTAGATCCAACAAAATTTGTAATTTTTAATTTTATTATCTTTAAGTAAGCTTGTTTAGAACTAGGTTAGAAACTAGGTACAATGGTAACTTATATTTGTTTATTGGATCCCACCTTCATAAAACCATACAATCATTAATAATATAGTCCCATGTAGTATAGATCTTTGTCCAAAATCTCACATGCTCCACAATATATGTTAAGACATTTTTTTTTATTCTAATAGGATAATTTATATGAATCATAGAATCTTCATCATTACAAATAACAAATGAATTTAAAATGATAAGAAATTATAATCCTTCTTTAACAATTTACATATTTTTGTCTTAGCTTCAATAAATTAAAATATGATTGTTACTATTTTCTTAATCATCTAATTAGACTTCATCAATTAATTGTGGGACATGTTTTATTTTCCTACATATGGGTGGATCCCTAATTTAAAACCTATCATAGTTCTTGGTGAATAAAGGAAAATTTAAATTTGAAAACATAAATCCTAAAAAATATAAGACATCCTTATTAATTGAGTCAAATAAAGGGCCTAGGTCCTTGGGATATCTTCTAGGAAGAATCAAAATAATAATAAAAATCATCCCTTAATATGAGTTCCTAAGTGAAATTTAGTATAATTTAAACATTCTAGGTCCATAATCAACTCATTAGAAGCTATATTTGAATTATTTAAGAATAATATTATACCAATGTTCATGAGGGAGAGCAAGGAAAAGACATATTTTCTATTTTTCAAGAGGGTTATACTCTTCTTGAAGAAGGTGTAGTTTTAGAGCATTGGTCAAATTTTGATTTGAAGCCTAATTAAAAATATACAATTTGAAACATGTAACTAGATCAAAGGTAAGTGCACAAAGATGAGGGACCAAAATGGGGTCTTAAGTTGCCACGTTTTTTTCTAAAATCAAGAAACATTGATGTTGGATGAGAAATTGAAGATAGCTACACTCAAAATTTGAATAGGGAACAAAAACAAGAATTGTAGTGCTCTGAATCTAGTTTCTAAACTACTAATTTTTTTCAAAAATGGTTGAGATTAAGGGGTTAAAAAAGTGGGAGCACACAAATTGGTCTTGTTTTTCTCAAAAAAATATAACATAGCATCTGGTGTGCTCCCCCTAAAATGTTAATGTTGTTAGGGTAAAATTGCAAATCAAGGCAAATGACTAAACAACAATGATAAAAACCCTAGCAATGCACAATGAAGCACAAGACAACATGAAAATTAAAATAACAAATGTAAATGCAAACCAATCTCCACGCTATGCTCGATTTATCTCTATTGCTCTTCTCCACCTCGCATGAACATGCAAGATTTTGAAGGATTATTGTTGGAGGAATGTTAGGTGCTCATTTCTGCAACATAACATTAAGATGAAGATAATAGAATGAATGATAGACGAAGGATGCAAAGGCTCTAATGATATTTCGACAGCATGTGGATACTTGAGGATCAATGCATTTTAGAAAATCTGGCAGAATAAAGGTACTTGAGGCTCAATGCATGCTAATGGCTTGTGAGGGGTTTGATTTATAGGAAAGGCTTCGTTCAAATGGATAGTTGAGATTAAAAAGCTAATTGATTGATGTGGACAGCTAGGATTGATTATTTATTCCCACTCTTCAAGGGAGTTGTAGTCATTTGACAAGTGGAAAGAGGATAGGACTTATGTGTGCTTGTGTACATAAAAAGTACTACATATGAAAGATATTAAATAAAAGGCTGTAGTACCACTTATCTTTTTAAATGAAAGAGGCACACATGTCAGCTAAATGTTAAGATAAATTAAATAAATAAATAAAATTTATTTAATTAATTGGAAAGTCAGCTTATAATGAAATGTGAGAACTTAATTCAAATAAAATATTTGAATTAGTTGAGAAATGAGTTGGATATTAATTAAATAAATAAAATTTATTTAATTAATTGGATAGTGGAATTAGGATATGATTGGGAAATTAATTAAATAAATAAAATTAATTTAATTAATTGGAAAGTGGGATTGTGAATGTGAAATTAATTAAATAAATAAATTTATTTAATTAATTGGCTAGGTAGGATAAGGATGGGATTAAGACAAAATGCTACATGATGTCTAAGTGATGTTTTTATCAAGGTGTTGCAAGACATGGACAAATTTGGGACAGTTTTGGGTGTCTACATTTTGCCCCTCTTTGAGATGATGTTTGAGATGATAAGCTTTATGTTGAGTACCATCATTTCAAAGAAGCTAAGGTATGGATAGAGAAAAATGATAGGATGAAATGGAGATAGTGATGGAAAGATAGGATGATGATGCCCCCTTGAGAGGTTAGGCGGGTTAGACAAACACGGGTAGGCTCTCGAGATGAAAGGGATTAGAAGAAATGATGATGCGTTATGCTGCAATGAAAGTGAGCAACCATGATGTTTGATATAACACTAGACGTTATGCACCAAGGTATAAGGACCAGGGTGACGATGTGTCTCGTGCCCCAACGTAATACAACCTTGTCTGGATATAAGATATGAATATTAGCTGGATTTGATACTGATATGATGCAAATGCAAGATAAAATGATAACACACACAAGCAAGCAAGAAAGCATGCACAAATAATACAAAAACAAACAAGGTATTACCCCTGTCAAGCTATAAACTAATGATTAATTGTTAATTGATCGTAGTTGAGAGTGTTGTCATTGTGGGGAAAGCTATATCCCTAGATCAACATAGGATTGTTTGCTGAGTTGGTTGGCTGATTGGTTGATTGATTGATTTGGCTTACAACAAGGCTAGGATCAAGACCATTGATTGTGATTGGATAACTTGGCTTGATTGATTAACTTGATTGGTATGGCTTAATGATGGGCTTGCATTTGGATCATTGCTTTGATTCTTTGGATTGATTTGATTTGATGAATTAATTTGATGGTTGGATTGATGTGCTATGATTTGAATGATTGGATTGTTTTGAATGATAGATTGATTGGTAGAAGTTGTTTATTAATGATGTAGAAGATAGATGATAGAAGAAATGATGAGGAGAAAAAGGAAAAATTGTCTGTGCCTGAATCCTGGCACCTCCTTCGTACTCCAGACTGCCTACATACCCTGTATCCATGGGATCAAGGCACTTAACGATGGAAAGTAGTTCTGATTTGTTTTATTGATGATGATGAAAGATCAAGTTATGGATTGAGATTGATTGATTTTGATTGGAGTGATTAGATTTGTTTTGATAGTTGGCTTGATGTGATTGAGTTGATATGTTTTGGTGTTGATGTTGATGATTGAAAGGATTTATTTTGATGGTTGGATTGATGTGCTTTGAGTTGATTTGCTTTGGTGTTGATGCTGATGATTGATAGGATTTATTTTGAATGATGATAATGATGGTGTGATGATTAGAGTGTCGATTCAATCTAAGCATAAGCAAGCATTCTCAGTATGCTCAAAGGATGTAAAATAAACAAGGTATTGCCCTTGTCAAGTCATAAACCAATGATTGATTGTTCGATTGATGATGATAGATAGTGTTGTCATTACAGGGAAAGCTATATCCCTAGATCAACACAAGGATGTGGGAACACTATATCCCATTGATGATGATTGATGATGATTTATTTGGTTCATGACAAGATTAGGATCAAAACCTGTTGATTTGATTGGATAATGTTCCTTGATTGATTGTCTTGCTTGATATGGATTAGTGTGACTTGGATTTAAGATCATTCCTTAGATTGATTTGATTGAGATGATTGGAAGAAGTGATTGATTGAAATGGATGAATGAATGTTATTGATAGGAAGAATTGATGATGATGATTTTGATTTGATTTTGATTGAATGTTGATGGAGTGGATTGATTTGGATGATGTGATTGGTTTTATTGCTTGGATTTTTCATTGGATATTTGATTTTTTGACATATTTTGATTTTTTTTGTGTTTTGGGATATTTTATTTTTTTTAGATTTTTGGGGAATATTTTGATTTTTTTGGAGTTTTTTGAAATATTTTTGAAAATGCCAATGGATTTACAATTTGAGTAGCCTTTGTGCTAGATACTAATGACAAGGGAGAAAACCAAGTCTAGGTGTAAGGGATGGATAAAAGGATGGATGGGCTCATAGTAAATGTGATGGCAAGATCATGAGAGTTGGATGGGATGGAAGGTTCATGAGAGTTGGATGGAATGATAAGAGGATAGGCCATATAAGGGATGGATGCATGCCTCGTCATAAATGGATAGGTAGGCTATAGTGGAAAGCTCATGATAAACAGATGGGGATAAGCTATAAGATGAAAGGCTCATGATAAGGGCACGCCATAGTGGATGGATCATAAGGGAGCTAGGATGTGATCTCCAAAGGCTATGTTGCATAGGAAGAACTTGCCCCATTCTAGGATTTTTACATGACAAAGTTCATGACCAAGGGATGATAAGACTGGATTTTACATGGCGCTTATGATGATGGGATGACATGATGGATTGGTTTGAACGGGATGGATAAATGGTCAATGGATAGGCCTTGGTTTGGAAAGAAGGTATGTCAAGAAATATCCAAACATGTTTCAATATTTTACCCCAATGTCTTTATCAAGATCAAAAGGAGGAAGGGTGGATGAATGGGTTCAATAAGATAGGTATATGGATATAATGGCTAAAGATGGTAGAATGGTAAGATAGGATAAGATAGGTTGGTATGATATAATGGGATAGATAGTTAGGAAATGGATAGGTTGGATGAGACAATGTGCCCCCAAGTGTAAGTGAGATAGAAGATCAACCTACACATGATGCCTATTTGCTAGGTTTTCATCATGATACTTATCCAAGGTGCCTGTTTACTAGGTTTTCACCTTTGAACGAAGGGATTTTTCTTTACTATTTTGATTTTTTTTTCTTTGCTTTTTTCTTTTTGTTTTCTTTTTTTCTTTTAGATGGGTTGACAATTACACATGGCGCCTGTTTGCCAGGTTTTCACTATGGTAATGGATAGGAGGGACTCAAGTGTCTAGTGCTATGAAAGGTGATAGTGTCTCATTAGAGATGGATGATGTCTTCGTATGGACCATGTCAAGTGTGCTCATAGATGTTGATAAGGGATTGCATGGATGAGAGATGGATTAGGTAGATAATGGATTATGAAGGGAATGATGGTAGGGTAGGCTAGTCGCTTATGATGTGGATTTATATAGGCTTATGGAATGAAGATGGATGAAAAGTTTATGCCAAAGCATGGACCATAGGGATAGCATGGGGGAGATATGTAGGATAATGGATGGAAGATGGGGAGATGTAGTTATGTGGAGGTGCTGCGGAGTGGAAGGGAACCATGACCAATGGCTGCACACACCATGATAAACATTGAAGCTTTTGATTGGATGGTGGTGTAGGAAGAAATGGAGATGTTTGCTTAGGGGATGGTTGATGAAATGATTTAGGAACCCACATAGATTTAGTATTTTTAGTACTTTTGTTTTGCTTGTGGGATTTTTGAAGGGAATGGAATTTTTGGATGGAAATAGGCTCTTGGATGGATATAGGTGGTTGGGATTCTTGAGATGTAGAGGAGGATGCCTCATTTGACTTGCTAGCTATTTGCTTAGGAACCCAAACCATTTTGCTTTTAGGCTTTGCTTTTGGAGGTATGGGTTTGGATAGCTTTGTGAATGTACTTTGCTTAGACGATGGATGATTTAGAGACTTTTCACATTGATGCCCTATAGCATGAGGGTCCTTAGGAGTTTTAGTTAGATTTTTGGCTTTATAGATAGAGGCATTAAAATTTTTGCTTTTGAATCCCATGGGGTGGGTGGAGTGGATGGAATGATTGGAAGCTTTATGCTTAGGCGATGTGTGCTTTTGTTGGTCATGATTAGGGATGTAAGGATACTTATGAATGATAGGTATGTTAGGTGTTGGAAGCAATGGTGGCAAGGTGGATGGAGGGATATTTGGAGTTGGTAAAAGTGGAGGCAAAGTGGATGGCGGAAGGTGTATGGTCACATTCTTTTAACATTTATAGGATGATAGAGGTGAAATGGCTACATATGTTTTGGGTAGATGATGGGGGGTGTAATGAAAAGTGGTAAGTTTAGGACACATGAAGGGATTACCAACATCTTGGCCTTGTTTACCTTGGGGTATGTATCCAAGGCCATATGAGCATGGAGGAACTTTGACATGGTTTGGCTCCAAAATACCTTGTTTATAAAGGCCTAGGCCTTTACCTTGGTAGTTCATGTTTTGGAGGATGCGATGGACAATGGGACTAGATGTGTTTTGGACATTAGACTTGAGTTTGTTATTGGATGAAGAAGATGAGGTAGAGGACAAAGGTTGTTGTTGTTCTAAGGAAGAACATTCATGCATAAGGGTGGTAAGACCAATAGGATATGATGGTAGACTTGAAGTGGAATCAATGGTGGATGTGGAAGGAGGATCATTGGGATCTTGGTTATGTTCATTATGTTCGCTAAGATCCAAGTTATTTGTTTGATCTTTTATGCTTGCTTGGGGGACAAGTGTCTCATCATGACAAGTGGATGTTTGCTCATTATGGATAGGGCTAGATGGCAGATGACTAGGAGCAATGTGGATATCTTGCTCATGGATAGATATAGGATTATGGATAGGATCAAGGTGCTCATGGATAGCTTCTTTATAGGTATCATCTTGATCATGGAAAAGATACATGTTATGGATGGGTTGCATAAAAGTGATTTGATCTTGAGTTGGACTAGGGCTTAATGTTTCCACATGCTTAGGATTAAATTTTTGACATACTTCTTAGGTTGCTTGAATGGAAGTGGAAGGTTCTTGGATAGGCTCTTGGTCAACAACATGAGAACATGATGACTCTTGACTTGGATTAACGATAAGAGACTCTTGAATAGGCTTGATGGATTGTAGGTCACATGATGGGCTTGAAGGACTAGGCATGGCCTTTGGAAGTTCTTTGATAGGCTCATGAATGGGTGTTCGACATGGAGGTAGTTTATTCCTAGTTAATAGCCAATAGATCACATCCTTTGCAAGGGTATGAGTGGATGGATAATATAATGGATGAGCAATAATAGCAGATGATGTTGCAGGCTTAGGACTAGGATTAGGTTGAGAGCTAATTGGATTGGGTGGATTAGGATTAGAGGGGGGTGACACATGGGATTTGAATGATGTGGCATGATTTCCCATTGTAGGTGGGTATACCTTGTAAACAATTGGGATAAATATTGGGCATTGATTTGTATTATGGCCTTTGGTCCTATGGTATGCACAATAATCATGTTCATCATATGGACTTTCTTCACATGGTTTGACTTCAGGAAGTTCAATGAGTTTTGCTTCAAGCATTCTTTGTAAAACTATCTCAGCCACATCCTTTGGTGAAGGATTAGAATGACATGGTGATGAAGGTAATGGAGGGCTTGGTGGTTTGGAAGGTGGAGGGATTAATGGACTAGGAATGGGATCACATGGTGGTGTTGGGATAGGACTTGTTGGCTCATGTGTTGGCATGTGATTGGATGGTGGTGGCCACTCTAGGTTGGTATCTTCCTTGTCAAAGGTTATTAGATCTTGCATAGGATAACTTGGGCCTATTTGATTTATGTACAAGGGACCACTTGGAGCTGCATGTGCTTCTTGTTGCAAAGGTGGACTTAGGCTCACTTGTGCTTATTGGGGAGGCCATTGATAGTCTTGGCAGCTAGGTGTAATGGTAGGATATGTAGACAAAATATCTTGAGATGGACTCAAAGATGTAGGCATTTGATCTTGTTGGCAAGGTTGACTTGTGCTCACTTGATTTATATACAAAAGGCCATTTGGACTTACATGTTGTTCTTGTGATTTCACTTGATTGCCTTGTGGATGGGCTTGGTAGTGCATTGGAATGTCGGCATGAAGGATTGAATAAGATTGAGGTGGATGTTCATAGTTTGATGTGGCATTGACATGATAGGTGGATGAATTAGGTTGGTATGAAGTTGACGATGATGACATGTAAGGTTGATGTGGAATTTGTTGAGGTTGGGATGGTATTTGGATTTGTTGTTGTGATATGATCTGTTGTTGATGTTGGTAAATGTGTTGATGTGGATAAGGGATAACATTAGAAGAAATGGAATAAGTTGGTATAGAATTAGGTTGATGAGTGGATAGATATGATGGGATAGGTGCTAGATAGGATGGTCGTTGGACTTTGTAAGTGGCCATGAGGTGTTGGATTTCTTCCAAGAGGCATTGTATGTGTGAGGATTGGTTTGTTCGACATATTTGAATCAATTCTTGAATGCTTTGAAAGGTTTGTTGCTCTAAAGGTGATTGGCTTGCATGCATGTGGCGAAGCATATGAAGGAGCTTTTGGAGGTCCTCTAAGGTTGACATGATGTGACACAAGTGTTTAAGTCTTAAGTCCTTTTTGGCAAGTACTTGGTTATGGTTTGATGATGATGTGGCTTGTTTGGATGAAAGCGATTAGATTTAGATGTTGTTCGAAGAATGTGTAGGATGACTTGTCTTTATGTGTTTTGATGTTTAGAGCTTGATGTGGCAATATTCAAACAAATGATTATACATATATACACATGAATCACTCACACAAGACACATAAGCAAGTTTTAGTTTGGAAGAATGTGATGATGGTTAAGCAAGCACGTGAAGACACTTCAACAAGTCCTAGTCAAGGCAAGGCCACTATCACAAGGAGCTTCTAGTGAAAATCTGAGGGACCAGCACCCCATGAGCATCTAGCAAGCCACCTAAGACTTTAACTAACCCTACTAGGAGTTTTAATATACACAAAGGTACACCTCCTTTTGAGTTAGCACTATATGGTGAGCGCTAATATCGGTTAGATTTGGCTTTCGCCTTATCCTCTAATTTTTATAGCAGACCGGATGAAAGTACTACTTGAGGTCATTCCCTTGGGGTGAGTACCTCTGTTTCCACCAAGGCAGGCCTCTCTAAGGTTTAACAAAAGCAACACAAGTAAATGTTTTTGATCTCCAAGTTCATGTTGGGACGCGAGGAGAGAGCATACACATTTACTTGGTCACACTCGCATGGGGTTCATTAACCTTAAAAATTCAATGTGTGGAAGACAATGCAAGCACTTGTTTATTTTAAAGCCCAAATCCAAATGTGATGAAAAACAATGGTTCGTTTTAGCCCAATTTTTTGATGTGAATTTGCAAACAATTGTTCATTTTATGCCCAAAATCCAAATGTGTTTGTAAACAATGATTAGAAGATGAGAAATGAAATGATTGCACCTGGTTAATTTGCTATCCAAATTGCTATAGATGTTGATGTCAATGTTGCTCCAGCTCCTTATGATCACCTACAAAAAAAAAATTATATTATAATGCAGGCATGAAAAATAGGCTCACCAGGCAAGGAAAATTGTAATTTTATATGCATAGCTAAATTAGATTGGATTATTTCGATACATTTTTTGTTCAAAAATTAAAAAATCAAAGAAGAGACTCCTACTAATTTTTAGAGTGCTTTCTGAAAATGTAAAGAAATTAAAGAAATTCCCTTATTTGCACCCAAAAATATGGATTTATGGAAAAGGTATAGTCGGTAAAGATCTAATTTTTTCACACTATAAATAAGCTCCAAATTAAATCTATAAAACATAGACCCCCATTAGAATTTCGAGAGCTTTCCAGAAATATAAATTGTTTAAAAAAATTCACTGATTTGTGCCCAGAATTGTGATTTTATGAAAAAACATAAAAATGTGATAAATCTCGCAAAAATCATGATAAACCCAAAAGTTTTCTGCTATAGCTTCCTTATATCATGGAAAAACTTTTGCTAAAATATTATAGAAAAATTTATAGCCGTTTGGAAGATATGATGAAATCTTTAAAACCTAGGGTTTTGTCAAAAAAATAGCGGATCTGGAACAAAAAGTTAATTAAACCTGCAAAACTCAACAATGGGGCTTATATGAATGCAAATTTTTACTACAAAAACATACAAAAAAAACCAAGAGAAGTGAGTCCCACCGGGCATGCCAAAATGTAGTTAGGGTAAAATTGCAAATTAGGGCAAATGACTAAACAGCAATGATAAAAACCCTAGCAATGCACAATGAAGCACAAGACAACATGAAAATCAAAATAACAAATGTAAATGCAAACCAATCTCCATGCTATGCTTGATTTATCTCCATTGCTCTTCTCCACCTCGCATGAGCATGCAAGATTTTGAAGGATTATTGTTGGAGGAATGTTAGGTGCTCATTTCTGTAGCATAACATTAAGATGAAGATAATAGAATGAATGATAGACGAAGGATGCAAAGGCTCTAATGATATTTCGATAGCATGTGGATACTTGAGGATCAATACATTTTAGAAAATCTGGCAGAATAAAGGTACTTGAGGCTCAATGCATGCTAATGGCTTGTGAGGGGTTTGATTTATAGGAAAGGCTTGGTTCAAATGGATGGTTGAGATTAAAAAGCTAATTGATTGATGTGGACGGCTAGGATTGATTAGTTATTCCCACTCTTCAAGGGAGTTGTAGTCATTTGACAAGTGGAAAGAGGATAGGACTCATGTGTGCTTGTGTACATAAAAAGTACTACATATGAAAGATATTAAATAAAAGGCTGTAGTACCACTTATCTTTTTAAATGAAAGAGGCACACATGTCAGCTAAATGATAAGATAAATTAATTAAATAAATAAAATTTATTTAATTAATTAGATAGTGGAATTAGGATATGATTGGGAAATTAATTAAATAAATAAAATTTATTTAATTAATTGGAAAGTGGGATTATGAATGTGAAATTAATTAAATAAATAAATTTATCTAATTAATTGGCTAAGTAGGATAAGGATGGGATTAAGAGCGGGATTAAGACAAAATGCTACATGATGTCTAAGTGATATTTTTATCAAGGTGTTGCAAGACATGGACAAATTTGGGACAATTTTGGGTGTCTACAGTTAACTTTTTTTTTAGTATTTCAATAATCGCTCTAGTGAGAAATTAGCTAACACCATGTAGTTTATCCCTGATTTTTCTGATAATTTTTTAATGAATAATTAACTTTTTAGTAATTTTTAAAGTGGACACGTCCTAAAAAATAGAAATTTAAGCGTGCTCCTGCCTAAAATGTTTGAAAACTAATCAAATTTTTTTTTTTTAATATGTGTAGAATGGAGTCTAGTTTCTAAAAATGTAACTTATTTAAAATTTTGATGAACAGTTAAAAATAAGTCAAAAATACAAGACACTGGTTTTTGACAAAAAAATGGACACACTAACAAAATAAATTCAAGATGAAACACTAAACATACTCAAAATGTGAAAAAAATTATATGGTTAGATAGATAATAGAGAGCTTAAGATTATGGTGGTATTTTTTTGAGTTTTCATTGAAAAAAGTGCCATCCTGATGGGGAGCACGCTCCGGATTATCTCCAGATTTTGCTAAAAACTAATAAAAATATGTCAAAGAAAGCTAAGCATAATGTGAGAGCGTTATAATGTGCTCACGTTATGATAAGCATAATTGGCAATACACATGCCAATTGCATTTGCTTGAAAGTTTCTAAAGCATTTTCAACAAATCCATTTTTTGCATATCTTGCAATCATTGCATTCCATTATAGAACATCTCTTTGAGGTGTTACGTCATACAATTGGCATGCCTTGTCTATGCTTCCACACTTTACATACATATCCACAAGGGCAAGTGCACTTCCTATCATCTCTCTCACTCTCTACTTCCCTCCCCTCTCTACATTCTACCCTCTCTCTGAGTCTCTACTTTCCTCCCCTCTCTACCTCCTACCTTCTCTCTCACTCTCTTCTTCCCTCCCCTATCTACCTTCTACCCTCTCTCTCACTCTCTACTTCCCTCCCCTATCTACCTCCTACCCTCTTTCTGAGTCTTTGCTTCCCTCACCTCTCTACCTCCTACCTTCTCTCTCACTCTCTTCTCCCCCTCCCTCTCTACCTCTTACCCTCTCACTTCCTACTTCCCTCCCTATCTACCTCCTACCCTCTCTCTCAATCTCAACTTCCCTCCCCTGTCTACCTCCTACACTCTCTCTCTAGTGCGGGAGCACCAAGGGCTCAATACAGCCCTGTACATTGTAGCATGTGGTTTTGTTTTAGGAGTTTTTTTGTTTTTCAATAAAGCCTTGGCGGGAAGTGTTTTCCTTTTCATCGGCCTAGGTCATGGAGCAGTCCCACCGATAAAACAATATATCGACAATATCCATTGGTGAGAGAAGCATTATCGGCCGAAGGAGTAAATGTTATGCCGAAGATGGAAGTCTTACCGATGGTGAAGTGGTGTTAAGCATATCGGCGGAAGATGCAAGGTGTTCGGTATTGGTTCAACCGATGTGCATTGGTCACTTTGTTGAAGGTTTGAACTCGTCCATCAGGTTCAACGGTTCAATAGTTTGGCAGCATCAGTTCATAGGTTCAATGGTTCCTTAGTTCAATGGGATAGGTCATCATCTTGGCTGAAGATATCACTCTATTGAACCGTTGAACCTCGCATCAAGGTTCAATGGTTCAACAGGTTCATCATTATGGAATGGTGAAGTTGGAATCGGCATGAGAATCACTATTAGTGAAAGATGTGGAAGTCGCTCCAATATTAACTGTCTATCTGATGGAGTGTTGGTGAGGCTTCTCATCAGTGTGAAGCTTGCTATCAACAGGTTCATCATTATGGAATGGTGAAGTTGGAATCGGCATGAGAATTGCTATCGGTGAAAGATGTGGAAGTCACTCCGATATTAACTGTCTATCCGATGGAGTGTTGGCGAGGCTTGTCATCAGTGTGAAGCTTGCTGTCAGCAAAGTACATGGTTGAATCTTGGCTGATGTTTTGGATTACATCAATGGGCTAGACTGGGGTCATCGGCGGCAAAAGTGTGGATGATAGTCTTACCAAGTCGTCATGTATATAAACTAGAAATCATCCAATGTCGGATGCATGTGGGACTAAGGTCCTCACGAATATGCAAATGGTTTGGTAGTTATACGACGGTTAGAAAAGAGGGATGCCAGTTGGAATATGAACTGGTCTGGGAACTAAACCATCTGGTAATGGACATGTGCTAATCTATATGTTGTAGCATTCTTTTTGTAAGGGGTAGGAGGAGAAAGATTTTAGGGTTGAGAAGCATTTTGATGTAAGAATAGTTTTGAATAAAAATCCAATTCATCAGTTCGACCAATTTGTGTATTTTTGTACAGTTTCTATTTTGTTATTCTAAAGTAGATTAGTCATTTCTTTTTCTGCAATTTTGTTCTCTTTTGCAAACCATGACTCTGTATTGATGTTCCTCAAGTTCCTCTATACAGTATGGAGGGCATCAAGCAGAGTCATGCTTTTTATTTGTTTTCTTTTGTGGGGTGGTCGGATTGTCGACTAGAGGCAATGCATGCTTGTTCTAAGCGAGCTCAGTAAGGAGTCGGGCTAGATAGACAAGTAGGAGAACAGATTTGTAGGGGTGGAAACAGAGGGAAAGAAAGTGAGCACCAAGCAGTCAAGACCCTTGAACACAGAGAGAAGGGTGGACAACGGGCTCAGAAAAGTTATGTGCCATTGAGGCAGTATCTTGGAAGCAGTGAGGATAAGGTATGTGTCCCACACCAAGTAGAGTGATAGAGTTTTCTATCTCTACAAAGAATTGAGAAATTTAGCTGACATTTTTGTGTAGAAAGATGTCATGAGCACTTGAATTGGTAGAAAGGCTAGAGTTGTCCAGAGTCTTGAATTGATTCAAGATAGGTAGAATTGACATTCTAGAGTCCCTCCCTATCAAACTGGTATCAGAGCCATAAGATTTGGGTTATTCCTAGATTGGAATAGAAGAGTTGTATGTCATCAACCAGTGAATCTGTGGATTCAGTAAAGACGATGGTGACTAATGCAGAGTTAGCAAAGAAGGTTGAGGATCAAGAAGAGGGGAATAGGCTCCTACAGGAAAGATTAGTAGCAATGGAAAGTAGATTGGGTATAATGATGGAGAAGACTAAAGAAGTTAGGCAAAAAGTAAACAAGGAAAAATGTGTGTCTATAGAAGATGAAGAGCCCACACCTGATCCTAAATTAGAAGAAGAACCATTCTTGAAAGCTTTGAAAGCAATGAGTGGTAAAACATTGGAAGGAGTACCACTTTTCAGTGGGGAAATGGACCCAGATTTGGTCATGGAGTGGATAGAGGGACTTGAAAATCACTTTGAATGTGATGGTGTAAGCGAGGCATAGAAAGTGATGGTGGCCAAATCTAGACTTAGGGGAGCTGCCTTAACCTGGTGGAAATTGTGCAAACTGAAAGAGCAAAAGAAGATAAGAAGCCCATAGCTACTTGGAAGGGAATGGTAGCTAAAATCAAAGAAGCATATATGCCAGAAGATTATGAAATGCAACTGCACAGGAAGAGATAGAATCTAAGACATAAGGAATTAGATGTCAGTGCATATACTGAAGAATTCCAAAAGCTATGCTTAAGGTCCAAAGTAATGGAGAATGAAAGCATAAAGGTAGCAAGGTACCTTAACGGTCTAAAGTGGAATATACAAGAAGAAATTAGTTTGTTGTGTCCTACAACAGTGCACATATGCTATCAGCTGGCACTGAAAGTGGAGGAAAAGAACAAGAGGAAACAAGACTCAAATAGTAGAGGAAGAAGAAAAGGCAGAGATAACAGAGGACACAAAGGAAGTTTTGGTGGAAGGAATGCTGACAATAGATCCCAAGCAGAATCAAAACTCATAGAGTAGAGTGGGGAGTTGAGTGGTAGAGGAAACCACAGAGGAAGAGGATCTAACAGAGGAAGGTCAGGAGGATCAGGCAGAGGATCCTATTTCACCACCATGAAGTGTTACAACTGTGGTAATCTAGGTCATCTAGCGTATAGGTGTCCAGAAAAGGCCACATCCTCTTCTTAAGGAGGTGATAAGAGAAATCACTATGTCCAAGATAATGCATCCAACAGCCAGTCACCTGAGGTCAGTCTAAACTTAGAAGATGGAGAGAACCTAATGATAAGGAGAACCTTGATGAAGGAACCAGTAAAGTCTAAACTAAGCTAGAGGAGAGCACTATTCAGAATCAAATGCAAGATTTTGAATAAGGTATGTAAAATTATCATAGACTCAGGATCTACTGATAATATTATTTTTGATGAGGCGGTTAAGAAACTTAATTTGAAAAGAATAACTCATGCAAACCCATATAGAGTCACATGGTTGAATAAGGGTCAACATGTGGTAGTGAATGAACAAAGTTGGGTAGAGTTTAGTATAGGTGGCTATAAGGATAAGGTATTATGTGATATACTACCCATGGATGCATGCCATCTCTTATTGGGCAGACCATGGCAGTATGACCGAAAGGCAATACATGATGGTGAGAAGAATGCCTATTCTTTTCAAAAGGATGGTGTCACCTATAAGATTCAGTCATTGGAGGATGAAGATGTAGTTCAGACAAAGAGTCCTAATATCTTGGTTGTGAGTGGAAAAGAGTTTCTGAGTACTCTTAAGGAGGATGGTATTGGTTATGCCATCATAGTAAAACCAAAAGAAGGACAGCAGGATAAGAAGACATAGATTCCCAAAGAGGTGCGGCCTATACTGGAGAAGTATAAAGGCATAATCAATGATGGTACACCAGCCACATTGCCTCCACAAAGAGCAATAAGCCATCAAATAGACCTGATTCTAGGGGCATCTTTGCCAAACAAGGCACCTTACAAGATGACTCTAGATCAGCACAAAGAGATTTCCAGGCAAGTACAGGAGTTGCTAGATCAGGGATTGATCAGGAAGAGTATTAGTCCCTGTGCAGTACCCACAGTGTTGGCACCGAAGAAAGAAGGATCATGGAGATTATGGACAGATGCTAGAGCCATAAACAAAATAACTATAAGGTATAGATTTCCAATTCCTAGAATTGAAGATCTCATGGACTGTATTGGAAAAGCAAAGTACTTCACCAAGATAGACCTGAAGAGTGGTTACCACCAAATAAGAATCAAGGAAGGAGATGAGTGGAAGACAGCCTTCAAGACCACAGAAGGATTGTATGATTGGCTTGTTATGCCATTCAGTCTATCAAATGCACCTAGCACCTTTATGAGACTCATGAATGAAGTCCTAAAGGATTATATTGGTAAATTCGTAGTTATTTTTCTAGATGATATTCTAATTTTTAGCCAGACCAAGGAAGAACATCTAGAACATGTAAATACTATTTTGCAAAAATTACATGATGAACAACTAACCATCAATGTGGAGAAGTGTGAATTTATGAAGCAGGAATTGGTATACCTTGGTTTTGTGGTGTCCCAGGGAGAATTGAAGATGGACAAGTCAAAGGTAGAGGCAATCTTGAGCTGGCCTACTCCCAGAGCAGCCACAGAGGTGAGAAGTTTCCATGGCTTAGCCCAGTTTTATAGAAAGTTTATTAGAAATTTTAGTGGGATATGTGCACACATGTTGGATACAATTAAGGTTGGAATGAAAGCAAAATTTAGATGGACACCGGCTACAGATAGAAGTTTTGAACGGTTGAAGAAAGAGGTAGCAACACAACCTATACTATTGCTGCCTAGTTTTGATAAGCTATTTACTATTGAATGTGATGCAAGTAACATAGCTATAGGAGCAGTGTTAAATCAGGAGGACAGACCTGTAGCCTTTTTCAATGAGAGGCTGAATGAAGCAAAGAGTAAGTACTCTTCGAATGAGTTAGAGTTGTATGCTCTAGTCCAAGCACTTAGGAAGTGGAGACATTATCTCCTACCTAAGGAATTTGTTGTCTACACAGATAACCAAGCCCTGAGTTTTCTAAACTCATAGGATAAGTTGAGCAGCAGACATATCAAGTGGATGGAGTACCTGCAATCCTACACTTTTATAATTAAGCATAAGAAGGGGCAGCTCAACAAAGTTGCAAATGCTTTGAGTATGAGGTTGCTCACAGTGCAGGAAGTGCAGTTGAAGAGCATTGGAGTTGAAGACTTCAAGGATCTCTATAGAGATGATGAAGACTTTGCTGAGGCATACAAGGTATGTCAAGATTTTGAGAATCACTTTCACAGTGAGTTTGCAGATTTCACCTTACAGTAGGGATTGTTATTCAAAGGTGGATAATTATGTGTGCCAAGGGGATCTATGAGAGAAAATCTCATACAAGAGAAGTACAATGGTAGTTTGAGTGGCCATTTTGGTCTGAACAAAACATTGGAGCTAGTCCAAGGGTTCTATTATTGGCCGAGGATGCACAGAGACATCAGAAGGTATGTAGAGTAGTGTATCGTATGTCAGAAGACTAAGGGAACCACTTCAAATGCAGGACTGTACCAACCCTTGCCCATTCCTTCCAGGCCATGGGAATGTGTAAGTATGGATTTTGTAATTGGTTTACCTAAGACTAAGACTAGTTATGATAGCATATATGTAGTTGTGGACAGGTTTAGCAAGATGAGTCATTTCATTCCATGTAAAGTGACTCATGATGCTAGTCATAGAGCACACTTGTTATTCAGAGAAGTGATAAGGATTCATGGACTTCCAGCAAGCATTGTGTCTGACAGAGATGCTAAGTTCATGGGGCATTTCTGGAAAACTTTGTGGTAGAGATTAGGGACAAATTTATCTTTCAGCTCAGCATACCATCCACAAACAGATGGTTAGACAGAGGTGGTAAGTAGGACACTGGGTAATCTATTAAGATGTATAACCAAGGAATATGGGCAGAGCTAGGATCAAGTCATTCATTAGGCATAATTTGCCGATAATGACAGTGTGAATAGGACTACTGGTAAGAGTCCATTCAAAATAGTCTATGGAATGCACCCCAGAGGTGTATGTGAGCTTAGGAATATGGGAAACATGGAGAACAGAAGTGGTCATATAGAGGATTTTGCACAATCCATGAAAGAAGTACATGAACAAGTGAAGAAAACATTGACAGAAAACACACAGAAGATCAAGGACAAAGTAGATGGCCATGGGAAGGACATCCAGTTTGAAGTTGGTGATCTCGTTATGGTGCACTTGAACAAAGCCAGACTGCGGAAGGGAATGCCAACCAAACTGCAACTGCGAAGAATTGGTCCTTGCAGAATCCTGAACAAGTATGGTAACAATGCATACAGGATTGAATTGCCAGAAGACCTAGCAATCTCACTAGTATTTAATGTTCAAGACCTGGTGCAATACCGGGGTCCTCAGTTAACAAAAAATGGATCCATTTCAAAGAAGGAACAGATAGTCAAAGATGTGACTTTGCCACTAAAACCCAAACTATAGGCAGAGAGAATACTGGATTCAAGAGTACAGAAGCAAACTAGACATGGTGTCTACATGGAGCATTTGGTCAAATAGAAGCAGTTGCCTGAAGTAGAAGCTGTTGTCATGTTCACAACATGCCCCATTATGCTCCTTAGCAAAATGGGGACCCCTGCTGATGTTTTGCTTTTTGCTTCTGCTTGTGTTTTTCTGCTTTCTGGCGGTTTGGTAAAAATGAAGGTCAGGTGCATCATCATCATGATATTGGATAAGGTTGGTCATCATCATGAGGTCAGTTTGTCAAAGTTCATATTTTGTTTCTGTGACCTCATATTTAGAAAGAGCTTGAAATTCCATGCAGGTTTGCCTTTTACTTCACTTGAAAATTCGTCCATATGTGAAAGTTATGCACGGTCAAAGTTTTGGTCAAACCTGATATTCGTAGGAGGATCATCATATTTTTATATCCTAAGTCATGTTGACAAAATCATCATGATCTTGGTCTATCACCTGATAAAAATCATGCAGTCGCAATATCCGGACGTCAATCTTAGGTGGTAGTGCCCTTTACCTGTCAAATGGCCTTATGCGCATCATGAGCATCATGATTTTCTTTAGGAGGGTCATATGTTATAAACTCGGTTTTGGTTACATGAAGAACATCATCATCATCATATTCGAAAAGCCCCCCCCGATAATATCCTGAGGTCCAAATATCATGATGACGTCAACTTTAAGTCAAGGTAAGTTTCCCCGTCGAGCGGTCTTTGTATCGCGAGCATCATCATGATATCTTTGCATCGCCTAAAATTAAAATATCATGCTGATAATATAAGATCACCCTGACTTAGAAAATCCACCTTCGGCATATTTGCATGCGCATGTTCAAAACCTATCGGAGGGTCATCATCATGATATTTGCTGAACTTCGCTAAGATGATGATGACGACTTCATATCATCCTGATCTTTCACGAGGGTCATTTGCTGAAATTCGCTAAGTGATGGAGACATCATCATGATAATTCGCAAGAGGATTATCATCTTCATATCCTCCTGATCTCCGATTAGCGAAATATCATGATGATCACCCTATCTATTCAGAAGAAGTCGATATTGCATTCCTCAACAGCATGATCACATTTTACAATATCACCCTAGCGCGAATTATCATGATGACCTCAACTCATCCTTGTGCTCCGAAGACGAAATATGATGATGACATCATCATGATAATTCGATGAGGAGGATCATCATCATATTTTTATCCTGTCCTATTGTCAAGATCATCATGATCTTGTTTGTCCACCTGATATTTCGTAAAGTCCTCCTGCCGATGAAGTAAGACCTTTTGAAAATATCCTGATGATCATCATCATCACATTTTCCCTTCGGGAGGATATTTCCCAAGCATGATCCGGTTAGCGAAATATCATGATGACGTCATTTTCTACGTTTAACGAAGGCTCCGGATATCATGATGATGTCATCCCGATCTAATAAACGAAGAAGTAAATATCCTGATCATCATCATGATCACATTTTTCCCTTCGACAGGATATTTTCCAAAGCACGATCCGGTTCCCAAATATAATGATGACGTCTTATTCTAAGTTCGACAAAAGCAAATATCCTGATGATCATCATCATCCTGATCTTTCGAGAGGGTTACCTTGGCCGCGAAAGGGTCATATTACATTCATCATCCTGATCATGCTCCTTAGGTGACCCGATATCACAATTATCCCCTGATCTTAACTGAACATGATGATGACGTCATCCTTAGCATTTCAATGAAGCCCGAATATCATGATGACGTCACCATCATTTTCCTTTCCTCGGCAGCATGATCATATTCATATCCTCCTATTCTTCTTCAACATGATGATGATGATGATGTTGTTCTTTTCTCCAATATGCAGAAGCGAAATATCATGATGACGTCATCTGGACCTTCAGGAGGGAGAGCATCATATTTCCAGAATATCATGATGATGAAGTGAATGTCGACCAACATGTTTTTTTGACACGCCGATAGTGATAGTCATGCCGATGGGCGGGAAATGAAGCGGTGGAATTTTTAAGTGTTTTTTTGGCGCCTGTGGCATTTTCCCGGTCAGCGATGGTTGACCTGATGAATTTTGAGCAGTCTGAACGCATTTTAGATGCGTTTTGAGGAGTTTTCTAGATCCGATTTCCACAATCTTGCGCAGTCACCTAGGTTTAAACGGTTATTTTAATTTCATGTTGTTTATGTGATAAATGAAATACTTATTGCTTGTCTTGTCTTGCAGGCTTGCAGTTGAGGAAGCAGCTGGAAAGTCAACACGGTGACCTCATAGAGGCAGAAGATCTGATCTCAGGAGCAAGAAGATAAGGATGAAATGCGAAAAGTCAAGGCCATTCAAGTAAAGAACAAGGTTGCAGCTGAAGGTATTACTGCAACAGACAAACATAAGTTATTACCCAGCTGCTGGAACTTCTCAGAAGGGGCAATATTTCGCCCAGATTTGACACTGCTCAGGGATATTTTTGAGAACTGGTTCACCTGTATTTATTGATGTAACCAGGGGTTTGAACTAGGGGTTCAGTTAGGTTTTTGCTGTAGTGAGGACAATCAGAATGTCTTTATATTGTGCCTCTCTACACTGTAATACCCTACAACAGGGATTTTAGGGGTTACAACAGGGATTCTAGGAAAACACAGCAAGTTAGCTTAGCATAGTTTAGAAGTAGAAGAAGGAGGTCGCCTGTTTGTCTGCAGTAAGGTGCGCGTGGAATGTCTGGCTGCCTTATTGTATCTGTAAAGCTTGTAAGTTCTCTGTAGTATGATCAATGAACTAAGAGTCATTCTTACATTGTAAATCATGTATGACTATTCATTTCTGATACAATAGAATCTGGAGTTCTGCATCTATCTTCTGAGTGTTCTCCTGCTCTTCTTTATGTTTTGAAATATCTTCTTTGAGAGCTTGCAATTTTAAATGTATGTTTGTGAAAATGCTCAGAACTTACATTTAGGGTTTTTACTGTGGATTTGATCAAATTACTGTGGTATTTACATAGTGCATAGCAGAAACAATTAGATCCTTCGGTAGATTAAATGAGGTATAGATTAGATCTTTCTAACTTTTCCCAACCCATCTGAAATATTTAGCTGAAAACGTAGAAATCTAAAGGAAATTGTCTCGAATTTGAAAAAACATGTATAACAGAGTTATAAGTAGACAGTTTTCATAAATAGATAAAGAAGGAAGCTGCAGAAAATCCAAGAAAACCATCTAAAACTTGCAGCCCGGTAACACTTGTATGCAGATGAACGGAATACTTGTTGAAATCTATGACCTTTTTGCATATTCTTAGTCCAGTAAGCCACCAAACAAACCTAAACTACGTAAGGCCCCTTGAACATTACAGCTTCACATTGACCAACTGAACTTGACCAACCGAACCATTGTAGACTTGGGATTAGTTGAATCTCAAATGATTCCTTCTTGTCTTTCAAGTATAGTTTCAGTTCATTATATGTGAATTTTAACTTATTGTTATGATTGCATCAAAACAGTCATCAACAGTTTTCTGGCGCTAGAAGGAGGGCTAGAAGGCTGTATATTGTAATCATCAACAGTTTTCTGGCGCTAGAAGGAGGGCTAGAAGGCTGTATATTGTAATCATCAACAGTTTTCTGGCACTAGAAGGAGGGCCTGATTTGGTTTAGGGTTAAATTTTTGAGTTTTAAATGTTATATTCTGAGATATGTTAGATCTCATAAAATCTCAAAGGCTTAAAAAGTTGAAAGAAGGTCCCATTTTTAATGGACTCATATAGGGATAGTTTTCAAGTTGACATTCCTTCATTTCAGAAAGCTTTGAATAACCAGCTTTATCCTAAAAATTTATATAGCTATGGTTTATTTGGGAGGTGTAGGATACATAAGTCCACAGAGCATTGTGAGCTTAATTGTCTATCTTTTCTTACAAGATTAGATTTACATTTGAAAGGACTAATCTCTCTCTCAGATGTGTATAAGGCTGAAAGTTGGTAGGGAAGTGAGGAGATTATTGAGCGATAGGAGGATGCAGCATCAACGGTCATTAAATGTGCAGAGGATACAAAGATGGAACCAATGCTAAGAATAAGGGATAGTAAGATCTCTCTACAGGAATCATGTGATGGTAAGAAAAAAAATCTATCTTTTCGTCAGGATCCGGCTGTGATTAAAGTTAGTGAAAAGTATAAATATCCTAAAAAATGCAGAGAAGAAATCACAGCTCATGTCCCTTTTCTAGATAATAAGCAAAAAGGATTTAATGAAAAAGAAAAGGAAAGTGAGGTTCATCTTGATACATTTGATAAATATATAGAACTACTAAGGAATATTTGTCAAGAAGAAACCTCTGGGTCTGACCTGAAAAGTTTTAACGAACATGATTTGGCAAAGAAATGTAAACAAGCATTGGCAAAATTAAAATGCACTAAAACTGATAAGATCCCTACTGTAGAAACTAGTGAAGTCATAGAAAAGAAAGTAAATCCTAGTGTTACAACTGACTTCTTTAAATTAAATGATCAAAATCAAGATTGTTGCAGGTCAATAAGATTAGACTCTTCACTGAATGATAAATGTGAGTTATCTGATGAACAAATCTTGAAAGAAGAGGATACAGAGGATCATGTAGCTGCTGTGCATAATCAGACATCCCCCCCATGCCATGTTGAAAATAAAACAAGGGAGTATTCTTGTCAATCAAAAGATGTTGTCCCACCTTTACTCTCAAGTGATTTAGAAATGATTAATTTCTGTATATCAGATGATGATGAGGATACTTACTTAAGTGCTGATGTGCAGGAAA
Source organism: Cunninghamia lanceolata (assembly GCA_027924645.1). Taxonomy (NCBI): domain Eukaryota; kingdom Viridiplantae; phylum Streptophyta; class Pinopsida; order Cupressales; family Cupressaceae; genus Cunninghamia; species Cunninghamia lanceolata. The sequence goes on from BSBN01000391.1 coordinate 18,433,100, forward strand.
CTAATGAGAACATTAAGAGGTTTGCTAAATTTGAGGATAAACTGAACATCCAGAATGAAGGAACAAGGCTGGATGAAGATGAAGAAATGATACATCTAGAGTCATTCATCTTTCAACTTGAAAAAGGACTAGACATAGAGCTGGGCAATGAAAATGCAGAGCTAAATGAAAAGCCAGCTATCAATAAACAAGTGTGTTCCACAGAGCTAGAGGCACATCAGGTTGTCTCTTTCCTTTCCTTAGTAAACAATGATAAATGCTATTTTGATTATGGAAATTCAAGAGATAGGACATGCTTATGGATTAATCATAAACCCGATGAGCTGCCTCAGTTATTAGTCATTAAGAGCCATTCTGATAAACATAATGAATCTAGAATATCAGAATTTTTTTTAGAATTTAAAGATAAATCTGCTATGATGAGGACCATAACTAGTACCCTGTTACTCCTGCACAACCTAAAGAAATATGCAAGTAGGGGTGTTTTTGGGTCTTTTTCCTGGGTTTCTAATCGCCTTGTGGAGGCTTGTATATAGTCTGGTAGGGTAGTTGTGTTTGTTTTTTTGTGTTCTTCTTTTGCTGTTTTCTTTTTTAGGTTAGCTGTTTGTATAGCTTGTCTTCTATTTGTTTTTGCTTTTGTTTCTTTCTGTTTGTACAGTTTTTCTTTTGTTGTTGTGTTGTTTGTACAGCCTGTTTGTTTGGTTTGTTTGTTGTCTCCTCAGCAGGGATCTTTATTTTACTGTAGAGTATTAAGGAGCAAAACTAGCAACCATTCAAAATAGTATATAATTTAGGATATTCAGGTTAACCATTTGCAATTTACACATAATTTGTCACTGTCATGAATGTAGAGAGTTGTTCATCTTCTGAAGTTTTGTATTCAATAAATGTGATTGAGAATTTGAAGCAGGTTTCTCACGATGACACACCTAAAATCCTTGGGTTTGTTGAACATACCAGTGTAGATATTAGGTGAAAAATCAGAGGTCGCCCTTGCTACCATTACAATTCTCAGCTTAATTTCAGCAAGTGCCCACTCCTTGCATCATGAAGTTACAAATTGCTATATCTTATGAAAGCTTTCAAAATTAGAAAACAAAAAAATAAATAAATAAATAAATAAAGCAGATTATACTGAAAATCCAGATTAAGCCATCTAAGTAACTCTATCGGGGCTATGGACGCTCGCTGGCAGTAGGGCTCTACTTAGGAGAATTGTAACGATAACCTTGCCGGGGCTATAGACGCTCGCTGGCAGCAAGGCTCTATCCGGTCGGCTATGAGGGAATATCCTCACCTACGCAGGCTAATGTCAGTCACTGGTTTGTTCAACCAATCTTCAAGATGAGGATAATTAATCACATGCACACAACTAAACTGAAAATGGAAATTCATGCATCTTTATTGAATACTTTGAGTCTTAAGCTGAATAGTAATTTACAGGAAAGATAGTTGGAAGTTATGAGTTCATTTCATCTAGTTTCCTTGAACACTCTGAATTTAATTGTTTTGTTTTGGTTGCTAGTTGTTGTGATGTTCACAACATGCCCCATTATGCTCCTTAGCAAAATGGGGACCCCTGCTGATGTTTTGCTTTTTGCTTCTGCTTGTGTTTTTCTACTTTCTGGCGGTTTGGTAAAAATGAAGGTCAGGTGCATCATCATCATGATATTGGATAAGGTTGGTCATCATCATGAGGTCAGTTTGTCAAAGTTCATATTTTGTTTCTGTGACCTCATAATTAGAAAGAGCTTGAAATTCCATGCAGGTTTGCCTTTTACTTCACTTGAAAATTTGTCCATATGTGAAAGTTATGCACGGTCAAAGTTTTGGTCAAACCTGATATTCGCAGGAGGATCATCATATTTTTATATCCTAAGTCATGTTGACAAGATCATCATGATCTTGGTCTATCACCTGATAAAAATCATGCAGTCGCAATATCCGGACGTCAATCTTAGGTGGTAGTGCCCTTTACCCGTCAAATGGCCTTATGCGCATCATGAGCATCATGATTTTCTTTAGGAGGGTCATATGTTATAAACTCAGTTTTGGTTACATGAAGAAAATCATCATCATCATATTCGAAAAGCCCCCCCCCGATAATATCCTGAGGTCCAAATATCATGATGACGTCAACTTTAAGTCAAGGTAAGTTTCCCCGTCGAGCGGTCTTTGTATCGCGAGCATCATCATGATATCTTTGCATCGCCTAAAATTAAAATATCATGCTGATAATATAAGATCACCCTGACTTAGAAAATCCACCTTCGGCATATTTGCATGCGCATGTTCAAAACCTATCGGAGGGTCATCATCATGATATTTGCTGAACTTCGCTAAGATGATGATGACGACTTCATATCATCCTGATCTTTCACGAGGGTCATTTGCTGAAATTTGCTAAGTGATGGAGACATCATCATGATAATTCGCAAGAGGATCATCATCTTCATATCCTCCTGATCTCTGGTTAGCGAAATATCATGATGATCACCCTATCTATTCAGAAGAACTCGATATTGCATTCCTCTACAGCATGATCACATTTTACAATATCACCCTAGCGTGAATTATCATGATGACCTCAACTCATCCTTGTGCTCCGAAGACGAAATATGATGATGACGTCATCATGATAATTCGATGAGGAGGATCATCATCATATTTTTATCCTGTCCTATTGTCAAGATCATCATGATCTTGTTTGTCCACCTGATATTTCGTAAAGTCCTCCTGCCGATGAAGTAAGACCTTTTGAAAATATCCTGATGATCATCATCATCACATTTTCCCTTCGGTAGGATATTTCCCAAGCATGATCCGGTTAGCGAAATATCATGATGATGTCATTTTCTACGTTTAACGAAGGCTCCGGATATCATGATGACGTCATCCCGATCTAATAAACGAAGAAGTAAATATCCTGATCATCATCATGATCACATTTTTCCCTTCGACAGGATATTTTCCAAAGCACGATCCGGTTCCCAAATATGATGATGACGTCTTATTCTAAGTTCGACAAAAGCAAATATCCTGATGATCATCATCATCCTGATCTTTCGAGAGGGTTACCTTGGCCGTGAAAGGGTCATATTACATTCATCATCCTGATCATGCTCCTTAGGTGACCCGATATCACAATTATCCCCTGATCTTAACTGAACATGATGATGACGTCATCCTTAGCATTTCAATGAAGCCTGAATATCATGATGATGTCACCATCATTTTCCTTTCCTCGGCAGCATGATCATATTCATATCCTCCTATTCTTCTTCAACATGATGATGATGATGATGTTGTTCTTTTCTCCAATATGCAGAAGCGAAATATCATGATGACGTCATCTGGACCTTCAGGAGGGAGAGCATCATATTTCCAGAATATCATGATGATGAAGTGAATGTCGACCAACATGTTTTTTTGACACGCCGATAGCGATAGTCATGCCGATGGGCGGGAAATGAAGCGGTGGAATTTTTAAGTGTTTTTTTGGCACATGTGGCATTTTCCCAGTCAGCGATGGTTGACCCGATGAATTTTGAGCAGTCTGAACGCATTTTAGATGCGTTTTGAGGAGTTTTCTGGATCTGATTTCCACAATCTTGCGCAGTCACCTGTGTTTAAATGGTTATTTTAATTTCATGCTGTTTATGTGATAAATGAAATACTTATTGCTTGTCTTGTCTTGCAGGCTTGCAGTTGAGGAAGCAGCTGGAAAGTCAACACAGTGACCTCATAGAGGCAGAAGATCTGATCTCAGGAGCAAGAAGATAAGGATGAAATGCGAAAAGTCAAGGCCATTCAAGTAAAGAACAAGGTTGCAGCTGAAGGTATTACTGCAACAGACAAACAGAAGTTATTACCCAGCTGCCGGAACTTCTCAGAAGGGGCAATATTTCGCCCAGATTTTACACTACTCAGGGATATTTTTGAGAACTGGTTCACTTGTATTTATTGCTGTAACCAGGGGTTTGAACCAGGGGTTTAGTTAGGTTTTTGCTGTAGTGAGGACAATCAGAATGTCTTTATATTGTGCCTCTCTACACTGTAATACCCTACAACAGGGATTTTAGGGGTTACAACAGGGATTCTAGGAAAACACAGCAAGTTAGCTTAGCATAGTTTAGAAGTAGAAGAAGGAGGTCGCCTAATTGTCTGCAGTAAGGTGCACGTGGAATGTCTGGCTGCCTTATTGTATCTGTAAAGCTTGTAAGTTCTCTGTAGTATGATCAATGAAACTAAGAGTCATTCTTACATTGTAAATCATGTATGACTATTCGTTTCTAATACAATAGAATCTGGAGTTTTGCATCTATCTTCTAAGTGTTCTCCTGCTCTTCTTTGTGTTTTGAAATATCTTCTTTGAGAGCTTGCAATTTTAAATGTATGTTTGTGAAAATGCTCAGAACTTACATTTAGGGTTTTTACTGTGGATTTGATCAAATTACTGTGGTATTTACATAGTGCATAGCAGAAACAATTAGATCCTTCGGTAGATTAAATGAGGTATAGATTAGATCTTTCTAACTTTTCCCAACCCATCTGAAATATTTAGCTGAAAACGTAGAAATCTAAAGGAAATTGTCTCGAATTTGAAGAAACATGTATAACAGAGTTATAAGTAGACAGTTTTCATAAATAGATAAAGAAGGAAGCTGTAGAAAATCCAAGAAAACCATCTAAAACTTGCAGCCCGGTAACACTTGTATGCAGATGAACGGAATACTTGTTGAAATCTATGACCTTTTTGCATATTCTTAGTCCAGTAAGCCACCAAACAAAACTAAACTACGTAAGGCCCCTTGAACATTACAGCTTCACATTGACCAACTGAACTTGACCAACCGAACCATTGTAGACTTGGGATTAGTTGAATCTCAAATGATTCCTTCTTGTCTTTCAAGTATAGTTTCAGTTCATTATATGTGAATTTTAACTTATTGTTATGATTGCATCAAAACAGTCATCAACAGTTTTCTGGCGCTAGAAGGAGGGCTAGAAGGCTGTATATTGTAATCATCAACAGAAGCTACCTGGGTTGTAGAGTCAGAATTCAAAAAGAGGGGCATTGATGTTGTCTCATTGTCACCAGAGGTGACCTAGCTTCTTTCCGCACAAGGGGCGTATGGTGCAGGAGCACCAAGGGCTCAATACAACCCTATACATTGTAGCATGTGGTTTTGTTTTAGGAGTTTTTCTGGTTTTCAATAAAGCCTTGGCGGGAAGTGTTTTCCTTTTCATCGGCCTAGGTCATGGAGCAGTCCCACCGATAAAACAATATATCGACAATATCCATCGGTGAGAGAAGCATTATCGACCGAAGGAGTAAATGTTATGCTGAAGATGGAAGTCTTACTGACAGTGAAGTGGTGTTAAGCATATCGGCGGAAGATGCAAGGTGTTCGGCATTGGTTCAACTGATGTGCATTGGTCACTTTGTTGAAGGTTTGAACTCGTCCGTCGGGTTTAATAGTTTAACAGTTTGACAGCATCAGTTCTCAACAGTTTGACAGCATCAGTTCATAGGTTCAATATTTCCTTGGTTCAATGGGATAGTTCATCGTCTTGGCTGAAGATATCACTATGTTGAACTGTTGAACCTCACGTTGAGGTTCAATGGTTCAACAGGTTTATCATTATGGAATGGTGAAGTTGGAATCGACATGAGAATCACTATCAGTGAAAGATGTGGAAGTCACTCTGATATTAACTGTCTATCCGATGGAGTGTTGGCGAGGCTTGTCATCAGTGTGAAGCTTGCTGTCAATAGGTTCATCATTATGGAATGGTGAAGTTGGAATCGGCATGAGAATCGCTATCAGTGAAAGATGTGGAAGTCACTCTGATATTAACTGTCTATCTGATCGACTGTTGGCGAGGCTTGTGATCAGTGTGAAGCTTGCTGTTGGCAAAGTACATGGTTGAATCTTGGCCGATGTTTTGGATTACATCGATGGGCCAGACTAGGGTCGTCGGCGGCAAAAGTGTCAATGATAGTCTTACCAAGTCATCATGTATATAAACTGGAAATCATTCAATGTCAGATGTATGTGGGACTAAGGTCCTCACGAATATGTGAATGGTTTGGTAGTTATGCGAAGGTTAGAAAAGAGGGATGCCAGTTGGAATACGAACCAGTCTGGGAACTAAACTGTCTGGTAATGGACATGAGCTAATCTATATGTTGTAGCATTCTTTCTGTAAGGGGTAGGAGGAGAAAGATTTTGGGGTTGAGAAGCATTTTGATGTAAGAACAGTTTTGAATAAAAATCCAATTCATCAGTTCGACCAATTTGTGTATTTTTGTACAGTTTTCAGTTTGTTATTCTGAAGTAGATTAGTCATTTCTTTTTCTGCAATTTTGTTCTCTTTTGTAAACCATGACTCTGTATTGATGTTCCTTAAGTTCCTCTATACAGTATGGAGGCCATCAAGTAGAGTCATGCTTTTTGTTTGTTTTTCTTTTGTGGCGTGGTCGGATTGTCGACTAGAGGCAATGCATGCTTGTTCTAGGCGAGCTTAGTAATGAGTCTGGCTAGATAGACAAGTAGGAGAACATATTTACAAGGGTGGAAACAGAGGGAAAGAAAGTGAGCACCAAGCAGTCAAGACCCTTGAACAGAGAGAGAAGGGTGGACAACGGGCATAGAAAAGTTATGTGCCATTGAGGCAGTATCATAGAAGCAGTGAGGATAAGGTATGTGTCCCACACCAAGTAGAGTGATAGAGTTTTCTATCTCTGCAAAGAAATTTGAAATTTAGCTGACATTTTTGTGTAGAAAGATGTCATGAGCACTTGAATTGGTAGAGAGGCTAGAGTTGTCCAGAGTCTTGAATTGATTCAAGATAGGTAGAATTGACATTCTAGAGTCCCTCCCTATCACTCTCTTCTTCCTTCCCTTGTCTACCTCCTATGGTCCTCTACCACTCTCTACTTCCCTCATGTCTCTACCTCCTATCCTCTCTCTCACTCTCTACTTCTCTCCCCTCTCTACCTCTCCTCATCATTCTTCCCATCAAATGAAATTTTACAAATTATCTTGTTTCCATTTCATCATCACAATTTATATCCTCGTCCCTATTTGCATGTCCTAGTTTTCTTGTTTCCATATTCTTTGTCGAGATGTGAGAGGAGATAGAGGAAGAGGGAGAGAGAGGGGAGAAATAGGGTGATAAGGAGAGAGAGAGAGTCCTAGTTTTCTTGTTTTGGAGAGAGAGAGAGGGTTGGTCAAGTTTATGAGTTTAGGGTTGCTTAAGTTTAGGGTTTAGTGGAATTATTTAGGATTTAGGGGTTTAGAGTTGCTTAGGTTTATTGTTTAGGGGTTATATTTTAGTGGTATTGTTTAGAGTTTTGGGGTTTTGGGAGAGAGAGAGGCTTAGGGTTGCTCAGGTTTAGGGGCATATTTAGGGTTTATGAGTTTAGGGTTGCTCAAACCTTTAGGGGTAAATTATTTAGGGTTTATGAGTTTCTATGGTTGCTCAAGTTTAGGGTTTAGGGGTTAGGATTAAAGGGGAATTATTTTATATTCTCCCTCCAATCCTCATAATACTAACGCATTAGTCCACCCATCTCCTAATCCATCAATCCCTATCATCCATCCACCATATAACTCACTATCTAATCCACCATCAAACATTCTAAGCTCTAATCCATCAACACATGAATGCTTGTAAAATTTTCTCCAAAGAGTCCTTACAAAATCCAAAAATAAAAGCAAAGATATGTTGCCATCCAAATCCACTCATCCAATTTCATCCCCCTCTAACACTCCCAATCCTAATCCATCCGGCTCCTATATCCATTCACTTAATCCTAATCCTAACTAATGCAGAGTAGGGAGGCAAACCTTATATCTATCACAATTTGAGAAAATCACAATTTGAGCAAATTCAAACAATCTTTCTGCCTTTACAACTCTATCTAATCAACTTTTCACCATTTCACCATTCTTGTCATGTAGCCCTCCAATAAGTGAAATTTAAGCATAACTTCCGGATTATTTATCAAACCCACAAAAAAAAATGGCATTTCAAATACCCATTTGGCTCTAATTTAATATATCTCAAAATCTCATATACTTGTTTTGAAACATCAATCCCTAAAATGGACTGGTATGTTGTCCCCTTAAGCTAATTGGGCCTTGAAAATGATCTATTAGACTATAACTTGTGGAGAAGACTCCTTACCAAGACTATAAAGACATTTTTAGATACCCTTTATTGATTTTTAAAACATATAAAAAATGTAGTATAGGTTACTTTGAAACACAAGCTCCAAAAATTGACTATCTCATTTTCTAGGAGGCCTAATTAGGCTTGTTTCAATGAAGGTTTATTGAATCTCTACACTTCAGACCTTGGTTCACCTTTCCAACACCTAAAACAACTTCTAATATGTCTTCCTAGTCTATTCTAACCTTCAAAAGTCTCTATCCAAGGGTTTCTCAACCAACCCTAACCTCTAACCATCATTCTTTGCTTGAAATATGAAAGAACACAACTAGGGTAGCAACACAAAACTCACCAACCAGACTCCCCTACTCCTGTCAATCACATAAACAACATAAAATACCTCTAACATTCCATTCCATGAGGTTTTACGAGGATACACCTAAGAAAAGTCACTGAGATGCATAGTTCTTGCTCATTGTTTACCCTAGGTAGGGTTTGGCATTCCAAAAACTAGTCTTTAGCAAAACACTTATACCTTTTTTGTATCACAATGAAAATGAAAGAAACCAAAAGATGAAATGTAATATACTCTCATATATTTCATTTCCCACTAGTTTTAGGGCCTGACATGTCTATATAGGCTATAAAAGTCTTCTACAACAACAAAATTAACTGTAAACACATAGAAAAATAGAGATTTCTTATTACTTCTTCAACAAAAAACTAGTTCCACGCTTTACATCAACTTTTTCAAGAATATTTAAACATTTTCCACCAAACCCATCAACTAAAGCTAACTCTTGAATGCCTATGACTGTTGGGCTTCCACACTTTGCACTTTTTTTATATATTTTCATGACAACAATTGACCACATTACAAAATATGAACTCAAATGACCCCCTAGATGACTTCAACATTACAAATGGTCTATAGTGACCTTATTTACTTGAAAAAAGATTTAACACACAAAAATTTGCTAAAAGACCTTATTTACAAAACTTACAAATTTGAACTCTCATGGTGCCCCTGCACGATACAACCGGCCTGAACAAAAACTCATGTCCCATGAGGACTGTACTACACCATCTCATTGCATGATTACTTTATCTACTTACTCTCCACATGTTCCTTCACCTAGTAGTCCTTTCCACTAGGTCAGTTAGTGGAAACTTGTATCATCCTTTGCACCCTTGAACTTGCTTCCAACTTGGCATTTCTTCCTCTTTGCAAACTAACCTGCTACATGTCCTCTGACCTTTCTCTCATCAATACTTGATGTTGAACTTGCTTGAATACCTACAAAAAAACATTGATCAATTGCTCCATGAACTCTCTTCTTCATCACATTTGTTGCATGCTTGAATCTATCCCTTTGTCCTTTCCAAACACACCTATTCACTTCTCTTTTTCCCTTCATTTGTTTTCTCAGGTTCTCTGCTCTTAGAATTCCTATGTAATCAGGTCTACAAACCTCTATCATGGAAAAATATGACTGCCTACCAACCTCTTTTGCATTCAATGGACAAAACTCTATCCCTATCATGACTTCATCATGCTTTTCAAGCTTATCTTGAACCTTCAAGGTCAGATCATCCTTGACCTTCTCTATCTCATACTTTGACACTAGCATATCATCTTTTCCTTTCAACTTTGAACCATTCTTTACACTTGCTGTCTTTGCATCTTCTTCCTTTGTAGTGGCTGCAACCTCCATCTTCTTTTCTTCCTCTACTTTCACAAACTCTTTCTTACCACACATAATCAATCTTGTCACCGTACTCTGTCCCTTATCATCTTCCACCAATAGAGTTAAAGTGAAATTGGTTCCATCTTTCTCTATCTGATAAGTGTTCTATCTCCCATCATATAAGGCATGTCTCTCAAATTGCCATGGGCTTCCTAGTAATAAGTGACACACACTCATAGGCAACACATCACATAATATTGTATCCTTATATCCACCAATATAAAACTCAACCCAAGCTTGTTCATCCACTAAAATAGATTAATCATCATTTAACAAAGAACCACTATAAGGAGTATTATGAGGCATCTTTTCCAAATTCAATTTATCAACCATTTCTTTTGACACTATATTATCTGTGCTACCGGAGTCTACTACAACCTTACATACCTTTCCATTGTACTTGCAGGTGGTCTCAAAAAGTGCTCTCCTTTCACTTCTCCTTTCACCACCACTTGATGTAGAACCCTGCCTCTCAGGACACTTGAATGCTGGATGACCAAACTCATGAGACTGATAGCATCTACCTAAAAATGTATTTGAACTTCTACCTCCACCAATTCCGCCTCTAGTGCCTCTAAATCAACCTCTAAAATCTACAACTTGTTCTTATCCTTTGTGTACATCCTCTTGGATTTCACTTTATTGTCTTGAAGTAGAAAATGATCCTCTTCCTCTTGTATTTCTACCTCTTCCTCGAATAGACTTGTCTTGCCTTCTTCTTATCTTCTCTTCCACTCTAATGACCAACTGAAAACATTCTTCAACTATCCTTTGGTTTGCCACAACCAATTCCTCTTGAATGTTAAATCTTAATCCACTTGATGTAGAGAAGGAGTTAATACCTCAAACCAAACTAATTTAATCCACATAGAAAGTCTTGACTCATCAAATCATGGGTCATCCTTCACAAACTGCTCTCTTTCTTTGTAGCCCTTCAAAATAGGTTTTTCTAGTATAACTTACAAAATATTCCTCCAACCCACAAAAGGATTAGCATTATCGATACCCATTATGGAGTTCTTCAACATATCAAGAATTAAGGTAGGGTTGTTTTGAAACATCTCATCCTAAAATTGACTGTCCCCTATTTTCTAGGCCTATTTAGCCCACTTTTCCAAAGCAAGTCTATAAAATTCTTCATCCGAACTACCAAAACCTATTCCATCACTCTTCTCGGTCGCCAATAGACATAATCAATAGTTTTTGGCCAATTAAATGCCTCCAACATCACCTAACCACTATGCACTTGCTCTAGGCCTATTTTGGGCTTGTTTCAAAGAGGGTTTATTGAAAATGTGACCTCCACACCTTGCCACTCATTAAAAAAGGTTCAAACACTTTGTATTGGGCCTACACATGCTTAATCCATCAATTGGAATGGTCCACCAATGTTATTTTTCCAAACCCTACCTTCTAACCATCAAATTTGCTCAAAATTGAAGGCTCTAGCAGCATCAAATTCACACCCCTACTCATGCCAACCATCGCAAAGGGAAATTTATTCCTACTTGTTCCATTCCACCAACATACAGTACTTTTCTTAGAGTGGAATGGCCTAGGTATTCATTTTCTACCCTCAAACCCTTAAGACAAAGTTACAGACTAGTCCTCAGAAAATCCTTCACAAAATGCTTTAAACTTGATGAAATCAAACCAAACAAGAACCAAAGGGAATTTAACTCTGTTGTACAGAAGATTCAATGCATTGGAGATCAAGAACAAATAGTACAGAGCCATACAATGGCCTGAGACAATAAATTACACAATATAGAAAACTAGAAATGTCTTATTGTTTGAACTTCAAAATTGACATCAGAAGGGTTGAACTCAAAGTTCACAAGAATATTTAACCTTTTACAATCCCAACCAACTAGAAACCAATGGTCACACCTACCTTTTGAATGGCTTGACTGTTCAACTTCGATGTTTTGCCTTTTTATCATTTTACATCATTTTGATAATATTGCAACATTTACAAGAATGAACCCCTAAATGACTTAAAACACCAAATATGGTCTATAGTGACCCTATTTACTTGACAAAAGACTTAACACACCAAAATTTACCAAAAGACCTTATTTACAAAAGTTGCAAATTTGAACTCTCATGGTCCCCCTGCACCACTAACCCCACATCTTCCATAATTATCCATCAACTATATGCATATCCTAGTCCATCAACCCATGAAGCCATGAAGGATGTGAGCGAAGGACTGATAGCAAGGAATCCAATAACATCATGTACTCAAATTCCTATCCTTGAGCCTAACAAAGTACCTCCTAATAATATGTATACCACTCCAACACCATCATCCACTCCTATGTCTATCCATTTCATTGAAGAGTCTCCTACCATAAGTACAAGTCAAACCCCATCATGTAGCCATGTTGTCAAACATCCAAAGATTATTGATCTTGGATCCAAGAACCCATCACATCCATCTAAGAAACCCAATAGCTATATATTAAGAGCCTAGTCCAAAGAATGTGGAAACGCTAACCACCCACCCTAATCTAAATCCAAACATCCCATCTAATCCCATCTCAGTTCCCTTACCATCTCATGGTCAACCCCTCTATACATCAATCCCATCATTAATCCTCCAACATCTCCTAGTGAACACCCATCACCACCTCTTACTCCCCAATCCAATGAATAACAATTCATCCCCACTTACCCTATCCATATCTAATCTCATGCTATCCATGCTTATCCTCCCTCTGATCAAGTATTATCTATTAGATGAACAGGAGATCTTATCCATGAGAAAGTAAGTTCCCACATCACTCCTATCTATCATCCCATTAGCCCTATCTATCGTCTCATGCTAGTCCTATTCATTGTCCATCAATATCCCATGATGAGACACTTGGTCCCCAAGAAAATATAGACAATAAAACAAATAACTTGGATCCTATCAGATCACATTTGAATGAGTATAATGATTTAATCAAGATCCAAGAATTCTACATCCATTTCCCATTGATCCTCCATCATCACCTATTGAACTATATGTTTAGGTGTTTAGCCTGGTTGCTCGAGTTTAGGGTTTAGGGGTCAAGGGCATTATTTAAGGTTTACATGAGTTTAGGGATGCTCAAGTAAATAGGGTTTAGGGTTTATGGTTAGGGTTTAGGGGAATTATTTAGGCTTTATGGGTTTAGGGATGCTTGAGTTTAGGGTTTGGGATTTAGGGGTTAGGGTTTAGGGTTTAGGGGTTAGGGGTTTAGGGTTGCTCAAGTTTAGGGGTTAGGGTTTAGGGTTTATAGAGAGATAGAGCGAGGGGACCAATAGAGATTGGGAGAGATAGGGAGATAGAGGTTTAGGATTGCTTTTTTTTAGGGTTTAGGCATTAGGGTTTAGGGGTTAGGGTTTAGGGGCATTATTTAGGGTTTATGGTTTATGGTTTAGGGGTTAATGTTTAGAGGTTTAGGTTTATGGTTTAGGTAGAGAGGAGAATAGGGAGATATAGAGGAGACCAAGCCTAGGAGAGATATCTTTGTCTCTTCTATCCCTCTCTCTAACTATATCTACCTCTCTATCTCTCTCTCCCTCTCTCTCTCTCTCCCTCTCTCTTTTGATCCCCTCTCTCTAACTCTACCTTCCTATCTCTCCCTCCCTCACTATCTCACTCCCCCTCTCTATCACTCTCCCAATCCCTCTACCTCAAATCTATCTCCCTATGTTTCTGGAAGTTGTATCTCTTGATCTCTTTCCCTATGTCTATCTCTCTGGACATATGGATCCCTATCTCTTAGTCTATCTCTCTTAGACTGTCTTATGCCACCTATTATGAGAATTCTACTTGTTTCTATTGATCATTTAGACATAATTGTTAGGTGTCCTTTTGATAACTTCTCCATGCATGTTTCATAGTATGAATTCTTTTGGAGAAGGTTGGAGGATGTGGAGACCTTTTTAGTGTCTTGGGCTAGGACATTTGTTATGCACCTATTCATGATGATTTGTATGCACATTTGACACAACAATATTTCAAAATTTACTAAATGTCCTTTGTTAGCACATGATGGTTGTTACCTTGATTGACTATATACCTTTCAATACCCTAAATTATAGAGATTAGTTTAATAATTTTTATGACAGTCCTATGTATGTCTCCAAATATTCATGTTTCTAAAATAGCTCTAGCTAATGTCCTCTTGTTTTTTAAACTTCTTAGACCTACAAGAAATAATTCCAAGCATTATATTCATCATAAATAAGTCACTTTTAGTCAATAGAAGTCAAAATGCATCCATTTGCAATCATGGATTAGTTAAGGACAACTAGGTGGTAAGTTTGTTGCCATTGGCAACTTCACAAATTTTGTGTCTTATCTTGTCCTCCTTGGTTTTCTCCATGGATCTCCATCATTGTCTTAATGATTCATATAATTCATCATGTCATAGTGGCTTCATCATTCCATAATTATCTAATCACAAAAACCCTAGATGGCTATCACTAGGACTACTCTATCAATTGCACACTATGTATTTCAGCAATTTAGATTTCCTTCATGTGTGTTTTAATGGTTTGCAGTGTTAGGATAGTCATATGTGAAACTTAATAAACATAATCAAACTTCATCACATCACCTCAAATGAAATCAAGCTCAATCCAAATTTCATGAATATGACCATCCCTTTGAATAAATCAGTTACGGCATGACAATCCTTTATGAGAACTTGGTCTTGATCTTCTTCAAACATTCACCTTTTGTCTGTATTGAAAAATCTCTGAAATAATCCTCTTAGAACCTTACGAATAAAGTTAGGACTGTTATGACTACTATGACTGCCCTCATAGTTGTGATAGTCTTATTTGCATCTCAATATGATAGTCATGTCTCCATGCGATGAACTTGTCTAGGATATCTTTCTACAACACCCATCCTCTCCTTCATTCTCATTGCAAAGATCAACAACACTCCTAAGCAAGGTATTTGTATGTATTCATAATTATCCTACTTGTGTTGGTTATGACAGTAGGTTGTCTCCTTCTTCATAGTGGCCTTTATGGCAATTTAGCTTATGCACGTGATTATCTACTTGAGTTTGGCATTGCCATATTAATGAGCCTTGGATTTAATAAATGTCTCTTGATATCCCTTTATCACCCTCTACACTAAACCAAAGCATAACTTTGTCACTAATATTCACAACATATTTCATGAGATTGTCTTCCTTTTTGCCATTGTTGTGACAATTAATGCATGACTAGGGAGTAGCTGAATGACATCTCTTCTTAATTAAAATATAGTCTTCTTCCTTATTTCACAAGCTTGTAGGATCTCATGAGTCACTTGGCCCATACTTCACTAGAATAATCTTTAGGTGTGGAGAGATTTATTCATAGATAGGGTATTGACAATTTGCTAAACAATTTCAAAATGTTGGTTAGGACAGTCCCAAGCATGGAATTTTGATAGGTTGCCTTTCACAATCAAATTTGAGATTGAAGCTATGGTTTTCTTCCAAATACCCTATATGCAGCCCTCCCGTGTACTAAAAACTAACTTCTTATTTACTCGAAATGGAAATTATGGTGCAAAATATACATAGTATTGCTATTGTTTTGGAAATCCCATATAGACAAAGTGTTAGCAGTCACTAGTTAGAAATTCCCATCACCCCCATCACAAAATCCTCTCATCCCCATAAAAATATCCCCCTCCTATCACTATCCTTGCACATACATCACTTAGGTCACTGAGGTAGGTCTGAGTTTAGAAGAAAATGTAGATTGGATTGTCTTTTGATTGACAATGTTGGTGCATAGTTATCATGTGAATAGTTATCATGTGCTTCACAACTCATTGACAGCCTTGCCAATCCATTAGAGTATGGATGGTTATGAATATGTCCATTTTCAACTATTATGGAAGAGATATGTTGATGCAAAGTAGGGTATCAAAGATCAAACTCACTCAATCAACCCTTGGCTAAAGTCTTAATACTTCAAACAAAGTGATTTTCTTCACAATCTTCCACTATGCCTTGTAGGACAGAAAAAGGGGTATTTTTGACATAATTTGAAGGAAACAACTCAAACCCATTAACTAAAAACTGTTTTGGATACCCATTATCCTCTTACACAACATACTTCAAATGTAGATGGGGGTGTTTCGTAATACAAGGGTCAAAATAGGACTATTACACTGCAATTTAGGCCTAATTAGGCTAGTTTAGATGGGGACACCACAGGGTTTTCTGTAATGAAATAACTTGTACAATGGAAGAAGATAATATGAAATACTTTGCAAATACTTGATAATAACTGAGAATAATAGGCCACTTTGAGGGGGCAACCTCCAAATATCTCCAATGAGAACACACTTCACAATATGATGATGAAATAAGACTCACATCCTCCTATATATACCTAATTATGCTTAGGATGAATAGACACACCCCTATATAACACCTAGGCCGACCTATCTAACTAAATAATAATATAATAATGATAACATGACTTAATTAGGAGTTAAGATAGCCACAAGCCGACTATTCATAACCCTATGTACACCAATATTAAGGGCATAGCATGCCCCCCCTCTTCAAAGAAGCATTGTCCTCAATGCTAACCAAGTGTGGATTCTTTTGAATGAACTCCTCATCCTCCCATGTGGCCTCTTCAACTAGTAAATTCTTCCATTGGATGAGATACTGAGTGAGGGTTCTATTCCTTAGCTTCTTCATGCATGTTTGAAGAATGCACTCTAGTTCCAAAATTATTCTTCCTTCTTCATCGAGCTCTGGTAGTACTGATTAAGTAGGAATATTTTGCCCAATTACCTTCTGTTGGATCTAGGGCATACAACTGAGAGGGGGGGGGGTGAATCAGTTGTATAAAACTTCTTTTTCTTTCAAACACTTGATTCTTGTTGTTAGTTAGCAGCATATCAAGTAATCATCCATGGAAGCATAATACATAAACACAAGAGCAGATAAGCATCAACACATTGAACACCAAGATTTTGACGTGGAAAACCCGGTTAAGGGAAAAACCACGGGGTGATTAACCCAAGAATTATTCTCTGTTAGAAGAATAAAGAAAAATGAATGGCACATGCCAATAAGGGCTCACTGCCCGAGCACACTGCTCACAAAGAGGCCCACTGCCTACAAGGAGACACACTGTCTACAAAGTGATAAAAATCACAATATTGAACTGGAGAATGACATCTCTACCATGTCCGGATCAGTTCCAATTAAGCCCAAAAATCTCTGCTCTGCCTTTCGCACGTTTCTTCGCTATGCCACACTCATCCACACACCACACTTTGAAATGAACTCACAAACCGTTATTTATACAAGACATCGACTTAGGAACAAACATCTAAGTCGGCAAACAACCATAAGAGTATCCGCAAGATGAATAACACATCTGGTCGGCCACCACAAGAACATTCGCAGGATGAACAACTCATCCGATCGGCTAAACAGAGCAAGAACTTCATCCGGAAGAATAACTTCAATTCCGGGCTCTACCATCAATGCGGACCAACAACACAACCTAAACATGATCCAAGAACCTTCACAAGCCTGTCTGAATGTCCGGATACATCTGCACTTCCTCTACTTACTGGGATCTCTTGTCTTCCTCATCCGGAACTTCAAGAACACAGTCTGTCACCACTGTCACAATGCAAGAGGTACTTCCGGACCTCCAAATCATACACAAATCAGGATGACACATCACAAGGACATCCCAAACACTCCGTCCAATCCGCAGATTAGGATAATACAATTCCGGACCTCACCGGACCTTTTTGTGATCCTCTGTCACCTCTGGATACTTGCCGGAACTGGTTCTATATTGACAGCCACAACTCCTTCAGATCTTCATGTGGACCTCTGAAATCTTAACTGAAGCATCTCAAGACTCATATCTACTAACCCTTTAATCCACATCCTCCGGTTCTCATCCTATACAGTACATTTGCCTTCTTCTCATCACTATTTTTCACTGTTCCTGATTGAGGCTAATTTTCTCAATATCCTCAGCACACATCTCATCAAATCCTTCTTGTCAATGCAATATGAGTATGTTGACATCAATGACAACACTGGCTCACCTCATACTTGCAACAATCTCCCCCTTTGTCATTGATGGCAACATATGATGTGAAAAACCATTAAGACAAGAACTTCAACTTTTCACATGTCTTCTCTTCCTTTACTGCTCCCCCTTTGATCATCAACCACTTGTTTTTCACATGTCTTCTCTCCCCCTTTGAGATCAATGGCAAAGGGCTCATACTTGCAATTCTCATACATCAGAATCATACCAGCTGCTCCCCCTTAGTTGCAGCTCCCCATCAATCCGGATCACAAGATATGACTGTGATAGCCACTAGACTGATGCACATCAGTGCATCTTAGTTCATCACCGGAGGGGCCATGACCCCTAACTTCTCCCGGAGATATTCAAAAGAGTCCTTGGGAAGAGGTTTTGTAAAGATATCTACAATCTGATCTTTGGAGGGAACATACTCCAATCTGACTTCTTCCTTGTTTACTTGTTCTCTCAAAAAGTGAAATTTGATAGATATGTGCTTAGTCTTAGAATGCAATACCGGATTCTTGGAAATATTAATTGTACTTGAATTATCACAGAAAATTGTGATAGGCTCCTCATATTCAACTTTGATGTCTCTTAGCATTTGCTTCATCCATAAGATTTGAGTGCAACTACCTACTGCTGCAATGTATTCTGCTTCAGTTGTAGACAGAGATATTGCATCTTGTTTCTTGCTTAGCCAAGAAACCAATCTCTTCCCCAAAAAGAATGCTCCACCACTAGTGCTCTTCCGGTCATCCACATCTCCTGCCCAATCTGCATTTGTGTAAGCATGAAGAGAGAAGTCCGGATCTCTAGGGTACCATAGACCATACTCAACTGTTCCTTTCAAGTACCTAAAAATTCTTTTGATTGCCATAACATGAGACTCTCTGGGATCAGCCTGGAATCTTGCCACAAGACCAACAGCCTGCATTATATCTGGTCTAGTTTGAGTGAGATACAACAATCCACCAATCATTGATCTATACTTTGTCTGATTTGCCTTTGGAGAATCATCATCTTTGCTTAACTTACATCCGGTTGCCATAGGAGTGTTCATAGGCTTTGAGTCTTCCATACCAAATTTCTTTAACAATTCTTTCACATATTTGGTCTGAGAAATGAAGATCCCTTCTTTTGTTTGAGTAATTTGCAGACCCAAGAAGAAATTCATTTCACCAAGCATAGACATTTCAAACTCACTTTTCATCTGATTTGCAAAAGTTTTGCACATACTATCTCTTCCTCCAAAAATGATATCATCCACAAACACTTCAACAATCAAAATGTTTTCATGATCAATTTTGAAATATAAGTTACTGTCAGCAGTACCTTTGTTCAATCCAATCTGCACAAGATGCTTATCCAACCTTTCATACCATGCTCTTGGGGCTTGCTTCAATCCATACAAAGCTTTCTTCAACTTGCAGACCATATCATCATTATCAGACAATTGAAATCCATCCGGTTGTTCAATGTAGACTTCTTCTTCCAGATCACCATTTAGGAAGGCAGACTTGAAATCCATCTGATATACCTTGAAGTCTTTGAAGGCAGCAAATGCAAGAAGTAATCTGACTGCTTCAATTCTTGCCACCGGAGCAAAAGTCTCTTCAAAGTCAATTCCTTCTATTTGAGAGTAGCCTTTGCAGACCAATCTAGCTTTGTTTCTGATTACTTCACCAGCTTCATTTAGTTTGTTCCGGAAGACCCACTTGGTTCCAATTACATTCCTGTCTCTAGGTCTGGGAACAAGATCCCAAGTATGATTTTTCTCAATTTGCATCAATTCATCTTCCATTGCTTTGGTCCAGTTTTCATCATTGCAGGCTTCATTTACTGTTTTAGGTTCAATCTTTGAAATCAGACAGCATTCATCCTGATTTTGAGCAATATTCCTTCTAGTTTGTACACCTTTGCTTCTGTCACCTATGATCTGATCTTCAGAGTGGTTCAGTCTTACATACCTTGGAATTTTGGGAGTATCCAGCACTGCTGTTTCTTGATCAGGCTCATTCAAACCTATCTCTTCTTCCTGATTTACCAGATCAGGCTGACTCTATCTCACCGGAGAGGATTGAGTTCCTTGAACACTGTCTTGGTCATCTTCATCAAGCTCATAAAATCTTGAAGGTTTCTCAATTCCTTCATCAACTTTCACATTGGTGCTTTCTATCATCTTCCTCAATCTCTTATTGTAACACCGGTATGCTTTGCTTTGAGTGGAGTAGCCCAAGAAAATTCCCTCATCACTTCTAGCATCAAACTTTCCTAGATCTCCATCTCTTTTAATATAACACTTGCTACCAAATACTCTGAAATATTTCACAGTAGGAGTGATGCCAAACCAAAGTTCATAGGGGGTCTTACCGGTGTTGTTTCTGATTTGAACTCGATTTAGAGTGTAGACTGCGGTGCTGATAGCTTCTTTCCAAAACATTTGAGGAACATTTGCTTCCAACATCATTGTCCTAGCAGCTTCCTGGATGGTCTGGTTCTTTCTCTCAACTACTCCATTCTGCTGTGGAGTCTTAGGAGCAGACAACTGTCTCCTTATACCCTGTTTCTCACAAAAGTCAATGAATTCACCAGATGTAAATTCACCACCTCTATCAGACCTTAGACACTTTAGTTTCAATCCGGTTTGATTCTCCACCATAGCTTTGAAGATTTTGAACTTCTCAAAAGCTTCTGATTTTTCTTTTAGAAAGGTAACCCACATCATCCGGGAATGATCATCAATTAACAACATGAAATATCTATCACCTTGCAGACTCTTGATTCTTGTCGGACCACATAGATCAGTATGTACTAATTCCAACAATCCGGTAGAAGACTGATCTTTGCTTTTGAAGGAGACTCTGCTTTGTTTACCTAACTGACATTCTTTACACACACTATTTGTAGGTTTCATCAATTTTGGAAGATCTCTCACAGCCTGAGTATTGCTTATCTTGATGATGTTATCAAAATTTACATGACACATTCTTCTATGCCATAACCAACTCTGATCAATTTGAACAAACAAACAACTTTTATTTGAACCAACCAGATGAAAGATATTACCTTTTGTCTGAGTACCGGATGCAATTTCAGTTCCGGAGCTTGTAAAGATTCTGCATTTTCCATTCTTGAACCGGAGATCATAGCCTTTGTCCACTAACTGACCAACACTGAGAAGATTGTGCTTCAATCCTTCAACATACAGTACATTACCTGTTTTGCTCTTACCATCAAAGGAAATAGTTCCCCTACCTCTGATTCTGCCAGCAGAATTGTCACCAAACTTTACCATTCCTCCTTCATATCTTTCCAAGTCTAAGAACTTATTCTTGTCACCAGTCATATGGTGAGAACATCCACTGTCAATAACCCAATCATCCTTTTCTTCCACTTGAGCAGCCAAGGCTTTTTCAACAACTTTGTGATTGACAGATTCAGAGAGTATTGAATCTTCTTCCTTGATGGCTATAAACACCCACTCATTTCTGGATTTGCTTCCTAGTTCTGATTCATCATCTGTTACTCCTTCATTGTCATCTTCTTCATGAACATAATAGCAATTCTTTTGAAACCTTTGTCTGTGAGTATTAGATCTTGCAGATCTCTCCGGACATCTTGAGGCAAAATGACCAATCTTATTGCAGTTGAAACACTTAAAGGGTAGTTTTCCTTCATACTTACCGGATCCTCTTGGCAGTCTCTTTGCAATGAGGGCTTCAAGTTGAGCTATTTCTGCTTCTTCTTCTTCCATGTCTCTTCTTGCTTGATCATACCATGACATTTTCCTTGATGAGTTTTCACCCGGATCAAATCTCTGTTTGCCTTTCACATAGGCACTGGCTTTGAAAGCAGATTCAGTCTTGGGAGGATCATCTCCAAACTCGGTCATTTCAAATGCAGCTAGTTTGCCAGCCAGTTGTTCTCTTGTGACAGTTGTGTGGGCTCTGAATTCATCAATGGCAGCAACTTTGATTTTGTAGGCAGCAGGAAGGGATCTTAGGATTTTGCAGACAATCTCATTTTCATCTAAAGTTCCACCAGCATTTCTGATTCCACATACCAGCTCATTTACTCTTGGCATAAAGGTAGTGATGTTTTCATCATCTCTCATTTTCAATCTTTCAAATTTCTCTTTCAGGCTTTGCAACCTTGCACTTTTGACAAACTCATCTCCTTCATACAGAAGTTCCAGTTTAGTCAGGATCTCATATGCAGTTGGTAGGTCAATAACATTCGAGAGATCTGAGTCATTCAATGCGCTTAGAAGAGCTTCCTTGGTCCGCAGATTGTTTTCAGCTTCTGTGATTTCATTCAGAGTTGTTGGACCACCTTGTGGAGGTACATATGGTTTTGAAACCATAGCCAAGTATGCTTTTCCCATACATTCCAAGTGACACTTCATGCGACCTTTCCAGAGAGTGAAGTTGGTTCCATCGAACTTCGGACTATCCTTCTTGTATGACGACATCCTGGATCTCCTCAAGCGGTTAAGCTCCTATCAGAGGAACTTGGCTCTGATACCAATTGTTGGATCTAGGGCATACAACTGAGAGGGGGGGTGAATCAGTTGTATAAAACTTCTTTTTCTTTCAAACACTTGATTCTTGTTGTTAGTTAGCAGCATATCAAATAATCATCCATGGAAGCATAATACATAAACACAAGAGCAGATAAGCATCAACACATTGAACACCAAGATTTTGACGTGGAAAACCCGATTAAGGGAAAAACCACGGGGTGATTAACCCAAGAATTATTCTCTGTTAGAAGAATAAAGAAAAATGAATGGCACATGCCAATAAGGGCTCACTGCCCGAGCACACTACTCACAAAGAGGCCCACTGCCTACAAGGAGACACACTGTCTACAAAGTGATAAAAATCACAGTCTTGAACTGGAGAATGACATCTCTACCATGTCCGGATCAGTTCCAATTAAGCCCAAAAATCTCTGCTCTGCCTTTCGCACGTTTCTTCGCTATGCCACACTCATCCACACACCACACTTTGAAATGAACTCACAAACCATTATTTATACAAGACATCGACTTAGGAACAAACATCTAAGTCGGCAAACAACCATAAGAGTATCTGCAAGATGAATAACACATCTGGTCGGCCACCACAAGAACATTCGCAGGATGAACAACTCATCCGGTCGGCTAAACAGAGCAAGAACTTCATCCGGAAGAATAACTTCAATTCCAGGCTCTACCATCAATGCGGACCAACAACACAACCTAAACATGATCCAAGAACCTTCACAAGCCTGTCTGAATGTCCGGATACATCCGCACTTCCTCTACTTACTGGGATCTCTTGTCTTCCTCATCCGGAACTTCAAGAACACAGTCTGTCGCCACTGTCACAATGCAAGAGGTACTTTCGGACCTCCAAATCATACACAAATCAGGATGACACATCACAAGGACATCCCAAACACTCCGTCCAATCCGCAGATTAGGATAATACAATTCCGGACCTCACCGGACCTTTTTGTGATCCTCTGTCACCTCTGGATACTTGCCGGAACCGGTTCTATACCGACAGCCACAACTCCTTCAGATCTTCATGCGGACCTCTGAAATCTTAACTGAAGCATCTCAAGACTCATATCTACTAACCCTTTAATCCGCATCCTCCGGTTCTCATCCTATACAGTACATTTGCCTTCTTCTCATCACTGTTTTTCATTGTTCCTGATTGAGGCTAATTTTCTCAATATCCTCAGCACACAGCTCATCAAATCCTTCTTGTCAATGCAATATGAGTATGTTGACATCAATGACAACACTGGCTCACCTCATACTTGCAACACCTTCTTCAAACAAGAAACATGAAAAACAGGATGTATCTTTGTTGTTGGTGGCAACTCTAGCTTGTAGGCAACACTACCAATCTTTTGCATGATTTGGTATGGCCCATAATATCTTGGAGACAACTTATTATTCTTTTTTTGTTGCTTCATTGAGATTTGTTTATAAGGCTGCAATCTCAAGAAGACCCAATCCCCAACTTCAAAATTTCTTTCACTATGATGTTGGTCGGCCTGTTGTTTCATTCAATTTTGTGCCATAGCTAAATTCTCCTTGAGTCTTGAAAGTACTTGTTGTTGATGAAGCAAGTGGTCCTCTACTACCTGAACTCTTGGTGACACCTTTAATGATGATGTGATGGAAGGAGGATGATATCCATAAAGTGCCAAAAATGGAGACATTTTTGATGAGCTATGAAAAGAAGTGTTATACCACCATTCTGCAAGTGGTAGCCAATCTACCCATTGAGATTGTTTCTCTGAAGTGAAACAATGTAGATATCCTTCCAAACATTTATTAACAACCTCAGTTTGCCCATCTGATTGAGGATGGTATGAAGAACTATGAGCCAATTGAGTACCCAAACATGAGAATAAATCACTCCAAAAGTGACTAGTAAAGATAGGATCATGATCACTGATAATAACCTTAGGTGTACCATGTAGCTTTTGGATATTCTCCAAGAAAACTTTTGCCATTGCACTTGCTATAAAAGGATGTGATAATGCAATAAAATGTGCATATTTAGTGAGGTGATCAACTACTACCATGATGACATTATGACCTTTAGATTTGGGAAGCCCTGTGATGAAGTCCATGGATACCTCTTCCCAATGCTAGCTAGGAATAGATAAAGGCTGCAAGAGATCTGGTGTCTTAATTGTCTCCCCCTTATTTCTTTGACAAACCAAACATTCAGCGACAAGTTTTTGAACATCACCTTTTAGCCCTTCCCAAAAAAAATCTTGCTTGACCCGATGATATGTCTTCAAAAATCCTGAATAACCACCAATTGGGGACTCATGTAGCTCTATGAGAATCTTGTGTTTAAGAGAAGAATTCTTGCAAAGATACAAGCGCTCTTATACCAAAGAATATCCCCCTTCAAACAAAACTTATCTGAACTACTAGGATCATTTTTTAGTTGTTGGATGAGATTACTTGTTGCAACATCATTTTGCCACTCTGCTTTGGCTTCTTCCACCCAAATTTGCTTATAATATTGAAAGGGCACACAATAAGGCTTCATCTTTCTCATCCTTCCTAGAAAGTGCATCGGCCACAATATTTTCCTTCCCTTTCTTATATACAATCTCAAAGTCATATCCCAACATCTTAGTGACCCATTTTTGTTGCTCTTCAGAGGATAGTCTTTGTTCCAAAAAATATTTTAGGCTATCATGATTTGTCTTAACCTTGAAGTGCTGACCCATTAAATAAGGCCTCCATTGTTTAACTGCGTGAAGGATTGATATCATTTCCTTCTCATAAATAGGTTTGAGTTGATTTTTACCCTTTAATTGATGACTCTCAAAAGCAATTGGTTGACCTTCTTGCATGAGAACTGCTCCTATCCCATTTCCAGAAGCATCACATTCCACAATGAATTCCTTGGTGAAGTCTGGAGTGGCAAGCACTGGAGTTGTACACATAGCCTCCCATTAGCGGACTCATTCCAATGAAAAGAATCCTTCTTCAATAGAGTGGTGAGGGGTGTTGCTATATGACCATAATTCTTCACAAATCTTCTATAATACCCTATCAATCCCAAGAAACCCCTCAGATTCTTAATGGTTTTTGGAATAGGCCATTCCATAAAAGCCTTAATTTTGTTAGGGTCCACCTTTACTCCTTCATGTGAAACTATGTGTCCCAAATACTCCACCTCCTTAAGACCAAAAGCACACTTGGATGGCTTAGCATAGAGTTGATGATCTTTGAGTAATTGTAATGCTTGATCTACATGCTGCAAATGTTCTTCCCAAGTCTTTCTATAAATCAATATATCATCAAAGAACACTAACACAAACTTTCTCAAGAACTTAAAAATGGAATTCATCAAACTTTGGAATGTAGATGGTGCATTGGTAAGACCAAATGGCATCACCAAAAATTCATAATGACCCTCATGAGTTTGAAATGCTATCTTACAAATATCTTCCTCCTTAATCTAAATTTGGTGATAACCAGATCTATAAATCAATATATCATCAAAGAACACTAACACAAACTTTCTCAAGAACTTCTTAAAAATGGAATTCATCAAACTTTGGAATGTAGATGGTGCATTGGTAAGACCAAATGGCATCACCAAAAATTCATAATGACCCTCATGAGTTTGAAATGCTATCTTACAAATATCTTCCTCCTTAATCTAAATTTGGTGATAACCAGATCTACGATCTAACTTGGTAAAATACATAGCTCCATTCAATTCATCTAGCAAATCATCAATGACTGGAATAGGAAACTTATCTTAAATGGTGTACATGTTGAGCACTCTATAATCTAGACACATGCACCAAGTTTCATCCTTCTTATGCACCATCACCACAGGCAAGGAGTAAGCACTTTGGCTATACCTGATAATTCTTGCCTCTAGCATCTCCTCAACAATTTTTTCTATCTCACTTTTTTGTATGTGTGGGTACCTATAAGGCCTAATGTTTGGTGGTTGGCTCCCTAGAACTAGTTGTATGGCATGGTCATGATCCCTCTTAGGAGGAAGTCCTTTAGGCATATCTCCAAGAACCACTAAGTGACAATTAATTATTGTTTGTAAATCTGGATGAGTAGGAGCATTAGATTGAGAGACTTCTAATGAACATAGCTGGGCCACAAATCCATCCTCTCCTTTCTTAAGAAACTTTTGAATTTGATGAGAGCTTACCATCTGTGGGGATTTTCCCTTCAACCCCCTTAGCTCCACTACCTTTCCTTCTGATTGGAATCTCATGAATAGTTCTTGGAAGTTCATCTCAATTGTTCCCAATGTAGTAAGCCATTGTACTCCCAAAACAATAGCTATTACACCCATGGATATCGCATACATTGGGGTATCAAGTTGATAATCTCCCATGGATAATTTAATGCTATGACACTTCCTCGAACAACTAATTGTACCCCCATCTACAATCAAAACGTGAAACTCTGGTGCTGGATATATAAAACAATTTAGATGAGTTGCCAACTTTTTGTTGATGAAATTATGAGTACTACCTGAGTCGATCAATGCTGTTACTTTCTACTTCTTTAAGAAAGCCACTATCTTGAGAGTTTGTGGTGCACTAAAACCTAAGAGTGCATGACAAGAAATGATTGGTTGAGAATCATGTGATTCCTCACTTGACTCCCTATCCTCCTCTAATATGGGTTCCTCCTCTTCTTCCTCACTTAGACCTTCAATATAGAACAATTTCTTTTCACTACATTTATGTCCTCGACTGTATTTGCTATCACAATTGAAACACAACCCTTTTGATCTTTTCTCCTCAATTTCTTTGGAATCAACTTAGTAGGTTGAGGAAGAGAAGGTGTTGAATATCCTTTCTCTCTTGTCACATTAGCCCCTTGCTTTCTAGGAATCAAATACTTCTCCTCTACCCTGTGTGCCAAGATAAAAGACTCATTTACTGAGCTAGGACTAAACATGTGTACCTCATGTTGAATGTGATCCTTGAGACCACCCAAGAATAAATCATTCAAGTTCTCCTCTATAATTGTTTCCACTCTTAAAGATAGATTTTGGAATTTTTGAATATAATCCTTAACTGATCTTGTTTGTTGAAGTTTAGCAAGCTGGCTAAAGAAGTTGTCTGTCACACTATTGCTATATTGTGCTTGGAGTTCTTCTCTAAAAATTGACCATGAGATGGTGAGACCCTTTTTCCTTCGATGAGTACAAGCCAATGATACCAAATGAATTGATCTGGTTCTAGATATAGGGAAGCCATCGTGACCTTTTGTCCATATGGGATTTGATGTACTTCAAAAAAATTATCCATTTGGTTTATCCATGTTAGAGGATCCTTACCATCGAACTTGTGCATATCCACCTTTGGAAAAAAATTCCTAGATCCCATAGGAGTATTAAAATTTGTCATTATTAGCCGACTTGAAGGTTTCACCTTGGTTGCTTGAGAACTCCTTTCTTGGTTCATTCATATAGATGCTTAACATGCTTCGTATATCTGATATATCTCCTCTTAGGTCACACATATCCCTCTTAACCTCCTCCTTGAACTTACTTATTTCCTCATTGGGATTACTATCCTCTATTGTTTCCCCATCCTTATCAGAGGATTTCCCCAATGTGGCAGCATTCTTTTTGCCTCTTATTGCAAGCCCCGTCATGATGGAAACCAATATTTTTGAAATAAATCACCCAAATGAAAATTAAATTCTCTAAAATTTTTACTGTAACTTACTAGGGCCAAGATACCACTTACCCAGAAAAAAAATCCAAAAAATTAGCAAATTTGCTACCTTGAGAGTGAATGTGTTGGAAACCCTAAATTTTCAATAACTTGCTCAAACTACTCCAATTCCTCTAAAATCTAGACTGTAGCTTCTTTAATATGGTCTTCAAAAACCCTTTAAATTTTTTTAAAAAATTCTCTAAAATTTGAAAGTTATGCTCTTCCCAAAATCGCCTCCAATGTTGAGAAAAAATCTTGCCTCTACGGTGCCAAGATCATGCTCTGATACCACTTGTAATGAAATAACTTGCACAATGGAAGAACATAATATGAAATATTCTACAAATACTTGATAATAACTGAGAATAATAGGCCACTTCGAGGGGGCAACCTCCAAATATCTCTAATGAGAACACACTTCACAATATGATGACGAAATAAGACTCACATCCTCCTATATATACCTAATTATGCTTAGGATGAATAGACACACCCCTATATAACACCTAGGCTGACCTATCTAACTAAATAATAATATAATAATGATAAAATGACTTAATTACGAGTTAAGATAGCCACAAGCTGACTATTCATAACCCTATGTACACCAATATTAAGGGCGTAGCATTTTCTAATCCCAGACTTCAAATCTTCACACCAACACCTTAGACATGTCAAAGATGGTCTTCCCAAAAATTTCCAACCATTACAAATCCTTTCCCAAGAGCTTTTCTACCAAACCTAACTCCTATGCATCTTATTTGCCCAAAATCATGAGTTTTAAGCGTAGGGCATCAACAAATCTTCACCAATCTTCATTCCCCTACTCTTGCAACTTTAAGTACACAAAAAACATGTATATCCTCAATACACCAGGTTTAAGGTTTATTCAATGGTGGAATGAGGAGAAATCCATTATTTCCTATCAACACTCACCCTAGTGAGGGTTTTAAGTGATTTGGAGAAAAAATGCTCTAATTTACTCAAAACTTAATGAAATCAAATGAAACCAATGGAAAAAGAGAAAGGATTCAATACACCATGAATTCCAATTGAAGTTTCTCACTCCTAGGTTGTACAAGGCCATACAAGTTGCTGTAGCAGGAAATTATGTTTTAAAAATGCAAAAAATTAGTGTTTTATTGATGTTCAATCTTCAAAATGATCTCTAGCACCTTGTATTTGACTTCCCTAGGATAATTTAAGCTTTTATAAACCCAAACCAACCAAATACAACTAACTTTCAACTTCCCTTTTTGCAACATAGAGCAACTTTTACAAAATGGACTTTAAAATGACTCCAAACCACATAATAACCTAAATTGACTCAAAAAACATTAAAAATGGTCTTCAGATACCTTATTACACACAAAATCATGTCTTAAACACAAAGAAAACCAAAATATTAACACTTTGAAACTTTTCCACATTAAGACCTATGGTGCTCTGCACCATATGCACAACTATCCCATCATTCTTAGTGATTTTTTATGTAGAGCAAGGGCAGACACAAAGGTTTTCAACAAAATAGGGTAGTGATCTTAGTCTCCATGGTTATAGACTCCATTGGTGCACACTAGGTTCCTAGGCATAGGGCAACCACCATGATTAGAACCAGGGCAGAAGGACAATGCCAAACCCTCAACAATTCCTTCAAGGCTTCAATGAAGCATAGATTCACTCCAATGTGAGTTCCCGACAAGATTCCACACTCACCTTTCACAAATTCAAAACTTTTCCCAAATGATATATGCTCCTTAAGGGATACAAAGCACAAATAAGACATCAACTCCACAAACTCCTTAATCAACACATGGAACACGTTAAACACAATGGAAATGTCATATTCAGACAAAAGATGGCTCACAAGAACTCACATAAATACCTATGAAGTGTAATGATTATGACTGGCATCTTGATGATAGCATGTGTGAGTTTTAATCACATCATAATAGTCTATTAAATACTTAATACAATCACCATCTTCATTTTGTAATAGGAGTGGAGCTTTATAGGATGACATTCATAGAAGATTTGTTGATAGTCCCATGAGCCTTTTGGCCACTACAACACATATCACCATTCAACCGACCCCAACTAACTTTTGAAACAACTTTGGAAATTGGTTCATTACATAGAAAAGTTGTCATTGACAACATTTTCAACAAATAGTAACTTTTACATCTTTTAGCCAGTTGACTCCAAACTTTCCACAATGACTCCAAATGATCATCCATGGCCCAAAATAAACTTATTCACATGAAACAACACAAAATAAGACAAAACCCAAAGTTTTAACATTTTGACTACACAAAATGAACTACAGAATGATTTTTTAGAAGTTACGAACCTTATGCATGTCTAGGAGAACCTGGGCATCATAAAAAATGAATTTTTATCAAAGCTACAACAGCCATGAACATGAAGAACAAGTTGCTGATTTGGTTAAGAAAATGGGTATAAATCAACCTAGTCTTTCACCACAAGGGGAAGTGCATGATATTTGTGAATTTGGATGAGTTCAAAACTATTTTAGATACCACCATGATACTGCCCTAGCCCAGGAAATATCACACATGAACATAAGGAAGAATTAGGGGAGTTTTCTCATGGTGTTGATGTTGTCAATTCAAGGAATTTGAGTGTTTTTTGGGACAATTTTTTGTCTGTCATATATTTTAATGATTTTTGTCCTATTTATGATTCAACTTTGATCATGGTCTATCATATCTTAATAAAAAAGGACAGCGATGAATTTCATGAAATTGGAGCTCCTAAAGTGATGCAAATCACCAAACATGATAACTTATTTTGTATTTTCTCATTGTGACCATTATTCAATGTCATTATAAAGGTTCTAATTATCATTGTCTTATTCATCATGCTTGTAGAAATCATCATGATGTTGAGGAAATGAGAAAAGACTCTAACACTAGAAGAGTGTGAAGCTAAGAATGAGAGGAAAAGAGAAAGAATGAGGCAAATTCAGGAAAGTAGGAAATTATCAACCATACAAGAAGACATTCCACCATTGCCAATTGAAGAGGAACATGACATGTCTAATGAAGCTAAGAGAGATATGGAATTGGTAGTACAAAGGGAACAAATGAAAAACCTTCATGCAATGAGGAAAGTGAATCTCCAAGTTGGAGGCACTCCATCGTCCACAGGTCAAGTTGAAGGTACACCATCTTTATCTTCTAGAATTGGAGACACTCCATCTCTCACAGGTGAACTAGAAGGTACATTTGCATTTTCTTCTCAAGTTGGTGGCATGCCATCATTCACACCTCAAGTTGAAGGTACATAATTTTCATCTTTTGCACCTCCAATCGAAGGTATGCCGTCTATCCCATCTTACATAAATATTGAAGAAATTCCTAATGTTTAGTCTACTTTACCAATTAAAATGCCTCCTAGAATTTTGCATGGGAAGCCTAAGTTTCTAATTGATATTGATGAGAATGTATTGAAGCCCATGCAAGATAAGATTCCCATGTGCACTTCCAAAGATATGTGAATAAGATATAGAAATTATTCTTTGAGAATTTAAATAAAACTGGAAGATGTCAACTCTTTGTTGAATTGATAAGAAATCTGAAATTTAGGCCCACTATGAATATTCTTGGCCTAAGAACATCAAATGCCTCAAATGAAAAATCAATTGTCAAGAATCTAATGAGTTCATATGAAAGTGTGGGTTCCACCTCACACACAAAGGATAGCAATGTCACACAACATGTCATTACATCGACAATAGTAAGCCAACAAAAAAAATATCGCCTCATTAGAAAGACAAGTCAAGCATTGAAAATAAATAGAAAAACTCTAATGAGAGCCATTGGAAGATGTCAAAGAGTTGAGGATCCAAACACTAATGAATTGTGGGCATTCTCTGGGAGACTTCTACAAAAAGACAAAGTTGTTGTTGAAGCTTTGAGATCACTAATTGAAGACTTTTGGAAGAATTACATAAGGGTATCTCCGAATCAATGGGATGTCATAAGAAGGAGAATCGATAGTCAAAACCATAGGCTTTGGGCATTTGGAATCCTATTCCTTTATTTATTTTTCCAAAGTGGGTGAGGATTTATGATTTTAGGGTTGGTTTTTCCTTTTGGCACATGATTTTCTGATTTTTCCCTATTTATTTCTCACGATAAACTTATTACCTTTCTGATTTTATTTCTATAGGTTGTCTAGGAGGGCTAGTCTTAGGATTGGAGGAGAAAATATTAATAAATTTAAGGGGAATCTATGTTGTTCTTCCTTTATATGAGGATCATGACTATGTAAATTCATGACTGCATTCTTTGAGGCTTATGTTTGATGAAGGAGGGTTTTCTGGACCATAATTCTGGACCCTAATTTCATTAAGTGGTTTTAGGACAAGTCTCTAAGGGAATTCATTGAGTCTTTTATGGTGCAACAAAGTTATCACACTTATACTTTGGAATACGCTACCTTGAGATAGTTCTTCCCAACCTTCTGATTGATATTGTGCAGGGTCTAAATCTCAAGGGTAGTCATAGAGGCAGTGTGTAGTCATGTTTCTTATTTAGTTAATGTGATCCTTAATCAATGTGAGAGAGTGGGTATATTCTCTTAATGATGATGTTTAGATAGTATGATGAGGTAGTCATCAAAATACCATGAAGAAGAATGGTAATAAAATAGTCACAAGGTAAAACAATCATGCTTTGATGTTGCCATAGAGTCATGCTAAGGGAGATCAGTGTTCAAACATGATTATGAAGGGTTTTAAAAGCTTCTAGAGGTCTATCATACTTTGAGGATGGTATACCAATCCATAGAGTCATTAGAACTTAATTTTGTGTGAGTATCAAGACTATGGATAATCTATATGAAGGCTAGGGTTTGATTTCCTAGGGCAATCCATCAAACCCTAAGCCTAAATCTTCATATTAAGACTGGTGAATTAATCAAGAAGATTGCCCTGAATCCTTGAGAAAGATTGTCACACCCTAACCACACAGCCCTAAATGGATGTTACTATTTATTGTGAGACTCCTTAATCTTAGAGCTATTATAGAAAGCAAGGTTGAAAGTTGTGTCAAGCTGGGGAGATGTTGTTCAAGAGTAAGAAATTGATTACTTGTGGAGAAAGAAAGATTTAGCACTGTCATCTACATTTCAAGCATTGTCCAAACCCACCCATTGAATACTAGTTGTTACACTATGTGCAAAGTAACCCTCTTTAACCCACTATCCTGATACAATTTTCCAATTACCTAGCTCTAAGTCATTGTAATTTAAGGGAATAGTATTAGCCATCCACCTTGGGTTACCTTTTATATCATTCCTACATCAAGTGCAATCACATAAGATGGATGTTATGGGTGGCCATGGTTGTCATGAGATTGAGTACAATGACTTAGATCTAGGAGGATGATTCAAGATCATTAATTTCATAGTATTTTGAGAGGGGATCAAAGATATAATCATATATTTTATCTAGGTTCACAGGTTATGCAGAATTAGGAGATATTGTGGTGGAATAAACATACAATATCATCAAAGGATTTCTAACACCTTACCAATATAGGACTGCTAAATAGGGGAAACATTGTAACAACTTGTGTGCTTTGATTTACCATTAAAACCATGCATAGAATTATTCTAATAAACTTTCCAAAAGATGATCCTATGAGCTTTGGGGAGTATAGATATGTAATCAAGATCTCTAAAGGACTTCCCCCATGTGTCTAGCTCACTAAAATTCATTACAATACTATCTAGCTGACCCCAACCTGCTTGTGAGCAGTATTAATGACTATCTTAAAGCATTTGGACTAGAGTATTATTGCAAGAAAGGTTTTGAGTACTCCTTAGACTTTCATCTAGTAATCACTGAGGGTATCAAGATCTAAGAAGTTCACAAAGCCATCCTATAAACAAATTACAAGAAGAGAAAAAATCATGAGGCTCTAAAAAGGTTACTTCATAGGTTTTCATTATAAGCAAGAGGTGAAAAGTTTGTAAAGTGCCTCAATGCTTGTGGGGACTATTATGCTAATATGAATTGCTGATGGACTATCTTTAATGCAAGGTACCGTCGTAAAGGATTGCCTTAATGTAGGATCTTTGTCATGTTAATATAGGGAAATGTCACCCTTTGATCCACTAGCCATGAGGGATGGTGAGTGAGTGTGACTTAATAGGTTTCATTCAAGGTGAGAAAAATCCAAGCTAGACACCTTGCATGTTAACTCTTTCCTACACATCCCAATTCCTATAAGACTACAAGAACATTCAAATCATATACCAAAGAAAGCACTAAAATCTAATTGCCTGTTGATTGTCAAGAACACTGAGAGGGGGCGGGGGGTGAATCAATGTTCTATAAACCTTTTCTTGCACTTTTACTTTTAACCATTTCAAAGGATTAATCAAATAGAAGAATAATATACAAATGAACAACATCCATAAAAGCATGACACATTAGACCAATATTTTACGTGGAAAACCTGAGAAGGGAAAAACCATGGAGAGTATTAGCTCTCAAATATATATTACAATCTTTACAAAAATAATGTTCAAGCTTGGTAACTCCATGGGCCTATAACATGTTGGCTAACTGCCATGATGTACAACTAAGTTTAGCAGGCTCACTACCTCAACCCTAAACCTAGCAAGATTATAATAAGGGCTATTAAACCCTGAGGGCTATTAAACCTTACTGAAGGCTTACTACCTTGAATACTTGCTTCCAATCAGATTGCACATGAAAAATGAGTACTGCTTACGTATCTTCCACTATGTCAGGGTGCAATTATTTAACAATTGAATTCTGAATCCCAAGTCTTCATCATTGCTAATCTTCTAACTCTGCTCTAGTATTCGCATCCTCACATCATACACACATTCTTCTACACCACACACACCACCCAAAACTAAATTTCATTGCCTTTATATATCCATTACATGATTTACTCCATAATCAGGTCGGTGTCCAAGAAGTGAAACATGTAAATAGAAAGATGTACCTTATCAGCTTGATCCAATACATTGTATGCTATGTGGACCCAAATATTTTCCCAAATGTGTTGATATAGGTTAGCTCTAATCATTTAATTACTTACATAAATCCTTCAAACAATTTCTCTGCACAAAGATTTAACATACTAGTCAGCCTCTTCCTTAACAACATGCTTAACTAGTTCATCTGCTAACTTACAACTTCTACCGTAGATTACAAAATATTTCCAAAATTATATCAAGGACTCTTTACACATTCCCAATCTTTCCCTCAGAACCACAAGGCATGATATAATCTTGCAAAGAAATGTGGACCATCAGAACTTAGACTCTGTCTCTATCAAACTCTATCAAACACTATGTCGATACTTAGTAGCTTGTAGCTAAGCTTACAGTTGACTTTAGATTTCCTAACTCTAGAATAAGATACTCCATATAAGTGTTTACAACACTTCAACAGTGCATAAAAAAATACTTACCTATGGAGGAATGCGAAGCACTACACTAGACCCTATTCACTGTTCCTGCTATACCTTTGCTTATCTGAACTTAGGCAATTCTTCAAGGTGACTTCTGGAGGAGGTTAGCACTTAACCTCTGAAGCATAACACTATCAAACAACTGAGAACATTATACTTGAACCGCATTAACTGATCATCATCTATGGAGACATACTATCCAACTTACTGTCTTCTACTCAGAATACTCTCCATACTTAGTCATTCTCTGTCAACTGAATCTGGGATCAATGTGTTCTTCCAAAGATATCTCTTCCTATCATGGTGATAAGATCTCTGACCCTTGTTACCATCAATGACAACATACAGGTCCATACTGGAGCAGTGTCTCTTGCCAACAATCTTCCCCTTTGGCATTGATGGCAACACTTAGTGAAAAATGCTTGACTACTCCCCCTTACTACATACACTTTATACTCCTACTCCCCCTGAGATGATTATCCATTTTTCACTGAGCTTCTTCTCCCCTTTTGACATCAATGGAAAAGGGTTTGATCTGGAACCAAAAATATGTCAAAATTTCAAAATTGTATATACTTTGCCGCATATTTACAAGTACAATCTTCATCTTAATTTGTGATTGAAGGCAAAATGTCACTATAGATAGTCTTTATTAGAGTCATCTCACCATTCCATCTATTTCTTGTACTTTATAGAATTTGGATGTGGCAACTTATAAAAAATACTAGCTTCTCTGCCTTTTGGAGATCTTATGGTGTATCAATTAGTGCTTGAGATTTCAAGGCCTCATCTGCCAAATTGATCATGGAATCAATTTTTGGACTTATCAGTCCTTTTAGCTAGCACAACCTGTCTTTGATTTCTCCCTTTTTCTTCATCAGAGTATTTAGATCATTATGGATATTTACAACTTGTGTTTCTTTAGAATTTATTGACTCAGTTGTTGGATCATATGTCTCAAATATATTCAACAGTTTGAGTTCCAAGTCTTTGATTTTATCTTCTGGTTCCTTTGTGATCTTTGGCCAAGATAAACAAAATCTATATATTTTTCTGGCTTCTTCAATGGCACTTTATATGTTCTTAATTCCATTATCTAACAAAACTTTGTCTTGATCTATAATGCTCTTCAATTCAACCAATTTTCTATCATGAATTTCTTTCCTTGCTTTTACTTCTACAAATTTTTCAAAAGATTCAAAATGTGCACTCACAGAATTTAATAGCTTCTTGAGATGGTCAGTAGGGGATAATGAGATATCCCTTTGAAATGATGGCATTAGCTTTTCCAAGATAGTGGATGCTTCATTGATTATTTTGTTATCTTGACCATGTGATTGTAACAACTCTTCCTGTGCCTTGGCCTGAACCATCGATACTAGCTTGAACTTTTGGAAAGGTGACAATGAGGACAAGTTGATTAGACCTTGAGGGAGTTCAAACTCTTCTTCAATTTGTTGCCTATCAGAGACATTCATAGTGCCTCTTTCCCTCTCTGATATTTCTCCTTAACTTTGATCTGGAGGGTCTATGTCCATATTTTCTTGTTGATCTATGTTTTGCTCTGGAGTAGGGCTCTTCCTCTCTTCCTTAATCTCTTCACCTTCAGCCTATTGTTTAGAAGGAAAATCAATTTCAATTTTGCCTTGATCTGTCATATCCACCGTATCAGTGTTGGAGACTTGATTACTCTATTTAGGTCCTTGATTTTGGCTTATCTCAAGTGGAGATATGTTTTCATCATTTGCTTCTTTATTGTCATAGATAGTTGAAATATTGTTTTTCTTTAATGCCACTAGGGTGATTTCCTCTATTTTCTTGACCACTTTGTCAATTTCTCCCAACATCAACAAGTTCCTTCTTTTCTTGGTCCTGAAAGCATCTTTGATTTCTTTTGAGATTTTGATCTTCTCCTCAGGAGTGATTCCTAAACATAATCGTATCAATGAGTGCTCTCTTAGCTCAACATATTTTTCCATAGCTGCTTCTTTTCTTGTACTCATTATATTACCCAAGCTGTGTGGTAGATCAGTAATGATTTTAATTAGGACCTTATTGTAGATGTTTAGATATTCTACAACAGCACTCTCAATGATCCTTTTGTCTGAATCATTGTATTCATCATACAACTGAGCTATGGGTTTCAGATTTCTATCAACTGTTATGGCTTTGAGAACATCTTCAAGGCTCATAGTAGCTTCCTTTGTCTGAGGCTCATCTTACTTTAACCCTTTCCCAAATGTACTCTTATCGGAGGACTCCCTTTTGCTAGTTCTTGGGGTTTTTAAGGCCTCAGTCTTCATCTTCTTTACTTTCTCATCTAATTATGTTTCTCCTTCATCGACCATTATACTTGCATCCATTCTCTTGGCCTTGGACTTCTTTCTTTGTGAGCTAGTGGTAGGAGTTTCCACATTTACAGATGGTGTGGAACCAGAAGGAGTGGATGGCTTTAGTAGAAGTGGAGGCTTTGGTTTTTCTTTTTTCTTTCTCTATCTTTTCTAGCTCATCTTTGGGTTCTTTTGGAGTCCCAAATGATTCACCTTTTCTCTTTTCTTCTGCTTCCCTAATAGCCTATGCCTTTTCCCTTGCCTTTACCACTTCTTCTTTTGTGAATCCATGTTTTATGACAATTTCTTCTGCCACTTTCCTCATTTTCCTGGAGATTAGGTTTTCTTACCTGAACATGAATTTTGGCATGCAATTCATCATAAGTCCTAAATCTTTCTTCCTTGGGATCTCTGAGTTTGGTCAGCATATATTTAGCATAGTTTTCTAGTACAAGTTAATCTACCTCATATCCCATAGGCATAACCTAGACTGTTCTAGGCTCAATGGCCTCCATCAAACACTAGTCTTTTGTCACAATGAAGCAGATTGTATCCTTGTATTTTTCAACAACTATTTTGGGGATTCTTTCTCTGGTTTGCATTGATCTTTGGAAGTTCTTGAAATAGCCCCATAGGGCTACATTCAGTGCATCAATGGTGCCTAAGCTACTCAAATAATTTCTAATTTGAACTGCGACAGGTTTATCATTGGTCTAGAATAGGTTCTTCATACCCGGCAACTCTTGCATAAAATAGAAAAATAAACACATGATCAGTGTGCCAAATTTAAATGGGTATTTACCTTATTCTATCTTCTTCAGATTATCCATTACTTGTTGTCGAAGCAATTCATAGATGTCATAATCAACAGTTTCCTTAATCATTTGATAGGCTATCTAAATGGTCGTGCCTAAAATAGAGTTCTCCCAATTGGTGAAATACACTTTGTATCCAAATACCATTGAGGCAAATCTCACTGCATGATCCTCAATATAATTTATTGTCAAGTCTCTCTTATCAAATTTTACCCCATTAGCCATAATTACTGTATCATTCTTCATAGCTTTCAATAGAGGTACTGATCTAGTAGAGCATAAGCCAGTGACTACCCTAATAACATCTTTTGTAATCTTGAAAGGTCTCTCAAGCCATATGAATTCGTCATGAACCTTTCTTAACACATATCAAACCCATTCATCTTCCATAAATGTTGGGAAACTCAAGTACTAGATAAATTTATTTTCTTTCAATGCTAGATATTCATTCTTCAGGTTGAGATTCTCATTGCTCAAGTGTTTTGTGTAGAGATCAGTAAACTGGCTATCACCAAATTCCTCTAGGGAAACATGAATATATGCCCTAACATCTTCTACATGTAAGACGCTGTGAGGAACTTCTAAAAATGCACCCATTTGATCAACTTCTATTGATTTAAATGGGTGTTTCTTGAATTTTGGTCTTGAATGCTCAGTAATACCTACAACTTGTGGAGTCACCATTTCATATTTTAACTAGAGTTTCAGAAAGATGGTTTTTTAATGAGTGTAACTTGTCCCGTTACGTTAGGGTTTTTAGAATTCTTCAATTTCTTCAAATCTTGGTCATGGATGCTCAAAAATTGCTTCAATCTTCCTCAAAACCTAAAAGCATCGAGTGAAAAGTGATTTTGAAATCAAACAAGTTCCTTTTTATCCTTCGCACAGCCTGACCTAGTCATCATAAATACTCATTTCCAAAAAGATGTGAAAACCTTTCACTATAGAACATAGTTGATTAGGATTGCTCCACAATATGTTGTATTGACCATTTTTCTTCTGGTTTTTTCTTCTAAGAGGTGTGTCTCATCAAATTCCATTATACATCTTCGTGCCTAATTTTGGCACTCACATTCTGGCTGGGGGTTTTGAATTTTTCAATAGTACTCCCCCTGAGCTAGAGCTCTTGATTTACTTCCTAGAGGAAGTATTTACACTGGATACAAGTGTGGATTGATCCCTGAATTCTATTACTTTTTTATTGATCCATACCTTGTTCATTTCTTTCTTGGTTTCAACTAGATTAACTTTCTCTTTTCCCTTATCATTTCTCTGCTCTGTTTTCTTTTCTTTAGAATACTGATCTCTCTTCACATTCATACTTCTACAAAACCTTGCAATGTGTCCCGATTTGTTGTAATTGAAACATACCACATTCTTTTGACCTTGATTCTTTCCATTCATTGAATTTGATCTACATTGATTAGCCAAAAGTCCAAATCTATTGCATGCAAAACACTTTCCATTGAATGATTGGTTGTTCCTGATATTTAGAAAATTAGTTCTTACCTAACTTTTGCATTTATTTGATGTGTCCCATTTTATAGTGTGCATTGTACCTAATAGAATTCTGACTTACTTTACTTCTGCATACAACAACTCTATGACCAACTCTATTGCAAGTGAAGCATTTCCCTTTGAATAATTATTCATTCCTTCCATTGTTGAAACTTTTCCTAATCTAATTTCTACATTCATTTGCTCTATGACCAATTTTCTTGCAATTGAAACACTGACCAAAGAATAATGGAGTCTTTTGATTCATTCTACTCCTCCACTGAGTAGCACTATGACCAAACTTATTGCATGAATTACAATAATAATTGAAAGATGGGTACCCTTGAGCATTTGGTTTTCTGACCAGAGGTCTTTTGGGTCTTCTTCTTTCATTTCTAAACTGATATCCTTTGTTTTGCCTTGACTTAGTGCTCATTTGACCAAAGTTTAAAATTTCTCCCTTCTCAAATCCCAAAACATGTTTGTAATCAGTATTCCTCTAGCTAGAAATCATTTCATCAAGCTTTGCAGTAATTATCTTGAATTCTTCTTCAAAACTTCTGGCTTTTTCTAGATCTATTTTTAAACTTAAAATCTCTTTTTCAAGTTTTGTAGAATCTTCTGATCTATTTTTCATAATCAAATTTAGATCATCTTCTACTCTTGTTCTTTTTGTAACTTCTACTTCCAAATTATTTAGGGCTTCATTTGCTGATAACAATTGGTCACTGACTTCTTTGTATTTGTCTTTGAATTTCTTGACTTGCTCTTTTAGCTTTAGGATGCATTCATCAGCTTGTTGTATGTTTTCTTTCAGATCACTAACCTCTGCTTCAAAATTTTCAAGATCCATAAGTGTTGCTTCTAGTTGGCTATATCTCTCCTAATCTCCATACCTTCTTGTTGCCATGATCATACTATCCTAGATCTTCCTTAAGTTGTTAAACTTTTTCCAAGGAACCTTGCTCTGATACCAATTGTTGATTGTTAGGAAAACTGAAAGGGGGAGGTGAATCAGTGTTCTATAAACCTTTTCTTACACTTTTACTTTTAACCATTTCAAAGGATTAATCAAACAGAAGCATAATATACAAATGAACAGCATCTATTAAAGCATGAAACATAACACCAATATTTTATGTGGAAAACCCAAGAAAGGAAAAACCATGGAGATGATTAGCTTTCAAATATATATTGTAATATTTACAAAAATAATGTTCAGGCTTGGTCACTCCAAGAGCCTAGAACATGTTGGCTCACTGCCATGATGTACAACTAAGTTTAGTAGGCTCACTGCCCTAACCCTAAACCTAGAAAGATTACAATAAGGGTTGTTAAACCCTGAGGACTGTTAAACCCTACTAAAGGCTCACTACCAACTCACTACCTTGAATACTTTCCTTTAATCAGATTGCACATGAAAAGTGAGTACTGCTTAAGCATTTGCCACTATGTTAGGGTGCAGTCATTTAACAACTGAATTCTAAATCCCAAGTCTTCATTGCTACTGATCTTCTAACTCTGCTATTCTATTCACATCCTCGCATCATACACACATTCTTATACACCACACACACCACCTACAACTAAATTTCATCACCTTTATATAATCGTATCATGATTTACTCCCTAATAAAGTTAGCATCCAAGAAGTGAAATGTGTACATAGAAAGATGTACCTTGTCAGATTGATCCAATGCACTGTATGCTATGCAGACCCAAATATTTTCCCAAACATGTTCATATAGGTCAGCTCTAATCATTTAATTACTTACATAGATCCTTCAAATGTTACATTTTCTCCAAACAAAGATTTAACATACTAGTCGGCCTCTTCCTTAAGAACATGTTTAACCAGTTCATCTGCTAACTTACAACTTCTACCGTGGATTACAAAACACTTCCAAAATTATATCAAGGACTGTTTACACATTCCCAATCTTTCCCTTAGAACTGCAAGGCATGATATCATCTTGTGGAGAAATTCAGACTATCAAAACTTAGATGTTGTCTTTGTCAAACTCTTTCAAACGCTATGCCAATACTTAGTAGCTTGTAGCTAACCTTCTGATGGACTTTAGATCTCCTAACTCTAGAATAAGATACTCCATATAAGTGTTTACAACACTTCAACACCACATAACAAAATACTTATCTGCGGAGGAATGCGGACCATTGCACTAGACCATGTTCATTGTTCCTGCTATACCTTTGCTTATTCAAACTTAGAGAATTCTTCAAGGTGACTTCTAGAGGAGGTTGGGACTTAACCTCTGAAGCATAATACTATCAAATAGCTGGGAACATCATACCTAAACTACATTAACTGATCATCATCTGTAGATACATACTATCTGACTTACTATCTTCTAATCAATATACTCTCCATAGTTAGCCATTCTCTGTCAACCAGACCTGGGATCAATGTGTTCTTCTAGAGATATCTCTTCCTGTCATGGTGATAAGATCTTTGAACCTTGTTTCCATCATTGACAACATATAGGTCCATACCAGAGTAGTGTCTCTTGCCAACATTGCCAACATGCTAGTGAATGAGCACTGAATGTGACCACAAAAGAAAAATCATACTATTCTTCAACAAATACCATCTCCTTGATAAAAAAATTCAAAATACCTGGAAAGCACATCTTAGTGCACATTTAGATGAATAGACACACTTCCAACTTTATTGAGCCATGTTAAAAAGGAAAATTCATTCCTCGAAAGAAAGCTAGTCATATAATAAGGAAGTTTCATAGATCCTTCCCAAGTAATTGCTGAAGGACTCAATTTAATGGTGCCATTACAAATGCTAAGAGAGAAGAAAAGGCAAAGACAAAACATGTTTGGGTAGGCAATAAGTAACATCTTTGTCAATATGAAGCAACACTATGACATTGCAACATGGCACTATTTGAATCAAGTTAAGTATGTCTGTCTACAATACAAGCTATGCCTTTATGAAAAAAGGTTAAAATATTTCATTGAGTACTATTTAAAATGCATACAAGTCACATGCATACCAACTATCAACCTAGTCCATATTGTATTATTTCTCACAACAACCCACTCCCATCACTTAAAACTAATTCCACTAATTATGAACTTTGAAATATGACCTTTGACATTGTGTACATGACTAAATGGACAATTAAATACCTAATTCTATTCCCTATGGGAGCCATTTCATGACTTTCTTCTTTCACAATATAGGTTGACATAATTTCCACTTCTTAGAGAAATATTTAATTGGTATGTTATTGTCACCATAGCTATTGTTAATAAAGACCCTTTTCCTAGTGATGCTATGTCTTGCAACACCTCACCCCACCCCTACACCCTCATCCCCATGAAAACAAATCAACCACCCTTCACTATGGAGTTATCTTTTATCAAAGCATAAAAGATATAGGAATTTTATAAAATGTCATAGTTGTAAGTACCCTGCAAGACATATATGCAAAGGGTGGAAGCATTTACAATGAGCATTCAAACTATTTGGCACGATGCCTCAAAGAAATGTTGTCTCATGGAATGCAATGATTGCAAGATATGCACGATATGGATTTGTTAAAAAGACTTTAGAAACTTTTGAACAAGTAAAAGCAATTGACACATGTAAAGACAAATTTCACAACCTTTTCCAACATCATCCCTATTTGTACACCAAAATAGAAAGTTTGGAACAGTGTATGGACAACCATCAAAGCAAAAAGGATATAGTAAATTTGTCACATGTAATTGTTGACAAGCAAGATTAC
The DNA here is from genome assembly GCA_027924645.1 of Cunninghamia lanceolata. Classification (NCBI taxonomy): domain Eukaryota; kingdom Viridiplantae; phylum Streptophyta; class Pinopsida; order Cupressales; family Cupressaceae; genus Cunninghamia; species Cunninghamia lanceolata. The sequence continues at coordinate 18,477,210 of BSBN01000391.1, forward strand.
ACCCATTATGCAGAACTGTGAAGCCCAGCAATCCTGTGTAGCATGGGATCAAACTTAGGCTATGGGTGACCTATGGTGAGCTTGAACCTCCAAATTATGGGTTGGTTCCCTTAAAATATTCAATTGGATCTATGACTTTGATATGGAAAAGGGTAAAAAGGATCTTCTAAAAGCACTAAAACTGTAATCTAAAAATGGTGATGCACCTAAATTTGATGGAAAACTGATAATCTAACTCACAATAGATCTCAGAAAATCTATCCACACAAACCACTTTTGGCAATTTTGATCACAAAAATAATTCTAAGGGAGGCTAGAAAAGATTTTCTTCTTGAAGGAAATGGGTTTTTCACAACATAAAAGAAAATTTCTCCAATTGCACAACCTGAGACCTGTGATTTTCAGTGCTATCTAACACATGCAAGTACAAATGAGACAATGATTTTAAAAGGTTATGATGTTCAAACACAATAAAATCTCATCAAATCATTCACAAAAGTTGCATTAATGGAAAGGTAGACACTTAATTTAGCTGAAAAATAAAGGAATAATTTCATAAAAAGACAAAGTATAGAACCAGTAACCTACTGCAATCTCTATAAATCTACAAAATTGAGTTACAAAACCTTCTTTCTCTCTCAAAGTGTAAAGAACAAAAAAGGCAAGAACTTGGAAAAACTAAGTTTTCCTTACACTATATAACATGCTCTCTCCAAGAGACCTAGAAGGTCAACTGTAGTTAACTGCCTCTAAAATAAGCCCTCAAAATTGATCCATGAGAAAACTAGAAAATCCCTAAAAATAAGGGCTATAAATGTCCCAAATTGAGCAAAAATAGCTCCAAACTGCTCTCCTCCATATGTTTGACCAAAAAGTTGACCAAACTCTCTAAGTTTTACTCCAAAAGCCATGCAAAAGCTCAAAAAATCTTCAGTTAACTATATCTCTCAATTTTGCATGATTTTGGACTGCAAGTGATGTGGGTAATGAATAAAGTAATTTTGGGACAATTACTTTATTATTAGTTACATTTTGTTCTATCTCATTGATTTTACAACTTGTGACAAAATAATAAAGTAATTTATAATGATATTACTTTATTATTTGTTTACATTAGTTTAGTTGCAAAATCATGCAAAATTGGATATATAGAACAAAACAACACCTTATCTCTCCCTTTGATATACATGAATTGCATAATTGCAAACCTTATCCTCAATACAAGGAAAAAGAGAAAGGTTATATCCCTTATGTCTCCCATGCATACATCATGCCATATATTCCCTATTACACTCCATACATATCATACTTGTTGCATTTAGTAACATGTGCGAATACCTTATCACTCCATATGCACAACATATTACATTTTATAAAATCACACTTCATATGCCACCTTTTGACTTCAAACCTCATCTCTACATTTAAAACCTTATGACTCCATGTAAAATACATACAACATCATGTATAATCAAAACTCAAAGTCAAAAACCCTTATGACTCCCAAGCAATCTCATACATGCTATCAAGTCTCATCTTATAACTCCTTGTAAATCCCTCATCACCATATCTTGCATTATTACAATTTGACTTTGAAGAATAATCAAAAGAGAATAATAGCCCTCACGAGCCCCATCATGCACACTCAATCACTAGGTATGATGATGTCTTATTTTGACCACATCTTATATTTAGATTACAATGATTCAAATAAAAGACAAGTCAAAATAGAAGAAAAAACAATGATAAGCTCGCGGTTTTAGGGTATTCTTATCAAAAGAACCAAACCCTAAACCATTTCTCATTCTACTCTTTTTCATGCTCTACTATTTCATCTATGCCATCACCACCATGGTGTTTGAGGGTTTCTTGTAGCTATTGCAAGCTTTTTGAGAGGTTCATTTTGCTATTTACTGGAGTTTTCACTTCTTTCACTTCTCTCTAGGTGAGGTAAGTTATCATTTCAACTCTATCATGTCTTTTCTAATGTGAAACATAGACTCTTAGCTATCTATCATGATCTTTGTGCATAAATTAAAAGGGAAACTTCCTTTTCTGCCTACCCATATGGGTTTTGCATTTGCAAGGTAATTTCAAGCATTTGACTGTATTTGCTTTGTTGTTAGTATAGGTGCCTCTACTATAATATGTTTACCTTTTCCATATTGAAGTTTTTTTGCAATCTAAAGCGGACTTGCCATATCCATTTATGGCATATCTAGTAATCATTGTATTCCAAGAGATCACATCATGTTGAGGCATTTGTTGTTCCTTTGACTTATCATAATAATCTGTGGGTTTAGCTAATTATTATTCTTATTTATTGACTATATCTCTTTTAGAAAATGCTCTTGCTATAAAAGTATTTGTTGGTATCATATATTGTCTTATTTAGGCATAAAGTGCCTATCATTTAATGTTTAGTCTCATACTCTTTCTTTCAAATTACATGAAATCATCTTTTGCATTTTGAAAACTGTTTCTCGATGCCCACTTCACCATTGCAACTGACCTCTCCTGAGACTCATACATAATGAAGGTATATATCTTCAATATGTCATAGGGATATATATGCACTGTGATGACTACTATTACACAATTCTTCTTAGCTATTCAAAACAGTCATGATTGTCCCTTGACACAAAAAGACACTTATATGACAGTAGGACACAAAAATAAGGCAAGATGACTACATATAGTCTTTATCATTCTCCTAGCAGATGAATATTCTTTTAAAATGAGGACTACTACAATATTTATGAGCCTTGTTTATGGTTGCTTCAAGTTAAAAACTCACTGTCTTACTGCTTTTCCTTGTAGGACTTGTTGATGAGTGTTTTAGCACACAACAACGTAGGAGAGATTGTTGGTTTCACACCTCTCTTGAAAAGTATCCTACCTTAGGTAAGACTACTCCAAGGATAATATAGCTAGGTCTTAGCTTGCTTGGAATCTCTCAGTTGGTATATTCTAGTTGTGCCTACAAGGGGTCTTACTTGCAATCTACAGATCTTCAAGTTGGAACAGCAAACACATATAAACCCTTTATGATTTCAGCTGATAAACAATGTAAAATGATGTTGAAATTCCTAATCTAACAATGATTTTCAGAGAAAATGCAAAAGAGGTTAGGGTTTTAGAGAAATCTTAAGTGACATTCACAATGTATGGGTACTTTAAGTAGACAAATACTCTATAACTTAACTAGTTTTCTGAGTTACCAAACTGAAAATTGATGTTACAGCACTGCAAAAAATGATGCTATCTTTAATGGAAATCAAAGGATTTTTAGATTACATTCATTTGTTAAATACCCAAAGAACGATGCAATTTAACTTGTGAAATGCAATTGAACTTTAGCATAAATGATCAACATAGGCTAACTTGGCACAGCTATCTACCATCAGTAAATAACTAAAAGTATGGAGTTAGAGTATTCATCAAATACTTTCAACAAACCATGAACATTATAAAAGCACAACAAACTAACTATGGGAGATCAAGAAGTGAACCATGAAAACCAAATAAGGAACACAACACACAAATTCTTAGAATCACTGCATAAAATTGCTTTGTATTACTTCAAATGGTAGAATGTCAACAATTCGGCATCAAATTCTCTCTTGAAATAGTGGAAATAGCAGCCCTTTTTATAGGAAAGTGACATACCGAGTTTTTCAATGAACTGTGGAGATTAACTCAACATCGACGATCTAGATTGCATCAATAAATGCATTAGCAACAGCTCATAGCAAATCCTAAATTACATTTTATCTCTTATGAAAAAGACAAAAAATAGCCCCAAGATACATTGAATCTAGACATTTTGACTAAAGACTCAATTTTAATGCATAATAAGACAAAATAGCATCACATGTTGCTCCAAATATAAAAATTTACATGGGATTACATCTCAAAATAGTCAAAATACATCAAGGTTCCTCATCTAAATTAATTTTGTCTTCATCTGCCAACTTGTTGCAGTAATTAAGCCATGCTTCAAGTGCTGGATTGATATCCAAGTGATCCGAATTCTTTAGATGGCTAACCTGATATTCAAACATCTCTAGCTCTTGGTTGAACCTGCTAAATATTTTCTCTATTTCTGCCCCAGCCTTGTGGAATGCATTGAATTCAGCCTTGAGGTCACTACCTTTATCCAATCTGTCCTCCATATCGAGCTCAGTATTCTCAAAAATGACCTTATGTAATTTGTTCTTGCATCTTTCAACATCATAAGGTGCATAGTCATTGTAGGCTTCCTCTAGGTAATCTCTTAAAGAATCATTAATATCATAAATTAATGCCTGAATTTCTTCATCTACTAGCTTATAAGCTTTTTTATGTTCTCAAAAGTTTCTTTTCTAAATTTCAGCTGTTGATACCACTCGATAGCCTTCAACAACTTGGCTCCAGTCAGAATATTTTCAACCACTAAAGTCTGCACTGGCAAATCTCTGATGCTTTTGACTCTAGGAAACATGTGAGAGTAATATTCTTTGAAAGAGTCACACTCCTCTCATAGATCCTTCCACTTTTCATTAAGTTCAACCAATTTCTTATGTACTTGGGAAGAGGCATCAATGGTTTCACATCCCTTTTCAAATAGCCTGATTAACCATTTCTGAGTCCCTTGTGACATGGTTCTTACCTCACCGAGCTTTGCCATTTCATATGTGAATAGGAAGGTAGGCACTATCCTTATATCCCCACAAGCATCAACTGGTCTGATTAAGAATTCAAGGCAAGTCTGGAGCTTCTCATTCTACTGCTTCAATTCCTTCTTTGATAATTTATCTTTATCTAATTTCTCCAAGATTGAGGTGACAGACCCATTAAACTCATCAACTCTTTGAGCATGAGTGGTTGGTCCCAGATCAACCATTGAGATAATGTAGTCCTCATCTCTGACTTGTTCTCTACTTATATTGGCCAGTGGGACAGTTATTTCAGCAATCTTAGACCCTATCTCATCCTTAAATATTCTTGATTGTACCCTTCCTTTCTTTTGTTTCTTTGGCCTTTGAGCTTGTGACAAGATTGTGCTCAAATCTAATTGCATTATATCCATGTGTGGCTCGAGGTATGCCACTCTATTCTGTAACCACTCAAGTGTTGAAGAAGAGGGCTTACTTAGTTCTTTGACATTCTCACAGTCAGTTTTGGTAGGCTCTCCAAGTAATCCCTACTCTTGTTCTGACTCCTTATCTTTATCCACTTCTCCATCAGCTAGGTTTCTCAGTTTACCATTACATTCTCTTGGGATTATTTAAAGACTTCTCTATTGGACCCTTTTTTGGAGGACTGTCAGATATATCAATCACTTCAACACTGACTGCTTCAGCCAAGGATTCATCTGGAATTTAATTACTTGCCTCAACAAATGTGTCTTTATCTGATTCAGGCAATGTATCTATTTCTGGATCTTGTAAACCCAATTCTGCACATACCTTGTCAATTCCTGGTAGTAGCGATACAGCCAAGGAGGTTGAATCTTGATCCATAGGCATCTGAGAGATAGGAATGGGAGAATATATGGATAGTGCAGGCTAGTTCATTTGTGTTAAATTACCAAGCATGGTGGACCCCAAAGTTGGTGAGATGGAAGAGGTTGGCAAGACTGAGGAAATGATGATGGGCAAAGAAATAGACAGTGAGGGTAGAGGAAGAGAGGGTGAAAGAATTGTAGAAATGGGAGGTAGTGCTATGGAAGTAGATAATTGAGTGGAAGAGACAAAAGGTAAAGGTGTGGTAAAGGTAGAAGAACATGAGGTGGCAGCAATGGAGGAAATGGGACTATTAGGGGCATTAGAAGATACTGCCAATGAGCAAGAAATAATTGAAATAGTAGTGGCGGGTGAAGTGGCAGCAGGGATAGTTTCTTAAACAATAGTCGATGATGTCATAGGTGCAGTAGTGGAAGTAATGGAGGTTGATGCAATAGTAGTAGAAGCAATAGAAGTGGATGTAGTAGTAGTATCTATTGAGGAGAGTACAACTATGTTCACACTTGGAGTAGCAGTAGATGGGGAGGTTGGTAAACTTGTATCATCATGAGTTGTAGTAGTATTTTATACATCCTCACTGATCTTCTTTACTTTAACTTTCTTGGTCTTGGAGCCTTCTCTAGAACCACTGGGTACATCCCTTTTCTTCAAAGCTCTTATTCTAGCAGAAGGAGGCTGATCTTTCTTAGATGATTTTGCCAAGGTTTTCTTACTCTTTTGTGCCTTAGCCTTTTCTGCTAATTGTACTTGTTCTTCACTATCAAATTTCTACTTTTGGGCTAGTTCTATCTAATATATTATGTTTATTTGTTCATCCTCTTCTCCTCCAGATTATTTATCTTATTTCGGTGCAGTATATGTGAGTTGCACCCCTTGTCTCTCTAAGGCAGCCACCTGACCTCTCACCCATGCCTTGCTTAACCTGATAGGCTCTTTCATTATGATATCAAGAGAACTCTCTTCAGCATTGGCCTAATTAGGTAGGGGAGTTGGTTGGCAGTACTGAAGCTCCCAAGTTCCTCTAACCATGACATTCTCATCATCCTCCAATTGGTCTGGTACTGTAATGACACAGAATTTCCTTATAAAAGCCAAGGATAACCTTGAGTGGGATTTCTTCATGACTTCACAATCATCCATACAATTGTCCTCTATATGCATTTTGTGGAACAACTTTTTTCTTACAAACCTCTCCATCACTTTATTTGGATCAAAGTGATCCCTTGCATTGTAGTAATGGAGGTTGAGAAGTTGAAGTTCTTTATCTGAATGTTCAACTGATGCCAATGAAGGACATGCATAATTCCCTTTGCCAAACTAGATGGGAAATTGTACATTGGTTCTATGCAAGTGCTTGAGTTTCTCAACACAAGGGATCAATTGCCTAGATAATTCCAAGAGCATTGTTTTATCATCATGATATCTAGGGAGTTTCTAAGTAATCCCAATGAAACCTTGTACCCTTAGATATGTGAAATTCTCAAGCTAGATGTACCACCTCCAATATTTGGTTACTTCATTCATAGCTTTTTGTGGAAATTCTCAAGGCTGTGTTACCTTGCAACAATCTTGCTATAGACATTGTGAAAGCATCATTCACCCTTTTAAAATTCATCAGAGATTGAGATGATTGTGAGCTATGGATAACACTCATATACTTTGACTTGGGTCTGCTCATCATTTCCAACTTCTCCGATTTTAGACAATCCAACATAATGGTTTCTTCTTGCCAAAGCATAAACAACATAGGATGTCCACCTAAAGAATCTTTTCTCTTTGAAGTTGCTGAAAGCTTCATGAATGTTATCATTGAGAATTTGGGACCAGTGGAACTTAGTTCCCTTCAGTATCTCTTCGACTACGACAAACATCCACCTCTCAAAAGTTGATGTTGTAGGCAATCTATAAATTCTACTTAGAAAAGTTACCAAATCCCCTATTTCATTATGAAAATCACTTATGTACAGTACTTGAGGAAATTTTCTCATAGCAGACCTTTTTCTCTTTGCCCAATTTTCTTTCATATGCTTCCTACATCACTTTCATCCTTATTGTATGTGGCATTTAATTCTGCCTTATTTGGTATGGTCATTACTGTGTGCCATGGGATGTCAAAAGTTTTAGCCAAGGAAGGTGGACTCAAGTCAGCTAAGATGTCTCCATTGGTGGCTTGGATTGTTCTGGTCATAATATCATATCTATCTGCACAAGTGATTATGAGTTTAGCACACTGAACGAATGTAGGGAAGGCAGTAGCTTGTGTAATCCCACTATCTTTTACTTTCTTTGCCCTGGGTGTTAGATTTGGGCCAAAGGTTCTTAGTCTGAAGTCATTTAGGTCTATGTGACCCAGATCCATATCTCCTACATCCAAGGTTGTCTCAGAACCTGTAGCAATTGTTTCAATCTCTTCCTACGAACCTATAGCAACTGTTCTTGAACCTATTTATTTTTTCTTTGTAATAGCTCAAGTAGAAGAAAGAGTATGACCTATACAAAGATATAAGGTGCTTACTTTCACACCTTTTTCTAGTATTAAGGCACCTCTTGAAACCTTCCAATTTTTATTAGTAAATGTAACAATGCAACCTTCATCAGCTAGCTGCCCTACTGAAATTAAATTCTTACTCAGCCTTGGAATGTGCCTTACCTCTTGTAGTAGCCAATGATTCCCATTCTACGACTTAATCTTAATTTTTTTTATTTCCAACAATCTGACAGGGTTCGTTATCTCCCAAATAAACCATCCCAAAATCTCCTTGGACATAATCAAGAAAATAACTTCTATGGGGGGTATCATGAAATGAGGACCCTGAATTTAAAACCCATGAATCATCAACATTATCTAAGGAAAGAATCAAAGCATCATCTTAAAATTTATTACTTACCACATTTGCCTCCTTATTGCCTACTTGTTTGTCTCCTTCTTTATTCTTTCGAGACCAGCAATCTTTCTTCAAATAAACTGGTTTCCCATGGTACCAGCAATCCTTCTATCCTCTGGATTGGGACCTCTTGTCCTTTGATTTTCCTCATGACTTCCCATGACCTCTAGAACCTTTTTCTCTCTCCTTTGATTCCCCTACTTTCTGCATTCAAAACACTACCTAATGTGGACCCTCCTAAGCTTTTCCATCACATTTCCTCACTAAGGATAACACCAACAACATCATCAAATTTCAAAGTATTTGAACCAGAGACAGAGTTACTTACAGCCATTACCAAGCTATTCTAGCTTTCTGGTAAAGAACATAAAACCAAGAGAGCCCTGACCTCTTCATCAAATTTCACTTTTATAGAAGTTAACTAACTAGTGATCATATTAAACTCATTTAAATGATCTATCACAGATCCATCTTCAATCATTTTTAGATTAAACAAATGCTTCATGAGAAATATCTTATTTGAGACTGGGGTTTTTTCATAAAATTTAGCCAAAGCTTTCATCAATTCATTTGTTGTCTTCACTTCTATTATATTGAATGCCACAGATGGTGCCAGGCACAACTGAATGGTTCCCAGTTCCTTTTTGTCTAGAAGTTCCCAATCCTCATCATTCATTACTACTATTTTCTTAGCTATTCGTTCCAAAAGCCTCCATAAATCCTTCTGATAGAGATAATCCTCCATCTACATCTTCTGTAACTAACAGTTCTGCCCATTGAATTTATCTATCTTCAATTTACCCTCATCTTCCATTGCTCCCACTCAACCATGAGACCTTCCTGTAGACGATAATCAAACACAACCTGGCTCTGATACCACTTGTTAGGAATTACATGTAGAAGATATCAATTAAATGCAAATAAAGATTAAATAGAGGAATGAAAATACATAGAAATAATAATAGTGAGAGATAAGTTTTAATGTGGTTCACCCAAACTTGGGCTACATCCACCAATAGAGAGTCCAATACTATTATCCAATAAATCAAACTGATTACAACCAACAATCTTTGCAACTCAATACCGATGCAAAATGCTAAAATACATCAACTAAAACCCTAACCCCTAATCGCTTTTATCAAGCCTTATGTCGGTTACAAAAATAGGGTTTTTTATGTTGGCTAATAGAAAAATAACTCTTGACACCTTTATCAAATAATAGGCAATTTTTGCTTCGGGGGCAATGCCCCTGAGCCCCCAGCTGGGGGTGCTACCCCCACTAGCCCCCACTGTGGACTCCACCCCCGAGCCCTGCAGGAGGGGCTCTGCCCCCCCTGCACTCCCCTGTTAAATAATTTGGGGGGAAACCACGCTGATAAAAGTGGGGAAAATTTAACCTCCGAGTGTGATTAGGCTCCATATAACAACACCATGTGTTTGCTAGATTTTCTAAATGAATTAGGTTGTCCTTTTATATAGCTTCCCAAGTATTAAACAAAAATTTTTGTGCATCAATATGAACATAAATATTCACACCCATAAAAGGATACACATATGGAACTAAACACTATTTTGATACATGTTCCCTTGTGATAAGTGTGCCACTTGAAAACATGCAAACACAAAATAAAGGGATTCAAATAAGTAGCATCCATAAACCCTTAAAAATAAGAAGAAAAATAAGCAAATGGTATTTCTTATTGACAACTAGATACTAGATACATAGCCAACATTTAGTATTACATCTAAATAAGTAGAGAATTTACTCAACAACTAAGATGGCACAAGGATGGTATAGGACATCTTGCAATCTTCATTGGAATATAAGACAACTTCCAAGATTGATTCAAATTATTTAGGGGTCCATAAATTTAGTCATGTTGTGGGGGTAAAATAAATGGAAAGATGGAATGGGAAGCATGTTTTTATTTCATATTTAAATAGCCCTAACAAATAGTGTAAGTTTAGAACCAAAAATGATACCTAATTTTGAGTTTGGATGCAAATGTTGTGGCCTCTAGATGGTCTAGGATAAAATAACTAGCAAAGTGGTGAATAATGCATCCTCCCCAATGAACTAGAACCCACCTTAGTGAACTTATGACTAATAAAGGGGAAGGTAGGGCATATAAGGGTAATTTGACTATCACAAAGGGCAAGCAATTACTAGAGAGATAGAATTTAAACTAACAGATATTTTATTTCTCCTTTTTGGCATTTGTCCTTCTATCTGCAGACATAGGGAATCACAGCACAGTCTCGTATACAATTGTATATGTGTTTTCATAAATATGCATATGTGTTTTCATAGCTATATTGAAATTTTCATCTCTACATGTAGTATACAAATATGTTGGCACTTGAAAGTTATATTATTGGGATATTTCAATGATGTTTGTTTATTACTACTTATATTATATATTTTATGTTTCAAAGTATGCAAGGATGATGAAAGATTTGTAGAGAATTTGCCAAAGCAGTCAATGTAAGTAAAGTCTAAGAGGACTTTAATTTGGAAATGGACTCTAGACTATAGATTGAATTATGTTTTGTTGTTTCTCATTATTTCCATGCATACAATCTTTAATGCAAAATTGATCATTGTTGTATATAAGATGACATAATATGATACATCCAATTACAACTAACCTAGTTAGTTTAATTCCACTTATTCAACTAGTTTGTTAATGAATTAATCATTATAGTATTAATCAAATTCCACTTGTACTTGATAAAACATGACTAAGAAAATTATTCATTCACATGAATAGAATCCTCTATTACTGGGCTCATAAACACCCTAATTTCCATTATCATCAACAAAGTTGTAGATTTAAAATAGGCAAAGTTCAAGTATTCCCTAGGATTTTGAGGCATTTAATTTTCTAGTGAAAGTTCTAGCAATTAATGTAAGGCTTAAATAAAGATTTAATAGACTAGGTAGGTGACTAGACTCTAACTTCCAAACTTTGGTTTATCATATGTTAACCCTTAATAGATTTTAATGTAAACATGTTATTCAAAATTCAATATGGTCTAGATAACTACACATGATCAATAACTAGATGTGTTGCTATTTCCAAGATGTAGGAAATTAGAAAAAAAACACATGAAGTTCATTCAAAAATTTATAAGGTGGGAGAACCAAAAATCAAAATTTGATCTAATTTATATATGGTTTAAATTGTTATAATCATGAGACTCTAAGTTATCCTAACAATAGTGATTAAACTCGGTTTCAAACAAGTTAATCACTAGATTTGACTCTATTATCATGGAAAATTTGGCTCTAATTCAAATTGAGTTGTGATGGACAACCTAGATTTAAACTCCAATCCAAATTTAGTTGATTAGTGGATTACAATTTACAACCCATGTTGACTTACCACTAGTGATAAACCATGGTTACAAAATGATTTATTGCTAGGGATATCCATGTAAACAATAATTATGTCTCCTATTTAAAAATAGTTGTGATGAGTATCACATATGCATTGAGAAAGTTCACCCTATGTAATCTTCTAACACTACTTAGGACAAGAGTTTAAGTTTGTAGAGTCCAATATCTTTTTATATGTTAATAAAATATAACCTCTAGGTTAATTAAAGGTTTCATCTGTAACATCCACATTCTAAAAACATGGTAAAAACCCAAAATTTACCATAGAGTAACTCAACAAGGTAAAAATGAGATACATAATTTTTTCCTTTTTATTCAACATATAATCAAGTAACTACATTTACAAGATTTCTTTTACAAATTATAATATACCCATATTGTCTTTTTGTTTACAATGTTTACAAATGTAAAACCATTACATATAAAAAATTTGGAATCAATACTGCATCTGAATATCTAACATCTTTATCACATGTCCTGGCATGTTTCCTTCTTGGAGAGAGAGATCATCTTTCCAATGATTTACCTCCAACCATAGACCGGCAGTCTCCCACACATCTTCCACATAGGAAGTGGCCCTACCCTTCTTGAGGTATATAGACAAAAGGTGACCAATGGTAATTTTCCTTTCCTAAGTACATAGTGTTGTATTCTACTCAACTCTATCAACCATACAACCCTAGATATCCTCTAGCTAAGTATGATTTCCGATAGGATGAGCAACCCGAATACAGTGAATCGACAATACATGTAGAAAACAAATGCATTACTTTGGTCAAAGTTTTAAATTTCAATAATGTTTGTAAAGAACATAGTCATTGTGTTCACCCACCCCTACTCGACTTGGATACTGTCTTATTCATGCAGTTTATAAATCTTATCAACCCTATTCATGCAATAGTTTAAACTAAGAGTCACAATAATAATACCTTATGACTTGAGTAAGTCTTTATGGCATAACCATTCAATTTATTGGTAGTTGATTCTAGGGTTGCCCTAATATTCCTTGTTAATATGATATAACCATATAACCATATCTTATATCTAGGAGTTCTAGAATCGGTAATAACCCTTGATTAACTTAAGAAAAGTTAATAATACTATAATTCTCAAAATAATAATGTCTCCTACACAAGGAATCATAAAATAACTTTGATAATGTATATAAACAAACATAACCGAGTATAAATATCCCTACTAGGTCTTTCTCTAGTATACTTAGCCTACTCCATTGTATTGGATCTCTTCATGTATAATAAAGACAATTAGTCTTAAATGGAATTCTCATAAAAACCTTATTCCATTTTCCCTAATATCTCTAAGTTACTACCATTTGATATGATACAAAAGTTTACTAACAAATTGTATGAGTCTGAAACTCTTGGTTAAATAACATTATCTGTTATGCCTATATATATAACCTATACAATACAAATTGCTAAATCATTCTAACCTCATTACTATATGGTTCAAAATGAAAACATGATTCATCCATTCGAGAGTCTAACATATGGTTAATTCTCAATCTCTTAATTGACTGACTTCAAACCTAAATCCTATCCTTTAGCTTATCCCAGCTTATAGGAGTTTGACATCTTCTTCCATACAATGCTTCAAATGGCGCCATCTTAATAGTGGAATGATAGGAATTGTTGTAAGAAAATTCGACAAGTGGTAAGTATTCTTCCCACTTATATTACTGATCCATGCAATACATTCGCAACAAATCTTTGAAGACTTGGTTAACCCTCTTAGTTTGTCCATCAGTTTTAGGATGGTAAGCTGTACTCACATTGAGTTTAGTCCCTAGCACATAAAACAAAGTTTGCCAAAACCTTGATATTACTCACGCATCTCTATCCAAGATAATCTTTTCAAGGAAGCCATGCAATCTAAACACCTCTTAAACAAATTTATGAGCTAACATAGATGCTCTATTAGTCAAATTCCCTGGTATGAAATGTGCTACCTTTGTGAGCTTATCAACCACCACTAAAATGGCATCATGTCTATTTCTCGACATAGGAAGAGCTTGAACAAAATCCATACTAATAACTTGCCATTTCCACTCTGGTACATCATATGGATATAAAAATCTTGCAGGGTGATGATGCTCTACTTTTACCCTTTGACATTCTAAGAACCTGCTACAAATCTTGCAGCATCATTCTTCATTCCTTTCCAAAAATAAAGAGGTTTAACATCTGCTAGAAGTTTGGTCACTCCTAGATGTCCTAAATATGGTACAGTATGAATTTGTTTCCATACTAAATCCCTCAATCTAGCTGAATTAGGTACATAAATTCTATCTTTATACCTCAATAGTCCATTTGACTCAAATAGAAAACCATCATACCTTGGATCTTTAGGATTATCTTTTAGAGCTTGCTTAACTTGCTCATAAAACTCATCACTAGACAAATTTTGTAATACCAAATCCTTGAAGTTTCTGCGAATAGAAATAATAGAAGCTATATGTCTTCTACAACTCAAAGCATCAGCTACTCTATTCTCTTTTCCCTTGATGTAATTTATCTCAAAGTCATAGTCAGATACCAATTCTAACCATCTCCTTTGTCGAGCATTCAAATGTGGTTGAGAGAAAATATACTTAAGACTTTGATGATTTGATTTAAGTACAAAAGTCTTTCCCAATAGATAATGTCTCCATATCTATAAGGCATGAGTTACTGCTGCCAATTCTAGATCATGCGGCACATAATGTTTTTCATAGGATTTCATTTTCCTAGACTCATATGCAATAACTCTTCCATCTTCCATGAGCACTCCTACTAATCCTTCTCCTGAGGCATATGTAATTACCTCAAATTGTCCTTCGGGGTTAGGAACTTTCAAGATTAGAGTTGTAGTTAACTTTTGGTTTAAGAGATCAAATGCTTCTTGACATTTGTCTGTCTATTCAAATATGTTTCCTTTCCTCTACAGGGAAGTGATTGGACTAGCAATACTAGAGAAATTTAGAACAAACTTTCTATAATAGCTTGCCAGGCCCATGAAACTACGCACCTCATGTACGTTTGTTGGTACAGGCCAATCCAGAATAGTTGTGATTTTTGCAGGATCAACAAATATTCCACTAGCTGATCTGATATGACCTAGGTATTGAACTTCCTTCTGAAAGAATGTGCACTTAGATAGTTTCCCATATAACTTATGTTCTCTTAACCTTTGCAGAACTATTTGTAGGTGCCATTGATGTTCTTCCTCATTCTTAGAATAAATAAGTATATCATCCAGAAAGACTAGAACAAACTTATCCAAAGAATCTTTGAATATACTATTCATGAGATTCATAATAGTAGCAAGAGTATTTGTCAAACCAAATGGCAACACTATGAACTCATAGTGTCCATAACTGGTTCTAAAAGCTGTCTTATGGATATCTTCATCCTTCAGTCTTAGCTGATGATATCATGATCATAAATCAATCTTTGAAAACATAGCAGCTTCACGCATCTGATCAAAAAGATCATCAATACATGGTAAAGGATATTTGTTCTTTACCCTTGCTTTATTAAAAATATGAAAATCTATACACAAACAAAGGTTTCCATCATTCTTCTTAACAAAAATAACTGGAGCACCCCAAGGTGAAACACTGGGTCTAATTAAACCTTTTTCCAACAATTCTTATAATTGTGCTTTCAATTCCATTAACTCAGTTGTCGTTATATGATAGGGTGCTTTTGATATAGGCTTAGATCCTGGTTTAATATCAATAGAAAAATCAAACACCCTCTTTGGAGGTAATCCCAGAAGTTCTTCTGGAAACACATCCTAAAATTCCTAAGGAAAAGGATACTTTTCCCCAAAAGATAAACTAGGGTTTTCTACACCTTTTTCTACTTGTTCTATTTTAACTGCAAACAACTCACAACCTTTCCTTCTAGCCCTTCTTAATTGCTTGGCAGAGATAGTTCTAATTTTAACTTCTCTTTAAATCCCTTGGAATTGGGTCAGATTCCCTATATCATCTAAGAATTCAACTATTTTTGAAAATGAGTCAACCTAAGCTCTATGTTCCATAACCAATTCATTCCTAGGATCACATCATAGGAACCTAACGAGGCTACATATAAATTTACTTCATTTGAGAAACTAGGAAGGTCAACCTTGGCTTCAAACAAACATTGCTCTACCTGAGCCTTAGATTGGTTAGCATATTCTAGTGACCAAGGTTTACACATGTAACATGCTTTTCTAGAAAAATCACATAAAATTATAGGAGAAACAAAGTTTTTTGTGGCTCATGTATCAATCAAAATAGATATGGGGACTCCAAACAAAGTACCTACCATCTCAATGGGTGTGATTTGATATTCGGCTTGACGACTGTCGAGAGATGCAGGAATCCTTTGTTGGAATGCTTCTTGTTGAGTAGGTAGTGCAGCACCTCTTTGTTGACTATTTTGATTCTTGTTAGGGCAATTATTAGCATAGTGGTTGCCCCACAAGTAAAGCATTCTCCAATGGATCCTTTCTTATCTGAGGTCTTCCCATTGTTATCCTCATTTCTTTAGAAAGTTGCCATTCTTTTCTCATTGCCAGATCCACCATTGTTCTTCTGAGGTCCTTTATCTTTTCTCTTGTTATCATAACTCTTTTCATATCTTTTCTTATAGGGTTGATTGTTAGGAGTTCCATTAAACCTCTTGCAGCTTCTATCACAATAAGCCAGGATGGATTTCAACTTTTGCTCTTCCTTGATCGCCTTCTCATACACTTGATCCATTGTTATGGGACCATGTACATCCACTTCACCACCAATTTGAGCATTTAAGCCCATGATGAATTTTATGATCCTAAATCTCTCATCCTTTTAATACTGTGGAACATACTTTAGGAGTCGAGTAATATTTTCCCCATATTCTACCACTATCATATCTCCTTGTTGAAAATTCATAAAATCAGTCAATTTCTAATCAAAAGACTTGTGGTAACCACCTCTTGCAAAATAGTTCCATGAACTCATCCCAAGTTACCCTTAGAGAGCTTAAATTCAATTCCATCTTTTTATTCATCCACCAAGTGGATGTTTCTCTTGCTAGTTGGAATATTCCCCATACTGCCTTGGTCACCTCCGAGTAATTTCTTATCTCGAAGTACTTTTCCATCTTTGTTAACCAAGCTTCTACAACATCTTTGGTTTCTATCCCATCAAATTTTGGTGGAACAACCTTCTTCATATCCTTTAAAGGCTCCAAGGTCAATCTATCCTTTGCCTTTTTATGTGGTTTGGTACTCTTACTTTGATCTTCATTATTTTCTCCACTTTCACCATGAGAGTTTTTACCTCCTCCCTCAGTGTTCCCTTTGTCATCCACTTTCTTCTCCAAATCACCCAATCTTTTCTTGGTTTCCTCAAGCATGGTTATGATTTGGTCCTACTTATTATATGGCAGGTGGTTTTCCTCTTCACTTTCAACTTGTTTAGTCCTTTTCTGCACCATGTTTATCGATTTCTTACACCTGAGAATATTGAGTTATTCATTAGTTCTAGATTATAATGTAACCCATTAAATCTAAACATAATACTCAATTTAAACATTAGTTTGGCACAAAAATAAGTCTTTTTATTTATTTCATTTCAAAAGTAAAGATGGTGCAGGAGCACCTACCTGACAGCTGGTCTTGATAAGGCAGTTAGTAGTTTAGGTCTTGTTTGTGTTTCCAAGAAGGTCTGTTAGACCAAATGCATGTAATAAGGTCATGCTGATCATGATAAGATCATGCTGACCGGGCTTTTGCTATTTTTAGCTAGTTAGTTATAACAGCTGTCATGATGTATGTTCGGTGGGATCTCCCAGCCGCTTGGAGAGTTCCCAGCCGCTTGGAGTCGGGTCAGTAGTACTCGTAGGGAAATCTTTATAAGCATGAGATCGTTTGATATTGGATAGACAGACAGATATCATCGATCGAGCTTGAGTGAGACTGAGAGAGAGATTGATCATATTGTATTGCATCTTTGAAATAAATAAAGTGATCCTGTTTTGTGTTCTTGCTCTGGTTGCATTCCATTACTTGATTGATTTGCTGGTTTGAAGAGACTTCATGGATTCACTAATCCATTCCACCGGTTGACTCATCTGATCGGTGGAATGGTAATGTACACTAGGGTAGGTTGTAGGTTGTTTTCTGTTTGCATGCAGGTGTGCAGGATCACGGTCGACAGATGCTGAGAAGCCTAGCATCCTCATGTGCTAGGTCAAGTTGAGAAGTTTGAGTTGGAAGGTCACCCTGAGACTGGATTGGGCTATCCCTGGAGGATCGGTGAAGTGAGATTTCGCTAAGTGAAGAAATTCGTGAAGACGGCATCATCAGGATATCTTGGTGAATATCCTGCAGACAGTTCGGACATCGTCATCCGGATAAGTGGAGGAGATCGGCATGATGTTGTCGATTGCATGAAGTGTGAGTTCGTCGGGGTGATCATCATCTGGAGGAGCCGAGGAGGAGTGCATCGGCATCAGGAAGAAGATCAGGTCATGAAACTGTTGGAGTTTTCATGTTGCAAGTGCATCAGGATGTTTTGGGTCGGACATAGACTAAGTGCATGTATCGGCATCAGGATCATCATATCGGGAGTGCCAAACATCGCGTATCGCGAGTAGATGCAGGAGAGAAAGTTCGTGTTTTTTTTGACTAAGTGTTGAGAAGGTCATCAGGATATTGGGTGACGTCATCATCATCAGGATATGACGTCATCGTCATCAGGATATTGAGATATCCCCTTATGCGAGTTTATCCTGCCGTTGTTAAGTGGTTAAGTATCGGCATCGGCAGAAAGTGTTAACATCATCAGGAGGTTCCAAGACAACCGGATAAAGTAGATCATGATGCTGTTGCTCGTGTCGTCGGGTAGCGGAGCATCGAAGGTAAACTACTGAAGGTGATCGTCATCAGGATATTTGAGCAACCGGATATTTGGATATCCTGCTGACGAAGGTAGAGTCAGAGATCATGATGATGACGATGGAGTCCGGCGCCCGATGAACAGTGCAACCGGAGGATGTGTTCACCCGCTGAACATCATGATGATGATGTTAGGAGGAAAGCGAAGGAGGTGAATAGTAGTCGGCAGGAGGATGTTAGCGATCATCCGAAATATGATGCTGACTGTGTAACGCGAAACATGATGATGCTGTTGGTGGTTTTAGGAAATATGATGATGATGGCGAAGATGATGATGATGAGGTTGGTCTGCAGACATTCATGCTATATGCGAAGGTTATAGTGTGGATGCCTCTGCATCATAGTGGTATCAGAGCTCAGCAAAAGGTCTGGGCTGTTGTGTGTTGATTCTGTCACCGAAAGGGTAGAGGTAGAGGTAGAGTTGATTGTGTTGTGTGTTGATTGAGAGGTTGACAAAATGCCTCCTAAAGGTAGTGGTACTGCAAGGGAATTGCAGGAAATGAAGGAGAAACATGCTAGAGAGATGAGGAAGATGAAGGAGCTTGCTGAAGCACTTCAAGCCAGGCTGACAGCCCTGGAAAAGAACAAAAAGAGGGAAGTGGAAGACAGTGAGTCTGAAGAAGAGGCAGATACTGTTGAAGAGTATGAAGAGGTAGCTGAAGATCTGGATGCTGAAGACCAGAGATTGGCAAAACTGTTAAAGGCAGTGCAGAGTGAAAAACCTAAGGTGAAGGTTGATGTTACCAAGTATACTGGAAGCTTGAATGAAGATGAGTTGTTAGATTGGATTGCTGCACTTGATAATCACTTTGAATGTGAAGATGTTGCTGAGGATCAGAAGGTAAAGATTGCAAAGACCAAGTTAGGAGGTCATGCTTTGGTATGGTGGGATTATGTACAATCTGAGAGAAGGAAGCAAGGGAAGTCTAAGATCACTTCATGGGATAAGATGGTAGCAAGGATCAAGGGGAAATTCTTGCCAAGGGATTATGAAATCCAGATGTTTAAGAAGCTGCAATTTTTAAAGCAGAAAGACAGGGATGTGAAAGCATATACTGAGGAATTTTATCTGTTGAGTATGAGATCTGGTCATCATGAGAATGAGGTAGAAAAGGTGGCTAGGTACTTGGCTGGTTTGAGGTTTAACATACAGGATGAGTTAGTGTTAGCTAACCCTAAGAATGTGGAGGATTGTTATCAAATGGCAATCAGGATTGAAGAAAAGTTGAATAGAGGACATGATAAGTCCATGAGAGGAAGAGGAAACAATAGGGGAAGAGGAACAGCCCCTGCACAAAGGCAAACCAATGAGGGTCAAGAAGACACTGGTAAAGGACAGGGACAGTCTGATTTCAGAGGTGGATGGAAAGGTAATAGAGGAAGATTTGGAGGTGGTAGAGGTTCTACTACATTTTCAGGAAAGTGTTACACCTGTGGAGAGTTTGGTCATCCATCTTTCAAATGTCCAGAAAACAAAGGTTCATCATCCAGAAATGATAGAACTAGTGACAAGAGAGTACAACTGGTACAAGAAGAGAAAGTAGAAGAAAGTGCACAGAGTTCAAACAGAGAACCTGATAATGTTGGATATCCAGAGAGTGGAGAATCATTGATGTTAAGGAGAATTAGTTTGCAGGCATCAAAGGATATGATGCAAAGAAGAGCTCTTTTCAAGACCACATGTAAGAGCAAAGGTAAAGTATGTAAGGTTGTCATTGATACTGGTTCAACAGACAACATGGTATCTCAGGAAATGGTGGATAAACTGAAGTTGGAAAGGATTCCACATCCACACCCTTACAAGGCATCTTGGGTGAGTGATAGGCAATCACTTTTTGTCTCTGAACAGGCATATGTGGATTTCCAGATTGGACCCTATCATGATAGAATTTTGTGTGATATTTTGCCTATGGAATGTTGTCACCTACTGTTGGGTAGACCATGGCAATTTGACAGAAGAGTACTGTATGATGGGTATGCTAATACCTACACCATCAAGAAGGATGGGAAGATTATTAAGTTGATGCCATTGCAGGCAAAAGCTGTAGTACAGAAGGCAGCTCAAATCATTTTAATGGGAAAGAAGGAGTATGTGCAGATGCCTAGAGGAGCAGGCATAAAGGTAGTTCAGGATACTGCAGGAGAGAGAGTTGTTACAGACAACAAGCTGAAGAATGTTTCAGTTGTGACTGACAGAGGTCAGCAGCAGGTTCAGAAACAGGGGTGCACACAGCAACCAGTTGGGAGGAATGACAAGGATGTTGTCATAGTTGGGACTATTGCTTGTCCTATGAAGATTGACAGGAAGATACAGTTGAACACCACAGAGGCAGTTCAGAAAGAGGTTCTGGTCAGACAATCTGACAAACATAGGATATGTGAGAGAAAGGCCTACATCAACAGGCATGAGGATTTACTTGCCAGAAAGCAAGTTACAGTTCAGAAGACTTGGAGCAGCCAAGAGTCAGCAGCAGATAAAGCTGGAGCAGGTCAGAAGATTGACAAAGCACAGTGTAAAGGTGGAAGACTTCCACATACTAAACTCATGGGACATGAGTTCTTTTCTGTTGGGGAGTATGGTGCAGGAGCACCTACCTGACAGCTGGTCTTGATAAGGCAGTTAGTAGTTTAGGTCTTGTTTGTGTTTCCAAGAAGGTCTGTTAGACCAAATGCATGTAATAAGGTCATGCTGATCATGATAAGATCATGCTGACCGGGCTTTTGCTATTTTTAGCTAGTTAGTTATAACAGCTGTCATGATGTATGTTCGGTGGGATCTCCCAGCCACTTGGAGAGTTCCCAGCCGCTTGGAGTCGGGTCAGTAGTACTCGTAGGGAAATCTTTATAAGCATGAGATCGTTTGATATTGGATAGACAGACAGATATCATCGATCGAGCTTGAGTGAGACTGAGAGAGAGATTGATCATATTGTATTGCATCTTTGAAATAAATAAAGTGATCCTGTTTTGTGTTCTTGCTCTGGTTGCATTCCATTACTTGATTGATTTGCTGGTTTGAAGAGACTTCATGGATTCACTGATCCATTCCACCGGTTGACTCATCTGATCGGTGGAATGGTAATGTACACTAGGGTAGGTTGTAGGTTGTTTTCTGTTTGCATGCAGGTGTGCAGGATCGCGGTTGACAGATGCTGAGAAGCCTAGCATCCTCATGTGCTAGGTCAAGTTGAGAAGTTTGAGTTGGAAGGTCACCCTGAGACTGGATCGGGCTATCCCTGGAGGATCGGCGAAGTGAGATTTCGCTAAGTGAAGAAATTCATGAAGACGGCATCATCAGGATATCTTGGTGAATATCCTGCAGACAGTTCGGACATCGTCATCCGGATAAGTGGAGGAGATCGGCATGATGTTGTCGATTGCATGAAGTGTGAGTTCGTCGGGGTGATCATCATCTGGAGGAGCCGAGGAGGAGTGCATCGGCATCAGGAAGAAGATCGGGTCATGAAACTGTTGGAGTTTTCATGTTGCGAGTGCATCAGGATGTTTTGGGTCGGACATAGACTAAGTGCATGTATCGGCATCAGGATCATCATATCGGGAGTGCCAAACATCGCGTATCGCGAGTAGATGCGGGAGAGAAAGTTCGTGTTTTTTTTGACTAAGTGTTGAGAAGGTCATCAGGATATTGGGTGACGTCATCGTCATCAGGATATGACGTCATCGTCATCAGGATATTGAGATATCCCCTTATGCGAGTTTATCCTGCCGTTGTTAAGTGGTTAAGTATCGGCATCGGTAGAAAGTGTTAACATCATCAGGAGGTTCCAAGACAACCGGATAAAGTAGATCATGATGCTGTTGCTTGTGTCGTCGGGTAGCGGAGCATCGAAGGTAAACTGCTGAAGGTGATCGTCATCAGGATATTTGAGCAACCGGATATTTGGATATCCTGCTGACGAAGGTAGAGTCGGAGATCATGATGATGACGATGGAGTCCGGCGCCCGATGAACAGTGCAACCAGAGGATGTGTTCGCCCGCTGAACATCATGATGATGATGTTAGGAGGAAAGCGGAGGAGGTGAATAGTAGTCGGCAGGAGGATGTTAGCGATCATCCGAAATATGATGCTGACTGTGTAACGCGAAACATGATGATGCTGTTGGTGGTTTTAGGAAATATGATGATGATGGCGAAGATGATGATGATGAGGTTGGTCTGCAGACATTCATGCTATATGCGAAGGTTATAGTGTGGATGCCTCTGCATCAAAAGAGTTTTCTTTTTTAATACAAGAAATGACTTCAAAAGTCATGCTCAAGAGGAGTAAATCCTTCAGACTCATTTTTAGATACATAATCTCAAGGTATATAACCCTTTGACTCACTATCAGACCTAACTTCTATGATCTCAATAGTTGAGGGTATGCAGGGATCTCGCCTAACCATAGTTGTTTCCTCATATAACATATACTCTATGATTTTGGCGGTGATCTTAACTCTTTCTTTTGTCTTCCCTTCTTACTTGCTTGATTTAAGTTAAGGCAATTGCCAGATTTTCAGTATAACTCAACCAAATGTCACTCTCATCATTGGTTCCCTCAAAGGTTTTAATAATGGCCTCATGTTCACTTTTAGCTTTAAGGAAACGTTGGCTCGAATTAATAGACTTTCTTGTTGTCTTCTTAAAACATACCATCCTGGCACAAAAAATTTCAAACATTAGCTAACTGCATAATGTTGACTATAGGCAAGCACAGTGGTCTCATAAGAACTAGTGCTAAACCTGGTAGCTCTGATACCATATTTAACATCCACATTCTAAAAACATAGTAAAAGCCCAAAATTTACCATATAGTAACTCAACAAGGTAAAAATGAGAGAAATTTTTTCTTTTTATTCAACATATAATCAAGTAACTACATTTACAAGATTTCTTTTTCAAAATACAATATACCCCTATTGTCTTTTCATTTAAAATGTTTACAAATGTAAAACCATTACATATACAAATTTTGGAATCAATACTGCATCTGAATATCTGACATCTTTATCAAAAGTCCTGGCATTTTCCTGCTTGGAGAGAGAGAGCATCTTTCCAGTGATTTACCTCTAACCACAGATCGGTGGTCTCCCACACATCTTCCACATAGGAAGTGGCCCTACCCTTCTCGAGGGATATAGACCAAAGGTTACCAGTGGTAATTTGCCTTTCCTGAGTACTTAGTGTTGTATTCTACTCAACTCTATCAATCATACAACCCTAGCTACCCTCTAGCTAAGTATGATTTCTGATAGGATGAGCAATCCAAATACAATGAACCGACAATGCATGCAAAAAATAAATGCATTACTTTGGCCAAACTTTTTAATTTCAATAATGTTCATAAAGAACATAGTCATTGTATTCACCCACCCCTACTCGACTTGGATACTATCTTATGCACGCAATTTATAACTCTTATCAACCCTATTCATGCAATAGTTTAAACTAAGAGTCACAATAATAATACCTTATGACTTGAGTAAGTCTATATGACATAACCATTCAATTTATTGGTTGTCTATTCTAGGGTTACCCTAATATTCCTTGTTAATATGATATAACCATATAACTATATCTTATATCTAAGAGTTTTGGAATCTATAATAATCCTTGATTAACTTAAGAAAAGTTAATAATACTATAATTCTCAAAATAATAATGTCTCCAACACAAGGAATCATAAAATAACTTTGATAATGTATATAAATAAACATAACCTAGTATAAATATCCCTACTAGGTCTTTCTCTACTATACTTAGCCTACTCCATTGTATTGGATCTCTTCATGTATAATAAAGACAATTAGTCTAAAATAGAATTCTCATAAAAACTTATTCTGTTTTCCCTAATATCTCTAAGTTACTACCATTCGATATGATACAAAAGTTTACTAACAAATTGTATGAGTCTGAAACTCTTGGTTAAATAACATTATCTGTTATGGCTATATATCTAACCTATACAAGATAAAATGTTAAATCATTCTAACCCAATTACTATATGGTTCAGAATGAAAACATGATCAATCCATTCGAGAGCCTAACATATGGTTAATTCTCAATCTCTTAATTGACTGACTTCAAACCTAAATCAATAAGAAGACTATTTATTGAAGCTCATGAGAACTCATGACATTCCTTTACTAAGATATTCATTTATCTTTCATTCAATGGTTTGGTATAATCAATGGTTTATATTCACTAAGAAGGTAGTTGACCCCATCTACCTATATCAATTTACTCACTAGAATGACAAATTTTCAACCATGTAAATGACATTTGATGTCTCCATCAACTACAAGAAAATAATTCAAACTACTTTACTTAAAATGTTAATTGAACTGTCTTAAGTTGATACTAAATAGTCTTTGACTATCACAACACAAATTAGAAGGTTAATCCTAACCGGCGGACTCATATAGTCGCCTACATTATTATGTTATATAGTCTAAAATAAGCTATTCAATTTCCTCATGGATTTATGATACATGCACTGAGGAATACTTGGTAATGTGCAAACTTGAACTAGCTAAAATGGGCAAATGATTCACAGGATCGATGCCACTGGACTATGAATGCGTCTAAAGTCACAACTACTATATCATATCATGTATCACCTTCTATTCTCCCTTTATGTGTTCTACAAGTTCTAAACTTACTTAAAATAAAACAACCATGACTCATTTGAGTTGTGGGTCATAATGACAAAGGCACAACTCCTACAGAGTCACCTCATCTCCCCACTTCCTCTACATTCAGTTACCAACTTCTTAACAGTCTATATGGTTAAATCAAAACTGAAGTCCATTATTTATGTGTAAATCCCACATGTTGATGGGAAATTATTGCTCCACGACTCGACGGTTGAGATGATTTAAAAACCACAGTCCACCTTCTAAGATGTGACTGACACCTCACTTAAACACAACTGATCATTAAATGATTCACAATGAGTGGTTCAATCTATCATCAACACTATTGAAGACTTTTCTACAACTAAGCCTTCAGGTTACTCAACATTAAACCATCGACTCAATGGGAGGTATTTTCCTCATTCGATGCTAAGGCATCAATATATAATAAATATTGATTACATCAATTATAATTATCATAATATCACCTATTGCATTAGATAGATATAGTTTATTCAATAATAAGATATTATTAAACCATGGTTTACGGATATTGTGATTGGGTTGAGCTTGTCTCCTCATCATAATTCGTCGACAATAATCACATAATAATAACTTCGATGAAAATGTCTTAACATTTAAGAACCATTTATAACACGTCAAATATCCTAATAATTGTATTAAGATAATCATTTTACGACAAAAACATCATAATATTTACGTTAAACATAAATAACTTTATAAATCAAACTCAAATGATGTCATTAACATTATTAATGACTAATACGACTTAATATGACTTAGAAAGATTAGAAAATGATATCGACTACCTGTCAATTAGGTACAAAAGTAAACTAACAAAATAAAGCTTACCTCTTATGACACCACTGTTGACATTTTCATTAAACACTTATAACTTAGTTTGGCAAATAAATCACTCGTAACCTGAGGTTTATATCTCTCTCCTAGAAAGACAGTCTCTCTCTCTCTCTTTTCCCTGAGATTGATCTGATAACCTAAAATCCTGTTTAACTTGCCACCAAATAATCTGTGATAAGTGCATCATTATTCAATTAATTCAACTAATAAATCAAATCTCATAATACAAATATTAAATCAATAATAACATAATCATTTCTATGATTTCAATAAATGAAATTTAATATAATCCATGTTTTTCCTTGTCATCAATCTAAACATCACAATAAATTTACTTGCGTCCAAGTAAAAAGTAAAAGTATAGCAAGACAAAAATTGGGGATGTAACATCATCCTTATCAACATCAAACACTATCAACCTCTAGGTTAATTGAAGGTTTGATCGTTGACATTGCTTACAACACATACAATTTGGAAAAAAAAAACACATAATAATTTGAATGGAAATAGATACCGCATCACTCTCTGTGTGCAAATGAAACTTAGACCTACAAAGATATAACGCAAAGTTATAATATTATTCATGCATATAGATAGGGCCTAAACAATACCTTAACTATCAAGATGAATTGGTATAATAATCGAAACTAAACATAGAGATTGTAAGTAAGCTACAAGTCAACTCTACAAATTCTACATCCAAAATGTAGGAGCATAGACAAGGGATGTGAAATATTTGATAGAATGTCTCAAAGAAATTTGTTCTCATGGAATGCCTCAATTACAGAGTATTCAAAAAATGGATTTGTTGAAAAGTTTTTAGAAACTTTCAACCGAATACAATTGGTAGGCGAAAAGCCAAACTCTACAACCTTTGTCAACATCCTCCCTGGCAATGCATAAATGGGAGCTTTGGAATTTTATCAGATGTTGTAGTTGTAACTACTGTGGTAGACATGAATCCAAAATGTAGGAGCATAGACAAGGGACATGAGTTCTATTTGATAGAATACCTCAAAGAAATGTGTTCTCATGGAATGCCTCAATTATAGGGTATTCACAAAATGGATTTGTTCAAAAGGCTTTAGAAACTTTCAAGGAAATGTAATTGGTAGGCAAAAACCTAGACTCTACAACCTTTGTCAGTTTCCTCCCTAGCTATGCATAAATGGGAGCTTTGGAACAGGGTATGGACATCCATCAAAGCATAAAGGATAGAGGAATTTTGTGCCCTAGTTTTAATGTATGCAAACTCTGAGAAAATGAAGCATATACATTTATATTCAACAAGAAACTGAGAAAATGAAGAGAAAAATCATACCTAGATGGCTAGAGGGAGGCTAGAGGGTGATGAGGAGGGTTTGGCTAGTCGTTGGGGTTCAAGTCACATTCCTAGGGTCCTCCAGGGGTTTGACAGTGAAACTATAAAAAATGGCGGTTAAAAACACTTTTAAAAAAAACTTTAACATGTGGGTTCGATCGAACCCATTATTTTTTATTATAAAAAATCAATTAGTTGTGGGTTTTAGGGAACCCTCCAATGACATCGGGTTCGTTCAAATGGGGATGTTCGATCAAACCCATTTTTGGGTTCTAGTGAATAGCCCCCATTTGAGTGAACCCGTCTAAAGTTTTTTGATACACAGGGAATTTTCCTTCCTCAATGTAATTGTAACCCACTATTGTGGGATCACCCCCCATGTATCATGTACAGACTGAACATGTGGATGTTCAATACCATTTTGTTTGTGAAATGATTGCTAATGGTCAGCTTGAGATGAAGAAGGTGGACCCTCAGAAAAATGTTGTAGATTCACTTACTAAACCTGTAAGCACAAAAAAGTTTACGTGGTGCAGAAAGGCCATGGGCCTTGTTCCTAGTGCTTAGTTGTTTTATGTTTTCCTATGGATGTATTTACAATGTATGATGTCATGTGGGAAAATATTAGGATTAAGGTGCCATCAACCTTGTAAATCTTATGTAATTAATTACTCCTAATATTGTTTGTAAATCATTCATAAAGGATGATGTATTCACCATGTAGCATGTTTGATCCCAGTACCTGATAGATGTAGGTTATCTAGGGGGTTACAAGGGGTTGCAATGCCCCCAAAAGTCACATTTTATATCTAAATTACCATTGTAAATCTACATCATTCATCAGTAGATCACAGATCTAACGGTGGAGATTTTGTTGGCTTGTCTTCCCTTGAAGGCAACCCATTTTATAAGGATATTGTATTATAGTTGTGTAGGAGAGTATTACAGATGCTGTTGGATTGAAGACTAGAGAGGAGATTGATAGTGTTGTACTATAAACTCTATTTAAAGTTAATATAGAGTGGTGCATCTCTTCTTGTGTGGTTTTTCTTGAAAGGGTTTCTCCATGTAAACACTATGTTATGTGTTTGATTTTTTGTTCTACAATTTCTTTGTGTTGATTTCATACTATCGCCATTTTGGTTTTGTACTAGATTAATACTTACAGTTGTAATCAAATTTCCATTCTATAGCTATTCACCTTCATTTCTCACATAATAGCAACTAGGGATATGCCTCTATAGTTTGCATGTAATAACTATGTGGTGTCTTCTCTCATTCTAATTGGATCAACATGAGTATTAGTTGGTCAATCCTGCAAAAATCCTAGAAAATATGTTGGCAATTGGGAAGAATTCACTGCAATTTTTCAAAAAATGTCTTTGGAGCCTTACAAATATCTTCAGAGCCATTCAAATGTCTTTGAATTTATGTGAGGTTTTGTTGCTAACAACTTTTGAGCCTTATTTTTAATAAAAGGTGTACTTCTACATAACAATATTAGCTCAAACCTATGACATAAAACATATTTAACCCAAAATTTACTTTAAGTATTATACTCATAACTTTAACATAATTATACAAGATTTTTCAACAATCAATACACAAATTAGTAGATGAAGTAGGATTAAAGAAAAAATGAAGAGATACATTTACAAAATTAGGTTGGTTATATCCTTAGCCCATAGACTATCACATTTAACTTAATAGTTACATTACCTACTTCTATGTTTATTTTTCCTATCCCAACTTCTAAATCGAAACCAATCATTTATTTAGTTAAATTTTTATTGAACTAATCTAAATATTTATACACAATATTATTCATCTCCTTTCATACATGAATTAAAAAATTAAATTGACGCTCTGCTAGGTTTTTTGCTCTACTTGTGTTTTTTGGAGCTAGCCACCATTATCTCCATAGGTTCCATACCGTGCTCTAGGCATAGGAACTATAGCCTTTGATTTCTGTATGTCTGCATTTATTGCAGCTTTTTATCCATTTAAATGCCTCTTACCACTTCTAACCCAGCATTTGTTGTTGGTGTTGGTGGTTTCTCGGCTTTGAACAATCGCTCCTCCACCAACCAAGCATGCCTAGAAGTTTGTTTCGAAGGTGTTCCATGAGACAAGCCCTCAGACTCTCCTGCTAAT
This sequence comes from Cunninghamia lanceolata, assembly GCA_027924645.1. Classification (NCBI taxonomy): domain Eukaryota; kingdom Viridiplantae; phylum Streptophyta; class Pinopsida; order Cupressales; family Cupressaceae; genus Cunninghamia; species Cunninghamia lanceolata. The sequence continues at coordinate 18,506,925 of BSBN01000391.1, forward strand.
GTTATATTACCATCATAGGAATTTGATACTACTTGTTTATGTTTAGAGAAGCATACTATCATTGGTTACTTTGTAGGGATAACTCCCCATAAATCTATGCTCAAAGAATGGGTCCAAAAGGCTTCTGTCCCTCATGGGGTCTACCTTGATATGGTCCAAAATCTGACCAAAGGCTTTTTTATTTTCCTCTTTGTGAAACTTAGCCATGTTCAAGCTATTTTGAACCATGGCCCTTGGTATGTTCGGTCTTCCCTATTGGTCTTTGAATAGTGGACCCAAGATTTTGTCGCTTCTAATGATACCAAATAGAAGGTTCCTGTGTGGATTGAATTCCCTAGTTTGCCTTTGTCCTATTTGCATTTCCTGCATGACATTGCCTCTTTTTTAGGAAGAGTTATTTGTGTTGAACCTGATAGGTTCTTTCAAGTGCGCCCTCAAAAGCGTGTCTATGTTGAGGTTGATCTTTTGAAAGACCTCAAGGAATTTATTGACATTCAAATTGGCCCCCTTCGGAACACTCAGAAATTCACATACTTCAATTTTCCCAATACTTGCTATCATCACCATTCAGTAGAGCATAAAATTAGGGACTATCCTCTTGCTGTGCCTAGAACCTAGGGAGACTGTACAGGCACGTCCAGTAGAAAATTTGCCCAAGGAGGTGGTATCTAAACCAATGGACACTTGGGCTACTGTTACCAATCGCAAACACAGAGTGAAACCCTCTATGGATGCTCTCAAATCCGCTGAATTAGTTAAAGATGTTTCAAATCTTTTTGCGAATGGTGGGAAGGACAAAAATAAGAGTCCTATTGTGTTGCCTTCATAGAAAAAATCACCACCAAAGGAAAGAGCCTATGTCAATCCTTCCTTGTCACCTCGAAGGCACTCTCGTAGCCGAGAGATTCTTGGGGAGGGAGAAGTTGTTCAGGAATTAAAAAATAGCAAATCTCTCCTCTCCAATTTGGGTTAAACCCCACTGACTTTCTTCAAAATAGTTTTTCTTCCTTTGAAAGCCTAGATTCTAGGGATGGTGGAGGATTTTAAATGAATATTCTCTCTTGGAATATTCAAGGTCTCACTAACCTCACTAGGAAGTACTCTGTCTGTGATGCTCTCCATCACTATGCTTCTCTTGATGTTTTGTGCCTACAAGAAGTTAAAGTTATAGGCTTTCTTTTGTCTTTGGCTTGCCGTTGTATTTGGTCAGCTAGTAAACTGTTTTCCACTACCCATGAACCTGGCAAAGGTGGTGTTTCTACTCTTTTGTCCCCTTGGTAGCATGATCCCACCAACCGGGTTGTCTGGATGCTTATTAATATTAATAATCACTCCTTTGGGATATTTAATATATGTGCTTCAAATGACATGTCAGAAAGATCAACTTTGTGGTGGTGGATTGCAGATTCAATACCAGTGGTCATGTGTCTTATTTGTGGGGATTTTAATATGGTTGAAATGGCTACTGAAAAAGATGGTGTTTTGCCTTCTCGGTGGCCAGCTAGCAAAAGAGAGACGTGGTTCAATATGGGCAATAAATCAAGATTTTTTGATCCCAATGTTGGCCGCCGTCACTCCAATCCTTTATGGCATACTTGGTGTAATTTTTGAACTGGAACTGACAGGATCTTTAAACGCCTTGATTGTGCTATGATTTTTACATAATCTTTTTTTAATTTTACCACGTCATCCACCCTTCCTATGCAGCTGTTAGTGGATGTGACATTGTCAAACCACTTTCTAATTCAGTTTGCCATTGAGTGGCAACTCACTCAGCCACGCGTCATGAAATCTTAGTTTTTTCTGAACACTTCCTTGCTTACTCATCAACCCACCTTGGCTCACATTTCAACTATATGGAACTTAGAATGTCACCCGTTGCATTCTACTGGCTGGATTAAGTGGTGGAATGATGATATTATCCACATAGCTAGGTCTCTTTACATCTATGGCCATCAGCTGTCCAATTTCATGGGAAGGGCTTATGAAACTACTTTCACTACTTTGAAATCTACCTTAGAGGCCTTGGCTACTGAGCCTTTTTCTCCTTCTAGGCAAATCCATGTTGCCAATTTATGGCATCAAAAATAGATGGCTAATTGTCATGCTGCTAGAGGAGCACAACTTAAAGCCAGGATGCACTAGCTAAAAATTGGGGACCATGTTTCTAAAGAATTCTTTCTTCCTCTTCGAGCTATACATTCCTCACATGGTATTAAGCAAATCAAATAGGACAATACTGTTCATATAGATCTACCAAACATTCTCTAAGCTTTTATAAGACATTATGAAAAAAATTTCACTGCTCAAGAATACACTCCTGAATGATAGACTGCTCTATAGGATTATCTTGTTGTTGTTTCAAAAAGCTCTTCTCGGCCCAGATACACTTCTGTGATCAATTATTGACCATTGAAGACCTAAAAGAAGCTATTTGCTCTATGGCTGATGGCAAAGCTCTTAGAATTGATGGCTTTCCTTGTGAGTTTTACAGAGCCCTTTGGGATTGTTTAGGAGAAGATTTACAAAATGTTTACCTTGAAGCTTTTCATTCAAATTCTTTAGGAGATATTATAAATCAAGGAAACATTAAGTTCATACCTAAAGTTGGCAATCTGGAGGATATTTACAACTGGAGACCCATTACACTCCTTAATGTTTCATACAAAATCATTGTTAAAGCCCTTTCACTCAAACTTCACAACCTGCTTCCTTTGATTGTTTGCCCTAAACAAACAGGCTTCATTAAGTCCAAATATATTTTAGATAATATCATTGTGGTTTGGGAGGGAATGGAATGGGCAAGAAAATCAAATCAAAAAGCAATCTTTTTAAAAATTTATTTTGCTAAGGCATATGATCGCATTAAATGGTGCGTTATCCTTGTAATCCTTGCAGCACTAGGGTTTAGACTCTCTTTTATTCAATATGTCAAAATGCTCTTTTCAGATGCCTCCACATGTATCACTATCAATGGCCCCCAGTCCCATACTTTTGGCCTTTTCTGATTAATCCAACAAGGATGCCCTCTTGCTCTAAGCCTGTATGTTCTTGCAGCAGAAGGTTTTGGTTATCTTCTTGCTCATTCAATGTCCAATTGGCTTGTTCATGGTATTTCTTTACCTAATTCTTCCAGCTAGCTGGTTAATGGTCATTTTACTGATGACTCTTTTTTAACCCTACTGGAAGAAGAAAATTCAGTGAAAAATGCTCTTGGTTGTCTGGAGACCTTTTGTTTAGCCTCAAGTTATTCCATTCAGTGGCATAAAACATTATGCTATAGGCAGTCAATTCTTACCATTCCTCAATGGCTTCAGCAATATGGCTAGTGCTAGGTTGGCCATGGTGAAATTTTTAGATTCCTAGGTATTCCGTTTGCATTCTAGGGCACTTCTGCTAATCTATGGCAAGTTGTTCTTACCCGTGTGGAATAAAAACTTGCAGTCTAGATTACTAAACCACTTTCACTAGCTAGTAAATTCCAGGTTTGTTCTAAGACCTTGGCTACAATCCATGTTTATTATTCTTCTTGTTGGGCTCCTTCAAATAGTTGATATGCCAAACTAGAAAGACTCTTGAGGGATTTTCTATGGACCTCTTCTGATACTTGCCATGGCTTTCACCATGTTGCATGTGTAATGTCCCCTTCTAGTAAGCCAAAAATTTTCTCAACCTTACACAATTTTGACTTAGTAAAAGAGAACATTAGTATTTGATTCATCTTTTATTTCAATATAAATTCATTAAGACTATCACATATTAGATTATATTCACATTAAGTTCATATATTTGTTTCGTCATCATGCATTAAGACATTTTCAATTTATAAGCACATTCACATTATTCATTGTTATCATTGGTTCGTGATATGACTTGTGAGGGACTTATGGTAGACTCTTGCGTTAACAAGCTCTAGATCACCAAGTATGATTTCATTAAGGAAATAGTTCCATCTCTTACGGAGGCCCAAAGGTTTCACTCACACACGGAGTCCCTCACCATTTGGCTCGTGGGATTTCACTCACACATGGAGTACCTCATCCAGACGAGAGTCACCATCTGTAGAGCAACTCTTATGAGTTCTCCTAGGCCCAAGGATTTCACCCACACATGGGGTTCCTCATCACTTGGTCAAGAGACTTACATCCAGTCGAGAGATACCTAGGCTAAAATAAACTATTTCAACTACATCATACCTTAGAGGTGATAGAGGGGTTAAAGGGAGAGTCTGAGTTAGCTCCAAGCATACCACCAACTTATCTTTTTATTTGATTTAATAAATATCATAATTGTTCTTATTGGCATTTAACACAAGATGCCTTATATTAATATTGATCATATATCATTACATTTATTCATTATATTAGTTTATGCACATTCATAGTTTTGTCTAAGTTAAGTGCATTTATTTATATTAACATCATAATTAGATCAATTAACTTGATAGTCCATTTATATTCATATTATTCTTCTACAACATTTATATTGCCTAACCTATTAATAAGGAAAGTGCATGTACCTCTTTATGCTACTTGTCTTGTTGAATCTGCTCACTGGATTCTATTCTTTTTTGCCTATTCTTTAATATTTATATATTATAATATTTGTTATAATATTAATAATATCTCTATATTGTATTATTATATATGTTATTAATATTATTGTGTATATATATATATATATATATTTACACCCACATATATAGATATATTACATCTTAATAATTAAATATATTAAAATACGTACCTATTGTTTAGACGATCTGTAGGTACCTTTTTGGATGCGATAGATATTTATTCTCTTCCTTTTTCCATTCCTTTCCCCTTTTGTTAGAGGGGCCAGTTAATATTTATAAGTTTGAAGGGATGCAATTTACCACTCGTCACCACCCTTAATAAATTAATATTATTAAACTTTGATGATACTCGATATTTGTTTGTATTAGTTAAGCACTCCTTATTATGAGATCGACATCTTCTCAAGAGGCTCGATTCCATATATGAATGCCCTTATATTATGCAATGAATATATATAAATATAATGTGGATCTAAATATATTTATTTATGGGATATTATTTATTTAATGCCCATCTTCTTTTCTTTCTATCCCACAGCCTTTATTTATTTCCCTGTCAAGGGATATTTATTATGCCTGGTGGTAAAAGACATAATTACCCTTTTATAATTTTTATTACTTTATGTTATTCCCTTCTATGAGCTATGGTAAAACTAGTTCTAACCATACGTAACTCCCTTAACATAGTTTATTTATATTATTTGTATTTATATTATATCATAATAAATGATATATGATTTATATTATAATATTTATATTTATATTATAATATAAGATAAATATAAGAATATTTGTATTTATATCATTAGATATATTTATAATATATTATTATTGTTTACATGTGTTATTTATAAATATAATAATATATATATATATATATCTTGTTAATTGTTTTAAATAAATATATTATATATTCTATTTTAACTAAACAATTCAATTATAAATCATTATAGGCACATGACAGCATGGGAGTTTTGCTGCCTTCCTAGAGATTCTGGAGGACTTGGTATTCTTTCTACTCAATGCCATGGAACTACCTTGGCTATCAAGTGGATCATTCATGCTCTCACTAGCTGTGAGGCATGGAAGGTTTTACTCCAGCATAACATTGAAATGGGACATCCTTTGCACAAACCAATTTGGAAAGGAATTGTTTTTTCTACTTTCCTTGTCATGAGAGAACCAATTCAAATCTTAGGCACGTTTGTGGTTAAAAGCATTTGGAAAGGCTGGGAAAATGTTAAACCATGGTTATGCTAGTCTTTCCATCAATCACCTTAATATTTTGTGGTCACCTCTCCTAGCTTCTATAGCCCAACCTTTGGCTAAATTGTCTAGTTTAAAGGCTTTGAAATTTCATAAAAAATGTGTTCAGACCTTACAAGATATGTTCCACTGGCCCACTATGAGCCTTTTGGCTTGGGAACCATTCTATGTAAAATTTGGTCTTTCAAAATTTGATAAGACTACTTATGATAGAGTCATCATAGCTATTCCACCATAAATGATTCACAAAGTTGGAATTCAATCCAACAAGCCATGGTGGAAGGACTGGAAGTGGTATCCTGAAACACCAATGCTTCATTTCAAGCCAAGGATGGCTTATAGGTGGCTTTCAGCATATTTGCCTATGGCTGACACTCTTAATAAGCGTTGGCTTATTCATAACTCTTTGAGTCTTTAGCATTCCAGATTTCAAACTATTTGGTCTGCCATTCTTGAGCCAAAACTTGCTCATTTTGCCTAGTGCATTCTTTTTCAAGGCCTGCCTATTGGTACTAGGTTGTTTCATCTTAGGGTCCAGGATCCCCGTTGTCCTTTTTGTGGATAGCCTGAGACGATTCAACATCTCTTCTGGTATTGAACCAAAGCTCAGCAATTCTGGCTATGGATTCACGATTTCTTTCACCCTTTCAGACTAGAGCCATTAACCTGGCAAATCATCCTTCTAGGTGATTCACCTAGGTTTCTTGAAAGATTTACTTAGATTTGGCATATTTTTAGGGTAGAGATTTTATTTACATTATGGAAAGATTGTAATTCTTATATATTTTCAAACAGAAAAATTAGAACTTTTCTTTCTCTTTACATTAAAACTATTATCTATTCTAATGTTCTTCTACAGATTCAAGTGCAAGCTAACAAAGTTTCCTTGGAAGTGGCATATTTACAAGAGTTATTGGATCATTGGGGGAATGCTCTCTATACTATGGCTCGAGTTCCTCCCTCACCTTCCTCTGTCAGAGCCCGTTCACCACATAGACAAAGAAGTGGTTCGACAAGAGATTCTCAACCCCACTCCCAGCCTGCTCAGTGTCATGGTGCTCACCATCATAGATGCTCGGCCTCTCCACGTCAGCGTGGTTGGACCTCAGGCCATGCTACAAGTGTAGTAGGGGATAAGGCGGGTTGGCCCACTAGAGATAATGTTGGTTGGCCTACAATGGATAATGCAGGTTGGAATGCTCTTGGTCCTTCTCAATCACCAAATATAGGGTGGGATAATACTAAAGTCTTCCACTGGTTGAATTTGGCTATCTCACGTTAGCACGAGGAGATAAATGTTCAGAATGAAGAATAGGAAAATGAAGATGGTTGGGCTATGCCTGATGTCAACCCGGACCCTGCAGATATTTGGGGGAAACCAGATGACAGGGATCTGCCATCTGCAAGGGCGGCATTGGCAGCTTAATTCTATTTTTTAATATATTTTTATATGGGTTCTATGTTAGGGAGAAACTAGGTTTACAATCAAAAATAGCAAATTATCAAACCCTAACTGCAATGAAGTACAATCTAGCCTAGAAATCAAGCAATCAAATAGAAAATAAACCATAAATCTAAGCTATCATTGGTTAACCTTCATTTTTCTCCTTTATCTTCCATGGTGTTCTTAGATTTGCAAATTTATGCATAATCTTGAGAAGTTCAAATGGAAATGGCAAGACATTGGAGACAAGAGAGCATGAAAATGAAGCAAGAGAAAAAAAATGAGAAGAGCCCCAAAATGAGTTGGAGAAAGGTGTTTTATAGAAGAGGAATTTCGAATGGAGCGCTAGGATTTAAAGTTGACTTGGAGGCAAAATCAAGGGTGGAAGTTGATTAGGGTTTCCCTCGCCACTACAAGACAAAATTGAATTTTAAATTAAATAAATTTGTGCAATTTATTTAATTTATTTGAAAGGGACTCATATGAAATGGGATTTAGATAAGGGGATTGATTTATTTATTTGAATAAATCAAGTTAAGGGGACATTAGGATAGTGAATGAATAATTAAATAATCAATCGAAATTAATTATTTAATTATGGAAGAAATATGGTCAAATGACTAGAATGGATGAAATTGAACTAGTTGCATAGTGGGATTTGAAGGGGAAATTTGTCCTATCGCATTTGTGATATGAGGACATTTTTAAGTGTCTACATTTTGCCCCTCTTTAAGATGATGTTGCAACCAAGTAACATCATTTCAAAGAAGCCAAGGAAATAGATGGAGGAAAGAGATGATGAAAAAATGATAGGGTGATGATGCCCCCTCGAGAGGATAGGCGGGTTGGACAAACATGGGTAGGCTCTCGAAATGAAATGGATTGGTTGGAGAATGGATAGAAGAAATGAAAGGTATGGTAGGGTGCAATGAAGGTAGAGGAATGAAGATGCAATAGAGAGATGGTGGAGGAATGAAAGATTGGTTAGAAGAATGGGAATGATATCTTAGTTTGATAGATTTTTGAGATTCTCACTTGCAATTTTTTCTGCTTATCATCATAGAACTTATTATGTCAAAGGACGACAATCACCATGGTGTGACAAAGGCCAAAGTGGAAAGTGTAGTCCCTTGTGAAATAGGCACATGACAAACAAGGATTGCCTGACTCAAACTAGTAATTGTGATACCTTGTCGAAACATGTGATGAGATAACTATGAGGTGTGCAAGTCCTTATGCAAGGAAGCAGTTATTCTTTCCAATGCATAGGATGTCTTTGGTTCACACCCAATGGAATTCTGATCACACGCAAGGTACCAAGTTGCCCTAGTCAATTTGCCAAGACAAACCACAATCAGCAATCAAATAAAAGAGGTCTCACTCTATCCTCACTTCTCTTCATCACTTAGGGATTGCCTCAAGAAGCATAAGAACGAGACTGCAAAATAATCTAGTAAAAGACAAGACAAACTAGACCAATAGCCAGTTGGAGCTTTTGCCAAGTGATACATGCTTGATTGATTGTGATACATTGAATGATGGAGAAGGAGCCTAGTTTCAGGAAATGAAACATGTCGTACAAGATGCCTGGTATGGTTTTGACAATGCAACATCATGTATAAGGCAAGTGATTGATTAATTGACACTAGTGTTGTTGGTCATACGAGCAACACCAAGGTTTGATTGATGATGTTTGATAAATGATGCATGTCATATAAGGAACAAAATCCTAGTCTCTACGATGCCCCATTCCATGTACGAATGTGATGGTTGACAAGGATAGTTAATCAAGATATGATTATCATAAGGCGATTGATTGATTTAATTGATCGGAATAGCTTGTCTGGTTGATTGTTTGGGATTGTTTTGAAGTGTGTGTTGTTGTGAAAGATTGATTGTTTGATTATAGTGCCCATTTCACGAAAGGATGACTTATTATGATAGTTGACATGACAAACCCTAAGGGACTGACCTAATGCCTTGGGGGCGCATCAATGATGGCCTTGCCTATGTGAAAGCTCAGAGGCGATGTAGTTTGACCATGCAGATTGTGGATGATTTGAAGAATTGATTTTACTGATATGATGTTGTGATTGATTAGGATGTTTGAATGGATCGATCAAGAGATTTGATGGAGTAATTTGGTTGAAGAATTATATGATTTGAAGAATTGTTTGAAGAACTGACTTGGACGAACTGATGTGGATGGAATGATTTTATTGCTTGAATTTTTGTAGGATATTTGATTTTTTTAGATTTTGGGAATGTTTGATTTTTTTGGATTTGGAGGATATTTGGATGTTTTTAGATTTTGGGAATATTTCAATTTTTTTGTGTTTTGGATTATTTTAAGGAATGGCATTGGATCACAATTTTTGTAGCTTTATGCTAGATACCAATGACAAGGAGAAACCAAGTCTAGGTGGATGAAGGATGTGATTGGATGGATGTAGTGGATGCGCATGCAAGAGAGAAAGGATGTGATCTCCAAGGATTATGTCACATAGGAATAACATGCCCCATTCTAGGTGGAATATTTAGGATTTTACATGACAATGCTTATGATGATGGAATGATAATAGGCTTGTGAAGGATTTGCTTGGTTTGGAGGAATACAGTATGTCAAGAGATACCCAAAACATTTGTCAACATTATTCCCCCACTATTTATCAAGATCAAAAGAGGAAGGGAGGATGAATGGATACGGTATGATAGGCATGAGGGTGTATGAATAAGGATGAAAAATGATAGCAAGATGAGACAATGTGCCCTCGAGTTAAGTGGCATAGAAGATCAATTTTTTTGAATTTTTGAATTAGATAGGGGGATATGGACAAGAGGGACTCAAGTGTGTAGTGCCATGAAAGGTGATAGTCCCATTGGAGGAAGATGTCGTCGCATGGATCATGGCAACTGTGCTCATCGATGTTGGTAAGGAGATTGCATGGAAGTGAGATAGATTAGGTGGATAGAGGATTATGGATGGAAGATAGTGGATTATCTAGGGGAGATAGTGGATTATAATGTGGATTATGTAGGACTTCTACAAAAGCATGGACCATATGAATAGGATGGGTGAAATATGTAGGACAATAGTTGAATGATGGGGTGATGGAGGTGTGGAAAGGAATCATGACCAACAGCCGCACACACCGTGATAAATATGGAAGATTTTGAGTGGATGGTGGTGTAGGAAGAAATGACGATGTTTTATTAGTGGATGGATGACGTAGGATTTTAGGGACCCACATGTACTTATGCTTTTTATGATTTTTGTCTTTTATGTGGGATGAATGGATTTTCTATTTTTGAATGGAATGGGTGGAAGAGGATGGTTGGGATTTTTGAGAGGTGGATGCCTCATTTGACTTGCTTTTTGTTTAGGGACACATACCATTTTAGTTTTTGACTTTGCTTTGCAGGTATGGGTTTGGATGGATTTTGAATGTACCTTGCTTTGAATTTATAGATTGATGTCCTAATGTATTAGGACCCTTAGGATTTTTGACTTTATGGAAGGAGGCATCCAAATGTTTGTTTTTGAATCCCATGTGGGAGGTGGAATGAGTAGAAGCTTTACATTTAGACGATATGTGCATTTGTTGGTCATGATTAGGAATGCAAGGGTATTTATGAATGAGTGGGATATTAGGTGTTGGAAGAAATGGTGGGAAAGTGGATGGAGGGAAGTTAGGAGTTGGAAGTAGTGGAGGTAAATTAGATGGTGGAAGGTGTATGGTCACATGCTTTTGACATTTATAGGATGATGGAGGTGGAATAGAAATGTATGATTTGGGAATATGATGGGATATCCGATGGGAAGTGGTGGACTTAGGAGGAATGGAGGAAGTACCAACATTGTTATATTGTTGACCTTGGGTTGTGTATCCAAGGCCATATGAGCGTGGAGGGACTTTGACATGGATGGGCTCCAAAATACCTTGTTTGTGAATGAGCGTGGAGGGACTTTGACATGGATGGGCTCCAAAATACCTTGTTCATGAATGAGCATGGAGGGACTTTAAAATGGATGGTCTCCAAAATACCTTGTTTGTGAAGGCCTAAGCCTTTACCGTGGTAGTTCATGTTTTGAAGCATGCGATAGACAATGGGACTTCATGTAGTTTGGACACTAGACTTGAGTTCATTATTGGATTGAGAAAGTGATGTGAATAATGGTTGTTGTGTTCCTAGGGAGGAACATTCATATATGAAATCGGATAGGCCAAGTGGATATGAAGGTGGATTTGCAATGGGGTTGATAGTGGATGTGGAAGGATCATGAGGATCTTTATTATGTTCATGTAGATCCAAGTTATTGATTGATCTTCTATGTGTATTTGGGAGGCACATGTCTTATCATGGGGAGTGGATGTTTGTGGATCATGGATGGGTGAGGTGGCAAGCTCTTGACCATGGAATGCATAAAGTGGACCAAAAGGGTCATCATAGTTTTCTTGATCATATGTAGGATCGTGATCATAAATGGGAAATTGGTCATGGGAAGGATTAAGTGTGTTATGGATGGGCAGAATGGAAGGGGTTTGATCTTGACTAGAATTAGGGACTAACGCTTCTTCATGCTTAGGATTGTGCTCTTGACATAGATTGTGACTTGGAATGGAAGTGGATGTGGAGGACTCTTGGAGAGGTTTGATATGTTGTGGACCACATGATGGGGTTGAAGGAATGGACATGGAATTCAAAGGTTCTTTGGTAGGTTCATGAAGGGGTGTTTGACATGGGGATGATCTATTCCATGCTAGTAGCCATTGGATCACATCCTTTGCAAGGGCATGTGTGGAAGGACAATATAGTGGATGGACAATGAGGGTAGATGATGCAGACTTGTGATTAGCATTAGGAGTGTGGTGGTAGAATGTACTTATAGGATGGATGAGGTAGACTTATGTTCCCCTTGTCAAAGGTAGCATTGGAATTTAAAGGCACTTTATCTTGCTACTAAGGTGGACTTGGATAGGCTTGGGGTGCTAGGACCTTATTCTCTAGGATTGTCATGGAATGATGCATGTCTTCATATTGTTATATGTCTTCTTGTGTGATTAGGACAATGTTGACAAGTGCTTGACTAGGATGAATGACGATGTGGAGTGATTGGGATGAATGAGATCTGATAGAGTATGAGATTGATTAGATGATTGGATGGATGATTAGGGTATGGTTAGGGTTGTGATTAGGATGACATGGAAATGATTAGGAGAATGATTAGGGGTGATGTTGATTGAATGATGTGTTGGAAGGAATGTTGATGTGTTTGGAATGATGTATGTATGAGGGGTGACTAAAAGAATATACTCCCTTGTCTCTTCATTTCTGCAACCGTGCCTTTACCAAATGAGAATTGTGAAATGTTGAATGTTATGCGGATGACCATGTAAGGTGATGAGGCCTAGACTATGATAGAGGCTAATGATATTAGTCTTCGAAAAGTCTAGCTCTAAGAGGGTACTCTAGTCTACTAATGACCTTTCAAAGCAAATATTGGTTTTGTCAAGACCTTGAGGTGTGGAAGAAATGATTGATTAGAGTGAACCCATGAGTTTCAGAATTCACTTGTAAGGATGGACTTAAACTAGCCATGAAGTATTAAGTCCAAATTGTGATTTATGTTAAAAGGATGTCAAGGTCTCTTGGTCTACAGATTTGTACTTGTGATGCAGTCAAGCTTCGATAATTTCTCCCTATTTTTCAACTTTAGGAAGACTAATGTTTAGCGTCCTCCATCGATGTCAAGGGCTGAATGGTAATGAAATGTTGCGATGAAATGTGATCATAAAGGAGTGGAATTAGATATGTAATGGGTGGCTTTGACACAGTTGCAATCAGATTCAATAGGGAGAGTAGATGCTCAAAGGTTCCCCTATGGTTATGGTGTATGATTGGGAATGATGAAAGATGAAATGGATTTGATAATGAATGAATGGATATGATATGATTGGAATGTGATTGACTAGATTAGAATGAAGATGATGATCTGTAATGATAAGATGTAGATGACATGGATGATTAAGATAAAGATGATTGGATTACGATGAGTTGGAAATGGTTAGGGTATGATCAGGAGGATGACTAGGATGATGTTGGTTGGATGAAAATGTTGATGTGTAATGGTTATGCATGATGAATTGGACATGATTATGATGATTAGGCTATAATTGGGATGAGGTGGAATGATTAGAAAGTGATAAGTAGGATATGATTGGGATGTCGTGGAATGATAAAGAATGATGACTAGGATATGATAAGGATGAAGTGGAATGATGAAGGTATGATGAATATAATGAATAGGATGAATAGGATAGGATTAGGATATCATTGAATGATGAGGAACGGGATGATTAGGATGTTGATGCAGGATAAGGATGATGATTAGGATGAATTAGGGTGAAATGGAAGTGACTTGGAATTAGGATGATAAAGTGCAATGATTATGTTAGGTGACTTGGTCAGATTATGATGATGATTAGGATGAGGGTAAAGATTATGTGGAACAAGGATGTTTGAATGACTTAGATTGGTTAGGATGAATGAGTAGGATAGGATGAGTTAGAATGATGAATAGGATATGATGTGGAATGGATGTAATGATTAGGAATGATTAAGGTATAATTATGATGAGGTGGCATGAAGAAGATGTGACAAGAATGTGATTAGGAATTATTAGTGTAAGGGTAAAAATGGGATAATCAAATTAATAATAAAAACCCAAACATCAATGAAATATGAAGGTAAAAGGAGATTTAAAACAACAAAGAGAGATACTTACAACCTTTACCTTTCAACTTCCATTGTTCACCTTTTCTTTCTTGATCTTTTGAAGATGAAAATGGCCCTCAAGAAGCTTGCTTCCTCGCTTTGATTCCTCAAGATGACAAGAAGAAGTGGCTCTGATACTTGGTGTAATTGAAGATGAGCTTCAATACACCATGTGAATGGATGATAGATGATGAAGTGATGGTGGGGGTGCCAATGGCGCGCTATGGTTTCTGTAACATAAGTTTACTCAAATGATAGATTTTTGAAATAGAAGAAGAGGGTTGTATTTATAGAGTTGGGTGAGAGAAGATCAATGGTGGAGAAGAAGTAAGAAGATCAACAAAGGAGAATGTTCGAGAGAACATGCACGAATAAAAGAAGGACATGTGTCATTCGAAAAGAAGCTTTGTTGAGTTAACTGCTTACTTGATGAGGATGAGTTTTATCTTGTTTAAATTAGAATATATTTTTCTAATTTAAGAGAAAAGTTGCTTTAAAATTGTTTTAACCCAGCTTTTGCTTTTGCATGACAAGAATAATTTATTTTTAGAAGAAAATGATATAGATAAGAGTGGATGAAATACAAATTAAATAAATAAAATTTATTTAATTTATGTGCATCATGAATAAATAAATAAAATATTTAATTTTATTTATTTTTAGAAGAAGGATGCAATAATTACATAATTTAAAATTTTTAATCATTTGATGGAAAATAGAAGAATAAGGAAATTGATTAAATAAATAGAATTTATTTAATTGATTATGGAGAGGGAAGAAGATTTGATTTGATTTTTTTCTTTAAAGGAAATAAATCCTAAAAAGATGAGAGGAATAATAGATGAAATATCTAATTAAATAAATTAATTAGATATGCATGAGTTGCAATTTTAGAAAGAAAGCAAGAAGATATTTTTAGAAGAAAGCAAATTAAATAAATAAATTTATTTAATTTATCTTGTGAAAGATAGAAGAATAAAATAAAATATTTAATTATATTTTATTTTAGAGACTAAGAGAATTTAAATAAATTTAAATGATTTATTTAAATTTGGAAGAATGCATGATTTAATTAAATAATTAGAAATTATTTAATTGTTTGGAAGAAATAAATTAAATAAAGGTTTTTAGTTAATTTTGACTTTAGAAGAAGTAATTAAATGTTTTTGATATTTAATTAACTTAGATAAATATGAATTGTATAAATAAATTTAATTATTTATTTATTGATAGAGGAAATAGACTTAAATAAATATTAAAAATATTAATTTGGATAGAGTCGTGTCATTTTTAGGTGTATACAATTAGGATTGATATTGTTTGGATATGATAGGATGATGTGTAAGGATAATGGGACCAAGGATGTGGTCGAATGATGAGGATATGATGATGGCATGGAATGAGTGTGTGGTCAAAAATGTTTGGGGTGATGATTAGGCAAGCACACACATGAATCATAGAAGACACTTGGCAATCAATTTTGTGCATGTTTGACATTTTGTAACAAGTTTTTGAAATAACTTTGAAAACATGCACAATCCTAGGCTAGGTAAGGACTATATTTGTTGAATCCCTTAGTTGCACTTATTCAAAGCAAATAGCTCCAGGATCTTGGTAGCACTTGCTCCCCTCCATGGCACTCACTTCTCATGCATACCAAGTTCTAGGTTTCCCAAGGCTTGTCCCCCCACCAAACCTTAGGATTGTCCCTGCTATCTTGGCTAAGAACCGCAAGAATCGGGGCGTCTTCAAAGGTTACCCTTTTGTGTCAACAAATAAAGGGTTTTTGGCCACTATACAAAAGGGTTCTAGTGAATATCTAGGGGACCAGAACCCCATGAGCAGCCATCAAGCCACTTAAGGTTCTAACTAACCCTACTAGGAGTTTAATATACACAAAGGTATGCCTCATTTCGAGATACCACTATATGGTGAGCGCTCATACTAGTTAGACTTGGCTTTCACCTTATCCTCAACTTATATAGCAAGCTGGATAAAATTTCCACTTGGGGTCACAAGTGAGTTCTCCTTTCGGATGTGTGTCAAGAGTAGGCCCACTCTAAGGCTGACAAAAGCAAGAAGAGTGAACACTTTTTGACCCCCAGGCTTGCACTAAGTCACAAGGGGAGAGCATACACATGTGAACTTTCTCACACTCACACATGTTCATTGTCCTTAGAAAATAGATGTGTGGTGTGATAATGCAAGTGTTGAGAGATGCTTTTGATTCCCAAGATCACATGATGTGAGAGGGAAGAGCATACGCAGCTCAAAACACTAACACAATCACCAAACAAAGCAAACACTGGTTCATTTTAGGCTCCAAGATATGTGTGAAAATAACAAGTTATGTTCATTTTAGTGCACCAAAACCAAGTGTGCCTATGATAAGAAAACACATGCACATGAAAGAATTTGAATCCCTACATCAAATGTGTTAGTAGTTTCAGTTTATAGTCTTTAGCCCACGAATGCCACATGCTGTAAATCAAACATTAATAGCACAAAAACCCCATGACATTGCAAAAAATATGAAGTAACAAGTCAAGTAGCCCCTGTGCAAGCCATTAAGTCAAAAAGGCCAAAAAAGGGAATCTGTAAAAATCTAAAAATTTTAATCAGATATAGCAAAATAAATTGTAGAATGAAATTGCTCATGAAATCCGATGTAGTTTGAAAAAAAAATTGTTGAAAATGCAGCAAATTTGCACAAGTTATGAGCAGTCAAAGTTTGAAACTAAGTTTGACTTTGACCAAAAAATTAGAATACAGAATCATCACCCATCAAAACCTATATCATTGCAAAATTCACTGTGTTAGCTTTTCGACACCACCAAATTTGTATGATTTATTCACCGTATACAAAAGTTGTGGTCAAAAGAAAAAAATAGCCCAGTTAGGGCATGTGAAGGACAAGGGGTCAAGCCAGGTGGTTAACTCTGACCATTAGTAGTTTAGTTTTCCCTGGTCACATAAAATTGTTAGAAGCAGATAGTTTGTTTTAAGGCTGGCGGTTAGTATTTTAACTGTGCCCTTAGTCATTCATATGACCAAGGGACGAAACAGGGCAAAAAGAAACAAGAGGGGCCAAGGAATGCAGCCCCCCTCCTTGGTTACTTGGCAGACCAAATATTAAAATAAAATTAAAAAAAAAACAATTAAACCCTAAAAGATTTTGGATCCCGCGATTGTCATGGTTTCGTTTGAAATTTAAGCCATAAGCCCTAAACTGGATGCAGACGTGGACAGCTTGGACGCAGACATGGGCAGTTTTAAGCTCGCATGGTTAGCATTTAGGGCTACATCAACTGAGTTCAAATGGCCACTACAAAAGTGATTGATATTCACACGGGTAGTGACTAAGGTAACATTCGCAACGGTGAGGAAAGATGGTCATTGATGAGAGCTTGAAGATACCGACTGTGGTTTGCAAGTGGAGGTGAGGATTTGTTTGCAGGGTCGATCATGGTGATAGAGTCGAAAGTTGTCACTAGGAGTGGTGACAGTAGTGGTGATGGGGTAGATGATACAAAAGATGACAGGTGCCCAGGCAGTGGTGGTCTCTAAGTAGTGCCAGTCGCTAGAGGGGTGGCAACATAGGTCAACGGGGAGGTGACTAGTGTGAGGAGGTGTCGGAGTCGAGCCAATGGTTGCAGTGGTGGATGAAGATGCCGACTGACGCCTGCAAGTGGTGATCCTGCTACGAGGTTCAAGTTTTATGGGCTGGGACTAATAATGAAGTGCAAGTCAGGAATGACAGAATCTACACAGTTAGGGTTTTTAGAGCTTCAACCAGGCCTGCAATAGAAACATTCAACTTTGTTATGAAAAATCAACCACCAGAAAGTTAAAACTTGCAACCACGGAGCCATTAACCTGCATGTAAGATTTAAACACAACCAACCATCAAACAAAAATAGTCATTAGTAGAGATACCCACATGCTATACGATAGATCCATATAGTACGGATCCATACTGTATGGACTGCAACCTAAAAAAATTTATTAAAATTTTCTAAAATTTGACTGTGACCAAAACCTAGGGTATTTTATGTCAATTTTCACAGAAAGGGCCCTCGAGACACAACGGTGAGGTCCGTTTGAGCTTTGGAGGTTGCTTGCCAATTTTTCTTCAAAAGTTGACTAAAATTAATCAATTCACGTGAGGGTCACCATTTGTGGCTAGGGTTTAGATTTTCAAACTTGTAGAAATGAAACTACTTGAAAACCCTAACTACAGTGAAGCACAATCTAGCCTAGAAATCATGCAATCAAATAGAAAATAAACCATAAATCTAAGCTATCATTGATTAACCTTCATTATTCTCCTCTATCTTCCATGGTGTTCTTAGATTTGCAGATTTATGCACAATCTTGAGAAGCTCAAATGGAAATGGCAAGATGTTGGAGAGAAGAGAGCATGAAAATGAAACAAGAGAAGAACTAAGAGCCCCAAAATGAGCTAGAGAAAGGTGTTTTATAAAAGAGGAATTTCGAATGGAGGGCTAGGATTTAAAGATGACTTAGAGGCCAAATCAAGGGTGGAAGTTGATTAGGGTTTCCCTCACCACTGTAAGACAAAATTGAATTTTAAATTAGAAGAAATAGTGAGGTGGAATGGGATTTTAAATTAAATAAATTTGTGCAATTTATTTAATTTATTTGAAAGGGATTCATATGAAAGGGGATTTAGATAAGGGGATTGATTTATTTATTTGAATAAATCAAGTGAAGGGGACATTAGGATAGTGAATGAATAATTAAATAATCAATTGAAATTAATTATTTATTTATAGAAGAAATATGGTCAAATAACTAGAATGGATGAAATTGAACTAGTTGAATAGTGGGATTTGAAGGGGAAATTTATCCTGTCACATTTGTAACATTAGGACATTTTTAAGTGTTTACAAGTTCTATACCCTTTGATACTTTGATGTAGAACTTTCCGGCCTTGGCCCATGTGACTATCAGGGTGTGCCTTTTAACCACCCATTATTTTTTTGTGAAGTGTTATTTTATTTTAATAGATAACTTGCCTTTTCATAAAAATAAATAAATAAATTAAAATTAAAATTAAATTAAATTGTTGTTCCACATGTGGTAGGGTATTAATAATACATTAATAATAATAAGTTTTTGTCTCTCAATAATGCAACCCATGTTCAATGGGCACATGTTGCGAGAGCATAATCAAATGATAAGTTGGTGAAATATTGCAATCACATTAAATATATTATAGTAATTCCACAGCGCGCTTTCGTTATCCACTGGCACAAGTGGTGAATATGAATATTAAACAAAGCAAGGACTTTTTTATGTTTTTGATTTTCAAACCTAGAATAAATTATTTTGATTTTGAAAGATGCCTCTATGCAATCTTAATCTTAATACAATAAAAAGATAGGGGATGCTTCCATAAACTCTTTAATATTGAGAGGTAACATGTAAACGGCTTGATGGTGGTGCTTTCCTTACCTGACTCCACCACAAATGGTGAGTATTGACATGACAACTATGTTGACCAGAAATTGCTACGAAGATGATCTCAAACACACTTCCCTTCATTGCACAGGTTATTTGTCTACCCATTCATCAATTTATGTTTCAAAATTTTGTTTGCAAACACCAGTAGACATGGGTAACAACGCTTTCAAATGTTGGGACTTCTCCAACAGACATGTGTAACACTTTCAAATGTTGCACTGGTCTACATGCTATCAAATTGTTTTGTATATCCAATATCTAATCGATAGTTGTTTGGAAACAACTATCTTGTGGTGATAAATGCCATCATATAAAAATGCCAATGGAAAATTATTAAATAGATACAAAAAAATTTCTATTCCAATTGGGGGAGTAGAGGTACTTTTGGGCATACAATGGTTTAAAAAACTAGGATCAATGAATTTTAATTTTCAACACTTATCCATGTCTTATATTGTACATGGGAAAACATGTACAAATTTATAGAGATACAATCACCACCAAGTCAAATTATTAGCTCCCATAGGATGCATAAGTTATTTAAGAAAGATTCTTATAGCATAGGGGCACACCTATATTTTGTAGAAGCACAAGATGTGAAAACTCAAGATCAACCAAAGATTCAAGTGATCATTCAACACTATCAACATGCATTTCAAAAACCAAAGGATCTACCCATAGTCAAAGACCATGATCATGCCATTGAATTAATACCAAGAAGTATTATTCATCCCAACAAAAGTGCCTATTCATCCCCAATGATTATGAATAACAAGCACACTCTTAAAGATAAGTTTTATATTCTTGGTATTAATGAATTTGTAGATGAATCTAATAATTTGGTTTTATTTACTAAGTTAGATTTACATTAGATTATCATCAAATTCCACTAAAAAAATGAATATAATTAAGACTACATTTAGAACACATGAGGGGTAATTATAAATTATTATGTATGTCATTTGGTGTCACTAATACCCAATCAACTTTTGAAATCCTCATAAATTCAATGCTTGACTCATTTCTTCAAAAATTGGTGTTGGTATTCTTTTGTGGCATCTTCATCTATAGTAAAACATGGAATGATGAGCAATTGATAGAAAATATTCTAGAGGTGTTGAGTGTTGAGGGCAATCTTTTGTAAAGGGATGGAAATGTTATGATCCTAATATGTTGTATTCCTAATTATAATAAGAATAAGCACTTGTAGCATACTTAACCTTAATAGTTCATTTATTAGTCTTAGTTATTCCTTAAGATGAATTAGTTAGGATGAAGGGGTGTGTCCCTACATAGTTATACATATAAACACATCATATCTTCTAATATTGAATTCATATATTATTTTGTGATTACTGGATGTCACCCCATCGAAGTTGTCTACTATTTTCCTAATTCTCAAATTTATTTCAAAGAAATGTCATACCATAGTATGATCAAACTATAAAATTATAATACACTGACAAATCAATTATTGACACATTACAACATATTACACCATTCAAAATTCAAACTATTGACAAAGCTCATTGTACACCTTGCATTTAAATAGATTAGTTTGTTCAATTTGTCAAATATGGGGTGTGTCCATGACTATTTGCAATAGACTTTTAACTAATAGTTCTCCTAACAATTCTCCTAAAAGACGAGTTTGAAACTATGCTAACTTTAATCCTCTACTTTCTAACCATGCATTTTAAATACTACTAAAAAGAAGACTTGCTAAAATAACTTTAATCTAAATAAATTTAAAGATTGCAATTACTAGAAGTAAGTTAAATTAAACAAAGATTTGAAACAAGTAATGCAATTTTCAATCAAAGAATTTTAACAAATTTAGGAAGTAACAAAGCAACTAATCTAATTAAGAGATTCCAGTCCCTATCCTTTGGCTGGAGTGGACCCTTGCTCCACATTTGGAGAGAGACTAATTAATCGTTTAGTACTCAAAAACTAGATAAATTGTCTCCTTTGTTTTTTAACTTGAAAATCAAAAGTATATGCTTAAAAATAATAGAGTTTTTGTTGATTTTAATAAAAATCTATATATCTATTTCCTATGCTAGGTCCTATATACACTAGTCATTTTCTAACTGAGAGATACAGCTGTGGTTATTACCTTCTAACTGAGAGCCTACACAGTAAATACATACATTATACCTTCAATCTACTAATTACATAATTGTTGATTATAAGGGAGGACATACAATGTTCTAAAGAAAATTATGTAGTGTACTGATTGTGCCATTTTGAACAAAGAGCTGTTTGTGGTTTAGTGGCTGTGAGAATGGGACTTAGTAAAAAAATGACGTGGAATAGCAACCAGGGATATGCCTCTGTAGTTTCCATGGAACAACTACATAGTGTCTTCTCCCATTCTGACTGGACCAACACGAGTATTAGTCAATCTGTAATGCCCCACCATGCAACCCTAGAGATAAGTCAACTAAAGAAATAACGAGACGGAAATTTTTTTTTATTTTTTTAAAGTAGAAATAATGATAACAAATTATAATATAGTCTAATGCAACAAGTTAACAAACATCTCTAGGGATAACATGACTGCATTAAAGTAACTAAATAATTTTCAACAACAACAAAACTTATTCAAATTATATATATAATTACATGACTACCTTACTGATTACGAACATGATTTGACTAATAGCCATGGTTTACTAAAAAGGTACCAAATGAGTACACACACCATTGGTAATGCCTACCTAGAAATTAAGAATAATGAACTCAATAAAATGAAAAGATATCAATTTACAAAGTATATCTTAGTAAACCTCAAATCAATAATCAAATTATATCAACATTCATCAAAATGATATACAAATGCTTCACTAGGTTTATACATTTCTACAACTTTACCAATACTGCCAGATAGTCATCAGTTTGCCAAGTGAAAAGGTACCTCCTTAGCTCCAGAACCCTACATGGCTATAGATCTCAACTACACATCTAATGAATTATTAGTCCTGCATAAATAAAAATATCATTTACATAAAAGACAAGCCTAAGGCCCTAAGGGCCAACCTAATGTCTCGGGGGCTCATGATAGCCTTGCCTACGTACAAGTAGCGTAGAGACTTCGTAGTTCAGAACTTGATCTTGCAACCACAAATGGTTTCATAAAGATCATAGACAACCAAATAAACAAGACATCCTTGTCCTACAAAGTGTGAAGAATCGTCAACTAAAACCATCAATTAGTAATCCTCTCTTAAATACCTCAATCATTACTATGCTAAGTTGAAAACATATTCAATATACCAAACAACTATCAATTTATGCATGCTAATTTAGCAATCAAAATAGTATAAGCTTGATATCTTACCAGAAGGAAAATATTTCATGCTTTACAATTATCTCTACAACTTGAATCATTCTAACTAGTTACCCAACTTAGTTCATTACCTATTTTACACTTTGATCATACCTTTACCTCTTGTAAAGAAGATAATTTTCTTTTTCACAATACCCATATTCAACATCCACATAATATCATAAGAAATCATCAACACATGCAATAAGACATCATCTAGAAATAACTTGGAGTGTAATATGTATATCACATACACATCAACATTATCCTTGTCGCCAACCACAGCAATCTTAGATGACTTCTGAAATTGGGAAGACAAGTCTCAATTAGACTAATTCACAGTCCTTAATTAGCAATATAAAACCAAAGGACTTTCTCTCTTCCTAAGGTTCTATAACCAAAATTTAGTCACTTTCATAATCCACTCATGTAAGGAAGAGATAGAAGGCTAGGGTCTATCTACCTCATACCATACTCACATAAAATCTCACAATCTTTACCATATCATAATTATACCATACATTAGAAAGAACCTTTAAATAGATTTAACTTCTTCATATAAAGATCATATAAGTCTCACAATTTCTCCTTACTTTATGATCAATTGCCAATACTAGACGTAGTCAATTCCATAAAGAAATTCGAATGCATAAACTCACATGAATTTTAAAATCCTTAGATACAAAATCTGTGTTATTTAGTAATCGATCATGGTTTGGGTTTTGACATTCTAAAGAGATAATTCATTCCCTATCACATATTACTAGATCATATAGTAACACCAGTTAATCCATATAGTCATCCAAGACACATCCATAAAACAATTCACAACTAAAACAAATTCATGTTGCAAGACTCCTAGTTCCAACAAACATAGACTTGACGATTAACACAAACATCAACTAAATTTTATCTTAAGGATCATGTAATACAATTACACTCATTTGGAAGACAAGCCATATCAATAATGGAGAACCTACAATATTTGGTGCAGGAGCACCCGCACATGATCAGGATATAGGTCCGCATGATGACATACATGATCAGGATATAGGATAATTATCAGTATGATGACAGGATAGCCTATTTTTAGTATGTTTGACTTTAGCATGTAATAAGGTCCATTGGACCGATGCTATGTATTAGATCAGCATAGGAGTATGTGTAGGCAGTTAGAGATCGGGATAAGGTTATCTGAGCTGTCCTCTCTCCCAGCCGCTTGGAAGCTCCCAACCGCTGGGAAGTGAGTTGGTAGTACTCGAAGGATTTGTTATATATACCTTCGATCTGTTAGGGTTTAGAGAGATGGACAGTTCATATTGAGATTGATGTTGTGTTGAGTTGAGATTCAGGAGAGCAGTTCAGACATTGTGAAGCTGTATTCAGGACATTTGAATTTCAATTGAATAAGATCTCATCTTTGCATTATCTGGTTGTATCAGTTGTATCTGTTTTGATTTCCTTTTCCGTTTTGCAAGTTAATGGGTACTTTCAACCCTTCCACCGGTTGATCCTGCAAATCGGTGGAATGGTCCTGTATCATAGCTTAGGTTGCATTTGTGTTTTCTGTTTATGCATTGCATTGTTCAGGAGATCAGTTAGGAGCATGCTGTAAATCAGCCTAGCATCCTCATGTGCTAGGTATAGAAAGATAAACTGTTAGATTTTTGGTTAGAAGGTGATCCGGCCCGGTCGTCACATGATCTTTGTGAAATTATGCGGTTTTGAGTGTTTACATGCAGTGGACGGATACACAGGAGTCTGCATGAGCGTTTCCAGTTAGAACGAGCCGCATCATCATCTGCGAATCCATCGCCATCAGGATCGGGTCATGAAGTTGTTGAAGTTTGCATGTTGCAGGTGCATCATGATGTTTTGAGTTGGATATATACTCAGTATATATATCGCAGTCAGGATCATCTCTCGGGGAAGCTCATCATCCGCATATCGCTAACGGATGCGGGTGTGAAAGTTAAGTTTTTTTGACTAAGTGTTGAAGAGTTCATCAGGGTGATGTGTGACGTCATCGTCATCAGGATATGACGTCATCGTCATCAGGATATTAAGAAATCCCTCTATGCGAGTTTATCCTGTTGTCGCTAAGTGGTTAAGTATCGGCGAAGGCAGGAAGTTGTATTAGCATCATCAGGAGGTTTCGAGAGAACCGGATAAGTTAGATCATGATGCTGTTGCTTGTATCGTCGGGCAGAGGAGCATCGAAGGCAAGTTGTTGAAGTGGAACGTCATCAAGATATTGGGAACAACCAGATATTTGGATATCCTGCTGACGAAGGTGATATCGAATATCATGATGATGCCGCTTGTATTTGGCACCCGATGAACAGTGCAACCGGAGGATGTTTGCGCCTGTTGATTATCATGATGATGATGATAGGCGACAGGCGGAGGAGGTGAATAGTAGTCGGCAGGAGGATAAGTGTAATCATCTGAAATATGATGATGCTGTTGGTGTGCACAGGAAATATGATGATGATGCTGAGCCGATAGACATTTTTATCAGGTTGTTTGTATTATTGGCAGCTCCTTCCTATTAGTTAGCCTCCATTGCATTTCGCTCTGCATCATAGTGGTATCAGAGCAAAGGTTAGGATCTTCTGGAAAGGATAAGCAGGATGTCAGACGAAGAGGGAACATCTGAGGTTCCAGCAAGGATGACCAACGCTGAGTTGGCAGTTCTGGTGAAGAAACAGATTGCAGAAAGCAAGGCTGTGAAGGCTCAGAATCAGGAGTTGAAAGATGAGTTAGCAAAGTTGAGGAGCAGAGTAGGTTCTGGTAGAGAAGATGATAGGGAAGAAGAAGAGATCCCTAATTGGAGCGAGGAGGTCGTTCCTGCAGACCAGAGGCCACTGTTGAACGCCCTCAAGGCCATGGAGAGGAGAACCATGGATGTGAAGCTGGATTTGCCAGTGTTTACAGGTAAGATGGACCCTGATTCAGTGATGGAATGGATAGATTGTTTGAACAATTTCTTTGTGACAGAGGAAATACCAGAACAGCAGAGAGTGAAGATAGCACAGTCAAAGATGAAAGAAGCTGCCTTGACATGGTGGAACTTTGTTCAAGATGACCGAGTACAGGAGGGAAAACGTAGAGTTGCCACATGGAAGAAGATGATGGAATTGGTGAAGGAAGCTTATATTCCTTTGGATTACAGTATCCAGTTACACAAGAGGAAGCAAAACCTGAAGCAGAAGGAGCTAGATGTCAGCTCATATACAGAAGAGTTCATGAAACTCTGTATGAAGACAAAGGTGAAAGAAAGTGAAGAAGAAAAGGTAGCCAGATACCTTAATGGACTGAGGTTTAATATTCAGGAAGATCTCAGTCTGCATAACCCAGATACAGTGCAGAAAAGCTTTCAGTTGGCATTGAAAGTGGAAGAAAAGCTGAAGAGAAAACAAGATCAGAACAACAGAGGAAGAGGAAGACAACAAAGAGGTGGAAGAGGTCCTTTCAGAGGCAGAGGACAAGGACAGGGATATCAAGGAGAATCCAGTCAAGACAATAGCAAGGGCAACAATGGTCAGAATCAGAGAGAGAATTACAGTCAGCAAGGAAACTTCAGAGGTAGAAGACCTTACAGAGGAAGATCCCAGGGCAGAGGATCCATCAGGTGTTACAACTGTAACAAAGAAGGCCATATAGCCAGCAGATGTCCAGACAAGGCCACAAGCTCAATAGGAGAAAGGAGGACAAATCTGGTCAATGAACCTGATAATCAAAGTAGGACAAGCTCTAATGAATTTCAGAGTGTGAATGGTCCTGAGAATTATGGATATCCAGAAAGTGGAGAGTCCCTGATGATGAGAAGAACAGTGACTACCATGAAGGTACCTGACAAAGAAGCCCCTCAAAGGAAGTCCCTTTTCAGAACCATTTGCAAAGCAGGAGGTAAGGCATGTAAGGTTTTGATTGATTCTGGTTCTACTGAGAACTTTGTGTCTGAAGAAATGGTGATAAAGCTGAAGCTTAGGAGATTGCCTCAACCAACTCCCTATAAAGTCTCATGGCTTACTCAAGGTCAGCAGACAACTGTAGAAGAGCAGGCTTGGGTAGAATTCCAGATTGGTGGATATAAGGATAAGTTGTTGTTTGATATCACCAAGATGGATGCTTGCAACCTTTTGTTTGGTAGACCATGGCAATATGATCTGAAGGCACAGCATGATGGTGTTAAAAACACCTATAAAATCACTAAAGATGGTAAAGAAGTAACATTATTCCCATTGAAGGAGAAAGAGGAGAAGTCTAAAGGAAAAGAGGTAAAGGTCATGCTGATGGAAGGCAAACAGTTCATGAAAGAAGTAGCAGCAGAAGGTGCAGTTGCATATGCCCTGATCCCCTGTATGAGTGTGAATAAGAAACAACAGCAAGAAGCCAAGAAGGAGAAGAAGCCAAGGTTGATAGACCCAGCTGTCCAAGAGTTATTGGATAAGTACAAAGGTGTTATCTCAGAGGGAATGCCAAGATCCCTACCACCTTTTAGAGATATCAGTCATTGCATAGACTTGATTCCAGGGTCTACACTTCCAAATAAAGCAGCTTATAAGCTTACCCCAGAACAGAATGCAGAAGTAGCCAGACAGATTGAAGAATTGATGAATTCAGGTCTGATTGGAAAGAGTTTGAGTCCATGTGCAGTACCAGCTGTACTAGCACCAAAGAAGGAAGGCACTTGGAGGCTTTGCACAGATTCCAGAGCCATCAACAAGATCACAATCAGGTATAGGTTTCCAATCCCCAGAATTGAGGACTTACTTGATTGTTTGGGAAGTGCTAAGTACTTTACCAAAATAGATTTGAAGAGTGGATACCATCAGATAAGGATTAGACCAGGTGATGAGTGGAAGACAGCATTCAAAACAAATGAAGGGTTATATGAATGGAAGGTTATGCCTTTTGGTTTGTCTAATGCCCCTAGTACTTTCGTGAGGCTGATGAATGAGGTTCTGAAGGAATTCATTGGTAAGTTTGTCATAGTATATTTAGATGACATTCTGATTTTCAGTAACACCAAAGAAGAACATCTCAGACATATAGATCTGGTTCTCAAAAGGTTACATGAAGAGAAGCTGAAGATAAACTTGGACAAGTGTCTGTTCATGAAAAAGGAGATCACCTATTTAGGTTTTGTCATTTCACAAGGAAAGCTCCAGATGGATAAGGAGAAGGTGAGTGCCATATTGAATTGGCCAACTCCACAGACCATGAATGAAGTCAGAAGTTTCCATGGGTTAGCAACCTTCTACAGAAAGTTCATCAGAGGGTTCAGTCATATTTGTGCACCCATGCTGGATACCATAAAAGGAGGACAGAAGTGCAGGTTTGTTTGGACTCAAGGAGCAGATGATTCCTTTGAGACATTGAAGAGGAAGGTGGCACAGCAGCCAGTCCTTGCACTTCCAGATTTTAACAAGATTTTTCAGGTAGAGTGTGATGCCAGTCACATGGCCATTGGAGCAGTACTCAGTCAAGAGGGTAGACCAATTGCATTTTTCAGTGAAAAGCTCAATGATGCTAAGAAAAGGTATTCATCATATGATCTGGAAATGTATGCTTTAGTTCAGTCCCTAAAGAAATGGAGGCATTCCCTGATGCCAAAGGAGTTCATAGTCTTCACAGATAATCAAGCTTTGAGTTTCATCAACAGTCAGGAGAAGCTGAACCACAGACATATGAAGTGGGTAGAGACCTTGCAGGCTTTCACTTTTACCTTGAAGCATAAGAAAGGGGTTAAGAACAAAGTTGCAGATGCTTTGAGCAGGAGAGTTCTCACAGTAAATCAGATTCAGTTAGAGAGTGTTGGCATTGACTCACTCAAGACCATGTATGCGTCTGATGAAGATTTTGGAGAAATATATCAGGTCTGTACTTCTTTTGGGGAGAGATACCATGCTGAGTTCTCTGAATTCCTGATCCAAGATGGATTGTTGTTCAAGGGTGGACAGTTGTGCATCCCAAGATGTTCCATGAGATTAAATATAATCAAGGAGAAACATTGTGGAGCAATGGCAGGTCATTTTGGTCTAGACAAGACTCTTGATCTGGTCAGGAGGCATTATTTCTGGCCTAAGTTACAGTCAAATGTCAGGAAATTTGTAGAAACCTGTGTAATTTGTTAGAAGGCTAAAGGTAGGTCAACTAATGCAGGGTTATATCAGCCCTTACCCATTCCTTCCAGACCGTGGGAAAGTATCAGTATGGATTTTGTTTTGGGTTTACCAAGGACGAGGAGAGGATTTGACAGTGTCTTTGTTGTAGTGGATAGATTCAGTAAAATGGCACATTTCTTGCCATGCAAAACCACTGCTGATGCCTCATATATTGCAGATTTATTCTTCAGGGAAATTGTCAGAATTCATGGGTTGCCTTTGAGCATAGTTTCAGACAGAGATGTGAAGTTTGTGGGTCACTTCTGGAGAACCCTTTGGAGGAAACTGGGAACCAATTTGTCTTTTTCCTCTGCATATCATCCTCAAACGGATGGTTAGACTGAGGTAGTGAACCGTTCCTTGGGGAATCTACTTAGATGCTTGACAAAACAGCATGGAGAGAAGTGGGACAATATTCTGTCTCAAGCTGAGTTTTCATATAATGATACTGTCAACAGGAGCACAGGGAAATCGCCTTTTCAGGTAGTGTATGGAATGCATCCCAGGGGAATTTTGGAGTTGCGCGATCTACCTACAGAAGATCCTGTTAGTGCAGATGGAGAAGCTTTTGCTAAAGCCATCAAAGAAGTTCATGATCAGGTTAAGACCCAACTCCAGCAATCCACATTGAAATATAAGGAACATGCTGATAAGAAAAAGAAGGATGTTCAATTTGCTGTTCGAGATTTGGTTTGGGTTCACTTGAAGAAAGACAGGCTCCCTAAGGGGAAGTATACTAAGCTCATGCAAAAGAAAGTTGGACCATGTCAGATTTTGCAAAAGCATGGACAAAATGCTTATGAGATCCAACTCCCACCTGATCTTGGTTTGTCTCCTATCTTCAATGTATGTGATTTAACTCCATACAAGGCTAATCCAGATGCAGATCAGGATATCCTACAGGACACAGTTGCTGAAGACATTCCTCAACATGATCCCCCATAGTTACAGCAGGTTTTGGACACTAGAGTGGTCAAACAGACCAGGAACAAAAAGTACTTGGAGTACCTCGTCTCTTGGAAGGGACAGCCGAACTCTGAAGCAGTATGGATGACTGCAGAACAGATACAGAAACATGGTGCCGACCTTGATACTCTCATCTCAAGTGGACTTGAGATTTCTTCTTTTGGGGAGTATGGTGCAGGAGCACCCGCACATGATCAGGATATAGGTCCGCATGATGACATACATGATCAGGATATAGGATAATTATCAGTATGATGACAGGATAGCCTATTTTTAGTATGTTTGACTTTAGCATGTAATAAGGTCCATTGGACCGATGCTATGTATTAGATCAGCATAGGAGTATGTGTAGGCAGTTAGAGATCGGGATAAGGTTATCTGAGATGTCCTCTCTCCCAGCCGCTTGGAAGCTCCCAGCCGTTGGGAAGTGAGTTGGTAGTACTCGAAGGATTTGTTATATATACCTTCGATCTGTTAGGGTTTAGAGAGATGGACAGTTCATATTGAGATTGATGTTGTGTTGAGTTGAGATTCAGGAGAGCAGTTCAGACATTGTGAAGCTGTATTCAGGACATTTGAATTTCAATTGAATAAGATCTCATCTTTGCATTATCTGGTTGTATCAGTTGTATCTGTTTTGATTTCCTTTTCCGTTTTGCAAGTTAATGGGTACTTTCAACCCTTCCACCGGTTGATCCTGCAAATCGGTGGAATGGTCCTGTATCATAGCTTAGGTTGCATTTGTGTTTTCTGTTTATGCATTGCATTGTTCAGGAGATCAGTTAGGAGCATGCTGTAAATCAGCCTAGCATCCTCATGTGCTAGGTATAGAAAGATAAACTGTTAGATTTTTGGTTAGAAGGTGATCCGGCCCGGTCATCACATGATCTTTGTGAAATTATGCAGTTTTGAGTGTTTACATGCAATGGACGGATACACAGGAGTCTGCATGAGCGTTTCCAGTCGGAACGAGCCGCATCATCATCTGCGAATCCATCGCCATCAGGATCGGGTCATGAAGTTGTTGAAGTTTGCATGTTGCAGGTGCATCATGATGTTTTTGTTGCAAGTATGAGGTGAGCCAGTGTTGTCATTGATGTCAACATACTCATACTGCATTGACAAGAAGGATTTGATGAGCTGTGTGCTGAGGATATTGAGAAAATTAGCCTCAGTCAGGAACAGTGAAGAACAGTGATGAGAAGAAGGTAAATGTACTGTATAGGATGAGAACCGGAGGATGCGGATTAAAGGGTTAGTAGATATGAGTCTTGAGATGCTACAGCTAAGATTTCAGAGGTCCGCATGAAGATCTGAAGGAGTTGTGGCTGCCGGTATAGAACCGGGTCCGGCAAGTATCCGGAGGTGACAGAGGATCACAAAAAGGTCCGGTGAGGTCCGAAATTGTATTATCCTAATCTACGGATTGGAAGGAGTGTTTGGGATGTCCTTGTGATGTGTCATCCTGATTTGTGTATGATTTGGAGGTCCAGAAGTACCTCTTGCATTATGACAGTGGCGACAGACTGTGTTCTTGAAGTTCCAGATGAGGAAGACAAGAGATCCCAGTAAGCAGAGGAGGTGCGGATGTATCCAGACATTCAGACAGGCTTGTGAAGGTTCTTGGATCATGTTTAGGTTGTGGTGTTGGTCCGCATTGATGGTAGGACCCAGAATTGAAGTTATTCTTCCAGATGAAGTTCTTTCTTTGTTTAGCCGACCGGATGAGTTGTTCACCCTGTGAATGTTCTTGTGATGGCCGACTGGATGTGTTATTCATCTTGCGGATACTCCTATGGTTGTTTGCCGACTTAGATGTTTGTTCCTAAGTTGATGTCTTGTATAAATAATGGTTTGTGAGTTCATTTCAAGGTGTTGATGAGGATGAGGATGGTATAGCAAAGAAATGTGCGAAAGGCAGAGCAGAGATTGTTGGGCTTAATTGGAACTGATCCGAACATGGTAGAGATGTCATTCTCCAGTTCAAGACTGTGATTTTCATCACTTTGTAGACAGTGTGTCTCCTTGTAGGCAGTGGGCCTCTTTGTGAGCAGTGTGCTCGGGCAGTGAGCCCTTATTGGCATGTGCCATTCATTTTTCTTTATTCTTCTAACAGAGAATAATTCTTGGGTTAATCACCCCGTGGTTTTTCCCTTAACCGGGTTTTCCACGTCAAAATCTTGGTGTTCAATGTGTTTATGCATTATGCTTCCATGGATGATTGTTTGATATACTGCTAACTAACAACAGAGAATTAAGTGTTTGAATAAAAGAAGTTTCATACAACTGATTCACCCCCCCCTCTCAGTTGTGTGCCCTAGATCCAACAATTGGTATCAGAGCTAAGTTCCTCTGACAAGAGCTTAACCGCTTGAGGAGATCCAGGATGTCGTCATACAAGAAGGATAGTCCGAAGTTCGATGGAACCAACTTCACTCTCTGGAAAGGTCGCATGAAGTGTCACTTGGAATGCATGGGAAAAGCATACCTGGGTATGATTTCAAAACCATATGTACCTCCACAAGGTGGTCCGACAACTCTGAATGAAATCACAGAAGCTGAAAACAATCTGCGGACCAAGGAAGCTCTTCTAAGCACATTGAATGACTCAGATCTCTCGAATGTCATTGACCTACCCACTGCATATGAGATCCTAACTAAATTGGAACTTCTGTATGAAGGAGATGAGTTTGTCAAAAGTGCAAGGTTGCAAAGTCTGAAAGGGAAATTTGAAAGATTGAAAATGAGAGATGATGAAAACATCACTACCTTTATGCCAAGAGTAAATGAGCTAGTATGTGGAATCAGAAATGCTGGTGGAACTTTAGATGAAAATGAGATTGTCTGCAAAATCCTAAGATCCCTTCCTGCTGCCTACAAAATCAAAGTTGCTGCCATTGATGAATTCAGAGCCCACACAACTGTCACAAGAGAACAACTGGCTGGCAAACTAGCTGCATTTGAAATGACCGAGTTTGGAGATGATCCACCCAAGACTGAATCTGCTTTCAAAGCCAGTGCCTATGTGAAAGGCAAACAGAGATTTGATCCGGGTGAAAACTCATCAAGGAAAATGTCATGGTATGATCAAGCAAGAAGAGACATGGAAGAAGAAGAAGCAGAAACAGCTCAACTTGAATCCCTCATTGCAAAAAGACTGCCAAGAGGATCCGGTAAGTATGAAGGAAAACTACCCTTTAAGTGTTTCAACTGCAATAAGATTGGTCATTTTGCCTCAAGATGTCCGGAGAGATCTGCAAGATCTAATACTCACAGACAAAGGTTTCAAAAGAATTGCTATTATGTTCATGAAGAAGATGACAATGAAGGAGTAACAGATGATGAATCAGAACCAGGAAACAAATCCGGAAATGAGTGGGTGTTTATAGCCATCAAGGAAGAAGATTCCATGCTCTCTGAATCTGTCAATCACAAAGTTGTTGAAAAAGCCTTGGCTGCTCAAGTGGAAGAAAAGGATGATTGGGTTATTGACAGTGGATGTTCTCACCATATGACTGGTGACAAGAATAAGTTCTTAGACTTGGAAAGATATGAAGGAGGAATGGTAAAGTTTGGTGACAATTCTGCTGGCAGAATCAGAGGTAGGGGAACTATTTCCTTTGATGGTAAGAGCAAAACAGGAAATGTACTGTATGTTGAAGGATTGAAGCACAATCTTCTCAGTGTTGGTCAGTTAGTGGACAAAGGCTATGATCTCCGGTTCAAGAATGGAAAATGCAGAATCTTTACAAGCTCCGGAACTGAAATTGCATCCGGTACTCAGACAAGAGGTAACATCTTTCATCTGGTTGGTTCAAATAAAAGTTGTTTGTTTGTTCAAATTGATCAGAGTTGGTTATGGCATAGAAGAATGTGTCATGTAAATTTTGATAACATCATCAAAATAAGCAATACTCAGGCTGTGAGAGATCTTCCAAAGTTGATGAAACCTACAAATAGTGTGTGTAAAGAATGTCAGTTAGGCAAACAAAGCAGAGTCTCTTTTAAAAGCAAAGATCAGTCTTCTACCGGATTGTTGGAATTAGTACATACTGATCTATGTGGTCCGACAAGAATCAAGAGTCTGCAAGGTGATAGATATTTCATGTTGTTAATTGATGATCATTCTCGGATGATGTGGGTTACCTTTCTAAAAGAAAAATCAGAAGCTTTTGAGAAATTCAAAATCTTCAAAGCTATGGTGGAGAATCAAACCGGATTGAAACTAAAGTGTCTAAGGTCTGATAGAGGTGGTGAATTTACATCTGGTGAATTCATTGATTTTTGTGAGAAACAGGGTATAAGGAGACAGTTGTCTGCTCCTAAGACTCCACAGCAGAATGGAGTAGTTGAGAGAAAGAACCGGACCATCCAGGAAGCTGCTAGGACAATGATGTTGGAAGCAAATGTTCCTCAAATGTTTTGGAAAGAAGCTATCAGCACTGCAGTCTACACACTCAATCGAGTTCAAATCAGAAACAACACCGGTAAGACCCCCTATGAACTCTGGTTTGGCATCACTCCTACTGTGAAATATTTCAGAGTATTTGGTAGCAAGTGCTATATTAAAAGAGATGAAGATCTAGGAAAGTTTGATGCTAGAAGTGATGAAGGAATTTTCTTGGGCTACTCCACTCAAAGCAAAGCATACCGGTGTTACAATAAGAGATTGAGGAAGATGATAGAATGCACCAATGTAAAGGTTGATGAAGGAATTGAGAAGCCTTCAAGATTTTATGAGTTTGATGAAGATGACCAAGACAGTGTTCAAGGACCTCAATCCTCTCCGGTGAGACAGAGTCAGCCTGATCCGGTAAATCAGGAAGAAGAGATAGGTTTGAATGAGCCTGATCAAGAAACAGCAGTGCTGGATACTCCCAAAATTCCAAGGTATGTAAGACTGAATCACTCTGAAGATCAGATCATAGGTGACAGAAGCAAAGGTGTACAAACTAGAAGGAATATTGCTCAAAATCAGAATGAATGTTGTCTGATTTCAAAGATTGAACCTAAAACAATAAATGAAGCCTGCAATGATGAAAACTGGACCAAAGCAATGAAAGATGAATTGATGCAAATTGAGAAAAATCATACTTGGGATCTTGTTCCCAGACCTAGTGACAGGAATGTAATTGGAACCAAGTGGGTCTTCCGGAACAAACTAAATGAAGCTGGTGAAGTAATCAGAAACAAAGCTAGATTGGTCTGCAAAGGCTACTCTCAAATAGAAGGAATTGACTTTGAAGAGACTTTTGCTCCGGTAGCAAGAATTGAAGCAGTCAGATTACTTCTTGCATTTGCTGCCTTCAAAGACTTCAAGGTATATCAGATGGATGTCAAGTCTGCCTTCCTAAATGGTGATCTGGAAGAAGAAGTCTACATTGAACAACCGGATGGATTTCAATTGTCTGATAATAATGATATGGTCTGCAAGTTGAAGAAAGCTTTGTATGGATTGAAGCAAGCCCCAAGAGCATGGTATGAAAGGTTGGATAAGCATCTTGTGCAGATTGGATTCAACAAAGGTACTGCTGAAAGTAACTTATATTTCAAAATTGATCATGAAAACATTCTGATTGTTGAAGTGTTTGTGGATGATATCATTTTTGGAGGAAGAGATAGTATGTGCAAAACTTTTGCAAATCAGATGAAAAGTGAGTTTGAAATGTCTATGCTTGGTGAAATAAATTTCTTCTTGGGTCTGCAAATTACTCAAACAAAAGAAGGGATCTTCATTTCTCAGACCAAATATGTGAAAGAATTGTTAAAGAAATTTGGTATGGAAGACTCAAAGCCTATGAACACTCCTATGGCAACCGGATGTAAGTTAAGCAAAGATGATGATTCTCCAAAGGCAGATCAGACAAAGTATAGATCAATGATTGGTGGATTGCTGTATCTCACTCAAACTAGACCAGATATAATGCAGGCTGTTGGTCTTGTGGCAAGATTCCAGGCTGATCCTAGAGAATCTCATGTTATGGCAATCAAAAGAATTTTTAGATACTTGAAAGGAACAGTTGAGTATGGTCTATGGTATCCTAGAGATCCGGATTTCTCTCTTCATGCTTACACAGATGCAGATTGGGCAGGAGATGTGGATGACCGGAAGAGCACTAGTGGTGGAGCATTCTTTTTGGGGAAGAGATTGGTTTCTTGGCTAAGCAAGAAACAAGATGCAATATCTCTGTCTACAACTGAAGCAGAATACATTGCAGCAGCAGGTAGTTGCACTCAAATCTTATGGATGAAGCAGATGCTAAGAGACATCAAAGTTGAATATGAGGAGCCTATCACAATTTTCTGTGATAATTCAAGTGCAATTAATATTTCCAAGAATCCGGTATTGCATTCTAAGACTAAGCACATATCTATCAAATTTCACTTTTTGAGAGAACAAGTAAACAAGGAAGAAGTCAGATTGGAGTATGTTCCCTCCAAGGATCAGATTGCAGATATCTTTACAAAACCTCTTCCCAAGGACTCTTTTGAATATCTCCGGGAGAAGTTAGGGGTCATGGCCCCTCCGGTGATGAACTAAGATGCACTGATGTGCATCAGTCTGGTGGCTATCACAGTCATATCTTGTGATCCGGACTAATGGGGAGCTGCAACTAAGGGGGAGCAGCTGGTATGATTCTGATGCATGAGAATTGCAAGTATGAGCCCTTTGCCATTGATGTCAAGGGGGGAGAGAAGACATGTGAAAAACAAGTGGTTGATGATCAAAGGGGGACCAATAAAGGAAGAGAAGACATATGAAAAGTTGAAGTTCTTGTCTAAATGGTTTTTCACATCATATGTTGCCATCAATGACAAAGGGGGAGATTGTTGCAAGTATGAGGTGAGCCGGTGTTGTCATTGATGTCAACATACTCATACTGCATTGACAAGAAGGATTTGATGAGCTGTGTGCTGAGGATATTGAGACAATTAGCCTCACTGAGGAACAGTGAAGAACAGTGATGAGAAGAAGGTAAATGTACTGTATAGGATGAGAACCGGAGGATGCGGATTAAAGGGTTAGTAGATATGAGTCTTGAGATGCTACAGCTAAGATTTCAGAGGTCCGCATGAAGATCTGAAGGAGTTGTGGCTGCCGGTATAGAACCGGGTCCGGCAAGTATCCGGAGGTGACAGAGGATCACAAAAAGGTCCGGTGAGGTCCGGAATTGTATTATCCTAATCTACGGATTGGAAGGAGTGTTTGGGATGTCCTTGTGATGTGTCATCCTGATTTGTGTATGATTTGGAGGTCCGGAAGTACCTCTTGCATTATGACAGTGGCGACAGACTGTGTTCTTGAAGTTCCGGATGAGGAAGACAAGAGATCCCAGTAAGCAGAGGAGGTGCGGATGTATCCAGACATTCAGACAGGCTTGTGAAGGTTCTTGGATCATGTTTAGGTTGTGGTGTTGGTCCGCATTGATGGTAGGACCCGGAATTGAAGTTATTCTTCCGGATGAAGTTCTTGCTTTGTTTAGCCGACCGGATGAGTTGTTCACCCTGCGAATGTTCTTGTGATGGCCGACCGGATGTGTTATTCATCTTGCGGATACTCCTATGGTTGTTTGCCGACTTAGATGTTTGTTCCTAAGTTGATGTCTTGTATAAATAACGGTTTGTGAGTTCATTTCAAGGTGTTGATGAGGATGAGGATGGTATAGCGAAGAAACGTGCGAAAGGCAGAGCAGAGATTGTTGGGCTTAATTGGAACTGATCCGGACATGGTAGAGATGTCATTCTCCAGTTCAAGACTGTGATTTTCATCACTTTGTAGACAGTGTGTCTCCTTGTAGGCAGTGGGCCTCTTTGTGAGCAGTGTGCTCGGGCATTGAGCCCTTATTGGCATGTGCCATTCATTTTTCTTTATTCTTCTAACAGAGAATAATTCTTGGGTTAATCACCCCGTGGTTTTTCCCTTAACCGGGTTTTCCACGTCAAAATCTTGGTGTTCAATGTGTTTATGCATTATGCTTCCATGGATGATTGTTTGATATACTGCTAACTAACAACAGAGAATTAAGTGTTTGAATAAAAGAAGTTTCATACAACTGATTCACCCCCCCCTCTCAGTTGTGTGCCCTAGATCCAACAGTTTTGAGTTGGATATATACTCAGTGTATATATCGCAGTCAGGATCATCTCTCGGGGAAGCTCATCATCTGCATATCGCTAACGGATGTGGGTGTGAAAGTTAAGTTTTTTTGACTAAGTGTTGAAGAGTTCATCAGGGTGATGTGTGACGTCATCGTCATCAGGATATGACGTCATCGTCATCAGGATATTAAGAAATCCCTCTATGCGAGTTTATCCTGTTGTCGCTAAGTGGTTAAGTATCGGCGAAGGCAGGAAGTTGTATTAGCATCATCAGGAGGTTTCGAGAGAACCGGATAAGTTAGATCATGATGTTGTTGCTTGTATCGTCGGGCAGAGGAGCATCGAAGGCAAGTTGTTGAAGTGGAACGTCATCAGGATATTGGGAACAACCGGATATTTGGATATCCTGCTGACGAAGGTGATATCGAATATCATGATGATGCCGCTTGTATTTGGCACCCGATGAACAGTGCAACCGGAGGATGTTTGCGCCCGTTGATTATCATGATGATGATGATAGGTGACAGGCGGAGGAGGTGAACAGTAGTCGGCAGGAGGATAAGTGTAATCATCCGAAATATGATGATGCTGTTGGTGTGCACAGGAAATATGATGATGATGCTGAGCGGATAGACATTTTTATCAGGTTGTTTGTATTATTGGCAGCTCCTTCCTGTTAGTTAGCCTCCGTTGCGTTTCGCTCTGCATCAATATTCTTCCATCTAGTCTCTTTTTCAATAAAAATTTGACACAAGATTCATGGTTATATCTCCTAGGACTTAAGTCTTAAGGATAAGTTCCTTCTATATGTCTTATACGAGGATGTAATAGCGATAACCCCATCTAACCCTATACTTGTCTAAGAGATCAATGCTTCTATAGCTTATCAATTTAAAAGAATGAAGTGTATTCCTAGCAATGATATTAATTACTTGACAATTGAAAAACATGAAAACACATATGTGCCTTTGTTCTGATTAAGCAAATGAAATTAGGCAATCATTTTGTAGTCTTCTAGAGAAGATTAAGTCCAAGAGCAAGATAAATTCTATAAAATAGAATAAAAGATTAAATACTAAAAGATACTGTTTCTAAGGCAAATGATTTATTTCCAAATTAAAGATGATTCTAAATAATCAAGAACTAGCTTCTGATTAAGAAATTTTTCTAAGGAGAGAAGAGTTACTAAGATAGTAAAAAGGACTAACGCCATACAACAGCAGTTATATGAATAACTGATGCCTATTTATAGCAGTTGATATGATATGAATAAAAACAAAACCAATGTCATTATTAGGCACGAATGTTCTTATAGGTTAAATGAACATTTAATACCAACATATGGCATTTATAATCAACCAAATGTAAAAATATCTATCACCTATTTAAGGTAGACAAAATCATTCTATCCTAAGCACCAACCCGATCACGTTGTTATCTTGTAATTCTAAATCTCTCTCAGTAAGATAGTAAAGAGTTCATAATTTTATTTCCATATATTAAAGGCTTCAAAGAAACAAAGGTTTTATAAGCATGCTAAAATAAAAACGCCAATAAGAACTATGTCCAAAATAATACTTCTTAAAGAAGCAATAGGATTTCTTACTAATAATAGGAGATTCAATACATCCTCCATAAAAAACCACGGGTGCATATCTAGATGCCTTTTAAACCATAGGAAGATAACTTTTAAACTGACTTATATACAAAGACAAAGTTTCTTAAAGCATTCCTTAGAGAGACTCAACGCCTAGAGAGTATAGAAAGAATACGATATTATACCTTCAACATGCAGAATAAAAATGCAGTATAACCATTATTATACAGAGGCAACGGATAGCTAATCTGTAACAATTACAATAGAAAAATAAAATAGAGGAAAGACTATTGGTTTGATGGATAAATATCTCAAGAGCTAGCGATTGCATTTGGTTTGAGAAACATGCCCATGGAACACTTATTAGAGTTGTTAAGAACCTACTCTAAAAGTGATTAAATAAGATTTCGTTCTATAGGATATGAATCTAGAGGGATTCAAAAATGTTTAGATGAACATAATGAGGTAATACGAGCTTCCTGTATTAGCGCCAAAGAAAAATGGCTGCAGGAGAGGTTCAAATCAGGTTACTAAATTAATTGATAAAGCTACAAATTCTCTGGTTCATATGCATGCGGGTGTAGATGCTTGCATGATAACATATAAACCGTTTGATAAAAGGTGTCCAAAGAAATAAAATAAAATAAGAATAGAATCATGAAATGCAATGATTGCAAGATACACTTTAACGGTTTCAAGAGGAAATTTGTTAACATCATAAGGAGGCTCAACAAATAGTGACTTAAGCCAACTAAGATCTGATCCTATTCCAGGCATAGACACTCAACGTGATCTATTGGATATAAGGACTCATATTGCTCGCAGCACAAGCACCAAATGGGTTTTGCAAGGATGATCTCAAAATCTTACTTCTAACATTTAAACTTTGCTTGTGTTCTAGGTGCATGCATCCATGCGGTCTAGCAGATGAAAGCTGAACGAACTTCAATCACATTTGAACCCTTATTGCAATATCCTTAAGTTGATCGTTATGTGTGCATGGTTGATGTTCTTGCTCACTGACACTCTAGAAGACACCCTAAACTTTATCATTGAGATACCTGTTAAGACTGTGCTGGTGGTGACGATGTGTTTTCTTGATTCCTAGATAAAACTTCAGTGTTAATGCTATTGTTATTACTACCATTTGATGCTACTTGAAATGGTGTTCTCGGGGCTCTTGACCACAACCTCAGATGACCATTGTAACAGTGCATGAAGCATAGAAGAAAACCCGCAATAGTGGCAGCAATATGAAGTAACACAATCCATGCAAAAACTAAAATATCATTGAACTTCAACAAAGACAAAGCACATTAGGAAATGAGTGCTCATACTGATGTTCCGATGCCATAGTCTAATCTACAAGAAGAAGGAATTTTCCAAACCTATCAATTAGCATACCATCTCATAAATCTTCTATGTCAGGTCCTAACGTTAGGAGATCTTTGAATGAATAATTGCCTTCCATGATCCGTAAGACATCAAGATTGAATAGCATGTGTAACCAGAAATCCAGATGATGACTACTGGTAAAATGCAATTATTCTATGATCACGCAAATGTAATGATAATTGGATATATAAAATACTAAATTCAACTTACAAATTCATGCAACACCAGGTGATAAACATCCTCCTATCCTTGTCGAGTGTCCTCCCATTAGCTGATCGAAACATCCTTGCAAAATGAATCCGTTCCCCAGGAAGATGCCCCCTGTCTCAAAATAAACTGACAGTAGTTGAAGAGAGCCTCCCTCCCAGGAGCAACCCCCCTTGAGCTTATTTTCAACCCCAACTATTTATGCAAAATTGAAACCGTTATTTGACAGTTAAATACATAGAATGCATGAATCATAATGATCACCGATTATGCCCAAAATAGATTTATTGGAGAAACTTCCCAGCAACTACAATTATTGTAGGCAGAAATTAGTTATATTTCATAGCTGCAAATGCCCTGGTAGACATTTAGTAGAACGTGGAAGTATAAAACCATATAAAATGTTTAAATCTATGGAATAAAACCATATAATAATGTTTAAGTATATGGAATGGATTACTTGTAAAATTAATGCTAATCCTATTCATTAACAAAATTTTGTTTAATATAGTGCAGAACCCATTATGAAAGACATTCATATCTTTTTGAAATAAGAAAAGAAGGTTTCTTTTTTTTTTTTTGTAGAATCATACTACAAATTTGTGTCTCAATATGGATATGTGCCATAGTAAAATAGGTGTGGCTACATTGAATCCAAAACATGTTAAATGTCACATATTAGTCACAAAGTTTAGGTTTCTAAGCTTACCTCTGGGTACCTTCATTGTTTGATGTCGATATCCAATTAACATCCTTTGCTAAATAAAATTCAATCTGCAACTCGATCCTCAAACCAAAGAAGTATTCCTTGGCCAGACTACCTGCACAACTAAAGTGAGTACGGAGGAGTGCTACATGCTTCCCCCCTAAAACTTGACTTACTCCTGGAAGTTGCAAACTAGGGTGGAAACATAACACATTAGTACCAACTTCAGAACTGATTCATTATATCAAAATAATATACACTAGTTTGCTTATGAAAATAATTTATCTTGAAAGAACATATGCTTATATGGTCCATTTCAGACCTATCTTTTTAGTCTTTAATGTTACAATAATAACACAATCAAGACTTGCATTTCAAAAAAAATGATTCCATAGTACATAAACCACTCAAAATCCTTCAGTTTCTTTTGAAACAAAGAAAACATTGCACCCACTAAATCCTAACTAGCAGAATTTCTCATATCAGAAACATATAAGGTATTCAATTTCAAATGCATTATCATATCATTTTCTTTACCCTTAAATTACAATTCTCTTTCCAATACACTATTAGGAAATCAATACATCAAAGTGCTACATTTCCATAAATCACAACATAATTAGATCCACAAAGCACCCTAAATATCCATCATTTATAAACAAGACATTCCTCTTTATTCATTTTACAACAATAATTCTCATGACATATTCAACTAAGATCATGATTCTACACCTTTTAGAAGCATGTAAACACAATTCATCATTTTATAAGTACTATATTCACAATTTCACATACATTCTTCACATACACACAATTCACATCACCGGGAATCACATCACAAGGCTACATAGGGGTCCATCTAGACACCGGGAAGCAACATACTAATCCATGATACATAATCCATGAGCCAAGAGCCAAAATCCATCTCACATAATCTATACCTCACACGTAGTGGCTTGATGGTGTTAGGCCACACACACATGGTGAGACCATCCAAACAAGACCACAATGACCTATCTCTTGTTGTATAAGGTGGTTAGCCTCCAAGAGATAGTCATCACACATAGGTGGGTAGTGGGTCCTAGCTGTGTAACAGCCTCACATACCCCCATCCTCAAGGTTCCCTGCGTCTGCTTCCTCGTATACACTCACCAAGTCCACCTCATATGTCCTTGGAGAGGAATCACAATACGACACATGGCCGACATCGAAAACAATAAGGAAAAAAAAAAAAACTAGTTTAGCCACCAATGTTATAAGAAATATCAAATAAAAATTCAATTTCAACAATAAAGTAGAAAAATGCGCACAATTTTAATATTAATGAAATGTAACCACAAGGGTTACAACCAAATAGGATCACAAGGTGTGGCTAAACCATCACAATCAAAAAAGAAGCAAAGTGCCGGCCTTCCCAATCAATAGGAAATCATCAATAACCATAAAGAAAATATTCAATCTTTGAAAGTACACTGTACAACACTATGTGACTAGATACTAGCCACCAAATGAGGAAGGAGGGAACAACGTCAGGCTATAGCAATAGCCCTCATGTGGTGCGGAGTGAGCACGCCATCCACATGGCTCAAGGTGTACTCCTCGGCTACACCCTACATCGCGTCGTCACGCGGCATGGACTAACCAAGTGGCCCACACACTCTTTGGCTGCCTGCATGGAACGTGCACCTCGGCCACATCCCGCATCGCGTCTCAGCGCGGCATGATCATACGCCAGCCAGAGAAGGCACGTACTGGCCGTATGCCGCATGGCAGTGTGTCTGTGGCTCTGCGGAAGTAGGCACGCGCAGAATAAACCCCGCATAGCGATACCTCGTGGAGAAGGCACACGTAGGTACTCGCCGTAGCCAGAGGTATACATGGCTAGGACCTACTCATATGCTAACCGACCCAACACTATCGAAAGCAAACATGAGTATCCCTCTACAAGTGTGCGAGGCCCCATTACGCTCATCACACAAGTAGGCTATAACACAATCTCATAGTGCA
This sequence comes from Cunninghamia lanceolata, assembly GCA_027924645.1. Taxonomy (NCBI): domain Eukaryota; kingdom Viridiplantae; phylum Streptophyta; class Pinopsida; order Cupressales; family Cupressaceae; genus Cunninghamia; species Cunninghamia lanceolata. Next base: position 18,550,957 of record BSBN01000391.1, read on the forward strand.
CCTTCACGTGTCTATGCACGTGGCATCGTGTCCTCGAACCTAGCTCGCTACCAACAGCAACACGGCATCATCACCAGCACTGTGTCAGAACATCAGTGGGGGTGTGGCATCGTACCTATCATGTCGGAACATGTGCAGATATGGAATCATCTCGACATGGGTAACAAATCTCCCTCCACATGCTAGACCTCAAAATATACATGGGGCACATGGTCTCACTTGGGTTACCCACGCAGGTCCTAGACCTTGGCCCCCAAGTGACGACTCATGTCATCACATAGTTCCAGTTGGGTTGTCCATGCAGGTCCTAGACCCCGGCCCCCAACTGATAACTCATGTGGCATATCATACCTTTCATGAAGACAAGGTAAATGATCATCCAAGAAATACCATCCAAATGCTTAGAAACTGTGCAGTTTAGGCTAACACATATGAATCAAGTACCCTGATCCATCATAAGGGGAAGTAGTGAGTACGTTTCCTTAGGATCGGTTGAGCGAGGGACCACTCTGCGCCGTCATAAGCATACGCTGTTCACTCTGCCCAAGGAACTTTGTGGCTGCTACTACCCCTTCACAGACTGAGGGACTAGAGAACCAAAAGAAGAGAATCTATGAATCTAACTTTTGGCTACTCTTATATATATATATTTTCAACCACACAAGGGTTGGCCCTCAATCAGGTAACAAGCATACAAACACACATTGTGGTATGGTTAAACCCACACCAAAATACACTCATTCCTAATGAATGGGTACCCAGTATCACCATCTTATGGGCACACAAAGCATGTACGGGGTATTCACAACACTCAACCAATGCACAATTACTGGTTCCTCACATTTACAGGGGGAAGATTTGCATTTACATACACAATTTTCATTACTACCAAGGATCACATACCAAAAGTACATTTATTTCCATAACCACTATGATTCCCTTTATAAGATCATATCATTTCATATTATCCATAACCCCCTTTTTTTTTAAATCATCTTTTCCATATACCACCTAATGCTAAAAGTCACTGTCATGATCATCACAATTTCTTAACAATTCCACTTAACAAATTATACACAAGTTCCATACTCACAAAATAACAATAATGATCCTCTACTTAACTCTTACCACTTCATGTAGGTCTTTCTTAAACACAACAACTCTTACTTCATCACAAGCTATTTGAATTCTCACAGAACCAAAGGATTCACATATTTTCAACATGCAAGACATCCAATGCATAAATCTTTTCTATTTATACAATAGTAAGAAAAGAGAAGGACATTACCTCATGGGTTTTCAGCTACACCTAGCAAACAAGATTTTCAAACACCAAATATAGTCATTGTAACTTTCCAGAGAAGATACCTAGTTCTATGCACTAGCATCTTATTTATTCCACAAAAATAGCCCTTTCCAATAAAACATATCACATTATGTAATACAAAACTTAATCACATACATTTACTTCCAAATACATAGATTAAATACCTAGCTACACAAAATAACATCTTATCCTAATGCACCTTTAGTCAAACAAAAGAAATTTACATGCCAACTTAGCTATTTAATCTGAACCTGCACATGCATAAGAGAATTTACTATAACTAGACATGGGCAACAACATTAACCAGAGATCCCAGTGCTGCAACTTGGCTCTGATACCAGATGTAATGCCCCACCATGCAACCCTAGAGATAAGTCAACTAAAGAAATAATGAGACGGAAATTTTTTTTTATTTTTTTAAAGTAGAAATAATGATAACAAATTATAATATAGTCTAATGCAACAAGTTAACAAACATCTCTAGGGATAACATGACTGCATTAAAGTAACTAAATAATTTTCAACAACAACAAAACTTATTCAAATTATATATATAATTACATGACTACCTTACTGATTACGAACATGATTTGACTAATAGCCATGGTTTACTAAAAAGGTACCAAATGAGTACACACACCATTGGTAATGCCTACCTAGAAATTAAGAATAATGAACTCAATAAAATGAAAAGATATCAATTTACAAAGTATATCTTAGTAAACCTCAAATCAATAATCAAATTATATCAACATTCATCAAAATGATATACAAATGCTTCACTAGGGTTATACATTTCTACAACTTTACCAATACTGCCAGATAGTCATCAGTTTGCCAAGTGAAAAGGTACCTCCTTAGCTCCAGAACCCTACATGGCTATAGATCTCAACTACACATCTAATGAATTATTAGTCCTGCATAAATAAAAATATCATTTACATAAAAGACAAGCCTAAGGCCCTAAGGGCCAACCTAATGTCTCAGGGGCTCATGATAGCCTTGCCTACGTACAAGTAGCGCAGAGACTTCGTAGTTCGGAACTTGATCTTGCAACCACAAATGGTTTCATAAAGATCATAGACAACCAAATAAACAAGACATCCTTGTCCTACAAAGTGTGAAGAATCATCAACTAAAACCATCAATTAGTAATCCTCTCTGAAATACCTCAATCATTACTATGCTAAGTTGAAAACATATTCAATATACCAAACAACTATCAATTTATGCATGCTAATTTAGCAATCAAAATAGTATAAGCTTGATATCTTACCAGAAGGAAAATATTTCATGCTTTACAATTATCTCTACAACTTGAATCATTCTAACTAGTTACCCAACTTAGTTCATTACCTATTTTACACTTTGATCATACCTTTACCTCTTGTAAAGAAGATAATTTTCTTTTTCACAATACCCATATTCAACATCCACATAATATCATAAGAAATCATCAACACATGCAATAAGACATCATCTAGAAATAACTTGGAGTGTAATATGTATATCACATACACATCAACATTATCCTTGTCGCCAACCACAGCAATCTTAGATGACTTCTAAAATTGGGAAGACAAGTCTCAATTAGACTAATTCACAGTCCTTAATTAGCAATATAAAACCAAAGGACTTTCTCTCTTCCTAAGGTTCTATAACCAAAATTTAGTCACTTTCATAATCCACTCATATAAGGAAGAGATAGAAGGCTAGGGTCTATCTACCTCATACCATACTCACATAAAATCTCACAATCTTTACCATATCATAATTATACCATACATTAGAAAGAACCTTTAAATAGATTTAACTTCTTCATATAAAGATCATATAAGTCTCACAATTTCTCCTTACTTTATGATCAATTGCCAATACTAGACGTAGTCAATTCCATAAAGAAATTCGAATGCATAAACTCACATGAATTTTAAAATCCTTAGATACAAAATCTGTGTTATTTAGTAATCGATCATGGTTTCGGTTTTGACATTCTAAAGAGATAATTCATTCCCTATCACATATTACTAGATCATATAGTAACACCAGTTAATCCATATAGTCATCCAAGACACATCCATAAAACAATTCACAACTAAAACAAATTCATGTTGCAAGACTCCTAGTTCCAACAAACATAGACTTGACGATTAACACAAACATCAACTAAATTTTATCTTAAGGATCATGTAATACAATTACACTCATTTGGAAGACAAGCCATATCAATAATGGAGAACCTACAATATTCTTCCATCTAGTCTCTTTTTCAATAAAAATTTGACACAAGATTCATGGTTATATCTCCTAGGACTTAAGTCTTAAGGATAAGTTCCTTCTATATGTCTTATACGAGGATGTAATAGCGATAACCCCATCTAACCCTATACTTGTCTAAGAGATCAATGCTTCTATAGCTTATCAATTTAAAAGAATGAAGTGTATTCCTAGCAATGATATTAATTACTTGACAATTGAAAAACATGAAAACACATATGTGCCTTTGTTCCGATTAAGCAAATGAAATTAGGCAATCATTTTGTAGTCTTCTAGAGAAGATTAAGTCCAAGAGCAAGATAAATTCTATAAAATAGAATAAAAGATTAAATACTAAAAGATACTGTTTCTAAGGCAAATGATTTATTTCCAAATTAAAGATGATTCTAAATAATCAAGAACTAGCTTCTCATTAAGAAATTTTTCTAAGGAGAGAAGAGTTACTAAGATAGTAAAAAGGACTAACGCCATACAATAGCAGTTATATGAATAACTGATGCCTATTTATAGCAGTTGATATGATATGAATAAAAACAAAACCAATGTCATTATTAGGCACGAATGTGCTTATAGGTTAAATGAACATTTAATACCAACATATGGCATTTATAATCAGCCAGATGTAAAAATATCTATCACCTATTTAAGGTAGACAAAATCATTCTATCCTAAGCACCAACCCGATCACGTTGTTATCTTGTAATTCTAAATCTCTCTCAGTAAGATAGTAAAGAGTTCATAATTTTATTTCCATATATTAAAGGCTTCAAAGAAACAAAGGTTTTATAAGCATGCTAAAATAAAAACGCCAATAAGAACTATGTCCAAAATAATACTTCTTAAAGAAGCAATAGGATTTCTTACTAATAATAGGAGATTCAATACATCCTCCATAAAAAACCACGGGTGCATATCTAGATGCCTTTTAAACCATAGGAAGATAACTTTTAAACTGACTTATATACAAAGACAAAGTTTCTTAAAGCATTCCTTAGAGAGACTCAACGCCTAGAGAGTATAGAAAGAATACGATATTATACCTTCAACATGCAGAATAAAAATGCAGTATAACCATTATTATACAGAGGCAACGGATAGCTAATCTGTAACAATTACAATAGAAAAATAAAATAGAGGAAAGACTATTGGTTTGATGGATAAATATCTCAAGAGCTAGCGATTGCATTTGGTTTGAGAAACATGCCCATGGAACACTTATTAGAGTTGTTAAGAACCTACTCTAAAAGTGATTAAATAAGATTTAGTTCTATAGGATATGAATCTAGAGGGATTCAAAAATGTTTAGATGAACATAATGAGGTAATACGAGCTTCCTGTATTAGCGCCAAAGAAAAATGGCTGCAGGAGAGGTTCAAATCAGGTTACTAAATTAATTGATAAAGCTACAAATTCTCTGGTTCATATGCATGCGGGTGTAGATGCCTGCATGATAACATATAAACCGTTTGATAAAAGGTGTCCAAAGAAAGAAAATAAAATAAGAATAGAATCATGAAATGCAATGATTGCAAGATACACTTTAACGGTTTCAAGAGGAAATCTGTTAACATCATAAGGAGGCTCAACAAATAGTGACTTAAGCCAACTAAGATCTGATCCTATTCCAGGCATAGACACTCAACGTGATCTATTGGATATAAGGACTCATATTGCTCGCAGCACAAGCACCAAATGGGTTTTGCAAGGATGATCTCAAAATCTTACTTCTAACATTTAAACTTTGCTTGTGTTCTAGGTGCATGCATCCATGCTGTCTAGCGGATGAAAGCTAAACGAACTTCAATCACATTTGAACCCTTATTGCAATATCCTTAAGTTGATCGTTATGTGTGCATGGTTGATGTTCTTTCTCACTGACACTCTAGAAGACACCCTAAACTTTATCATTGAGATACCTGTTAAGACTATGCTGGTGGTGACGATGTGTTTTCTTGATTCCTAGATAAAACTTGAGTGTTAATGCTATTGTTATTACTACCATTTGATGCTACTTGAAATGGTGTTCTCGGGGCTCTTGACCACAACCTCAGATGACCATTGTAACAGTGCATGAAGCATAGAAGAAAACCCGCAATAGTGGCAGCAATATGAAGTAACACAATCCATGCAAAAACTAAAATATCATTGAACTTCAACAAAGACAAAGCACATTAGGAAATGAGTGCTCATACTGATGTTCCGATGCCATAGTCTAATCTACAAGAAGAAGGAATTTTCCAAACCTATCAATTAGCATACCATCTCATAAATCTTCTGTGTCAGGTCCTAACGTTAGGAGATCTTTGAATGAATAATTACCTTCCATGATCCGTAAGACATCAAGATTGAATAGCATGTGTAACCAGAAATCCAGATGATGACTACTGGTAAAATGCAATTATTCTATGATCACGCAAATGTAATGATAATTGGATATATAAAATACTAAATTCAACTTACAAATTCACGCAACACCAGGTGATAAACATCCTCCTATCCTTGTCGAGTGTCCTCCCATTAGCTGATCGAAACATCCTTGCAAAATGAATCCGTTCCCCAGGAAGATGCCCCCTGTCTCAAAATAAACTGACGGTAGTTGAAGAGAGCCTCCCTCCCAGGAGCAACCCCCCTTGAGCTTATTTTCAACCCCAACTATTTATGCAAAACTGAAACCGTTATTTGACAGTTAAATACATAGAATGCATGAATCATAATGATCACCGATTATGCCCAAAATAGATTTATTGGAGAAACTTCCCAGCAACTACAATTATTGTAGGCAGAAATTAGTTATATTTCATAGCTGCAAATGCCCTGGTAGACATTTAGTAGAACATGGAAGTATAAAACCATATAAAATGTTTAAATCTATGGAATAAAACCATATAAAAATGTTTAAGTATATGGAATGGATTACTTGTAAAATTAATGCTAATCCTATTCATTAACAAAATTTTGTTTAATATAGTGCAGAACCCATTATGAAAGACATTCATATCTTTTTGAAATAAGAAAAGAAGGTTTCTTTTTTTTTTTTTTGTAGAATCATACTACAAATTTGTGTCTCAATATGGATATGTGCCATAGTAAAACAGGTGTGGCTACATTGAATCCAAAACATGTTAAATGTCACATATTAGTCACAAAGTTTAGGTTTCTAAGCTTACCTCTGGGTACCTTCATTGTTTGATGTCGATATCCAATTAACATCCTTTGCTAAATAAAATTCAATCTGCAACTCGATCCTCAAACCAGAGAAGTATTCCTTGGCCAGACTACCTGCACAACTAAAGTGAGTACGGAGGAGTGCTACACAATCAACCCAACAAAAATCCTGGAACATGTGTTGGCAATTGGGAAGAATCCATTGCAATTTTTTCAAAAAAGTCTTTGGAGCCTTTTAAATGTCTTCGGAGTTTTCTGAGGTTCTACCGCTAACAACTTTTGAGCCTTGTTTTTAACAAAAAGTGTACTTTTGCATAGCAACTATTAGCTCAAACATATGACATAAAACTTATTTATTCCAAAACGTTCTTTAAGTATTGTACCCATAACTTTAACATAATTAAACAAGATTTTTCAACAATCAATGCACAAATTAATAAATGTAGGATCAAAGAAAAAATTAATAGATGAATTAGGATTAAAGAAAAAATAAAGAGATACATTTACAAAATTAGGTTGGTTACGTCCTTAGCCCATCAACTATCACATTTAATTTAATAGTTAAATTCCCTACTTCTATGTTTATTTTTCTTCTCCCAACTCCTAAATCCAAGCCAATCATTTATTTAATTAAATTTTTATTCAACTAATCTAAATATTTATATTCTGGATTATTTATTTCCTTTCATACGTGAATTAAAAAAATTAAATTGTTATTCCACATGTGGTAGGGTATTAATAATACATTAATAATAATAAGCAGCTTTCATCTCTCTCAATAATGCAACCAATGTTCAATGGGCACATGCAAATGATAAGTTGGTGAAAGATTACAATCACATAAAAACAAAAATACATATATTATGGTAATTCCACAGTGCTCATTCATTATCCAATGGCACAAGTGGTGAATATTAATGTAAAATTGTTATTCAAAATTCAATATGGTCTAGATAACTACACATGATCAATAACTAGATGTGTTGCTATTTCCAAGATGTAGGAAATTAGAAAAAGAACACATGAAGTTCATTCAAAAATTTATAAGGTGGGAGAACCAAAAATCAAAATTTGATCTAATTTATATATGGTTTAAATTGTTATAATCATGAGACTCTAAGTTATCCTAACAATAGTGATTAAACTCAGTTTCAAACAAGTTAATCACTAGATTTCACTCTATTAGCATGGAAAAATTGGCTCTAATTCAAATTGAGTTGTGATGGACAACCTAGATTTAAACTCCAATCCAAATTTAGTTGATTAGTGGCTTACACTTTACAACCCATGTTGACTTACCACTAGTGATAAACCATGGTTACAAAATGATTTATTGCTAGGGATATCCATGTAAACAATAATTATGTCTCCTATTTAAAAATAGTTGTGATGAGTATCACATATGCATTGAGAAAGTTCATCCTATGTAATCTTCTAACACTGCTTAGGACAAGAGTTTAAGTTTGTAGAGTCCAATATCTTTTTATATGTTAATAAAATATAACCTCTAGGTTAATTAAAGGTTTCATCTGTAACATCCACATTCTAAAAACATGGTAAAAACCCAAAATTTACCATAGAGTAACTCAACAAGGTAAAAATGAGATACATAATTTTTTTCTTTTTATTCAACATATAATCAAGTAACTACATTTACAAGATTTCTTTTACAAATTATAATATACCCATATTGTATTTTTGTTTACAATGTTTACAAATGTAAAACCATTACATATACAAATTTGAAATCAATACTACATCTGAATATCTAACATCTTTATCACATGTCCTGGCATGTTTCCTTCTTGGAGAGAGAGAGCGTCTTTCCAGTGATTTACCTCCAACCACAGACCGGTAGTCTCCCACACATCTTCCACACAGTAAGTGGCCCTACCCTTCTTGAGGTATATAGACAAAAGGTGACCAATGGTAATTTTCCTTTCCTAAGTACTTAGTGTTGTATTCTACTCAACTCTATCAACCATACAACCCTAGATACCCTCTCGCTAAGTATGATTTCCGATAGGATGAGCAACCCGAATACAGTGAATTGACAATACATGTAGAAAACAAATGCATTACTTTGGCCAAAGTTTTTAATTTCAATAATGTTTGTAAAGAACATATTCATTGTGTTCACCCACCCCTACTCGACTTGGATACTGTCTTATTCATGCAGTTTATAAATCTTATCAACCCTATTCATGCAATAGTTTAAACTAAGAGTCACAATAATAATACCTTATGACTTGAGTAAATCTATATGGCATAAACATTAAATTTATTGGTAGTTGATTCTAGGGTTGCCCTAATATTCCTTTTTAATATGATATAACCATATAACCATATCTTATATCTAGGAGTTCTAGAATTTGTAATAACCCTTGATTAACTTAAGAAAAGTTAATAATACTATAATTGTCAAAATAATAATATCTCCTACACAAAGAATCATAAAATAGCTTTGATAATGTATATAAACAAACATAACCCAGTATAAATATCCCTATTAGGTCTTTCTCTAGTATACTTAGCCTACTCCATTGTATTGGATCTCTTCATGTATAATAAATACAATTAGTTTTAAATGGAATTCTCATAAAAACCTTAATCCATTTTCCCTAATATCTCTAAGTTACTACCATTTGATATGATACAAAAGTTTACTAACTAATTGTATGAGTCTGAAACTCTTGGTTAAATAACATTATCTATTATGCCTATATATATAACCTATACAAGACAAAATGTTAAATCATTCTAACCTCATTACTATATGGTTCAAAATGAAAACATGATTCATCCATTTGAGAGTCTAACATATGGTTAATTCTCAATCTCTTAATTGATTGACTTCAAACCTAAATCAATAAGAAGACTTTTATTCAAGCTCATGACATCTCATGACAGTCCCTTACTAAGATATTCATTTATCTTTCATTCAATGGTTTGGTATAATCAACGATTTATATTCACTAAGAAGGTAGTCAACCCTGTCTACCTATATATTAGTTTACTTACTGGTATGACAAATTTTCAACCATGTAAATAACATTCGATGTCTCCATCGACTATAGGAAAAGAATTCAAAATAGTTTACTTAAAATGTTAACTAAACTATCTTATGTCGATACTAAATAGTCTTTGACTATCACAACATAAATCAAAAGGTTAATCCTAATCGGCGGAATCATATAGTCACCTACATTACTATGTTATATAGTCTTAAATAAGATATTCAATTTCCTCATGGATTTATGATACATGCACTGAGGAATACTTGGCAATGTGCAAACTTGAACTGGCTGAAATGCGCGAATGATTCACAAGGTTGATGCAACTAGACTATGAATGCATCTAAAGTCACTGCTACTGTATTCTATCCAGTATTAGCTTCTATTCTTCCTCTATGTGTTCTACAAGTTCTAAAATTACTTAAAATGAAACAACCATGACTCATTTGAGTCATGGGTCATAATGATAGAGGCACGACTCCTACAGAGTCGCCTCATCTCCCCACCTCCTCTACATTTGGTTACAAACTTCTTAACAGTCTATATAGTTAAATCAAAATTGAAGTCCATTATTTATGTGTAAATCCCACATGTCGATGGGAAATTACTGCTCCATGACTCGACTGTTGTGACGGTTTAAAAACCACAGTCCACCTTCTAAGAGTGGTCATTAAATGATTCACAATGAGTGGTTTGATCTACCACCAACACTATTGAAGACTCTTCTACAATTAAGCTTTTGGCTTACTCAACATTAAACCATCGACTCAATGGGAGGTATTTTCCTCATTCGATGCTAAGGCATCAATATATAATAAATATTGGTTACATCAATTATAATTATCATAATATCACCTATTGCATTAGATAGATATAGTTTATTCAATAATAAGATATTATTAAACCATGGTTGATGCATATTTTGATTGGGTTGAGCTTGTCTCCCCATCATAATCCATCGACAATAATCACATAATAATAACTTTGACAAAAATGTCTTAACATTTAAGAATCATTTATAACATGTTAAATATCCTAATAATTGTAGTAAGATAATCATTTTATGACAAAATGTCATAATATTTACGTTAAATGTAAATAACTTTATAAATTAAACTCAAACAATGTCGTTAACGTTATTAATGACTAAGATGGCCTAATATGACTTAGAAAGATTAGAAAACAATATTGACTACCTGTCGATTAGTTTTAGAAGTAAACTGACAAGACAAAGCTTACCTCTTATGACACCATAGTTCACATTTTCATTAAACACTTATAACTCTATTTGGCAAATAAATCACTCATAATCTGAGGTCTGTATCTCTCTCCTGGAAAGATACTCTCTCTCTCTTCCCTGAGCATCATCTAATAACTTGAAATCCTATTTCACTTGCCATCAAACAATATGTGATTAGTGCATCATTATTCAATTAATTCAACTAATAAATCAAATCTCATAGTACAAATATTAAATCAATAATAACATAATCATTTATATGATTTCAATAAATGACATTTAATATAATCCTTGTTTTTCCTTGTCATCAATCTAATCATCACAATAAATTTACTTGCGTCCAAGTAAAAAGTAAAAGTATAGCAAGACAAAAATTGGGGATGTAACATATCCTTCCCCTAAAGATTTATCTTCCTCGATGATATAAGGTATCAAAAAGTAACTAAAAAGCAAGTTCATTATTTTCAACTAGTAACATTATTAAATAAATGAGGAAACTTTTGATAGAATTCATGGTAATCCTCCCATGTAGCATTTTCCTCAACATATTGGTCCCATTGGACCTTGCATTGCAAGACCTCTCTGTTATGCAAGCAGAGCTTGCACATTTCTAATACCTTGAGTGGCTCAATCATGACCACCTCTAGGTCTTGCATTTGTAAAGAATTCCAAGTCAAAATATGATTATTACCTACAATATATTTCTTCAAATAAGACACATGAAAAACATTGTGCATTCTAGATAAGACTGGTGGTAGACCAATTCTTTAGGCAACTGGATTGAATACTTAAAGCACTTCAAAGGGTCCCACATATCGAGGGGCCAACTTAGAAGATTTCCCAAACTTAATAGAACTCTTCTGAGGTTTGACTCTCAAAAGAACTTTTTCTCCAATAGAAAATTGCCTTGGAACATGTTTTGCATTTGCGTAGCTCTTTTACCTATCATTGGATTTTGCCAATCTTTTTCTGATCAGCTTAACTTTCTCTTCTATTTCAGCTAGCATTTCTGGCCCGATGCTAGTCCTATCCTTTAGCTTATCCCATCTTATAGGAGTTTGACATATTCTTCCATACAATGCTTCAAATGGCACCATCTTAATAGCGGAATGATAGGAATTGTTGTAAGCAAATTCCACAAGTGGTAAGTATTCTTCCCACATATATTGCTGATCCATGAAATACATTCACAACAAATCTTTGAAGACTTAGTTAACCCTCTCAATTTGTCCATCAGTTTTAGGATGGTAAGTTGTACTCACATTGAGTTTAGTCCCTAGCGCAGAAAACAAAGTTTGCCAAAACCTTGATATTACACACGCATCTCTATCTGAGATAATCTTTTCAAGGAAGCCATGCAATCTAAACACATCTTGCACAAATTTATGAGCTAACATAGGTGCTCCATTAGTCAAATTCCCTGGTATGAAATGTGCTACCTTTGTGAGCTTATCAATCACCACTAAAATGGCATCATGTCTATTTCTCGACATAAGAAGACCTTGAACAAAATCCATACTAATAACTTGCCATTTCCACTCTGGTACATCATATGGATATAAAAATCCTGCAGGGTGATGATGCTCTACTTTTACCCTTTGACATTCTAAGAACCTGCTACAAATCCTGCAGCATCATTCTTCATTCCTTTCCAGAAATAAAGAGGTTTAACATTTGCTAGAAGTTTGGTCACTCCTAGATGTCCTAAATATGGTGTAGTATGAATTTCTTTCCAAACTAAATCCCTCAATCTAGCTGAATTAGGTACATAAATTCTATCTTTATACCTCAATAGTCCATCTGACTCAAATAGAAAACCATCATACCTTGGATCTTTAGGATTATCTTTCAGAGCTTAAACTCATCACCAGACAAATTTTGTAATACCAAATCCTTGAAGTTTCTGCGAATAGAAATAATAGAAGCTATATGTCTTCTACGACTCAAAGAATTAGCTACTCTATTCTCTTTTCCCTTGATGTAATTTATCTCAAAGTCATAGTCAGATATCAATTCTAACCATCTCCTTTATCGAGCATTCAAATGTGGTTGAGAGAAAATATACTTAAGACTTTGATGATCTGATTGAAGTACAAAAGTCTTTCCCAATAGAAAATGTCTCCATATCTATAAGGCATGAGTTACTGCTGCCAATTCCAGATCATGTGGCACATAATTTTTCTCATAAGATTTCATTTTGCTAGACTCATATGCAATAACTCTTCTATCTTGCATGAGCACTCTTACAAATCCTTCTCCCGAGGCATCTGTAATTACCTCAAATTGTCCTTCGGGGTCAAGAACTTTCAAGACTAGAGTTGTAGTTAACTTTTCCTTTAAGAGATCAAATGCTTGCTGACATTTGTCTGTCCATTCAAATATTTTTCCTTTCCTCTATAGGGAAGTGATTGGACTAGCAATACTAGAGAAATTTAGAACAAACTTTCTATAATAGCTTGCCAGGCCCATGAAACTATGCACCTCATGTACGTTTGTTGGTACAGGCCAATCCAGAATAGTTGTGATTTTTACAGGATCAACAGATATTCCACTAGCTGATATGATATGACCTAGGTATTGAACTTCCTTCTGAAAGAATGTGCACTTAGATAGTTTCCCATATAACTGATGTTCTCTTAACATTTGCAGAACTATTTGTAGGTGCCATTGATGTGCTTCCTCATTCTTAGAATAAATGAGAATATCATCCAGAAAGATTAGAACAAATTATCCAAAGAATCTCTGAATATACTATTCATGAGATTCATAAATGCAACAAGAGTATTTGTCAAACCAAATGGCAACACTGTGAACTCATAGTGTCCATATCTGGTTCTAAAAGCTGTCTTATGGATATCTTCATCCCTCAGTCTTAACTGATGATATCCTGATCGTAAATCAATCTTTGAAAACACAGCAGCTTCACACATCTGATAAAAAATATCATCAATGCACGATAAAGGATATTTGTTCTTTATTGTTACTTTATTAAAAATATGAAAATCTATACACAAACAAAGGTTTCGATTGTTCTTCTTAATAAAAATAATTGGAGCACCCCAAGGTGAAACACTGGGTCTAATTTAACCTTTTTCCAACAATTCTTATAATTGTGCTTTCAATTCCATTAACTTGTCGTCATATGATAGGGTGCTTTTGATATAGGCTTAGATCCTAGTTTAATATCAATAGAAAAATCAAACACCATCTTTAGAGGTAATCCCAGAAGTTCTTCTGGAAACACATCCTAAAATTCCTAAGGCAAAGGATACTTTTCCCCAAAAGATAAACTAGGGTTTTCTACCCCTTTTTCTACTTGTTCTATTTTAACTACAAACAACTCACAACCTTTCCTTCTAGCCCTTTTTAATTTCTTGGTAGAGATAGTTCTAATTTTAACTTCTCTTTAAATCCCTTGGAATTGGATCAGATTCCCCATATCATCTAAGCATTCAACTATTTTTGAAAACAAGTCAACCTTAGCTCTATGTTCCATAACCAATTCATTCCTAGGATCACATCATAGGAACCTAACAGGGCTACATATAAATTTACTTCAGTTGAGAAACTAGGAAGGTCAACCTTGGCTTCAAACAAACATTGCTCTTCCTGAGCCTTAGATTGGTTAGCATATTCTACTGACCAAGGTTTAGACATGTAAGATGCTTCTCTAGAAAAATTACATAAAATTCTAGGAGAAACAAAGTTATCTGTGGCTCATGTATCAATCAAAATAGATATGGGGACTCCAAACAAAGTACATGCCATCTTAATGGGTGTGATTTGATATTTGGCTTGACGACTGTCGAGAGATGTAGGAATCCTTTGTTGGAATGCTTCTTGTTGAGTAGGTAGTGTAGCACCTCTTTGTTGACCATTTTGATTCTTGTTAGGGCAATGATTAGCATAGTGGTTGCCCCCACAAGTAAAGCATTCTCCAATGGATCCTTTCTTATTTGAAGTCTTCCCATTGGGTAAAAGCACAAATCTATGTTAGACTTTCAGCTGACTTATCAGCACAAGTGAATTTAAGTATTTCTAACTAAAAATTAATTTTGGTCAAACATATGATATTGTAAGATTCATTCTAGCTAAGTTAGATATGTGCACAACTTTTCCAACTAAAATTGTTGGCTAAATGCATATGTAGCACCATGATGAGGCCAATTTACCAAAAAAATAAAATTATTTGAAAAACTTGATATTTCAACAACTTCTACTCGTGTAAATAACATTTTTTTAAAAATATAAAAATACCCTTTTGTAGATCTATAAGTTTAGTTTTCAAAAAAAAAAAAATTTAATAGTTTAATTATTATTTATATTTTACTTTTTATTTTTACTAAAAGTAGGTTATCAGCACAAAACATTAAGTCAATTACCATGTCAAGGAAAAATAGTAAAACTTATTTTAAAAAATTGAAAAAATATGATGTCCTAGATAAAAGAATCTATATCAAGATGGTATAGTTTTTTTTTCTATTTTAGATAAATAGTTAATATGAAAGTTGACGTCGACTAGAAACAATTATGTTTTAATACATGCACATTTTAATATTTGTTTAAAAATATATGTTTATCAAAATTGAAAAAAAATATATCCATGCCCTAAAGTTTCAAGTTATAAATATAGACAAAAAAATTGGAGAAAAACAAATAAAATTTACTATATAAAGATTGACGTCTCATGTAACTTCATTTTTCAACATTTTATCAGCAACTAAATTATAGTGTCAATTTATTAAAAACTATATTCAAATAATTTTTAAATTTTTTCAAAAAAATAGAAATATAAAATATACTAAAAAATAAATATTTTATTAATTTACATTATTTCAAAATTTAAAATATATATGTCACTTTTTAGTGATTCAAATTTAAAAGTTGGATCCGCGTTGGCCGTTTCCTTTATAAAAGTGTGACACAACATTGTACATTTACCCCATTATTATCCTCATTTCTTTAGAAAGTTGCCATTCTTTTTCTCATTCCCAGATCCACCTTTGTTCTTCTAAGGTCCTTTATCTTTTCTCTTGTTATCATAACTCTTTTCATATATTTTCTTATAGGTTTGATTGTTAGGAGTTCCATTAAACCTCTTACGGCTTCTATCATGATAAGCTGAGATGAATTTCAACTTTTGCTCTTGCTTGATCACCTTCTTGTACACTTGATCCATTGTTATGGGACCATGTACATCCACTTCACCACCAATTTGAGAATTTAAGCCCATGATGAATTTTATGATCCTAAATCTCTCATCCTTTTAATACTATGGAACATACTTTAGGAGTCGAGTAATTTTTCCCCATATTCTACCACTATCATATCTCCTTATCGAAGATTCTAAAAATCAGTCAGTTTCTAATCAAAATAGAGTTGTGGCAACCACCTCTTGCGAAATAGTTCCATGAACTCATCCCAAGCTACCCTTAGAGAGCTTAAATTCAATTCCATCTTTTATTCATCCACCAAGTGGATGTTTCTCCTGCCAGTTTGAATACTCCCCATACTGCCTTGGTCACCTCCGAGTAATTTCTTATCTCGAAGTACTTTTCCATCTTTGTTAACCAAGCTTTTACAGCATCTTTGGTTTTTGTCCCATCAAATTTTGGTGGAACAACCTTCTTCATATCCTTTAAAAGCTCCAAGGTCAATCTATCCTTTGCCTTTTTATGTGGTTCGGTACTCTTACTTTGATCTTCATTATTTTCTTCGCTTTCACCATGAGAGTTTTTACCTCCTCCCTCAGTGTTCCCTTTGTCATCCACTTTCTTCTCCAAATCACCCAATCTTTTCTTGGTTTCCTCAAGCATGGTTATGATTTGGTCCAGCTTATTATATGGTAGGTGGTTTTCTTCTTCACTTTCTCCTTGGTTAGTCCTTGTCTGCACCATGTTTATTGATTTCTCACACCTAAGAATATTGAGTTATCCATTAGTTCTAGATTATAATGTAACCCATTAAATCTAAACATAATACTCAATTTAAACATTAGTTTGGCACAAAAACAACTCTTTTTATTTATTTCATTTCAAAAGTAGATTTTTCTTCTTTAATACAAGAAATGACCTCAAAAGTCGTGCTCAAGAGGAGTAAATCCTTCAGACTCATTTTCAGATACATAATCTCAAGGTATATAACCCTCTGACTCACTATTGGACCTAACTTCTATGATCTCAATAGTTGAGGGTATGCGAGGATCTCACCTAACCATAGTTGTTTCCTCATATAACATATACTCTATGATTTTGGCGGTGATCTTAACTCTTTCTTTTGTCTTCCCTTCTTACTCGCTTGATTTGAGTTTAGGCAATTGCCAGATTTTCAGTATAACTCAACCAAATGTCACTCTCATCATTGGTTCCCTCAAAGGTTTTGATAATGGCCTCATGTTCACTTTTAGATTTAAGGAAACGTTGGTTCGAATTAATAGACTTTCTTGTTGTCTTATTAAAACATACCATCCTGGCACAAAAATTTTCAAACATTAGCTAACTGCATAATGTTGACTACAGGCAAGCATAGTGGACTCATAAGACCTAGTGCTAAACCTGGTAGCTCTGATGCCATATTTAACATCCACATTCTAAAAACATAGTAAAAGCCCAAAATTTACCATATAGTAACTCAACAAGGTAAAAATGAGATAGAGAAATTTTTTCCTTTTATTCAACATATAATCAAGTAACTACATTTACAAGATTTCTTTTACAAAATACAATATACCCCTATTATCTTTTCATTTACAATGTTTACAAATGTAAAACCATTACATATACAAATTTGGAATCAATATTGCATCTGAATATCTGACATCTTTATCACAAGTCCTAGCATGTTTCCTGCTTGGAGAGAGAGAGTATCTTTCCAGTGATTTACCTCCAACCACAGATCGGTGGTCTCCCACACATCTTCCACATAGGAAGTGGCCCTACCCTTCTTGAGGGATATAGACCAAAGGTTACCAGTGGTAATTTGCCTTTCCTGAGTACTTAGTGTTGTATTCTACTCAACTCTATCAATCATACAACCCTAGATACCCTCTAGCTAAGTATGATTTCTAATAGGATGAGCAATCCAAATACAGTGAACCAACAATGCATGCTAAAAATAAATGCATTACTTTGGCCAAACTTTTTAATTTCAATAATGTTCATAAAGAACATAGTCGTTGTATTCACCCACCCCTACTCTACTTGCATACTATCTTATTCACGCAATTTATAACTCTTATCAACCCTATTCATGCAATAGTTTAAAATAAGAGTCACAATAATAATACCTTATGACTTGAGTAAGTCTATACAACATAACCATTCAATTTATTGGTTGTCTATTCTAGGGTTACCCTAATATTACTTGTTAATATGATATAACCATATAACTATATCTTATATCTAAGAGTTTTGGAATCTGTAATAATCCTTGATTAACTTAAGAAAAGTTATTAATACTATAATTCTCAAAATAATAATGTCTCCTATACAAGGAATCAAAAAATAAGTTTGATAATGTATATAAATAAACATAACCTAGTATAAATATCCCTACTAGGTCTTTCTCTACTATACTTAGCCTACTCCATTGTATTGGATCTCTTCATGTATAATAAAGACAATTAGTCTTAAATAGAATTCTCATAAAAAACTTATTCCATTTTCCCTAATATCTCTAAGTTACTACCATTCGATATGATACAAAAGTTTACTAACAAATTGTATGAGTCTGAAACTCTTAGTTAAATAACATTATCTATTATGCCTATATATATAACCTATACAAGACAAAATGTTAAATCATTCTAACCTCATTACTATATGGTTCAGAATGAAAACATGATTAATCCATTTGAGAGCCTAACATATGGTTAATTCTCAATCTCTTAATTGACTGACTTCAAACCTAAATCAATAAGAAGACTATTTATTCAAGCTCATGAGAACTCATGATAGTCCCTTACTAAGATATTCATTTATCTTTCATTCAATGGTTTGGTATAATCAATGATTTATATTCACTAAGAAGGTAATTGACCCCACCTACCTATATCAGTTTACTCACTGGGATGACAAATTTTCAACCATGTAAATGACATTCGATGTCTCCATCGACTACAGGAAAATAATTCAAAATAGTTCACTTAAAATGTTAACTGAACTGTCTTAAGTTGATACTAAATAGTATTTGACTATCACAACACAAATCAGAAGGTTAATCCTAACCGGCGGACTCATATAGTCGCCTACATTATTACGTTATATGGTCTAAAATAAGCTATTCAATTTCCTCATGGATTTATGATACATGCACTGAGGAATACTTGGTACTGTGCAAACTTGAACTAGCTAAAATGGGCGAATGATTCACAGGATCGATGCCACTGGACTATGAATGCATCTAAAGTCACAACTACTGTATCATATCCTGTATCACCTTCTATTCTCCCTTTATGTGTTCTACAAGTTCTAAACTTACTTAAAATAAAACAACCATGACTCATTCGAGTCGTGGGTCATAATGACAGAGGCATGACTCCTACAGAGTCACCTCATATCCCCACTTCCTCTACATTGAGTTACCAACTTCTTAACAGTCTATATGGTTAAATCAAAACTGAAGTCCATTATTTATGTGTAAATCCCACATGTTGATGGAAAATTATTGCTCCATGACTTGACGGTTGAGACGGTTTAAAAAACATAGTCCACCTTCTAAGATGTGACTGACAACTCACTTAAACACAACTGATCATTAAATGATTCACAATGAGTGGTTCAATCTATCATCAACACTATTGAAGACTTTTCTACAACTAAGCCTTCAGGTTACTCAACATTAAACCATCGACTCAATGGGAGGTATTTTCCTCATTCGATGCTAAGGCATCAATATATAATAAATATTGATTACATCAATTATAATTATCATAATATCACCTATTGCATTAGATAGATATAGTTTATTCAATAATAAGATATTATTGAACCATGGTTTACGGATATTGTGATTGGGTTGAGCTTGTCTCCTCATCATAATTCGTCGACAATAATCACATAATAATAACTTCGATGAAAACATCTTAACATTTAAGAATCATTTATAACACATTAAGTATCCTAAAAATTGTAGTAAGATAATCATTTTATGGCAAAAGCATCATAATATTTACGTTAACCGTAAATAACATTATAAATCAAACTCAAATGATGTCGTTAATGTTATTAATGACTAATACGACTTAATATGACTTAGAAAGATTAGAAAATGATATCGACTACCTGTCAATTAGGTACAGAAGTAAACTAACAAAACAAAGCTTACCTCTTATGACACCACTGTTCACATTTTCGTTAAACACTTATAACTTAGTTTGGAAAATAAATCACTCATAACCCAAGGTTTATATCTCTCTCCTAGAAAGATAGTCTCTCTCTCTCTTTTCCCCAAGATTGATCTGATAACCTAAAATCCTATTTAACTTGCCATCAAACAATATGTGATAAGTGCATCATTATTCAATTAATTCAACTAATAAATCAAATCTCATAATACAAATATTAAATCAATAATAACATAATCATTTCTATGATTTCAATAAATGAAATTTAATATAATCCATGTTTTTCCTTGTCATGAATCTAAACATCACAATAAATTTACTTGCATCCAAGTAAAAAGTAAAAGTATAGCAAGACAAAAATAGGGGATGTAACATCATCCTTATCAACATCAAACACTTTCAACATCTAGGTTAATTAAAGGTTTGATCGTTGACATTGCTTACAACACATACAATTTGGGAAAAAAAACCACATAATAATTTGAATGTAAATAGATACCGCATCACTCTCTATGTGTAAATGAAACTTAGACCTACAAAGATATAACGCAAAGTTATAATATTTATTCATGCATATAGATAGGGCCTAAACAATACCTTAACTACCAAGATGGATTGGTATAATAATTGAAACTAAACATAGAGATTGTAAGTAAGCTACACGTCAACTCTACTAATTCTACATCTAAAATGTAGGAGCATAGACAAGGGAAGTGAAATATTTGATATAATGCCTCAAAGAAATTTGTTCTGATGGAATGCCTCGATTACAGAGTATTCAAAAAATGGATTTGTTGAAAAGGCTTTAGAAACTTTCAACTGAATACAATTGGTAGGCAAAAAGCCAAACTCTACAACTGTTGTCCACATCCTCCCTGGCTATGCATAAATGGGAGCTTTGGAATTTTGTCAGATGTTGTAGTTTTAACATATGCAAACTCTGAGAAAATGAAGCATATACATTTATATTCAACAAGAAACTGAGAAAATGAAGAGAAAAATCATACCTGGATCGCTAGAGGGAGGCTAGAGGGTGATGGTGGAGGGTTTGGCTAGTTGTTGGGGATCAAGTCACATTCCTAGGGTCCTCTTGGGGTTCGATAGTGAAACTATCAAAAATGACAATTAAAAACACTTTTAAAAAAAACTTTAACACGTGGGTTCGATCATACCCATTATTTTTTATTATAAAAAATCAATTAGTTGTGGGTTTTAGGGAACCCTCCAATGACATCAGGTTCGCTCAAATGGGAGTGTTCGATCAAACCCATTTTTGGGTTCTAGTGAACACCCCTCATTTGAGCAAACCCGTCCAAATTTTTTTGAAACACAAGCAATTTTCCTTGCTCAATGTAATTGTAACCCACTATTGTGGGATCACCCCCCATGTATCATGTACAGACTGAACATGTGGATGTTCAATACCATTTTGTTTGTGAAATGATTGCTAATGGTCAGCTTGAGCTGAAGAAGGTGGACCCTCAGAAGAATGTTGTAGATTCACTTACTAAACCTGTGAGCACAAAAAAGTTTATGTGGTGCAGAAAGGCCATGGGCCTTGTTCCTAGTGCTTAGTTCTTTTATGTTTTCCTATGGATGTATTTATAATGTATGATGTCATGTGGGAAAATGTTAGGATTAAGGTGCCATCAACTTTGTAATTCCTATGTAATTAATTACTCCTAATATTGTTTGTAAATCATTCATAAAGGATGATGTATTCACCATGTAGCATGTTTGATCCCGGTACCTGACAGATGTAGGTTATCTAGAGGGTTACAAGGGGTTGCAATGCCCCCAAAAGTCATATTTTATATCTAAATTACCATTGTAAATCTACATCATTCATCAGTAGATCACAGATCTAATGGTGGAGATTTTGTTAGCATGTCTACCCTAGAAGGCAACCCATTTTATAAGGATATTGTATTACAGTTGTGTAGGAGAGTATTACTGATGCTGTTGGATTGAAGACTAGAGAGGAGATTGATAGTGTTGTACTGTAAACTCTATTTAAAGTTAATATAGAGTGGTGCATCTCTTCTTGTGTGGTTTTTTTCGAAAGGGTTTCTCCATGTAAACACTATGTTATGTGTTTGATTTTTTGTTCTACAATTTCTTTGTGTCGATTTCATACTATCGCCATTTTGGTTTTGTACTAGATTAATAGTTACAGTTGTAATCAAATTTCCATTCTATAGTTATTCACCATCATTTCTCATAGAATAGCAACTAGGGATATGCCTCTATAGTTTGCATGTAATAACTATGTGGTGTCTTCTCTCATTCTAATTGGATCAACATGAGTATTAGTTGGTCAATCCTACAAAAATCCTGGAAAATGTGTTGGCAATTGGGAAGAATTCACTGCAATTTTTCAAAAGATGTCTTTGGAGCCTTACAAATATCTTCGGAGCCATTCAAATGTCTTTCAATTTATTTAAGTTTTTTTGCTAACAACTTTTGAGCCTTATTTTTAATAAAAGGTGTACTTCTGCATAACAACTATTAGCTCAAACCTATGACATAAAACATATTTATCCCAAAATTTTCTTTAAGTATTATACTCATAACTTTAACATAACTATACAAGATTTTTCAACAATCAATGCACAAATTAGTAGATGAAGTAGGATTAAAGAAAAAATGAAGAGATACATTTATAAAATTAGGTTGGTTATATCCTTAGCCCATAGACTATCACATTTAACTTAATAGTTACATTACCTACTTCTATGTTTATTTTTCCTATCCCAACTTCTAAATTGAAGCCAATCATTTATTTAGTTAATTTTTTATTGAACTAATCTAAATATTTATACACAATATTATTCATCTCCTTTCATACATGAATTAAAAAATTAAATTGATGCTCTGCTAGGTTTTTTGCTCTACTTGTGTTTTTTGGAGCTGGCCACCATTATCTCCATAGGTGCCATATCGTGCTCTAGGTGTAGGAACTATAGCCTTTTATTTCTATACGCCTGCATTTATTGCAGCTTTTTGGCCGTTTAAATGCCTCTTACCGCTTCTAACCCAGCATTTGTTTCTGGTGTTGGTGGTTTCTTGGCTTTGAAAAATTGCTCCTCCACCGACCAAGCATGCCTAGAAATTTGTTTCGAAGGTATTCCACGAGACAAGCCCTCAGACTCTCCTGCTAATGTTATCTCACCATCACAGGAATTTGATACTACTTGTTTATGTTTAGAGCAGCATACTATCATTGGTTACTTTGTAGGGATAACTCCCCCTAAATCTATGCTCAAAGAATGGGTCCAAAAGGCTTCGGTCCCTCATGGGGTCTGCCTTGATATGGTCCAAAATCTGACCAAAGGCTTTTTCATTTTTCTCTTTGTGAAACTTAGCCATGTTCAAGCTATTTTGAACCATGCCCCTTGGTATGTTCGGTCTTCCCTGTTGGTCTTCGAATAGTGGACCCAAGATTTTGTGGCTTCTAATGATACCAAACACAAGGTTCCTATGTGGATTGAATTCCCTGGTTTGCCTTTGTCCTGCTTGCATTTCCTGCATGACATTGCCTCTTTTTTAGGAAGAGTTATTTGTGTTGAACCTGATAGGTTCTTTCAAGTGCGCCCTCAAAAGCATGTCTGTGTTGAGGTTGATCTTTTGAAAGACCTCAAGGAATTTATTGACATTCAAATTGGCCCCCTTCAGAACACTCAGAAAGTCACATACTTCAATTTTCCCAATAATTTCTATCATTTGCATTCAGTAGAGCATAAAATTAGGGACTGTCCTCTTGCTATGCCTAGAACCCAGGTTTCACACAGGGAGACTATACAGGCACGTCCAGTAGAAAATTTGACCAAGGAGGTGGTTTCTAAACCAATGGACACTTGGGCTACTGTTACCAATTGCAAACATAGAGTGAAACCCTCTATGGATGCTCTCAAAGCCACTGAATTAGTTAAAGATGTTTGAAATCTTTCTGCGAATGGTGGGAAGGACAAAAATAAGAGTCCTATTATGTTGCCTTCATAGAAATAATCACCACCAAGGGAAAGAGCCTATGTCAATCCTTCCTTGTCGCCTCGAAGGCACTCTCATAACTGAGATATTCTTGGGGAGGGAGAAGTTGTTCAGGAGATTAAAAAATAGCAAATCTCTCCTCTCCAATTTGGGTCAAACCCCACTGACTTTCTTCAAAATAGTTTTTCTTCCTTTGAAAGCCTAGATTCTGGGGAGATGGTGGAGGATTTTAAATTAATTTTCTCTCTTGGAATATTCAAGGTCTCACTGACCTCACTAGGAAGTACTCTGTTTGTGATGCTCTCCATCACTATGCTTCTCTTGATGTTCTGTGCCTGCAAGAAGTTAAAGTTATAGGCTTTCTTTTGTCTTCAGCTTGCCATTGTATTTGGTCAGCTAGTAAACTATTTTC
This sequence comes from Cunninghamia lanceolata, assembly GCA_027924645.1. Taxonomy (NCBI): domain Eukaryota; kingdom Viridiplantae; phylum Streptophyta; class Pinopsida; order Cupressales; family Cupressaceae; genus Cunninghamia; species Cunninghamia lanceolata. The sequence continues at coordinate 18,575,725 of BSBN01000391.1, forward strand.
CACTGCCCATGAAGCTGGCAAAGGTGGTGTTTCTACTCTTTTGTCCCCTTGGTAGCATGATTCCACCAACCGGCTTGTCTAGATGCTTATTAATATTAATAATCACTCTTTTGGGATTATTAATATATATGCTTCAAATGATGCGTCAGAAAGATCAGCTTTTTGGTGGTGGATTGCGGATTCAATACTAGTGGTCGTGTGTCTTATTTGTGGGGATTTTAATATGGTTGAAATGGCTACTAAAAAAGATGGTGTTTTGCCTTTTTGGTGGCCAGCTAGCGAAAGAGAGACGTGGTTCCATATGGGCAATAAATTAGGATTTTTTGATCCCAATGTTGGTCGCCATCACTCCAATCCTTTATGGCATACTTGGTGTAATTTTTGAACTAGAGCTGACAGGGTCTTTAAACGCCTTGATTGTGCTATGATTTTTGCATAATATTTTTTTAATTTTACCACGTCATCCACCCTTCCTATTCAGCCGTTAGTGGATGTGACGTTGTCAGACCACTTTCCAATTCAGTTTGGCATTGAGTGGCAACTCACTCAGCCAGCTGCCATGAAATCTTAGTTTTTTCTGAACACTTCCTTGCTTGCTCATTAACCCACCTTGGCTCACATTTCAACTATATGGAACTTATAATGTCATCTGTTGCATTCTACTAGCTAGATTAAGTGCTGGAATGATGCTATTACCCACATAGCAAGGTTTCTTTACATCTATGGCCATCAGCTGGCCAATTTCAGGGGAAAGGCTTATGAAACTACTGTCACTGCTTTGAAATCTGCCTCAGAGACCTTGGCTACTAATCCTTTTTCTCCTTCTAGGCAAATCCATGTTGCCAATTTATGGCATCAAAAATAGATGGCTAATTGTCATGCTGCTAGAGGAGCACAACTTAAAGCCAGGATGCACTAGCTAAAAATTGGGGACCGTGTTTCTAAAGAATTCTTTCTTCCTCTTCGAGCTAGACATTCCTCACATGGTATTAAGCAAATCCAATAGGACAATACTGTTCATACAGATCTACCAAACATTCTCTAAGCTTTTATAAGACATTATGAAAAAAATTTCACTGCTCAAGAATACACTCCTGAATGATAGACTGCTCTATAGGATTATCTTGTTGTTGTTTCAAAAAAGCTCTTCTCAGCCCAAATATGCTTTTGTCATCAATTATTGACCATTGAAGACCTAAAAGAAGCTATCTTCTCTATGGCTAATGGCAAACCTCCTACAATTGATGGCTTTCCTTGTGAGTTTTATAGAGCCCTTTGGGATTGTTTAGGAGAAGATTTACATAATGTTTACCTTGAAACTTTTCATTCAAATTCTTTAGGAGATATTATAAATCAAGGAAACATTAAGTTCATACCTAAAGTTGGCAATCTGGAGGATATTTGCAACTGGAGACCCATTACACTCCTTAATGTTTCATACAAAATCATTGCTAAAGCCCTTTCACTCAAACTTCACAACCTGCTTCCTTTGATTGTTTGCCCTAAACAAATAGGCTTCATTAACTCCAAATATATTTTACATAATATCATTGTGGTTTGGGAGGGAATGGAATGGGCAAGAAAATCAAATTAAAAAGCAATCTTTTTAAAAAATTATTTTGCTAAGGCATATGATCGCATTAAATGGTGCTTTATCCTTGCAATCCTTGCAGCACTAGGGTTTAGACTCTCTTTTATTCAATATGTCCAAATGCTCTTTTCAGATGCCTCCACATGTATGACTATCAATGGCCCCCAGTCCCATACTTTTGGCCTTTTCTGATTAATCCAGCAAGGAAGCCCTCTTGCTCTAAGTCTGTATGTTCTTGTGGCAGAAGGTTTTGCTTATCTTCTTGCTCATTCAGTTCCAATTGGCTTGTTCATGGTATTTCTTTACCTAATTCTTCCAGCCAACTAGTTAACGGTCATTTTGCTGATGACTCTTTTTTAACCCTACTGGAAGAAGAAAATTCAGTGAAAAATGCTCTTGGTTGTCTGGAGACCTTTTGTTTAGCCTCAAGTTATTCCATTCAGTGGCATAAAACATTATGCTATAGGCAGTCAATTCTTACCATTCCTTAATGGCTTTAGCAATATGGCTAGCGCTAGGTTGGCCATGGTGAAATTTTTAGATTCTTAGGTATTTTGTTTGCATTCTAGGGCACTTCTGCTACTTTATGGCAAGTTGTTCTTACCCATGTGGAATAAAAACTTGCAGTCTAGATTACTAAGCCACTTTCTTTGGTTGGTAAATTCCAGGTTTGTTCTAAGACCTTGGCTGCAATCCATGTTTATTATTCTTCTTGTTGGGCTCCTTCAAATAGTTCATATGCCAAACTAGAAAAACTCTTGAGGGATTTTCTATGGACCTCTTCTGATACTTTCCATGGCTTTCACCATGTTGCATGGGAGTTTTGCTGCCTTCCCAGAGATTCTGGAGGACTTGGTATTCTTTCTACTCAATGCCATGGAACTACCTTAGCTATCAAGTGGATCATTCATGCTCTCACTGGTTGTAAGGCATGGACGGTTTTACTCCAGCATAACATTGAAATGGGACATCCTTTGCACAAACTAGTTTGGAAAGGAATTGTTTTTTCTACTCTCCTTGTCATGAGAGAACCAATTCAAATCTTAGGCACATTTGTGGTTAAAAGTATTTGGAAAGCCTGGGAAAATGTTAAACCATGGTTATGCTAGTCTTTCCATCAATCACCTTAATATTTTGTGGTCACCTCTCCTAGCTTCTATAGCCCAACCTTTGGCTAAATTGCCTAGTTTAAAGGCTCTGAAATTTCATAAAAAAGGTGTTCAGACCTTACAAGATATGTTCCACTGGCCCACTATGAACCTTTTGGCTTGGGAACCATTCTGTGTAAAATTTGGTCTTTCAAAATTTGATAAGACTACTTATGATAGAGTCATCACAGCTATTCCACCATAAATGATTCACAAAGTTGGAATTCAATCCAACAAGCCATGGTGGAAGGACTGGAAGTGGTATCCTGAAACACCAATGCTTCATTTCAAGCCAAGGATGGCTTACAGGTGGCTTTTAGCATATTTGCCTATGGCTGACACTCTTAATAAGTGTTGGCTTATTCATAACTCTTTGAGTCTTTAGCATTCCAGATTTCAAACTATTTGGTCTGCCATTCTTGACCCAAAACTTGCTCATTTTGCCTGGTGCATTCTTTTTCAAGGCCTGCCTATTGGTACTAGGTTGTTTGATCTTAGGGTCCAAGATCCCCGTTGTCCTTTTTGTGGATAGTCTGAGATGATTCAACATCTCTTCTGGTATTGCACCAAAGCTCAGCAATTCTGGCTATGGATTCATGATTTCTTTCACCCTTTCAGACCAGATCCATTAACCTGGCAAATCATCCTTCTAGGTGATTCACCCAGGTTTCCTGAAAGATTTACTTAGATTTGGCATATTTTTAGGGTAGAGATTTTATTTACATTATGGAAAGATTGTAATTCTTATATATTTTCAAAAAGAAAAATTAGAACTTTTATTTCTCTTTACATTAAAACTACTATCTGTTCTAATGTTCTTCTACAGATTCAAGTGCAAGCTAACAAAGTTTCCTTGGAAGTGGCACATTTACAAGAGTTATTGGATCATTGGGGGAATGCTCCCTGTGTTATGGCTTGAGTTCCTCCCTCACCTTCCTTTGTCAGAGCCCATTCACCACATAGACGAAGAAGTGGTTTGGCTAGAGATTCTCGACCCCACTCCCAGCCTACTCAGTGTCATGGTGCTCACCGTCATAGACGCTCGGCCTCTCCACATCAGCGTGGTTGGACATCAGGCCATGCTACAAGTGTAGCAGGGGATAACGCGGGTTGGCCCACTAGAGATAATCTTGGTTGGCCTACAATGGATAATGCAGGTTGGTATGCTCTTGGGCCTTCTCAATCACCAAATATAGGGTGGGATAATACTAAAGTCTTCCACTGGTTGAATTTGGCTATCTCATGTTAGCACGAGGAGATAAATGTTCAGAATGAAGAATAGGAAAATGAAGATGGCTAGGCTATGCCTGATGTCAACCTAGACCCTACAGATATTTGGGGGAAACCAGATGACAGGGATCTGCCATCTGCAGGGGTGGCATTGGCAGCTTAATTCTATTTTTTACTATGTTTTTATATGGGTTCTATGTTAGGGAGAACCTAGGTTTACGGTCAAAAATAACAAACTATCAAACCCTAACTGCAATGAAGTACAATCTAGCCTAGAAATCAAGCAATCAAACAGAAAATAAACCATAAATCTAAGCTATCATTGGTTAACCTTCATTTTTCTCCTTTATCTTCCATGGTGTTCTCAGATTTGCAAATTTATGCATAATCTTGAGAAGCTCAAATGGAAATGGCAAGATGTTGGAGACGAGAGCATGAAAATAAAGCAAGAGAAAAAAAAATGAGAAAAGCCCCAAAATGAGCTGGAGAAAGGTGTTTTATAGAAGAGGAATTTCGAATGGAGGGCTAGGATTTAAAGTTGACTTGGAGACAAAATCAAGGGTGGAAGTTGATTAGGGTTTCCCTTGCCACTACAAGACAAAATTGAATTTTAAATTAAATAAATTTGTGCAATTTATTTAATTTATTTGAAAGGGACTCATATGAAATGGGATTTAGATAAGGGGATTGATTTATTTATTTGAATAAATCAAGTGAAGGGGACATTATGATAGTGAATGAATAATTAAATAATCAATCGAAATTAATTATTTAATTATGGAAGAAATATGGTCAAATGACTAGAATGGATGAAATTGAACCAGTTGCATAGTGGGATTTGAAGGGGAAATAAGTCCTATCACATTTGTGATATGAGGACATTTTTAAGTGTCTACATTTTGCCCCTCTTTAAGATGATGTTGCAACCAAGTAACATCATTTCAAAGAAGCCAAGGAAATAGATGGAGGAAAGAGATGATGAAAAAATGATAGGGTGATGATGCCTCCTCGAGAGGATAGGCGGGTTGGACAAACATGGGTAGGCTCTTGAAATGAAATGGATTGGTTGGAGAATGGATAGAAGAAATGAAAGGTATGGTAGGGTGCAATGAAGGTAGAGGAATGAAGATGCAATAGAGAGATGGTGGAGGAATGAAAGATTGGTTAGAAGAATGGGAATGATATCTTAGTTTGATAGATTTTTGAGATTCTCACTTGCAATTTTTTCTGCTTATCATCATAAAACTTATTATGTCAAAGGACGACAATCGCCATGGTGTGACAAAGGCCAAAGTGGAAAGTGTAGTCCCTTGTGAAATAGGCACATGACAAACAAGGATTACCTGACTCAAACTAGTAACTGTGATACCTTGTCAAAACATGTGATGAGATAACTATGAGGTGTGCAAGTCCTTATGCAAGGAAGCAGTTATTCTTTCCAATGCATAGGATGTCTTTGGTTCACACCCAATGGAATTCTGATCACATGCAATGTACCAAGTTGCCCTAGTCAGTTTGCCAAGACAAACCACAATCAACAATCAAAGAAAAGGGGTCTCACTCTATCCTCGCTTCTCTTCATCACTTAGGGACTGCCTCAAGAAGCATAAGAATGAGACTGCAAAATAATCTAGTAAAAGACAAGACAAACTAGACCAATAGCCAGTTGGAGCTTTTGCCAAGTGATACATGCTTGATTGATTGTGATACATTGAATGATGGAGAAGGAGACTAGTTTCAGGAAATGAAACATGTCGTATAAGACGCCTGGTCTAGTTTCGACAATGCAACATCATGTATAAGGCAAGTGATTGATTAATTGACACTAGTGTTGTCGGTCATACGAGCAACACCAAGGTTTGATTGATGATGTTTGATAAATGACTCATGTCATATAAGGAACAAAATCCTTGTCTCTACGATGCCCCATTCCATGTAGGAATGTGATGGTTGACAAGGATAGTTAATAAAGACATATGATTATCACAAGGCGATTGATTGATTTAATTGATCGTAATAGCTTGTCTGGTTGATTGTTTGGGATTGGTTTGAAGTGTGTGTTGTTTGAAAGATTGACTGTCTGATTATAGTGCCCATTTCATGAAAGGATGACTTATTATGATAGTTGACATGATGAACCCTAAGGGACTGAACTAATGCCTTGGGGGCACATCAATGATGGCCTTGCCTATGTGAAAGCTTAGAGGTGATGTAGTTCGACCATGCAGATTGTGGATGATTTGAAGAACTGATTTGACTGATATGATGTTGTGATTGATTAGGATGTTTGAATGGATTGATCAAGAGATCTGATGGAGTAATTTGATTGAAGAATTATATGATTTGAAAAATTGTTTGAAGAACTGACTTGGAAGAACTGATGTGAATGGAATGATTTTATTGCTTGAATTTTTGTAGGATATTTGATTTTTTTAGATTTTGGGAATGTTTGATTTTTTTGTATTTTAGGAAATATTTTGATTTTTTTGTATTTTTGGAAATATTTTGATTTTTTTGGATTTGGAGGATATTTGGATGTTTTTAGATTTTGGGAATATTTCAATTTTTTTGTGTTTTGGATTATTTTAAGGAATGGCATTGGATCACAATTTTTGTAGCTTTATGCTAGATACCAATGACAAGGAGAAACCAAGTCCAGGGGGATGAACGATGTGATTGGATGGATGTAGTGGATGCGTGTGCAAGAGAGAAAGGATGTGATCTCCAAGGATTATGTCGCATAGGAATAACATGCCCCATTCTAGGTGGAATATTTAGGATTTTCCATGACAATGCTTATGATGATGGGATGATAATAGGCTTGTGAAGGATTTGCTTGGTTTGGAGGAATACAGTATGTCAAGAGATACCCAAAACATTTGTCAACATTATGCCCCCAATATTTATCAAGATCAAAAGAGGAAGGGAGGATGAATGGATACAATCTGATAGGCATGAGGGTGTATGAATAAGGATGGAAAATGATAGGAAGATGAGACAATGTGCCTTAGAGTTAAGTGGCATAGAAGATCATTTTTTTTTATTTTTTGAATTAGATAAGGCGATATGGACAAGAGGGACTCAAGTGTGTAGTGCCATGAAAGGTGATAGTCCCATTGGAGGAAGATGTTGTTGCATGGATCGTGGCAACTGTGCTCATCGATCTTGGTAAGGAGATTGCATGGAAGTGAGATGGATTAGGTGGATAGCGGATTATGGATGGAAGATAGTGGATTATCTATGGGAGATAGTGGATTATAATGTGGATTATGTAGGACTTCTACAAAAGCATGGACCATATGAATAGGATGGGTGAATTATGTAGGACAATAGGTGAATGATGGGGTGATGGAGGTGTGGAAAGGAATCATCACCAACAGCCGCGCACACCATGATAAACATGGAAGATTTTGAGTGGATGGTGGTGTAGGAAGAAATGGCGATGTTTTATTAGTGGATGGATGATGTAGGCTTTTAGGGACCCACATGTACTTATGATTTTTATGATTTTTCTCTTTTATCTGTGATGAAGGGATTTTCTATTTTTGAATGGAATGGGTGGAAGAGGATGGTTGGGATTTTTGAGAGGTGGATGCCTCATTTGACTTGCTTTTTTGTTTAGGGACCCATACCATTTTAGTTTTTGACTTTGCTTTTGTAGGTATGGGTTTGGATGGATTTTTGAATGTACCTTTCTTTGAATTTATTGATTGATGTCCTAAGGTATTAGGACCCTTAGGATTTTTGACTTTATGGAAGGAGGCATCCAAATGTTTGTTTTTGAATCCCATGTGGCAGGTGGAATGAGTAGAAGTTTTACGTTTAGACAATATGTGCATTTGTTGCTCATGATTAGGAATGCAAGGGTATTTATGAATGAGTGGGATATTAGGTGTTGGAAGAAATGGTGGGAAAGTGGATGGAGGGAAGTTAGGAGTTGGCAGTAGTGGAGGTAAACTAGATGGTGGAAGGTGTATGGTCACATGCTTTTGATATTTGTAGGATGATGGAGGTGGAATAGAAATGTATGATTTGGGAATATGATGGGATGTCCGATGGGAAGTGGCGGACTCAGGAGGAATGGAGGAAGTACCAACATTGTTATATTGTTGACCTTGGGGTGTGTATCCAAGGCCATATGAGCGTGGAGGGACTTTGACATGGATGGGCTCCAAAATACCTTGTTCGTGAATGAGCGTGGAGGGACTTTGACATGGATGGGCTCCAAAATACCTTGTTCATGAATGAGCGTGGAGGGACTTTGACATGGATGGGCTCCAAAATACCTTGTTCGTGAATGAGTGTGGAGGGACTTTGACATGGATGGTCTCCAAAATACCTTGTTTGTGAAGGCCTAAGCCTTTACCATGGTAGTTCATGTTTTGAAGCATGCGATAGACAATGGGACTTCATGTAGTTTGGAAACTAGAATTGAGTTCATTATTGGATTGAGAAAGTGATGTGAATAATGGTTGTTGTGTTCCTAGGGAGGAACATTCATATATGAAATCGGATAGGCCAAGTGGATACGAAGGTGGATTTGCAATGGGGTCGATAGTGGATGTGGAAGGATCATGAGGATCTTTATTACGTTCATGTAGATCTAAGTTATTGATTGATCTTCTATGTGTATTTGGGAGGCACATGTCTCATCATGGGGAGTGGATGTTTGTGGATCATGGATGTGTGAGGTGGCAAGCTCTTGACCATGGAATGCATAAAGTGGACCAAGAGGGTCATCATAGTTTTCTTGATCATACGTAGGATCGTGATCATAAATGGGAAATTGGTCATGGAAAGGATTAAGTGTGTTATGGATGGGTAGAATGGAAGGGGTTTGATCTTGACTAGAATTAGGGACTAACGCTTCTTCATGCTTAGGATTGTGGTCTTGACATAGATTGTGACTTGGAATGGAAGTGGATGTGGAGGACTCTTGGAGAGGTTTGATATGTTGTGGACCACATGATGGGGTCGAAGGAATGGACATGGTATTCAAAGGTTCTTTGGTAGATTCATGAAGGGTTGTTTTACATGGGGATGGTCTATTCCATGCTAGTAGCCATTGGATCACATCCTTTGCAAGGGCATGTGTGGAAGGACAATATAGTGGATGGACAATGAGGGTAGATGATGTGGACTTGTGATTAGCATTAGGAGTGTGGTGGTAGAATGTACTTATAGGATGGATGAGGTAGACTTATGTTCCCCTTGTCAAAGGTAGCGTTGGAATTTAAAGGCACTTTGTCTTTCTGCTAAGGTGGACTTGGATAGGCTTGGGGTGCTTGGACCTTATTCTCTAGGATTGTCATGAATGATGCATGTCTTCGTATCGATGTATGGCTTCTTGTGTGATTAGGACAATGTTGACAAGTGCTTGACTAGGATGAATGACGATGTGGAGTGATTGGGATGATTGAGATGTGATAGAGTATGAGATTGATTAGATGATTGGATGGATGATTAGGGTATGGTTAGAGTTGTGATTAGGATGACATGGAAATGATTAGGAGAATGATTAGGGGCGATGTTGATTGAATGATGTGTTGGAAGGAATGTTGATGTGTGTATGAGGGGTGACTAAAAGAATATACTCCCTTGTCTCTTCATTTCTACAACCGTGCCTTTACCAAATGAGAATTATGAAATGTGGAATGTTATGGGGATGACCATGTAAGGTGATGAGGCCTAGACTATGATAGAGGCTAATGATATTAGTCTTCGAAAAGTCTAGCTCTAAGAGGGTACTCTGGTCTACTAATGACCTTTCAAAGCAAATATTGGTTTTGTTAAGACCTTGAGGTGTGGAAGAAATGATTGATTAGAGTGAACCCATGAGTTTCAGAATTCACTTGTAAGGATGGACTTAAACTAGCCGTGAAGTATTAAGTCTAAATTGTGATTTATGTTAAAAGGATGTCAATGTCTATTGGTGTACAGATTTGTACTTGTGATACAGTCAAGCTTCGACAATTTTTCCCTGTGTTTCAACTTTAGGAAGACTAATGTTTAGGGTCCTCCATAGATGTCGAGGGCTGAATGGTAATTAAATGTTGTGATGAAATGTGATCATAAAGGAGTGGAATTAGATATGTAATGGGTGGCTTTGACACAGTTGCAATCAGATTCAATAGGGAGAGTAGATGCTCAAAGGTTCCCCTATAGTTATGGTGTATGATTGGGAATGATGAAAGATGAAATGGATTCGATAATGAATGAATGGATATGATATGATTGGGATGTGATCGACTAGATTAGGATGAAGATGATGATGTGTAATGATAAGATGTAGATGACATGGATGATTAGGATGAAGATGATTGGATTATGATGAGTTGGAAATGGTTAGGGTATGATCAGGAGGATGACTAGGATGATGTTGGTTGGATGAAAATGTTGATGTGTAATGGTTATGCATGATGAATTGGACATGATTATGATGATTAGGCTATAATTGGGATGAGGTGGAATGATTAGAAAGTGATAAGTAGGATATGATTGGGATGTGGTGGAATGATAAAGAATGATGACTAGGATATGATAAGGATGAAGTGGAATGATGAAGGTATGATGAATATAATGAATAGGATGAATAGGATAGGATTAGGATATCATTGAATGATGAGGAACGGGATGATTAGGATGTTGATGCAGGACAAGGATGATGATTAGGATGAATTAGGGTGAAATGGAAGTGACTTGGAATTAGGACGATAAAGTGCAATGATGATGTTAGGTGACTTGGTCAGATTATGATGACGATTAGGATGAGGGTAAAGATTATGTGGAACAAGGATGTTTGAATGACTTAGATTGGTTAGGATGAATGAGTAGGATAGGATGAGTTAGAATGATGAATAGGATATGATGTGGAATGGATGTAATGATTAGGAATGATTAAGGTATAATTATGATGAGGTGGCATGAAGAAGATGTGACAAGAATGTGATTAGGAATTTTTAGTGTAAGGGTAAAAATGGGATAATCAAATTAATAATAAAAACCCAAACATCAATGAAATATGAAGGTAAAAGGAGATTTAAAACAACAAACAGAGATACTTACAACCTTTACCTTTCAACTTCCATTGTTAACCTTTTCTTTCTTGATCTTTTGAAGATGAAAATGGCCATCAAGAAGCTTGCTTCCTCACTTCGATTCCTCAAGATGACAAGGAGAAGTGGCTCTGATACTTGGTGTGATTGAAGATGAGCTTCAATACACCATGTGAATGGATGATAGATGATGAAGTGATGGTAGGGGTGCCAATGACGTGCTATGGTTTCTGCAATATAAGTTTACTCAAATGATAGATTTTTGAAATAGAAGAAGAGGGTTGTATTTATAGAGTTGGGTGAGAGAAGATCAATGGTGGAGAAGAAGTAAGAAGATCAACAGAGGAGAATGTTTGAGAGAACGTGCACGAATAGAAGAAGGACATGTGTCATTTGAAAAGAAGCTTTGTTGAGTTAACTGCTTACTTGATGAGGATGAGTTTTTATCTTGTTTAAATCAGAATATATTTTTCTAATTTAAGAGAAAAGTTGCTTTAAAATTGTTTTAACCCAACTTTTGCTTTTGCATGACAAGAAGAATTTATTTTTAGAAGAAAATGATATAGATAAGAGTGGATGAAATACAAATTAAATAAATAAAATTTATTTAATTTATGTGCATCATGAATAAATAAATAAAATATTTAATTTTATTTATTTTTAGAAGAAGGATGCAATAATTAAATAATTTAAAATTATTTAATCATTTGATGGAAAATAGAAGAATAAGGAAATTGATTAAATAAATAGAATTTATTTAATTGATTATGGAGAGGGAAGAAGATTTGATTTGATTTTTTTCTTTAAAGGAAATAAATCCTAAAAAGATGAGAGGAATAATAGATGAAATATCTAATTAAATAAATTAATTAGATATGCATGAGTTGCAATTTTAGAAAGAAAGCAAGAAGATATTTTTAGAAGAAAGCAAATTAAATAAATAAATTTATTTAATTTATCTTGGGAAAGATAGAAGAATAAAATAAAATATTTAATTATATTTTATTTTAGAGACTAAGAGGATTTAAATAAATTTAAATGATTTATTTAAATTTGGAAGAATGCATGATTTAATTAAATAATTAGAAATGATTTAATTATTTGGAAGAAATAAATTAAATAAAGGTTTTTATTTAATTTTGACTTTAGAAGAAGTAATTAAATATTTTTGATATTTAATTAACTTAGATAAATATTTTTTTTAACAAAGGGGTAAAAACTTTATTAGAAATCAGAAAAGAGCATTACAATAATAACCAAGGGACCCAGCCCTAGAAAACAAGGCGAAAACCCCATAGCAAAAACAACATCAACTATCCTCATGTATCCTCCTATCCTCCTCCAAAAACTGGTCTAAATCCAGACGCAGCTCAGGGTTAACCTGATCCCAATCCTCAACTTTCCAACCCCTATCATGCTCAAAGGCCCATTTGGCCAAGCAGTCGGCAGCTCGATTCCACTCCCTCGAGATGTGAACAAAGGATGCCTCCTCCAACTGAGAACTAACCTGAAGAATTCGCTGAACAACCGAAGCCAACTGCCAATTAATATCAGATATCTTTCACTCATTCAAGAGATTAATCAAAATCTGTGAATCAGCTTCACATATAACTTTTCTCCAACCCAAAGCAAGGGCCCTCTCAATAGCATGTAGAATTGCCAGACCCTCCATGAAATTAATAGTCTTCACCCCCTCATGTATAGAGAACAGGAAAATCATTGACCCAGCTAAGTCCCTACCAACTCCACCAATTCCAGCAGGGCCAGGATTGCCCCTAGAAGAACCATCAGTATTGATCTTTAAAAAACCATTGGGAGGAGGTAACCACCTTCCAACCCGTTGAACCCTCTTTTTCCCTTGCCTACAGTTCCTAGAACTGACAAAAGAAGAATGAATTTCTTGAAGACCCAGTCTGGCCACCAACTCATCATCACCTCTCTCCAAGGGAAAAACCAAATCACATTTAGCTGAAATTGACTCCTGCACCATTCCTAGCATACGCAACCAGACTTACCGACCCACCAACTTCTGATCACGAACCAAACTTCCTGCAAAAAGGAATCCATAGAAGGAGGTCTTCCCATACTATCCCAGAATTCAACCAAAGAGCACGCATGAATACAAGGAAGCTTCCATACCTCCCACCACCAATGCCAAAGCTGCACAACAAAGGGGCACCGGAAGAACAAATGCGAAGAATCCTCTTTTGCTCCCCCACACAAAACACAAATTGAAGGTCCTTGAAATCCCCATTTACAAATGTTATCCTAGGTCAAACACCTATTCCAAGCCAAAGTCCAAACAAAGCAATTGCATTTAGGCCACGAGAGTTTATTCCACACCCTTTTCCACCAATGAACCTCTACCCCAGTTAGCTTCTGAGCCAATAACACCTGATAACTAGAAGCAACAGAGTAAACCCCCTTAGGATTATGGGTCCAAGCAAGAATATCCTCTTCCAGAAGAGAACTACAACTCCTACTATGAAGAATCTTGTGAAGCTCAGCACTATCTTCCGCAAGTCCCAAATCTGGCCACACTGCAGGATCCTTCCAATGAGCTACCTCCAACTGGCTAAAAGAAGCAACAGACTTGAAGTCACTCACCCTAGCCCAGCCAGCCTTGAGAAATCTTTGGTACAAAGGAAGAAGGTTGGGGAACTGAGAAGTAAGTGGAGGGAATCCATCCCAAGAATCTGACCAGAAGAGAGCTTCAGTTCCCCATCTACAAATCCAAAATAAACCTTCCTTGATAAGCTTTGCACCCTTCTGAAGAGTATTCCAAATCACTGAACCTTTCCCCTCAAGAGGGTAATGAGAGAGATCCTGCCGTGGAATCCCCAGGAAATACTTATGAGATAATATCCTAGCCCATGGCTGATCTGGTTCCACACACCATCTCCAAAAAAGCTTAGCAGCCACAGCCACTCTAGATAACGCAGACTGTCGAAGACCAAGACCACCAAATTGCTTTGGGCTACACACAACATCCCACCTGACCAGGCTCCACTTGGAGGATGACAAACTTACCGCCCATAAGAACTGCCTCGCAAGAGAATCCAACTCCCTCAGAAAACCCATTGGAGCCACCTGAAGCATACATCGGTAGGTAGGAAGAGCCTACACCACTGACTTGAGAAGCTGAACCCGCCCCGCAAAAGACAACCATCTGTGGGTCCAATGGTTAACTTTTGCACGGAGCTTATCAATAATATTTTGCCAAGAACCCTTGGAAAGATGGCGAACAGAAATTGGGAAACCTAGATACGTCAAAGGGAGAACTCCTATCTGAAACCTCAAGATATTAGCAATTCTTCTTTGAATGGGGGTCGGTGTATTGAAGAAGAATATGGATGACTTCTCCTCATTAATCAATTGTCCTGAAGCAACAAGATATATGTCCAACACCTGCCTCAAGTTAGAAGCTTCCCTAACAGTAGCCATCCCCATCAAGGCAGTATCATCAACAAATTGTAAATGAGATTGTGGAGGCAAGTCTCCACCCCATCGCCAACCCTGAATGGTGCCAAGCTCCACCCTTCTTTTCAACAAATGTCCAAGGCCTTCCACAAGAAGCAGAAAAAGATAAGGAGAAAGAGGATCCCCTTAGCGCAAGCCCCTTGAGGCACAAAAAAGTTTAGAATGATCTCCATTTATCAAAACTGAGAAGGAAACAGACGTGACACAGCTCATGACCCATTGGATCCACTCCTCACCAAAACCAAAAGAAACAAGGATCTTCTGCAAAAAAGACCATCTAACCCTGTCATAAGCCTTAGCCATATCCAACTTAATGAACATAGCCTTCTCGTGGGAGTTGTCCATGGAGTGGATGGTCTCCGTAGCAATGACAACCCCATCAAGAATCTGTCGACCCACCACAAATCCACTCTGTTCCTCTGAAATCAGCACTTTAAGCCACTTCTTCAATCTCTCAGCCAATAACTTAGAAATGATTTTGTAAGCCACATTGCAAAGAGAGATAGGCCAGAACTGAGATAACCAATCAGCCCCTTCACACTTGGGTATGAGAGCAAGGAAGGTGGAATTCAGAGCACGAAGCATTTGCTTATTCCTCTGGGACTCAAGGACAACCGCCAGAAGATCCAACTTTATGATATCCCAGAATTCCTGAAAAAATTCAATCAGGAAACCATTGGGACCAGGAGCATTACCCTTCTTCATCTGAAACACAATCCCCTCTAGCTCATCAAGAGAGATATCTTTCATCAGATACTCATTCACCTCCCTAGAGACCAACTGAGGAATACAAGAAAGAACATGTGCTTCCTCAATAGAGCCCCCTCGAGAATCCTCCCTAAATAAAGTAGCAAAGTACTGAGATGCCTCAGCAGAGATTTCCTGAAATGAGGCAAGACGTTCACCCCTATCATTCACCAAAAAAGGAATGGAATTACCATGCCTCCTGTCCTTCACAGAATTGAAGAAGAAGGCAGTGTTTTTATCACCTTCCTGTAACCATTCAACCTGGGGCTTTTGCTTCCAATAGATTTCTTCCCGCAATTCAAATTCCTCAACCACTTTCAAAGTCTTAGCCTCCTCCCTTAGAAGATCCTTAGAGGCCCCATTTTCACGAATCAACCGTGTAATAATATTCAACTCCTCCTGGGCAGCAACCTTAGCATGAAAGATATTACCAAAACATCGTTGATTCCACCTTTTAAGCTAATATTTGACAAACTGAAGAAGCTTGGAGAATGTGTACATTGCCATACCAAAAGTTGGTCTACCAATCCGCCACCACTTAGCCACAAGTTCATGAAGAGTAGGATCCCGTAACCACATAATCTGGAACTTGAATAAGGGAGAATGAGGCCCTCGAGCAGAGATAATGCTAAGCTTAATAGGCCAATGATTAGAGCCTCTCCAATCAAGAATTTCAGATCAAGTGGCCCATAAGTCTCCAACCCAATAACAGGAAACCAAGAATCGATCAAGCCTCTCAGCAACACAACTCTCACCAATTCTCCTATTATTCTAAGTGAAGTGACCATTACTTGGCAGGACATCAATAAGATTTAATTCAGAAATGCTATCTCTGAATAACAGAGCAGAAGGCTCCAACCTAGGAATACCACCTTTTTTCTCAGACAACTCCACAATAACATTAAAATCGCCAGCCATAACCCACGGATGGTAAGGAGCTAAGCTACGAACAAAATGAAGATGGGACCATAGAAGTTGTTTACCCGGAAACTCAACAGGAGCATACACATTAGAGAGGAGAATACACTCACCAGTCTCATACCAAGAGGTGACTAGGGATATAGAGGATCTAGAGGACATCCACCAGAGAGGGAAAATCTTCTGAGGGTTCCAAAAACAAGCCACCCCTCCAGAAGCACCAAGAGCCCCCATACACTAGCATTCACCATATTTCCACAACTTAGGAGCCATGGCCAACATATTATCTACAGATAATTTAGTCTCCTGAAGAAAAAGAATATCTAGAGAATGATTCCTAACCAAATCACGAACAGCTTTTTGTCGAGGGCCACTGTTCAAGCCCCTTACATTCCATGAGAGAACAATCATTTCTGGGGGCATGAAAAATGTGAATCCAGAGTCTTGACTAACCCTGACTCCACCAAAGTTTCCCCAGTTAATTTAATCTTCTCCATATCCTTCTTCCTTCCCACCTTGAAAGTCCTGTCACCAATCCCTTTCTTTAGTTCAATTTGCTGAATACCCAAAAGAGGGGAGGCCAAAGAGCTCTTCCCCACAGTCTTGCCTCCTTTCAGGGACAATGGGGAAACACCTCCACCACTCTTCGAAGCTCTAATAGAAGATTCTTGTTCAGTCTGGACACTTAATTGTTGATCCGTATCCATCTTCCCAACCCCAATCTCTTGCACAACCTACATGGTCTCCAATGGTGGCCCATCTTGTCCTGTACCCAAAGTTCCCTGATCCAAGTTCAGCAACCCTAGATTCACTTCCCCCTAGTTGAGATCATCCAGCACCTCAAACCTATTAAAAGTTTCAACAACCTGCCTCTCCCTCAAGGTCCGCTTCTGGCCCTGATTCCTATTGCGAGCCTTGATAGGAACATAGCCATCATCTCCATTACCATCACCTGGAATAGGCTCCTTACCATTATCAGCCCTAGGTGGATTATGAGAAGTCTAGGAAGGTTGGGGCACCACAGGCTTAGCCCTAGGGCACCTACGCTGCAAGTGACCATATTCATGACAAAGACGACACCGAAAAAGTAGGGTTTCATAATCTAGTTGTTGCACCCAAGTATATGATCTAGCACTCACTTCAATAGAATCTGGCAGTGGCTTGCTTAAATCAATTTCTACACAGATACGAGCAAAAGTCATTACCTTTTTATACTGCGTCTATTGTGAAGACCCAACAGGTTTACCGAGCATTGAAGCCACCAAATGCAACACGTCATCCCGCCAACACTCAGCTGGAAACCACTGTAACCAAACCCAAACTGGGATCTAACTTGGTAGTGCCTCAGTCGGGTTGAAGCCAGCATGCCATGACTTGATAAATAAACCCACCTGGTTATAAAAATAGGGGCCGCCCTCGAAGACCTTATTCCGATCTGCCATGCAATCAAAAGAGACCATAAAAAAGTTGTTTGCAAGGAGCCTAATCTCCATCTCCCCCTCTGGCATCCAAGTCCGCTGAGCCCAGGATTCCAAAAATTGCAGTGAGACTCTCAAACCCATGAACTTGCAATAAAAAGAGTGCTTTGAATAGTATTCAATATCATCTGCAAGCATTTCCATCGGG
The DNA here is from genome assembly GCA_027924645.1 of Cunninghamia lanceolata. Taxonomy (NCBI): domain Eukaryota; kingdom Viridiplantae; phylum Streptophyta; class Pinopsida; order Cupressales; family Cupressaceae; genus Cunninghamia; species Cunninghamia lanceolata. The sequence goes on from BSBN01000391.1 coordinate 18,593,520, forward strand.
ATAATCAACTTCGGTCGCTCTTTGCATCTTTCCAAACACCCATTAATCTTCGTTATTCAAGAACCACTAACTGTTCCTAGATCATTCATCTCCATCTCTGAAGAAAACAACGTATTATCAAAAACATTCACTCCATGCATCGAAGGCTTCGAACCAACTGCTGATCGGAAATCCAATTTGGGGCTAGCCCCATATGTTTCCCCACCCTGCATAGCAAAAAGAAAGAACCCCAGCAGGCATGCAAACCCCCAGGACACGTTTGCAAGAAATGGAAAAAGACAAAACCCCAAGGGAAGGATCAAAACCCTTCCACCCACAAGCCACCCAAACGGCAGCAAGAAGGCCTCCAGAAAAGAAAAAAACCCACCACCACCACCCCGAAAGCTTCAAAAAAACCCCCCACAACGTAGAAGCGAGCAACACACAGAGAACGAGTTAGGGCACGGTCGCCCTAGCTCGTCTTGCAGAGCACACGAATGCCATCCTGAATCCCCTATAGTTTACTTATTCCAATATTATCAATTAAATTGGATAAATATGAATTGAATAAATAAATTTAATTATTTATTTATTGATAGAGGAAATAGACTTAAATAAATATTTAAAATATTTATTTGGATAGATTCGTGTCATTTTTAGGTGTATACAATTAGGATTGATATTGTTTGGATATGATAGGATGATGTGTAAGGATAATGGGACCAGGGATGTGGTCGAATGATGAGGATATGATGATGGCATGGAATGAGTGTGTGGTCAAGAATGTTTGGGATGATGATTAGGCAAGCACACACATCAATCAAAGAAGACACTTGGCAATCAATTTTGTGCATATTTGACATTTTGTGACATGCTTTTGAAAACACTTTGAAAACATGCACAATCGTAGGCTAGGTAAGGACTATATTTGTTGAATCCCTTAGTTGCACTTATTCAAAGCAAATAGCTCTAGGATCTTGGTAGCACCTGCTCCCCTCCATGGCACTCACTTCTCTTGCATACCAAGTTCTAGGTTTCCCAAGGCTTGTCGCCCCACCAAACCTTAGGATTGTCCTTGCTATCTTGGCTAAGAACCACAAGAATTAGGGCGGCTTCAAAGGTTACCCTTTTGTGTCAACAAATAGAGGGTTTTTGGCCACTACACAAAAGGGTTCTAGTGAATATCCGGGGGACCAATACCCCATGAGCATCCATCAAGCCACTTAAGGCTCTAACTAACCCTACTAGGAGTTTAATATACACAAAGGTATGCCTCCTTTCGAGATACCACTATATGGTGAGCGCTCATATCGGTTAGACTTGGCTTTCACCTTATCCTCAACTTATATAGCGGGCTAGATAAAATTTCCACCTAGGGTCACAAGTGAGTTCTCCTTTCGGATGTGTCTCAAGAGCAGGCCCACTCTAAGGCAGACAAAAGCAACAAGAGTGAACACTTTTTGACCCCCAGGCTTGCACTAAGTCACAAGGGGAGAGCATACACATGTGAACTTTCTCACACTCACACATGTTCATTGTCCTTAGAAAATAGATGTGTGGTGTGATAATGTAAGTGTTGAGAGATGCTTTTGATTCCCAAGATCACATGATGTGAGAGGGAAGAGCATACGCACCTCAAAACACTAACACAATCACCAAACAAAGCAAACACTGGTTCATTTTAGGCCCCAAGATATGTGTGAAAATAACAAGTTATGTTCATTTTAGTGCACCAAAACCAAGTGTGCCTATGATAAGAAAACACATGCACATGAAAGAAATCGAATCCCTACATCAAATGTGTTAGTAGTTTCAGTTTATAGTCTTCAGCCCACGAATGCCACATACTGTAAATCAAACATTAATAGCACAAAAACCCCATGACATTGCAAAAAATATGAAGTAACAAGTCAAGTAGCCCCTGTGCAAGACATTAAGTCAAAAAGGCCAAAAAAGGGAATCTACAAAAATCTAAAAATTTTAATTAGATATAACAAAATAAATTATAGAATGAAATTGCTCATGAAATCTGATGTAGTTTGAAAATAAATTCGTCGAAAATGCAGTAAATTTGCACAAGTTATGAGCAGTCAAAGTTTGAAACTAAGTTTGACTTTGACCAAAAAATGAGAAAATAGAATCATCACCCATCAAAATCTATATCATTGCAAAATTCACTGTGTTAGCTTTTCGACACCACCAAATTTGTGTGATTTCATCACCATATGCAAAAGTTGTGGTCAAAAGAAAAAAATAGCCCAGTTAGGGCATGTGAAGGACAAGGGGTCAAGCCAGGTGGTTAACTCTGACCATTAGCGATTTAGTTTTCCCTAGTCACATAAAATTGTTAGAAGCAGACATTTTGTTTTAAGGTTGGCGGTTAGTATTTTAACCGTGCCCTTGGTCATTCATATGACCAAGGGCCAAAACAGGGCAAAAAGAAACAAGAGGGGCCAAGGAATGCAGCCCCCCTCCTTGGTTACTTGGCAAACCATATATTAAAATAAAATTAAAAAAAAAAAAATAAACCCTAAAAGATATTGGATCCCGTGATTGTCATGGTTTCGTTTGAATTTTAAGCCATAAGCCCTAAACTGGATGCAGACATGGATGGCTTGGACATAGACATGGGTAGTTTTAATCTCGCGTGGTTAGCATTTAGGGCTACGTCAACTAAGTTCAAATGGCAGCTACAGAAGTGACTGATATTCACATGGGTAGTGACTAAGCTAACAGTTGCAATGGGGAGGGAAGACGGTCGTTGACGAGAGCTTGAAGATACCGACTGTGGTTTGCAAGTGGAGGTGAGGGTTTGTTTGTAGGGTCAATCATGGTGGCAGAGTCGAAAGTCATCACTAGGAGTGGTGACAGTAGTGGCGATAGGGTAGATGATACAAAAGCCGACAGGTGCCCAGGTAGTGGTGGTCTCTAAGTAGTGCTAGTCACTAGAGGGGTGGCGACATAAGTCAATGGGGAGGCGACTAGTGTGAGGAGGTGGCAAAGTTGAGCCAATGGTTGCAGTGGCAGATGAAGATGCCGAATGACGCCTGCGAGTGGTGATCCTACTACGAGGAGCAAGTTTTATGGGCTGCGACTAATAATGAAGTGCAAGTCAGGAATGACAGAATCTACACAGTTAGGGTTTTTAGAGCTTCAACCAGGCCTGCAATAGAAATGTTCAACTTTGTTACGAAAAATCAACCACCAGAAAGTTCAAACTTGCAACCACGGAGTCATTAACCTGCATGCAAGATTTAAACACAACCAACCATCAGACCAAAATAGTCATTAATAGAGATACCCACATGCTATATGATAGATCCATATGGTACGGATCCGTACTGTATGCACTGCAACCTAAAAAATTTTATTAAAATTTTCTAAAATTTGACTGTGACCAAAACCTAGGGTATTTTATGTCAATTTTCACAGAAAGGGCCCCCGAGACACAACGGTGAGGTTAGTTTGAGCTCTAGAGGTCACTTCCAAATTTTTTCTTCAAAAGTTGACTAAAATTAATCAATTCACGTCAGGTTCACCATTTGTGGCTAGGGTTTAGATTTTCAAACTTGTAGAAATGAAACTACTTGAAAACCCTAACTACAATGAAGCACAATCTAGCCTAGAAATCAAGCAATCAAACAGAAAATAAACCATAAATCTAAGCTATCATTGATTAACCTTCATTGTTCTCCTCTATCTTCCATGGTGTTCTCAGATTTGCAGATTTATGCACAATCTTGAGAAGCTCAAATGGAAATGGCAAGATGTTGGAGACAAGAGAGCATGAAAATGAAACAAGAGAAGAACTACGATCCCCAAAATGAGCTGGAGAAAGGTGTTTTATAGAAGAGGAATTTCGAATGGAGGGCTAGGATTTAAAGTTGACTTAGAGGCCAAATCAAGGGTGGAAGTTGATTAGGGTTTCCCTCACCACTGCAAGACAAAATTGAATTTTAAATTAGAAGAAATAGTGAGGTGGAATGGGATTTTAAATTAAATAAAATTGTGCAATTTATTTAATTTATTTGAAGGGGATTCATACAAAAGGGGATTTAGATAAGGGGATTGATTTATTTATTTGAATAAATCAAGTGAAGGGGACATTAGGATAGTGAATGAATAATTAAATAATCAATTGAAATTAATTATTTATTTATAGAAGAAATATGGTCAAATAACTAGAATGGATGAAATTGAACTAGTTGAATAGTGGGATTTGAAGGGGAAATTTATCCTATCACATTTGTAACATTAGGACACTTTTAATTGTTTACAAGTTCTATACCCTTTGATACTTTGATGTAGAACTTTCTGGCCTTGGCCCATGTGACTATCAGGGTGTGCCTTTTAACCACCCATTATTTTTTTGTGAAGTGTTATTTTATTTTAATAGATAACTTGCCTTTTCATAAAAATAAAGAAATAAATAAATAAAAATAAAAATTAAATTAAATTGTTGTTCCACATGTGGTAGGGTATTAATAATACATTAATAATAAGTTTTTGTCTCTCAATAATGCAACCCATGTTCAATGGGCACATGTTGCGAGAGCATACTCAAATGATAAGTTGGTGAAATATTACAATCACATTATATATATATATATATATATATATATATATATATATATATATATATATATATATATATATATATATATATATATATATATATATATATATATATATATATATATATATATATATATATATATTATAGTAATTCCACAGCGCACTTTCATTAGCCACTGCCACAAGTGGTGAATATGAATATTAAACAAAGGAAGGACTTTTTTATGTTTTTGATTTTCAAACCTAGAATAAATTATTCTAATTTTGAAAGATGCCTCTATGCAATCTTAATCTTAATACAATAAAAAGACGGGGGATGCTTCCATAAACTCTTTAATATTGAGAGGTAACATGTAAACGGCTCGATGGTGGTGCTTTCCTTACCTGACTCCACCACAAATGGTGAGTATTGACATGACAACTATGTTGACAAAAAATTGCTATGAAGATGATCTCAAACACACTTCCCTTCATTGCACAGGTTATTTGTCTGCCCATTCATCAATTTATGTTTCAAATTTTTTTTTGCAAACACCAACAGACATGGGTAACAATGCTTTCAAATGTTGGGACTTCTTTGACAGACATGTGTAAAGCTTTCAAATGTTGCACTGGTCTGCATGCTGTCAAATTGTTTTGTATATCCAATATCTAATTTCAATGATAGTTGTTTGGAAACAACTATCTTGTGGTCGTAAATGCCATCATATAAAAATACCAATGGAAAATTATTAAATAGATTCAGAAAATTTTCTATTCCAATTGGGGGAGTAGAAGTACTTTTGGGCATACAATGGTTTAGAAAACTAGGATCAATGTATTTTAATTTTCAACACTTATCAATGTCTTATATTGTACATGGGAAAACATGTACAAATTTATAGAGATACAATCACCACCAAGTCAAATTATTAGCTCCCATAGGATGCATAAGTTATTTAAGAAAGGTTCTTACAGCATAGGGGCACACCTATATTTTGTAGAAGCACAAGATGTGAAAACTCAAGATCAACCAAAGATTCAAGTGATCATTCAACACTATCAACATGCATTTCAAAAACCAAAGGATCTACCCATAGTCAAAGACCATGATCATGCCATTGAATTAATACCAAGAAGTATTATTCATCCCAACAAAAGTGCCTATTCATCCCCAATGATTATGAATAACAAGCACACTCTTAAAGATAAGTTTCATATTTTTGGTATTAATGAATTTGTAGATGAATCTAATAATTTGGTTTTATTTACTAAGTTAGATTTACATTAGATTATCATCAAATTCCACTAAAAAAATGAATATAATTAAGACTACATTTAGAACACATGTGGGGTAATTATAAATTATTATGTATGTCATTTGGTGTCACTAATACCCAATCAACTTTTGAAATCCTCATAAATTCAATCTTTGACTCATTTCTTCAAAAATTGGTGTTGGTATTCTTTTGTGGTATCTTCATCTATAGTAAAACATGGAATGATGAGCAATTGATAGAAAATATTCTAGAGGTGTTGAGTGTTGAGGGCAATCTTTTGTAAAGGGATGGAAATGTTATGATCCTAATATGTTGTATTCCTAATTATAATAAGAATAAGCACTTGTAGCATACTTAACCTTAATAGTTTCATTTATTAGTCTTACTTATTCCTTAAGATGAATTAGTTAGGATGAAGGGGTGTGTCCCTACATAGTTATACATATAAACACATCATATCTTCTAATATTGAATTCATATATTATTTTGTGATTATTGGATGTCACCCCATCAAAGTCGTCTACTATTTTCCCAATTCTTAAATTTATTTCAAAGAAATGTCATACCATAGTATGATCAAACTGTAAAATTATAATACACTGACAAATCAATTATTGACACATTACAACATATTACACCATTCAAAATTCAAACTATTGACAAAGCTCATTGTACACCTTGCATTTAAATAGATTAGTTTGTTCAATTTGTCAAATATGGGGTGTGTCCATGACTATTTGCAATAGACTTTTAACTAATAGTTCTCCTAACAATTCTCCTAAAAGATGAGTTTGAAACTATGCTAACTTTAATCCTCTACTTTCTAACCATGCATTTTAAATACTACTAAAAAGAAGACTTGCTGAAATAACTTTAATCTAAATAAATTTAAAGATTGCAATTACTAGAAGTAAGTTAAATTAAACAAATATTTGGAACAAGTAATGCAATTTTCAATCAAAGAATTTTAACAAATTTAGAAAGTAACAAAGCAACTAATCTAATTAAGAGATTCCAGTCCCTATCCTTTGGCTGGAGTGGACCCTTGCTCCACATTTGGAGAGAGACTAATTAATCCTTTAGTACTCAAAAACTAGATAAATTGTCTCCTTTGTTTTTTAACTTGAAAATCAAAAGTATATGCTTAAAAATAATAGAGTTTTTGTTAATTTTAATAAAAATCTATATATCTATTTCCTAGGTTAGGTCCTATATACACTAGTCATTTTCTAACTGAGAGCCTACACAGTAAATACATACATTATACCTTCAATCTACTAATTACATAATTGTTGATTATAAGGGAGGACATACAATGTTCTAAAGAAAATTATGTAGTGTACTGATTGTGCCATTTTGAACAAAGAGCTATTTGTGGTTTAGTGGCTATGAGAATGGGACTTAGTAAAAAAATGATGTGGAATAGCAACAAGTGGTGAATATTAATGTAAAATTGTTATTCAAAATTCAATATGAACCCAATAACTACACATGATCAATAACTAGATGTGTTGCTATTTCCAAGATGTAGGAAATTAGAAAAAAAACACATGATGTTCATTCAAAAATTTATAAGGTGGGAGAACGAAAAATCAAAATTTGATCTAATTTATATATGGTTTAAATTGTTATAATCATGAGACTCTAAGTTATCCTAACAATAGTGATTAAACTCGGATTCAAACAAGTTAATCACTAGATTTGACTCTATTAGCATGGAAAAATTGGCTCTAATTCAAATTGAGTTGTGATGGACAACCTAGATTTAAACTCCAATCCAAATTTAGTTGATTAGTGGCTTACACTTTACAACCCATGTTGACTTACCACTAGTGATAAACCATGGTTACAAAATGATTTATTGCTAGGGATATCCATGTAAACAATAATTATGTCTCCTATTTAAAAATAGTTGTGATGAGTATCACATATGCATTAAGAAAGTTCATCCTATGTAATCTTGTAACACTGCTTAGGACAAGAGTTTAAGTTTGTAGAGTCCAATATCTTTTTATATGTTAATAAAATATAACCTCTAGGTTAATTAAAGGTTTCATCTGTAACATCCACATTCTAAAAACATGGTAAAAACCCAAAATTTACCATAGAGTAACTCAACAAGGTAAAAATGAGATACAAAAATTTTTTCTTTTTATTCAACATATAATCAAGTAACTACATTTACAAGATTTCTTTTACAAATTATAATATACCCATATTGTCTTTTTGTTTACAATGTTTACAAATGTAAAACCATTACATATACAAATTTGGAATCAATACTGCATCTGAATATCTAACATCTTTATCACATGTCCTGGCATGTTTCCTTCTTGGAGAGAGAGAGCATCTTTCCAGTGATTTACCTCCAACCACAGACCGGCAGTCTCCCACACATCTTCTACATAGGAAGTGACCCTTACCTTCTTGAGGTATATAGACAAAAGGTGACCAATGGTAATTTTCCTTTCCTGAGTACTTAGTGTTGTATTCTACTCAACTCTATCAACTATACAACCCTAGATACCCTCTAGCTAAGTATGATTTATGATAGGATGAGCAACCCGAATACAGTGAATTAACAATACATGCAGGAAACAAATGCATTACTTTGGCCAAAGTTTTAAATTTCAATAATGTTTGTAAAGAACATAGTCATTGTGTTCACCCACCCCTGCTCGACGTATCCATGCAGTTTATAAATCTTATCAACCCTATTCATGCAATAGTTTAAACTAAGAGTCACAATAATAATACCTTATGACTTGAGTAAGTCTATATGGCATAACCATTCAATTTATTGGTAGTTGATTCTAGGGTTGCCCTAATATTCCTTTTTAATATGATATAACCATATAACCATATCTTATATCTAGGAGTTCTAGAATCAGTAATAACCCTTGATTAACTTAAGAAAAGTTAATAAAACTATAATTCTCAAAATAATAATGTCTCCTACACAAGGAATCATAAAATAACTTTGATAATGTATATAAACAAACATAACCCAGCATAAATATCCCTACTAGGTCTTTCTCTAGTATACTTAGCCTACTCCATTGTATTGGATCTCTTCATGTATAATAAAGACAATTAGTCTTAAATGGAATTCTCATAAAAACCTTATTCCATTTTCCCTAATATCTCTAAGTTACTACTATTTGATATGATACAAAAGTTTACTAACTAATTGTATGAGTATGAAACTCTTGGTTAAATAACATTATCTGTTATGCCTATATATATAACCTATACAAGACAAAATGTTAAATCATTCTAACCTCATTACTATATGGTTCAAAATGAAAACATGATTCATCCATTCGAGAGTCTAACATATGGTTAATTCTAAGTCTCTTAATTGACTGACTTCAAACCTAAATCAATAGGAAGACTTTTATTCAAGCTCATGATAACTCATGATAGTCCCTTACTAAGATATTCATTTATCTTTCATTCAATAGTTTGGTATAATCAATGATTTATATTCACTAAGAAGGTAGTCAACCTTGTCTACCTATATGTCAATTTACTCACTGGTATGACAAATTTTCAACCATGTAAATAACATTTGATGTCTCCATTGACTATAGGAAAAGAATTCAAAATAGTTTACTTAAAATGTTAACTAAACTATCTTATGTTGATACTAAATAGTCTTTGACTGTCACAACACAAACCAAAAGGTTAATCCTAACCGGCGGAATCATGTAGTCACCTACATTACAATGTTATACAGTCTGAAATAAGCTATTCAATTTCTTCATGGATTTATGATACATGCACTGAGGAATACTTGGCAATGTGCAAACTTGAACTGGCTAAAATGGGCGAATGATTCACAGGGTCGATGCCACTAGACTATGAATGCATCTAAAGTCACAACTACTATATTCTATCGAGTATCAGCTTCTATTCTCCCTCTATGTGTTCTACAAGTTCTAAACTTACTTAAAATGAAACAACCATGACTCATTCGAGTCATGGGTCATAATGATAGAGGCATGACTCCTACAGAGTCACCTCATCTCCCCACCTCCTCTACATTTGGTTACAAACTTCTTAACAGTCTATATAGTTAAATCAAAATTGAAGTCCATTATTTATGTGTAAATCCCACATGTCGATGGGAAATTACTGCTCCATGACTTGATGATTGTGACGGTTTAAAAACCACAGTCCACCTTCTAAGATGTGACTGACACCTCACTTAAACACAACTGATCAATAATGATTCACAATGAGTGGTTCGATCTACCACCAACACTATTGAAGACTCTTCTACAATTAAGCCTTTGGCTTTCAACATTAAACCATCGACTCAATGGGAGGTATTTTCCTCATTCGATGCTAAGGAATCAATATTTAATAAATATTGGTTACATCAATTATAATTATCATAATATCACCTATTGCATTTGATAGATATAGTTTATTCAATGGTAAGATATTATTAAACCATGGTTGACGCATATTTTGATTGGGTTGAGCTTGTCTCCCCATCATAATCTGTTGACAATAATCACATAATAATAACTTTGACAAAAATGTTTGAACATTTAAGAATCATTTATAACATGTCAAATATCCTAATAATTGTACTAAGATAATCATTTTACGACAAAAATGTCATAATATTTATGTTAAATGTAAATAACTTTATAAATCAAACTCAAACAATGTCGTTAATGTTATTAATGACTAAGACGGCATAATATGACTTAGAAAGATTAGAAAACAATATTGACTACCTGTCAATTAGGTTCAGAAGTAAACTAACAAGACAAAGCTTACCTCTTATGACACCACAGGTCACATTTTCATTAAACACTTATAACTCTATTTGGCAAATAAATCACTCATAATCCGAGGTCTATATCTCTCTCCTAGAAAGATACTCTCTCTCTCTCTTCCCCGAGTGTCATCTAATAACCTTAAATCCTATTTCACTTGCCATCAAACAATATGTGATCAGTGCATCATTATTCAATTAATTCAACTAATAAATCAAATCTCATAGTACAAATATTAAATCGATAATAACATAATCATTTATATGATTTCAATAAATGACATTTAATATAATCCTTGTTTTTCCTTGTCATCAATCTAAACATCACAATAAATTTACTTGCGTCCAAGTAAAAAGTAAAAGTATAGCAAGACAAAATTTGGGGATGTAACATATCCTTCCCCTAAAGATTCATCTTCCTCGATGATATAAGGTATCAAAAAGTAACTAAAAAGCAAGTTCATTGTTTTCAACTAGTAACATTATTAAATAAATGAGGAAACTTTTGATAGAATTCATGGTGATCGTCTCATGTAGCATTTTCCTCAGCATATTGGTCCCATTGGACCTTGCATTGCAAGACCTCTCTGTTATGCAAGTGGAGCTTGCACATTTCTAATACCTTGAGTGGCTCGATCATGACCACCCCTAGGTCTTGCATTTGTAAAGAATTCCAAGTCAAAATATGATTATTACCTACAATATATTTCATCAAATAAGACACATGAAAAACATTGTGCATTCTAGATAAGACTGGTGGTAGAGCAATTCTTTAGGCAACTGGATTGACTACTTCAAGCACTTCAAAGGGTCCCACATATCGAGGGGCCAACTTAGAAGATTTCCCAAACTTAATAGAACTCTTTTGAGGTTTAACTCTCAAAAGAACTTTTTCTCCAATAGAAAATTACCTTGGAACACATTTTGCGTTTGCATAGCTATTTTACCTATCATTGGCTTTTGCCAATCTTTTTCTGATCAGCTTAACTTTCTCTTCTATTTCAGCTAGCATTTCTGGCCCAATGCTAATCCTATCCTTTAGCTTATCCCATCTTATAGGAGTTCGACATCTTCTTCCATACAATGCTTCAAATGGCACCATCCTAATAGCGGAATGATAGGAATTGTTGTAAGCAAATTCCACAAGTGGTAAGTATTCTTCCCACTTATATTGTTGATCCATGCAATACATTCACAACAAATCTTTGAAGACTTGGTTAACCCTCTCAGTTTGTCCATCAGTTTTAGGATGGTAAGGTATACTCACATTGAGCTTAGTCCCTAGCATAGAAAACAAAGTTTAACAAAACCTTGATATTACACACGCATCTCTATCCGAGATAATCTTTTCAAGGAAGCCATGCAATCTAAACACCTCTTGCACAAATTTATGAGCTAACATAGGTGCTCCATTAGTCAAATTCCCTGGTATGAAATGTTCTACCATTGTGAGCTTATCAACAACCACTAAAATGGCTTCATGTCTATTTCTTGACATAGGAAGACATTGAACAAAATCCATACTAATAACTTGCCATTTCCACTCTGGTACATCATATGGATATAAAAATCCTGCGGGGTGATGATGCTCTACTTTTACCCTTTGACATTCTAAGAACCTGCTACAAATCCTGTAGCATCATTCTTCATTCCTTTCCAGAAATAAAGAGGTTTAACATCTGTTAGAAGTTTGGTCACTCCTAGATGTCCTAAATATGGTGTAGTATGAATTTCTTTCCATACTAAATCCCTCAATCCAGCTAAATTAGGTACATAAATTCTATCTTTATACCTCAATAGTCCATCTGACTCAAATAGAAAACCATCATACCTTGGATTTTTAGGATTATCTTTTAGAGCTTGCTTAACCTGCTCATAAAACTCATCACCAGACAAATTTTGTAATACCAAATCCTTGAAGTTTCTGTGAATAGAAATAATAGAAGCTATATGTCTTCTATGACTCAAAGCATCAGCTACTCTATTCTCTTTTCCCTTGATGTAATTTATCTCAAATTCATAGTCAGATATCAATTCTAACCATCTCCTTTGTCGAGCATTCAAATGTGGTTGAGAGAAAATATACTTAAGACTTTGATGATCTGATTTAAGTACAAAAGTCTTTCCCAATAGATAATGTCTCCATATCTATAAGGCATGAGTTACTGCTGCCAATTCCAGATCATGCAGCACATAATTTTTCTCATAGGATTTCATTTTCCTAGACTCATATGCAATAACTCTTCCATCTTGCATGAGCACTCCTTCTCCCGAGGCATCTGTAATTACCTCAAATTGTCCTTCGCGGTTACGAACATTCAAGATTAGAGTTGTAGTTAACTTTTCCTTTAACAGATCAAATGCTTCCTGACATTTGTCTGTCCATTCAAATATTTTTCCTTTCCTCTACAGGGAAGTGATTAGACTAGCAATACTAGAGAAATTTATAACAAACTTTCTATAATAGCCTGTCAGGCCCATGAAACTATGCACCTCATGTACGTTTGTTGGTACAGGCCAATCCAGAATAGTTGTGATTTTTACAGGATCAACATATATTCCACTAGCTGATATAATATGACCTAGGTATTGAACTTCCTTATGAAAGAATGTGCACTTAGATAGTTTCCCATATAACTTATGTTCTCTTAACCTTTGTAGAACTATTTGTAGGTGCCATTGATGTTCTTCCCCATTCTTAGAATAAATGAGTATATCATCCAGAAAGACTAGAACAGACTTATCCAAAGAATCTTTGAATATACTATTCATGAGATTCATAAATGTAGCAAGAGTATTTGTCAAACCAAATGGCAACACTATGAACTCGTAGTGTCCATATCTGGTTCTAAAAGTTGTCTTATGGATATCTTCATCCTTTAGTCTTAACTGATGATATCCTGATAGTAAATTAATCTTTGAAAACACAGCAGCTTCATGCATCTGATCAAAAAGATCATCAATGCAAGATAGAGGATATTTTTTCTTTACCGTTGCTTTATTAAAAATATGAAAATCTATACACAAACAAAGGTTTCCATCGTTCTTCTTAACAAAAATAACTGGAGCACCCCAAGGCGAAACACTGGGTCTAATTAAACCTTTTTCCAACAATTCTTATAATTGTGCTTTCAATTCCATTAACTTAGTTGTCGTCATATGATAACATGCTTTTGATATAGGCTTAGATCCTGGTTTAATATCAATAGAAAAATCAAACACCCTCTTTGGAGGTAATCCCAGAAGTTCTTTTGGAAACACATCCTAAAATTCCTAAGGCAAAGGATACTTTTCCCCAAAAGATAAACTAGGGTTTTCTACCCCTTTTTCTACTTGTCCTATTTTAACTGCAAACAACTCACAACCTTTCCTTCTAGCCCTTTTTAATTGCTTGGCAGAGATAGTTCTAATTTTAACTTCTCTTTAAATCCCTTGGAATTGGGTCAGATTCCCCATATCATCTAAGCATTCAACTATTTTTGAAAATGAGTCAACCTTAGCTCTATGTTCCATAACCAATTCATTCCTAGGATCACATCATAGGAACCTAACGGGGCTACATATAAATTTACTTCAGTTGAGAAACTAGGAAGGTCAACCTTGGCTTCAAACAAACATTGCTCTACCTGAGCCTTAGATTGGTTAGCATGTTCTACTGACCAAGGTTTAGACATGTAACATGCTTTTCTAGAAAAATTAAATAAAATTCTAGGAGAAACAAAGTTTTATGTGGCTCATGTATCAATCAAAATAGATATGGGGACTCCAAATAAAGTACCTACCATCTCAATGGGTGTGAATTGATATTCAGCTTGACGACTGTCAAGAGATCCAGGAATCCTTTATTGGAATGCTTTTTGTTGAGTAGGTAGTGCAGCACCTCTTTGTTGACCATTTTGATTCTTGTTAGGACAACGATTAGCATAGTGGTTGCTCCCACAAGTAAAGCATTCTCCAATGGATCCTTTCTTATCTGAAGTCTTCCCATTATTATCCTCATTTCTTTAGAAAGTTGCCATTCTTTTTCTCATTGCCAAATCAACCTTTGTTCTTCTAAGGTCCTTTATCTTTTCTCTTGTTATCATAACTCTTTTCATATCTTTTCTTATAGGGTTGATTGTTAGGAGTTCCATTAAACCTCTTACGGCTTCTATCACGAGAAGCCGAGATGGATTTCAACATTTGCTCTTGCTTGATCGCCTTCTCATACACTTGATCCATTGTTATAGGACCATGTATATCCACTTCACCACCAATTTGAGCATTTAAGCCCATGATGAATTTTATGATCCTGAATCTCTCATCCTTTTAATACCGTGGAACATACTTTAGGAGTCGAGTAATTTTTTCCCCATATTCTACCACTGTCATATCTCCTTGTCGAATATTCTAAAAATCAGTCAGTTTCTAATCAAAATAGAGTTGTGGTAACCACCTCTTGCGAAATAGTTCCATGAAATCATCCCAAGTTACCCTTAGAGAGCTTAAATTCAATTCCATCTTTTTATTCATCAACCAAGTGGATGTTTCTCCTGCCAGTTGGAATACTCCCCATACTGTCTTGGTCACCTCTGAGTAATTTCTTATCTCGAAGTACTTTTCCATCTTTGTTAACCAAGCTTCTACAGCATCTTCCATTTCTGTCCCATCAAATTTTGGTGGAACAACCTTCTTCATATCCTGTAAAAGGTCCAAGGTCAATCTATCCTTTGCCTTTTAATGTGGTTCAGTACTCTTACTTTGATCTTCATTATTTTCTTTGCTTTCACCATGAGAGTTTTTACCTCCTCCCTCAGTGTTCCCTTTGTCATCCACTTTCTTCTCCAAATCACCCAATCTTTTCTTGGTTTCCTCAAGCATGGTTATGATTTGGTCCAGCTTATTATATGGTGGGTGGTTTTCCTCTTCACTTTCTCCTTGGTTAGTCCTTGTCTGCACCATGTTTATCGATTTCTCACACCTAAGAATATTGAGTTATCCATTAGTTCTAGATTATAATGTAACCCATTAAATCTAAACATAATACTCAATTTAAACATTAGTTTGGCACAAAAACAACTCTTTTTATTTATTTCATTTCAAAAGTAAAGAGTTTTCTTCTTTAATACAAGAAATGACTTCAAAAGACATGCTCAAGAGGAGTAAATCCTTCAGACTCATTTTCAGATACATAATCTCAAGGTATATAACCCTTTGACTCACTATTAGACCTAACTTCTATGATCTCAATAGTTAAGGGTATACGGGAATCTCGCCTAACCATAGTTGTTTCCTCATATAACATATACTCTATGATTTTGGCGGTGATCTTAACTCTTTCTTTTGTCTTCCCTTCTTACTCGCTTGATTTGAGTTAAGGCAATTGCCAGAGTTTCAGTATATCTCAACCAAATGTCACTCTCATCATTGGTTCCCTCAAAGGTTTTGATAATGGCATCATGTTCACTTTTAGCTTTAAGGAAACATTGGCTCAAATTAATAGACTTTCTTGTTGTCTTCTTAAAACATACCATCCTGGCACAAAAATTTTCAAACATTAGCTAACTGCATAATGTTGACTACAGGCAAGCATAGTGGTCTCATAAGACCTAGTGCTAAACCTGGTAGCTCTGATACCATATTTAACATCCACATTCTAAAAACATAGTAAAAGCCCAAAATTTACCATATAGTAACTCAACAAGGTAAAAATGAGATAGAGAATTTTTTTCTTTTTATTCAACATATAATCAAGTAACTACATTTACAAGATTTCTTTTACAAAATACAATATACCCCTGTTGTCTTTTCATTTACAATGTTTACAAATGTAAAACCATTACATATACAAATTTGGAATCAATACTGCATCTGAATATCTGACATCTTTATCACAAGTCCTGGCATGTTTCCTGCTTGGAGAGAGAGAGTATCTTTCTAGTGATTTACCTCCAACCACAGATCGGTGGTCTCCCACACATCTTCCACATAGGAAGTGGCCCTACCCTTCTCGAGGGATATAGACCAAAGGTTACCGGTGGTAATTTGCCTTTCCTGAGTACTTAGTGTTGTATTCTACTCAACTCTATCAATCATACAACCCTAGATACCCTCTAGCTAAGTATGATTTCTAATAGGATGAGCAATCCAAATACAATGAACCAACAATGCATGCAAAAAATAAATGCATTACTTTGGCCAAACTTTTTAATTTCAATAATGTTCATAAAGAACATAGTCGTTGTATTCACCCACCCCTACTCGACTTGGATACTATCTTATTCACGCAATTTATAACTCTTATCAACCCTATTCATGCAATAGTTTAAACTAAGAGTCACAATAATAATACCTTATGACTTGAGTAAGTCTATACGACATAACCATTCAATTTATTGGTTGTCTATTCTAGGGTTACCCTAATATTCCTTGTTAATATGATATAACCATATAACTATATCTTATATCTAAGAGTTTTGGAATCTATAATAATCCCTGATTAACTTAAGAAAAGTTATTAATACTATAATTCTCAAAATAATAATGTCTCCTATACAAGGAATCAAAAAATAACTTTGATAATGTATATAAATAAACATAACCTAGTATAAATATCCCTACTAGGTCTTTCTCTACTATACTTAGCCTACTCCATTGTATTGGATCTCTTCATGTATAATAAAGACAATTAGTCTTAAATAGAATTCTCATAAAAAACTTATTCCATTTTCCCTACTATCTCTAAGTTACTACCATTTGATATGATACAAAAGTTTACTAACAAATTGTATGAGTCTGAAACTCTTGGTTAAATAACATTATCTATTATGCCTATATATAACCTATACAGGACAAAATGTTAAATCATTCTAACCTCATTACTATATGGTTCAGAATGAAAACATGATTAATCCATTCGAGAGCCTAACATATGGTTAATTCTTAATCTCTTAATTGACTGACTTCAAACCTAAATCAATAAGAAGACTATTTATTCAAGCTCATGAGAACTCATGACAGTCCCTTACTAAGATATTCATTTATCTTTCATTCAATGGTTTGGTATAATCAATGATTTATATTCACTAAGAAGGTAGTTGACCCCGTCTACCTATATCAGTTTACTCACTGGAATGACAAATTTTCAACCATGTAAATGACATTCGATGTCTCCATCGACTACAGGAAAATAATTCAAAATAGTTCACTTAAAATGTTAACTAAACTATCTTAAGTTGATACTAAATAGTATTTGACTATCACAACACAAATCAGAAGGTTAATCCTAACCGGCGGACTCATATAGTCGCCTACATTATTATGTTATATAGTCTTAAATAAGCTATTCAATTTCCTCATGGATTTATGATACATGCACTGAGGAATACTTGGTAATGTGCAAACTTGAACTAGCTAAAATGGGAAAATGATTCACAGGGTCGATGCCACTGGACTATGAATGCGTCTAAAGTCACAACTACTGTATCATATTCTGTATCACCTTCTATTCTCCCTTTATGTGTTCTACAAGTTCTAAACTTACGCATAATGATAGAGGCACGACTCCTATAGAGTCACCTCATCTCGCCACCTCCTCTACATTCAGTTACAAACTTCTTAACAGTCTATATGGTTAAATCAAAACTGAAGTCCATTATCTATGTGTAAATCCCACATGTTGATGGGAAATTACTGCTCCATGACTCGGTAATTGTGACAGTTTAAAAACCACAGTCCACCTTCTAAGATGTGACTAGCACCTCACTTAAACACAATTGATGATTAAATGATTCACAATGAGTGGTTCAATCTATCATCAACACTATTGAAGACTTTTCTACAACTTAGCCTTGGGTTACTCAACATTAAACCATCGACTCAATGGGAGGTATTTTCCTCATTCGATGCTAAGGCATTAATATATGATAAATATTGATTACATCAATTATAATTATCATAATATCACCTATTGCATTAGATAGATATAGTTTATTCAATAATAAGATATTATTGAACCATGATTTACGGATATTGTGATTGGGTTGAGCTTGTCTCCTCATCATAATTCATTGACAATAATCACATAATAATAACTTCGATGAAAACATCTTAACATTTAAGAATCATTTATAACACGTCAAATATCCTAATAATTGTAGTAAGATAATCATTTTACGACAAAAGTATCATAATATTTACGTTAAATGTAAATAACATTATAAATCAAACTCAAATGATGTCGTTAATGTTATTAATGAATAATACAACTTAATATGACTTAGAAAGATTAGAAAATGATATCGACTACCTATCAATTAGGTATAGAAGTAAACTAGCAAAACAAAGCTTACCTCTTATGACACCACTGTTCACATTTTTGTTAAACACTTATAACTTAGTTTGGCAAATAAATTACTCGTAACCCGAGGTTTATATCTCTCTCCTAGAAAGACAGTCTCTCTCTCTCTTTTCCCCGAGATTGATCTGATAACCTAAAATCTTGTTTAACTTGCAATCAAACAATATGTGATAAGTGCATCATTATTCAATTAATTCAACTAATAAATCAAATCAAATAATACAAATATTAAATCAATAATAACATAATCATTTCTATGATTTCAATAAATGAAATCTAATATAATCCATGTTTTTCCTTGTCATCAATCTAAACATCACAATAAATTTACTTGCATCCAAGTAAAAAGTAAAAGTATAGCAAGACAAAAATTGGGGATGTAACATCATCCTTATTAACATCAAACACTATCAACCTCTAGGTTAATTAAAGGTTTGATTGTTGACATTGCTTACAACACATACAATTTGACAAAAAAACCACATAATAATTTGAATGTAAATAGATACCGCATCACTCTCTATGTGTAAATGAAACTTAGACCTACAAAGATATAACACAAAGTTATAATATTTATTCATGCATATAGATAGGGCCTAAACAATACCTTAACTACCAAGATGGATTGGTATAATAATCGAAACTCAACATAGAGATTGTAAGTAAGCTACAAGTCAACTCTACTAATTCTACATCTAAAATGTAGGAGTGTGAAATATTTGATAGAATGCCTCAAAGAAATTTGTTCTCATGGAATGCCTCGATTACAGAGTATTCAAAAAATGGATTTGTTGAAAAGGCTTTAGAAACTTTCAACCAAATACAATTGGTAGGCGAAAAGCCAAACTCTACAACCTTTGTCAGCATCCTCCCTGGCTATGCATAAATAGGAGCTTTGGAATTTTGTGAGATGTTGTAGTTGTAACTACCGTGGTAGACATGAATCCAAAATGTAGGAGAATAGATGAGGGATGTGAGTTCTATTTGATAGAATACCTCAAAGAAATGTGTTCTCATGGAATGCCCTCATGAAATGCCTCAATTACAGGGTATTCACAAAATGGATTTGTTCAAAAGGCTTTAGAAACTTTCAAGCAAATATAATTGGTAGGCAAAAACCTAGACTCTACAACCTTTGTTAGTATCCTCCCTGGCTATGCATAAATGGGAGCTTTGGAATAGGGTATGGACATCCATCAAAGTATAAAGGATAGAGGAATTATGTGCCCTAGTTTTAACGTATGCAAACTCTGAGAAAATGAAGCATATACATTTATATTCAACGAGAAACTGAGAAAATGAAGAGAAAAATCATACCTGGATGGCTAGAGGGAAGCTAGAGGGTGATGTGGAGGGTTTGGCTAGTCGTTGGGGTTCAAGTCACATTCCTAGGGTCCTCCTAGGGTTGTACAATGAAACTATCCAAAATGACAGTTAAAAACACTTTTAAAAAAAACTTTAACACGTGGGTTCGATCAAACCCATTATTTTTTATTATAAAAAATCAATTAGTTGTGGGTTTTAGGGAACCCTCCAATGACATCAGGTTCGTTCAAATGGGGGTGTTCGATCAAACCCATTTTTGGGTTCTAGTGAACAACCCCCATTTGAACGAACCCGTCCAAATTTTTTTGATACATAGGCAATTTTCCTTCGTCAATGTAATTGTAACCCACTATTGTGGGATCACCCCCCATGTATTATTTATAGACTGAACATGTGGATGTTCAATACCATTTTGTTTGTGAAATGATTGCTAATGGTCAGCTTGAGCTGAAGAAGGTGGACCCTCAGAAGAATGTTGTAGATTCACTTACTAAACCTGTGAGCACCAAAAAGTTTACGTGGTGCAGAAAGGCCCTGGGCCTTGTTCCTAGTGCTTAGTTGTTTTATGTTTTCCTATGGATGTATTTACAATGTATGATGTCATGTGGGAAAATGTTAGGATTAAGGTGCCATCAACCTTGTAAATCCTATGTAATTAATTACTCCTAATATTGTTTGTAAATCATTCATAAAGGCTGATGTATTCACCATGTAGCATGTTTGATCCCGATACCTGATAGATGTAGGTTATCTAGGGGGTTACAAGGGGTTGCAATGCCCCCAAAAGTCACATTTTATATCTTAATTACCATTGTAAATGTACATCATTCATCAGTAGATCATAGATCTAACAGTGGAGATTTTGTTGTCTTGTCTTCCCTAGAAGGCAACCCATTTTATAAGGATATTGTATTACAGTTGTGTAGCAGAGTATTACAGATGCTGTTGGATTGAACACTATAGAGGAGATTGATAGTGTTGTGCTATAAACTCTATTTAAAGTTAATATAGAGTGGTGCATCTCTTCTTG
Organism: Cunninghamia lanceolata; assembly: GCA_027924645.1. Lineage (NCBI taxonomy): Eukaryota > Viridiplantae > Streptophyta > Pinopsida > Cupressales > Cupressaceae > Cunninghamia > Cunninghamia lanceolata. The sequence goes on from BSBN01000391.1 coordinate 18,614,819, forward strand.
TGTGGTTTTTTCGAAAGGGTTTCTCCATGTAAACACTATGTTATGTGTTTGATTTTTTGTTCTACAATTTCTTTGTGTTGATTTCATACTATTGCCATTTTGGATTTGTACTAGATTAATAGTTACAGTTGTAATCAAATTTTTATTCTATAGTTATTCACCTTCATTTCTCATAGAATAGCAACTAGGGATATGCCTCTATAGTTTGCATGTAATAACAATGTGGTGTCTTCTCTGATTTTAATTGGATCAACATGAGTATTAGTTGGTCAATCCTACAAAAATCCTGGAAAATGTGTTGGCAATTGGGAAGAATTCACTGCAATTTTTCAAAAAATGTCTTTGGAGCCTTACAAATATCTTCGGAGCCATTCAAATGTCTTTCAATTTATGTGAGGTTTGGTTGCTAACAACTTTTGAACCTTATTTTTAATAAAAGGTGTACTTCTACATAACAACTATTAGCTCAAACCTATGACATAAAACATATTTATCCCAAAATTTTCTTTAAGTATTATACTCATAACTTTAACATAATTATATAAGATTTTTCAACATTCAATACACAAATTAGTAGATGAAGTAGGATTAAAGAAAAAATGAAGAGATACATTTACAAAATTAGGTTGGTTATATCCTTAGCCCATAGACTATCACATTTAACTTAATAGTTACATTTCCTACTTCTATGTTTATTTTTCCTATCCCAACTTCTAAATCGAAGCCAATCATTTATTTAGTTAATTTTTTATTGAACTAATCTAAATATTTATACACAATATTATTCATCTCCTTTCATAGATGAATTAAAAAATTAAATTGATGCTCTGCTAGGTTTTTTGCCCTACTTTTGTTTTTTGGAGCTGGCCACCATTATCTCCATAGGTGCCATATCGTGCTCTAGGCGTAGGAACTATAGCCTTTTATTTCTATACGCCTGCATTTATTGCAACTTTTTGGCCATTTAAATGCCTCTTACCACTTCTAACCCAGCATTTGTTGCTGGTGTTGGTGGTTTCTCAGATTTGAACAATCGCTCCTCCACCGACCAAGCATGCCTAGATATTTATTTCAAAGGTGTTCCACGAGACAAGCCCTCAGACTCTCCTACTAATGTTAACTTACCATCACAGGAATTTGATACTACTTGTTTATGTTTAGAGTAGCATACTATCATTGGTTACTTTGTAGGGATAACTCCCCCTAAATCTATGCTCAAAGAATGGGTCCAAAAGGCTTCGGTCCCTCATGGGGTCTGCCTTGATATGGTCCAAAATCTGACCAAAGGCTTTTTCATTTTCCTCTTTGTGAAACTTAGCCATGTTCAAGCTATTTTGAAACATGTCCCTTGGTATGTTCGGTCTTCCCTGTTGGTCTTCAAATAGTGGACCCAAGATTTTGTGGCTTCTAATGATACCAAACACAAGGTTCCTCTGTGGATTAAATTCCCTGGTTTGCATTTGTCCTGGTTGCATTTCCTACATGACATTGCCTCTTTTTTAGGAAGAGTTATTTGTGTTGAACCTGATAGGTTCTTTCAAGTGTGCCCTCAAAAGTGTGTCTGTGTTGAGGTTGATCTTTTGAAAGACCTCAAGGAATTTATTGACATTCAAATTTGTCCCCTTCAAAACACTTAGAAAGTCACATACTTCAATTTTCCCAATACTTGCTATCATTGCCATTCAGTAGAGTATAAAATTAGGGATTGTCCTCTTGTTGTGCCTAGAACCCAGGTTTCACTGAGGGAGACTGTACAGGCACGTCCAATAGAAATTTGCCCAAGGAGGTGGTTTCTAAACAAATGGACACTTGGGCTACTATTACCAATCACAAACACAAAGTGAAACCCTCTATGGATGCTCGCAAAGCCGCTGAATTAGTTAAAGATGTTTCAAATCTTTCTACGAATGGTCGGAAGGACAAAAATAAGAGTCCTATTGTGTTGCCTTCATAGAAAAAATCACTACCAAGGGAAAGAGCCTATGTCAATCCTTCCTTGTCACCCCGAAGGCACTCGCATAGCTGAGAGATTCTTGGGGAGGGAGAAGTTGTTCAGGAGATTAAAAAATAGCAAATCTATCCTCTCGAATTTGGGTCAAACCCCACCGACTTTCTTCAAAATAGTTTTTCTTCCTTTGGAAGCATAGATTCTCAAGAGATGGTGGAGGATTTTAAATGAATTTTCTCTCTTGGAATATTTAAGTTCTGATAGACCTCTCTAGGAAGTACTCTATCTGTGATGCTCTCCATCACTATGCTTGCAAGAAGTTAGAGTTATAGGCTTTCTTTTGTCTTCAGCTTGCCGTTGTATTTGGTCAGCTAGTAAACTATTTTCCATAGCCCATGAAGCTGGAAAAGGTGGTGTTTCTACTCTTTTGTCCCCTCAGTAGCATGATCTCACCAACCAGGTTGTCTATTAATAATCACTCCTTTGGGATTATTAATATATATGCTTCAAATGACACGTCAGAAAGATCAGCTTTGTGGTGGTGGATTGCGGATTCAATACCAATGGTCGTGTGTCTTATTTGTGGGGATTTTAATATGGTTGAAATGGCTACTGAAAAAGATGGTGTTTTGCCTTTTCAGTGGCCAGTTGGCGAAAGAGAGACGTGGTTCCGTATGGGCAATAAATTAGGATTTTTTGATCCCAATGTTGGCCGTAGTCACTCCAATCCTTTATGGCATACTTGGTGTAATTTTTGAACTGGAACTGACAGGGTCTTTAAACGCCTTGATAGTGCTATGATTTTTGCATAATCTTTTTTTAATTTTACCGCATCATCCACCCTTCCTATGCAGCCGTTAGTGGATGTGACGTCAAACCACTTTCCAATTCAGTTTGCCATTGAGTGGCAACTCACTCAGCCACGCGCCATGAAATCTTAGTTTTTTCTGAACACTTCCTTGCTTGCTCATCAACCCACCTTGGCTCACATTTCAACTATATGGAACTTAGAATGTCACCCGTTGCATTCTACTGGCTGGATTAAGTGGTGGAATGATGCTATTACCCACATAGCAAGGTTTCTTTACATCTATGGCCATCAGCTGGCCAATTTTAGGGGAAGGGCTTATGAAACTACTGTCACTGCTTTAAAATTTGCCTCAGAGTCCTTGGCTACTGATCGTTTTTCTCCTTCTAGGCAAATCCATGTTGCCAATTTATGGCATCAAAAATAGATGGCTAACTGTCATGCTGCTAGAGGAGCACAACTTAAAGTCAGGATGCACTAGCTAAAAATTGGGGACCGTGTTTCTAAAGAATTCTTTCTTCCTCTTCGAGCTAGACATTCCTCACATGGTATTAAGCAAATCAAATAGGACAATACTGTTCATATAGATCTACCAAACATTCTCTAAGCTTTTATAAGACATTATGTAAAAAATTTCACTGCTCAAGAATACACTCCTGAATGATATACTGCTCTACAGGATTATCTTGTTGTTGTTTCAAAAAAGCTCTTCTCAGCCCAGATACACTTCTATGATCAATTATTGACCATTGAAGACCTAAAAGAAGCTATCTACTCTATGGCTGATGGCAAAGCTCCTAGAATTGATGGCTTTCCTTGTGAGTTTTACAGAGCCCTTTGGGATTGTTTAGGAGAAGATTTACACAATGTTTACCTTGAAGCTTTTCATTCAAATTCTTTAGGAGATATTATAAATCAAGGAAACATTAAGTTCATGCCTAAAGTTGGCAATCTGGAGGATATTTGCAACTGGAGACCCATTACACTCCTTAATGTTTCATACAAAATCATTGCTAAAGCCCTTTCACTCAAACTTCACAACCTGCTTCCTTTGATTGTCTGCCCTAAACAAACAGGCTTCATTAAGTCCAAATATATTTTAGATAATATCATTGTGGTTTGGGAGGGAATGGAATGGGCAAGAAAATCAAATCAAAAAGAAATCTTTTTAAAAAATTATTTTGATAAGGCATATGATTGCATTAAATGGTGCTTTATCCTTGCAATCCTTGTAGCACTAGGGTTTAGACTCTCTTTTATTCAATATGTCAAAATGCTCTTTTCAGATGCCTCCACATGTATCACTATCAATGGCCCCCAACTCCATACTTTTGGCATTTTCTGATTAATCCAGCAAGGATGCCCTCTTGCTCTAAGCCTGTATGTTCTTGCGGCAAAAGGTTTTGGTTATCTTCTTGCTCATTAATTGTCCAATTGGCTTGTTCATGGTATTTCATTACCTAATTCTTCTAGCCAGCTGGTTAATGGTCATTTTGTTGATGACTCTTTTTTAACCCTATTGGAAGAAGAAAATTTAGTGAAAAATGCTCTTGGTTGTCTGGAGACCTTTTGTTTAGCCTTAAGTTATTCCACATAGTGGCATAAAACATTATGCTATAGGCAGTCAATTCTTACCATTCCTCAATGGTTTTAGCAATATGGCTAGCACTGGGTTGGCCATGGTGAAATTTTTAGATTCCTCGGTATTCCATTTGCATTCTAGGGCACTTCTGCTACTCTATGGCAAGTTGTTTTTACCCATGTGGAATAAAAACTTGCAGTCTAGATTACTAAGCCACTTTCTCTGGCTGGTAAATTCCAGGTTTGTTCTAAGACCTTGGCTACAATCCATGTTTATTATTCTTCTTGTTGAGCTTCTTCAAATAGTTCATATGCCAAACTAGAAAAACTCTTGAGGCATTTTCTATGGACCTCTTCTGATACTTGCCATGGCTTTCACCATGTTGCATGGGAGTTTTACTGCCTTCCCAGAGATTCTGGAGGACTTGGTATTCTTTCTACTCAATGCCATGGAACTACCTTGGCTATCAAGTGGATCATTCATGCTCTCACTGGTTGTGAGGCATGGAAGGTTTTACTCCAGCATAACATTGAAATGGGACATCCTTTGCACAAACCAATTTGGAAAGGAATTGTTTTTTCTACTCTCCTTGTCATGAGAGAACCAATTCAAATCTTAGGAATGTTTGTGGTTAAAAGCATATGGAAAGCCTAGGAAAATGTTAAACCATGGTTATGCTAGTCCTTCCATCAATCACCTTAATATTTTGTGGTCACCTCTCCTAGCTTCTATAGCCCAACCTTTGGCTAAATTGCCTGGTTTAAAGGCCCTGAAATTTCATAAAAAAAGGTGTTCAGACCTTACAAGATATGTTCCACTGGCCCAATATGAGCCTTTTGGCTTGGGAACCATTCTATGTAAAATTTGGTCTTTCAAAATTTGATAACACTACTTATGATAGAGTCATCACAGCTATTCCACCATAAATGATTCACAAAGTTGGAATTCAATCCAACAAGCCATGGTTGAAGGACTGGAAGTGGTATCCTGAAACACCAATGCTTCATTTCAAGCCAAGGATGGCTTACAGGTGGCTTTCAACATATTTGCCTATGGTTGACACTCTTAATAAGTGTTGGCTTATTCATAACTCTTTGAGTCTTTAGCATTCCAGATTTCAAACTATTTGGTCTGCCATTCTTGAGCCAAAACTTGCTCATTTTGCCTGGTGCATTCTTTTTCAAGGCCTGCCTATTGGTACTAGGTTGTTTCATCTTAGGGTCCAGGATCCCTATTGTCCTTTTTGTAGATAGCCTAAGACGATTCAACATCTCTTCTGGTATTGCACTAAAGCTCAGCAATTCTGGCTATGGATTCACGATTTCTTTCACCCTTTCAAACCAGAGCCATTAACCTGGCAAATCATCCTTCTAGGTGATTCACCCAGGTTTCCTAAAAGATTTACTTAGATTTGGCATATTTTTAGGGTAGAGATTTTATTTACATTATGGAAGGATTGTAATTCTTATATATTTTCAAAAAGATAAATTAGAACTTTTGTTTCTCTTTACATTAAAACTATTATTTATTCTAATGTTCTTCTACAGATTCAAGTGCAAGCTAACAAAGTTTCCTTGGAAGTGGCACATTTACAAGAGTTATTGGATCATTGGGGGAATGCTCCCTGTACTGTGGCTCAAGTTCCTCCCTCACCTTCCTCTGTCAGAGCCCATTCACCACATAGACAAAGAAGTGGTTCAGCCAGAGATTCTCAACCCCACTCCCAGCCTGCTCAGTGGCATGGTGCTCACCGTCATAGATGCTTGGCCTCTACACATCAGCGTGGTTGGACCTCAGGCCATGCTACAAGTGTAGCAGGGGATAACGCGGGTTGGCCCACTAGAGATAATGTTGGTTGGCCTGCAATGGATAATGCAGGTTGGAATGCTCTTGGTCCTTCTCAATCACCAAATACAAGGTGGGATAATACTAAAGTCTTCCACTGGTTGAATTTGGCTATCTCACATTAGCACGAGGAGATAAATGTTCAGAATGAAGAATAGGAAAATGAAGATGGCTGGGCTATGCCTAATGTCAACCCGAACCCTACAGATATTTGGGGGAAACTAGATGACAGGGATCTGCCATCTGCAGGGGTGGCATTGGCAGCTTAATTCTATTTTTTACTATGTTTTTATATGGGTTCTATATTAGGGAGAAACTAGGTTTACGGTCAAAAATAGCAAACTATCAAACCCTAACTGCAATGAAGTACAATCTAGCCTAGAAATCAAGCAATCAAATAGAAAATAAACCATAGATCTACACTATCATTGGTTAACTTTCATTTTTCTCCTTTATCTTCCATGGTGTTCTCAGATTTGCAAATTTATGCATAATCTTGAGAAACTCAAATAGAAATGGCAAGATGTTCGAGACAAGAGAGCGTGAAAATGAAGCAAGACAAAAAAAATGAGAAGAGCCCCAAAATGAGCTGGAGAAAGGTGTTTTATAGAAGAGGAATTGCGAATGGAGGGCTAGGATTTAAAGTTGAGTTGGAGGCAAAATCAAGGGTGGAAGTTGATTAGGGTTTCCCTCGCCACTACAAGACAAAATTGAATTTTAAATTAAATAAATTTGTGCAATTTATTTAATTTATTTGAAAGGGACTCATATGAAATGGGATTTAGATAAGGGGATTGATATATTTATTTGAATAAATCAAGTGAAGGGGACATTAGGATAGTGAATGAATAATTAAATAATCAATCAAAATTAATTATTTAATTATGGAAGAAATATGGTCAAATGACTAGAATGGATGAAATTGAACTAGTTGCATAGTGGGATTTGAAGGGGAAATTTGTCCTATCACATTTGTGATACGAGGATATTTTTAAGTGTCTACATTTTGCCCCTCTTTAATATGATGTTGAAACCAAGTAACATCATTTCAAAGAAGCCAAGGAAATAGGTGGAGGAAAGAGATGATGAAAAAATGATAGGATGATGATGCCCCCTCGAGAGGATAAGTAGGTTGGACAAACATGGGTAGGCTCTCGAAATGAAATAGATTGGTTGGAGAATGGATAGAAGAAATGAAAGGTATGGTAGGGTGCAATGAAGGTAGAGGAATGAAGATGCAATATAGAGATGGTGGAGGAATGAAAGATTGGTTAGAAGAATGGGAATGATATCTTACTTTGATAGATTTTTGAGATTCTCACTTGCAATTTTTTCTGCTTATCATGTCAAAGGACGACAATCACCATGGTGTGACAAAGGCCAAAGTGGAAAGTGTAGTCCCTTGTGAAATAGGCACATGACAAACAAGGATTGCCTGACTCAAACTAGTAACTGTGATACCTTGTCGAAACATGTGATGAGATAACTATGAGGTGTGCAAGTCCTTATGCAAGGAAGCAGTTATTCTTTCCAATGAATAGGATGTCTTTGGTTCACACCCAATGGAATTCTAATCACACGCAAGGTACCAAGTTGCCCTAGTCAGTTTGCCAAGACAAACCATAATCAGCAATCAAGGAAAAGGGGTCTCACTCTATCCTCGCTTCTCTTCATCACTTAGGGATTGCCTCAAGAAGCACAAGAACGAGACTACAAAATAATCCAGTAAAAGACAAGACAAACTAGACCAATAGCTAGTTGGAGCTTTTGCCAAGTGATACATGCTTGATTGATTGTGATACATTGAATGATGGAGAAGGAGCCTAGTTTCAGGAAATGAAACATGTCGTATAAGACGCCTGGTCTGGGTTCGACAAGGCAACATCATGTATAAGGCAAGTGATTGATTGATTGACGCTAGTGTTGTTGGTCATAGGAGCAACACCAAGGTTTGATTGATGATGTTTGATAAATGATGCATGTCATATAAGGAACAAAATCCTGATCTCTACGATGCCCCATTCCATGTAGGAATGTGATGGTTGACAAGGATAGTTAATAAAGACATATGATTCTCACAAGGCGATTGATTGATTTAATTGATCGGAATAGCTTGTCTGGTTGATTGTTTGGGATTGGTTTGAAGTGTGTGTTGTTGTGAAAGATTGACTGTCTGATTATAGTGCCCATTTCACGAAAGGATGACTTATTATGATAGTTGACATGACGAACCCTAAGGGACTAACCTAATGCCTTGGGGGCACATCAATGATGGCCTTCCTATGTGAAAGCTCAGAGGTGATGTAGTTCGACCATGCAGATTGTGGATGATTTGAAGAAATGATTTGACTGATATGATGTTGTGATTGATTCGGATGTTTGAATGGATTGATCAAGAGATTTGATGGAGTAATTTGGTTGAAGAATTATATGATTTGAAGAATTGTTTGAAGAACTGACTTGGAAGAACTAATGTGGATGGAATGATTTTATTGCTTGAATTTTTGTAGGATATTTGCTTTTTTTAGATTTTGGGAATGTTTGATTTTTTTGTATTTTTGGAAATATTTTGATTTCTTTGGATTTGGAGGATATTTGGATGTTTTTAGATTTTGGGAATATTTTAATTTTTTTGTGTTTTGGATTATTTTAAGGAATGGCATTGGATCATAATTTTTGTAGCTTTATGCTAGATACCAATGACAAGGAGAAACCAAGTCCAGGTGGATGAAGGATGTGATTGGATGGATGTAGTGGATGCGCGTGCAAGAGAGAAAGGATCTAATCTCCAAGGATTATGTCGCATACGAATAACATGCCCCATTCTAGGTAGAATATTTAGGATTTTCCATGACAATGCTTATGATGATGGGATGATAATAGGCTTGTGAAGGATTTGCTTGGTTTGGAGGAATACAGTATGTCAAGAGATACCCAAAACATTTGTCAACATTATGCCCCCAATATTTATCAAGATCAAAAGAGGAAGGGAGGATGAATGGATATGATATGATAGGCATGAGGGTGTATGAATAAGGATGGAAAATGATAGGAAGATGAGACAATGTGCCCTCGAGTTAAGTGGCATAGAAGATCAATTTTTTTGATTTTTTGAATTAGATAGGGGGATATGGACAAGAGGGACTCAAGTGTGTAGTGCCATGAAAGGTGATAGTCCCATTGGAGGAAGATATCGTCGCATGGATCATGGCAACTGTGCTCATTGATGTTGGTAAGGAGATTGCATGGAAGTGAGATGGATTAGGTGGATAGTGGATTATGGATGGAAGATAGTGGATTATCTAGGGGAGATAGTGGATTATAATGTGGATTATGTAGGACTTCTGCAAAAGCATGGACCATATGAATATGATTGGTGAAATATGTAAGACAATAGTTGAATGATGGGGTGATGGAGGTGTGGAAAGGAATCATGACCAACATCTGCACACACCATGGTAAACATGGAAGATTTTGAGTGGATGGTTGTGTAGGAAGAAATGGTGATGTTTTATTAGTGGATGGATGACGTAGGATTTTAGGGACCCTCATGTACATATGATTTTTATGATTTTTGTCTTTTATGTGGGATGAAGGGATTTTCTATTTTTGAATGGAATGGGTGGAAGAGCATGGTTGGGATTTTTGAGAGGTGGATGCCTCATTTGACTTGCTTTTTTGAATAGGGACCCATACCATTTTAGTTTTTGACTTTGCTTTTGTAGGTATGGGTTTGGATGGATTTTTGAATGTACCTTGCTTTGAATTTATTGATTGATGTCCTAAGGTATTAGGACCCTTAAGATTTTTCACTTCATGGAAGGAGGCATCCAAATGTTTGTTTTTGAATCCCATGTGGCAGGTGGAATGAGTAGAAGCTTTACGTTTAGACGATATGTGCATTTGTTGATCATGATTAGGAATGCAAGGGTATTTATGAATGAGTGGGATATTAGGTGTTGGAAGAAATGGTTGGAAAGTGGATGGAGGCAAGTTAGGAGTTGGAAGTAGTGGAGGTAAATTAGATGGTGGAAGGTGTATGGTCACATGCTTTTGACATTTGTAGGATGATGGAGGTGGAATAGAAATGTATGATTTGGGAATATGATGGGATGTCTGATGGGAAGTGGTGGACTTATGAGGAATGGAGGAAGTACTAACATTGTTATATGTTGACCTTGGGGTGTGTATCCAAGGCCATATGAGCGTGGAGGGACTTTGACATGGATGGGCTCCAAAATACCTTGTTCGTGAATGAGCGTGGAGGGACTTTGACATGGATGGGCTCCAAAATACCTTGTTCATGAATGAGCGTGGAGGGACTTTGACATGGATGGTCTCCAAAATACCTTGTTTGTGAAGACCTAAGCCTTTACCATGGTAGTTCATGTTTTGAAGCATGCGATAGACAATGGGACTTCGTGTAGTTTGGACACTAGACTTGAGTTCATTATTGGATTGAGAAAGTGATGTGAATAATGGTTGTTGTGTTCCTAGGGAGGAACATTCATGTATGAAATTGGATAGGCCAAGTGGATATGAAGGTGGATTTGCAATGGGGTTGATAGTGGATGTGGAAGGATCATGAGGATCTTTATTACGTTCATGTAGATCTAAGTTATTGATTGATCTTCTATGTGTATTTGGGAGGCACATGTCTCATCATGGGGAGTGGATGTTTGTGGATCATGGATTGGTGAGGTGGCAAGCTCTTGACCATGGAATGCATAAAGTGGACCAAGAGGGTCATCATAGTTTTCTTGATCATACGTAGGATCGTGATCATAAATGGGAAATTGGTCATGGAAAGGATTAAGTGTGTTATAGATGGGCAGAATGGAAGGGGTTTGATCTTGACTGGAATTAGGGACTAACACTTCTTTATGCTTAGGATTGTGCTCTTGACATAGATTGTGACTTGGAATGGAAGTGGATGTGGAGGACTCTTGGAGAGGTTTGATATGTTGTGGACCACATGATGGGGTCAAAGGAATGGACATGGTATTCAAAGGTTCTTTGGTAGGTTCATGAAGGGGTGTTTGACATGGGGATGGTCTATTCCATTCTAGTAGCCATTGGATCACATCCTTTGCAAGGGCATGTGTGGAAGGACAATATAGTGGATGGACAATGAGGGTAGATGATGCAGACTTGTGATTAGCATTAGGAGTGTGGTGGTAGAATGTACTTATAGGATGGATGAGGTAGACTTATGTTCCCATTGTCAAAGGTAGCATTGGAATTTAAAGGCACTTTGTCTTGTCGCTAAGGTGGACTTGGATAGGCTTGGGGTGCTAGGACCTTATTCTCTAGGATTGTCATGGAATGATGCATGTCTTCGTATCATTGTATGTCTTCTTATGTGATTAGGACAATGTTGACAAGTGCTTGACTAGGATGAATGATGATGTGGAGTGATTGGGATGAATGAGATGTGATAGAGTATGAGATTGATTAGATGATTAGATGGATGATTAGGGTATGGTTAGGGTTGTGATTAGGATGACATGGAAATGATTAGGAGAATTATTAGGGGTGATGTCGATTGAATGATGTGTTGGAAGGAATGTTGATGTGTTCGGAATGATGTGTGTATGAGGGGTGACTAAAAGAATATACTCCCTTGTCTCTTCATTTCTGCAATCGTGCCTTCACCAAATGAGAATTGTGAAATGTGGAATGTTATGGGGATGACCATGTAAGGTGATGAGGCCTAGACTATGATAGAGTCTAATGATATTAGTCTTTGAAAAGTCTAGCTCTAAGAGGGTACTCTGGTCTACTAATGACCTTTCAAAGCAAATATTGGTTTTGTTAAGACCTTGAGGTGTGGAAGAAATGATTGATTAGAGCGAACCCATGAGTTTCAGAATTCACTTGTAAGGATGGACTTAAACTAGCCCTGAAGTATTAAGTCCAAATTGTGATTTATGTTAAAAGGATGTCAAGGTCTCTTGGTCTACAGATTTGTACTTGTGATACAGTCAAGCTTCGACAATTTCTCCCTATGCTTCAACTTTAGGAAGACTAATGTTTAGTGTCCTCCATAGATGTCGAGGGTTGAATGGTAATGAAATGTTACGATGAAATGTGATCATAAAGGAGTGGAATTAGATATGTAATGGGTGGCTTTGACATAGTTGCAATCAGATTCAATAGGGAGAGTAGATGCTCAAAGGTTCCCCTATGGTTATGGTGTATGATTGGGAATGATGAAAGATGAAATGGATTTGATAATGAATGAATGGATATGATATGATTGGGATGTGATCGACTGGATTAGAATGAAGATGATGATGTGTAATGATAAGATGTAGATGACATGGATGATTAGGATGAAGATGATTGGATTATGATGAGTTGGAAATGGTTAGGGTATGATCAGGAGGATGACTAGGATGATGTTGGTTGGATGAAAATGTTGATGTGTAATGTTTATGGATGATGAATTGGACATGATTATGATGATTAGGCTATAATTGGGATGAGGTGGAATAATTAGAAAGTGATAAGTAGGATATGATTGGCATGTGGTGGATTGATAAAGAATGATGACTAGGATATGATAAGGATGAAGTGGAATGATGAAGGTATGATGAATATAATGAATAGGATAGGATTAGGATATCGTTGAATGATGAGGAACGGGATGATTAGGATGTTGATGCAGGACAAGGTTGATGATTAGGATGAATTAGGGTGAAATGGAAGTGACTTGGAATTAGGACAATAAAGTGCAATGATGATGTTAGGTGACTTGGTCGGATTATGATGATGATTAGGATGAGGGTAAAGATTGTGTGGAACAAGGATGTTTGAATGACTTAGATTGGTTAGGATGAATGATTAGGATAGGATGAGTTAGAATGATGAATAGGATATGATGTGGAATGGATGTAATGATTAGGAATGATTAAGGTATAATTATGATGAGGTGGCATGAAGAAGATGTGAAAAGAATGTGATTAGGAATTATTAGTGTAAGGGTAAAAATGGGATAGTCAAATTAATAATAAAAACCCAAACATCAATGAAATATGAAGTTAAAAGGAGATTTAAAACAACAAAGAGAGATACTTACAACCTTTACATTTCAACTTCCATTGTTCGCCTTTTCTTTCTTGATCTTTTGGAGATGAAAATGGCCCTCAAGAAGCTTGCTTCCTCGCTTTGATTCCTCAAGATGACAAGGAGAAGTGGCTCTAATACTTGGTGTGATTGAAGATGAACTTCAATACACCATGTGAGTGGATGATAGATGATGAAGTGATGGTAGGGGTGCCAATGGCATGCTATGGTTTCTGCAGCATAAGTTTACTCAAATGATGGATTTTTGAAATAGAAGAAGAGGGTTGTATTTATAGAGTTGGGTGAGAGAAGATCAATGGTGGAGAAGAAGTAAGAAGATCAATAGAGCAAAATGTTTGAGAGAACATGCACGAATAAAAGAAGGACATGTGTCATTCGAAAAGAAGCTTTGTTGAGTTAACTACTTACTTGATGAGGATGAGTTTTTATTTTCTTTAAATTAGAATATATTTTCTTAATTTAAGAGAAAAGTTGCTTTAAAATTGTTTTAACCCAGCTTTTTCTTTTGCATGACAAGAAGAATTTATTTTTAGAAGAAAATGATATAGATAAGAGTGGATGAAATACAAATTAAATAAATAAAATTTATTTAATTTATGTGCATCATGAATAAATAAATAAAATATTTAATTTTATTTATTTTTAGAAGAAGGATGCAATAATTAAATAATTTAAAATTATTTAGTCATTTGATGGAAAATAGAAGAATAAGGAAATTGATTAAATAAATAGAATTTATTTAATTGATTATGGAGAGGGAAGAAGATTTGATTTCATTTTTTTCTTTAAAGGAAATAAATCCTAAAAAGATGAGAGGAATAATAGATGAAATATCTAATTAAATAAATTAATTAGATATGCATGAGTTGCAATTTTAGAAAGAAAGCAAGAAGATATTTTTAGAAGAAAGCAAATTAAATAAATAAATTTATTTAATTTATCTTGTGAAAGATAGAAGAATAAAATAAAATATTTTATTATATTTTATTTTAGAGACTAAGAGGATTTAAATAAATTTAAATGATTTATTTAAAGTTGGAAGAATGCATGATTTAATTAAATAATTAGAAATTATTTAATTGTTTGGAAGAAATAAATTAAATAAAGGTTTTTATTTAATTTTGACTTTAGAAGAAGTAATTAAATATTTTTGATATTTAATTAACTTAGATAAATATGAATTGAATAAATAAATTTAATTATTTATTTATTGATAGAGGAAATAGACTTAAATAAATATTAAAAATATTTATTTGGATAGAGTCGTGTCATTTTTAGATGTATACAATTAGGATTGATATTGTTTGGATATGATAGGATGATGTGTAAGGATAATGGGACTAGGGATGTGGTCGAATGATGAGGATATGATGATGGCATGGAATGAGTGTGTGGTCAAGAATGTTTGGGGTGATGATTAGGCAAGCACACACAACAATCAAAGAAGACACTTGGCAATCAATTTTGTGCATGTTTGACATTTTGTGACAAGGTTTTGAAAATACTTTGAAAACATGCACAATCCTAGGCTAGGTAAGGACTATATTTGTTGAATCCCTTAGTTGTACTTATTCAAAGAAAATAGCTCCAGGATCTTGGTAGCACCTGCTCCCCTCCATGGCACTCACTTCTCATGCATACCAAGTTCTAGGTTTCCCAAGGCTCATCCCCCCACCAAACCTTAGGATTGTCTCTGCTATCTTGGCTAAGAATAGCAAGAATTGGGGCAGCTTCAAAGGTTACCCTTTTGTGTCAACAAATAGAGGGTTTTTGGCCACTATACAAAAGGGTTCTAGTGAATATCTGGGGGACCAGCACCCCATGAGCATCCATCAAGCCACTTAAGGCTCTAACTAATCCTACTAGGAGTTTAATATACACAAAGGTATGCCTCCTTTTGAGATACCTCTATATGGTGAGCGCTCATACCAGTTAGACTTGGCTTTCACCTTATCCTCAACTTATATAGCGGGCTGGATAAAATTTCCACTTGGGGTCACAAGTGAGTTCTCCTTTCGGATGTGTCTCAAGAGTAGGCCCACATTAAGGCTGACAAAAGCAAGAAGAGTGAACACTTTTTGACCTCCAGGCTTGCACTAAGTCACAAGGGGAGAGCATACACATGTGAACTTTCTCACACTCACACATGTTCATTGTCCTTAGAAAATAGATGTGTGGTGTGATAACGCAAGTGTTGAGAGATGCTTTTGATTCCCAAGATCACATGATGTGCGAGGGAAGAGCATACACATCTCAAAACACTAACACAATCACCAAACAAAGCAAACACTGGTTCATTTTAGACCCCAAGATATGTGTGAAAATAACAAGTTATGTTCATTTTAGTGCACCAAAACCAAGTGTGCCTATGATAAGAAAACACATGCACATAAAAGAAATCGAATCCCTACATCAAATGTGTTAGTAGTTTTAGTTTATAGTCTTCAGCCCACGAATGCCACATGCTGTAAATCAAACATTAATAGCAAAAAAACCCCATGATATTGCAAAAAATATGAAGTAACAAGTCAAGTAGCCGCTGCGCAAGCCATTAAGTCAAAAAGGCCAAAAAAGGGAATCTGCAAAAATCTAAAAATTTTAATCAGATATAGCAAAATAAATTGCAGAATGAAATTGCTCATGAAATCCAATGTAGTTTAAAAAAAAATTGTCGAAAATGGAGCAAATTTGCACAAGTTATGAGCAGTCAAAGTTTGAAACTAAGTTTGACTTTGACCAAAAAATGAGAAAATAGAATCATCACCCATCAAAACCTATATCATTGCAAAATTCACTGTGTTAGCTTTTCGACACCACCAAATTTGTGTGATTTCGTCACCGTATGCAAAAGTTGTGGTCAAAAGAAAAAAATAGCCCAGTTAGGGCATGTGAAGGACAAGGGGTCAAGCCAGGTGGTTAACTCTGACCATTAGTAGTTTAGGTTTCTCTGGTCACATAAAATTGTTAGAAGCAGATAGTTTGTTTTAAGGCTGATGGTTAGTATTTTAACCATGCCCTTGGTCATTCATATGACCAAGGGCCGAAACAGGGCAAAAAGAAACAAGAGGGGCCAAGGAATGTAGCCCCCCTCCTTGGTTACTTGGCAAACCAAATAGTAAAATAAAATTTGAAAAAAAGAAACTAAACCCTAAAAGATATTGGATCCCACGATTGTCATGATTTCGTTTGAATTTTAAGCCATAAGCCCTAAACTGGATGCAGACGTGGACGGCTTGGATGCAGACATGGGCAGTTTTAAGCTCACGTGGTTAGCATTTAGGGCTACGTCAACTGAGTTCAAATGGCCGCTACAAAAGTGACTGATATTCACACGGGTAGTGACTAAGGTAACAGTCGTAATGGGGAAGAAAGATGGTCATTGATGAGAGCTTGAAGATACCAACTGTGGTTTGCAAGTGGAGGTGAGGGTTTGTTTGCAGGGTCAATCATGGTGGCAGAGTCGAAAGTCGTCACTAGGAGTGGTGACAGCAATGGCGATGGGGTAGATGATACAAAAGGTGACAGGTGCCCAGGTAGTGGTGGTCTCTAAGTAGTGCCAGTCGCTAGAGGGGTGGCAACATAGGTCAACGGGGAGGCGACTAGTGTGAGGAGGTGGCGGAGTCGAGCCAATGGTTGCAGTGGCGGATGAAGATGTCAACTGACGCCTACGAGTGGTGATCCTGCTACAAAGAGCAAGTTTTATGGCCTGCAACTAATAATGAAGTGCAAGTCAGGAATGACAGAATCTACACAGTTAGGGTTTTTAGAGCTTCAACCAGGCCTGCAATAGAAATGTTCAACTTTGTTATGAAAAATCAACCACCAGAAAGTTAAAACTTGCAACCATGGAGCCATTAACCTGCATGCAAGATTTAAACACAACCAACCATCAGACAAAAATAGTCATTAATAGAGATCCCACATGCTATACAATAGATCCATATGGTACAGATCCATACTGTATGGACTGCAACCTAAAAAATTTTATCTAAATTTTCTAAAATTTGACTGTGACCATAACCTAGGGTATTTTATGTCAATTTTCACAGAAAGGGCCCTCGAGACACAACGGTGAGGCCCGTTTGAGCTCTGGAGGTCACTTGCAAATTTTTTCTTCAAAAGTTGACTAAAATTAATCAATTCACGTCAGGGTCACCATTTGTGGCTAGGGTTTAGATTTTCAAACTTCTAGAAATGAAACTACTTGAAAACCCTAACTGTAGTGAAGCACAATCTAGCCTAGAAATCATGCAATCAAACAGAAAATAAACCATAAATCTAAGATATCATTGATTAACCTTCATTGTTCTCCTCTATCTTCCATGGTGTTCTCAGATTTGCAGATTTATGCACAATCTTGATAAGCTCAAATGGAAATGGCAAGATGTTGGAGAGAAGAGAGCATGAAAATGAAACAAGAGAAGAACTAAGAGCCCCAAAATGAGCTGGAGAAAGGTGTTTTATAGAAGAGGAATTTTGAATGGAGGGCTAGGATTTAAAGTTGACTTAGAGGCCAAATCAAGGGTGGAAGTTGATTAGGGTTTCCCTCACCACTGCAAGACAAAATTGAATTTTAAATTAGAAGAAATAGTGAGGTAGAATGGGATTTTAAATTAAATAAATTTGTGCAATTTATTTAATTTATTTGAAAGGGATTCATATGGAAGGGGATTTAGATAAGGGGATTGATTTATTTATTTGAATAAATCAAGTGAAGGGGACATTAGGATAGTGAATGAATAATTAAATAATCAATTGAAATTAATTATTTATTTATAGAAGAAATATGGTCAAATAACTAGAATGGATGAAATTAAACTAGTTGAATAGTGGGATTTGAAGGGAAATTTTATCCTATCACATTTGCAACATTAGGACATTTTTAAGTGTTTACAAGTTCTATACCCTTTGATACTTTGATGTAGAACTTTCTGGCCTTGGCCCATGTGACTATCGGGGTGTGCCTTTTAACCACCCATTATTTTTTTGTGTAGCGTTATTTTATTTTAATAGATAACTTGCCTTTTCATAAAAATAAATAAATAAATAAATTAAAATTAAAATTAAATTAAATTGTTGTTCCACATGTGGTAGGGTATTAATAATACATTAATAATAATAAGTTTTTGTCTCTCAATAATGCAACCCATGTTCAATGGGGACATGTTGCGAGAGCATAATCAAATGATAAGTTGGTGAAATATTACAATCACATTAAAAATATATATATAAAGATATTATAGTAATTCCACAACACGCTTTCGTTATCCACTGGCACAAGTGGTGAATATGAATATTAAACAAAGGAAGGACTTTTTTATGTTTTTGATTTTCAAACCTAGAATAAATTATTCTGATTTTAAAAGATGCCTCTGTGCAATCTTAATCTTAATACAATAAAAAGACGGGGGATGCTTCCATAAACTCTTTAATATTGAGAGGTAACATGTAAATGGCTCGATGGTGGTGCTTTCCTTACCTAACTCCACCACAAATGGTGAGTATTGACATGACAACTATGTTGACCAGAAATTGCTACGAAGATGATCTCAAACACACTTCCCTTCATTGCACAGGTTATTTGTCTGCCCATTCATCAATTTATGTTTTAGAATTTTGTTTGCAAACACCGGCAGACATGGGTAACAACGCTTTCAAATGTTGGGACTTCTCCGACAGACATGTGTAACGCTTTCAAATGTTGCACTGGTCTGCATGCTGTCAAATTGTTTTGTATATCCAATATCTAATTTCGATGATAGTTGTTTGGAAACAACTATCTTGTGGTGGTAAATGCCATCATATAAAAATGCCAATGGAAAATTATTAAATAGATTCAGAAAATTTTCTATTCCAATTGGGGGAGTAGAGGTACTTTTGGGCATACAATGGTTTAAAAAACTAGGATCAATGAATTTTAATTTTCAACACTTATCCATGTCTTATATTGTACATGGGAAAACATGTACAAATTTATAGAGATACGATCACCACCAAGTTAAATTATTAGCTCCCATAGGATGCATAAGTTATTTAAGAAAGGTTCTTATAGCATAGGGGCACACCTATATTTTGTAGAAGCACAAGATGTGAAAACTCAAGATCAACCAAAGATTCAAGTGATCATTCAACACTATCAACATGCATTTCAAAAACCAAAGGATCTACCCATAGTCAAAGACCATGATCATGCCATTGAATTAATACCAAGAAGTATTATTCATCCCAACAAAAGTGCCTATTCATCCCCAATGATTATGAATAACAAGCACACTCTTAAAGATAAGTTTCATGTTCTTGGTATTAATGAATTTGTAGATGAATCTAATAATTTGGTTTTATTTACAAAGTTAGATTTATATTAGATTATCATCAAATTCCACTAAAAAAATGAATATAATTAAGACTACATTTAGAACACATGAGGGGTAATTATAAATTATTATGTATGTCATTTGGTGTCACTAATACCCAATCAACTTTTGACATCCTCATAAATTCAATGTTTGACTCATTTCTTCAAAAATTGGTGTTGGTATTCTTTTGTGGCATCTTCATCTATAGTAAAACATGGAATGATGAGCAATTGATAGAAAATATTCTAGAGGTGTTGAGTGTGAAGGGCAATCTTTTGTAAAGGGATGGAAATGTTATGATCCTAATATGTTGTATTCCTAATTATAATAAGAATAAGCACTTGTAGCATACTTAACCTTAATAGTTTCATTTATTAGTCTTAGTTATTCCTTAAGATGAATTAGTTAGGATGAAGGGGTGTGTCCCTACATAGTTATACATATAAATAAGGAAGATGGAGACTCTCTCAACACATCATATCTTCTAATATTGAATTCATATATTTTTTTGTGATTATTGGATGTCACCCCATTGAAGTTGTCTACTATTTTCCCAATTCTTAAATTTATTTCAAAGAAATGTCATACCATAGTATGATCAAACTGTAAAATTATAATACACTGACAAATCAATTATTGACACATTACAACATATTACACCATTCAAAATTCAAACTATTGACAAAGCTCATTGTACACCTTGCATTTAAATAGATTAGTTTGTTCAATTTGTCAAATATGGGGTGTGTCCATGACTATTTGCAATAGACTTTTAACTAATAGTTCTCCTAACAATTCTCCTAAAAGACGAGTTTGAAACTATGCTAACTTTAATCCTCTACTTTCTAACCATGCATTTTAAATACTACTAAAAAGAAGACTTGCTAAAATAACTTTAATCTAAATAAATTTAAAGATTGCAATTACTAGAAGTAAGTTAAATTAAACAAAGATTTGGAACAAGTAATGCAATTTTCAATCAAAGAATTTTAACAAATTTAGAAAGTAACAAAGCAACTAATCTAATTAAGAGATTCCAGTCCCTATCCTTTGGCTGGAGTGGACCCTTGCTCCAC
The DNA here is from genome assembly GCA_027924645.1 of Cunninghamia lanceolata. NCBI lineage: Eukaryota > Viridiplantae > Streptophyta > Pinopsida > Cupressales > Cupressaceae > Cunninghamia > Cunninghamia lanceolata. The sequence goes on from BSBN01000391.1 coordinate 18,635,523, forward strand.
ATTTGGAGAGAGACTAATTAATCCTTTAGTACTCAAAAACTAGATAAATTGTCTCCTTTGTTTTTTAACTTGAAAATCAAAAGTATATGCTTAAAAATAATAGAGTTTTTGTTGATTTTAATAAAAATCTATATATCTATTTCCTATGCTAGGTCCTATATACACTAGTCATTTTCTAACTGAGAGATACAGTTGTGGTTATTACCTTCTAACTGAGAGCCTACACAGTAAATACATACATTATACCTTCAATCTACTAATTACATAATTGTTGATTATAAGGGAGGACATACAATGTTCTAAAGAAAATTATGTAGTGTACTGATTGTGCCATTTTGAACAAAGAGCTATTTGTGGTTTAGTGGCTGTGAGAATGGGACTTAGTAAAAAAATGACATGGAATAGTATCCAGGGATATGCCTCTGTAGTTTGCATGGAACAACTACATGGTGTCTTCTCCCATTCTGACTGGACCAACACGAGTATTAGTCAATCAATCCAACAAAAATCCTGGAACATGTGTTGGAAATTGGGAAGAATCCATTGCAGTTTTTTCAAAAAAGTCTTTGGAGCCTTTTAAATGTCCTCAAAGTTTTGTGAGGTTTTATCGCTAACAACTTTTGAGCCTTGTTTTTAACAAAAAGTGTACTTTTGCATAGCAACTGTTAGCTCAAACATATGACATAAAACTTATTTATTCCAAAACGTTCTTTAAGTATTGTACCCATAACTTTAACATAATTAAACAAGATTTTTCAACAATCAATGCACAAATTAATAAATGTAGGATTAAAGAAAAACTTTATAGATGAATTAGGATTAAAGAGAAAATAAAGAGATACATTTACAAAATTAGGTTGGTTACGTCCTTAGCCCATCAACTATCACATTTAATTTAATAGTTAAATTCCCTACTTCTATGTTTATTTTTCTTCTCCCAACTCCTAAATCCAAGCCAATCATTTATTTAATTAAGTTTTTATTCGACTAATCTAAATATTTATATTCTGGATTATTTATTTCCTTTCATACGTGAATTAAAAAAATTAAATTGTTATTCCACATGTGGTAGGGTATTAATAATACATTAATAATAATAAGCAGCTTTCATCTCTCTCAATAATGCAACCCATGTTCAAGGGGCACATGCAAACAATAAGTTGGTGAAAGATTACAATCACATAAAAACAAAAAAACATATATTATAGTAATTCAATAGTGCTCATTCGTTATCCAATGGCACAAGTGGTGAATATTAATGTAAAATTGTTATTCAAAATTCAATATGGTCCAGATAACTACACATGATCAATAACTAGATGTGTTTCTATTTCCAAGATGTAGGAAATTAGAAAAAAAACACATGAATTTCATTCAAAAATTTATAAGGTGGGAGAACCAAAAATCAAAATTTGATCTAATTTATATATGGTTTAAATTGTTATAATCATGAGACTCTAAGTTATCCTAACAATAGTGATTAAACTCAGTTTCAAACAAGTTAATCACTAGATTTGACTCTATTAGCATGGAAAAATTGGCTCTAATTCAAATTGAGTTGTGATGGACAACCTAGATTTAAACTTCAATCCAAATTTAGTTGATTAGTGGCTTACACTTTACAACCCATGTTGACTTACCACTAGTGATAAACCATGGTTACAAAATGATTTATTGCTAGGGATATCCATGTAAACAATAATTATGTCTCCTATTTAAAAATAGTTGTGACGAGTATCACATATGCATTGAGAAAGTTCATCCTATGTAATCTTCTAACACTACTTAGGACAAGAGTTTAAGTTTGTAGAGTCCAATATCATTTTATATGTTAATAAAATGTAACCTCTAGGTTAAATAAAGGTTTCATCTGTAACATCCACATTCTAAAAACATGGTAAAAACCCAAATTTTACCATAGAGTAACTCAACAAGGTAAAAATGAGATACAAATTTTTTTTCTTTTTATTCAACATATAATCAAGTAACTACATTTACAAGATTTCTTTTACAAATTATAATATACCCATATTGTCTTTTTCTTTACAATGTTTACAAATGTAAAACCATTACATATACAAATTTGGAATCAATACTGCATCTGAATATCTGACATCTCTATCACATGTCCTGGCATGTTTCCTTCTTGGAGAGAGAGAGCATCTTTCCAGTGATTTACCTCCAACCACAGACCGACAGTCTCCCACACATCTTCCACATAGGAAGTGGCCCTACCCTTCTTGAGGTATATAGACAAAAGGTGACCAATGGTAATTTTCCTTTCCTGAGTACTTAGTGTTGTATTCTACTCAACTCTAACAACCATACAACCCTAGATACCCTCTAGCTAAGTATGATTTTCGATAGGATGAGCAACCCGAATACAGTGAATCGACAATACATGCAGAAAACAAATGCATTACTTTGGCCAAAGTTTTTTATTTCAATAATGTTTGTAAAGAACATAGTCATTGTGTTCACCCACCCCTACTCGACTTGGATACTATCTTATTCATGCAGTTTATAAATCTTATCAACCCTATCCATGCAATAGTTTAAACTAAGAGTCACAATAATAATACCTTATGACTTGAGTAAGTCTATATGGCATAACCATTCAATTTATTGGTAGTTGATTCTAGGGTTGCCCTAATATTCCTTGTTAATATGATATAACCATATAACCATATCTTATATCTAGGAGTTCTAGAATCGGTAATAACCCTTGATTAACTTAAGAAAAGTTAATAATACTATAATTCTCAAAATAATAATGTCTCCTACACAAGGAATCATAAAATAACTTTGATAATGTATATAAACAAACATAACCCAGTATAAATATCCCTACTAGGTCTTTCTCTAGTATACTTAGCCTACTCCATTGTATTGGATCTCTTCATGTATAATAAAGACAATTAGTCTTAAATGGAATTCTCATAAAAACCTTATTCCATTTTCCCTAATATCTCTAAGTTACTACCATTTGATATGATACAAAAGTTTACTAACTAATTGTATGAGTCTGAAACTCTTGGTTAAATAACATTATCTGTTATGCCTATATATATAACCTATACAAGACAAAATGTTAAATCATTCTAACCTCATTACTATATGGTTCAAAATGAAAACATGATTCATCCATTCAAGAGTCTAACATATGGTTAATTCTCAATCTCTTAATTGACTAACCTCAAACCTAAATCAATAAGAAGACTTTTATTCAAGCTCATGACAACTCATGATAGTCCCTTACTAAGATATTCATTTATCTTTCATTCAATGGTTTGGTATAATCAACGATTTATATTCACTAAGAAGGTAGTCCACCCTGTCTACCTACATATCAGTTTACTCACTGGTATGACAAATTTTCAACCATGTAAATAACATTCGATGTCTCCATCGACTATAGGAAAGGAATTCAAAATAGTTTACTTAAAATGTTAACTAAACTATCTTATGTTGATACTAAATAGTCTTTGACTATCACAACACAAATCAAAAGGTTAATCCTAACCGGTGGAATCATATAGTCACCTACATTACTATGTTATACAGTCTTAAATAAGCTATTCAATTTCGTCATGGATTTATGATACATGCACTGAGGAATACTTGGCAATGTGCAAACTTGAACTGGCTGAAATGAGCGAATGATTCACAGGGTCGACGCCACTAGACTATGAATGCATCTAAAGTCATAGCTACTGTATTCTATCCAATATCAGCTTCTATTCTCCCTCTATGTGTTCTACAAGTTCCAAACTTACTTAAAATGAAACAACCATGACTCATTCGAGTCATGGGTCATAATGATAGAGGCACGACTCCTACAGAGTCACCTCATCTCCCCACCTCCTCTACATTTTGTTACAAACTTCTTAACAATATATATAGTTAAATCAAAATTGAAGTCCATTATTTATGTGTAAATCCCACATGTCGATGGGAAATTACTGCTCCATGACTCGATGGTTGTGACAGTTTAAAAACTACAATCCACCTTCTAAGATGTGACTGACACCTCACTTAAACACAACTAATCATTAAATGATTCAAAGTGAATGGTTCGATCTACCACCAACACTATTGAAGACTCTTCTACAATTAAGCCTTTGGCTTACTCAACATTAAACCATCGACTCAATGGGAGGTATTTTCCTCATTTGATCTAAGACATCAATATATAATAAATATTGGTTACATCAATTATAATTATCATAATATCACCTATTGCATTAGATAGATATAGTTTATTCAATAATAAGATATTATTAAACCATGGGTGATGCTGTTAATGGGAATATGGATTGATCAATAAAGATAAATAAACCCAAACATCAATGAAATATGCAAATAACAAGAATAAACAAATGAAGTACAAACTTACAAAACCTGTTACCATGCAGCTTCCATTGTTTTCCTATCTTTCTTTGATATTGATTGTGAAGCCCTCAGAAGCTTTCCTTGCTTGCTTGCTTGTTGAAAATGAGAAAGGAAGAATGGATTTGATACTTTTTTGTGTTGAATTTGAGCTTCCAACACATGATAATGGAGGATACTAGAAATAGAGAGAAGAAGAGAAATTTGGGTATAGTTATTGTGCAAGATGAAATTCTCCTCATTTCTTAGAGAAGAGGTTTATTTATAGATTTTTTGAAAAGGGAATGGAGGGTGAGGATCAAAAGATGAGATCAATGGCTCTCATTATTTGTGAATCTTTAATTCATAATGGATTAAATTCTTTTTGAGAAGAGTGGGTTATGACAATTGAATTAAGAATAAATGGTGGAGGATAGTGAGTTATGACAATTGATTTAAGAATTCATGGTGGAGGATAATGAGTTATGACAATTGAATTAAGAATTCAATAGTGGAGGATAGTGAGTTATGACAATCGAATTAAGAATTCAATAGTGGAGAATAATGGGAAACAATTGAATTAAGAATTCAATGAGTGGAGAATAGTGGGGAACAATTGAATTAAGAATTCAATTGGTGGAGGATAGTGGGGAACATTGAATTAAATATTCAATTGGTGAAGGCTAGTGGGGAACATTAAATTAAATATTCAATTGGTGAAGGCTAGTGGGGAACATTGAATTAAATATTCAATTTTGGATTTTGGAGGATATTAACTAATTAAATATTAAGAATGTTTAATTATATGTGCAACATGGTGAGGTGGAAGGGATGACATGGAAAGATGAGGTGGATTGATGAGGTGGATTGATGAAGTGGATTTTGTGAGGTGGATTTAGGATTTGAGACATTAGAAGAATTTAGGGATTTTAATTAAATAAAATGATTTTATTTAATTGTAGGATAATGAACCAATTGCATAAACTTATAATATTTATTTAATTGACAGAAGAAAATATGCATTAAGATAAATATTAGAATATTTACTTAATTCGACCCAAGCCAATTTTAGGTGTATACATTTTGCCCCTCTTTGAAGCAATGTGTTTTATCACGTTGTTTCAAAGAATAAGAATAGTTTGATAATGATACATGCCCCAGTTTGCCCCTAGTACAGGTTATGATGATAGGATGCCCCCTCGGGAGATTGGATGGGGAGAAGGCAGCAGGCGTGAGACGGACAATCTCACGATAAGATATGTTGACAGGAAATGAAATGGTTGAATACAGAAGAGAGGGATGAATGATATGGGATGCAAGATAAAAATGATAACACACACAAGCAAGTAAGCAAGTATGCACAAATGAAACAAGCACAAACAAGGTATTGCCCCTGTCGAGCGGTAAACCAATGGTATGGATCGATGATGTCTGGTTTCAGGAATGAAATATGTCGTATAAGACTCTGGGTCTGGTTTTGACAATGCAACATCCTGTCTAAGACATTTGATATGATAATGTTGTCGTGGCGGGGAACAATATATCCCTAGACCAACATGGAAGGATAGTGTCTGGTTTCAGGAAATGAAGCATGTCGTGTAAGATGCGTGTGTTGGTCTGGTTTCGACAATGCAACATCCTATCTAAGATAATTGATTGATTGATTGAGTTGGTTTATGACCAGACACGGATCAAGACCATTGATTGTGATTGGATCATTTGACAATATTGACTTGATTTGATTGACATGGATTAAGGATAGACTTGCAATTGGATACAGTATGGATATGGATATGGATATGGATACAGATATGAGACACAATTTGATACGGTATGGATATGAGATGTGATTAGATATGGTATGGATATGGATATGTGTCACCTTGATATAGCAAGTATTTTGAAGCGCTTTCATCATTGGGCTTTATTATGTTGTAAGAAAATACAAGTATCTAGGTATAATTAAACTGAGATGACCTGAGTATTACTTACATAGATTTTTCAATAGACAAGGATTGCCCCTTTTCATGTTTAGACCTCAGAGTCCTCGATGATCTTTTGCCGATCATGTCATTAGACAAAAGTCATCACATTACTAAATTTTTATCCACAAGCAGCAGACAAAGAAAATAATCATGCCCCCATCATAGCATCTCTAGCTTTTGGCATCCTCGAGTAGCATAGAAAGGCATGATAGCATAAATCAAGACTCTTAATCTAACCAACACAAAACATTCTTGCATTTAGATGTGTCTTTTTGCCATAATTGATATGAGATTTAGCTTGAGTGTTTCGGTATGGTGCTCTATTTTGCCTTGGATAGATTGATGTTTTGTGTCATGATTTTTGTTGTGTTGGGAAGCGTGCTTTGCTGCATGCGCTTGTCTAGAGAAAGGTACAGACATGGATGGGTAGCAGGATGGACGACAAGACATGGGATGGATGGGAAGGTGGAGTGGACTCAGACAGATAGAAGGACTAGACATGGGACAAATAGGGAAAGTGGAGCCTCGGGGGCGCATTAATAATGGCCTTGCCTACGTGACAACGCAAAGGTAGCGTAGTTCGGGGCTTGGACCATTGATGGACTAGAGGATAGACGATAAGATATGAGATGGATAGGGAAACAGAGCCTTAAGGGTGAATTGATAATGGCCTTGCCTACGTGATGACGCAGAGGCAACATAGTTCGACAAGAACCCTAATGGACCCAAGATATGGATCGGATGAGACATGATATGGAACTGATATGGATCAAATAAGACACAATAGGGATCAAATAAGGATCAGATATGGAATAGATACGGATCAGATATGGATCAGATAAGGATCAGATAAGACATGATATGGATCCGATATGGAACAAACAATATTGATGACAAGGAACCACCACGGATATGTAGATGGATGGAAGATAGTAGATACGGATGGTTATGAGGATGGGCAATAGTGGATAGAAGGAAACAAGGATGTGATCTCCAAGGACTGTCGTATAAGTGTAACATGCCGCATTGTAGGTAGAGTACGTAGGATTTTTCATGACAATGCTAATGACGATAGAGGATGAGAGGATAATGAATGATTTGCATGGTATGGAGGGATAAGGTATGTCAAGAGCCATTCAAAACATTTGTCAACATTGTGCCCCCAATCTTTATCAAGACCAAAGAATAGAGGAAAGGAAGTTTGGATGGATGGATGAGACAAGATAGGTATGCAATGGATAGATGATAGGATAGGAAATGCAATGGATAGAGGATAGGATATGAAATGTAATGGAAGAGTGATATGCTGATGAGACAATGTGGCCCCAAGTGTGAGTGACATAGAAGATCAACTTACACATGATGCCTATTTGCCAGGTTTTCATCATGGTACTTATCCAAGGTGCCTGTTTGCCTAGTTTTCACCATTGGATGAAGGGATTTTTCTTTACTTTTTCCTTTTTTCTTTTCTTTTTTGAATATTTAGATTGGAGAAGGTGGATATGGAAAGACTTAAGTATAGAGTTCCTTGAAAGTGACAGTCCCACTAGATGGATTTTATCACATGGACAATGTTAAGTGTTCTCACAGATGTTGGTAGGAGATCGTATGAAAGTGATATGGCCTAGGTAGATAGTGGAGTATGATGCAGAATATGGAGGGAAGGCTTATGCAAAAGCATCGACCATAGGATGAGGAAGATATGTAGGATAGTAGTGGAAGGTATGGGAGATGGAGTTATACGGAAGTGTTGTGGAATTGAAGGGAATCATGACCAACGGTTGCACATACCATGGTAAACATTGAAGTTGGTGATGGGAAAGTAGTGTAGGAAGCAATGGAGATTTTTGCTTGTGGATGAATGACATAGGCATGCAGGGTTCCACATAGGCTGAGTATTGTCCTGATTTTTGTTTGTTATGTGAGATGGAAGAATTTGAGACTTTTGGATGGAATGGGAGAAAGTGAATGGTTGGAATTCTTGAGAGGTGGATGCCTCATGTAACTTTAGGGATTTTTGCTTAGGTACCCAAACCATTTTGTTTTTAGATAGTACCTGTGAAGGTATGGGTTTGGGTGTATGCAACTTTTGTGTAACTTTTGGAGTAATCCTTTGTTGTTTAGGGACCCACACCTATTTCAATTTGGCATTGAGGTGTATGGGTGTATGCAGCTGTTGTGCAACTTTTGGAGTAATCATTTGTTTCTTGGGGATCCACACCTTGTTCAGTTTGGCATTGAGGTGTATGGGTGTATGCAGCTTTTGATATGGATACTTCTTTGATTCTTGGCTTTTATATCCTAGGTCATGAGGACTCTTAGGATTTTTTACTTTATAGGTAGAGGCATCCACATATTTGTCATTGAATCCCCATGGGATGGTAGAAGTGAGGTTGGTGAAAGCTCCTTGTTTAGACAATATGTGTGTTTGTCAGCCATGATTGGGATATTGAGAGGATTTATAGATGGATGGATAAGGTGTTGGAAGAAGTGGTGGTAAAAAGCATGGAGGGGTGTTAGGAGTTGGAAGTAGCAGAGGTAGATTGGATGGTGGAATATTAGGAGTTGGAAGTAGTGGAGGGAGTTTGGATGGTGGAAGGTGTATGGTCACATGCTTTTGGGATGTGTATGATAAGGGAGGTGGGATATTAGGAGTTGGAAGTAGCGGAGGGAGTTTGGATGGTGGAAGGTGTATGGTCACATGCTTTTGGGATGTGTATGATAAGGGAGGTGGGATGGCAACATATGTTTTGGCGATATGATAGGGTTTGCGATGGAAAGTGGTAGACTTAGGAGGAGTGGAGGAAGTACCAACATCTTGAGTTTGCTCACCTTGGGGTATGTATCCAAGGCTGTATGAAGGTGGAGGAACATTGACATGGATAGGTTCCAAGATACCTTGTTCATGAAGGCCTAATCCTTTACCTTGATAGTTCATATTCTGTAGTATACGGTGGACAATAGGATTATGTGTAGGTGGAACACTAGACATAATTTTTTGATTGGATGGAGAAGGCAAGATAGCGGATAAGGGTGGTTGGTGTTCTAAGAGAGAACATTCACGCATGAAGGTAGTAAGACCAAGGATATATGGTGGAGGATTTGCCACTTGGTCCATAACAGATGGCAGAGGAGTATTACTGGTTTGATCTTCTACGCTTGCTTGGGAGGCAAGTGTCTCATCAAGGGAAGTAGAAGTTGTTGGATCTTGGGTAGGACTGGATGGGGTGATAGGCTCAGGACCATGGAACATATAAAGTGAGCTAAGAGGATCATCATGGTCTGCTTGATCATAGATAGGATTTAGCGTGATGGGATTAATGTTCTCTTGTATAGATTCCTCATCAGCAATAATATCTTGATCATAGAAAAGACATAGGTTGTGGTTGGGTCGGATGAAAGGGATTTGAGCTTGACTTAGACTAGGGGTTAATGTTTCCACATGCTCTAAAGTGTGCTCTTGACATATCTCTTGGTCTTCTTGAATGGAAGTGGATAGATCTTGGATAGCTTCTTGGTTGGCAATATGGATGTTTGATGGACCTTGACTTTGGTTCATGGTAGAAGGCTCTTCGATAAGCTCAAGGGGTTACGGATGAAATGAAGGAATTGTAGGAGTTGACAAGGCATTGGAAGAATCTTTGGTACGGTCAAGGACCGGAGTTTGGGGACATGGTTGACTCTCTACTAATAGCCCTTGGAGCACATCCTTTGTAGGTGTATGGGTAGATGAATGAGGTAATGGATGAATGGATTTTGTTTTCTCCCTAGCTTTTCTTGCATTGTATAAATCTAGAAAACATTTTTCCCACCACTCATCTGATTCTTTTTTGGTGTGCCATTTAAAGTTTGAGGAACTAGATTGTGGTGTTGGTGTAGAACTGATATGCTTTGAGATGTGTGTCTTAGAATATGGTGAAGGAGGACTAGTAGACGGGGTGGTATATGATTTCCCTCTTGAAGTGGTGGTTGCCTTGTTAATAGTATCATTAAGACGGGAAAAGAAGGTATGGTTTTGGGATGAGGCATAGCTAGTGCTGACACGTTTAGCTTGCAAGATTGTCAATTCTTGTTATAAGACTTGGATATGTTGACAAATTGCTGTACAGTCTTAGGGCAACGGATCTAAGTTTATTTGCAATTCCAGATATTGGATTTCTTGATCAATATATTCTAGGTGGTTTGCCATGGACACAAGACTGGAAAAGCTTACTAGTGTGGAATGCACAGCAGTAAGTGTGTCGTAATAGAGTGCAGATGTGTCACAAGTTGAGATAAATGTGCCAATTTGGTAATGTTTTGAATGCGTTAAAAGTCATAGCAAATGCACTGTAGGTCATTTCAAATGTGCAATTCTAGTTTTTGTTTGGTTTGATAATGTTTACTGAAATGATCACACATGTACAAGCATGAGTCACTCACACAAGACACAATAAGCAATTTTGAATTGTTGAATTTGAAGAATATGTTGATTAGTAAACAAGCACACGTGGAAGACACATCAACATGCCCTAATGTCTAGTTTGATGTAAGGTATGGCCAATTAGGTTTGGGCAATGTTTACACTAGGTTGACTAGGGATTGAAAGTGAAATCCTATCACACAGCCAGGAGAAGGGGGTAACCCACCCTTCACCTTCACTTCCCAAAGGTAGAAAGTTCTTTGGGGCTTAGCCAAGTGTGATAAGATTCTAATTTCAATGAGGGTGTCTTTCGATTCAGCCTCGGATGAGGTCGTCCCTAGGGGTGATGAAATCCCCTAGCAGGCCTCCTAGGAAAGGGGTTGACAAAAGCAAATCAAATGAGGTGTTTTTGATATCTGAGATCACATTGCGGTGCGAGGAGAGAGCATACATACGCACACTTGATTCACACTTGCAGTGGTTAATTGCCCTTAGAAATTGAAATGTGTGATAGACACGTCAATCAATGGTTTTTTTTTTAGCCCAATTTGAAGATGTGATTGAAGGCACTGGTTGATTTTATGCCCAATTTTGAAGTGTGTATGCAAACAATGATTTGTTTTATAGCCCAAATTGAAGTGTGTTTGCAAACAAGATTATTAAGACATGAGAGATAGAATGAGTGCACTCAGATTGTTTTCGCTGTCCAATCTTCTATATATGTTGTTTCTGATGGTGTTCCAGTCCCAAAGGATCACTTGCAAATCACTAGAACGAAAACGAAGCAAGAAGACTAGCTGAGATGATCGTTCTACAAATATTGGTAATCTGAGAAAAATCTGATGAAGAATGAACTGATATAGAAAAAATGACTGCATAAATAGATTCTTCAGGAAATTCTATGCGGTTTCGAAAAAACATTTGTGAAAATTAGATCAAAAACGTAAAAGTTATGATGGTTTGAAGTGTTAACAGAGCTTTTACTTTGACTGCGAAAAAAGGTTGGTAGAAGGTATCGTCACCTGAAAATGTCCTCACGGTTGCAAAGGTCATCTCGTCAACTTTCTGAAAAGTCCAAATTTGTTCCCTATGTAAAAGTTTTGAAAATTTGAAAAAATCGGCCTATTTCGCTAAGTGGCCACCAAAAAAAAGAAAAAAAGAAAAAAAAGAAAAACTCCCTTTTTTAATTTTTTAATTTTATTTTATTTTTTTGTTTTTAATTTTTTTAATATGTTTTTTGAATTTTTATTTTGTTTTGTAAAGTTTAGTTTTTTTTTTATTTTTTAATTTTTTTTATTGATGATTTTTTTATTTTGAAAAGTTTTTTTTTTGGTTGTGCTGTGTGTGTAGGTGGTGGCTAGGCAGAGCTGTGGAGTTGGTGGCGGTGCTAGATGGGTTCAGCGGCAGAAGAGGCGGAGCAGGGATGGTAGTCAGGGGTTCTGGTTGGGCGGCGAAGGGGGGTGCAGGAGGGATATCGGTGGAGGGGGATCAGGGACGTAGGTGGCAGCGCGTGGGAGGGAGGGTGGCAGAGGTGTAGGGTTTGGAGGAGCAGAGGTGGAGGGGAGGAGCGGTGGATGGGGGAGGGCACATGGGGGCGGCGGAGCATGGCGGGGGTTGGGGTTTGGGGGAGGGTGCGCAGGGGCTGCGAGGGGGAGGAAGGGAGGTGGCATGAGGGGGAAGGGTTCGGGGGGGTTAGGAGGGCCGAAGGGAGTAGGGTGCTACGAGGGGGTGAATGCAGGGAGAGGGGTACGGGGGACTGTGCAGGGGACGGCAGGGGCCGAGGATCTAGGGGGTTGGGGAAGGATGTGGGGTGGCGGGGTGGTGCAGGGTGGGGGGATGGGGGGGTCGGTGGCTAGTGCTTGTTTATTAGTTTTTTTTTGTTTTTGTTTTTTTTTTTAATTTTTTTTAATTATGTTTTTGATTTTTTGGTTTTTTCTAAAGTGAAAAGGTTAAAATAAAATAAAAATAAAATCTAATGTCATTTTTTATTTGATTTTTTTACTTTTGCAAAAAAAAATACGTTGGAAAGTAAAAAAATTTTCAAAAAAATTTAAATAGCAAAACTAGAGAAATTATATGTGATTTCTTACCTCTGAGGCCTTCTAGACTCAATGGTGAGCTCAGTTTATGCGTAGGAGGCCATTTGTGAGAGTCAATGCTTGAATGCGCTTTGAAACACTTGAATCTTGCAACGAAACTTCCAAGACAAACACTCACAAACAATGTGGATTAGATCACGGTGGGCACCAAAATGTTAATGGGAATATGGATTGATCAATAAAGATAAATAAACGCAAACATCAATGAAATATGAAAATAACAAGAATAAACAAATGAAGTACAAACTTACAAAACCTATTACCATGCAGCTTCCATTGTTTGCCTATCTTTCTTTGATCTTGATTGTGAAGCCCTCAGAAGCTTTCCTTGCTTGCTTGCTTGTTGAAGATGACAAAGGAAGAATGGCTTTGATACCTGTTTGTGTTGAATGTGAGCTTCCAACACATGATTATGGAGGATACTAGAAATAGAGAGAAGAAGAGAAATTTGGGTATAGTTATTGTGCAAGATGAAGTTCTTCTCATTGCTTAGAGAAAAGGTTTATTTATAGATTTTCTGAAAAGGCAATGGAGGGTGAGGATCAAAAGATGAGATCAATGGCTCTCATTATTTGTAAATATTTAATTCATAATGGATGATTTAAAAATTCTTTTTTGAGAAGCGTAGGTCATAACAATTGAATTAGGAATAAATGGTGGAGGATAGTAAGTTATGACAATTGATTTAAGAATTCATGGTGGAGGATAGTGAGTTATGAAAATTGAAATAAGAATTCAATAGTGGAGGATAGTGAGTTATAACAATTGAATTAAGAATTCAATAGTGGAGAATAATGGGGAACAATTGAATTAAGAATTCAATGAGTGGAGAATAGTGGGGAACAATTGAATTAAGAATTCAATTGGTGGAGGATAGTGGGGAACATTGAATTAAATATTCAATTGGTGAAGGCTAGTGGGGAACATTGAATTAAATATTCAATTTTAGATTTTGGAGGATATTAGCTAATTAAATATTAAGAATATTTAATTATATGTGCAACATGGTGAGGTGGAAGGGATGATGTGGATTGATGAGGTGGATTGATGAAGTGGATTTTGTGAGGTGGATTTAGGATTTGAGACATTAGAAGAATTTAGGAATTTTAATTAAATAAAATGATTTAATTTAATTGTAGGATAATGAACCAATTGCATAAACTTATAATATTTATTTAATTGACAGAAGAAAATATGAATTAAGATAAATATTAGAATATTTACTTAATTCAACCCAAGCCAATTTTAGGTGTATACAGATGCATATTTTGATTGGGTTGAGCTTGTCTCCCCATCATAATCCATCGACAATAATCACATAATAATAACTTTGACAAAAACATCTTAACATTTAAGAATCATTTATAACATGTCAAATATCCTAATAATTGTAGTAAGATAATCATTTTACGACAAAAATGTCGTAATATTTACATTAAATGTAAATAACTTTATAAATCAAACTCAAACAATGTCGTTAACGTTATTAATGACTAAGACGGCCTAATATGACTTAGAAAGATTAGAAAACAATATTGACTACCTGTCGATTAGGTTCAGAAGTAAACTAACAAGACAAAGCTTACCTCTTATGACACCACAGTTCACATTTTCATTAAACACTTATAACTCTATTTGGAAAATAAATCACTCATAATTCGAGGTCTATATCTCTCTCCTGGAAAGATACTCTCTCTCTCTCTCTCTCTCTTGCCCGAGCGTCATCTAATAACCTGAAATCCTATTTCAATTGCCATCAAACAATATGTGATCAGTGCATCATTATTTAATTAATTCAACTAATAAATCAAATCTCATAGTACAAATATTAAATTGATAATAACATAATCATTTATATGATTTCAATAAATGACATTTAATATAATCCTTGTTTTTCCTTGTCATCAATCTAAACATCACAATAAATTTACTTGTGTCCAAGTAAAAAGTAAAAGTATAGCAAGACAAAAATTAGGGATGTAACATATCCTTCCCCTAAAGATTCATCTTCCTCGATGATATAAGGTATCAAAAAGTAACTAAAAAGCAAGTTCATTGTTTTCAACTAGTAACATTATTAAATAAATGAGGAAACTTTTGATAGAATTCATGGTAATCCTCCCATGTAGCATTTTCCTCAGCATATTGGTCCCATTGGACCTTGCATTGCAAGACCTGTTATGCAAGTAGAGCTTGCACATTTCTAATACCTTGAGTGGCTCGATCATGACCACCCCTGGGTCTTGCATTTGTAAAGAATTCCAAGTCAAAATATGATTATTACCTACAATATATTTCTTCAAATAAGACACATGAAAAACATTGTACATTCTAGATAAGACTGGTGGTAGAGCAATTCTTTAGGCAACTGGATTGACTACTTCAAGCACTTCAAAGGGTCCCACATATCGAGGGGCCAACTTAGAAGATTTTCCAAACTTAATAGATCTCTTCTGAGGTTTAACTCTCAAAAGAACTTTTTCTCCAATAGAAAATTGCCTTGGAACATGTTTTGCATTTGCGTAGCTCTTTTAGCTATCATTGGCTTTTGCCAATCTTTTACTAATCAGCTTAACTTTCTCTTCTATTTCAGCTAGCATTTCTGGCCTGATGCTAATCCTATCCTTTAGCTTATCCCAGCTTATAGGAGTTTGACATCTTCTTCCATA
Organism: Cunninghamia lanceolata; assembly: GCA_027924645.1. Lineage (NCBI taxonomy): Eukaryota > Viridiplantae > Streptophyta > Pinopsida > Cupressales > Cupressaceae > Cunninghamia > Cunninghamia lanceolata. The sequence continues at coordinate 18,651,046 of BSBN01000391.1, forward strand.
CAATGCTTCAAATAGTGCCATCTTAATAGCGGAATGATAGGAATTGTTGTAAGCAGATTCCACAAGTGGTAAGTACTCTTCCCACTTATATTGTTGATCCATGCAATACATTCGCAACAAATCTTTGAAGACTTGGTTAACCCTCTCAGTTTGTCCATCAGTTTTAGGATGGTAAGTTGTACTCACATTGAGTTTAGTCCCTAGCATAGAAAACAAAGTTTGCCAAAACCTTGATATTACACATGCATCTCTATCCGAGATAATCTTTTCAAGGAAGCCATGCAATCTAAACACATCTTGCACAAATTTATGAGCTAACATAGTTGCTCCATTAGTCAAATTCCCTGGTATGAAATGTGCTACCTTTGTGAGCTTATCAACCACCACTAAAATGGCATCATGTCTATTTCTTGACATAGGAAAACCTTGAACAAAATCCATACTAATAACTTTTCATTTCCACTCTGATACATCATATGGATATAAAAATCTTGCAGGGTGATGATGCTCTACTTTTACCCTTTGACATTCTAAGAACCTGCTACAAATCCTGCAGCATCATTCTTCATTCCTTTCCAGAAATAAAGAGGTTTAACCTTTGCTAGAAGTTTGGTCACTCCTAGATGTCCTAAATATGGTGCAGTATGAATTTCTTTCCATACTAAATCCCTCAATCTAGCTGAATTAGGTACATAAATTCTATCTTTATACCTCAATAGTCCATCTGACTCAAATAGAAAACCATCATACCTTGGATCTTTAGGATTATCTTTCAGAGCTTGCTTAACCTACTCATAAAACTCATCACAAGACAAATTTTGTAATACCAAATCCTTGAAGTTTCTGGGAATAGAAATAATAGAAGCTATATGTCTTCTATGACTCAAAGCATCAACTACTCTATTCTCTTTTCCCTTGATGTAATTTATCTCAAAGTCATAGCCAGATATCAATTCTAACCATCTTCTTTGTCGAGCATTCAAATGTGGTTGAGAGAAAATATACTTAAGACTTTGATGATCTGATTTAAGTACAAAAGTCTTTCCCAATAGATAATGTCTCCATATCTATAAGGCATGAGTTATTGCTACGAATTCCAGATCATGCGGCACATGATTTTTCTCTTAGGATTTCATTTTCCTAGACTCATATGCAATAACTCTTCCATCTTGCATGAGCACTCCTACTAATCCTTCTCCCGAGGCATCTATAATTACCTCAAATTATCCTCTGGGGTTAGGAACTTTCAAGATTAGAGTTGTAGTTAACTGTTCCTTTAAGAGATCAAATGCTTCCTGACATTTGTCTATCCATTCAAATATTTTTCCTTTCCTCTACGGGGAAGTGATTGGACTAGCAATACTAGAGAAATTTAGAACAAACTTTCTATAATAGCATACCAGGCCCATGAAACTACGCACCTCATGTACGTTTGTTGGTACAAGCCAATCCAAAATAGTTGTGATTTTTGAAGGATCAACAGATATTCCACTAGCTGATATGATATGACCTAGGTATTGAACTTCCTTCTGAAAGAATGTGCAATTAGATAGTTTCCCATATAACTTATGTTATTTTAACCTTTGCAGAACTATTTGCAGGTGCCACTGAGGTTCTTCCTCATTCTTAGAATAAATGAGTATATCATCCAGAAAGACTAGAACAAACTTATCCAAAGAATCTCTGAATATACTATTCATGAGATTCATAAATGCAGCAAGAGTATTTGTCAAACCAAATGGCAACACTCTGAACTCATAGTGTCCATATCTGGTTCTAAAAGTTGTCTTATGGATATCTTCATCCTTCAATCTTAACTGATGATATCCTAATCATAAATCAATCTTTGAAAACACAGTAGCTTCACGCATCTGATCAAAAAGATCATCAATGCACGGTAAAGGATATTTGTTCTTTACCATTGCTTTATTAAAAATATGAAAATCTATACAAAAACAAAGGTTTCCATCGTTCTTCTTAACAAAAATAACTGGAGCACCCCAAGGTGAAACACTGGGTCTAATTAAACCTTTTTCCAACAATTCTTATAATTGTGCTTTCAATTCCATTAACTTAGTTGTCGTCATATGATAGGGTGCTTTTGATATAGGCTTAGATCCTGGTTTAATATCAATAGAAAATTCAAACACCCTCTTTGGAGGTAATCCCAGAAGTTCTTCTAGAAACACATCCTAAAATTCCTAAGGCAAAGGATACTTTTCCCCAAAAGATAAACCAGGGTTTTCTACCCCTTTTTCTACTTGTTCTATTTTAACTGCAAACAACTCACAACCTTTCCTTCTAGCCCTTTTTAATTGCTTGGCAGAGATAGTTCTAATTTTAACTTCTCTTTAAATCCCTTGGAATTGGGTCAGATTCCCCATATCATCTAAGCATTCAACTATTTTTGAAAACGAGTCAACCTTAGCTCTATGTTCCATAACCAATTCATTCCTAGGATCACATCATAGGAAGCTAACGGGGCTACATATAAATTTACTTCAGTTGAGAAACTAGGAAGGTCAACCTTGGCTTCAAACAAACATTTCTCTACCTAAGCCTTAGATTGATTAGCATATTCTACTGACCAAGGTTTAGACATGTAACATGCTTTTCTAGAAAAATTACATAAAATTCTAGGAGAAACAAAGTTTTATGTGGCTCATGTATCAACCAAAATAGATATGGGGACTCCAAACAAAGTACCAGCCATCTTAATGGGTGTGATTTGATATTCAGCTTGATGACTATCGAGAGATGTAGGAATCCTTTGTTGGAATGCTTCTTGTTGAGTAGGTAGTGCAGCACCTCTTTGTTGACCATTTTGATTCTTGTTAGGGCAACGATTAGCATAGTGGTTGCCCCCACAAGTAAAGCATTCTCCAATGGATCCTTTCTTATCTGAAGTCTTCCCATTGTTATCCTTATTTCTTTAGAAAGTTGCCATTCTTTTTCTCATTGCCAGATCCACCTTTGTTCTTCTGAAGTCCTTTATCTTTTCTCTTATTATCATAACTTTTTTCATATCTTTTCTTATAGGGTTGATTGTTAGGAGTTCCATTAAACCTCTTGCGGCTTCTATCACGATAAGCTGAGATGGATTTCAACTTTTTCTCTTGCTTGATCACCTTCTCGTACACTTGATCCATTGTTATGGGACCATGTACATCCACTTCACCACCAATTTGAGCATTTAAGCCCATGATGAATTTTATGATCCTGAATCTCTCATCCTTTTAATACTGTGGAACATACTTTAGGAGTCAAGTAATTTTTTCCCCATATTCTACCACTGTCATATCTCCTTGTTGAAGATTCTAAAAATCAGTCAGTTTCTAATCAAAATAGAGTTGTGGTAACCACCTCTTGTGAAATAGTTCCATGAACTCAACCCAAGTTACCCTTAGAGAGCTTAAATTCAATTCCATCTTTTTATTCATCCACCAAGTGGATGTTTCTCCTACCAGTTGGAATACTCCCCATACTACCTTGGTCACCTCCGAGTAATTTCTTATCTCAAAGTACTTTTCCTTCTTTGTTAACCAAGCTTCTACAGCATCTTCAGTTTCTGTCCCATCAAATTTTGGTGGAACTGTTGGCAAGAGACACTATATGGATTCATGGTTGTTGTCATTGATGGCAACAAAGGTCATCCCACATATCCGCAAGTCATGATATATCTCTACCAGAAGTCAGATTGAAGATTGTTGTGGTCCGGTGAACAAGAACAGAGCATGTGGCAAGGTCCGACAGATTGGTCCGGATCTCTCAGAGGAAGTGTCTTGGCACAGTGCGGATCTGGGGAAGTCAAGAGGACTATCTTGAGTAGTATATTCCAAGGATTTAGCCTCCGGAGATGGACAAGGAAAAAGATATGAATAGTTGAGTACCAGATTCCTGAGAGACAGTGAAAACAGAGGAAGAACTGACTGACAGAGTATCAGACTACTTTCCGGATGTGTTACAGATGATGATAAAGGTTGCGGAGGCATGAATCATGTTTGGCCGACATAATTGATGATATCTACAAGTATATGCTTGATCCGCATTGCTTGGTGAGCAAGGATTCAGCCGACAGAACTAAGTTTGTAAGAAACTAGACTGTTCCGGATGCCGACTAGAAAGGTGATGAAATTACTTGTGCGGATATATATAGAGGATGGATTTAGTTGTAAAGTGTGTGGATGTGGAGAGATATGCGAATAAGTCCAGAGAAAGAGCAGAGGTAGCAAAAAGGATCTGGTATGTGAAAGATAGCAGAACAAACAACAGAGGAAAGATGAAGTGCAGCAGATCAGTGTACTGAGCCTAACCGGAACTGAACTCCAGCATATGCAGATGCTTCCAATCAGTTCAAGACTGTGATTATCATCACTTTGTAGACAGTGTGTCTTCTTGTAGGCAGTGGGCCTCTTGTGAGCAGTGTGCTCGGGCAGTGAGCCCTAATTGGCAAGTGCCATTTTTTGTAATTTCCTATTCTTCTAACAGAGAATATTTCTTGGGTTAATCACCCCGTGGTTTTCTCCCTTAACAGGGTTTCCACGTCAAAAATACTGTGTCATGTGTTTCTTACTTCATGGTTAATGTTTTGTGTTTGATTTTATGCTGCTTCAATTAAAAGGAAAGTTCAATAAGAGAAATAATTAGGATAACTGATTCACCCCCCCTCTCAGTTATCAACAATTGGTATCAGAGCCAAGTTCCTCCTAATATAGCCTAACAGCTTGAGGAAGATCTGGGATTTCAAATGGATGCATATGGTTTAAGGGAGCAACTCAAGACTGCCCTTGAGGATCTTGAACAGTCAAATTCTGAAGTCAGTGAATTAAAGGAAAGACTCAAACAGGCTGATGAATTCATGAGAGAATTAAAAGACAAATTAAGTCTCTCTATGAAAAAGAGAAAGGAGCTGCTTCAACAGTTGGCAAGACAAAGTGAAGAAAGCAATACAAATGAGGAATTGACTGAGCAAACCAAGTTATGTGAAAAGTTATCAAAAGAAGTCATTATGTTAAGACATGAAATGGAATCAGGAACTATAAAGTTTACTCAAGAGATTGAAGAAAAAAGAAAGGCTGAAGACAATCTAAGACAATCTCTTAAAGAAAAAACAGAAGAATGCCACCAGATGGACAGGATTATCAGACACCTTGAATCTGATCTTGAAGATGCCAAAGATAATGAAGGAAAACTTGAGGATCAAATTGCCTCTCTCAAAAGAGACCTTCAAACAGCAAATGAATATAAAGAGAAATTCAAGATAAGTTCTGCTCAACTTGAAGTTCTTCTTGGAAGTCAAAAGAGGACAGATGACAAGTATGGCTTGGGATATGAGAAAGGAGAAAGCTCCGGATCCGGTCAGAAGAATCTTGGATCAGAAAATCCAAGGAGCAGGCCTAGAAGACCTCCGGTAAGACAGCCAAATGCTCAAAGATATCCATCCTTCAATGGATACTGCCACAGCTGCAACCACTTTGATCACAAAGCTAATCAGTGCAGAATGAGAATGAATCAGAATAATTCATCCTTCTCCGGACAGTGCTTCAACTGCAAAAGGTATGGACACAAATCCCATGAATGTAGAACTATGCAAGTAAACAAATCATTCAAAGGTAGATGCTTCACATGCAATAGAATAGGTCATAGGGCTAATCAATGCAGATCAAGAGGATATCAGTCAAATATGCAAAGGAATGTTATTTGCCAAATCTGCAATAGGTCCGGTCATAATGCTAAAGTCTGCAGAAACAAGAATCAGGACAAAAGAGGTCCGGTGTATAATCAGAATCAAGACAAGGGTAAACAAAAGATGAATGCGGATGAGGTTAGGAATCAGATGAGCAAGATTTGGGTGAAGAAAAGTTCAGAGAATGTAGAGGTTGGATCCGCACCAGACTCTGGTGCTGATATTTCTTCCGGAAATTAAAAGTGAGCTCTGGCTCAGGGGGAGACTCAAAGAAAACCTTGTTCCCCCAGCCAAACAAGTGGTGCCGGATGTGGCACAAGATGCGGATCAAAGGGTTTGTAGATATGAGTCTTGAGATACTTCAGTCAAGTTTTCAGAGGTCCGCATGGAGTTATGAAGAAGCTATGATCGATCAAATAAGACCTGTTCAGGGAAATGCTCCGGTATGATAAAGGATTACAAAAAGGTCCGGAAAGATCCGGAAATGCACTATCTTGTTCTGCGGATTGGACAGAGTGTTTGAGATGATCTTGTAATATGCCACCTCGATTTATTCATGATTGATAGATCCAGATGATATCCATAGATCAGGACTAATCCGGGATACTCCAAGCTATCCAGACAAGGCAAACCGGAATGATGTAGGTGAAGCATTTATTGCAGACAGGTATTAGGGTTCGCGGAGCAATTTAAGGGATTTCTCAAAGGTCATTTGCTCATTCTGCACTCGAGAAGAAGCGAAAAGTGGAGCTCTGCAACAAGGTTCTTCAAGCACACCAAGGATCTCCTGCCGAAGCTATTGGATAAAGAAATCAATCCAACCACTCCGTGCAAACCTAAGGCGCATAAGGTATTCTCTGTTTTTCATTACCTCACTGCAAATCTTTGAAAAATGGCTACTCCAAACATAGTTAAGATCTCCGATAGACCTCGCCCCTCATTCAAGAAACATCCCTACAAATCATTGGAGGTTGACCCACTAGGAGCCTTCTCTAGTGTTCCTCACGGAGTTTTACACACCGAAGACATTAGGGTTTACATACATGCAAACATTGAGGAATTTGGGGATTTCAAATTAAGAGACCTCTATCACAAGCAGCTGATTGACAATGCCTTTGAGCTTAAACCAGAGTATAAGGATATTCAGAAGAAACAATTTGAGCAATTTATTCATTTCCCCTGTTTTGAAGAGGATGAATGGGTCCGGTATGTACTGAGCAGGATGCATGACAACTTTCTATGGCTAGATAGACCCTGCAAGATCACAAAAGAGGCAATTAGAGCAGTAACTGGCCTATACTCTTCCGGAGGAGTACCTATCCTCAAATCTGTCAAGAACAACATTGTAACTGAGGCCACCGGATCAAAATTTGACAAAAGGGCAATGACCATTGAAGACATCTCCGATCCGGATATCAAATATGCATCAATGATAATAGGATACAAGATCTATCACTCCAGCAGGGAGAATTCTGTATCTGGAACTGCAATATACACTGCTTATGAAATGTTAAGAAAGAATGCAGAATATGATCTCTGCGAACTGCTACTAAGCCAATTAATGGAAAACATACAGAAAATCAAGAAGGATAAGAAGAATTCCTTTAAGTATGGTACTCTGATTGTATGTCTATTCTTCTACTTCATGAATGAGCTACCCGGAACAAATGGATGGGTATGGCAAAATGACAAACCTGTTGCAGTCCAGATAAGAGACTACTTGCATGGACTTGGGGATGCAAAAGCGAGAAATTCAGCTCTATGGGGTTACTTCAGAGCATGATGCAAGCAAGAGAGAGAATTCCTCAATCTCTCATTGAGAAATACAAGGACTCAGTGTGCTTTATGGTTGACACTGATCAGTGCCTGATGGAGGCAGTGGAGCCAAGGACTGTCTGGATCATGCCCATGGGGTATGAAGTTGATGAACAGATAGTGGAGCTGCATGTTCAACACATGCTAAGTCAGCCCAAAGATCCTAAGGCAGAAAGGTTTGGAACCTTTGAGGAGCTGAGTATAAAGTTACATGTAGAACTCAGGGAACCTGAGATCAAAAGAAAAGTGAGAAAAGAAGTAGAGCACATTGCTCAAGGTCTTGGAATCTCAAAGGAGGCACTTGATGCCAGCCGGGAAAAGAGAAGGAAGGCCGAGGAAGAAGAGAAAAGCAAAGAAAGTGCTCCGGTTGGAGCTCCCACCCGGACCAGATCAACAAAGAGATCTGCACCTCCTTCAACCAAAAGTTCAAAACCGGAAGTCCAGGCATCCGGTAAGAGAGCAAAGGCAAAAGCCACAAGGGCTTATGGAAGCCAAAAGGATGAAGAGGAAACAGAATCAGATGAGGGAGTAAGAGAAGTAAAGAAACAGAAAAAGAAAGGATCCGGTAAGCCCTCCACAGGACAAGACAAGGAGGAAATGGCAGAGGTAACTGTTGAAAAGCCCACTCTGTCACTAGAGAGCATAATCAAGTCGGTCACGGTGGATGGAAACCTTCAACCAATGACTGAATCCTATGATGACTTCAGTGAGGCAGACCAAAAGACTCTGCAGGAGGCCACAGTGAAATATCTTAACATATATAATAAGGCTTTCATTGAAATAATATCTCTTATTCCTAAAAGCCTAGAAAAGGAAATGGAAGTGAGGAAAAATAATGCTCATGCTAAAGATCTTGAGATCCGGGAGCAGATAGCTATTCAGCTATATCCTCAAATTGATCCCAAGACAATGAACATTATCTTCAAGGACTGTAAAGATGAGTTCAGAAGCAAAGCCAGGATGAATCAACTCATGCTTGGTGAGACTGACAAAGTGGCCCAAGAAACAGAAGAGATCCTCCGGAAGGCCTTCAAAAGGTTCAATCTTCCTGTTGTAGAGGACTTAGGTGCAGAAACAGCTGCTGATTTGGAATCTTCTGTTCCGGAAGAAGTAAGCCCTGAACAGACAAGTGAGGACTTGGGACCCTCTGCTCAAGAAGAAGTAGCCCATGAACAAGTTAGCATCTCTCCTCCGGTTTCCCCTACAGTCTCCGGATCCAAAGAAGAAGAGCAATTGCAGGAGAAGGAAGCAGTGGTGACAGACAAAGAGGTTGACAGTTCTAAGACTGCAGAAGAAAAGAAACATCTGTCTCCGGCAAGAGACACTGCACAAACTGTTCAACAATTTTTGAGCAAAGAAACTCTAGAGATTGATGAACCGGAGCTTCTAAAAGGTCCATTTGATTTTGACTCTCTCTCTCCGGTACAAACAATGAAGATAGCTTCATTTGCAAATGCCAAGGCAAATGAAAAGCTCCTGAAGTCTCATATGGAAGACTGTGAGTTGATAGAGGCTGCTTCCGGAGTACTTGTAAAGATCATGCCATCAATCCAGATAGATCCGACAGCCTCCACTTCCGGTAATCTAAAAACCTTAGTCAGCAGTATTGATACACATTTTAATTCTCTAGAAAAATCAGCTGAAGAAAAGGTCCGGAAGGAATTTTTGGATAAAAGATTTTCTGAAATATTAGAATTAATCTCTAAGGATAGGAAGATTGTAAGCATTGGAATAAAGAGATTAGAAAATGCTCTTAAGGATGGCGGTGACATCTACAAATTTTGTATATCTTGGTCAAAGGCAACAGCAGCAATTGACAAGAAAATAAAAGAGGAACAGGACAAGCTTCAAAGCTTATCTCAAAGTTTTGATCCTCTCTCTTCCTCTATAATAAATCAAGAATGTCAGACTATTGCAGTCTTGAATGAAATAAAGAATCTTGAGAAGGAGAGGAAGAACATTACCAACTGGATGGGAGAACTTAGAAGGATTATAGTCCCTAAGTTGGAAACTATGCATGAGGCCATCAGTGATGCCCAGACCACCGCCCATACAAAAGATCCGACAGATCTCAGGCGGGCAGAAGCTTTTGCATTTTTGTTGAGTGGTCACATTTCAATCTTGGACAGAATGAAGCTAAGTTGGGCTACTGAAATGGTTCAACTGCAGACATCCTTTGCAGACATTCTGCAGTATATGTGAGTATGTAAATATGCGGCTATATATAGAAAATTTTTGAAAATTTTGGTGTGCGGACCCTACCCTTTGCCATTGATGTCAAAGGGGGAGTGAGGAGCAGTGAAAAATGAGGAATCCAACTCAGGGGGAGTTCCGGAAATTGTATATAAAGACAGAGCATCAGCAAAGGGGGAGCATAGTGTAAACACTTAGTCATTTTTCACTAAGTGTTGCCATCAATGCCAAAGGGGGAGATTGTTGGCAAGAGACACTATATGGATTCATGGTTGTTGTCATTGATGGCAACAAAGGTCATCCCACATATCCGCAAGTCATGATATATCTCTACCAGAAGTCAGATTGAAGATTGTTGTGGTCCGGTGAACAAGAACAGAGCATGTGGCAAGGTCCGACAGATTGGTCCGGATCTCTCAGAGGAAGTGTCTTGGCACAGTGCGGATCTGGGGAAGTCAAGAGGACTATCTTGAGTAGTATATTCCAAGGATTTAGCCTCCGGAGATGGACAAGGAAAAAGATATGGATAGTTGAGTACCGGATTCCTGAGAGACAGTGAAAACAGAGGAAGAACTGACTGACAGAGTATCAGACTACTTTCCGGATGTGTTACAGATGATGATAAAGGTTGCGGAGGCATGAATCATGTTTGGCCGACATAATTGATGATATCTACAAGTATATGCTTGATCCGCATTGCTTGGTGAGCAAGGATTCAGCCGACAGAACTAAGTTTGTAAGAAACTAGACTGTTCCGGATGCCGACTAGAAAGGTGATGAAATTACTTGTGCGGATATATATAGAGGATGGATTTAGTTGTAAAGTGTGTGGATGTGGAGAGATATGCGAATAAGTCCAGAGAAAGAGCAGAGGTAGAAAAAAGGATCTGGTATGTGAAAGATAGCAGAACAAACAACAGAGGAAAGATGAAGTGCAGCAGATCAGTGTACTGAGCCTAACCGGAACTGAACTCCAGCATATGCAGATGCTTCCAATCAGTTCAAGACTGTGATTATCATCACTTTGTAGACAGTGTGTCTTCTTGTAGGCAGTGGGCCTCTTGTGAGCAGTGTGCTCAGGTAGTGAGCCCTAATTGGCAAGTGCCATTTTTTGTAATTTCCTATTCTTCTAACAGAGAATATTTCTTGGGTTAATCACCCCGTGGTTTTCTCCCTTAACAGGGTTTCCACGTCAAAAATACTGTGTCATGTGTTTCTTACTTCATGGTTAATGTTTTGTGTTTGATTTTATGCTGCTTCAATTAAAAGGAAAGTTCAATAAGAGAAATAATTAGGATAACTGATTCACCCCCCCTCTCAGTTATCAACAGGAACAACCTTCTTCATATCCTTTAAAAGCTCCAAGGTCAATCTATCCTTTGCCTTTTTATGTGGTTCGGTACTCTTACTTTGATCTTCATTATTTTCTCTGCTTTCACCATGAGAGTTTTTACCTCCTCCCTCAGTGTTCCCTTTGTCATCCACTTTCTTCTCCAAATCACCCAATCTTTTCTTGGTTTCCTCAAGCATGGTTATGATTTGGTCTAGCTTATTATATGGCGGGTGGTTTTCCTCTTTACTTTCTCCTTGGTTAGTCATTGTCTGCACCATGTTTATCGATTTCTCACACCTGAGAATATTGGGTTATCCATTAGTTCTAGATTATAATGTAACCCATTAAATCTAAACATAATACTCAATTTAAACATTAGTTTGGCACAAAAACAACTCTTTTTATTTATTTCATTTCAAAAGTAAAGATTTTTCTTCTTTAATACAAGAAATGACTTCAAAAGTCATGCTCAAGAGGAGTAAATCCTTTAGACTCATTTTCAGATACATAATCTCAAGGTATATAACCCTCTGACTCATTATCGGACCTAACTTCTATGATCTCAATAGTTGAGGGTATGTGGGGATCTTGCCTAACCATAGTTGTTTCCTCATATAACATATACTCTATGATTTTGGCGGTGATCTTAACTCTTTCTTTTGTCTTCCCTTCTTACTCGCTTGATTTGAGTTAAGGCAATTGCTAGAGTTTCAGTATAACTCAACCAAATGTCACTCTCATCATTGGTTCCATCAAAGGTTTTGATAATGGCCTCATGTTCACTTTTAGCTTTAAGGAAACATGGCTCAAATTAATAGACTTTCTTGTTGTCTTCTTAAAACATACCATCCTGGCACAAAAATTTTCAAACATTAGCTAATTGCATAATGTTGACTACAGGCAAGCATAGTGGTCTCATAAGACCTAGTGCTAAACCTGGTAGCTCTGATACCATATTTAACATCCACATTCTAAAAACATAGTAAAAGCCCAAAATTTACCATATAGTAACTCAACAAGGTAAAAATGAGATAGAGAAATTTTTTCTTTTTATTCAACATATAATCAAGTAACTACATTTACAAGATTTCTTTTACAAAATACAATATACCCCTATTGTCTTTTCATTTACAATGTTTACAAATGTAAAACCATTACATATACAAATTTAGAATCAATACTGCATCTGAATATCTGACATCTTTATCACAAGTCCTGGCATGTTTCCTGCTTGGAGAGAGAGAGCATCTTTCCAGTGATTTACCTCCAACCATAGATCGGTGGTCTCCCACACATCTTCCACATAGGAAGTGGCCCTACCCTTCTAGAGGGATATAGACCAAAGGTTACCAGTGGTAATTTGCCTTTCCTGAGTACTTAGTGTTGTATTCTACTCAACTCTATCAATCATACAACCCTAGATACCTTCTAGCTAAGTATGATTTCTGATAGGATGAGCAATCTAAATACAATGAACTGACAATGCATGCAAAAAATAAATGCATTACTTTGGCCAAACTTTTTAATTTCAATAATGTTCATAAAGAACATAGTCGTTGTATTCACCCACCCCTACTCGACTTGGATACTATCTTATTCATGTAATTTAAAACTCTTATCAACCCTATTGATGCAATAGTTTAAACTAAGAGTCACAATAATAATACCTTATGACTTGAGTAAGTGTATATGACATAACCATTCAATTTATTGGTTATCTATTCTAGGGTTACCCTAATATTCCTTGTTAATATGATATAACCATATAACTATATCTTATATCTAAGAGTTTTGGAATCTGTAATAATCCTTGATTAACTTAGGAAAAGTTAATAATACTATAATTCTCAAAATAATAATGTCTCCTACACAAGGAATCATAAAATAACTTTGATAATGTATATAAATAAACAATATCCCTTCTAGGTCTTTCTCTACTATACTTAGCCTACTCCATTGTATTGGATCTCTTCGTGTATAATAAAGACTATTAGTCTTAAATAGAATTCTCATAAAAAACTTATTCCATTTTCCCTAATATCTCTAAGTTACTACCATTCGATATGATACAAAAGTTTACTAACAAATTGTATGAGTTTGAAACTCTTGGTTAAATAACATTATCTGTTATGTCCCTATATATAACCTATACAAGACAAAATGTTAAATCATTCTAACCTCATTACTATATGGTTCAGAATGAAAACATGATTAATCCATTCGAGAGCCTAACATATGGTTCATTCTTAATCTCTTAATTGACTAACTTCAAACCTAAATCAATAAGAAGACTATTTATTCAAGCTCATGAGAACTCATGACAGTCCCTTACTAAGATATTCATTTATCTTTCATTCAATGGTTTGGTATAATCAATGATTTATATTCACTAAGAAGGTAGTTGACCCCGTCTACCTATATTAGTTTACTCACTGGAATGACAAATTTTCAGCCATGTAAATGACATTCGATGTCTCCATCGACTACAAGAAAATAATTCAAAATAGTTTACTTAAAATGTTAACTGAACTATCTTAAGTTGATACTAAATAGTCTTTGACTATCACAACACAAATCAAAAGGTCAATCCTAACCGGCGGACTCATATAGTCGCCTACATTATTACGTTACATAGTCTTAAATAAGCTATTCAATTTCCTCATGGATTTATGATACATGCACTGAGGAATACTTGGTAATGTGCAAACTTGAACTAGTTGAAATGGGCAAATGATTCACAGGGTTGATGCCACTGGACTATGAATGCGTCTAAAGTCACAACTACTGTATCATATCCTATATCACCTTCTATTCTCCCTTTATGGGTTCTACAAGTTCTAAACTTACTTAAAATAAAACAACCATGACTCATTCAAGTCGTGGGTCATAATGACAGAGGCACGACTCCTACAGAGTCACCTCATCTCCCCACCTCCTCTACATGCAGTTACCAACTTCTTAACAGTCTATATGGTTAAATCAAAACTGAAGTCTATTATTTATGTGTAAATCCCACGTGTTGATGGGAAATTATTGCTCCATGACTCGGTAGTTGTGACGGTTTAAAAACCACAGTCCACCTTCTAAGATGTGACTGACACCTCACTTAAACACAACTGATCATTAAATGATTCACAATGAGTGGTTCGATCTACCACCAACACTATTGAAGACTCTTCTACAATTAAGCCTTTGGCTTACTCAACATTAAACCATCGACTCAATGGGAGGTATTTTCCTCATTCGATGCTAAGGCATCAATATATAATAAATATTGATTACATCAATTATAATTATCATAATATCACCTATTACATTAGATAGATATAGTTTATTCAATAATAAGATATTATTAAACTTGTTGGTGCCTGCATGAGCAGTCAAGTTACAAGCATAAATTTTGTAGGCACCTTCCCAAAAAATAAAAAATTTTCATGTCCATCGATGTGAGTTCACCTTTGTCTTGGTGAACACGTTCTTCACAGTGGTATTTTCTTCCATCGCCAAGACTTTCTCCATCAGCAGCAGTGTTATGTGTCCCATCGATGATGATGGTCAGGCTAATGAGGGTCGTTCAAAGTGGTCATCGATAAGAATATTGCTATTGGGCATATTGGCGAAGGATGCTCTGAGGGTTCAAGTCACGCTGACTGTTGTGGTGTCATCAACATAACATGTGGCATTGGCGAGGCTGGGAGATCTTCTTCCGACGCCTGGTGTCTAGCCGATGGATTGGGGGTTTGCGATCGGCAAGAGTAGTGTATCGGTGCAGGTATTTTTGGTTCCGCCGATATGTTTGGGTTATGCCGATGGAGTTGCCATCGGGGTGACATGGTGTGTCAGGCAGATCGCGGGGCTTTGGTTTGATGGGGTTTGTCTGGCCGACGACGAGTGGAGTGAGGCTTTCAAGTGAGTCGGCGTTAATGTGACCTTTGATGTCAGCATGATGGATTTGAGGTTCTTCGTGTAGCACATTTCACAGTTCAGGATGTTGTCTTTTCATTGATGTCAAAATATCAGGATATCAGGATGTTGCGTTTCACAGTTTTCACAAGATGCAGTTGACAGGTTATGCAATCAGTGTTGTGAAGTTGCAATCAGAGATCTGACATGGTCTTCATCAATGGCAATGGTTTTCAGTTCAGTGATATGGTCTGCATCAGTGACAATGGTTGTTAGATCTATGACATGGTCTTCATCAATGGCAATGGTTTTTCAGTTCAGTGATATGGTCTGCATCAGTGACAATGGTTGTTAGATCTCTCAGTTTTGATCTTTCAGTGGTCCTTCATGGTAATGACATCAATGTTGATCTTGTGTGAAGTTGTTCTGTAACTTAGTCATTTCAGTGGATGACATTCATTGCATATTATCAATTTTTGGTTTAAGGCAAGGGCTTGCATCATTTGACAAATGTTAATATGCATTATATTAACTCCATCTACATTGAGTTCATTACAGTGGCAGTCTGATGAAGCATGGTGTTTCATTTCAGTGTTTTAGTATTTGGAGTATGTGATTTTTGACAAGGTTTATAGTGGTTGATATGGTAAGTGTGGTTGTCTCAACATTGACTAAGTCTTTTACATTGTTTATACATCGTTTAACTTTGGACATCATAACTCTATGCACTTTTTTGTTATAAACTTAAATTGACCGGCAAAAGAGGTCATCGGGGGTTTAAGTTATAAAGAAAGGGTATCAACGTCGTTGATGTTACCGGCCCCTTGTGCTAGGCATCGGGTGAGCGCCGGTGGAAGATTCAATAGTGGGCGCGAAAAAGCCGATCAACGGCTTAAGTTTAAATAACAAATGGCGGGCCGCACAAATCGGAGGGTCAAGTTTTAAATGGCAAGTTTTGTCAAACGGTCAGACTGTGACATTAAAGTTGACGTCCTCTTTTGTTAAAAAAGGCAATAAAGCTATTCTTTTTGGATCTATCTCACCGAATCTCAAGGGTTACTGAAGTTGTTTTTTGTTGTGAAGGAAAGAGTAAAATTTTAGAAGGTTTCCAAGTATGAAGAATATGAAAAGGCAGTGTTGTTCGAAGAGGGTTCATTTTTTTGTTTTGTTGTTTGATTTTCATGTGAGAATATGATAAGTTTGAGAAGAATGAAGTTGAACCGGTTATTGAAGATTTTTTGTTTTTTTATTGAAATTCTTTTTGCATATATAGATTTTGTTTTTGAATGGCAGATAAGTGAGATGAGTTGCAGATGAAAGATAATGAATGAGAATTTTTAAAGAAGTTCTTTTGGAGAATGGAATTGGTATGTAATTTTTGCAGGAATGGAGAATCATTCTTTAATGATCATGATGGAGTAATATTTGTTCAGAGAAAGTGAAAGTGTCAGAGAAAGTAAAGGTGATTAAAGACTATAATTTTTTCAGAGAAGAAAAATTGTTCAGTTTGCAGAGAGAGAAAGCTCAAAATGGTGAATTAGTTTGAAATGGTGTTGCAGAGGTATGAAATATATTGAAGATCAAAATTGATTGACTGTAGGAGTTGAAGACAGTTAAAGGTTGATTGAGAAATTTATTTTGTTTATCTTAAAAGAGAGAAATAAGGTTTTGGTTTTTATTGAAACAGGGAAATCCCCTGAGTTATAATTTTTCATTGAATGTTGATGATGTCAGTGAGACATGCAGAGAGAGATAAAATTTGCCAGTGAGGCAGAATTATAATGTCAGTGAGACATTTGTAATCTGAATTTTGTGTTAAGCCAGTGAGGCAGTTGAGCGGTTTTTATACCCCAAGAGGGTTTTCCACTCAGGAAATTTCTTGTGTCAAATCTGTGTGTTGATACTCTGCATATTTACTTTATTCCTTCTGAAGAATTCTAAATTGTGAAATTAGATTAATCAAAAGTTTAAAAAGTGTTAAAATTGTTAACAACACTGATTCACCCCCCCTCTCAGTGTTGTGTGTATTCCTACAATTGGTATCAGAGCCTGGTACCCTGTCAAAGCTTAATCAGCTTGGGTAGATCATATTTCTGGAATACTTATCATGGCAAGTCAAGAAGGTTACTCAAATTATAAGGCACCTATGTTTGATGGCTCTAACTATGCTTTTTGGAAATTCAGGATGGAGTCATATTTGTCATCTCTGGGGTATGATGTGTATGATGCTATTGTTACTGGATATACTGCTACAAATCCTCCTAGCACAGCTGATGAGAAAAGGGCATATGAAAATAATGCTAAGGCTAAAAATGCATTATGTTGTGGTCTTACCAATGACATACTTGTAAAAATCATGGAGTGTAAAACAGCCAAGGAAATATGGGACAAATTGTCAAATATCTATCAAGGAGATGATAAAATCAAAGAAGCAAAACTGCAATCCTACAGAGCAAAATTTGAAAGTCTCAGAATGAGTGATGATGAGAAAGTGGCAGAATATCTTTTAAGGGTCCAAGAAATTGTAAATGCTATCAGAGGACTTGGTGATACACTGGAAGAGAAGACAGTTGTTACAAAAATCTTAAGGACCTTAAATCCAAAATATGAATCCAAAGTGTCTGCTGTTGAAGAAAGAGATTTAAGCAAAGTTACCTTTGATGAACTTCATGGCACTTTCACAGCTTATGAGATGAGGATTAGCAATGACATACCTTCAAGCAAAGAAGCTGCTTTCAAATCAGTCAGAAAAGAAAAGGAGATTTCTGATTCAGATGAATTGGATGATGAACAAGAAATATCTCTTGCAAGCAAGTTAAAGAAGGGATCTGTTGGTAAGTACAAAGGTAAGCTTCCATTCAAATGTTTTGAATGTGGAAAGATTGGACACTATGCAGCTCAGTGTCCTTACAAGGACATAGACAGTGATGAAGATGAAAATAAGAAGCAATTTAAAAAGAAACAGTTTGTTTCTAGAAGAAAAAATAATTTCAGAAAGAAGAGAAGCTTGTTCACAAAAAATGTTGATATGTCTGAAAGTGATTCAGATGATTTTCTTGATGAAAATGCACAGACTTTATTTATGGCTATTCTAAATGAAGTTCAAAATGAAAAGTGTGAGGAACAATCAAACAGTTGTGAAGCTATTGTTGATTTTGAAGGAGAATTGATGTGTGCATTAAGTCAAGTCAAGAAACTTAAGAAGGAAATCATTGCACAAAGAAGTCAGTTTCAAAAAGAAAATGAGATCATGAATAACAAGTTAACTTGTTATGAGAAACAAATTACTGATCTAATTCTTTCTCTTGAAGAAAGTAAGAAAATTATTGTTGATAAAGATAAAGAGTTGAATAACAAGGAAAAGGAATGTCATACACTTGAAGCTGAAATTGTTGATCTGAGAAGAAGACTTGATATGTGCAGAAGCAGTGATAAACTAGATGATCTTCTTGATAAACAAAAAGGATTCAAGGATAAATCAGGTCTTGGATTTGAAGAGGGACAATGTTCACAAAAGGCTGGTACAAATGGCAAATCAATCATAAGGACAACAAACTACAACAGAAGTGATACTTTCAGGTATAATGCTCACTTTACTGGATATTGTTTTTGTTGCAACAGGTTTGGACATAAAGCCAGTGAATGCAGATTTGGAGTTAGAAGAGAAATGCATTTATTTCCAAGGAATCCATTCATGTTTTTAAGAAGTTTGAAGTGTCACAATTGTAAAAATTTTGGGCATATTGCCAAATTTTGTAGACCTTCTTTGCAAATTCAGCAAACTATAAGGAATACTGTTACAGGTTTGTCTTCTTCAAGTTCTGAAAAGAAGTTGTTAGTTTGGAGACCTAAGGTAATCAATAAGGGCATTAATGTTATGATTGCACAAGCTGCTTTTCATGCCAGAAAGAAGGAACAGTGGGTGATTGACAGTGGCTGTTCAAATCACATGACAGGAGACAAAGAAAAATTTGTTAAATTTGAAGACATTAATGAAGGTTCTGTTATGTTTGGAAATAATGATTGCATTATGATCAAAGGTAAAGGTACAATTCTTCTTGATGAAGAAACACCACTACATGATGTGTATTTTGTAGAAGGACTGAAGCACAACTTGTTAAGTGTCAGTCAAATATGTGACAATGGTTTTAATGTGGTTTTTGATGCACATGGATGTGAGATTAAAAAGAAATCAGGTAAAGTTATTGCAGCAGGTCTAAGGACTAGTGGTAACATCTACAATCTTCATAACTCAGAAACTAAAAGTGTTGATATTCATATCTGTTTCATGGGTCAAATTGAGGAAAGCTGGTTATGGCACAGAAGACTTGGTCATGTGAATTTTGACAATCTTGTGAGAATTAGCAAGAATCACAATGTCAGAAATATGCCTCATATTTCAAAACCAGGTAATACTATATGCAAAGAGTGTCAGCTGGGTAAGCAAACTAAAGTTAGTTTCAAGCCTAAGGAGTATTTTTCTTCAAAACCTCTGCAGCTGGTACATTCAGATTTGTGTGGTCCTACAAGGACTAAAGCTCTGGGAGGAGAAAAGTATTTTATGCTTTTCATTGATGATTTTTCAAGAATGACATGGGTAACATTCTTAAGGCATAAATCAGAGGCATTTGATAGATTCAAAATCTTCAAGAAGATGGTTGAAAAGGAATCTGATTTCAAGCTAAAATGTCTAAGGTCAGACAATGGAGGAGAGTACACTTCAAAGGAATTTGAGGAGTATTGTGAAAAACATGGGATAAGAAGGCAATTCTCCACTCCTAGAACTCCACAGCAAAATGGAGTAGCTGAAAGGAAAAACAGGACTGTAAAAGAAATGGCAAGAACTTTACTACATGATGCAAATCTGCCTAATGTCTATTAGAGAGAAGCTGTTCATACAGCTGTATATACTCTGAATAGAGTTCAATTAAGGGTAAAGTCAAATTATACTCCTTATGAACTATGGTATGGTAAGTCAGCTAATGCTGGGTATTTCAAAATTTTTGGAAGTAAGTGTTACATCAAGAAAGATAATGATAGCTTATGTGGTTTTGAGTCTAGATGTGATGAAGGCATTTTTCTTGGTTATTCTACACATAGCAAGGCATATAAATGTTTTAACAATAGGCTCAAAAGAATAATTGAAAGTACTAATGTTAAGGTGGATGAGGATTTGCAGCCCTGTATGCAGTTAATTCATGACATTGAAGTTGATCATCATTCACAAAAGGAAGAAGAAATTCAAGAAGAGGAAGAAGATCCTGAAAAATCTCTTGATTTCAAGACAAAGACTCTTTCAAAGGCATTTCAAAGAGATCATCCTCATGAGTTGATCATTGGGGATAAGGACAGTGGTGTTTTAACAAGAAGAGGAAAGCAAGCTGCTGCACATAATCAAGCACATGTGTGTTTGATATCTGAAATGGAACCAAAGAATTATGTTGAGGCCAGCAAAGATGAAGCATGGGTTAATGCCATGGAAGAGGAGTTAAGCCAAATAGAAAAGAACAAAACATGGGAACTTGTTCCAAGACCAGAAGGTAAGAATGTCATTGGATCAAAATGGGTGTTTAGGAATAAGCTTGATGATAAAGGTAAAGTTGTTAGAAACAAAGCCAGACTGGTTTGCAAAGGGTATTCACAAATTGAAGGTATTGACTTTGAAGAAACATTTGCTCCTGTTGCTAGATTAGAAGCTATAAGGATGTTTTTAGCTTTTTCAGTTTATAAAAATTTCAAAGTTTTCCAAATGGATGTAAAATCAGCATTTCTAAATGGAGATCTTGAAGAAGAAGTCTACATGGAACAACCAGAAGGTTTTGTGAATAAAGATAATTCAGATCATGTTTACAGGTTGAAAAAGGCTTTATATGGTTTAAAGCAAGCTCCAAGGGCTTGGTATTATAGACTGGATAAGTTTTTGCAGGAACAGGGGTTCACAAAAGGAGGTGTGGATAGTAATTTATACTATTTAATCAAAGGTGAGGATATTCTGGTTGTTGAAATTTATGTAGATGATATCATTTTTGGTAGTAACAATGATGATATGAGTCATTCATTTCCTAACATCATGAAATCAGAATTTGAAATGTCTATGTTGGGAGAATTGTCCTTCTTTCTTGGTCTTCAGGTATCTCAGCTTGAAAAGGGAATATTCATCTCACAAAATAAATATGCCAAAGAGATGTTAAAGAGGTTTCAAATGGATGATTGCAAACCTTTGGGTACTCCTATGGAGACAGGGCATAAGCTAAGTAAAAATGATGAATCACCTGAAGTAGAACAATCTCTGTATAGATCTATGATTGGGAGTCTTTTATATCTCACTGCTTCTAGGCCTGATATTATGCAGGCTGTTTGTTTGGTTGCTAGATTTCAAGCTTGTCCTAAACAATCACATTTGAATGCTGTTAAGAGAATCTTTAGATATATTAAGGGTACAATTGATTTTGGTTTATGGTATCCTAGACACAATGATTTTACACTTCTTGCCTATACAGATGCAGATTGGGCAGGGTGTCCTGATGACAGAAAAAGCACAAGTGGGGCAGCTTTCTTTCTGGGTGGCAGATTGGTTGCATGGCAGAGTAAGAAACAAGATTGTGTTTCTCTATCTACAGCTGAAGCTGAGTACATTGCTGCTTCATCATGTTGTACACAGGTACTTTGGATGGTACAATCACTTCTTGATATTAAGGTTGAGGTTAAAAAGCCTATGTCTATTCTTTGTGATAACACAAGTTCAATCAATATGTCAAAGAATCCTATAATGCATTCAAGAACTAAGCACATTGCTATCAGATATCATTTTCTAAGGGAAAAGGTGATTGAAAATGAAGTTGCTTTGGAATATGTGCATACTAGTGATCAGTTGGCTGACATCTTCACAAAGCCTTTGCCAAAGGAGACATTTGAAACTCTGAGACAGAGACTGGGAGTTCTGTCTCTTGCCTCTCTTCAGTAAGTTACAGAGATATCAGATTCAGGGGGAGTTGTTTTCTAGATTATTTTAATGTCCTGAATCTCATTTGTACATAGCCTGTATATAGTTTTTGTACATATTTTTGTGGTTGGTAGTGTTATAGTATTGTACATTTGATCAGTTTGAAGTAAAGTGTTGGTTTTGACAAAATTTTTTCAGAGGATTGTATTTACAAGAACAGGAATCTATTGATTGTGGTGTTATTTTTTTTGCCTTTGACATTTTTATGTCAAAAAGGGGGAGAAATCAGTTATGGTTTTGCCATCAATGTCAAAGACAAAGGGGGAGTTTTGTAGCACATTTCACAGTTCAGGATGTTGTCTTTTCATTGATGTCAAAATATCAGGATATCAGGATGTTGCATTTCACAGTTTTCACAAGATGCAGTTGACAGGTTATGCAATCAGTGTTGTGAAGTTGCAATCAGAGATCTGACATGGTCTTCATCAATGGCAATGGTTTTCAGTTCAGTGATATGGTCTGCATCAGTGACAATGGTTGTTAGATCTGTGACATGGTCTTCATCAATGGCAATGGTTTTTCAGTTCAGTGATATGGTCTGCATCAGTGACAATGGTTGTTAGATCTCTCAGTTTTGATCTTTCAGTGGTCCTTCATGGTAATGACATCAATGTTGATCTTGTGTGAAGTTGTTCTGTAACTTAGTCATTTCAGTGGATGACATTCATTGCATATTATAAATTTTTGGTTTAAGGCAAGGGCTTGCATCATTTGACAAATGTTAATATGCATTATATTAACTCCATCTACATTGAGTTCATTACAGTGGCAGTCTGATGAAGCATGGTGTTTCATTTCAGTGTTTTAGTATTTGGAGTATGTGATTTTTGACAAGGTTTATAGTGGTTGATATGGTAAGTGTGGTTGTCTCAACATTGACTAAGTCTTTTACATTGTTTATGCATTGTTTAACTTTGGTCGTCATAACTCTATGCACTTTTTTGTTATAAACTTAAATTGACCGGCAAAAGAGGTCATCGGGGGTTTAAGTTATAAAGAAAGGGTATCAACGTCGTTGATGTTACCGGCCCCTTGTGCTAGGCATCAGGTGAGCGCCGGTGGAAGATTCAATAGTGGGCGCGAAAAAGCCGATCAACGGCTTAAGTTTAAATAACAAATGGCGGGCCGCACAAATCGGAGGGTCAAGTTTTAAATGGCAAGTTTTGTCAAATGGTCAGACTGTGACATTAAAGTTGACGTCCTCTTTTGTTAAAAAAGGCAATAAAGCTATTCTTTTTGGATCTATCTCACCGAATCTCAAGGGTTACTGAAGTTGTTTTTTGTTGTGAAGGAAAGAGTAAAATTTTAGAAGGTTTCCAAGTATGAAGAATATGAAAAGGCAATGTTGTTCGAAGAGGGTTCATTTTTTTGTTTTGTTGTTTGATTTTCATGTGAGAATATGATAAGTTTGAGAAGAATGAAGTTGAACCGGTTATTGAAGATTTTTTGTTTTTTTTATTGAAATTCTTTTTGCATATATAGATTTTGTTTTTGAATGGCAGATAAGTGAGATGAGTTGCAGATGAAAGATAATGAATGAGAATTTTTAAAGAAGTTCTTTTGGAGAATGGAATTGGTATGTAATTTTTGCAGGAATGGAGAATCATTCTTCAATGATCATGATGGAGTAATATTTGTTCAGAGAAAGTGAAAGTGTCAGAGAAAGTAAAGGTGATTAAAGACTATAATTTTTTCAGAGAAGAAAAATTGTTCAGTTTGTAGAGAGAGAAAGCTCAAAATGGTGAATTAGTTTGAAATGGTGTTGCAGAGGTATGAAATATATTGAAGATCAAAATTGATTGACTGTAGGAGTTGAAGACAGTTAAAGGTTGATTGAGAAATTTATTTTGTTTATCTTAAAAGAGAGAAATAAGGTTTTGGTTTTTATTGAAACAGGGAAATCCCCTGAGTTATAATTTTTCATTGAATGTTGATGATGTCAGTGAGACATGCAGAGAGAGATAAAATTTGCCAGTGAGGCAGAATTATAATGTCAGTGAGACATTTGTAATCTGAATTTTGTGTTAAGCCAGTGAGGCAGTTGAGTGGTTTTTATACCCCAGGAGGGTTTTCCACTCGGGAAATTTCTTGTGTCAAATCTGTGTGTTGATACTCTGCATATTTACTTTATTCCTTCTGAAGAATTCTAAATTGTGAAATTAGATTAATCAAAAGTTTAAAAAGTGTTAAAATTGTTAACAACACTGATTCACCCCCCCTCTCAGTGTTGTGTGTATTCCTACACTTCGATGTGGCGTATCTCACCGACGGAGGGCGGTTTGTGGTTTTGAAGGTGACCATTGAAGTGACTTGATGATCAGCAAAGGAGTTTTTTGTCGCTCCGATAGTCTGTGTCTGGCCAACGGAGGTGTCTATCGGGGAAACAAGTGATGTCGGCGGGTGAGTTTACGGGCCCGCCGATAGTCTAGGTCATACTGATGGAAATGTTATCGGTGAAGTTTGGGCTGATGGACTTTTGGCAGTGAGTTCGTGGGTCGTGCGGGGCAAAAGCGCATGACACTTATTGTACTTGTGGCTTAGCTTATAAAGGGCTCAGGCATGTTTTGTAGGACAAATGTGGGATTTTTTATCTCACAGAGTTTGAAGAGTCAATGAAAGCAAAGGTGTCTACGTGGCATATTCTCGGTGGTTCTCAACTTTTCAAAGCGATTTGAGGCTGTGGATCCTACAAAGGGAAATGATCGACGGCCATGTTTTAAAGTTGGAGCATTGGTTTTCTTCCTTGCATCTTCAAGCATATTTTGAGCGGGAAAGTTTCATAGGAGCGCTGTGATGCTTTCCAAGGAGGCTGCGGTTGGTTGAGCCATTAATGGAAAATGCAGAGGTATGGCCCAGATTGACTAGGTAGCTACCCAATTGCAAAGGAAAATTCTCAAGTAGCAGCATGGGGCTCAAGCTCAACCATTCCCAGCTTTCTTTTCAGCTTATGCATTAATTGTTTCGAGTACCATTCTCACGGTGCTCTACATTTGGTAGAATTTCAAAATTTTGAGAAGACTGGGTGATTAATTGCTGAAAGTACATGCTTGTGCTATAACAGCCAGGCAGTGTTGCTTATTGTTGGTTGTTGAAAAACTAGACATTTTGGCTCTATAATGAAATACAACTGGTTCTGGTTGCTCTGTGCAGGGATTTTTGTGAGTTTATGTATCTCCTGTTGTATGTCTTGTGCATGAATCTACTGATTTCATGATTGACTTTATATGAGTAATGTTGTATTCGCATGTGTTTTGTTATTATGTCTCTAGTATTGCATGTGTCTTTCTTTTGAGTCTAGATATCTAAGGGATGTCTGGGATTCTAGAATACAGAGTTCCTATATTGAATGATTGATCTCTTAACTTCTACTCAAGGGGTAGATTAAAGTGTTTCCAAATTGACTATTGGGAAGGATATACTGCAATAGGGATACCATAAGTAGAGGATAACTTTGCACTTTGTTTTGGGAGGTATTTGTAAGGCAGATACCACAACATCCCCCTGAAATCTAGTTTTAGTGTATTCATGCTGATCATTCACAGGTGTATGTCTCCTGACTCCTAGCCTTGGATAGGCACCAATTTAGCTCTGTGTTGAAGTTATATACCAGGTCCAGGTCTGCATCCAAATACAAAATCAAATTCAAACTTTAACCACAACCATTAGGACATTAAAATTAGTTTTAGGATCCAAGGTCCTCTGTCTACAACTAAACATAGGCCCAAAGCTAGCCCCTTTGCTCTTATCTTACAGTTTTGGTCTACTTACAGAAGGACTTATCTACTTTGTGTCAGCATCCCAGTCTTTGTATGCATATTCTCATGGGTGTTGAGTAGGGAATACCCCCCTAGGTTTTGCAGAACCTGAAGAAGAAGAGGAGGTAAAAATAGAGTCTATCTCCTATACTGTTGGCCCCTGGCCTAGAGATCCTGTTGATCATTGATGGCTACCTTGTAGGGAAATCTGGGAATAAGCATCTAGTATGGGTAAAAACCAACAAAACCATGGTTTATGAATATTGTGATTGGGTTGAGCTTATCTCCTCATCATAATTCGTTGACAATAATCACATAATAATAACTTCGATGAAAATGTCTTAACATTTAAGAATCATTTATAACACGTCAAATATCCTAATAATTGTAGTAAGATAATCATTTTACGACAAAAACATCATAATATTTATGGTAAACGTAAATAACTTTATAAATCAAACTCAAATGACATCATTAACATTATTAATGACTAATACGACTTAATATGACTTAGAAAGATTAGAAAACGATATCGACTACCTGTCAATATCGTACAGAAGTAAACTAACAAAACAAAGCTTACCTCATATGACACCACTGTTCACATTTTCATTAAACACTTATAACTTAGTTTGGCAAATAAATCACTCATAACCTAAGGTTTATATCTCTCTCCTAGAAAGACAGTCTCTCTCTCTCTTTTCCCCGAGATTGATCTGATAACCTAAAATCCTATTTAACTTGCCATCAAACAATATGTGATAAGTGCATCATTATTCAATTAATTCAACTAATAAATCAAATCTCATAATACAAATATTAAATCAATAATAACATAATCATTTCTATGATTTCAATAAATGAAATTTAATATAATCCATGTTTTTCCTTGTCATCAATCTAAACATCACAATAAATTTACTTGTGTCCAAGTAAAAAGTAAAAGTATAGCAAGACAAAAATTGGGGATGTAACATCATCCTTATCAACATCAAACACTATCAACCTCTAGGTTAATTGAAGGTTTGATCGTTGACATTGCTTACAACACATACAATTTGGAAAAAAAAAACTACATAATAATTTGAATGTAAATAGATACCGCATCACTCTCTATGTGTAAATGAAACATAGACCTACAAATATATAACACAAAGTTATAATATTTATTTATGCATAAAGATAGGGCCTAAACAATACCTTAACTACCAAGATGAATTGGTATAATAATCGAAACTAAACATAGAGATTGTAAGTAAGCTACAAGTCAACTCTACTAATTCTACATCCAAAATGTAGGAGCATAGACAAGGGATGTGAAATATTTGATAGAATGCCTAGATTACAGAGTATTCAAAAAATGGATTTGTTGAAAAGGCTTTAGAAACTTTCAACTGAATACAATTGGTAGGCGAAAAGCCAAACTCTACAACCTTTGTCAGCATCCTCCCTGGCTATGCATAAATGGGAGCTTTGGAATCTTGTCAGATGTTGTAGTTGTAACTATCGTGGTAGACATGAATCCAAAATGTAGGAGCATAGATGAGGGACGTGAGTTCTATTTGATAGAATACCTCAAAGAAATGTGTTCTCATGGAATGCCTCAATTACAGGGTATTCACAAAATGGATTTGTTCAAAAGGCTTTAGAAACTTTCAAGCAAATGTAATTGGTAGGCAAAAACCTAGACTCTACAATCTCTGTTAGTATCCTCCCTGGCTATGCATAAATGGGAGCTTTGGAACAAGGTATGGACATCCATCAAAGCATAAAGGATAGAGGAATGTTGTGCCCTAGTTTTAACGTATGCAAACTCTGACAAAATGAAGCATATACATTTATATTCAACGAGAAATTGAGAAAATGAAGAGAAAAATCATACCTGGATGGCTAGAGGGAGGCTAGAGGGTGATGTGGAGGGTTTGGCTAGTCATTGGGGTTCAAGTCACATTCCTAGGGTCCTCCTGGGGTTCGACAGTGAAACTATCAAAAATGACAGTTAAAAACACTTTTTAAAAAAACTTTAACACATGGGTTCGATCAAACCCATTATTTTTTATTATAAAAAATCAATTAGTTGTGGGTTTTAGCGAACCCTCCAATGACATCAAGTTCGTTCAAATGGGGGTGTCCGATCAAACCCATTTTTGGGTTCTAGTGAACACCCCCCATTTGACCGAACCCATCCAATTTTTTTTTATACACATGCAATTTTCCTTCCTCAATGTAATTGTAACCCCCTATTGTGGGATCACCCCCCATGTATCATGTACAGACTAAACATGTGGATGTTCAATACATTTTGTTTGTGAAATGATTGCTAATGGTCAGCTTGAGCTAAAGAAGGTGGACCCTCAGAAGAATGTTGTAGATTCACTTACTAAACCTGTGAGCACAAAAAAGTTTACATGGTGCAGAAAGGCCATGGGCCTTGTTCCTAGTGCTTAGTTGTTTTATGTTTCCTATGGGTGTATTTACAATGTATGATGTCATGTGGGAAAATGTTAGGATTAAGGTGCCATCAACCTTGTAAATCCTATGTAATTAATTACTCCTAATATTGTTTGTAAATCATTCATAAAGGATGATGTATTCACCATGTAGCATGTTTGATCCCGGTACCTGATAGATGTAGGTTATCTAGGGGGTTACAAGGGGTTGCAATGCCCCCAAAAGTTACATTTTATATCTAAATTACCACTGTAAATCTACATCATTCATCAGTAGATCACAGATCTAACAGTGGAGATTTTGTTGGCTTGTCTTCCCTAGAAGGCAACCCATTTTATAAGGATATT
This sequence comes from Cunninghamia lanceolata, assembly GCA_027924645.1. Taxonomy (NCBI): domain Eukaryota; kingdom Viridiplantae; phylum Streptophyta; class Pinopsida; order Cupressales; family Cupressaceae; genus Cunninghamia; species Cunninghamia lanceolata. The sequence continues at coordinate 18,679,532 of BSBN01000391.1, forward strand.
GTATTACAGTTGTGTAGGAGAGTATTACAGATGCTGTTGGATTGAAGACTAGAGAGGAGATTGATAGTGTGGTACTATAAACTCTATTTAAAGTTAATATAGAGTGGTGCATCTCTTCTTGTGTGGTTTTTTTTGAAAGGGTTTCTCCATGTAAACACTATGTTATGTGTTTGATTTTTTGTTCTACAATTTCTTTGTGTTGATTTCATACTATTGCCATTTTGGTTTTGTACTAGATTAATAGTTACAGTTATAATCAAATTTCCATTCTATAGTTATTCACCTTCATTTCTCATACAATAGCAACTAGGGATATGCCTCTATAGTTTGCATGTAATAACTATGTGGTGTCTTCTCTCATTCTAATTGGATCAACATGGGTATTATTTGGTCAATCCTACAAAAATCCTAGAAAATGTGTTGGCAATTGGGAAGAATTCACTGCAATTTTTCAAAAAATGTCTTTGGAGCCTTACAAATATCTTTGGAGCCATTCAAATGTCTTTCAATTTATGTGAGGTTTTATTGCTAACAACTTTTGAGCCTTATTTTTAATAAAAGGTGTACTTCAACATAACAACTATTAGCTCAAACCTATGACATAAATCATATTTATCCCAAAATTTTCTTTAAGTATTATACTCATAACTTTAACATAATTATATAAGATTTTTCAACAATCAATACACAAATTAGTAGATGAAGTAGGATTAAAGAAAAAATGAAGAGATACATTTACAAAATTAGGTTGGTTATATCCTTAGCCCATAGACTATCACATTTAACTTAATAGTTACATTACCTACTTCTATGTTCATTTTTCCTATCCCAACTTCTAAATTGAAGCCAATCATTTATTTAGTTAATTTTTTATTGAACTAATCTAAATATTTATACACAATATTATTCATCTCCTTTCATACATGAATTAAAAATTTAAATTGACGCTCTGCTAGGTTGTTTGCTCTACTTGTGTTTTTTGGAGCTAGGCACCATTATCTCCATAGGTGCCATACCGTGCTCTAGGCATCGGAACTATAGCCTTTTATTTCTGTATGCCTGCATTTATTGCAGCTTTTTGGCCATTTAAATGCCTCTTACCACTTCTAACCCAGCATTTGTTGCTGGTGTTGGTGGTTTCTCGGCTTTGAACAATCACTCCTCCACCGACCAAGCATGCCTAGAAATTTGTTTCGAAGGTGTTCCACGAGACAAGCCCTCAGACTCTCCTACTAATGTTATCTTACCATCATAGGAATTTGATACTACTTGTTTATGTTTAGAGAAGTATACTATCATTGGTTACTTTGTAGGGATAACTCCCCCTAAATCTATGCTCAAGGAATGGGTCCAAAAGGCTTTGGTCCCTCATGGGGTCTGCCTTGATATGGTCCAAAATCTGACCAAAGGCTTTTTCATTTTCCTCTTTGTGAAACTTAGCCATGTTCAAGCTATTTTGAACCATGGCCCTTGGTATGTTTGGTCTTCCCTATTGGTCTTTGAATAGTGGACCCAAGATGTTGTGGCTTCTAATGATACCAAACACAAGGTTCCTATGTGGATTGAATTCCCTGGTTTACCTTTGTCCTGTTTGCATTTCCTACATGGCATTACCTCTTTTTTAGGAAGAGTTATTTGTGTTGAACCTAATAGGTTCTTTCAAGTACGCCCTCAAAAGCGTGTCTATGTTGAGGTTGATCTTTTGAAAGACCTCAAGGAATTTATTGACATTCAAATTGACCTCCTTCGAAACACTTAGAAAGTCACATACTTCAATTTTCCCAATACTTGCTATCATTGCCATTCAATAGAGCATAAAATTAGGGACTGTCCTCTTGCTGTGCCTAGAACCCAGATTTCACCCAGGGAGACTGTACAGGCACATCCAGTAGAAAATTTACCCAAGGAGGTGCTTTCTAAACCAATGGACACTTGGGCTACTGTTACCAATCGCAAACATAGAGTTAAACCCTCTATGGATGCTCTCAGAGCCGCCGAATTAGTTAAAGATGTTTCAAATCTTTCTGCGAATGGTGGGAAGGACAAAAATAAGAGTCCTATTGTGTTGCCTTCATAGAAAAAATCACCGCCAAGGGAAAGAGCCTATGTCAATCCTTCCTTGTCGCCTCGAAGGCACTCTCGTAGCCGAGAGATTCCTAGGGACGGAGAAGTTGTTTAGGAGATTAAAAAATAGCAAATCTCTCCTCTCCAATTTGGGTCAAACCCCACCGACTTTCTTCAAAATAGTTTTTCTTCCTTTGAAAGCCTAGATTCTGGGGAGATGGTGGAGGATTTTAAATGAATTTTCTCTCTTGGAATATTCAAGGTCTAACAAACCTCACTAGGAAGTACTCTGTCTGTGATTCTCTCCATCACTATGCTTCTCTTGATGTTCTGTGCCTACAAGAAGTTAAAGTTATAGGCTTTCTTTTGTCTTCGGCTTGCCGTTGTATTTGGTCAGCTAGTAAACTATTTTCCACTGCCCATGAAGCTGGCAAAGGTGGTGTTTCTACTCTTTCGTACCCTCAGTAGCATGATCCCACCAACCAGGTGGTCTGGATGCTTATTAATATTAATAATCATCCTTTGGGATTATTAATATATATGCTTCAAATGACGCGTCAAAAAGATCAGCTTTGTGGTGGTGGATTGCGGATTCAATACCAGTGGTCGTGTGTCTTATTTGTGGGGATTTTAATATGGTTGAAATGGCTACTGAAAAAGATGGTGTTTTGCCTTTTCGGTGGCCAGCTGGCGAAAGAGAGACGTGGTTCCATATGGGCAATAAATTAGGATTTTTTGATCCCAATGTTGGCCACCATCACTCCAATCCTTTATGGCATACTTGGTGTAATTTTTGAACTGGAACTGACAGGGTCTTTAAATGCCTTGATTGTGCTATGATTTTTGCATAATCTTATTTTAATTTTACCACGTCATCCACCCTTCCTATGTAGATGTTAGTGGACGTGACGTTGTCATACCACTTTCCAATTTAGTTTGCCATTGAGTGGCAACTCACTCAGCCACGCGCCATGAAATCTTAGTTTTTTCTGAACACTTCCTTGCTTTCTCATCAACCCACCTTGGCTCACATTTCAACTATATGGAACTTAAAATGTCACCCGTTGCATTCTACTAGCTAGATTAAGTGGTGGAATGATGCTATTACCCACATAGCAAGGTTTCTTTACATCTATGGCGATCAGCTAGCCAATTTCAGGCGAAGGGCTTATGAAACTACTGTCACTGCTTTGAAATCTACCTCAAAGGCCTTGGCTACTAAGCCTTTTTCTCCTTCTAGGCAAATCCATGTTGCCAATTTATGGCATAAAAAATAGATGGCTAATTGTCATGCTGCTAGAGGAGCACAACTTAAAGCTAGGATGCACTAGCTAAAAATTGGCGACCGTGTTTCTAAAGAATTCTTTCTTCCTCTTCGAGCTAGACATTCCTCACATGGTATGAAGCAAATCAAATAGGACAATATTGTTCATATAGATCTACCAAACATTCTCTAAGCTTTTATAAGACATTATGAAAAAAATTTCACTGCTCAAGAATACACTCCTGAATGATAGACTGCTCTATAGGATTATCTTGTTGTTGTTTCAAAAAAGCTCTTCTCAACCCAGATACACTTCTGTGATCAATTATTGACCATTAAAGACCTAAAAGAACCTATCTGCTCTATGGCTGATGGCAAAGCTCCTAGAATTGATGGCTTTCCTTGTGAGTTTTACAGAGCCCTTTGGGATTGTTTAGGAGAAGATTTACACAATGTTTACCTTGAAGCTTTTCATTCAAATTCTTTAGGAGATATTATAAATCAAGGAAATATTAAGTTCATACCTAAAGTTGGCAATCTGGAGGATATTTGCAATTGGAGACCCATTACACTCCTTAATGTTTCATACAAAATCATTGGTAAATCCCTTTCACTCAAACTTCACAACCTACTTCCTTTGATTGTCCGCCCTAAACAAACAAGCTTCATTAAGTCCAAATATATTTTAGATAATATCATTGTGGTTTGGGAGGGAATGGAATGGGCAAGAAAATCAAATCAAAAAGTAATCTTTTTAAAAATTTATTTTGCTAAGGCATATGATCGCATTAAATGGTGCTTTATCCTTGCAATCCTTGCAGTACTAGGGTTTAGACTCTCTTTTATTCAATATGTCAAAATGCTCTTTTCAGATGCCTCCACATGTATCACTATCAATGGCCCCCAGTCCCATACTTTTGGCCTTTTCTGATTAATCCAGCACGGATGCCCTCTTGCTCTAAGCCTGTATGTTCCTGCGGTAGAAGGTTTTGGTTATCTTCTTGCTCATTCAGTGTCCAATTGGCTTGTTCATGGTATTTCTTTACCTAATTCTTCCAGCCAGCTGGTTAATGGTCATTTTGCTGATGACTCTTTTTTAACCCTACTGGAAGAAGAAAATTCAATGAAAAATACTCTTGGTTGTCTGGAGACCTTTTGTTTAGCCTCAAGTTATTCCATTCAGTGGCATAAAACATTATGCTATAGGCAGTCAATTCTTACCATTCCTCAATGGCTTCAGTAATATGGCTAGCGCTGGGTTGGCCATGGTGAAATTTTTAGATTCCTATGTATTCCATTTGCATTCTAGGGCACTTCTGCTACTCTATGGTAAGTTGTTCTTACCCGTGTGGAATAAAAACTTGCAGTCTAGATTACTAAGCCACTTTCTCTGGTTGGTAAATTCTAGGTTTGTTCTAAGACCTTGGCTACAATCCATGTTTATTATTCTTCTTGTTGGGCTCCTTCAAATAGTTCATATGCCAAACTAGAAAAACTCTTGAGGGATTTTCTATGGACCTCTTCTGATACTTGCCATGGCTTTCACCATGTTGCATGGGAGTTTTGCTGCCTTCCCAAAGATTCTAGAAGACTTGGGATTCTTTCTACTCAATGCCATGGAACTACCTTGGCTATCAAGTGGATCATTCATGCTCTCACTGGCTATGAGGCATGGAAGTTTTTACTCTCGCATAACATTGAAATGGGACATCCTTTGCACAAACCAGTTTGGAAAGGAATTATTTTTTCTACTCTCCTTGTCATCAGAGAACCAATTCAAATCTTAGGCACGTGTGTGGTTAAAAGCATTTGGAAAGCCTAGGAAAATGTTAAACCATGGTTATGCTAGTCTTTCCATCAATCACCTTAATATTTTGTGGTCACCTCTCCTAGCTTCTATAGCCCAACCTTTGGCTAAATTGTCTGGTTTAAAGGCTCTGAAATTTCATTAAAAAAGTGTTCAGACCTTACAAGATATGTTCCACTGGCCCACTATGAGCCTTTTGGCTTGGGAACCATTCTGTGTAAAATTTGGTCTTTCAAAATTTGATAAGACTACTTATGATAGAGTCATCACAGCTTTTCCACCATAAATGATTCACAAAGTTGGAATTCAATCCAACAAGCCATGGTGGAAGGACTGGAAGTGGTATCCTGAAACACCAATGCTTCATTTCAAGCCAAGGATGGCTTACAGGTGGCTTTCAGCATATTTGCCTATGGCTGACACTCTTAATAAGTGTTGTCTTATTCATAACTCTTTGAGTCTTTAGCATTCCAGATTTTAAACTATTTGGTCTGCCATTCTTGAGCCAAAACTTACTCATTTTGCCTGGTGCATTCTTTTTCAAGGCCTACCTATTGGTAGTAGGTTGTTTCATCTTAGGGTCCAGGATCCCCGTTGTCCTTTTTGTGGATAGCCTGAGACGATTCAACATCTCTTCTGGTATTGCACCAAAGCTCAGCAATTATGGCTATGGATTCACGATTTCTTTCACCCTTTCAGACCAGAGCCATTAACTTGGCAAATCATCCTTCTAGGTGATTCACCCAGGTTTCCTGAAAGATTTATTTAGATTTGGCATATTTTTAGGGTAGAGATTTTGTTTACATTATGGAAAGAATGTAATTCTTGTATATTTTCAAAAAGAAAAATTAGAACTTTTGTTTCTCTTTACATTAAAACTATTATCTGTTCTAATGTTCTTCTACAGATTCAAGTGCAAGCTAACAAAGTTTCCTTGGAAGTGGCACATTTACAAGAGTTATTGGATCATTGGGGGAATGCTCCCTATACTATGGCTCGAGTTCCTCACTCACCTTCCTCTGTCAGAGCCCATTCACCACATAGACAAAGAAGTGGTTCGGCCAGAGATTCTCGACCCCACTCCTAGCCTGCTCAATGTCATGGTGCTCACCATCATAGACACTTGGCCTCTCCACGTCAGTGTGGTTGGACCTCAGGCCATGCTACAAGTGTAGCAGGGGACAACGCGGGTTGGCCCACTGGAGATAATGTTGCTTGGCCTGCAATGGATAATGCAGGATGGAATGCTCTTGGTCCTTCTCAATCACCAAATACAAGGTGGGATAATACTAAAGTCTTCCACTAATTGAATTTGGCTATCTCACGTCAGCATGAGGAGCTAAATGTTCAGAATGAAGAATAGGAAAATGAAGATGGTTGGGCTATGCCTGATGTCAACCCAGATCCTGTAGATATTTGGGGGAAACCAGATGACAGGGATCTGCCATCTACAGGGGTGGCATTGGCAGCTTAATTCTATTTTTACTATGTTTTTATATGGGTTCTATGTTAGGGAGAAACTAGGTTTATGGTCAAAAACAACAAACTATCAAACCCTAACTATAATGAAGTACAATCTAGCCTAGAAATCAAGCAATCAAATAGAAAATAAACCATAAATCTAACCTATCATTGGTTAACCTTCATTTTTCTCCTTTATCTTCCATGGTGTTCTCAGATTTGCAAATTTATGCATAATCTTGAGAAGCTCAAATGGAAATGGCAAGATGTTGGAGACAAGAGAGCATGAAAATGAAGCAAGAGAAAAAAAAATGAGAAGAGCCCCAAAATGAGCTGGAGAAAGGTGTTTTATAGAAGAGGAATTTCGAATGGAGGGCTAGGATTTAAAGTTGACTTGGAGGCAAAATCAAGGGTGGAAGTTGATTAGGGTTTCCCTCACCACTACAAGACAAAATTGAATTTTAAATTAGAAGAAATAGTGAGGTGGAATGGGATTTTAAATTAAATAAATTTGTGCAATTTATTTAATTTATTTGAAAGGGATGCATATGAAATGGGATTTAGATAAGGGGATTGATTGATTGATTTGAATAAATCAAGTGAAGGGGACATTAGGATAGTGAATGAATAATTAAATAATCAATCGAAATTAATTATTTAATTATGGAAGAAATATGGTCAAATGACTAGAATGGATGAAATTGAACTAGTCGCATAGTGGGATTTGAAGGGAAAATTTGTCCTATCACATTTGTGATATGAGGACATTTTTAAGTGTCTACATTTTGCCCCTCTTTAAGATGATGTTGTAACCAAGTAACATCATTACAAAGAAGCCAAAGAAATAGATGGAGGAAAGAGATGATGAAAAAATGATAGAGTGATGATGCCCCCTTGAGAGGATAGGCGGGTTGGACAAACATGGGTAGGCTCTCGAAATGAAATGGATTGGTTGGAGAATGGATAGAAGAAATGAAAGGTATGGTAGGGTGCAATGAAGGTAGAGGAATGAAGATGCAATAGAGAGATGGTGGAGGAATGAAAGATTGGTTAGAAGAATGGAAATGATATCTTACTTTGATAAATTTTTGAGATTGTCACTTGCAATTTTTTCTGCTTATCATCATAGAACTTATTATGTCAAAGGACGATAATCACCATGGTGTGACAAAGGCCAAAGTGGAAAGTGTAGTCCCTTGTGAAATAGGCACATGACAAATAAGGATTGCTTGACTCAAACTAGTAACTGTGATACCTTATCGAAACATGTGATGAGATAACTATGAGGTGTGTAAGTCCTTATGTAAGGAAGAAGTTATTCTTTCCAATGCATAGGATGTCTTTTGTTCACACCCAATGGAATTCTGATCACACCCAAGGTACCAAGTTGCCCTAGTCAGTTTGCCAAGACAAACCACAATCAGCAATCAAAGAAAAGGGGTCTCACTCTATCCTCAATTCTCTTCATCACTTAGGGACTGCCTCAAGAAGCATAAGAACGAGACTACAAAATAATCCAGGAAAAGACAAGACAAACTAGACCAATAGCCAGTTGGAGCTTTTGCCAAGTGATACATGCTTGATTGATTGTGATACATTGAATGATGGAGAAGGAGCCTAGTTTCAGGAAATGAAACATGTCGTATAAGACGCCTGGTCTAGTTTCGACAATGCAACAGCATGTATAAGGCAAGTGATTGATTGATTGACACTAGTGTTGTTGGTCATACGAGCAACACCAAGGTTTGATTGATGATGTTTGATAAATGACGCATGTCATATAAGTAACAAAATCCTGGTCTCTACGATGCCCCATTCCATGTAGGAATGTGATGGTTGACAAGGATAGTTAATAAAGACATATGATTATCACAAGGCGATTGATTGATTTAATTGATCGGAATAGCTTGTCTGGTTGATTGTTTGGGATTGGTTTGAAGTGTGTGTTGTTGTTAAAGATTGAATGTCTAATTATAGTGCCCATTTCAGGAAAGGATGACTTATTATGATAGTTGACATGATGAACCCTAAGGGACTGACCTAATGCCTTGGGGCGCATCAATGATGGCCTTGCCTATGTGAAAGCTCAGAGGTGATGTAGTTCAACCATGTAGATTGTGGATGATTTGAAGAACTGATTTGACTGATATGATGTTGTGATTGATTAGGATGTCTGAATGGACCGATCAAGAGATTTGATGGAGTAATTTGGTTGAAGAATTGTTTGAAGAACTGACTTGGAAGAACTGATGTGGATGGAATGATTTTATTGCTTGAATTTTTGTTGGATATTTGATTTTTTTAGATTTTGGGAATGTTTGATTTTTTTGTATTTTTGGAAATATTTTGATTTTTTGGATTTGGAGGATATTTGGATGTTTTTAGATTTTGGGAATATTTCAATTTTTTTGTGTTTTGGATTATTTTAAGGAATGGCATTGGATCTCAATTTTGTAGCTTTATGCTAGATACCAATGACAAGGAGAAACAAAGTCCAAGTGGATGAAGGATGTGATTGGATGGATGTAGTGGATGCACGTGCAAGAGAGAAAGGATGTGATCTCCAAGGATTATGTCGCATAGGAATAGCATGCCCCATTCTAGGTGGAATATTTAGGATTTTCCATGACAATGTTTATGATGATGGGATGATAATAGGCTTGTGAAGGATTTGCTTGGTTTGGACGAATACAGTATGTCAAGAGATACCCTAAACATTTGTCAACATTATGCCCCCAATATTTATCAAGATCAAAAGAGGAAGGGAGGATGAATGGATACAATATGATAGGCATGAGGGTGTATGAATAAGGATGGAAAATGATAGGAAGATGAGACAATGTGCCCTCGAGTTAAGTGGCATAGAAGATCAACTTTTTTTATTTTTTGAATTAGATAGGGGGATATGGACAAGAGGGACTCAAGTGTGTAGTACCATGAAAGGTGATAGTCCCGTTGGAGGAAGATGTCGTTGCATGGATCATGGCAACTGTGCTCATCGATGTTGGTAAGGAGATTGCATGGAAGTGAGATGGATTAGGTGGATAGAGGATTATGGATGGAAGATAGTGGATTATCCAGGGGAGATAGTGGATTATAATGTGGATTATGTAGGACTTCTACAAAAGCATGGACCATATGAATAGGATGGGTGAAATATGTAGGACAATAGTTGAATGATGGGGTGATGGAGGTGTGGAAAGGAATGACCAATAGCTGCACACACCATGATAAACATGGAAGATTTTTAGTGGATGGTGGTGTAGGAAGAAATGGCGATGTTTTATTAGTGGATGGATGACATAGGATTTTAGGGACCTACGTGTACTTATGATTTTTATGATTTTTGTCTTTTGTGTGGGATGAAGGGATTTTCTATTTTTGAATGGAATGGGTGGAAGAGGATGCTTGGAATTTTTGAGAGGTGGATGCCTCATTTGACTTGTTTTTTTGTTTAGGGACCCATACCATTTCAGTTTTTGACTTTGCTTTTGTAGGTATGGGTTTGGATGGATTTTTGAATGTACCTTGCTTTGAATTTATTGATTGATGTCCTAAGGTATTAGGACCCTTAGGATTTTTGACTTTATTTAAGGAGGCATCCAAATGTTTGTTTTTGAATCCCATGTGGCAGGTGGAATGAGTAGAAGCTTTACGTTTAGACGATATGTGCATTTGTTGGTCATAATTAGGAATGCAAGAGTATTTATGAATGAGTGGGCTATTAGGTGTTGGAAGAAATGGTGGGAAAGTGGATGGAGGGAAGTTAGGAGTTGGAAGTAGTGGAGGTAAATTAGATGGTGGAAGGTGTATGGTCACATGCTTTTGACATTTATAGGATGATGGAGGTGGAATAGAGATGTATGATTTGGGAATATGATGGGATGTCCGATGGGAAGTGGTGGACTTAGGAGGAATGGAGGAAGTACCAACATTGTTATATTATTGACCTTGGGGTGTGTATCCAAGGCCATATGAGCATGGAGGGACTTTGACATGGATGGGCTCCAAAATACCTTGTTTGTGAATGAGCGTGGAGGGACTTTGACATGGATGGGCTCTAAAATACCTTGTTCGTGAATGAGCATGGAGGACTTTGACATGGATGGGCTCTAAAATACCTTGTTCGTGAATGAGCGTGGAGGGACATTGACATGGATGGTCTCCAAAACACCTTGTTTGTGAAGGCCTAAGCCTTTACCATGGTAGTTCATGTTTTGAAGCATGCGATAGACAATGGGACTTCGTGTAGTTTGGACACTAGACTTGAGTTCATTATTGGATTGAGAAAGTGATGTGAATAATGGTTGTTGTGTTCTAGGGAGGAACATTCATGTATGAAATCAGATAGGCCAAGTGGATATGAAGGTGGATTTGCAATGGGGTCGATAGTGGATGTGGAAGGATCATGAGGATCTTTATTACGTTCATGTAGATCCAAGTTATTGATTGATCTTCTATGTGTATTTGGGAGTTACATGTCTCATCATGGGGAGTGGATGTTTGTGGATCATGGATGGGTGAGGTGGCAAGCTCTTAACCATGGAATGCATAAAGTGGACCAAGAGGGTCATCATAGTTTTCTTGATCATACGTAGGATCATGATCATAAATGGGAAATTGTTCATGGAAAGGATTAAGTGTGTTATGGATGGGCAGAATGGAAGGGGTTTGATCTTGACTGGAATTAGGGACTAATGCTTCTTCATGCTTAGGATTGTGCTCTTGACATAGATTTTGACTTGGAATGGAAGTGGATGTGGAGGACTCTTAGAGAGGTTTGATATGTTGTGGACCACAAGATGGGGTCGAAGGAATGGACATGGTATTCAAAGGTTCTTTGGTAGGTTCATGAAGGGGTGTTTGGCATGGGGATGGTCTATTCCATGCTAGTAGCCACTGGATCACATCCTTTGCAAGGGCATGTGTGGAAGGACAATATAGTGGATGGAAAATGAGGGTAGATGATGCAGACTTGTGATTAGCATTAGGAGTGTGGTGATAGAATGTACTTATAGGATGGATGAGGTAGACTTATGTTCCCCTTGTCAAAGGTAGCATTGGAATTTAAAGGCACTTTGTCTTGTTGCTAAGGTGGACTTGGATAGGCTTGGGGTGCTAGGACCTTATTCTCTAGGATTGTCATGGCATGACGCATGTCTTCATATCGTTGTATGTCTTCTTGTGTGATTAGGACAATGTTGACAAGTGCTTGACTAGGATGAATGACAATGTGGAGTGATTGGGATGAATGAGATGTGATAGAGTATGAGATTGATTAGATGATTGGATGGGTGATTAGGGTATGGTTAGGGTTGTGATTAGGATGACATGGAAATGATTAGGAGAATGATTAGGGGTGATGTTGATTGAATGATGTGTGTATGAGGGGTGACTAAATGAATATACTCCCTTGTCTCTTCATTTCTGTAACCGTGCCTTTACCAAATGAGAATTATGAAATGTGGAATATTATGGGGATGACCATGTAAGGTGATGAGGCCTAGACTATGATAGAGGCTAATGATATTAGTCTTCAAAAAGTCTAGCTCTAAGAGGGTACTCTGGTCTACTAATGACCTTTCAAAGCAAATATTGGTTTTGTCAAGACCTTGAGGTGTGGAAGAAATGATTGATTAGAGTGAACCCATGAGTTTCAAAATTCACTTGTAAGGATGGACTTAAACTAGTCGTGAAGTATTAAGTCCAAATTGTGATTTATGTTAAAAGGATGTCAAGGTCTCTTGGTCCACATATTTGTACTTGTGATATAGTCAAGCTTCGACAATTTCTCCCTATGTTTCAACTTTAGGAAGACTAATGTTTAGGGTCCTCCATAGATGTCGAGGGCTGAATGGTAATGAAATGTTGTGATGAAATGTGATCATAAAGGAGTGGAATTAGATATGTAATGGGTGGCTTTGACACAGCTGCAATCAGATTCAATAGGGAGAGTAGATGCTCAAAGGTTCCCCTATGATTATGGTGTATGATTGGGAATGATGAAAGATGAAATGGATTTGATAATGAATGAATGGATATGATATGATTGGGATGTGATCAACTGGATTAGAATGAAGATGATGATGTGTAATGATAAGATGTAGATGACATGGATGATTACGATGAAGATGATTGGATTATGATGAGTTGGAAATGGTTAGGGTATGATCAGGAGGATGACTAGGATGATGTTGGTTGGATGAAAATGTTGATGTGTAATGGTTATGCATGATGAATTGGACATGATTATGATGATTAGGCTATAATTGGGATGAGGTGGAATGATTAGAAAGTGATAAGTAGGATATGATTTGGTGCAGGAGCACCAAGGGCTCAATACAGCCCTGTACATTACAGCATGTGGTTTTGTTTTAGGAGTTTTTTTTGTTTTTCAATAAAGCCTTGGCGGGAAGTGTTTTCCTTTTCATCAGCCTAGGTCATGGAGCAGTCCCACCGATAAAACAATATATCGGCAATATCCATCGGTGAGAGAAGCAGTATCGGCTGAAGGAGTAAATGTTATGCCGAAGATGGAAGTCTTATCGACAGTGAAGTGGTGTTAAGCATATCGGCAGACGATGCAAGGTGTTCGGCATTGGTTCAACCGATATGCATTGGTCACTTTGTTGAAGGTTTGAACTTTGTCCGTCGAGTTCAACGGTTCAACAGTTCGGTAGCATGAGTTCATAGGTTCAATGGTTCCTCAGTTCAATGGGATAGGTCATCATCTTGGTTGAAGATATCACTCTGTTGAACCGTTGAACCTCACGTCGAGGTTCAATGGTTCAACAGGTTCATCAATATGGAATGGTGAAGTTGGAATCGGCATGAGAATCGCTATCGGTGAAGGATGTGGAAGTCGCTCCGATATTAATTGTCTATCCGATGGAGTGTTGGCGAGGCTTGTCATCAGTGTGAGGCTTGATGTTGGCAAAGTGCATGGTTGAATCTTGGCCGATGTTTTGGATTACATTGATGGGGCCAGACTGGGGTCATCGGTGGGAAAAGTGTCGACAATAGTCTTACCAAGTCGTCATGTATATAAACTATAAATTGTCCAATGTCGGATGCATGTGGGACTAAGGTCCTCACGAATATGCAAACGGTTTGGTAGTTATGCGATGGTTAGAAAAGAGCGATGCCAGTTGGAATACGAACTGGTCTGGGAACTAAACCATCCTGTAACAGACATGAGCTAATCTTTATTATGTAGTAGTCTTTCTGTAAGGGGTGAGAAGAGAAAGATTTTGGGGTTGAGAAGCATTTTGATATAAGAAACAGTTTTGAATAAAAATACAATTCATCAGTTCGACCAATTTGTGCATTTTTATATAGTTTTCAATTTGTTATTCTGAATTAGATTAGTCATTTCTTTTTCTGCAATTTTGTTCTCTTTTGTAAACCATGACTCTGTATTGATGTTCCTCAAGTTCCACTGTACAGTATGGAGGCCATCAAGCAGAGTCATGCTTTTTGTTTGTTTTTCTTTCGTGGGGTGGTCAGATTGTTGACTAGAGGAAATGCATGCTTGTTCTAGGCGAGCTCAGTAAGGAGTCTGGCTAGATAGACAAGTAGGAGAATAGATTTGCAGGGGTACAAAACAGAGGCGAAGAAAGTGAGCACCAAGCTATCAAGACCCTTGAACAGAGAGAGAAGGGTGGACAACAGGATCAGAAAAGTTATGTGCCATTTAGGCAGTATCTTGGAAGCAGTGAGGATAAGGTATGTGTCCCGCACCAAGTAGAGTGATAGAATTTTCCATCTTTGCAAAGAGGTGAGGAATTTAGCTGACATTTTTGTGTAGAAAGATGTCATGGGCACTTGAATTGGTAGAGAGGCTAGAGTATTCCAAAGTCTTGAATTGATTCAAGATAGGTAGAATTGACATTCTAGAGTCCCTCCCTATCAAATTGGTATCAGAGTAGTAAGATTTGGGTTATTCCTAGATTGGAATAGAAGAGTTGTATGTCATCACCAAGTTCAAGTGAGTCTGTAGGTTCATCCAAGAAGATGGTGACTAATGCAGAGTTAGCAAAGAAGGTTGAGGATCAAGAAGAGGAGAATAAGCTCCTACAGGAAAGATTGGCAACAATGGAAAGTAGACTGGGTATAATGATGGAGAAGACTGAAGAAGTCAGGAAAAAAGTAAACAAGGAAAAAGGTGTGTCTATAGAAGATGAAGAGCCCACACCTGATCCTAAGTTGGAAGAAGAACCATTCTTGAAAGCTTTGAAAGCAATGAGTGGTAAAACATTGGAAGGAGTACCACTTTTTAGTGGGAAAATGGACCCAGATTTGGTCATGGAGTCGATAGAAGGACTTGAAAATCACTTTGAATGTGATGGTGTAAGCGAGGCACAAAAAGTAAAGGTGGCCAAATCCAGACTTAGGGGAGCTGCCTTAACCTGGTGGAAATTTGTGTAGACTGAAAGAGCAAAAGAAGATAAGAAGCCCATAGCTACTTGGAAGGGAATGGTAGCTAAAATCAAAGAAGCATATATGCCAGAAGATTATGAAATACAGCTGTATAGGAAGAGACAGAATCTGAGACAGAAGGAATTAGATGTCAGTGCATACACTAAAGAATTCCAAAAGCTATGCTTAAGGTCCAAAGTAATGGAGGATGAAAGCATAAAGGTAGCAAGGTACCTTAACGGTCTGAAGTGGAATATACAAGAAGAAATCAGTTTGTTGTGTCCTACAACAGTGCACAAATGCTATCAGCCGGCACTGAAAGTGGAGGAAAAGAACAAGAGGAAACAAAACTCAAATAGCAGAGGAAGAGGAAGAGGCAGAGATAACAAAGGACACAAAGGAAATTTTGGTGGAAGGAATGCTGACAATAGATCCCAAGCAGAATCAAAACTCACAGAGCAGAGTGGGGAGTCGAGTGGTAGAGGAAACCACAGAGGAAAAGGATCTAACAGAGGAAGGTCAGGAGGATCAGGCAAAGGATCCTATTTCACCACCATGAAGTGTTACAACTGTGGTAATCTAGGTCATCCAGCGTATAGGTGTCCAGAAAAGGCCACATCCTCTTCTCAAGGAGGTGATAAGAGAAATCACTATGTCCAAGATAATGCATTCAACAGCCAGTCACCAGAGGTCAGTCTGAACTTAGAAGATGGAGAGAACCTAATGATAAGGAGAACCTAGATGAAGGAACCAGTAAAGTCTGAACTAAGCCAGAGGAGAGCACTATTCAGAATCAAATGCAAGATTTTGAATAAGGTGTGTAAAATTATCATAGACTTAGGATCTACTAATAATATTATTTTTGACGAAGCAGTTAAGAAACTGAATTTGAAAAGAGTAACTCATGCTAACCCATATAGAGTCACATGGTTGAATAAGGGTCAACATGTGGTAGTGAATGAACAAAGTTGGGTATAGTTTAGTATAGGTGGCTATAAGGATAAGGTATTATGTGATATACTACCCATGGATGCATGCCATCTCTTATTAGGTAGACCATGGTAGTATGACCGAAAGGCAATACATGATGGTGAGAAGAATGCCTATTCTTTTCAGAAGGATGGTGTCACCTATAAGATTTATTCATTGGAGGATGAAGATGTAGTTTAGACAAAGAGTCCTAATATCTTGGTTGTGAGTGGAAAAGAGTTTCTGAGTACTCTTAAGGAGGATGGTATTGGTTATGCCATCATAGTAAAACCAAAAGAAGGACAGGAAGATAAGAAGACAGAGATTCCCAAAGAGGTGCAGCCTATACTGGAGAAGTATAAAGGCATAATCAGTGATGGTACACCAGCCACATTGCCTCTACAGAGAGCAATAAGCCATCAAATAGACCTTATTCTAGGGGCATCTTTGCCAAACAAGGCACCTTACAAGATGACTCTAGATCAGCACAAAGAGATTGCCAGGCAAGTGCAGGAGTTGGTAGATCAAGGATTGATCAGGAAGAGTATTAGTCCTTGTGCAGTACCCACAGTGTTAGCACCGAAGAAAGGAGAATCATGGAGATTATGCACAGATGCCAGAGCCATAAACAAAATAACTATAAGGTATAGATTTCCAATTCCTAGAATTGAAGATCTCATGGACTGTATTGGAAAAGCAAAGTACTTCACCAAGATAGACCTGAAGAGTGGTTACCACCAAATAAGAATCAAGGAAGGAGACGAGTGGAAGACAGCCTTCAAGACCACAGAAGGACTGTACGAGTGTCTTGTTATGCCATTTGGTCTATCAAATGCACCTAGCACCTTTATGAGACTCATGAATGAAGTCCTAAAGGATTATATTGGTAAATTCGTAGTTGTTTTTCTAGATGATATTCTAATTTTTAGTCAGACCAAGGAAGAACATCTAGAACATGTAAATACTGTTTTGCAAAAATTACATGATGAACAACTAACCATCAATCTGGAGAAGTGTGAATTCATGAAGCAGGAATTGGTATACCTTGGTTTTGTGGTGTCCCAGGGAGAATTGAAGATGGACAAGTCAAAGGTAGAGGCAATCTTGAGCTGGCCTACTCCCAGAGCAGCCACAGAGGTGAGAAGTTTCCATGGCTTAGCCCAGTTTTATAGAAAGTTTATCAGAAATTTTAGTGGGATATGTGCACCCATGTTGGATACAATTAAGGGTGGAATGAAAGAAAAATTTAGATGGACACTAGCTGCAGATTGAAGTTTTGAATGATTGAAGAAAGAGGTAGCAACACAACCTGTACTATCACTGCCTAGTTTTGATAAGCTATTTACTATTGAATGTGATGCAAGTAACATAGCTATAGGAGCAGTGTTAAATCAGGAGGACAGACCTGTAGCCTTTTTTAGTGAGAGGTTGAATGAAGCAAAGAGTAAGTACTCTTCGTATGACTTAGAGTTGTATGCTCTAGTCCAAGCACTTAGGAAGTGGAGACATTATCTCCTACCTAAGGAATTTGTTGTCTACACAGATAACCAAGCCCTAAGTTTTCTGAACTCACAGGATAAGTTGAGCAGTAGACATATCAAGTGGATGGAGTACCTGCAATCCTACACTTTTATAATTAAGCATAAGAAGGGGTAGCTCAACAAAGTTGCAGATGCTTTGAGTAGGAGGTTGCTCACAGTGCAGGAAGTGTAGTTGAAGAGCATTGGAGTTGAAGACTTCAAGGATCTCTATAGAGATGATGAAGATTTTGCTAAGGCATACAAGGTATGTCAAGATTTTGAGAATCACTCTCACAGTGAGTTTGCAGATTTCACCTTACAGCAGGGATTGCTATTCAAAGGTGGACAATTATGTGTGCCAAGGGGATCTATGAGAGAAAATCTCATACAGGAGAAGCACAATGGCAGTCTGAGTGGCCATTTTGGTCTGAACAAAACACTGGAGCTAGTCCAAAGGTTCTATTATTGGCCGAGGATGCACAGAGACATCAGAAGGTATGTAGAGTAGTGTATCGTATGTTAGAAGGCCAAGGGAACCACTTCAAATGCAGGACTGTACCAACCCTTGCCCATTCCTTCCAGGCCATGGGAATGTGTAAGTATGGATTTTGTAGTTGGTTTACCTAAGACTAAGACTGGTTATGATAGCATATATGTAGTTGTGGATAGGTTTAGCAAGATGAGTCATTTAATTCCCTATAAAGTGACTCATGATGCTAGTCATATAGCACACTTGTTTTTCAGAGAAGTGATAAGGATTCATGGACTTCCAGTAAGCATTGTATCTGATAGAGATGCTAAGTTCATGGGCCATTTCTGGAAAACTTTGTGGCAGAGATTAGGGACAAATTTATCTTTCAGCTCAGCATACCATCCACAAACAGATGGTCAGACAGAGGTGGTAAACAAGACACTGGGTAACCTATTAAGATGTATAACCAAGGAATATGGGTAGAGCTGGGATCAAGTCATTCATCAGGCAGAATTTGCCTATAATGACAGTGTGAATAGGACTACTAGTAAGAGTCCATTCGAAATAGTCTATGGAATGCACCCCAAAGGTGTATGTGAGCTCACGAATATGGGAAACACAGAGAATAGAAGTGGTCATGCAGAGGATTTTGCACAATCCATGAAAGAAATACATGAATAGGTGAAGAAAACCTTGACAGAAAACACACAGAAGATCAAGGACAAAGTAGATGCCCACAGGAAGGACATCCAGTTTGCAGTTGGTGATCTCATTATGGTGCACCTGAACAAAGCTAGACTACAGAAGGGAATGCCAATCAAACTGCAAATGCGAAGAATTGGTCCTTGTAGAATCCTGAACAAGTATGGTAACAATGCATACAGGATTGAATTGCCAGAAGACCTAGCAATCTCACCAGTATTTAATGTTCAAGACCTGGTGAAATACAAGGGTCCTCAGTCAGTAGCAAATGGATCCATTTCAGAGAAGGAACAGATAGTCAAAGATGTGACTTTGCCACTAAAACCCAAACTACAAGCAGAGAGAATACTGGATTCAAGAGTACAGAAGCAAACCAGACATGGTGTCTACATGGAGCATTTGGTCAAATGGAAACAGTTGCCTAAAGCAAAAGCTACCTGGGTTGCAGAGTCAGAATTCAAAAAGAGGGGCATTGATGTTGCCTCATTGTCATCGGAGGTGACCCAGCTTCTTTCCGCATAGGGGGAGTATGGTGCAGGAGCACCAAGGGCTCAATACAGCCCTGTACATTGCAGCATGTGGTTTTGTTTTAGGAGATTTTTTTGTTTTTCAATAAAGCCTTGGTGGGAAGTGTTTTCCTTTTCATCGGCCTAGATCATGGAGCAGTCCCACCGATAAAACAATATATCGGCAATATCCATCGGTGAGAGAAGCATTATCGGCCGAAGGAGTAAATGTTATGCCGAAGATGGAAGTCTTACCGACGGTGAAGTGGTGTTAAGCATATTTGCAGAAGATGCAAGGTGTTCGGCATTGGTTCAACCGATATGCATTGGTCACTTTGTTGAAGGTTTGAACTTCGTCCGTCGGGTTCAACAGTTCAATAGTTCGGCAGCATCAGTTCATAGGTTCAATGGTTCCTTGGTTCAATGGGATAGGTCATTGTCTTGGCTGAAGATATCACTCCGTTGAACCATTGAACCTCACGTCGAGGTTCAATGGTTCAACAGGTTCATCAATATGGAATGGTGAAGTTGGAATTGGCATGAGAATTGCTATCGGTGAAGGATGTGGAAGTCGCTCCGATATTAACTGTCTATCTGATGGAGTGTTGGTGAGGCTTGTCATCAGTGTGAGGCTTGCTGTCGGTGAAGGGCATGGTTGAATCTTCGCTGATGTTTTGGATTACATCGATGGGGCCAGACTAGGGTCATCGGCAGCAAAAGTGTCGACGATAGTATTACCAAGTCGTCATGTATATAAACTGGAAATCATCCAATGTCGGATGCATGTGGGACTAAGGTCCTCACGAATATGCGAATGGTTTGGTAGTTATGCGACGGTTAGAAAAGAGCAATGCCAGTTGGAATACGAACCAGTCTAGGAACTAAACCGTCCTGTAACGGACATGAGCTAATCTTTATTATGTAGCATTCTTTCTGTAAGGGGTGAGAAGAGAAAGATTTTGGGGTTGAGAAGCATTTTGATGTAAGAAATAGTTTTGAGTAAAAATCCAATTCATCAGTTCGACCAATTTATGCATTTTTATACAGTTTTCAGTTTGTTATTCTGAAGTAGATTAGTCATTTCTTTTTCTACAATTTTGTTCTCTTTTGCAAACCATGACTCTATATTGATGTTCCTCAAGTTCCTATGTACAGTATGGAGGCCATCAAGCAGAGTCATGCTTTTTGTTTGTTTTTCTTTTGTGGGGTGGTCAGATTGTCGACTAGAGGAAATGCATGCTTGTTCTAGGCGAGCTCAGTAAGGAGTTCGGCTAGATAGACAAGTAGGAAAATAGACTTGCAAGGGTGGAAAACAGAGGCGAAGAAAGTGAGCACCAAGTAGTAAAGACCCTTGAATAGAGAGAGAAGGGTGGACAACAGGCTCAGAAAAGTTATGTGCCATTTAGGCAATATCTTGGAAGCAGTGAGGATAAGGTATGTGTCCCGCACCAAGTAGAGTGATAGAGTTTTCCATCTCTGCAAAGAGTTGAGGAATTTAGCTGACATTTTTGTGTAGAAAGATGTCATGGGCACTTGAATTGGTAGAGAGGCTAGAGTTGTCCAGAGTCTTGAATTGATTCAAGATAGGTAGAACTGACATTCTAGAGTCGCTCCCTATCATGATTGGGATGTGGTGGAATGATAAAGAATGATGACTAGGATATGATAAGGATGAAGTGGAATGATGAAGGTATGATGAATATAATGAATAGGATGAATAGGATAGGATTAGGATATTGTTGAATGATGAGGAACAGGATGATTAGGATGTTGATGCGAGACAAGGATGATGATTAGGATGAATTAGGGTGAAATGGAAGTGACTTGGAATTAGGATGATAAAGTGCAATGATGATGTTAGGTGACTTGGTCAGATTATGATGATGATTAGGATGAGGGTAAAGATTATGTGGAACAAGCATATTTGAATGACTTAGATTGGTTAGGATGAATGAGCAGGATAGGATGAGTTAGAATGATGAATAGGATATGATGTGGAATGGATGTAATGATTAGGAATGATTAAGGTATGATTATGATGAGGTGGAATGAAGAAGATGTGACAAGAATGTGATTAGGAATTATTAGTGTAAGGGTAAAAATGGGATAATCAAATTAATAATAAAAACCCAAACATCAATGAAATATGAAGGTAAAAGGAGATTTAAAGCAACAAAGAGAGTTACTTACAACCTTTACCTTTCAACTTCCATTGTTTGCCTTTTCTTTCTTGATCTTTTAGAGATGAAAATGGCCCTCAAGAAGCTTGCTTCCTCGCTTTGATTCCTCAAGATGACAAGGAGAAGTGGCTCTAATACTTGGTGTGATTGAAGATGAGCTTCAATACACCATGTGAGTGGATGATAGATGATGAAGTGATGGTAGGGGTGCTAATGGCGTGCTATGGTTTCTGCATCATAAGTTTACTCAAATGATGGATTTTTGAAATAGAAGAAGAGGGTTGTATTTATAGAGTTGGGTGAGAGAAGATCAATGGTGGAGAAGAAGTAAGAAGATCAACAGAGGAGAATGTTTGAGAGAACGTGCATGAATAGAAGGACATGTGTCATTTGAAAAGAAGCTTTGTTGAGTTAACTGCTTACTTGACGAGGATGAGTTTTTATTTTCTTTAAATTAGAATATATTTTTCTAATTTAAGAGAAAAATTGCTTTAAAATTGTTTTAACCCAGCTTTTGCTTTTGCATGACAAGAAGAATTTATTTATAGAAGAAAATGATATAGATAAGAGTGGATGAAATACAAATTAAATAAATAAAATGTATTTAATTTATGTGCATCATGAATAAATAAATAAAATATTTAATTTTATTTATTTTTAGAAGAAGGATGCAATAATTAAATAATTTAAAATTATTTAATCATTTGATGGAAAATAGAAGAATAAGAAAATTGATTAAATAAATAGAATTTATTTAATTGATTATGGAGAGGGAAGAAGATTTGATTTGATTTTTTTCTTTAAAGGAAATAAATCCTAAAAAGATGAGAGGAATAATAGATGAAATATCTCATTAAATAAATTAATTAGATATGCATGAGTTGAAATTTTAGAAAGAAAGCAAGAAGATATTTTTAGAAGAAAGCAAATTAAATAAATAAATTTATTTAATTTATCTTGTGAAAGATAGAAGAATAAAATAAAATATTTAATTATAGTTTATTTTAGAGACTAAGAGGATTTAAATAAATTTAAATGATTTATTTAAATTTGGAAGAATGCATGATTTAATTAAATAATTAGAAATCATTTAATTGTTTGGAAGAAATAAATTAAATAAAGGTTTTTATTTAATTTTGACTTTAGAAGAAGTAATTAAATATTTTTGATATTTAATTAACTTAGATAAATATGAATTGAATAAATAAATTTAATTATTTATTTATTGATAGAGGAAATAGAATTAAATAAATATTAAAAATATTTATTTGGATAGAGTCGTGTCATTTTTAGGTGTATATAATTAGGATTGATATTGTTTGGATATGATAGGATGATGTGTAAGGATAATGGGACCAGAGATGTGGTTGAATGATGAGGATATGATGATGGCATGGAATGAGTGTGTGGTTAAGAATGTTTGGGGTGATGATTAGGCAAGCACACATATCAATCAAAGAAGACACTTGGCAATCAATTTTGTGCATGTTTGATATTTTGTGACAAGTTTTTGAAAACACTTTGAAAACATGCACAATCCTAGGCTAGGTAAGGACTATATTTGTTGAATCCCTTAGTTGCACTTATTCAAAGCAAATAGCTCTAGGATCTTGGTAGCACCTGCTCCCCTCCATGGCACTCACTTCTCATGCATACCAAGTTCTAGGTTTCCCAAGGCTCGTTCCCCCACCAAACCTTAGGATTGTCCCTGCTATCTTGGCTAAGAACCACAAGAATCGGGGCGTTACCCTTTTGTGTCAACAAATAGAGGGTTTTTGGCCACTATACAAAAGGGTTCTAGTGAATATCCGGGGGACCAGTACCCCATGAACATCCATCAAGGCACTTAAGGCTCTAACTAACCCTACTAGGAGTTTAATATACACAAAGGTACACCTCCTTTCTAGATACCACTATATGGTGAGCGCTCATATCGGTTAGACTTGACTTTCACCTTATCCTCAACTTATATAGCAGGCTAGATAAAATTCCCACTTGGGGTCACAAGTGAGTTCTCCTTTCGGATGTTTCTCAAGAGCAGGCCCACTCTAAGGCTGACAAAAGTAAGAAAAGTGAACACTTTTTGACCCCCAGGCTTGCACTAAGTCACAAGGGGAGAGAATACACATGTGAACTTGCTCACACTCACACATGTTCATTGTCCTTAGAAAATAGATGTGTGGTGTGATAATGCAAGTGATGAGAGATGATTTTGATTCACAAGATCACATGATATGTGAGGGAAGAGCATACGCACCTCAAAACACTAACACAATCACCAAACAAAGCAAACACTGGTTCATTTTAGGCCCCAAGATATGTGTGAAAATAACAAGTTATGTTCATTTTAGTGCACCAAAACCAAGTGTGCCTATGATAAGAAAACACATGCACATGAAAGAAATCGAATCCCTACATCAAATGTGTTAGTAGTTTTAGTTTATAGTCTTCAGCCCATGAATGCCACATGCTATAAATCAAACATTAATAGCACAAAAACCCCATGACATTGCAACAAATATGAAGTAACAAGTCAAGTAGCCCCTATGCAAGCCATTAAGTCAAAAAGGCCAAAAAAGGGTATCTGCAAAAATCTAAAAATTTTAATCAGATATAGCAAAATAAATTGCAGAATGAAATTGTTCATGAAATCCTATGTAGTTTGAAAAAAAATTTGTCGAAAATGGAGCAAATTTGCACAAGTTATGAGCAGTCAAAGTTTGAAAATAAGTTTGACTTTGACCAAAAAATAAGAAAACAGAATCATCACCCATCAAAACCTATATCATTGCAAAATTCACTGTGTTAGCTTTTCGACACCACCAAATTTGTGTGATTTTGTCACCGTATGCAAAAGTTGTGGTCAAAAGAAAAAAATAGCCCAGTTAGGGCATGTGAAGGACAAGGGGTCAAGCCAGGTGGTTAACTCTAACCATTAGCGGTTTAGTTTTCCCTGGTCACATAAAATTGTTAGAAGCAGACAGTTTGTTTTAAGGCTGGCAGTTAGTATTTTAACTGTGCCCTTGGTCATTCATATGACCAAGGGCCGAAACAAGGCAAAAAGAAACAAGAGGGGCCAAGGAATGCAACCCCCCTCCTTGGTTACTTGGTAGACCAAATATTAAAATAAAATTAAAAAAAAAACAACTAAACCCTAAAAGATTTTGGATCCCGCAATTGTCATGGTTTCATTTGAATTTTAAGCCATAAGCCCTAAACTGGATGCAGACATGGACGGCTTGGACGCAGACATGGGCAGTTTTAAGCTCACGTGGTTAGCATTTAGGGCTACGTCAACTAAGTTCAAATGGCCACTACAGAAGTGACTGATATTCACATGAGTAATGACTAAGGTAACAGTCCCAACGAGGAGGAAAGACAGTCATTGATGAGAGCTTGAAGATACCGACTATGGTTTGCAAGTGGAGGTGAGGGTTTGTTTGCAGGGTCGATCATGGTGGCAGAGTCGAAAGTCTTCACTAGGAGTGTTGACAGCAATGGCGACAGGGTAGATGATACAAAAGGCGACAGGTGCCTAGGTAGTGGTGGTCTCTAAGTAGTGCCAGTCGCTAGAGGGGTGGCGACATAGGTCAATGGGGAGGTGACTAGTGTGAGGAGGTGGCGGAGTCGAGCCAATGGTTGCAGTAGCGGATGAAGATGTCGACTGACGCCTGCAAGTGGTGATCCTGCTACGAGGAGCAAGTTTTATGGGCTACGACTAATAATGAAGTGCAAGTCAGGAATGACAGAATCTACATAGTTAGGGTTTTTAGAGCTTCAACCAGGCCTGCAATAGAAATGTTCAAGTTTGTTACGAAAAATCAACCACCAGAAAGTTAAAACTTGCAACCACGGAGCCATTAACCTGCATGCAAGATTTGAACACAACCAACCATCAGACAAAAATAGTCATTAATAGAGATACCCACATGCTATACGATAGATCCATATGGTACGGATCCATACTGTATGGACTACAACCTAAAAAAATTTATTAAAATTTTCTAAAATTTGACTGTGACCAAAACCTAGGGTATTTTATGTCAATTTTCACAGAAAGGGCCCTCGAGACACAACGGTGAGGTCCATTTGAGCTCTGGAGGTTGTTTGCAAATTTTTTCTTCAAAAGTTGACTAAAATTAATCAATTCATGTCAGGGCCACCATTTGTGGCTAGGGTTTAGATTTTCAAACTTGTAGAAATGAAACTACTTGAAAACCCTAACTGTAGTGAAGCACAATCTAGCCTAGAAATCAAGCAATCAAAGAGAAAATAAACCATAAATCTAAGCTATCATTGATAACCTTCATTGTTCTCCTCTATCTTCCATGGTGTTCTCAGATTTACAGATTTATGCACAATCTTGAGAAGCTCAAATGGAAATGGCAAGATGTTGGAGACAAGAGAGCATGAAAATGAAACAAGAGAAGAAATAAGAGCCCCAAAATGAGCTAGAGAAAGGTGTTTTATAGAAGAGGAATTTCGAATGGAGGGGTAGGATTTAAAGTTGACTTGGAGGCCAAATCAAGGGTGGAAGTTGATTAGGGTTTCCCTCACCACTGCAAGACAAAATTGAATTTTAAATTAGAAGAAATAGTGAGGTGGAATGGGATTTTAAATTAAATAAATTTGTGCAATTTATTTAATTTATTTGAAAGGGATTCATATGAAAGGGGATTTAGATAAGGGGATTGATTTATTGATTTGAATAAATCAAGTGAAGGGGACATTAGGATAGTGAATGAATAATTAAATAATCAATTGAAATTAATTATTTATTTATAGAAGAAATATGGTCAAATAACTATAATGGAGGAAATTGAACTAGTTGAATAGTGGGATTTGAAGGGGAAATTTATCCTGTCACATTTGCAACATTAGGACATTTTTAAGTGTTTACAAGTTCTATACCCTTTGATACTTTGATGTAGAACTTTCCGGCCTTGGCCCATGTAACTATCGGGGTGTGCCTTTTAACCACCCATTATTTTTATGTGAAGTGTTATTTTATTTTAATAGATAACTTGTCTTTTCATAAAAATAAATAAATAAATAAATAAAAATAAAAATTAAATTAAATTGTTGTTCCACATGTGGTAGGGTATTAATAATACATTAATAATAATAAGTTTTTGTCTCTCAATAATGCAACCCATGTTCAATGGGCACATGTTGCAAGAGCATAATCAAATGATAAGTTGGTGAAATATTACAATCACATTATATATATATATATATTATAGTAATTCCACAGCGCCACTGTCACAAGTGGTGAATATTAAAACAAAGGAAGGACTTTTTTATGTTTTTGATTTTCAAACCTAGAATAAATTATTCTAATTTTGAAAGATGCCTCTATGCAATCTTAATCTTAATACAATAAAAAGACGGGGGATGCTTCCATAAACTCTTTAATATTGAGAGGTAACATGTAAACGGCTCGATGGTGGTGCTTTCCTTACCTGACTCCACTGCAAATGGTGAGTATTGACATGACAACTATGTTGACCAGAAATTGCTACGAAGATGATCTCAAACACACTTCCCTTCACTGCACAGGTTATTTGTCTGCCCATTCATCAATTTATGTTTCAGAATTCTATTTACAAACACCAACAGACATGGGTAACAACGCTTTCAAATGTTGGGACTTCTCCGACAGACATGTGTAATGCTTTCAAATGTTGCACTGGTCTGCATGCTGTCAAATTGTTTTGTATATCCAATATCTAATTTTGATGACTATCTTGTGGTGGTAAATGCCATCATATAAAAATGCCAATGGAAAATTATTAAATAGATTCAGAAAATTTTCTATTCCAATTGGGGGAGTAGAGGTACTTTTGGGCATACAATGGTTTAAAAAACTAGGATCAATGAATTTTAATTTTCAACACTTATCCATGTCTTATATTGTACATGGGAAAACATGTACAAATTTATAGAGATACAATCACCACCAAGTCAAATTATTAGCTCCCATAGGATGCATAAGTTATTTAAGAAAGGTTCTTACAGCATAGGGGCACATCTATATTTTGTAGAAGCACAAGATGTGAAAACTCAAAATCAACCAAAGATTCAAGTGATCATTCAACACTATCAACATGCATTTCAAAAACCAAAGGATCTACCCATAGTCAAACACCATGATCATGCCATTGAATTAATACCAAGAAGTATTATGCATCCCAACAAAAGTGCCTATTCATCCCCAATGATTATGAATAACAAGCACACTCTTAAAGATAATTTTCATATTCTTGGTATCAATGAATTTGTAGATGAATCTAATAATTTGGTTTTATTTACTAAGTTAGATTTACATTAGATTATCATCAAATTCCACTAAAAAAATGAATATAATTAAGACTACATTTAGAACACATGAGGGGTAATTATAAATTATTATGTATGTCATTTGGTGTCACTAATACTCAATCAACTTTTGAAATCCTCATAAATTCAATGTTTGACTCATTTCTTCAAAAATTGGTGTTGGTATTCTTTTGTGGCATCTTCATCTATAGTAAAACATGGAATGATGAGCAATTGATAGAAAATATTCTAGAGGTGTTGAGTGTTGAGGGCAATCTTTTGTAAAGGGATGGAAATGTTATGATCCTAATATGTTGTATTCCTAATTATAATAAGAATAAGCACTTGTAGCATACTTAACCTTAATAGTTTCATTTATTAGTCCTAGTTATTCCTTAAGATGAATTAGTTAGGATGAAGGGGTGTGTCCCTACATAGTTATACATATAAATAAGGAAGATGGAGACGCTCTCAACACATCATATCTTCTAATATTGAATTCATATATTATTTTGTGATTATTGGATGTCACCCCATCGAAGTTGTCTACTATTTTCCCAATTCTTAAATTTACTTCAAAGAAATGTCATACCATAGTATGATCAAATTGTAAAATTATAATACACTGACAAATAAATTATTAACACATTACAACATATTACACCATTCAAAATTCAAACTATTGACAAAGCTCATTGTACACCTTGCATTTAAATAGATTAGTTTGTTCAATTTGTCAAATATGGGGTGTGTCCATGACTATTTGCAATAGACTTTTAACTAATAGTTCTCCTAACATTTCTCCTAAAAGACGAGTTTGAAACTATGCTAACTTTAATCCTCTACTTTCTAACCATGCATTTTAAATACTACTAAAAAGAAGACTTGCTAAAATAACTTTAATCTAAATAAATTTAAAGATTGCAATTACTAGAAGTAAGTTAAATTAAACAAAGATTTGGAACAAGTAATGCTATTTTCAATCAAAAAAATTTAACAAATTTAGAAAGTAACAAAGCTACTAATCTAATTAAGAGATTCCAGTCCCTATCCTTTGGCTGGAGTGGACCCTTGCTCCACATTTGGAGAGAGACTAATTAATCGTTTAGTACTCAAAAACTAGATAAATTGTCTCCTTTGTTTTTTTACTTGAAAATCAAAAGTATATGCTTAAAAATAATAGAGTTTTTGTTGATTTTAATAAAAATCTATATATCTATTTCCTATGCTAGGTCCTATATACACTAGTCATTTTCTAACTGAGAGATACAGCTATGGTTATTACCTTCTAACTGAGAGCCTACATAGTAAATACATACATTATACCTTCAATCTACTAATTACATAATTGTTGATTATAAGGGAGGACATACAATGTTCTAAAGAAAATTATGTAGTGTACTGATTGTGCCATTTTGAACAAAGAGCTATTTGTGGTTTAGTGGCTGTGATAATGGGACTTAGTAAAAAAATGACATGGAATGGCAACCGGGTATGGAACAACTACATGGTGTCTTCTCCCATTCTGACTGGACCAACACGAGTATTAGTCAACCAACCCAACAAAAATCCTGGAACATGTGTTGGCAATTGGGAAGAATCCATTGCAGTTTTTTCAAAAAAGTCTTTGGAGCCTTTTAAATTTCTTCGGAGTTTTGTGAGGTTCTACCGCTAACAACTTTTGAGCCTTGTTTTTAACAAAAAGTGTACTTTTGCATAGCAACTGTTAGCTCAAACATATGACATATAACTTATTTATTCCAAAACGTTCTTTAAGTATTGTGCCCATAACTTTAACATAATTAAACAAGATTTTTCAACAATCAATGCACAAATTAATAAATGTAGGATTAAAGAAAAAATTAATAGATGAATTAGGATTAAAGAAAAAATAAAGAGATACATTTACAAAATTAGGTTGGTTACGTCCTTAGCCCATCAACTATCACATTTAATTTAATAGTTAAATTCCCTACTTCTATGTTTATTTTTCTTCTCCCAACTCCTAAATCCAAGCCAATCATTTATTTAATTAAGTTTTTATTCGACTAATCTAAAAATTTATATTTGGATTATTTATTTCCTTTCATACGTGAATTAAAAAAAATAAATTGTTATTCCACATGTGGTAGGGTATTAATAATACATTAATAATAATAAGCAGCTTTCATCTCTCTCAATAATGCAACCCATGTTCAATGGGCACATGCAAACGATAAGTTGGTGAAAGATTACAATCACATAAAAACAAAAATACATATATTATAGTAATTCCATAGTGCTCATTCGTTATCCAATGGCACAAGTGGTGAATATTAAAACATAGAAAGGACAATTTTATGTTTTTTTTTTTTTCAAACCTAGAATAAATAATTCTGATTTTGAAAGGCAAGCCTCTATCAATCTTAATCTTAATACAATTAAGAAAAGGAGGATGCCTCCATAAACTTTTTAATATTGAGAGTTAACATTGAAAATGTCTCGATGGTGGTGCTTTCCTTACCTACTTCCAATGCAAGTGATGAGCATTGACATCACAACTATGTTGACCGGAAATTGCTATGAAGAAGATCGGGCTTTATAGACACATCAACACACTTCCCTTCAATGCACAGCTTATTTGTCTACTTATTCATCAATTTGTGTTCCAGAATTTTGTTTGCAATCACCGGCAGACATGGGTAACAAAGCTTTCAAATGTTGCACTTCTCCGTCTGCTGTCATGAGCCCTTCTCATGAAGGATCTCCTCAGCCACCCATTATATCTTCCTCTCCTCCTTCAACTCCTCCTCCTTCCATCGACGCCTTCATGCTTAGCATCCAGCAAGTCAATCCAACTGATCAAATCGTTCCGCTCATCGACTTTATTGAAGATCAGCTACGGACGATCAAGGTAAGCTCCAACCATTTAGACAATGCTCAACTACTATCCGCTATTGATTTATTGATCAGTGTTTAACAGATGAGGTATGTGTTAACAATTGCAGGCTACTCCAGAGAATGCATCTACCTCCTCCTCTCTGTTGGATTCTGTAGCCTCCAGTACAAGCCTGGCTGCTAGAATTGTAGACACCATTTCAACAGAAGCTGAAAAGCTAGGCAGCACGGTACTGCTTGTAGTTTGCTCCAAAGCGTCACTTGAATTATAGGAATTGAATATTATAATTGACAATAATGTTGTCTTTTCAGGATATAGCTAAGGAAATGGGAAGCTTAGCTTTGAGTGGGCTGAAGAAAGTGGGAGAAGCCCACTGGCTATTCCTGGGATTGTCTGTGGCGGCATATGCACTGGAGAGAGGTGTGACTATGAGATCTAATGTCTCCGACTGTATCGAGCTCTTGGGAGCAATTGTTTTCCTTGCAAAAGACCTGAAGCGATTCAAGGAAGCCATGCCTGGAGAGAGCGAAAGACTATGTCAAGCGGTTCAGATCATAGTGGAGGGGGCAATCATGTGTTGCGATTACATCAGCAAGGGAAGATTCTACAGGTTTGGCACACTCGACCCATTTATTTATGTCGAGTAAAATTGTTTTTGTATCCGGGAGAAATTTGATCTTGCCAATCCACGTTTTCATGACGACCGGAATAAAACATCAATTTGATTTCATTAGATAAATTTGGGCTCAAGAAAGGGCAACGCGGCTTGCAGTCAAATCAAGTAGAAAAGTCAATAAGAAGAGCATATAAATAGAAGTGAAGAATCTTAAACGTGAAGTTATAAAGAGGAACCTAATAGCAGGTCTAAATTTGACGGTCAACTATTTTTGTCAATGGTTTTTCAAATTTACCCTCCTCAGCCATACGGATTGCTTTGTAGAGAATATTCTTTGCATTGGAAAATATTCTACAGAATCTTTTTGCGAATGTACTTAGGTGTCATCAGATTGACGCAGGTAGTATGAAGGTATATTTTATTATTAATATTTTTTTAAAATTAAAAAAAAAACAAACAAAACAAAAAGTTTATTAGTTACAAGGTACTGTCAATACCCAGCGTTGTCTACAGACCTACACAAAATGGGTATGGGACATTATAGGGGCATTGCGTGGAAATCCCTAATCCAGTAGGGTCAAATGTCCGACCGACAGCCTAAACCAGCGGGGTTAAAACACCCGACTGGTGGTCTGCCACAGAACGCCTTAAAAGCGGGTGAGTTGCAAACCCGGCTGACATGGCAAGTGGGCCCCTCAAATGGTCAACGTATTCCCTTCTTTGTTTTGATTAACTTTTCCGTTACAACTCCAAATGCGGTTATTTTATTAACTTTCCCCTTACAACTCCTCGTGCCGTTACCATAACATTATTTGTTAACAGTCAGGCAAGACGTTTAAGCAGAAATCAGTATTCCTGTTCTTTTCTTCGCTGCCTCTAGTCTGGTAGCAAATCCTCCCTACCTACCTGCGCTATGATGAGAGCTTTTTAGGTGAGGTCACCCTGGGTTACGACATGGGCCCTAGAGCACATCATAAAGCAGAAAGCAAGCTTTTTTTTTAGGCAAAATAATCAAATCTCTTTCAATATGACCATTAAATGGCCTGTGAATCTCTATTTTTTTCCTCCTGTCTATCCATTTTTACAGACTTTTATTTACATCTTCCGAACTTTTTCTCCTCTGTTGCATTGCTCTGTAGCCTGTATTGACCAAAGCAATGAATGGAAACATAAATGACAAGATTCAGAAACTTCAAACTGGGGAGGTTTGGGAAGTAGGATCCGAGGAAGAAGGGAGTAAATCTAGAGCAACCCTACATCGTTCATGATAGTGCAGAGCAATGCCACTTTGATAGCCAGCAGGAACTCCTCTCACTCAGAGGATTGAAGATCCACCTCCAACAGACTTGGATCGAATAGCTCTGATATTTGCCCTGTTTGCACTTGCCTCTTAACCCATTTCACAATGTCCATCTCATCCTTCTCTTATTCTTCATCTTTGATAAACATGACAGCTCTTCTACCCGTGAGAAGCTCCAGCAAAACATTCCCAAAGTTGTAAACATCACCCTCCTTTGTCATCTCGCCTCTCAACTTCCCCTCTGGGGAAACATACCCAAAAAACCCAACAGTCTTATCATCCATGGACCTCACTGAAAGCTTATCCAAGCCAAAATCTAAAAGATGAGCCTCAAAGTCTGCATCAGACTGCACATTGCTGGGTTGGACATCTCCATGAATGATTGGAGTGTCCAAATAGGAATGGAGGCGGGCAAGGCCCTTGGCTAGCCCTAGAGCAATGAGGTGCCTCATAGGCCAGTTGAGGATGTGCCCATCTTGGTGTGAAGCCTCTTGCAGAAGAGTAGCCAGGTTCCCATTGGGCATATAATCATAGATCAACAGCCTCACATCCTTATCTACATAGTATCCCCTCAACACTATCAAATTTGGGTGCTTCACCCTTCCAAGAGCTTCTGCATCCTCTCTAAACCCCCTTTCTTCAAATATTTGACCATCAGGCAATCTCCTTATTGAAAGCACAGTGCCATCTTCAAAACAAGCCTTAAACACAATTCCATACCTTGTTCTGCTCAATACATGCTCTTCATTGAATTATCCAGTGCCTTCCATTACATTTGAATAAGTTATGGGACTGTAAAACATCACAAGGTTCTGTTGCTCCTGCCCTTCACCCACATCCCCCTCTGATCTAACC
Organism: Cunninghamia lanceolata; assembly: GCA_027924645.1. Lineage (NCBI taxonomy): Eukaryota > Viridiplantae > Streptophyta > Pinopsida > Cupressales > Cupressaceae > Cunninghamia > Cunninghamia lanceolata. The sequence goes on from BSBN01000391.1 coordinate 18,712,862, forward strand.
ACTTTCTTTTTCTATCTTAGAAAGAAGATGATCACAAGTATAAGTAGAAAGATGCCAACCACCCCTGCTGAGACTGATATGGCTATAATACTTTTCCATCCAAGTTTAATCCTTCGAAGTTTGAAGTGTTGTGCCATAGTCATCATGGCTTCAATTCATGAATACATCAAAGACTTAGACTCTCAAATCTGATAAGCCTGGCCAGTTTTTGACATGGACGTTTTAAACTAATCTAATGTTGAACATGGCCAATGACAGACTTTGCCAAAGCTTAAAGCTGAGAGAGCAGAGTGATCAAAGCAGATGGATATTATATATTTTACTTGTGGGTAGCACAAATATGCGTTTTAGGTGCTTTAATAATGCTTTAAATTTAAAACATGCAAGGCTCAAAGTAGACCATAAGGTAGTGCTTGATTTGCCAAACCATTTTACAACTTAGATGCAAACCTTACTCGAAGGAAAATGCTTTGTAGTGTCAGAACAGCGTGTAATGCTTTACATGTGTGTAAACTATCTGTTGTTCTACACACTTTTGTGTAAGGCCTAGTCTGATGTGGTTTGTTTTTCTCTGCAAATCATGATTCATTTGGCACATGAGTTTACATCTCTCTCCATGAATGTTTTATTTTATGTGCTAACACAGTATTTTTTAAATGGGCTATTTGTCACCAATTAGCTATTTTTGGAAAATCTTTTAAAAAAAATTGACATGTGAAAATAAATTTTCTCTTTGCTATGGTCCCATTGACAGATCTATATTCCGTCATGCCTCAAAACACTTCAATGACCCTTTATATCTTCTTTGGACAGCTCAATTTAAAATTCAGGCTTACCAAATTTTTAAATTCACAAATAGTTGTTCACTGAAGTGTTTAATTGGTGCTGGGTATATGAGAGAAGACATTTGTCATTATATTATATGACTAATTGTGTTTATTTGTTGTTGAGGGCTCTATTTGATTGTATTTGCATTGAGGGTTTTGTTCCTCTATTGTGCTGCTTGCTTGGCTGACTGTTCTTATCAGTCTTGTTTATGTTCTGTTTGTCTAGCTCTGTGTCAGCCCTGTCCTATGTGTCCAGCCTTGTGTTTGTTTGGGCTTTAGTTTTCCTCCTCAGTCTCTCTCTTGAGGATTACCTTTTTTTTATATTTTCTTTGTTCAATACAAAAAAAAGCACGTAATTGTACTCCTGATATATGGCTTGCAAAGGCAAGTCACAACAAAAGAAAATGTCTATCTGAACATATGCACAGAGCTTCACTTAGTTCCATTGGAGTGATTAAACCTTAACACCATGTAAGACTGTAGAATCCCTCCCATTTAAAGTGTTGGCAATAAACCTAACCTAACAAGTAATGACAAAAGATACAAGTGTAGATGGTGAACAATAGTTTTGAGGGCTCGGATTTCTTGCTAAAGGATGGTTTTTGAAAAGGAAGAACATATGAAAACAATCCCACAGTCTTGGCAGTTTTATGGAAGAGCATTCAGGGCAAAAAATGTTTTAGGAATCAATTTATTAGAGGGTTTTCATGCCAGAGGAACGTGACAGTCATAAAAGGAACGAAAGTCTATGATATGAAAGAAATAGGTAGTTAACTTAATGTTATGTAGGAGATCAAAACAGTCCACAAGCAAAGAAAACAATATGAATGAGGCTGGGACAATATTCGTTGACATGGAAGAAGTGTGACAGCAGGCTCGAGTTTTGAAAGTGTGGACAAAAAGGCGTCATTTATAGTTGTTTGGTGCTTAAACACTCATTTTTTAGAACTTCCAGGAGGGTAGTAGTGTTATGAGTCATCGATGCCTTTGTTTTGAGGCATAAAACTACAATTGAAATACAGTTTTTGTTGTTCTTTTAAAGAATAAAGGCATGGTTAATTGTTCTAAAACTTATTAAGAGTCCAAAACTTGGAATATAACATGTTTATTTACAAAAACAAAAGATTGTCTGAAACCTTTACCAGTTCAGAACTGTAGTTTGTGTCATTTTTAGTGAAAAAGGATAGTTGAATGTCTTTGTTTTAATCACTTAGACCTCAGAATAAGCTAGTTTATTTAGTAACACTTATAGGAAGACCATTTTGGGCTTGTGAATGCTTCTGTCCACAAGGAGTTTTGCCATTATAAACCTATTTTGTTCTTTGTAACCTCACTGTCCTTCAAAATAATTGCAGACAGTGTTTGTGGATTGTATTAAACAGAAAGATTTGGTTTGTTTTGAACCTCTGCCATTATTATGGAATGCCTTGTTCAAGATACCATTTCTTCAAAAGCACCACCTAATGATGTGTTGGCAAGAGACACTATATGGATTCATGGTTGTTGTCATGGATGGCAACAAAGGTCATCCCACATATCCAGATGCAAGTCATGGTGTGTCTCTACCGGAAGTCAGAATGAAGATTATTGTGGTCTGGTGAACAAGAACAGAGCATGTGGCAAGGTCCGACAGACTGGTCCGGATCTCTCAGAGGAAGTATCTTGGTGTAGTGCAGATTTGGGGAAGTCAAGAGGACTACCTTGAGTGGTATATTCCAAGGATTTAGCCTCCGGTGATAGATGAGGAAAAAGATATGAATAGTTGAGTACCAGATTCCTGAGTGACAGTGTGAACAGAGGAAGAACCGACTGACAGAACATCAGACTACCTTCCAGATGTGTTACTGATGGTGTTAAAGGCTATGAAGGCATGAATCATACTTGGCCAACATGATTAATGATTTCTACAAGTATATGCTTGATCCGCATTACTTGATGTGGTAGGATTCAGCCGACAGATCAGAATTAGTGAAAAGATTGACTATTCCAGGTGCCGACTAGAAAGGTGATGAAATTAATTGTACGGATATATATGCACGATATATTTAGTTGTGAGCTGTGTTGTTGTGTGATATGATATGTGAATAAGTGTAGAGCAGAGCAGAAGCAGTAAGAAAGATCCGGTATGTGAAAGGAAAGCAGAATAAAGGGAAGAGGAAAGATGAAGTGCAGCAGATCAGTGTACTGAGCCTAACCGGAACGTAACTCCAGCATATGTGGATGCTTCCAATCAGTTCAAGTATTGTATAACATTCTTTTGTAGACAGTGTGTCTCCTTGTAGGCAGTGTGCCTCCTTTGTGAGCAGTGTGCTCGGGCAGTGAGCCCTAATTGGCAAGTGCCATTTTGTAATTCCTTATTCTTCTAACAAAGAATAATCTTTGGGTTAATCACCCCATGGTTTTCTCCCTTAACAGGGTTTCCACGTCAAAAATACTGTGTCATGTGTTTCTCATTTCATGGTAATGTTTACTTGTTTGAATTAATGCTGCATTGATTAATAAGAAAGTTCACAAGAAGAAATAATTAGGATAACTGATTCACCCCCCCTCTCAGTTATCAATAATTGGTATCAGAGCTAAGTTCCTTCTAATAAGAGCCTAACAGCTTGAGGAAGATCTGGGAGCTAAAATGGATGCATATGGTTTAAGGGAGCAACTCAAGACTGCCCTTGAGGATCTTGAACAGTCAAACTCTGAAGTGAATGAATTAAAGGAAAGACTCAAACAGGCTGATGAATTCATGAGAGAACTAAAAGACAAATTAAGTCTCTCTATGAAAAAGAGAAAGGAGCTACTCCAGCAATTGGCAAGACAAAGTGAAGAAAGTAATGCAAATGAAGAGTTAACTGAGAAAACTAAGTTATGTGAAAAGTTATCAAAAGAAGTCATTATGGTAAGACATGAAATGGAATCAGGAGTTATAAAGTTTACTCAAGAGATTGAAGAGAAAAGAAAAACTGAAGACAATCTAAGACAATCTCTCAAAGAGAAATCAAAAGATTGCCACCAGATGGATAGGATTATCAGACATCTTGAATTTGATCTTGAAGATGCTAAAGATAATGAAGAAAAACTTGAGGATCAAATTGTCTCTCTCAAAAGGGATCTTCAAACAACAAATGAATATAAAGAAAAATTCAAGATAAGTTCTGCTCAACTTGAAGTTCTTCTTGGAAGTCAAAAGAGGGCAGATGACAAGTGTGGTTTGGGATATGAGAAAGGAGAAAGCTCTGGATCCAGTCAAAAGAATTTTGGATCAGAAAATCTAAGGAACAGGCCTAAAAGACCTCCGGTAAGACAACTGCAATCACTTTGGTCACAAAGCTAATCAGTGTAGAAAGAGAATGAATCAGACTAATTCAACCTTCTCCGGATAGTGCTTCAACTGCAAAAGGTATGGACACAAGTCTCATGGATGCAGAAATATGCAAATGGACAAATCATTCAATGGTAGATGCTTTGCATGCAATAGAGTAGGTCATATGGCTAATCAATGCAGATCAAGAGGTTATCAGTCAAATATGCAAAGAAATGTTGTTTGCCAAATCTGTAATAGGTCTGGTCATAATGCAAAAGTCTGCAGAAGCAAGAATCAGGAAAAAGAGGTCTGGTATATAATCAGAATCAAGACAAGGGCAAACAAAAGATGAATGCGGATGAAGTTAGGAATGAAATGAACAAGATTTGGGTGAAGAAAAGTTCTGAGAATGTAGAGGTTGGATCCGCACCAGACTCTGGTGCTGATATTCCTTCCGAAAATTAAAAGATGAGCTCTGGCTTAGGGGGAGACACAAAGAAAACCCTATTCCCCCAGCCAATCAAGTGGTGCCGGATTTGGCATAAGATGTGGAGTAAAGGGTTTGTAGCTATGAGTCTTAAAATGATCCATCTAAAATTTCAGAGGTCCACATAAAGATGTGAAGAAGTTGTGATCGATCAAGTAGAACCTGTTTCGGGAGATGCTCTGGAATGACAGAGGATTACAAAAAGGTCCGGAGAGATCCAGAAGTGAATTGTCTTATTCTGCGGATTGGACAGAGTGTTTGGGATGTCCTTGTGATGTGTCATCTTGATTTATTCATAATTGAAAGATCCGCATGATGTTCATAGATCAGGACTAATCCGGTTCTTCAAGTCATTCGAATAAGGCAAACTAGAATAATGTAGGTCGAGCATTTATTGCAAACAAATATTAGGGTTTGTGAAGCAATATAAGGGATTTCTCATAAATCACTTGTTCATTATACACTCAAGAAGAAGCAAAAAGTGGAGCTCTGCAACAAAATTCATCAAGTTCACCGAAGATCACTTGCAGAAGTTATTACACACAGGAATCAATCCAACCACTCTGTATAACCAAAGGCGCATAAGGTATTTTCCATTTTCAATATCTCACTGTAAATCTTTGAAAAATGGCTACTCCGAATATAGTTAAGATCTCTGATAGACCTCGCCCCACATTCAAGAAACATCCATACAAATCTTTGGAGGTACATCCCTTAGGAGCCTTCTCTAGTGTTCCGCATGGTGTATTGCATACGGAGGACATTAGGGTTTACATACATGCAAATTTTGAAGACTTTGGAGAATCAAAATTGATGGATATCTATCACAAACAATTGATAGACGATTCCTTTGAGATTAAACCTTAGTACAAAACCATCCGGGATAAGCACTTTGCATAGTGCATTCATTTCCCCTATTTTGAAGAAGATGAATGGGTCCGATATGTACTAAGTAGAGTGCATGACAATTTCCTATGGTTGTGTTGGTGCCTGAATTGACTGTCAGTTAATTTAGCAATTTTTATGTAGGCACATTCCCAAAAAATCCAAAAAATTTCCTAAGTGTTGGCCCTCCTCAGCATTTTTCAACAGTAGCATCATATTTTCTCCGAGGTGGTCAGCATCATCATGATTTTTTGTTGACCAGATTTGTCATCAGGATCATCTTGTTTCAATATCAGGTGATGTTTGGATATCATCTCGATCCTGCAGTAGAGCTACAGTGCACCCTGATGTTCTTTGAGTTAAAGGGGTCATCATCATCATCTGGTTTACAGTGCATCATGATATTTTGTTTGGGGGGTGATATTCTGAAATATCAGGTTATCTTACTAATATCACCCCGGCGCCTATATGGCGATGACGTCATCCGGATATGAGAGTTGCGCGGTATGTAGATGGGTGATGATGACATCATCAGGACATGATGATGATGTCATCAGGATTTTTGAAGGCATCGGCGAGACCATGGGCATCGACAAAGGAGTTTTCTGCTGGCCCGATGGTCTATCTCTGGCCGATGGAGTGGATTGTAAGGTAGGCATCGGCGAGACAATTGAGATCGATGAGAGACTTGTGGGGTTGGCCGATGGCCTAAGTCTTAGCGATGGGCTTTTGGAGAAGGAGCATGTGTCGAGCGTGGCAAAAGCGCTCGACACCTATTATACATGCAGCCATGTTTTTAAAGTGCTAGGGGGGTTTTCGCACCTTGCATGTGGGATTAATTTCCCTGCATATTTGAAACCTACAAAGAAGCACATTTTGGCGGGAAGTTCTTTTTGAACGCAGCAACGGTTTCCAGGTAAAACGCGGGTGGTTGAGCCATCAATGGGCGATGGTACAAACGGTGAAGCTGTCTGATTATGAATGAAGACCCCAGTTGGTGGTGCAAGGCTAGAGGCCTCCCTTGTCTGCTACAGCAATAACTTCTGAGCGCCATTCCTTCTGAGATCTGTATTTGGCGGGATTTTTGGTCAACCATGTAATTATTGCTAGGGGTGCACTTTCTGGCCGATATAGGCAGACTGTGTTACCATTGTTTAGGTGGTTGAAGGCCTGAGGCATTTTTGTGTAAATAATGAAGAACAGGGCATGATCTTGGCTGTTTTATCCCATTTTGGAGTTTATGAGTTGCAACATGAATGTATTTTGCACATATTTTTAGTTTCAGTGTTAATGTTATATGAAAAATGCTTATTGCATGTGTCTATCTGCTTGTCTCCATTTGCTGCATGTTATTCTCCTTCTTTTGAATCTGGTTGCATGTCAGTAAGGATATCTGTAAGTAGAGGTAGTTAGATACCCATTCTTGGGTGATGTTTGTAAGGCAAGCATCAGTCCAACCCCCTGAAACTCGAGTGAAAGTTGCAAACCATCTGTTGTATATGTCTAGTTGACTCCTTGCCCAACGGATAGGCACCAGTCTGCTCCTGGATCAATAGTTATGAACCAAAACCCCTCGTCTTGCATCCAGGACATTATGTCCACCCATTTCATCACTTCTACGTGTTAGTTGTAGGAGTAGGATTAGGAACCCCCTGCATGCTCTCATACCCAACCAGACATATATGTCCAAGAATGTTGCCCACCTTGTGATCTATCATGTAGATCTTGGTCCATACATGAGAGTATTCTGCCTGTTGTTGTCAAGTTAGATCTTTCCATCTTTGAGCTAGTCAAGGTTACATCTTGAGTTATAGGGATCCCCCCCTTGGTTCGGCAGAACCAGAAGTGAAGGGGAGGCAGCTCACGCAACCTCCTGTATTAGTTGGTTGAATCTGCATGTGCATAGGAACTGGCAAACCCTGATGCTGATTCAAAAGAAAAACCAACAAATTGGTGACTCTGCTGGGGAAGGAAATTTGAGAAAGGGTTATATCTTGTGGCCCATCCGAGTCACTAACAAAATGGCGACTCCGCTGGGGATGGACTGATAAAAGAAATGATATATTTGTGACCCATCCAAGTCACCAACAAAATGGTGACTCTGCTAGGGAAAACAATGTCATATCCGTGAAGCTTGAGTCTAAGAAATTGAAGAATCAGACCTGGAGGTGCCTTGTTGCAGCAAAAGAAAAAGTTTTATCTGTGGCTCTGCTGGTGGATGACCCAGAAAGAAAGAAATCAATTTTTAGCTTCAGCTTGTTTGAAGCTCATTCCTCTGCCAAGGAGGTGGCGACTCTGTTGAATGAACATATCAGCAGCTACAACATATCCAGGTATTTGTATAAGTTTTTGAAGAGTTCCCTATCTGGTGAAATAGCACTGGTTAAAAGGGAAACATTGGTGAAAGTAGAGTTTGCATGCTTTTGTTAGAACCTACTCTATATTTCAAAAGGGCATGCAATGTTTTTCAAAAGACTCATATAGAGGACTTTAGGCAGGTTGAAATAGCAGTTTGTATTTTAAGGGCCTAAGGTCATATTGTGATTGAAAATCTGAGTAGAGAAGAGGGTTGCGAAAGCGTAAAAAGATGTATTGTCAGCTTATGCACCCTTGTGAGGTGTCAAATGCAATAATGTATAGTAGTCAGTCCCAACCATGTAATAAAAGAAGTTTCAACATAGATAGATATAAGCCCATAAATTTTAGTGGCATTTGTGGCTACCCAAATGCTCTTCCACCTAAAATCAGAAGATATTTGCCCAAATTTAGTGGCACAAAGGATGAATCAGCTGAAAGACACTTGCAGCAGTTTATAAATGTTATAGATGATTTCGAGATTGACCATGAAGATGTAGTTATGAGATTATTTGTTCAATCTCTAGATGAAGATGCAAGGGATTGGTTCTCCTACCTTCCAGCTCACTCTGTCAGCTCTTGGCATGATTTTAAATCTGCATTTCTAGTACAATATGGTGAAAGAATTTCTGAATATGCAGTTATTAGTGACTTCATGTACATCCATATTGAAGAAGATGAGTTGATCCCAGCCTTTAACCTCAGATTTATGAGGGCATTGAACAAAATACTAGAATGTATGAGACCTAATGATGCACTGTGCTTAGTTGTCTATTTGGGAGCCTTTGATAAGAAAATGAGTTATAGATTGAGAGATAAAGAGCCCACCACATTGCATCAGGCACATCAGTTTGCAATAGATATTGAAAACAATTGGAGGTATGGAATTCAAAAGGGTTATTTTTCTAAAAAATTTTGTTGTCTTGCAACCCCCAATGTTAATGAAATATTTAATTCAGGTGTTGACAATGAATGTTAAAGCACTCACACCCCTGTTGTCCTAGTTTTTGCATCATTCCAAGTGGATGATGTTTCTATTATAGAGGAGGATGTCCTTTTTTGCCCAGCAAGTGAAGTTGAAAATACTAATTTTTTAAGTAATATTTGCATACCAGTCCTAAACAAAGAGCCTTCATGTTTAAATGATCCAGTTATGCAAAGTTGTGATCATGTGGATTAACAGTCAGTATCAGTTTCATCAGGAAGCATTAGAGGGCTAGAAAGTGATGCAGATAGTTCAACTTCAGAGTACATTGAAACAACAGAAATCTTGTATATGGGGAAATCAGATGATGAAAATGATATCCATGATCAATTCATGGATCAGGTTTGTTCTTTTTATGACTCTGGATCTGATAGTAGTGAAGAAGAATTGGAGTGTCATGAAGAAGAAGCAGAGGCCTTTGCATTGAGTGTTAATCCCCTTTATGATGAGCCTGTAGATGCATATGATGTTGTGAGTCATGACCTTCATTGGTGCAGGATTAACCCTTTGTTTGAAGATGATGATACTGATTTGTAAACTGTGAATAATGAATGTTCATCATCACCTAATTCAGACATGTGCAACATTGGGTGTGTGGATCAGGATTTGTTTTCAATATCAGTAGATATTAGGGGTCTCATGTTTTCTAAGTATTTTGAGTTTTTGGATCAGCTGGATGAGTGCCTAACAATGTGCAGTAGCCAGATAAATGATAAAGAATGCCAAGAGCAGTATGATGTACTGTCTGAGGGATATAACATACATGTGTTGCCTAATGTTGAAGAATATTATGTGTATGCTTATATGTCTAATTTTGAAATCCAAAATGACAGAGCTAAAAATGATGGTGGCAAGCTTTCAAAACTGGTGGAATATCTATTTAAGTAGATGACATTATGGGCAAATTATGCCAATCTTTTTAGTTGGGATTGGGATCTTCCAGTTTGGAATCAGGCATTTGACAAGAAAAAATTATGGTTCTTGCTTTTTGGCTACCCGGGGCCGCCAAAATAATGTTTAAAAATAATGTGTTTGGTGATGCAGATCAATATAACATCATGACTCTGTGCCCAATGGATAGGGGACTGGTCTACATCCCAGAGATCTGGGGTTCTTGCTGCAGTCTTGCACCTGCACATCCCTAGACAAAGCTACTGTTGGTGCCTGAATTGACTATCAGTTAATTTAGCAATTTTCATGCAAGCACCTTCCCAAAAAATTTCCTAAGTGTTGGCCCTCAGCATTTTTCAACAGCAGCATCATATTTTCTCTGAGGTGGTCAGCATCATCATGATTTTCTGTCGACTAGATTTGTCATCAGGATCATCTTGTTTCAATATCGAGTGATGTTTGGATATCATCCCGATCCTGCAGTAGAGCTATAGTGCAGCTTGATGTTCTTTGAGTTAAAGGGGTCATCATCATCATCTGGTTTACAGTGCATCATGATATTTTGTTTGGGGGGTGATATTCTGAAATATCAGGTTATCTTACTAATATCACCCCGGCGCCTATATGGCGATGACGTCATCCGGATATGAGAGTTGCGCGGTATGTAGACGGGTGATGGTGACATCATCAGGACATGATGATGATGTCATCAGGATTTTTGAAGGCATCAGTGAGACCATGGGCATCGGCAAAGGAGTTTTGTGCTGGCCCGATGGTCTACCACTGGCCGATGGAGCAGATTCTAAGGTAGGCATCAGCGAGACAATTGAGATCGATGAGAGATTTGTGGGGTTGGCCGATGGCCTAAGTCTTAGCGATGGGCTTTTGGAGAAGGAGCGTGTGTCGAGCGTGGCAAAAGCACTCGACACCTATTATACATGCGGCCATGTTTTTAAAGTGCTAGGGGGTTTTTGTACCTTGCATGTGGGATTAATTTCCCTGCATATTTGAAACATACAAAGAAGCACGTTTTGGCAGGAAGTTCTTTTTGAATGCAGCAACGGTTTCTAGGTAAAACGTAGGTGGTTGAGCCATCAATGGGTGATGGTACAAACGGTGAAGCTGCCCGATTATGAATGAAGACCCCAGTTGGCGGCGCAAGGCTTGAGGCCTCCCTTGTCTGCTGCAGCAATAACTTCTGAGTGCCATTCCTTCTGAGATCTGTATTTGGCAGGATTTTTGGTCAACCATGTAATTATTGCTAGGGGTGCACTTTCTGGCCAATATAGGTAGACTGTGTTACCATTGTTTAGGTGGTTGAAGGCCTGAGGCATTTTTGTGTAAATAATGAAGAACAGGGCATGATCTTGGCTGTTTTATCCCATTTTAGAGTTTATGAGTTGCAACATGAATGTATTTTGCACATATTTTCAGTTTCAGTGTTAATGTTATATGAAAAATGCTTATTGCATGTGTCTATCTGCTTGTCTCCATTTGCTGCATGTTATTCTCCTTCTTTTCAATCTGGTTGCATGTCAGCAGGGATATCTATAAGTAGAGGCAGTTAGATACCCATTCTTGGGTGATGTTTGTAAGGCAAGCATCAGTCCAACCGCCTAAAACTTGAGTGAAAGTTGCAAACCATCTGTTGTATACATCTAGTTGACTCCTTGCCCAATGGATAGGCACCAGTCTGCTCCTGGATCAGTAGTTATGAGCCAAAACCCCTCGTCTTGCATCCAGGACATTATGTCCACCCATTTCATCACTTCCACCTGTTAGTTGTAGGAGTAGGATTAGGAACCCCCTGCATGCTCTCATACCTAACTAGACATATATGTCCAAGAATGTTGCCCACCTTGTGATCTATCATGCAGATCTTGGTCCATACATGAGAGTATTCTGCCTGTTGTTGTCAAGTTAGATCTTTCCATCTTTGAGCTAGTCAAGGTTACATCTTGAGTTATAGGGATCCCCCCTTGGTGTGGTAGAACCAGAAGTGAAGGGGAGGTAGCTCACGCAACCTCCTGTATTAGTTGGCTGAATCTGCATGTGCATAGGAACTGGAAAACCCTGATACTGATTCAGAAGAAAAACCAACAGGTTGAACAAGCCTTTCGAGATCACCAAAGATGCAATTAGGGCTATAACCAGTCTACACTCATCCGGTGGAATACCTATTCTCAAGTTTGTCAAAAATCAGATAGTTAGTGATGCAACCGGATCAAAATTTGACAAGAGAGCTATGACAATTAAAGACATCACTGAACCGGATGTCAAATTTGCATCTATGATAATTGGTTACAAGATCTATCACTCCAGTAGGGAAAATTCAGTACCAGGAACTGCAATTTACATAGCTTATCAAATGCTAAAGGAGAATGCAGACTATGATTTGTGTGAGCTTCTTCTAAACCAACTTTTGGAAAATCTGCAGAAGATCAAGAAGGACAAGAAGAACTCCTTCAAGTATGGTAGTTTGATCCTTTGTCTATTCTTTTATTACATGAATGAGCTTCCCGGATCCAGTGGATGGATATGGCAGAATGACAGACCAGTTGCTATCTAAATTAGAGATTATTTGCATGGACTTGGGGATGCTAAAGCAAGAAAAATAGCCCTGTGGGGATATTTCAAGAACTTTCAGAGCATGATGCAAGCAAGAGAAAGAATTCCCCAGTCTCTTGTTGAGAAGTACAAAGACACAGTATGCTTTATGGTAGAAACAGATCAGTACCTAATGGAGGCAGTAGAACCAAGAACTGTGTGGATCATGCCCATGGGGTATGAAGTGGATGAACAGATTGTGGAGCTGCATGTTCAACACATGCTAAGTCAACCTAAAGATCCAAAGGCAGAAAGGTTCGAAACCTTTGAGGAGCTGAGTATAAAAATCCATGTTGAATTCAGAGAACTAGAGATCAAGAGGAAGGTTAGACAAGAAGTAGAACATATAGCACAAGGCCTTGGGATCTCAATGGAGGCACTTGATGCTCACAGGAAGAAGAAGGAAGAGGATGAGAAAGAGAAGAAGAGGGCAGAAAAGAAAAGTGAGGAAAGTGTTTCGGTAGAAACCTCCACCTGGACTAGATCATCAAAAAGATCACCTGCCACAGCCAAAAGCTCAAAACAAGAAGTCTAGGCATCCGGCAAAAGATCCAAGACAAAAGCCACAAGGGCTTATGAAAGTCAAAGAGATGAAGAGGAAACTGAATCAGATGAGGGAGTAAAGGAAATAAAGAAGCAGAAGAAGAAAGGATCCGGTAAACCCTCCACAGGCCAAGACAAGGAAGAAATGGTAGAGAAATTTGTTGAAAAGCCCACCCTGTCTCTAGAGAGTGTAATCAAATCAGTCACTGTGGCTGGAAACCTTCAACCAATGGCTGAATTCTATGATGACTACAATGAGGCTGACCAAAAGATCCTGCAGGAAGCTACAATCAGGTATCTGAACATTTACAATAAAGCTTTTATTGAAATTATCTCCCTAATTCCTAAGAGTCTAGAGAAGGAGTTGGAAATGAGAAAGACCAATGCCATGGCAAAAGACCTTGAGATCAAGGAACAGATAGCTATTCAACTATATCCTTCAATTGATCATAAAACAATGAACATGGTATTCAAAGACTGCAAGGATGAATCAGCTTATGCTTGGTGAGACCGACAAGGTAGCCAAGGACACTGAAGAGATCCTCCGGAATACATTCAAAAGGTTCAACATTCCTATTGTAGAGGACTTGGGTGCAGAAACAGCTATGGACTTGGAATCTTCTGCTCCAAAAGAAGTGGCCCTTGAACAGACTAACATCTCTCCTCCGGTTTCCCCTACAGTCTCTGGATCCAAAGAAGAAGAGAAATTACAAGAGAAAGAAGCAGCGGTGAAGGAAAAAGAAGGTGACAGTGCAAAGATTGCAGAAGGATAGAAGACTTCACCAGAGAAAACCACAACTGCCAGTGGTGGGAATGTAGAGGGAGAGAAAATTCTAAAGGACAGCTCCAAGACTGCAGAAGAGAAGAAACATTTGTCTCCGGCAAGAGACACTGCACAAACTATTCAAAAATTTTTGAGCAAAGAAATAATAGAGATTGATGAACCAGAGCTTCTACAAGGTCCATTCAACTTTGATTCCCTCTCTCCGGTACAGACAATGAAGATAGCTTCATTTGCAAATGCTAAGGCAAATGAAAAACTCCTAAAGTCTCATATGGAAGACTGTGAATTGATAGAGGCTGCTTCCGGAGTGCTTGAAAAGATTATGCCATCAGTCCAGAAAGATCTGACAGCCTCCTCTTCCAGTAATCTCAAAACCTTAGTCAGCAGTGTTGGTACACATTTTGATTCTCTAGAAAAATCAGCTGAAAAAAATGTCTGGAAGGAGTTTTTGGATAAGAGATTCTCAGAGGTAATAGGATTAATCTCTCATGATAGGAGAAATATGAGTATTGGGATAAAGAGCCTAGAAAATGCTCTTAAGGATGGCGGTGACATTTACAAATTTTGTATCTCCTGGTCAAAAGCAACAGTAGAAATTGAGAAGAAAATAAAAGAGGAACAGGACAAACTACTATGTTTGTCTCAAAGTTTTGATCCTCTCTCTTCCTCCATAGTAAATCAAGAATGTCAAACTATTGCAATCACAAATGCAATAAACAACCTTGAGAAGGAAAGGAAGAATATAATTAACCGGATGGGAGAACTTAGAAGGATTATTATCTCTAAGTTAGAGACCATGCATGAGGCCATAAGTGATGCTCAGACTACCGCCCAAACCAATGATCCGACAGATCTCAAGAGGGCAGAAGCTTTTGCATTTTTGTTGAGTGGTCACATTTCAATTTTGGATAGAATGAAACAAAGTTGGGGTACAGAACTGGTCCAATTGAAGACATCCTTTGTAGACATTCTTCAGTTTATGTATGTAATATGTGGCTAAGTATAGTAAAAATTTTGAAAATTTTGGTGTGCGGACCCTACCCTTTGCCATTGATGTCAAAGGGGGAGTGAGGAGCAGTGAAAAATGAGGAATCCAACTAAGGGGGAGCTCCAGAAAATGTATATAAAGATAGAGCATCAGCCAAGGTGGAGCATAGTGTAAACACTTAGTCATTTTTCACTAAGTGTTGCCATCAATGCCAAAGGGGGAGATTGTTGGCAAGAGACACTATATGGATTCATGGTTGTTGTCATTGATGGTAACAAAGGTCATCCCACATATCCTCAAGTCATGGTGTGTCTCTACCGGAAGTCAGAATGAAGATTATTGTGGTCCGGTGAACAAGAACAGAGCATGTAGCAAGGTCCGACAGACTGGTCCGGATCTCTTAGAGGAAGTATCTTGGTGCAGTACGGATTTGGGGAAGTCAAGAGGACTACCTTGAGTGGTATATTCCAAGGATTTAGCCTCCGATGATAGATGAGGAAAAAGATACGAATAGTTGAGTACCAGATTCCTAAGTGACAGAGTGAACAGAGGAAGAACCGACTGACAGAACATCAGACTACCTTCTGGATGTGTTACTGATGGTGTTAAAGGCTATGAAGGCATGAATCATACTTGGCCGACATGATTAATGATTTCTACAAGTATATGCTTGATCCGCATTACTTGATGTGGTAGGATTCAGCCGACAGATCAGAATTAGTGAAAAGATTGACTATTCCGGGTGCCGACTAGAAAGGTGATGAAATTACTTGTGCAGATATATATGCACGATGGATTTAGTTGTGAGATGTGTTGTTGTGTGATATGATATGCGAATAAGTCTAGAGCAGAGCAGAAGCAGTAAGAAAGATCCGGTATGTGAAAGGAAAGCAGAATAAAGAGAAGAGGAAAGATGAAGTGCAGCAGATCAGTGTACTGAGCCTAACCAGAACTGAACTCCAACATATGTGGATGCTTGCAATTAGTTCAAGTATTGTATAACATTCTTTTGTAGACAGTGTGTCTCCTTGTAGGCAGTGTGCCTCCTTTGTGAGCAGTGTGCTCGGGTAGTGAGCCCTAATTGGCAAGTGCCATTTTGTAATTCCTTATTCTTCTAATAGAGAATAATCTTTGGGTTAATCACCCCATGGTTTTCTCCCTTAACAGGGTTTCCACATCAAAAATACTGTGTCATGTGTTTCTCATTTCATGGTAATGTTGGCTTGTTTGAATTAATGCTACATTGATTAATAAGAAAGTTCACAAGAAGAAATAATTAGGATAACTAATTCACCCCCCCCTCTTAGTTATCAACATGATGATCTCAATTAGGGCCTAAATTTGATGGTCAACCTTGCCTGTCAAGCAATTTTTTTATGACAGTCATCCATTGAAAGGTGCCCTTAAAATACTATGACATATCTTAGTATAAGTAAAATTATATAAAAACCAAATATATATCATCACAATTCTATATAAATTTTGACAATCTATCCAAAATATATCCTTTCGTATGATACAATCTTTTAAAAATTTTGATTGTATTTTACGGCAAAAATGCCTAAATACGGCCATACAGCCACAAACTTAGGCCTTGCGAGTCAGTAGGTTTAATTTCCAAGCCACTCATCAAATATGCATCTCCAAATGAAACTTTTTTTAATTATAGCAGTTACACATTTGTCATGATAATAGGAATTTATTATTATAAAAATATCATGCTTTAATTATATGATGTGATGGGTCATAATTTGACTCACAAGCATTGAAGATAACTTGCCTTGAAGGAAATCTATGGCTTTTTAACTAATCAAAATTATTTAAATTTATCAATGCAAATTAGATTCATATAATTCTAGTGAATATCAATGCAACAATACATAAATCTAAGTTCATAACTTGTTTTTCATGCATCATAACCTTAAATGTATTGCCAATTCCACATTTAAACCACCTTTAAAATTATTGAATATATACAAATTTTATAACCCATAATAAGTACTATCCAACTTCATGCAATCAGGAAAATGATAAAAAAGAGTCTCTTTATTAGTTTTAGTTATTTATAGACAAAATTATCTTGTAAACAAAGATCAAAATTATAATCAAAATCAATTTGTGTGCTGTTACAAAACACAAACATATTATTTTCTCACATGGCAACACTAGAAGCATATACTTGTACTAATCCATTTGCATTGCATCCCTTTCCTTGCCTTTGTCTAAAATTTGTTGGAATGAAACACGCTTGGTCTTGCCTCTAAATTTCGAAGGAAAGGATGCAGAATCGATTATTGATTGAGGGTGCCTTTTTACAATATTTTCTATAAAATCCCTCTCTCGTGCTAGAGTAATGCCATAACCATCTTTGACTTGCTGAAATGGATGGGCTAGAGAACAACTCTCTCCAAGAGTGTTAGATGCTACTCTTCCCCTAAATTGGTTACAAACATGTTTGATCATTGTTTCTAAATAATCCAAACTTGATCGGTTAGTTGTAAATGATAAAGCCTTGTCTATAATAGATTGGATTCTGACTACTTGGGGGTCATTTGGATCCTTCACATCACTTGGCCTAATTTCTTCTTGTACATCATTGTCTTGAGCCATGTTTGTAGTGTTTTCATCAAATAAATCAACTTTGCCCTTTGTACAATAACAAATAAAATGTCAAATTCCTTAAATTGAAATGCCAAATTACAAAGTAAGTGAAGGAAGCAAACTTACATTAGAAGTTGCAAAGTCTTTTCGATTCACCTTTCCCAACCTTTTCCTTATGTCATTGACCTTTATCACATGTTTACACACAAACCCTTGGATGGACCAATCACATTCACATATGGAGAAGACCTCACTTACTTGAACAATTTTATAATGTTTATTAGGATTCGTTTGGCTTTGAACCCAAGCAAGATCGTTATCTATGCCATGAAAGAACACATGATTATCGGGGATGGATAGTGATTTTATCCATGACTTGTTTTCAAGATTTTCAAGCTTGAAATTCCTATAAAAACCATTGTCTTTGCTGATTTGACTCCACCAATAATATATGTAAACTTCTGTTGTAAGCTTCTTGACTAACCAATCAACCCTTCTCCTTGAAGAAGATCTTTTATCACTGAGAAATAAGTGCTTCAAATGTGAGTGATAAACCTCTATGGTTGTATTTGTCTCTTGTCCAGTGTGAGGAAGAGTATGACAACATTTGGCCCACATTCCTATACGGTCAAACCAATGTTGTTTCCAATAACTAATATAGGATGGTTGCTCTTTATACTCTTCCATGAATAATTTTGCATCTAAAATTGGAGCTTCCTCATTTGGTGACTTGTGCATTATTTCACCAAGGCGTTTGAACATAGTTTGCCTTGTTTCATGATCTTTGACCCGGCCAAGAAGTTGCTTGAGCCATGCCCTCCTAGCATGCCAAGTACATAGATAAACCTCACATTGAAACACTTCCCTGAAAACACATAAATATTATGAGAAATTCAAGTTTGAGGTACATCTTTGTCAATTATGAAAGCAATAAAATTTGTTCATCAAACCTAATTGCACAAATTTCTGCGCATGCATCATCAACCATGAAAGCATTTAGCTTCCATTCTAGCATATGGATGTGTGCAACACTGAGTAAATGATGCATCCACTCTGTCAAATTAGGTATTGTTGCTCTAGACATCAACACCCATGCAACAGGAAGGCCATTGTGCTTTTGATCAAATGCTAAAAGAGTATACAACATAAACTGCATACATTTCACAACTTTATCAATTATATTAAAAAGACATGTAACACTAAAACAAGAAGAATTATTTTAGTGTCTAGGCTTACCTTCATATTGTTTGTTCCAAAAGTTGAGTCCATTGCAAGAAGTCTATTATGACCATATTTTAGCATCCAATCCCTTTGTTGTGGGAGTTGGATTCCAAGAACAAATGGATTATCAGTTGTGCTCTCATACTCTTTATAAAAAAAATATTTATCATTATTATTTTCTGCCCACATACAAACAATTTGTGCATCATTATCATCATATTTGTATGATGCCTCCATCAACTTCTTCGCAACATTGAGAATGTCATCATGAGTGAGAAAATCATCTCGTTGTGTTTGACCCTTAAATAACATCACTTTCTCATGTACCATCTCATGATGCTTTGCATGTACAAGATTTGGTGACATTCCCAACAACAGCAACCTTTCTACCCAATCCTTTAATTCTTCACCAATTCTTGGAGCATAGAAAGTTTGAGTGCCTCTAAAATTCTCTATCTCCTGACCATGGCAAACCCTACAATTGATATCAACATGTTGCTTCACATTGTATGTTATTAGAGCTTGTTGATCCTTCTTAACGAGAACATGAATATTAAAGTGGCACCTACAACCACACCTAAGGTGATTTCTACCCGGTCGACTACCCTTACCATTCTTTGGCTTCTTGGTGCAATCATAATGCTCCAAATCTGTATCTCTAAAGTCATCTGGCCCATATGAACACCAATATCTGACAAAAAAAGTAATGTTAAATTTATTTTTTTAAATGTACGAGATGTTTAAAAAGAAAAAAATTCAATAAGACAAAGTAACATTAAATTTAGGAAGACTAAACTACATAAAATTTCATGGTCAATATAAAGAAAAACTCACTGTGCATAAAGAAGAGGCCTGTCAATTCTGACCCCTTTAAGATCAAATGGAGATTCATTGGAATGACTATCTTCAATATGAAAGATCATGGGAAAACATGGTCTATTGCACTCACCTTTGATGAAATCATCAATTATATCTCTTGGTATCCAAGAACACAATAAAAAATTTGCCCATTGTTGTCCTCAACATTGCTCCACTCCAAATCATTAGAGGAAAAGTGTCCAGGTTGTGTGCATTGAATAGGAAGAGCTAGTAAGCGTTGCCACTTTCACATGTTTCTTTACCTGTGAATACATTTAGTGTGGTGTTAAAAAATGCACATAAGAAAATATGAACTTGATCAAAATTGTAGAAAGCATTAAATATTATTTACATATAAACACATAACCATTGATAAATACATGACATTATTTGCAAAACATTTTCATACAAGATAGAAAAATGGTCATAAGAAAATGTATTTATGTTTCATATTATTGTATACACATTATTACACCATTTTACATTCATTATTTTATACATGGAAATGCATATTTCCAATAGATCTCTTCAAAACATCTTCTGCATCAACTCCTACATTATTCTACTCCTTGCTAATAAGACTAACATTTTGCCCACATAAAACATGTAGCTAACATAGCCATTACAATTAGAGGTTTTTGGGAGACATTTAAGATTCAAACCCATTTACAAACCATATTTTGGTTTGCCTTTTGAAAAATTGAGCAATGAAGTATGTCATTTGTGATTGTTAATAATGGTGGGAACTTAAGTGAATGTGGAAGTTGCATTGTACCCTCTGCTTCATAGGATGGGCCTCATTTTTCCATTTGGTTCACATCAATCACAGCTTGGGTGAATAACTTATCTTCACTTCTACTAACTTTTTGATAGATTTTTCAGCAATATTATGAAGTTTACTCAATTTCTCCATAAACACATTTCATTTACTTGCACATTAGTTGCAAATCAATTTCCACCCATATAAATATGTTATCTGATTGAAGCTACAAACAACTCAACGTGCTCCCTCTTAGCTCGAGAAGATAACAATATCACAATAATCTCTGTGAATATCAATTATCTGATCTGTAATGAATTACTCAAAGTAATTTAATATCACATAACTCATGATATATAGTATCACCCATCTCGTGATGCGTAGCATCACGCACCTCATGATACTAAAGGATATACTCTACTCGAGAACATTCCATTCTCCTTATATATATCCCAGTTATGGTATGTGCATTGACATTAAGTCACATAATGTCTACCATAACTTAATCATGATAACTCCATGATTCATACCAATATCAAGTCACATGATATCAGTCTAATGAACATTATAAGATTGTCACCATATAATGTTAGGTACATGTGTAGATTATCCAAAAAATCATCACCTTTTAGAAATAAACACAAAATGGGTAGGCCCATAATGTCATAGAGTCACACATATGACACAAGATGTTTACACATTAAACATCTTTAATATATTAGTACAAATCAATTAGAATTTTACATTTCAATCATACCAAGATTTTTTCTAAAGTATTCAACTTTCACCTTGAGGAGTGGTTTAGTGAGAATATCTACAGTTTGATCTCCTGTACTGATATACTCCAACTGAATCACATTCCTTTCCACCATATCACGCACATAGTGATGAGGAATCTCAATATGTTTAGATCTATTAGGGAATACTGGATTCACGGATAGCTTAATACAGCTTTGATTGTTGCAGTGGATGATAGTTGGTTTCAGAGGTTTACCAAATAATCCCACAAGTAGTTTTCTAAGCCATACTACCTCTCTAGCAGCCATAGAAGCTGCAATATATTTGGCTTCTATAGAACTCTAAGCAACTGAAGACTATTTTCTACTGATCCACAATATCATTGCTAACCCTAAACTGAAACAACATCCAGAGGTGCTCTTCCGGTCAATTACACTTCTAGCCCAATCTAAATCTGTGAATCCATGTAGATCTAAGTCAACCTTTTCATATTTTAAGCCATAATTTAGAGTACCTTGAAGGTATCTCATTATATGCTTCACAACCACAAGATGTATCTCCTTGGGCTCACACATAAATTGACTTAAGGCATTTACAGCATAATAGATATCAGGTCTAGTATTGACCAAATACATCAAGGATCCAATTATCTGTCTGTACAGAGTGGGATTTGCCAATGGAGAATCTGCTGCTACTTCCTTCAATTTATGAAGATTTGTTTCCATGGGGGAAGACATAGGTCTACATTCCATCACACCAAACCTTTTAATATATCAATTGTGTACTTCCCTTGGTTTAGAATAATACAGTTTGATTTCTACCATACTTCCAGTCCAAGGAAGTAGTGTAATAGACCTAAGTCCTTCATGTCAAATACTGAAGCTAGATCTTTCTTACACTGATCAATAAGGTGATTTTCTCCTGTAATCAATTGATCATCAACATATAATATCAATATTAACATATCACCTTCGCTTTGTTTGAAGTAGAGATTTGGATCTGCATCATTCTTTGAGAAGCCTAATCTCAAGAGATAACTGTCAATTCTTTCATACTAGCCTCTGGGGCCTGTTTAAGTCCATATAGAGCTTTCTTTAATTTACATACATGGGCTCCTACATTGTGAATCTCAAATCCTTTGGGTTTCTCTAAGTAAACCTCTTCTTCAATGGTTCCATTTAAGAAAGTAGTTTTTACGTCCATTTGATGGACTTTCCACCCTTTGGCTGCTGCAATAGCTAGAACTACCTTGACTTATGTATATCGAGCAACTGGAGCAAAGGTTTCGTCATAATCAATTCCTTCCTTTTGTGAAAATCCTCTGGCTACAAATCTTGCTTTGTATTTCCCTATACTGCCATCTGCAGCATGTTTGATTTTAAATAGCCATTTTGGAGAAACAACAGATTTCCCTTTTGGTCTAGGTACTATATCCCACACATCATTCTTCAGGATGGATTGATACTCCTTTGTCATGGCATCCTTCCATACTTGGTGCTTTAAGAGCTTCTATAGCACTAGAAGGTTCTGATTTAATGAATTCACTCATTAAAGCTACATAAAGAGAAACCCACCTAAGGAGGGTACAGACATGGGTCCACATAAATCTAAGTGGACTAGTTCTAATACTTTATTTGTTTTGCTAGAACTATTTTGAAAGGACCCCCTTGTATTTTTCCCTAAGGCACACCCCTTGCATATCCCTGAATTACATTGTTTGAGTTTGGGTAACCCTGTAACTAGTCTTTCCATGGAAGATAGGGCATGGAAATTTAGGTGTCCTAGTCTTCTATGCCATATTTCATTAGAGTCTGCAATTTCATGAATTAGGGCTCGATTTGGTTCCATACATAACTTGTACAAGTACCCTTGTCTATGACCTATGGTTTTGGCTTTCTTAATAGTAGAATTATTTGGCCATGCCAATACTTTGCTATCCATAAGGTCACCCTATATCCATTATCTTCAAGTGCAGATATGGAGACTAGGTTTCTTTTGATGCCTGGGACAAACAATACTGTAGTAAGTTGGATGGAGATGCCAGTCTTTAATTTGAGGGTGCATGTGCCAACACCCTTGACTGGATGTATAGAGTTATTTCCAATTGTTACTTCTTCATTAGTCTCTTCTACCATGGTGTCTAGTAGTTCCCTGAACCCTGTGATGTGTCTTGATGAACCACTATCTATAACCCCAGGTGTTGGATTTATTTGATACTTGGTTTGAAAGTGCATATTAGAATACATATTTCTCGGATTCATGCTCCTTTATTTTGGCATAAGATGCTTGTTGTTTGGTTCTGTCAGGACATCTGATTACATAGTGTCCATATTGGTCGCATCTGAAACATTGGATGCGAGAAATGTCTTTCTTGAATGAACCTTTCCCGTGATAATTTTTCCTTTTCTTGAAGTGTTTCTCCTTCTCTTTATTTTGAGAGTTTGTATTTAGAACATGAAGGTCTTCATCTATATTTTTCTATTTTGACCCTTTCTTTGTCTGTCTAGATTCTTCTTGAAGACAGTCTGATCTTAGGCAGTCAAATTTTGGAAATTTGGACCTTGCACTAATGCCTTGAACAAATGTCTCCCAGGAATTTGGGAGACCATCTAGAGCAATAAGTGTTAGTTCTTTGCTTTCAATTTGGTACCCAAGTGTTGATAGTTGATCCCTTAGTGCAGATATTCTCATAAAGTATGCATTAATAGATTCTCTTTGTTCATACTTATATGATTTATTTCTATCTTTAGGGCTAAGGTTCTGTTGGAGTTATTAATTTCATAATTGCCTTCAAGTGACTTAAACATATGATATGCAGTCTCATGTTTTGTCAGAATCAGCACGATATGATCTCTAACTCCATCAACTATGATTTTCATGGCTTTGTCATTTCCTTCAATCCATGTCATTTTATCAAGATCATTCTCTAGTTCCATTTTGTTTTCTCTCACAAATGAATCAACTTTATTTTCTTTTAGTATCATCATAATTCTGAATTTCCATGATGAGAAGTTATTTCCTCCTTCCAATCTGTCTTCGAATCGGATTGTTGCTGTCATTTGAGAAATGAGATGTATTAAATCTGAATTTCTCAAGTTCAATTTTCTGCCTAGATTTTGCTTAACTTGTCTCTGATACCATGTTATTTCAAATCGAACTTATAATCTCTAACTTGGATATTTTCTGAAAGTTGGATATTTATATTGCAGACTTAACTTATTACTTTCTTTTGCATTTTAGATGCAATTTCCACTTCTCATACACTTCCAATTTTTGTGTCGATCCGTGGTATTGCAGGGCAAAGACATTGATATAAATATGTGAGTAACGGTAGGAGTCACATATGTGATAGACGTGACTCCTCAAGGAGTCATGCCTATCACAAGTGTGACTTTGTCACCATTTGTATTGTAATCGGTTTCACTGATTTTAATAGTTACTAATCACCGTTTAGAATGCAGAAGATGTTTATGCTTTGGTAATATATCATTCGATCATGCTATATTGATATTTATCTTAACATACCTTATATATTAAGTATGAATATATAAGTAATATTTAATATTACTTATATATTCATATTTATTATGATCATAATAATATGTTATCTGATCGAAGCTACAAACAACTCAACAAGCATGAATCGTTTAAAGGAGAAGAAAGGTTTATCTATAAAATATAACTCTACGATGAAAGAAAATATAATGCGAATGTATTAAGGAGGCCACTCTAACGGGTAGAGATCAAGCATTTGAATCTGAATATTCATATGGGTCCAAACTTGGGCAAAAGAAATCTAGAAATAATCAGGTTGTGCAAGAATAGGGTCAAAGGGGAAGAGACAACATGCAAAGACTATGCCCAAGGATAATGTGGAAAATACCTACAATGAAGTGGAGATTATTCAACACATGTCTATTCAACCTAATTTTCTAACATTTTAGGCTATATCAAGCTACAAAATTAATCAAACCTGTTGATTAGCATAGGTGCTGTCATAAGATGGGAGTTGCTTATAGAGATGCAAAACTAAAGAATGTTCTTCAAACTAGGGATGGACATATAAAATTATTTGATGGTAAGTGACCAAAATTCATAATGCTTGATGGATAGAGCTGCACATGTTCTTGAGGGTTTTAGCAAGAGCATATACAAAAAAATAGGGGATGTAGCTATCAAATCAATCTTAATATGGTCCTTCTTGGTTTTGTTTTCAGTTTGCAATTTTGAAGGATTTGAAATGGTAAAATGTTATGATATGGTTACAATTTAAAATCATTCAAGAGAAAGTTTGTACAGAAATTCTTCTTTATTAACACTACACCTAATGTTTAGTGAAGGTTGTGGTACTAGGAATGACATTTGCTGCTGCAACATGTGACAAAAATCTCATTTTCTATTATGTCATGATGGATGTGGAAACCCTCTTCCAAAACTCCAATTTGAGCGAGGCAAGGAGGATGTTAATTGTATATGCTTAAAGGTTTCTAAGGCCCTTTTTAGCAAACCACTTTTGTAACTTACCCTATCGCCTTGGCATCCCTAGAGGCACATTTCTTTGAGACATTTTGTCAAACAGCTCATGTCCCTAGTCTATGCTTTTACGTTTTTCATGGAAGAGGGAAGAAGGGTTGCCATGTTTTTGTGCTGTGAGGAGGATCAAATTTTCAATGTTTCATCCAATAAATAAAAATAACATTATATATTATACAACAACCAGGTGTACCTTACTATGCAACTCCTTGTGGAGCTCTGATATGCTCTTCAATCTCCTCTGAATCTGCAACTCCCACGTCCTTCCTCCTCTTCTCCTTCCTTCCTCGTTGCACCACAATTTGACTAGAAATTGCTGCTTACTGGACTTGGATTTGAGCTAAATGAGAGTTTCTTTAAATTTACTAAAGAGCAGAGCTTTATCAACACTTCACTACAAGGTAACCCTTCAAGAAGGGTAATATTTGCTACTTGCATACCATAGGCACCTTTGGAATAGGGTAAAGACATCCATCAAAGCATAATAGAAGAGGCATTTCATGTCAAATATTATAGTATGTAAAACTCCTTAAGCAGAAACAAGGAAGCCAGTTGTTTGACTGAATATCTCTAAGAAATGTGGTCTTTGGATGCCACATGATTGCAGGGGATTCTGTGATACAGAAATTTTTTAATATCAGCCTTGTGGATGCTAAAACTTTTTAGCAAACCACTTTTGTAACTTTCCCTACCACCTTGGCATTCCAGGAGGCCACATTTCTTTGAGCCATTTTATCAAACAACTTATGTCTCTAGTTCTCTACCTCACATGAGGCATTAGGAAACTAGAAGGAATTTCAAATCTTATTCACACAAAATAATCTTTTTATGTTGAAAGATCATCCATCTGTTAATGAATTCCCTGATGTTAAAGGTGTTAAGAGAAATCTAATGTTCATTAATCATCATAAGAGAAATGTGATGTTCATTAATCATCACAACCCTGAGGATCCTTCTCAGTTTGGAAGTAGATCTGATGCTATCCAGAAGCTGATATGGTGGTTCAGTTTTGCATGTATTTAGCCAATTGTTGTGGCTACAAGCCACCAAACATTACTATCCTGACCATGTATAAAGCTCAAACAGACCTAATCACATAAAAAATAGGCAACTCATACCATTTTCCTCGAAGAAAATATCACATGAATGCATCTAACAAGTGGGTGCCTAATAAGAACATAGTTAATCCTGATGATTATGTGCCAAAAGTAAGAAGTGTGGATGAATTCCAGGGAGAACAGAGAAAAATTATATTGCTTTCTCTGGTAAGAAACATCACTAATTTGAATGAAAAAACATCAGTAAATATAGGATTCCTAAGCATTCCAAACAAAATTTGTGTTGCACTTTCTAGGGCTAGAATTGGTCTCTATATCTTTGGAAATGCAATGCTTCTCACAGATAATTCTGGAGTATGGAGGGATATCATAAAACATTATATAGAGAATGGGTATGTTGGTAATGGAATAGCGCACTATACTATCCTAAACATCCATGATGTTGGTCCTGTTGTTGCCAAACCTTATGATTTAAGGAGGTATACGCCTTTCTACAAGAAAATGCACAGAAAAATTAATTTGTGGGCATCTTTGTCCAAGGAAATGTGATCATGGAGGACACAAGAATTTGATGTGCAAGGCTAGATGTATGAAGAAGTTTGAGTTTTGTGGGCATGTCTGCAAGAAGGTATGTCATAAAATTTCCTATGATAAGGAATGCTTTCCTTGTCTAGAATGCAGAATCACAGGCAAAGTCTGTAGTAGTCTCAGAGTTCTACTGTTAACATGACAGTTGTTTTAATTCTTGACAATTTCGCTGTTGCTATTGGTGTTTCTCCATCAATAGTTGATATGAAAACATTCAAACTTTACGTGTAGCCATACCAGATACAATAGTTAATTGAAAGAGGAGTTATTTCTAGTTACTGGTTCATCTATCAAAAGTTTATGTGATTTTGTTTGTTCTTTTAATTTTTCCTGGCAAGGGAATTATGCATGCAATGTTTGATTCAACAAATAAAAATAACATTACATTTTATACAACGGCGAAAGTACCTTACTATGCAGCTCCTTGTGGAGGTCTGATATGCAACTCTCACACGCTTCCTCCTGTTCTTATTCCTTCTACATTGCAACCAGATGACCTCTACTGCTATTCTCCTGAAATTCCTCTATCTCTCATGCATTGATGGATGTCCATACCTTAATTGGAGGGAAAGAGGACTTTTAAAATATGAAGTTTTGACAGGGGCGTGTTAAAGGTGAAGAAAAGACTTAACCATGAACAGAAAGAAGAAATGCTAACCATGAACGGAAAGAAGAAAGGCTAATGCAAACGGGAAGTAACAGAAACGGAAAAGGAAAATCACAAAAGACAAAGTTAAAAGGTCAAAGTGCCACGTAACCAAATTTCACAACTCACCGGCTCTTTACGCTCAGCGGTCTGCCACTGCTTAGCCGACCACCGATGGTGAAAACATTTTAGTCACAAAACAACCATCAATTCTACTAAACCACCTTCCTTTGGCAATAGTTGTTTCCTACAGGGTACAGGTGGTTTTTGACATCAAATTGATTGTTTCAACTTATAAAGTGCAGTTTTGGCTTCCTCAAGAATATTCTAGCAATCAAGGCTATATTCAGTCACCAACTTCTATTGATGTTAGCATGGAGTCATTGACCCTTCAACCCAACCCATCCCCCCTCTCTAGTTGTATTTTGGTTTTGGTAGTCCAACTTCAAAGGCTTGTATCTCAGTCATTTTAGTTCCTTTTTTTAAGCATGTTTTTTTTATTTGGGTAAGAATTTTATAGATCTTGTAGTCATGCAATCAAATTTTGATTTTTGTGTTTGGTTTTTCAAAAATTGTAGATTTTCACTCCTATTGATTAGCAGTTGTCATTTTAGGAACTTTCGGGGCTCTGTTTGGGCTCATATGGTAACATTTTTGAGTGAGTTTTTAAAGTGCATAATTTTTTATGTACTTCTTAACTTTGATAAATTTGATTCAATTTTATATAGAAGTTGTACTTTCAGTTTAGGCCTATTTTAGCATTTGCATTATACCATTCAATTAAAGACCCCTTTGCTATTTTGGCTAGTGAAAATTGTAATCACACTAAGTATTCAAGAGAAGAAAAGGTTATACGTAAATAAAATGAAAGATAATGCAATACACACACAATACCTTCACCTGAAACCCTTCTTTCTCCTTGATAGAGAAAAATGGAGTGCACCCAAGCTCCAATGGCTATGCTCTTGATAATGATATATATGTTGATTGCTCACAACAGTAGCATAAATTTACTTTCAAAATGCTCTCCTAGTGATAATGGCTTGATAGAGGGTTTATTTATAGATACTTGAGTGATATGATGGACAGCTAGGATTAAGAGGTGCAATTGATAGTTAAGATTTGATGAGACAACATTAGGGCAAGGATGGAGGCTTCTAGGGCATATTGTAATGTGAATAGTTGAGATTTAGAGATGTAGTATGAGATGGATGGTTGAGATGCAAAGTTAGATTGACTTTTGTGTCTTGCATTCATTGTTTATGGCAAGTGTCTAGGTTCAATGAATCTAGACAAGCTCTTATCCAGACATGTGTCTCTCAATAATTAATCAAATAATAATAAAATTATTTAATTAATTATTAGAGAAAGGTGATGTGGGAGGATAATTTTTTTTTTGATTGGTAAATGCTTTTGACTAGAGCTATGAACCGATGAGGCCACAACACGGGGAACCTCATTCCCTAACATTAACACCTAGCAGCAACAATGTTGGAGGCTCAAACCTACAAGCTTTTTGGCACAACGAAAGACCATAGCCTACGAGCACAACAACCTAGCAAAGGCGCAAGACCTATGAGCATGTTAGCCTAGTGAAGCCACAAGCCTGTGAGCTCTTTGGCCTAATGGGGGTTTGAACCCTAGTGGTCACCACTACAACTGAGCAACTTGACCACCAAACCACACCCTTAATAGCATGGGAGGATAAATTAATTAATTAAATAAGGTTTATTTAATTAATTTTACTAGAGGGGAAAATAGATTAAATTAATTAAATAAATATAATTTATTTAATTAATCAGGTGATGGAGAAAATGGGTTAAATTAATTAAATAAATATATTTTATTTAATTAATTTGAGAAATAGGACAAATGTGTCACAAGGTGACATAAGGTGGTGTTATGAGGGTGAATGACTTGGTGATGTGTTGACAGGTGACACAAGATTGATTTTGGATGTCTATATTTTGTCCCTCTTTGAGATGATGTTGTGATTAAGAGAAGTAGCATCATTTCAAAGAAGATGAGATATGGGTGATTGGAAATTGATGCCCCAATCACTTCAAAGAGTGATGAGGAGGAATAATGTAGGTATGGTATGCCCCCTCGAGAGGATAGGTAGGTTGGAAGAACACAGGTATGCTCTCAAAATAGATGAAATGGATTGGTTAAGGAGATGGAGGAAAGATAAGGGATGAATGAAATGGATGAATGATATGTTATGGTGCATTGCATGAGCAACCATATAGTTTGATATAGCACTAGACTTTATGCACCAAGGTATAAAGACTAGGGTGACGATGTGTCTCATGCATAAAGGACTGACTCAAAAAGATAAAGGTCACAAGAAAACATATGCTGTTGGGCACCATGATATGGAAGACCATGATGTTATTGTGATAGTATGTTGCAAGGACTGATACAAATGCAAGTAAAATGATTACACACACAAGCAAGCAAGCATGTACAAATGATTAAAAAACAAATAATGTTGCTTCCCTATCAAGTTGAAAACTAATGACTGATTGATTGGATAGTGTTTTTGGCCATGCAAATGAATACCAAGATTGATAGATATGTGTATGTAATTAAGATAGGCTAACATTCTCAAGCAAGAGTTGATTGAATTTGAGTTTATCATGTTTGTAGCGAGGCTAAGAACATTGGATACTTTTGGATGATTGGCTAGATTGACATAGATTAGGGATGACTTTCACTTGGATTTATTTCTTGGATTTGTTTTGGATTCATGGGATGGTTGCATTGGATAGACTTTTTGTTGGACACTAATGACAAGGGAGAACTAGGTCTAAGGGGTAAGGATGAAAGGGAGGATTGTATGGATGAATAAATGGATTCGTGATAGTGGATGGGATGGATGTGGGATACATGGTGGATGGATGGAGGGGTTTCAAGATGTGATCTCCAAGAACTATGGCACATATGAATAACATGGCCCACTCTAGGTAGTATTCTCAGGACTATGTATGGCAATGCTTCTGAGGATAGGGTGATAGGATTAGTTGTAAAAGACTAGGTATATCCAAAAATGTTCAAAGCATTTTTCAACAATTCACCCCTTTCCTTATCAGGATCAAAAGTACGAGGGAAGGATATGTTGGTGCAATGGGATAGGAATGTAGATATAATAGATGGGAATGATAAGATACGAGGGAAATGATAGGATGGAGATGAAAGGATGGAATAGATGAGACAACTTTCTCCCAAGTGTAGGGCACATAGATAACAATCTACACATGATGCCCATCAATGGGTTTTCATCACGGTACTTAAGGTGCCAGGAAATTGTTTTCACCATTGGATGAATAATTTTCTCTTAACTATTTGGAGGGGGCATGCCAAAATGAAGACAAATAAACATTAAAGGTAAATAATAGAGAAGATAATGCAATACACACACAATACCTCCCCCTAAAATCCTTCTTTCTCCTTAGATAGAGTTGAATGGAGTGCACCCAAGCTCTAATAGGTATGTTCTTGATAATGATATGATATGTTAGACTATTTTGACATGTTGGTTACTCACACTAGCCACATAACTTTACTTTGAATACTCTCTTATATTGTCTTGATAGAGGATTGATTTAAAGATACTTGGGTGATAGGATGGATGGCTAGGATTAATAGGTGCAATGGATGGTTAGGATTTGATGAGACAACTTTAGGTCAAGGATGGAGGCTTCTAGGGCATATCCTTATGTGAACGGTTGAGTTTAAGAGGTGTAGTATGAGATGGATAGTTAGAATGCAAAGTTAGTTTGACTTTTATGCAAGTAATTGGGTGCTTCTAGATTAAACTGTGATAGTATTTTCTCACAACATTTCAGATCATACTACATGATCCATCATCAGGAGAAAAGAAAGTAAGACAAGATAAATAGAATATATAATTTATAGACCAATCAAGTTAAATAGAAAGGGGGAAGAGAAGTGGTGTGGGGACCAAGAGACCACATGTGAACAAACAAGAATAAGAACTAATCTACTAGATAGGAAAATACAAAGGGTCTCCAACTACCCAAGTATCAACCTACACAAGCAAGCACAAATTATTATAAGCTAATTACTAACAAAACACTCAACTGCAACCATCTTCAATCAACCATATATATATACCCCTTTGACTCTTTTTTATCCTTTTTATCCTTTCTCCTTGAAAGTATTTGTCTAATTTCTTTATTCTTTTTTTTTTTTTGTGCATGTGATTTTAGTCTGAATTTATATTTTTAGGCTTTATCATTTTTGGAATGTTCTTTAATTTGGTGCTCAATCTTTCTTCCCCCTTTTTTGATTATATATATATATATATAATCAAAAAAGGGGGAAGAAAGATTGAGCACCAAATTAAAGAACATTCCAAAAATGATAAAGCCTAAAAATATAAATTCAGACTAAAATCACATGCACAAAAAAAAAAAAAGAATAAAGAAATTAGACAAATACTTTAAAGGAGAAAGGATAAAAAGGATAAAAAAGAGTCAAAGGGGTGATATGAAAGAGAAAGAAAATGCGAGTAATAGTATAAATCTCTATAACACTATATATATGCATATATATGTATATGTATATGTATATGTATATGTATATGTATGTAAGCATGCAAATCTAAGCATCTACCTAAAGGCATGAAGAATAAGTATACATGTATGTGTATATATGTATATGCATATACACATATATGTGCTTATGTAAATATACATACATACAAATATAAATATAAATGTATAAGAATATATATGTATACGTATATGTATGTATACGTGTACATATAAGTATCTGCTTGAATACATAAACAAAGAAGCATACATATAGGGAATATCTGCAATCAAACAAACAAATAACAACATCAACCACCTACATAATGGAGTATGCAATGAAAAATGTTTTATTGATATCATGAAATGATACAATGCAGAGAATTTATACAAGGCAAGGATGATGTAGTACGATGCAGTTCACATAACTACGTATAACAGTTTAAATATAACTATATAATAGTTATAACTGCAACATAGTAAATGATAATTAACAATGTAATACCATTCTTATGCCAACATTCACCCCCTTATTACATTGTTCCTGCAATAGTACCAAGGGACCCCCCCTGAATGTTAATATACTCAACAAAATAAAGCTGATTACATAATATGAATACATATTTTATAGAATATCTTCTCCCAAAGAGCAAATCCTAAACCAAGCATGGCTCCATCATGTTGTCTCATCTACCCTTGGAAAGGCATAGCTTCGAGCTATGTTCTTGAGCTCTTTAGCCCTAAACTCTCAAATCATAGTCTTGAATTATTCGACAACAATCCCTAAGAGATACGACAGATCTCTATCATTGTCTAGTGACCGCGAAAGGGTATAATTCTTGATCATATACTCTGAAGCTCCCTAGACAAAAATCCATATTGAGCTCAACACCAAATCCCAAACATGTCTCCAAAACAAAATCTTCACAAAACATACAATCTTCAAATCCGTCGGCATCAACAAAGAAAAGAAAAACAACCAAAACTAAAAACACTTCTCATGCAAAGCATCATCTCAAAGCGAGAAGCTAACTTGAGATGATCGAAAATCCTCAATCCTCTGATGCCGCCTGCCTCCAATATGACCCTATTACATTTTAACCAACTGATGTCTTGGATGAGTCTTTGGAGGCCTCATCAAGAATAGAAAAGATGGCCCTGAAAGCATAAGCTATCTTTGACATATGTTCATTCATGATGATAATGTCATTTTGAACCAATGATAGACCCATACACTAATCAACCTTATACCTCCATAAACACAAATATATCCTTAAAATTCCTTATACCTTCTATGTAATTACTATGATGCAAAAAAAAATTCAAACCATAGACGACTTACAAAGAAACCAAACTTCTTACAAAATCCCTTATTTCTCCAATTAATAGCTCACCTTTATAATTCAAAAACTAAAAAAAAACTCTTACCACTCAAATTTCAGTGCTCATTCATTGGCATTCTCTTACTCCTTCATAATAGGGCTAGATATGTTACTTCGCATATGTTACTCTATCCGCACTATTCTTCTCTACGCTAGTACTCTGCCATCACTATTCTTCTCTACTCTTTCTCTATGCAATCTCCTTCAAACTGATCATAACCACTCATAACTACTTGTGTCATATGGTCACACAATATATAGTGGAATGAGACTTCTACTTACATGTCTTCACTAAATGCAACACAAATCCAACGGTCTACAACAAGTTCAATGGTCTTCAAATGGATTCAAATGATCTTCTATTATCCACAATACCTTGTTCACGTCTCCAAGGATTCAACTGTTGTCTTCTAGCACCTTTTGGGTCTGAGATAGATTGGTCTTCTTCCACAAGGTATACGTAGGGCACACGTAGAGACTGGCCCAGTTCACTACCCACAACTAAGCTATCTTTAGGCTCATGCCTTATGCTTCAACAAACTTCTAGATACCTCACATCGCACTTCCTATAAATTTTACACAATTTTTCTCTACACTGCCTTAGATCATGGCTACTCTGATACCATTTAATGGAGTATGCAATGAAAAATGTTCTATTGATATCATGAAATGATACAATGTAGAGAATTTATACAAGGCAAGGATGATGCAGTATGATGTAGTTCACATAATAGTGTATAATAGTTTTAAATATAACTGTATAACAGTTATAACTGCAACATAGTAAATGACAATTAACAATGTAATACCATTGTTATGCCAACACTACAATCAAACACTATATATATATATATATATATATATATATATATATATATATACACACACACACACACACACACACACACACACACACACACACACACACACACACACACACACACACACACACACACACACACACACACACACACATATATATATATACACACACACATACACACACACACACATATAACAAAAAGAATGAAAAAGATGAATATCAATAAATACAATAAAACAAAATATTGGGCATATAATATATTCAAAATTTGTAAATATGTAAAGATAGGACAATATAGTACAATAAAGAAGAAAACTAAAGAAATTATTGCACTATATTGTCCCATCTTTACATATTTACAAATTTTGTGTTATATTAGTAGCCTAATATTTTGCTATTGTATTTATTGATATTCTTCTTTTTCATTCCTTTTATTATATATATATATATATATACAAGAAGAGAACTAAACTATAAATACAATAGCAAAATATTATGCTACTAATATAACACAAAATTTGTAAATATGTAAAGATGGGACAATATAGTGCAATAAATATGAAAACTAAAGAACACAAGCTACAACAAAGGAAGAATAAAATGATCAAAAAGGAGAGAAGGATGAGAACCTAATAAAAGAACATACTAAAAATGATTAAGCCTAAAAAATAAATGCGGACTAATATGAAATGTACAAAAAATGAATAAAGAAATTAGACCAAAGAATGAAAGGAGAAAAGGCTAAATAGGATAAAAAAGAGCCACAAGCGTGTAAAAGAAGGAAAAAGAAAAATCAAGTGTTAGAATAAAAATCTAAAACAATATACATAAATGCATATATATAAGGATGTATAAGTATATATGTGTATATATACATGAACATATAAATATCTATTTATGTACTTAAACATATAAGTATGCATGTATGTGTATATGTATATGTATATACACATATATGTGCATATGTAAATATTCATACATACCAATCCCATGTGTTTGTATATATCTATATAACAATATATGAATACAAAAATATAATAATATGAAAGTATATGTTTATGTATACATAAGAATACGTGTACATAATAGTATCACCGGAATACATAAACAAAGAAGAAAACAAGAATGGGTATATGCGCATAGGCATATACTCATATATGTGCATATATGGATGAACTAACAAACATAAATAAAAGGGAGAGACTGAACCACATGAGAGAACAAGATAGGGAGAAAAAGATAGATGAACTTCAATACAAACAAGCAAGCAAAGAGTGGGACATGAATCAAAAGAAGACTAACAAAGGTCAACCACCCACAAAAAACTAAAGATTAGGGATAGACAAGAGACAAAAAATGTCATTCTATAGAGAGAGGTAGGTTAAGTAACATGAGGACAAGACGACAGGGGGGTTAGAGCTAGTAGGTGAGTTATCTAATCTAGGAAGAGGGATGGTAGGGGGATGAGACAAAACAAAAAAAGGAAGATGAGAGAACAAGACTGAAAAGAAGAGAGCAGAGAAGAGAAATGGAGGGAAGGTGTAAAAGGTAAAAGGAAAGGGGAAGAGAGGAGAGAAGGGAGACGACAAAGAGGAGGAAAGAAGGGAAAGGAAAAGGAGGTCAGGAAGGGGGCAAGGAGAAGTTTCTGAGGTGGGTTAGTAAGGGAATCCAAGAGAAACTTAACTTCCATCCATCATCACGATTGAGATTAGAAGGGTGTTTGTTGATCTCTATGGCCTCTTTAAGTTTTCTCTTGAAGAAGTTGTCCTCACTAACTAAGATTTGAGTGTTTTCTAAGATGCGATGTTTGGTTAAGGTTGAGTGCTCTACAAGAGTTGATTTGTGTACATGTTCATGTATGATGTCTACATAATGTAAGTGTCTAGGTTTAATGAATCTAGAAAACTAACTTTAGCTAGACATGTGACTCTCGATAATTAATGAAATAATAATATGATTTAATTAATTATTAGACAAGGGTGATGATGCAGGAAGATAAATTAATTAAAATAAATAAGATTTATTTAATTTATTTGACTAGAGAGAAAATGGATTAAATTTATTTAAAAAATATAATTTATTTGATTAATTGGGTGATGGAGAAAATATATTAAAATTAATTAAATAAAGATAATTTATTTAATTAATTTGAACAATGGGATAATCTTAATTCATTAAATAAATATAATTTATTTAATTAACTACAAGGGGATATGAAAGGGTCCTAGGATAAATGATGTCGAAAGATGTCAAAAGTAGGATTAGGAGGTGTCGTACGATGGATAACTAGGTGATGGTTAATTTTAGGTCTCTACAAGTATAAAGTGACATGATCATCGATTGTTGGGGGGTTCTCATGATTGAGTGAAATTGGGTGGTAATCTTATGAGATTTTTATCTCTAATAATTTGAGGAGATATCATGGGTTTTTTCTATTCATCCTTCTATGATAAATTTGAAAGAGAATAATTATGACTCTCAGAAAAAGGAAACCCTCAAACATTGCAAGTGGCTCAATCTTCTACCTTATCTTTATGGATGCATACTTGAACTAAATACACCACAAAATAAAAATGCATGGGCAAATACTAATGATCATATTGTAGGAATGATTTGTTCTCATGTTGATTATGACACTATGTGGGCTATGTCAGACATTGAATATCCATGCACACTTTGGGATGATAAGATTTGGGAGATCTATGGAGACCTTCATATCTCTTCATTCCCAGATGTTCCTTCTATTGATTGCCTCATACTCATTGATGATGTAGATAATATGCCATTTGATGATGATACAAAAGAGGAGCTTAAATATTTAGCAAGTCTTGATTATTTAGATGACACAATGACTTATCTTGCTTCTCCTTCCCCTCCAATTGAGATAACTACACTACCACTTGTTGCCACCTTAGAGTTCACAATTGCTTCCTTGAGATCTTTCAGAGATTCTTTTCAAAAAGATCATTTCAGTCTTCCCAACCCACCTCTTTAGGATTCCTAATTAGTAAACATTATATCTTTGTTTATGGAGTCTCACATTTCATATTTGGGGGACACATTTGAGGGATTATCTCTTTTATTTTATTACAATGATGTCATCACATCTTTGGTGTTTTCAGATGCAGTTCTATATCTTTCCTCTCCTAGATATACTTCTTTGATTGGGCATTTAGTTCCTACTTTGGAGAAGACATATTTTTCTAGCATGAGGACACTATAGTTATATTCTAAGACACACATTTGGATTTGGAATCCCTTTTCATATAGATTATGGGAGTTACTTCTACATCCACCATTGGATTTTTTTCTTCCCAAGGGGAGAAATGTTTTTTACATGTAGGGGATTGTGTTCTATCTTCAAATATTCATTGGCACAAGAGCTACTTCTATGTGGGGGGGATATATTCTCTCATTCTTTCTCTCCTATGGGAGGGTAATTGATTATATATTGGTGATAGAAGTAGTCCTTGGGGGGTCATGTTGAGTCTTCCTTCCTTCTTTCACTTTCTTTTTTCTCTTTTGAAGAAGGTTTTTTTTCCTATGGGTTTTTCTCCTTTTCTCCATTTGTGAGAGATTGTTGGTACATGGGTACCTAACATGGCCTAGTAGCCAAAACCCATCTTTGCATTTTGAATTTTCCTCCCTAAGTTGCACTTAATAGGGGTGTTGGTGTGAATGAGGTATATTACCTAATTGGTTTCACATAAGGTCCTATTCACACTTGTTTAGTTAAGTTTACTTAGGGCATACGTAGGTTACACTTACAATACTTATCACTTTGTGTCTCATGTCATATGATTAAGACACTTATCATGATTTTATGTTGTCCTAGGTTTCACCTTGATCTATATAACCAAGGTCTTCTCATTATAATTTCATATCATGTACATTTTGTATTTGCATTCATTGATAGAATAGAATTATTCTCTCATTTTGGATCTCTCTTGTGCTTTGATTAAAGCTCTTAGATCTTGGGTGGCTGCTTTCATAGCCAACTCTTACACAACAATGTGCAATAATAACTTGATAGACCAAAATAATGAAAGGGAAACACATCATCACTATACTATCAAGAACTTAGGGAACCTAAATGTAACTCAAATATACATAATCCATGATCTTCTAAAGCATGATAAGTTATAAAGTATTAATTCTCAATTTCATGGGATGATAATACTTTGACAAAAACACTAAGATAAAAATTTTAAAATTATAATTCACCAAAATAATAAAACAAAAACTAACAAAATATAAGACAAAACATGGGTAAATGAGGACCTTAAACTTGTTACAAAATCGTAAACTATGAGATCATGGAAATCAAACCACAACAAATCTAAAAATTTAGTTAATCCGAGACCTAATTAAATAACTAAGACACATGTGGAGATATCTCACTCACTTTTATTATTATAGAAAATAGTGATATGAATGAATAATCATATTAATATTTATAAAATTATTTCAAGCACTATGAACAAGATACTCTAAAAAAACATTTCAATTAAATTCCAAATTAAATTCATAGCATATCTTGGCTGATATAAAAACTAATGAGATGTTAAAAATCAAGATATCAAACCAAGAAAAGTGCGTTGGTCCCAATTTTAAAGAAATTAAATGTTTTAGATATATTTTGTCTAGACTTAGTGTTTATGATTATAGAAACTTTGGCTTATTCTTATATAAATTAAAATTTATCTTTTCTTCTTAGTGGTTAGCTAATAAAAAGTTACCACTTAGTGAAATCTATCAACAAATATGGGTTTTCCTTGTTCATTGTTATCCATTTATGACCAACTTTTGTTATTCAAACACACTTCATGATTTTAACCCATTGTTTATGACAGATGTGCTTGAATTTGTTCCAATTTAATTCTATTCCATCCTATCCATTTATCTTGGAAAGGTACTCTTTTAAGGATTTTTCCCCTGTCATTTCAAGATACATTTAAATATAATAATTGGTTAAAGTTAGCAAATTATTTTTTACTTTTACAAAGATAGAAATGAAACAATGATTAAAATAATTGTACAATTAACTTGGTTTCAATACATGTGAAAAAATTATTATTAATAATTTGTTTTTTCATATCTAGGTCTAGGATGAGAAATTGGCCATATAGCTTAAGCATCTCATGAAGCTCATTGGCTCTTGGGACAATAACCTATATACTATTTAGAGTGTCTATGGATGTTGAAGACTTGATTTTGGCAAGATTAATGCCATTATATAGGCCTTAGTTCATAAGTGTTTACATTTACATTTGTTGTAACTTGGTGATGGGTGAGGCCAAAATATTATTTTCAATGTCTCACCTAAGAATGCATGGGTTAGTGATGATGATTATGATCCTCTATCTTTTCTTCTAGCCCTCCTCCTAAGACTATTAATTTTTATTATTTAGCTTAATCTCTTTAGTTTTTTCTCACTCTCAAAATTTTAATGTGATTTTTTATATCTACTACCTTTCTATATGTTTAATTCATTTGTCAACTCTTGATTCTAGCCACATAGGTGTGTCAATACTAGCCAAACTTTTAGATCACATAACTTTTTTATTGAGACATCTGTGACTCTTCAGATAAAAAGAATAGAGGGATGAGAAAGAAATAACACATTGGTTCATGACTAACATTGTATAGACCTTTAGATTTCTAATTGAAGGAAAAGACAGAGAAAACAAAAAAGCAAAAAAAAAACAACCAATACAAACAACAATATATGTCTTATATTTGACAAAAATAAGAGTAGTGAGCTATTTCTCTTTACATTTAGTAATACATGACAGAGTGCTCTATTTTACTCTATTGTAGACCTACAAACCAGAAAAAACTTGAGCAACATACCTTTTTAACTAAAAACAAAGCTACTTTCATATTAGAGCTATAGATAGATTTTTCTCTCACAAAAAAATAGAGGCTAAAGAAAACCGCACTACATAGCTATGTAAATGCAAATATCATATCACTCAATTACAATAGTAGAGGTATGGGCTGAATTACATATTAAAGAAGATAATATAGCAAGGTATGGGAGAGTAGAATGGAGGCATGGGAGAAAGATTGGTCCATTAGAAGGAATTCAACATTTAAGTTGAAACAGTGTTCTGTCTACTATAGTAGCATTCATTATAGGTAGTTGGGATTACATTCCAACACTCCCCGTTAATCACAGCTATCGCCATCTAGGACACCCCAACAATCTCTTAGATACTCAAAGGTTTATTTTCCTAATGGCTTGGTGAAGATGTCAACATACTAATCTTTAGATCTTCAGTGTTCCAAATAGATCTCTCCATTGTTGATCAACTCTTTGATGAAGTGGTATTTAGTGTCAATATGCTTTATTCTCTTTTGAAAAATTGAATTCTTTGATAGTGCTATAGCTAAGTTGTTGTCACAATATATCCTTGTTGCCTCTTCTTGTTCTTACCTGAGTTCTTTCAAAATTCTTCCCATACAAGCTTCTTGACATGATGCACCTATGGCTACTACATACTCTGCTTCAGCAGATGAGAAAGTGACAATTGGTTGCTTCTTCGAATCCCATGATACTACTCCTATTCCAAAATGAAGAACATAACCAGAAGTGCTTTTTTCTATCATCTATACTTCCTACACAATCACTATCTATATATCCAATGAGCTTGAACTAATTTGAGATTGAATATTGAATCCCATAATTCTTTGTTCCACTTACATATATGAGAATTCTCTTCCCTTCTCAAGCAAATGAGAGTCCTTTAGAGACTCCACAAACCTTGAGATATGACTAGCTGCATACATAATGTCAGGCCTTGTGGCTATTAAATACATGAAGCTACCAACAAGTTTTTATATAAAGTTGGATCAATGTTGGCTCCTTTATCATCCTTGCTTAATTTCAACCCTGTTACAATTGTTGTTGGAGCTGATTTGAAATTTTCCATGTTAAACCTTTTCAAAATGTCATTTGTATACTTAGATTGGGAGATGAAGATACCATTACCATTTTGATTCACCTGAATGCCAAGAAAATACTTCATAAGGCCTAAATCAGTCATTTCAAATTCCTTTTTCATGTCTCTTTTGAACAAATCAATTACTAAATCATGCACGAATATCAGATCATCCACATATAAGCAAACAATTATGATCTTACCTTGCTCATCCATCTTGGTATATAATGTAGGTTCATTGTTGCACCTATTGAAGCCATTTTGCAAAAAAGAATCAATTCTACTATACCAAGCTCTTATGGCTTGCTTGAGTCCATAGAGTGCCTTTCTCAGTTTGTAGACTTTGTCTTCTTGAGCCAAAATCTCATACCCAGATGGCTTCTCGACATAAAATTCTTCTTCAAGGTAACTATTCAAAAAACCTGATTTGACATCCATTTGATAAATTGACCACTTGTTTTCAGTTGCTATTACAAGTATTGTTCTCACAGTGTCTAAACGTGCTACTAGAGAAAATATCTCATTGTAATCAACCTCAAGCTATTTTGAATATCCCTTTTCCACTAGTCTTTCTTTATGCTTTTGCACATCACCATTTGAATTTAATTTAGTTTTGTAAATCCACTTCACCCCTATGACATTTTTTCCTTTTGGAAGGCTCACTAACTCCCATGTTTGATTCTTTTCAACTGCATCAATTTCTTCATCCATTACATTTACCCATTTTTTATGTTTTATTGCATCTTCCTAATGAATTGGATCTTTTATGTGTGAATAAAATGTAAAAAGAGAAATCAAACCAACATTATTCTCACCTTCATTTTGCTCATAAATGTCTCTAATACTTCTGATTTTTTGTCTCCTCAAGCTTTCTAATGTAGGATTTGACATATCACTTGAACTAGAATTTGTGGAATGTGGACTTGATGGTCCTACACCTTGATTGCCACTTGTAGATGGTGTTTGTTGTACATTTGAAGGAACAGATGCTTGAATGCATGGGGTTGTCCTTACACTTGATGATGTTGTCATTTGTTGACCACTTTGTTGAGCTTGAATGGGTGTGGAAGGAGTCACATTTGATGGTGTACTTACTGGTATTAACACTTCTCTATCCTCTTGTGGTAAGTTGGTTGCTATATTCACTATTTTTTTCTAAACTTCCATCCCATGCTTCATCTTCTATAAACTGCACATCTCTACTAATTATAACTTTTTTAGTTATTGAATTGTATGGTTTGTATACCTTGGATTCAGTACTATATCCAACAAAAATACACTTTTCTCCTTTGTTGTCTAATTTTCTTCTCAATTTATCTGGCACATGTGCATATGCCACACATCCAAATACTCTCATGTGAGCAACACTATGCTTTCTTCCCATCCACACTTCTTCTAGAATCATATTCTTCACACTCTTAGTTGGACATCTATTCATAATGTATGTAGCACAAGCTACATCTTCAACCAAATATTTATTTGACAAATGTTTTGCTTTCAACATGCTTCTTGCCATTTCCATGATTATTCTATTTTTCCTTTCAATTACCCCATTTTGTTGAGGTGTGTACCTGGTTGTGAGTTTCTTGTGAATTCTATGGTCTTTGTAAAAGCTTAAAAATTCCTTTGAGATGTATTCACCACATCTATTTGTTCTCAATGCTTTGATGTAGTGCCCACTTTGCTTCTCTACAAGAGCCTTGAATTGGTGAAAAAAATCAAACACTTCATCCTTTTGCTTTTGAAAGTAGACCCATGTTTTCCTTGTATAATCATCAATGAAGGTCAAGAAATAGAATCTTCCACCAATTGAGGGTGTTTGCATAGGTCCACACAAATATGAGTGCACAATCTCCAAAGGTGCCTTTGCTCTAATTGACTTAGTAAATCATAAAGCATTGGTTTACTATTTCATTATAGACTGTGAAAATCTGATGTCTAATTGACTTGCCAGTTGGGAATGTCTTTCTATGTTGCTTTTCCAAAATGCACCCTTCACATACTCTTTCTGGTTTTTCTATTAGTGGTAAACCTTTTACCATGCTTTTCCTATGTAGTAGATTTAGACCTCCAAAATTAAGATGCCCAAATCTTAGATGCCAAAGCCAATTCTCATCTTTTATTTCTGCTTGAAATATTGTTTGTGTGACTATTGCAACTTCTTCTTTATCCACATGTGAGTTCATTGTGGGGTGTGCTTGAGCATATTCCACATTCAAATACAACTTAATCTTTAGGGGAAAGATTCTATTGTTTGTCATTTGGAAAATGAGCTGGTTACTTGGAATTTATCCAAATAATGCATTCTCTATTTTTAAAAAACACTTTATAATCCTTTTGAACAAGATGTCCAATGCTCATTAGATTGTGTTTTAGACTAGGTACAAAATACACATCTAAACTATACTTCTTCTCTCCTTGTTTAGTTACAATGTTGATGTTTCCTTTACCCATAACTCACACTTTGTTGTCATTCACCAATGTGACATCTGATTTTACATTTTCATCTAAACTTGAAAACATTTCTAAGTTCCCTATCATATGATTTGTTGCAACCTGAGTCTAAGAACCATACATCCATTTTATTCTTTTGTGCTACATTGTATGATATAAACACATTGCCCTGATTTTGGTTTTCTCTTGTAAAGTTTACATTTTGTCTACTAAAATAAGATTGTTTTTTTCCTACATTCATTTGAATAATGCTTATATTCCTTACAATAATGACATTAATATTGAGACTTGTCATACCTTTGGCCTTGTGATTGACTTTGAGATGGGTTTTGGCTTGAGTTTTTGTTGCTGCCTCTTCCACTTGAGCTTAATGGGCTTGTTCTTTCACCTCTATACGAATTTCTTCCTCTACCTTTGAAATTTGATCTTACTTTCCCTCTACCATGGTTGATTGAAACTTGTGACTTAAAAGCATGCTCCAATGATGTGTTTGTTGACTTGCTTAGCCTATGTCCATGTAAAATGAGAGATGCAAGGAGCTGATCAACTAAAAAGTTGTGAGAGGTTCTCTGTTTCTTCAATGGCTACAACAA
Organism: Cunninghamia lanceolata; assembly: GCA_027924645.1. Classification (NCBI taxonomy): domain Eukaryota; kingdom Viridiplantae; phylum Streptophyta; class Pinopsida; order Cupressales; family Cupressaceae; genus Cunninghamia; species Cunninghamia lanceolata. The sequence continues at coordinate 18,757,267 of BSBN01000391.1, forward strand.
TTGATTCAAATCTCGGGAGTAAGCTTCTTAAAATCTTTTCAACCACTCTTCTTTCCTCAAGTGTTTCTCCAGGTGATCTGATTTGATTTACTAGCCCAATAATTTGAGTGAAGAATGAATCTACTGATTTAGAGTCCTTTATGCAGATTGTTTCAAAATCCCTTCTTAGCATTTGTAACTTAGTTATTTGAACTTTTGCCATGCCTTGATACACTATCTAGAGAATATCCCATGCTTGTTTAGACTTTGTGGTTACTGTAATCCTTGGGGAAATAATCTCATGCACTGGTTGGAAGATGTAAAAGAGAGCTTTAGACTCCTTCTTTCTATTATCCCTCAAATCTTTCTCTACTTGGGTTAAAGCATTGTATGTTGTTGTATCTGCTAGTTATGGAAATCCATTCTCAACAAGATCCCATATATCTTGAGAACAAAATAATACCCTCATGGTCATTGCCCAATAATCATAGTTCTTCCCATTAGACTATTGAATCTAAGGGTTTGTTAAGCTTGTACTTGCTGCCATTATTGACAATGATAACCTACTCTAAAATCCTTGCTTGAAATACCCTTAGCTCTGATACTTGGTGAAGGGAAAGGCAGAGCAAAAAAATAATACAAACAACAATATATATCTTATATTTGACAAAAATAACAATAGTGAGCTACTGCACTTTACATTTAGTAATACATGATAGAGTGATATGTTTTAGACCTGCACACCAGCAAAAACTTAAGCAACATACCTTTTAAACTCAAAATAGAGCCCCTGTCATGTTAGAGCTACATACAAATTTTTCTCTAACAAAACAAAAAATGAGGCTAAAAAAAACCACACTACACTACTACGTATATGCAAATATCATATCACTCAATTACAACAGCAGAGGTGTGGCCTACATTACATATTAAAGAAGATAAGATAGCAAGGTGTGGGATAGTATCTAATGGAGGCATGGGAGAAAGACAGATTAGTCCTTTAGAAGGACTTCAACATTTAAGTTGAAATAGTGTTCTATCTGCTATAGCATCATTCATTATAGGTAGTTGGGATTACATTCCAACACTAATGTGCTTTCTTTTAATATCTTAAAAAAAGAAGTAATATGTTATCAATGTGTTTCAGATATTATTTTATTAATTGTATGTTTTAAAAATATTATTAAACTCATTTGTTTAAAATTTAAATAATACTCATAACACTATTTAATAATTTAAAGATCTATTAAATCAGTAACCCCAAACACACATTAAGCTAATAAAACATAAATAATTAACATATTATTTGTTATTTGAACTAGCCAAAATCTTAAATAATAAAGAATGTTTCAGCTATTTACTTTTAAATCACTATTTAATTAAAGTAACTAGATACTCATAGTTCCTAAAACGTATGATGCAAAACCGTCTTTCGTTTCTAGTTATTTCTCTCCCTTTTTAAAATTTTATACTAATGAGGAGTTGCTTTTATTTTTTGGTGACTTGTATAGGTATTGGTCCGCCGGAACTGCCACTGCCCAACTTGAAAGGACTAAGAAGAGCCATCATGAAATAAGGAGCTCTCTTGGCTTCACAGCTGAGTTGGAAGTTCTTCAGAACACTAAAAAGATTCTTCGGAACACTACAATGCATCTCGAGGAATCGCCCCTCAAGTTACTTGACTTTGAGCCAGGTAACACTTCATTCATTTATGGCATTGATTTTTTAGAGGCTCAAGGGTGGAGGAGGTTTTATAAATTGTTTTCTTTGGAAGTTGAAAAAGAAGTGTTTCTAATACCTAGTTTTCAATATGATCGCCTGTTTTTTTAAAATAAAACAGTTGAGATTGAAGAAACAGTTACAAAGGTGAAAGCATTACTTGATATGGAAGGCACGGAGCCAGCTCTGGCCGTTGTATTATGCGGCTTCGGAGGTGTGGGCAAAAGCACCGTTGCGGCTTCAGTTATTCAGAGTTTGAACTGGACCCAACTCAGGACTAGTGCAGACTTCAAATTTTGCAGGGTTATTATAGACGATAAAAGTGCAGATGAAACATCACACATCATGAAGCTGCAGCAGAATATTATTTCTGCTTTCGGAGGAGGGAAACAGGATTTGCTAAATCTCCAACAGGGCCATCTCAGCCTCCAACAGGTCATGGAAAACAAATCGTGCCTTCTTTTCATTGATAATGTCGTCGACAAAAAATACATCCAACAGCTCCTGCCCAAAGATTTACAATGGTTCATCAAATCAATTACGTCTAGGGAGAAAGGGCCCGGGGAGAAAGCGCCTGGGGAGAAAGAAGTAAAAACAAAGCTGAGGATATTTGTGACGTCCCGAGAAAAAAATCTTAGACCAGAATTCAATATCACCTACAAGGAATATGATGTGAATGCCTTCTCTGATAAACAGGCAAGACACCTCCTGAGACAAACAATCCTACAGCGGGATGGACAAGTCAGTGGCGACTTTGACGAAAATGCTTCCATGAATGCTGTGGCCGACGCATGTAGAGGCGTCCCGATACTCTTGTCTGTTTTTGGAAAGCACTTAAGATATAATAGAGAGAAAGAAAGTTATGAGGAAGCCCATGAAGCGCTTCGTCAGGGAAACCTCGATAGTTTTGCAGATGAAGATCTCAGTAAACAGCTTTTTTTTGTTTATAATAAATTAAGAGAGAACGACGATAAAGAGGCATTCCTTGATATTTGCAAATATTTTTATGGTTGGCAATGGAATCTTGTATGTAACATTCTGGATAAGGCCAGAGTTGAGGCTCTTCAGAAGAAAATGCTGATAAAAAGCGAGTCGGATGTCGTGATTGTTCACGACATCCTTCGCTTAATGGGAGAGAAAGAAGCCAAACGAACAAGGGTTTCAAATTACAGGGAATTATCAGAAGTCTTGGACGATGATGAAGCAAATCTCGAAAGTATCAAAGGCATCTCCCTTTTGGAGAACGAGTCTTTAATCACACTTGAATCCAGACATCTAAATGCCACGCGCCACTCCTTGAGAGTACTGATGATAGGAGATTGGGTAAAGTTCGAAGGGCCTCCGTACAATGGAGCTTTTCAAAATTTGAGATATCTCAGTGTGGGGGATGTGATTGAATTTCCATTTAAAGATCCTTCCCGACTGCACAAACTCACGGTTTTTAACAACAGGTCAAAGGACGGCATGAATTTGCATCAGGTAAGAAATGCTTCTTTAAATTAGTTATAATGAAATAACCAGGATATTTAATTTATTTTATTATAACGTCTGCTAGAAAATTTCTAATAGATGAGCAATAAGATATATGTATATACAGAATTTGCAACTGGAAGAGTTACTGCTTTATTCACAGTTATTAAAGATGGTATTACTTAATTCTAGAAGATATTAAGTCATTCTATTTTATAATCCATTACGGCCATGATGGTTATAGGATGATTTGTGTCTGCACGCAGCTTCCCCGGAGTCTGAGGGTCATCTCTCAACAAGTAGCAGGTCTGGATTGCCATTCGTTTGAAACACTTCCGTTGCAATGCCTGCCTTCTCTGCAACGCTTTGTTGTGGAAACGAAGAAATTGGTGAATCTTCCAGAGGAATTACAGCTTCCTGCATCTCTAGTAGATCTCCAGTTGAATTGTTGCAGGCAGCTACCAAAAGAATTCAGCAATCTGGCTGCTCTTGAGAGTTTGATTCTGGATAAATGTGACTTGGAATTTTTGCCTCGAGGTTTCGGAAAACTCAAGAAATTGAAGCATTTGAGGATGGAATACTGCACAAAGTTGACTTCCCTGCCAGATGAACTTGGGCTGCTATCTTCAATGAGTTGTCTGAGGGTACGCGGATGCACGCTTCTCCAAAATTTACCTGATGATCTCGGAAAGCTGAGTGCGCTGGAAGAGCTGAGCATGAGAGACTGTGAGAATTTGAGGGAGCTACCTCAAGGTTTTGGCGGATTATCTTCTCTAAAAAAGTTGGACTTGACTGGATGCATCAGCTTGAAGAGACTGCCAGAAAGCTTTGAGGAGCTTCGGATAGAATCGCTCACTCTGGAATTACTGCTGAGTTTAGATGAGCTTCCGAAGAGTATTGGAAATATGCCATTTCTTTCTCACCTGAAATTGATATCCTGCAACTCATTAACAACTCTTCCCAATAGTTTTGTACAGTTGAAATATTTAGAGACCTTAGAAATAAGTGATTGCAGCGACATTGTAGCGCTTCCCGGAGACTTTGGCCAGCTAAGTTTCTTGAGGGAAATGACTGTTAAAAACTGTCCTAAGCTGGAGGAGTTGCCCCATGGATTTGAAGCACTGCCGGCCTTACAAACCTTCTACTTGGAGGATTGTTCTAGTTTAGTGAATCTTCCTTCAGGGTTCGGGGAGCTCATATGCTTGGAAACCTTGTGGTTAAAGGGCTTGTCATTCTCGAGTCTTCCAGATGGATTCGGGAAGCTCAAAAGATTAGACTATTTAGAGATAGAATTGTGTTACAAACTAGAAACATTGCCGGATGATTTTGAAACTTTGGCGTCTTTGACATTGGCAAAATTTGAGCAATGTCCCAGGTTGGACGGTGCAGCAATGGAAAGAATAATTAAATTACAGCATTGCCATTGTGTATGTATTGGAAAAAGTGCTAAATTGATAGAGAGGTGGGAAAAAATGCGGGAGGAAGACGAATCTCCAATGGCAGTGTGTACTGAAGTGAATCTTCTGGTAAGTGGAGGATCCGATCTTTACATGTTTGTCACGTTTGGATTTTTTTTGACAAAATCAAATGGACATATATGACGCATAGTTAGTATCCGTTCTGTGCAGGACAATGAGGAGTGGAAGCGTGCGGCAAGAGTGGGTTTGTTGGGTGGGAAGTGCGTAGAATTGGACATCACTACACAGCAATTGATAGAGCGCTCAACATCCATGTTGTTTGAGGAGGACACAACTGTGGCACTGATCGCCCTCCCTCTCCACATGGAATTTCATCATCACCAGCTTATACAACGACTTGTTGGGGCGGCCATGGAAAAAGCAAAGACGCCTTCTAGAAGACGCCTGAGGATTGTTTATATGAAAAGAGTAAAAGAGGAGGGCGAAACGACAGACAAAGAGAAAGAAGAAGAAGAAGACTGTTTCCGACAAATTTTAAAGTCGATGCCAAAAGGATCGTGTGCCATTCCTTCTACCGACATGAGGCGTCATCGTCTCTTTACCTACCTTTTCTTTAATTGTCGTGGTTACAAAGCTGACAACAAACTTGCGTGTCGCATGGTGAATGTAGGGGTGGATGGAAAAGACCATAAATTTGTGCAGTTTATAGATCTTTTTGGAGAAGATGACATTTCAGGAGAGGCCCTCCAGAGCTCGGAAAGCGCGGATAAAGAAAATAGAGTTTCCAATTCTATTGGAACTTATATAGAATCTATATGTTCAGGGAAGCTTTCTGGAACAGCTGGGCAATCTCAATCTCCGCCCAATGAAAGTAGGTTTACAGAGTTCCTCCAAATATTGAAGGAAAACAATGCAGATCACCTCATCGACAGCAAACTGAGCCCGGTACGTTCATAATATAATAAAAATATAAAAATATAATTTTCATGTAAACATAAAAGTATAAATTTGAAGCAAATTGATATATACATATATGTATCATGAGTAAAACCAATATATTAGTTGCCTTCGAAATGCCAAACCTTTCCAATTATGTTATTTGTTGTAACATGCACGTGATCTAAATATGTGATCTATACATATATGTTTCAGGTACAGTTGGATCAACTAACGGGCAATGTGGTGGGAATCTTCATATGTGATCTAAATACTGCTGAATATATAAAATTACAGCAGATCTATAAAGAACTCAAGTTTAAAGGTCACAATTTTGAAGTGATTTGGATTCCTCTATTTAAAAATGAATTTTATGGGCTTGGTACTTACACAAGGGCTATTCAAAAAATGACATGGACAGCTCTTCCTAATCCTAATATGGTTAAAGTGGGTTTCAAAAATCCACATTGTATTATTTTTGACCAAGAAGGAAGAATTGCAAATCAAGATGCACTTCCTCTAATCATGTCATGGGGTGTAGAGGCCTTTCCATTTACCCAAAGCAAGATTAATGAAATTGTCTCCACTATGCATCTTCAATCAAGTTTAAAGCTTCTCTTCAATAAAATAAATCTGGTAAGATGTAAAGTTGAAGTAAATTTTATTGAAATATATTTTTTAATTTTTAAAATTAATATTCTTTTAATAAATCATAATTTAATACTATGTGATATTCATCATCAATACTAATTTGCAACATTTTCAATTTGAACGGTTGCAGGTGAATAAAGAAGCAATAGAAAATAAATTGATTTTTCTATACGCTGAACCTCCAAGTCCAAAGTTGAAAATGCAGTTCTACCTAGAGCAATTAACACAACTCCATGGTAATGTTGAAATCATATATGTGGGATACCTTTTCGTGGAAGAATGTGATATCACAACATTCAAAGAAGTCTATGAATATGTGATACAAAAAATGCATTGGTCTAAACTCTCATTTGAAGATATGGTTACCTTTTGGTATCGTTGCAAGTACTTCACAAAGGAGGTAGGAGAGAAATTGACTTTAGATATGGAAGGGACACTCAGAAGACTTGTGAATCATCTATATATGGAAAAGAGATGGTTAGTGCTAATAGACAATGATGGATTAGTGACAGGGAGTGGTAATGAAGTCTTGGAGAAAATTCTCAAACCTAGTGATATAAACATAGATGAGGTGGATAATATAATGAGAAAGGAATTGATGAATAGCTTACAAGATGGAAAATGTAATCAAGTGGTGAGAATATTTTTTAAAGATGAAATCGCATGTCATCCTCAACATCCTCGACATCCTTTATTACTACAAGACAATCAATTAGCTGAATATTATTGTAGATCCTACTTTTGTGACATTTGTGGTGTTGGCAATGTCGTTACCTGGGACAAACAAAGACTTTATAGATGTAAGGAGTGCAACTGGGACATGTGCATCAATTGTTGGGAACTATTTGCTAAAGAAAAAGTCAAGTACTTGATCCTTACAAAAGATTAAAATGATATGAGAAGGGTGTTGGTTTCCTCCAAAGGAAACACACAATGTACTAGGACCATGCTTCTTTTTTATGGAGACACGAGCCCTATTGTCAGACTTAGACTTAGTCATATTTTGTCTTTGTTAGAGTTGTTGCCTATTGTTATATTAGTCAATAGTCAACATTTTAGTTTTTCATGAGTTGGGTGTGGTAGGTTTATGGTGTTACATATTGTTGTAACTATTCTAGTATGTCTTTTGATAGGAAAACTACATACAGGCATCTCTTATGTACCTTTGTTTTGAATTAATAAAATTTCTTCTAAATTCCCTATAGTGGTAGAATCTTCTACATGATATCTAGAAGTAGTATTGGAGCATTGTATATTGCTTAAAGAAATGGAGAATAGTGTGTTTGAATACGCTTTATTGCGGAAGCGAAAAAACTGGTGAATCTTCCAGAGGAATTACAGCTTCCTGCATCTCTAGTAGATCTCCAGTTGAATTGTTGCAGGCAGCTACCAAAAGAATTCAGCAATCTGGCTGCTCTTGAGCGTTTGATTCTGGATAAATGTGACATGGAATTTTTGCCTCGAGGTTTCGGAAAACTCAAGAAATTGAAGCATTTGAACATGGAATACTGCACAAAGTTGACTTCCCTGCCAGATGAACTTGGGCTGCTATCTTCAATGAGTTGTCTGAGGCTACGCGGATGCACGCTTCTCCAAAATTTACCTGATGATCTCGGAAAGCTGAGAGCGCTGGAAGAGCTGAGCGCGCTGGAAGAGCTGAGCATGAGAGACTGTGAGAATCTGAGGGAGCTACCTCAAGGCTTTGGCGGATTATCTTCTCTAAAAAAGTTGGACTTAACTGGATGCATCAGCTTGAAGAGACTGCCAGAAAGCTTTGAGAAGCTTCGGATAGCATCGCTCACTCTGGAATCACTGTTGAGTTTAGATGAGCTTCCTGATAGTATTGGAAACATGAGATGTCTTTCTCACCTGAAATTGATATCCTGCAACTCATTAACCACTCTTCCCAATAGCTTTGTGCAGTTGAAATGTTTAGAGACCTTACAAATAAGTAATTGCAGTAACATTGTAGCGCTTCCCGGAGACTTTGGCCAGCTAAGTTTCTTGAGGGAAATGATTGTGGTCAAGCACTGCCGGCCTTAAAAACCTTCTACTTGTGGAATTGTTCTAATTTAGTGAATCTTCCTTCAGGGTTCGGGGAGCTCATATGTTTGGAAATCTTGTGGTTAGAGGGCTTGTTATTCTCGAGTCTTCCAGATGGATTCGGCAAGCTCAAAAGATTAGACTATTTAGAGATAAAATTCTGTTACAAACTAGAAACATTGCCGGATGATTTTGAAACTTTGGCGTCTTTGACATCGGCAAGATTTGAGCATTGTCCCAGGTTGGACGGTGCAGCAGTGGAAAGAATAATTAAATTACAGCATTGCTATGTTGTAAGTATTGGAGAAAGTGCTAAATTGATAGAGAGGTGGGAAGAAATGCGGGAGGAGGACGAATCTCCAATGGAAGTGTGTACTGATGTGAATGTTCTGGTAAGTGGAGCATCTGATCTTTACATGTTTGTCACATTCGGATTTTTTTTGACAAAATCAAATGGACATATATGACGCATAGTTAGTAGCCGTTCTGTGCAGGACAATGAGGAGTGGAAGCGTGCGGCAAGAGTGGGTTTGTTGGGTGGGAAGTGCGTAGAATTGGAGAGCACTACACAGCAGTTGATAGAGCGCTCAACATCCATGTTGTTTGAGGAGGACACAACTGTGGCACTGATCGCCCTCCCTCTCCACATGGAATTTCATCATCACCAGCTTATACAACGACTTGTTGGGGCGGCCATGGAAAAAGCAAAGACGCCTTCTAGAAGACGCCTGAGGATTGTTTATATGAAAAGAGTAAAAAAAAAAGGGCGAAACGACACACAGAGAAAGAAGAAGAAGAAGAAGACTGTTTCCGACAAATTTCAAAGTCGATGCCAAAAGGATCGTGTGCCATTCCTTCTACCGACATGAGGCGTCATCGTCTCTTTACTTACCTTTTCTTTGATGGTCGTGGTTACAAAGCTGACAACAAACTTCCCTGTTGCATGGTGAATGTAGGGGTGAACGGAGTGTAAGGAAATGAAGACCAATGGACAGATTATTTTCCCGCCAATTGTTTGTCTTTACACATTCCTCTTTTGATGTATAATGAAGCATTATATATGCTTTATATCACATTGTAAAACTCAATTCTTTCAGCAATAATAAATTCCTCTGCTCAGTGTGGATGTAGCCAAGTTTGGTGAACCACGATAAATCTGGTGTCTCTTTTTATTTTTGCTTTCTAATTAATTTGTGCTCTGTTTATTACTCTTTTCTACAATTCATTTGTGCTTCCAGTCTTAACAATTGGTATCAGAGCTATACGGTGGCGGAATAGCTGTTTGCGAAAATTGGTGTTAGATTTTTTGAGTCATGGAGGAACCGAAGATTGAGAAATTCTCCGGTCAGAATTTTGGACTGTGGAAGGTGCAAATGGAGTCTTTGCTGATAAAACAAGACCTCTCACTCGCACTTGAAGGGGTGGCAAAGAAGCCAAGCTCGATGAACGATGAAGAGTGGGACAAGATGGATAAGAAGGCAAGAGCTACGATTTTCCACTCGCTGTCCAGCAATGTATTGTTTAATATTTCAACGGAGAAGACTTCGAAGGAGCTGTGGAATAAACTTTCTAAAATGTATGAGATGGCTTCAGCATCCAATAAAGTTTTTATTATGAAAAAGCTTTATAACCTAAAAATAAAAGAAGGCGGAATTATGTCAAACCATCTGAATGAGTTTAATACCTTACTTACCCAACTAATTTCAGTGGAGATAAAGTTGAAAGATGAAATTAAAGCAATCTTGCTGCTATGCTCATTACCTAATAGCTGGGAAGGTGTCGTGATGGCCATAAGCACTTCAGTTGTAGCCAAAATAAATTTAGTTTTTGATGACGTAGCAGCTACACTCCTTAGTGAAGATATGTGTAGAAAGAACCAAGAAATATCTTCCGGTGAAGCCTTAACCACTATTAGTAGAGGAAGGCCTCAGAAAAGAGGCAAAGACAATAACAAAAGAAGATCAAAATTAGCGAAGAGGTAAAAATACAGAGGTAGAGTTGGTGACTGTTGGTTTTGTGGTAAGCTCGATCACACCAAGAAAAATTGTTATTCCTATAAGAAGGCACAAGAGAAGGTTAAAGACAGTGAGGTTAATGTTGTTTATGACAAGGATGATAATATTTTGGTTTTATCCGTAAGTGAAACCACTTCAGATTCATGGGTTCTAGATTCGGGTGCATCCTTTCATGCCACCTCTTGTACGGATGCCTTCTCAAATTATCAAGGAGGATAGTTCGGGAAAGTCTACTTGGGGGATAACAATTCATTAGACATCATTGGTAAAGGCGATGTTCTTCTACAATCCAAGAATGGAAGCAAATGGCTTTTGTAAGATGTTAGGCATGTCCCAAAATTGAAAAAGAATTTGATTTCTATAACCCAATTGTTTTCACAAGGCTGCAATACTACCTTCTATCCAGATTCATGGAAGGTTACTAAAGGTGTCCTACAGATTGCCAAAGGAAATAGAGAGGGTAGTTTATATGTTTTTGAAAATAACTCTCAAGTGGGAGCGGCTATGTGTTAGTGTAGGTTTTTATTTCCTAGTTGGGTTGTTTATTTTTCCCTATATTCCTAGGTTTTTCCTACACTTCTATTAATCTTGCTTAGGTTAATAAAGCATGTCTTATCAGGTGAGTGGTTGCGAGGTGTCACCTTCCTACATGTGAGCATCCATTAGCTATCTTGAGAAGATACTTTGCTATCTTTAGTCTGATAGATGGTTGCTCCTGATTAGTCGGTGTTGCCACCTCCTCCCTCTTGTCTATATAAGCATGCTACCTGGCTTGTATTTGGTATCTTTTACTTTTGCATCCTCTTAATGTTATTTTGCTTATAGCATTTGCATTACTCTCTTAGAGACTAACTCTATGTTGCTATTTTGATTTCATATCATTTGCATTCGTAGTTTAGATATCTATTCTTTGCACTAGTTTTCTAGGTTATTAATTTTTTCAAATTCTAACATAGTATCAGAGCTATTATAGGTGCAAGAGTAGATTTTAGTTTCCGTATTTGAGAGATTCAGGGGGGGCTTATTAAGCTTATTGTAGATTTTTAAAAAACCCAGTATGCTTTTCTTTTGCATCTTCAGATGAGCTTGAGAATCAGAAAAATTTGACAAATTTTTTTTTAATCTCTAGGCAGGTTTATGAAATCTGGGTGATTGCAGTATTTTTGGTTATACTAGCAGCATTTCTGGCTATTCCAACACGTCTAGGAGGCTTGAGAAAGTCAGATTTGGCTTTTGTTTCACCAAAATCAAAGATCGTCAAACACAATTGCGGAACCGGGGTTTCAAGCTCAAATCTGACAACCAGCTTGCATATTTGGTGTTTACAATCAATATTGCAAGTTCTAGCATGCTATTTCTTGTCTTAAGTATCTGATTCAGCCTTTGCATGTCAGTTTTTGGTTGCTGGGGTCATTTTTTGCTACTAAAGGCATTCTATTTACATTAGAACTACATCTTCTATACATTAGCAAGAAAAATGCCTTCTGGGTTTTGTTCGCAGCATAGAAAAACCATCTGGGTATCTTTCCATTTTTACATGTAGTTTGTATATTTTGTAGAAATGCACTCAGAAAGCTACAGCAAGACCCCTCTCCATTGACAGTTGCAGTTTTGAAGGCAGATTTCAAATGCTCCGTTCTTATTCATACGGACTCCTTTTCCCACGAATTTTTTTTTATTTTGGCTATTTTTTTGTGTTCTATGCACTAGTGTAGATATTTTTTGGTTTTGATGCCAAGATTTTTTAAGATTCTCAGTCATGACATTGCACAGTTCTCGTTTTAGGAATTTCGAAAGATCATAACTTTCACATATGACCTCATATTGAGGCGATTCTTTTTTTTGAAAGTGCATGATTTTTTGAGTAGATCGCAGTAGTGTTATTTATTTCTCTAGATATTATGCCAAAGTTATATTTTTAGCATATGCTCTTCATGAGGGTTTTGTAATGCATTGAAATCAAGACCACTTAGTATTTCTTGCTAGTGGTAGTTGTAAACGCACTAATATAAAGTGCCAAATCATATTTTCTTGGGGGGTTCTTTGATTGAGTGAAAAGGAGGGGGTTGTCTTGGTTGGGTTCTCTTCTTTTCGGCACTTCTTCTCTGCATTTCTTCATCATGGATCAAACAAATCTGCCTATCCTAACTCCATACAATTACTTTGAGTGGAAATCATGCATGACAATTCACTTAAGGAAAGCTGGATTAAATATAATAACTATGGGACTTGAAAATGAACCTGCTAAAGATGAAGATAAGCCTAAGTGTTTTAACAAATGTGATGAGGCATATGGAACATTGTGTTTGTCTGTTTCTCCTGATTTGCTCTTTCACATTGAGTCTTTGAATACACCAAATGAAATCTGGACAAAGCTAGAAAAACTATTTGGCACACAAGATTTAATGAGGGGTCATATGTTGGAAAATGAACTAATTAGTTTGAGTCTAGGCAATTTCAACACAATCCAAGATTTCTTCACCAAATTGAAATCACTAAGGCTATAGTTAAAATAATGTGGAATTGAAAAGAAAGATGAACAACTGATTCTTAGTATTCTCTCTAAGGTAAGTTCAGAATATTCTGTATTTGTTTCTACTTTCTATGCTACTAAAGGTGCACTTGGTACTCAATTCACCATGCCATCTTTAGATGATTTTACTGTCAATCTCACTCGAGAATAGGACAAGCTAATCCAGATGGGCACTCTTAAGTCCTCTAAGTCACATGCCTTGATTGCCAACCAAGGCATAAAAGAACAGAAAGGACAAAGTAGTAACAACAATAGTAAGGATAAGAAATAGAAGAATAGCAAGGAGAAGAAGGATCATATACCGGTTGCTTCAAAAGCAACTAATGAGACTTAATTTTTCAAGGGCGACAAGCTTAAGAAAGAGAGGGTCCAATGTGCCTATTGTAAAAGACCCGGTCATGATGAACATAAATGTCTGAAGAAACAAATTGATCACTTGACACACATTCTTGAGAAGAATAATATCAGTGTTCTTGAGTCTATCAAACAGAGTTCTAATGAGGGGTCCAACAAGGCAAAAGAAAATAGCAAGGGGAAAGGAAAGGGCAAGGCCCTTGTTGCAGTTGCTTCTTCACCATCCATTTGGGTTCTTGATTCAGGTGCTTTGCACCACATGGCTTCATCTAAGGAAGAACTTGCATCTTTGGAGCCGTATACTATGCCTTCTATTTTGATGGGTGATGACACTCATGTTGAGGTGTGTGGGAGAGGGTCTATTGATGTGGGGGATGGTACATTCCATGATGTTCTTTGTGTGCCTTTATTATCAACTAATCTCCTATTGGTATACCAGATCACTCACACAGGTTCAGGCAAGCGGGTTGAGTTCACTCCTGATTTAGTGGAGCTTCGTAAGTTGCACAGTGGTTCTACAGTTGCAGTTGGGAGAGTAGATCATCAGTCATGGCTCTATCTATTTTCTCACTTTGTTCCTGATCCTCCTTTGACTATTTTGCTCACTCATTCTAATGATGTGAGTAGATTATGGCATGAGTAGTTTGACCATCTTAACTTCTGCTACTTGCAGCAGCTCAACCAACAGAGCATGGTCACAGGGTTGCCTTCAGTTCAGTTTTCAGGTGGTGTTTGCCAAGGTTGCATTCTTGATAAGCATCCTAAGGCAAAATTTGACAAAGGTAAGGCATGGAGAGCTTCACAGATACTAGAGTTAATTCACAGTGATTTCGCTGGTCCATTTCAACATCCTTCTTTCAGTAGGGCCCGATATGTCCTCACATTCATTGATGACTTTTCTTGATATACTTGGGTGTACTTTCTCAAACAGAAGTCAGAGGTATTTGATAATTTTTAGGACTTCAAAATTTTTGTAGAGAAGCAATCCGAGAAAGCCATCAAAGTTTTGTGCACTGATAATGGTGGTGAGTATGTCAACCATCAGTTTGAGAGGTTTTGTACTTTAGAGGGGATTGATTTGCAGCAATCAGTTCCATACAATCCTCAGTAGAATGGTGTTGCAGAATGGAAGAATAGGTCCTTGAAGGAAATGGCGAACTACATGATTCACTCCAGATCTCTTGCACCACAGTATTGGGTAGAGGCCTTTAACTGTGCTTGTTATATCTAGAACCGTGTTCCTCACCGAGCCTTGAAGGGAGTCACTCCTTTTGAAGCTTGGAGCAGTCAGAAACCATCAGTTAAGCACTTTCAAGTTTTTGGTTCTCCTGCATGGGCCCACATTCCTGTAGAGAAATGCAAGGCCTTGGATCCATAGAGCAAACCTTGCATATTTGTAGGTTATCTTGATGGTGTGAAGGGTTATCGGTTGCTCCACCCTACTACACATGAGTTGTTCATTGAGAGGAGTGTTCAATTTGAGGAGGGCTCTTCGAGATCACTTTCTATCACTTCTCCAACTCCTACTTTGACATTGGAGTCATTTGGGATACATGACAGATCTTCTGATGAGTCAAATTCACCTGAGCAGTCTTCTACCTCCACTTCTAATGTAGAGAATGATTCAGAGGACTCACCTCCTTCCTCTCCTAGTCATCATTCAGAGGTTGATGATTCTCCTCCAGATTCTCCATCTTCTAGTCCACTTTGGGCTAGACAAACCTTGTAGTCCACAGGTGATTGGGTTGGGGATCCATCAGACACCAGGCGGACTCGTTCACAGTTTCAAGATGCTCCACATGTCTTCATTGCTACTACCTCAGATACATAGTCTTTTCATGAGGATTCTGGTATTCTTGAGTGGGATATAGCTATGCAGGAGGAGTATAGTTCCTTGATGAGGAACCACACTTGGGATCTTGTCCCTCTTCCTAAGGGAAGAAACCTTGTTCGATGTAAATGGATCTATCAGACAAAATTTGTAGTAGATGGGTCAGTTGACAAGCATAAGGCTCTCTTGGTCACCAAAGGATTCTCCCAGGTTCCTGGGATTGACTACTCTGAGACTTTTGCACCAGTTGCCCGAATGAATTCCATCTGACTTGTTCTTGCCATTGCTGCAGCTAATCGTTGGGAAGTACACCAGATGGATGTGAAGAGTACTTTTCTTCACAATGACGTTCAGGAGGAGATCTACATGGAGCAGTCATAGGGGTTCCTTCAGGATTCTTCACTTGTGTGTCGTCTTCAGAAGTCTCTCTATGGCCTCAAACAGGCTCCTTGGGCCTAGTATGCCAAGATGGACTCCTTCCTTCTATTAGTTGGGTTCACTTGGTGCCATTCTGATCCCAATGTCTACATTCTGCATCAGGATGATTCACTCCTATTTTTGGTTTTGTATGTTGATGACTTGCTGATCATAGGGAGTTCTTCATCCACCATTGGGGCTGTCAAAACTGCCCTTCATGACAGGTTTTTGATGACTGACTTGGGCTTGTTGCATTACTTTCTCAGGATTGAGATCTACCAGTCTGCTTGTGGGATCACCATCAACCACTCCAAGTATGCTCTAGATTTGCTCTTGAGGCTTCATATGGCTGACTGCAAGCCTGCTCTGACTCCCTTTCTTTCTAGAGTCAAACTTGACGCTTAGTGTTCTTCTCCACTTGTTGATGGCACTTTGTACCAACAACTTGTTGGGAGTCTCATTTATCTGACTCATACGAGACCTAACATTTCATATGCTATAGGCATGGTCTCTCGATTCATGCAGGAGCCTCATGAGCTGCACTAGAAAGCAGCCAAGTGGATCCTTCACTACATTCAGGGTTCTCATAGTTTTGGGATTCACTACGCAGCGGGCATTGAGCTTGACTTGGTGGGCTACATAGATTCAGATTGGGCGGGCAATTCTTAGGATCGCAAGTCTACTTCAGGTTATAGCTTCTCACTTGGTTCAGGTCCTGTTTGTTGGTCAAGCAAGAAGCAGTCTGCTATTGCTCTATCTTCTACTGAGGCTGAGTATCGAGGGGCTATGAATGCCGCTACTGAGGCCATTTGGCTTTAAAATCTTCTCACTGAGTTTGGTATCCAGATCAGATGGCCATCAGTCATATTTTGTGACAACCAGAGTGCCATTCAGATCTCACAGAATCTGGTCCATCATCAGCAGACCAAACACACAGAGGTCCACATGCACTACATCCGGGAGCTCATCCATGGCCACATCATCGACCTTCACTACTGTCTGACTTCCGAGCAGGTTACTGATATCTTCACCAAACCCTTCACTGAGAATAAGTTCCTTCATTTGTGAGCTTTGCTAGGGGTACGGGATGCTTCATCTTCTGGGGGGCTTCTTCTTCTCACTCAGAGTCCTGACTCTCTCTACTTTTGGGGGGTCTCTTCTCTCTCTATTTTGGAGGGGGTTTCTCTCTGTTTGGGGGGAATTTTATGTACATGGGTACCTCATCAAGCTTGATTTGTCGGGACCCATTTCTACATCCACCTAAGTTTCGCTTATGGGGGGTGTTAGTGTAGGTTTTTATTTCCTAGTTGGGTTATTTATATTTCCCTATATTCCTAGGTTTTTCCTACACTTCTATTAATCTCGCTTAGGTTAATAAAGCATGTCTTATTAGGTGAGTGGTTGCGAGGTGTTACCTTCCTACATGTGAGCATCCATTAGCTATCTTGGGAAGATACTTTTCTATCTTTAGTCCGATAGATGGTTGCTCTTGATTGGTTGGTGTTGCCACCTCCTCCCTTTTCCTTGTCTATATAAGCATGTTACCTGGCTTGTATTTGGTATCTTTTGCTTTTGCATCCTCTTAATACTATTTTGCTTCTAGCATTTGCATTACTCTCTTGGAGACTAACTCTGTGTTGCTATTTTGATTTCGTATCATTTGCATTCATAGTTTAGATATCTATTCTTTGCACTAGTTTTCTGGGTTATTAATTTTTTCAGATTCTAACACTATGACACTGATAGACAGCGAAACCAAGCTTTGGCATCAACAACTTGGACATATGAGTAGGAAAGTTCTTGAAGTCATGATCAAAAGAAAACAATTACTAGGGTTGAAATCCGTGGATTTGGATTTTTGCCAACATTGTCTTTACGGTGAGCAGAAGTGGATCAGCTTCATGAAGACGAGTCATGAGAAGAACACCTCACCTTAGAGCTAGTTTATTCGGATGTTTTTGGGCCAACCTAGGTAACTTCTCTTGGAGATGCTAATTATTTTTTAACTTTCCTTGATGACTGCACTAGGAAAGTTTGGATTTTTATGCTTAATAAAAAATTTGAAGTGTTCAGCAAATTCAAAATATTTAAAGCTCTAGTTGAAAATTAGAGTGGACATAATATCAAGTGTTTGCAAACTGATAATGGCGGTGAATTTTGTTCACTAGAGTTTGATAGTTTTTGTGCTGACAATGGTATTCGAAGAATCAAAATTGTTCCTTATACACCACAAGAAAATGGGGCTATAGAAAGGTTAAACAGAATGATTTTGGAAAAAGCACAATGTATGCTTTCCAATGTTGGACTGAGAAAAGAATTTTGGGCAGAAGCTTGCAACACAGTGGTTTATCTCATTAATCGAGCTCCTTCATCTCAGTTAAATCTTGATATTCCTGAGGAAAGGTGGTTGGGCAAGCGTATTTCTTATAGTCATCTATGGGTGTTGGGATGTGAAGCGTTTGCTCTTATTCCTCATGAGAAATGATCCAAATTGGATCCCAAGTCACAGAAGTGTATTTTTGTTGGGTATGGTGAGGATCAGTATGGATTCAAGTTGTGGGATTCCATCGCCAAAAAGGTCACTCGCAGTTAGGATGTCGTCTTCAACGAAAAAGTTTTCCCAGGTTTGCACAAAGAAAGTACATCTTCAAAAGAATATATTAATGTTGATTTGTTTGATAATGGTGCTTCTTTTACACAGCCATTAAATGTAAGTTCTGGTGCCCCTGTTTATATGGAGTCTCCTCCAGTGCAAATGCAGCCTCTAGTTGGTGAGTCACTACTCCCTAACATGAGTTCACTGCCTTCATACAATACACAGCCCTCCCCTATTTCTACGCTACCTCTGGCTATTCCCATGTAGCCTTTAATTGGTCAAACACTACCAGCTCTACAACAAGTTGAAATTGGACACCAATCTCTAGTTCTATCGCTGCCTTCCTCTACTCCCACGCAGCGACCTTTACATTATGACTCGCAACTATTTCAATTACTGTAGACCAGAGATATTTTGCTACCTTCTACTACTCATATGTTGCCTCCTCTTACACATTCGCAACCTCCTCAAACACACACTGCCTCTATATGGTGAATCGCTTGGTCAAAATCCCACGAACCTGTCTTATACGCTACCTCCACCACATCAGATAGGAGGGCGTTCTCCATCGCATATACAAGGTGAAGTTTTAATGCCTTCAGAAGATATGCAAAGGCAGAACATTGGAGAAATTGCACAAGGAAATGTGCAAGCATAGGGGACTGTGCAATAGGGAAGTGTATAGAGCTAGAGCTATGAGGCCAATTTACAAAATCAAATAGAAAATGTTCAAAATCAGTTGCAAAAAATGAATAACCATGTAAAAGAGTAAATGTCGTGCTCAACCAAAATAGGTACAAAGCATACAAAGAAAATTATTGCAGCCATACAAAGCATTATGGCACAATTTTATTGAAACCATACAAAGCATTATGGTACAAAGTTCACTTTCTGTCCTAGATGAGGGAGGATAAGGTCAAAGGAGAGTCACCTATTGAGGCTACAAGTGAAGAGTACATGGGACTTCATGCTTGAAAAGGTTGAGGCAGACCCAATTTGACATGTATGTTGTCTTGGTTTGAACATTGGAAGCCTAGAGATCAAAAAACCTATAGTGACCTATTTGCACAAGCCTAATTAGGCCTCTTGTCAAGTGGGACAGTCAATTATGGAATGATGAAGGCACTATGACATGATGAATTATACGATTCATGAAGACAATGATGGAGATCCGTGGAGAAAACCAAGGAGGACAAGATAAGACACCAAATTTGTGAAGTTGCCAATGGCAACAAATTTACCACCTAGCTGTCCTTAACTAATCCATGATTGCAAATGGATGTATTTTGGCTTCTATTGACTAAAAGTGACTTATTTATGATGAATATAATGCTAGAAATTGTTAAATGTTAAATTCCTAAAATTTAATCACAATTAACATTGCAACACTATAATCTATAATTGTTAAATCACATGTCTTCTTTTGGTGAAAAGTGATGCTTTCAAGTAGGGTTTTGATGAAAGAGAATTGTTAAAGTGTGGATGATGGTTTAGATCAAGAAGTTGAAATTTGGAATTGAGAAGGTGTTTTGTTGGTACTAGGGCTACTACAATTGAAGAGTGTAGACTCGAGTAAGGGTTTTGAATGGTTGTGTCTAAGTTCCTAAGGGGTAAGAAGAACTCTAGTAACCTTCTTAGGTTTTGAAGTATTGAAGACCCTCTTTGTGCCTTTGTATAGGGAGATTGATTAAGAGGAAAGCTTATGAAATTTGAAAAAACTGTTGGTATGAGCCCTTTAGATGGAGTTGAACCCTACCTCTACATCACATACCTAAGATTGTCATAAAAATCATTAGACTAATCTCTGTAATTTAGGGTATTGAATGGTATATAGTCGATCAAGGTAACCACCATCATGTGCTAACAAAGGACAATTAGGAAATTTTGAAATATTATTGTGTCATGTGCATACAAATCATCATGAATAGGTGCATAAGGAATATCCTAGCCCAAGATATGTGTATACAAATCATCATGTCATGTGCATACTTGTATGATCTTGGCACCTATTCATTTGTATTTTAACTTGTTAATATGACAAGATGATAGTGGGATTGTATTTTTATTATATTGTAAGGATTTATTATTGTATAGTTTGACATCATGGTATGTTAATGTCTGTTTATTACACATAATTATTAAAGAGCCCAAGTGTAGAAAATATACATGGAATCATGTGAGATTGTAGGCTACTTTCTTGATTGGGAATGTGTCTATTTTAATTAATGTTGACCTTTGAGATATCTTTTATTATGCATAACATGAACTAATTTAAAACATAGTCTATTATATAAACACAAGATATATATACATAGTCTTTTATTATGCATACTGGATACAAGTGATATAAACATGTATGATAAAGCATGATAAAGTAATTCAAATAGAATTAAGGAAAATGTAAAGAACATGCATGTAAAGACTTGACATACCTAAAAAACAGAGATTCGAATGGAGAGAGTACCCAATTATGTAGTGTTTTTTTCTTCTTGCATCAAACTCCTCAACAATTTGAGTTTTTCACCACTTGCTTCCTTTTCAATGTTAAATTGAATAACACTTAAATATAATTAGTAACAACAATACTATTAACCAATCTATAATGTTAAATTCCTAAAATTGAATCACAATTAACATTGCAACACTACAAAAATTGAAACTTGAATAGATATATATCAAATTTGATGTGAAAACTATGTTATTTCCTCCTTCTCAAGTTGGCAAAACAAAAAAGGTGGTTGAAAGATCATGCAAAGGTGGTAGAATGTGTAAAATGTGCATGTGAACTTCCCAACAGCATGAGAACACTTTTTTTTGTCAGAACACGTGCATAATCAGCATGAAAATAGAGCATGTGGGCCTGGATCATGGGGGTCTAGGCTTTTTTACCGTTTCTATAGTAGGAAAAAATGCGAGCGCATTATAATGTGCTCATGTTACAACGCACTCGCGTTACAATGCACTCACATTTTGTCCTACTATAGATTGATCCATAAATATTTGTGCCTATCTCACCTTTGATAGCACCTTTGCAATATCTCACCTCTAGTTCCATTAGCTCATGTTCTATCTCTCACCTCTCTATATCTCACTTATCTCTCCCCCTCACCTCTCTACCTCTCCCCTCTCTATGTCTCTCAATCACTCCTTGTCTACCTCTCCATCCATCCTTAGCCATCTAGGTCTCACTTAATCCTAAACCCTAAAGTCTCAACCCTTAAACCTTAAATCCTAAACCTTATCCCTAAACCATCAACACTTTACCTTAAACCCTATCCCTAAACCCTCAACACTTTACCTTAAACCCTATTCCCTCAACCATAAACCCTAATCCCTCAACCCTAAACCCTACACCCTATCACTAAACCCTAATCCCTTAACCCTTAGCCCTAAAGCCTCAACCCTCAATCCTTAAACCTTAAACCCAAACCCTATCCCTAATCCCTATACCCTCGACACTCTACTTTAACCCTAATCCCTCGCCCCTCAACCCTATCCCTAAACCCTAAACCCTCAAACCTCAACCCTCAACCCTAAACCCTAATCCCTCAACCCTAAACCCTAATCCCTCAACCCTCAACCCCGATCCCTCAACCCACAACCCTAATCCCTCATCCCTAAACCCTAAATGCTATCCCTATTCCTAAACCCTCAATGGGCATGGTACTATACCTTAAACCCTAATCCCTTATCCCTAAACCCTCCAACCCTATCCCTAATCCCTATACCCTCGACACTCTACTGTAACCCTAATCCCTCGACCCTCAACCCTATCCCTAAACCCTACACCCTATCACTAAACCCTAATCCCTTAACCGTTAGCCCTAAAGCCTCAACCCTCAATCCTTAAACCTTCAACCCTAAACCCTATCCCTAATCCCTATACCCTCGACACTCTACTTTAACCCTAATCTGTCAACCCTCAACCCTATCCCTAAACCCTCAACCCTTAATGTCAAACCCTAATCCCTCAACCCTTAACTCTAATACCTCAACCCTAAACCCTCCAACCCTATCCCTAATCTCTATACCCTCGACACTCTACTTTAACCCTAAGCCTTCGACTCTCAACCCTATCCCTAAACCCTCACCCTAAAACCTCAACCCTCAACCCTCAACATCAAACCCTAATCCCTCAACCCTTAACTCTAATCCCTCAACCCTAAACCCTATCCCTACACCCTATCCCTAAACCCTCAACACTATACCTTAAACCCTAATCCCTCAACCCTAAACCCTAAACCCTAATGCCTCAACCCTCAACCCTAATCCCTCAACCCTAAGTGCTATCCCTATTCCTAAACCCTCAACAAGCTCGATACTATACCTTAAACCCTAATCCCTTATCCCTAAACCCTCTAACCCTATCCCTAATCCCTATACCCTCGACACTCTACTTTAACCCTAATCCCTCGAACCTCAACCCTATCCCTAAACCCTAATCCCTCAACCCTTAACCCTATCCCTAAACCCTCAACACTATACCCTAAACCCTAATTCTTCTCTCTTGGATAATGAAAATAAAGTCTACAAAACTACAGTATTTACCATCAACTAGCAAGAGCAAATGTCATCCATTGAAATTAGGAAAGGTCCTTGAAGTGCACCTTAACTCTTTAGATTCATGAGTTGTCCTTGCTTACATCTCACATCTTGGGCCATATTATGCCCTATCAATTCTCTAATTTTTTAGCTCCATTAGTAAAACTTTCTAGCTAAAATGAATATTGAAATTATATGGCATGTTTTTCTGGACCATTTGGGGTTCATTATGCCAATAGGTGTACACACTATGAGAAAAGATTTGCGTCTGGTACATCCATAGTGAGTAATTAATAGTTGAAATCAGAAGGATGATCATTATGAGAAAATCTTTGCATTGGGGTACATCGACAATGGACAATGAATGGTTGAAATCAGAACCCTTGGTCAACATTAAGTGAACATTTTTTTATTAAGATTTTTTTTAAAAGATCAGCATACTCTGATGCAGAGATGGCAATGAAAGCATTCAAAACAAGAGAAAACTGAATTACTTTGAGTTCGTTAGTTCCTCTGACACCTCTATCAGTAGGAAACTTCCCGCGTTTCCTCAAAACCTACTATCAGTAAGACCTTACTCTTCGGCACCTCCGCTAAGCTTCACTCTGACACTTAGAGTTATTCCGATGAGCCTTCCAAATGCTTCCGTCGGTCTGACTTAAACTATCGGCATAATCTTATCCTCGCCATCTGATAACAAAGCTCACACTGATATGCTGGAGGTGTAATCTTTCGCTGTGACATCTAACCGTCGGCCCAACTTCCAACTAGTCCTCCGATATCTCGTCTCACACTGATATGTTTAGTATCCACTATGCCGATAGGCCGATGATGGTTCTCATTGCCCTAACTTCCCACAATAATGAACACCTTGAATCTCCTACCGACACCCCGATGGACTTATCGTCGGTGTGACATCACATGTCGATGAAACTTTCGATAGCTCTCCCGATGATTATCCTCTTTTCGATGGAGATTCTTTGAACTACCTTCTTCAATAAGACTTGCTTCCTTCAGTGAAACTTTCTACTCTCCTTCCGATAGTCTATCTCTCCCTAAAGCTTCTTCTGTCGGTGTAACTCTGACATTCGCTATAACCTCCAAAACCTTTCCTGACGGGCTCTCTCATGTCGATGTCTTCGCACATTTAATTGCAAGATACATAGGACATGTACATAGCGATATACACACAGATTGTATATCCGATGAAACAACCCAGATTCCCACTGATCTGGTCTATTGAAACCCTCACGATTATATAGATCTGTTTCTCCTGCAAACATACAGACTTTTGCCCTTTGCCAACCTAGCACATGAGGATGCTAGGGTTTATCAAAGCATGCTACAAATGATCATGCAACCATGAAATGAACAAATAGAACTACAAAACAAGAACACAATCTGATATGTACAGCCATTCCATTGATTACGAAGTAATCCAACCGGTGGAATGGGCTAAGAACCCATTTCGATTCCAAAATAGAAAATCAATTGCACAACGAATTTGAAAACCAGAAAGATAACACAAACAGGATCTTCTTATTGTTTTCAGAAATGTATACAGATATTATGGTTCACAATTCCACCACTCAACTTCACCAATATTGCTCTGTCTAACCTCCTCTATATCAGCTTGATCTGATCTAGGTTATTTATCCACTCTCTTGAGTAGTACAGAATTGGTTCCCAGCAGCTGGGAGATAATTACAAGCGGCTGGGAGATACAACCAACTAACAGCCTCTAACTAACTAACAACCTTGTCATTACAGATCAACAAGTGTCCTAGGGACTTGCACAGAAACCTAGATGCAAACTACAATAACAAGTATTGGTCAAACAGACCTTATTACATTGAATGGTCATTTAGGACCTTATTGGAAACATCAAAATGAACATAAAATAGTTAAATGCCTCATGGAGGCCACTGTGGATTGGGTGCTCCTGCACCATACACCCCACCACGAAAAGAACTCATGCCACATGAGTTAGGTCTTTGTCTTGCTCCAGTTGTATACTCTGATGTCTCATGTCTTCCCCATGATCTCTAGACTGCAACCTGCTTCCATGGAATCAAAGACTCATGCCTAGCATTGTAGGCTCTACTCATACCATTCTTTCTTATTGTCAGCTCTGCCTAAACACTTGCATTATACACCTTAGTTAATGCTCCTTGTACTGCTGTTGTGACAGAACATGTTTGCCTTTCAACTCTCGTTGGTTCTAGAGGACAAACAATTGTCCCTACTATGATAACATCCTTATCTTTCCAATCAGCTTGTGGCTACTTGTAAATCTGCTCTTTAACCTTCTGCTGATCTATCTGATCTCCATCAGTCAAAATTGAAAGTACCTTCAAAATTTTATCCTTAGGAACCACATTCCCTGAAGTATCCTCAATTACCTTTATGCCTTCTGCTATAGGCATCTCCACAAACTCTTTCTTTCCCACTAAAATGATTTTGGCTGCCTTCTGTGCTGCAACATCCTCCTACAATGGTGTCATCACAAAAGTCCTCCCATCCTTCTTGATGGTGTAAGTGTTAGCATATCCATCATACAATGCTCTCCTATCAAATTGCCATGGCCTACCCAAAAGTGGGTGAAAACATTCCATGGGTAATATGTCACGTAAAACCCTATCTTGATATTCTCCAATCTGAAAATCAACATATGCCTATTTATATACCAAAAGTGTTTGACTATCACTTACCCAAGATGCTTTGTAAGGGGTTTGATGTGGAATCCTTTCCAGTTTCAACCTTCCACCATTTCCTAAGATACCATATTATCTATTGAACCAGAATCTATTACTACCTTGCATATTTTACCTTGGCTTTTACAATTAGTCCTGAAAAGAGCTCTCCTTTGTAGCATATCCTTGGATGTCTTCAAGACTATTCTCCTTAGTATCAATGACTCTCCCTTCTCAGGATATCCGTAACCATTAGGAGCATTCACACTTTGATAAGTGTTTGAGCTTGTCACACTTTGACAGTCAGATTCTTGGATCAGATTTGTCCTTCTTTCTCCCATTGAACTTGTTGCTTTTTCTGGACATCTATTGGCTATGTGGCCTTCTTGATTGCAATTGTAACATCTGAGAGGTCCTCTACCTTGAGATCCCCCTCTAAATGGTGGTCTTCTACCCCTAAAGTTTCCTTTTTGATTGTAACTTCCCCCTTGAGTTTGACTGCTGTCTCCTTCGCTGTTCTCTTGATTGGATTCACCTTGGTTCAGAATTGTGGCTTGAAAAATCAGGTTCCTACTTCCCTCAAAATAGGAACAAGGATGTAAATGAATTATTATAATGTTAACTACTCATCATCTATGACATGCGAGTGAATAATCTTAAGTAATTCTCTGACCTTTCTGGCTAAATGGCTCCAATATTTGGGTACACCAACCTATTAGAAGTTGCTTTAAAATTTGGTGATTTGTTGGCCTTGTTGGCCATAAAGTGATCAATTTACACCACATACTGATTTTGAGGTGCTTGATTCCTAGCTGATTTGATCATGTGGAGTGAAACTCCAAAATATGCTATTATAGTTGGATCAGGCTCTTTCTGCGTTATTTCTTCATTTTTCACCAATGATCTACCCTTCAGGTTATACATTTTGCTAATACTTCTTCGAAATGAAATATGTAGATGATGACATTCTATCTTTTTTATTTTGGCAGTTTAAAAAAAATGGAGCAAATAATGGCTTTGCTCTAAAGTGATCATTTTATCTGCAAGAAGATGCACAAGCAACAAGGTCTTCTGGAGGACAATCTGTAACAGGATCCTTAGGAAATAGAGACTCATCCAAGTCACCATACATCTCCCAAAGTTTGGTCCAACGAGCACGAGGGGAAGAAACCCATGTTAATGTACTCATTGTGTCAAAGTCAACTTTTGAACCAAGAAATGCTGCTACATAACCATTCTTTTGATGCCATACAATGCTTTTTTGAAATGATACAGGTTGAGGAACAAGTTCATAGAGATAGGGTAGAAGATTAAGCCATCTAAAATGTTTTAGCATACCATCTGACCAAGACTTATAGTTACCTCTTTTTAGTTCAATTACAGCTAGATGCTTTGTGATACCCATGAGTACTCCTTAAATTTAATCACACATAAGACCAATTAAGAGACTAAATCCAACAAAAGCAAGAACACCAAGAGACCCGTTGAATTACTCAATGAAGAAGCCCCCCAAGTAAATTGATTTGGCACTTTATAAGTAGTGCAGTTACAATGGCCACTAGCAAGAGAACACTGAGTGGACTTGACTTCAATGCTTTTACAAATCCTCACAAAATGAACATATACTGAAATTACAATTTCAGGACAAACCCAAATGAAATTAGTAGTACCACTGTGAAGTACATGAAAAAACATGCACATTCAAGAAAAGAATTACCTTGATCCGAGGCCGTATGCAAAAGTTATGCACTTTTGAAAGTCCCAAAATGGGAACTACATAGAGTCACGTGTGAAAATATGAGATTTTTGGAAAATCCATACACTAAAATCGGACATTGTCTGCACCAGCACGTAAAGCATGAAAAATTAGCTAAAAAAAAAAAAAAGAAGAAGCTCACAAATCAAAGGTTGGGACCCTGAGTGACAACCTTTGGAAGTTGAACTGCAATTTCCAAAATGCCAATGGAGAGGGGGTCTGCTATAGCTTTCAGATGTCATTTCTATAAAATATATAAGCTGCCTGCAAAAACTAATAGATACATAGATGGTTTTTTGATGTTGCGAATAAAACCTAGAAGGCATTTTTCTTTGTGATCTACAGAAAATGTGACTCTAATATAAAAATAAATGTCTTTAGAACTAAAAAATGACCCCAATAACCAAAAAATGGCATGCAAAGACTGAATCAGCTACCTAAGACAAACAAAGGCATGCTTCAACCTGTAAGATTGATCAGAATAAATAAAATGCAAGCTGATTGTTAGATTTGAGTTCAAAGAGTCTTGAGGAAGCTCTAAAAAACCTGCAACTGGAAAGTCAAAATATGAACCCCCCGAGAAAGTAGAATTTTCTCCACACTTTTCTATTTCTCCAAATCATCAGAAGATGCAAGAGAAGAGCATACTCATGTGCTTCGAAAAACAACTCTACACTCTCAGATTTCTAAAAAAATGCTAACCCACAACTCACAACCGCTCTGATACCATGTAAGATTTCTACCCAAGAATGCAAGTGATTGAGAGAAAGCAAAATAGAAATTAGATTTGAGCCAAATAAACTGTATTCAAGTCAAGAGAATGCAAAGCAATAGAATGCAAAGCAATACAATAGAATGGGGTTGCTCATATGAGAGCAAGAGGTGGATATATAAAGGATATTCCACCCAAGAGACTCAATACACAACCAATGTGGGATAAAGTGAAAAAGTCCCTAGGTAAACTTAACTTAGTGTGAAAAGAACTAAAGTGGAGAACAAGCTAAGAAGGAGCTAGATAGCAAAGTAACCCTATTCACACTAACAATAAGGCTTGAAATATCATATTATATTTACTATTTTGATATATATGAGAAGGGTGAGGGACCTAACCCTCATTTGATTGATTAAAAAATTACATCAAAAGTTATAAATTTAAGATAATCTACATAATCAATATCATGTGACTAGATGTTTCAAATAAATTGCATTAAATCTATACGATATAATAAGTGATTTGTAAAACATTGAGATATTAAAAAATGAGGATACCAAACCAAAAAAACATTCTTGTCCCTAATTATAAAGAAATTGGGCACATTGCTCAAAATGGGATCTTAGATATATTTGGTCTATACTTAGTGTTCATGACTCTATACAATTTGGCTTATTCTTATAGAAGTTAAATTA
Organism: Cunninghamia lanceolata; assembly: GCA_027924645.1. NCBI lineage: Eukaryota > Viridiplantae > Streptophyta > Pinopsida > Cupressales > Cupressaceae > Cunninghamia > Cunninghamia lanceolata. Next base: position 18,785,627 of record BSBN01000391.1, read on the forward strand.
TAGTGTTTTTATTGGTGTTTGGCATATAAAATGTTACCACTTGGTGAACTCCAATAAGAAATATGGGCTTGCTTTGTTCATAGTTATCCATCTATGACCAACTTGAATTATTCAAACACACTTTTTTATTTCAACCCATTTCCATGATACCTGGGCTTGGATTCGTTCCTTTCTTATTCCATTCCATCCTATTCATTTCCCTTCAAAGGTGTCATTTTGGATATTTTCCTCTCATTTATAGTTACATATCTTTAAAAATTAGTCAAAGCGTTTGGTTAGTTTGATAAGTGTGTCCTCACTAATAGAATTTTGTTTCTACACATCTAAGTGTAGGCTAAGAAAATGGTCATATAACTTTAGCATCTCATGAAATTCCTCGGCTCTTCATGCAATAACCTTTATAGTGTTAGAAAAGTGCATATAGATGTTGGAGACTTGATTATGGCAAGAGTGATGTCATTACATGCCCCACTTTTAAAAAGGAAATGGCTATAACAAATCTAATTTTTTAACTTGAAGCACCTAAAAGTGACATATGTTTTAAATTTTAAAAGGGTATTAACTACTAAATGTAGAAATTTTAGTGTAGTTTACATTTGTAATTTTTTGAAAAATTATTTGGATACGGTTTTTCATAATTTTTATAGAAAATTTTAATTGCTAAAAAAAATTAAAGCTATGGTGAACATGATGATCCAAATATACAACCATGATATATATTTCTACAAAAAACTATTTAGAAATCCACATGCAAAAGAATAAGAAAATGCACTAGCCCAAACTCTTATTTGAGGATATGGTTACTTTTTGGTATCGTTGCAAGTATTTTTGTGAAGAAATGGAGGATAAATTAAATTTCATAATAGAAGATCTCAAAATAATTTTTAAACTTCTATATATTGAAAAAGGATGGCTACTTGTACTAGACGCCAATGGAGTGGTAACAAGGAATGGATATGAAATGGTGAAGATGCTTTGTAGAACGAATAATGAGAAAGGAGAGGAGGTGGATGTCATAATGAAGAATGAGTTGTTGGAAAGTCTAAAATTGGGGAAATCCAATCAAATTGTGAGGATATTTTTCAATGATATAATCATAAACCATCCAAAACATTTACAACATCCTTTGGTAATAGAAATAAGATTAAGAGGAGAATATTATTGTTGCTTATGTTATTCCTATGAAATAATTACATGGGACCAACAAAGGCTATATAGGTGTGACCAATGTGATTGGGGTTTTTGTACAAAATTTTGGGAATTGTTTGTGAAAGGACAAGTACAAAACCCTCACAAAGGTTAAGGGTAGCTAAGAGGTTCTCCTCCCACACCTTGCCCTTCGTCACAACAAAAAATGAACTAGGATCTTTGTACATTTTAACAAGCATTCAATTTAGTTTGAATGCTATATTCTTGTATCCTCACATCTTGTCTTATTCTTTTATGTGCATGTGAACCATATTTAATAATTTTTTTAAAAGAATTATAAACATTACCATTCTTATATTTTCATGTATTTTCAATTTTAATAGAAAGTCTAAAATTTAGTTCTTTTAATTTATGAAATTAGTTAAATTTACATTTTTATGAAACTATTTGTATATTTAAAAGTGTAGGAAAACAAGAACATAGATAGAATGGTTAACGAGATTTATAGCCTATTCTTATTTCATAAATACCAAAACTGATACATTTTCATGATACTATATAGACCATAGAGATTAATAGTGTCAAATACCTAATAAAAAGGCCTTATAAAAAATTAATTATATAAGTATATATTGACAATACAAATTAAATTATATGGAAATTAGGATGAGATCTATTGTACAACCTTATATATGCAACATGATGATTTTTTAGGATCATATCTTATTGTCTTCATTTTCATTGTGGATCTCTAACTTTTTCAAAGTCCATGACAGAAGGATTATGTGTCATTCAGTTAAGCAACATTTTATGTGATGATATCATTAAGTGCACATTGTTTAAATGTAGGGATTGGGTGAGTTCATGGAAATGGGAGACAAAAGGGGGGGCCAGAAGTGGCCACTTTTTCTTGAAATCACACATGAATTTGGATGAGTACATTGAGATGCTTACACTCAAATTTTGAAAATGTGATCAAAACAAGAATTGTAGTACTGTAAATCTAGTTTCTAAACTATTACAGATTTTAAAAGTGGGTAAGACAAAGAGGATGAAATGCTAACTATACACAATTGTTCCTATTTTTATTTGTGTCTGCTTTTTTTTTGCATTGAGTATTTTTTAAAATCTATTCATAGAAATACCTAAGAGTACATATTACAAGTTGTATTTTTATTGAATATTTTTTGTGATTTTAAAAAGTGGATGGATCTTGAAAATTGCATCACTGAGTGTGTGCATCATATAACTTCAAAAAAAAAATTATATTTTTTAGTGTGTATAGAATGAAGCATAAAACAATGCTACATAAACAATTTAAATTATGATAAGTAGAATAATACATTTGTATTTGAGGAATGTGAAAACATCAATAAAAGGAAATCAAAATAAATAATTTAAATGACTTAAAATAGAGAAAATTTATATAGTTAAAATGCTAAATGGTAGACTAACCTTTTGGTGGTGGTTTCACCATATTTTGTTGTAAAATGGGTAAATCTAAGGAGCATGAAGTTTTAAAATTCTACTTAATGTTAGGAACATGATTTTGGGAGGAAAATAGAGATCCAACCCTTAGGCTTGGATAACCAAGGCAATTCCAACCATAATAGGTAGGAATAAATTTTTTGAAATATAACATCAACATCTTATAACATGCTTGCATTATGCACATTATAATAATTAAGATGTATAAAAAGTAAGATGTATAAACCAAAGTATTAGAAAATTTTAATACAATCCAAAGTATGAATGAAAATTAAGGCTTCTTATCAATAAGTATTGTTTTAATTAACTCAAAAGTATACTTTCTTTCTACAACCTTTCTTTCTCTATAAATAATCTAAGTTAAATTATATTAATGGAAACAAATACAAATTTTTAGGCAATAATCTCTCTATAAACCACTTATCCTAGCTGATGATTTGGAGTAGCAAATAAATCTTCTTTAAATGTTTTCACACTCAAAAATTGGTGCAGATTCCCCTTACCCATGCAATCTACACTTAGAATAACTAGTTGATGTTGTGGTTCCTTTCATTTGGAAATCATTGATATATTTATGGTGTTGGAAGAATGTTTCACCTTAGATAATCTTCCTTTAGTAAATTTGTTCAAAGGATTTTAGATCAAATCACCTAAAACTATGTTTCCTTTCTTCATTAGTTCTAAGAATTCCCAACTTTTTTTTGGGCTTATATGGCTTTAATAGTCAAACATTAGGCAATATATGAGTTTGACACAAATGATAGAGTGTAGTGACCTATGGAACAACACTAAGAATATCAAACATGATAAATTATGAACCATGTGCCATGACCTTCCATTCTTCATTATGTAACAACTATAATAAATTGGCATGAGGGGAGGGATTATGCAAAAACAAGAAGTTAGGTTAAAATGTTTCTAGAAGGGTGGTTTAACAATTTTTTTATTGGAAGTTTGTGGTCCATTGTGGATAAATTATATAAAAAATCATAAAATGGGATTTTCATAAAATTATTTTATAAAAGAATGAAATTTAATAGGTTGTTTCATTTCAAAGTTAGCAGCCGGTTTCAATTTTAAGAAATAAATTTAAAAATAAAAAATAGTTAGCAATTTTTTTTTAAAAAAAATTTGTAAGTACAACATTTGAATAGGTAATCTCAAAAATATTATTTTGAAAAATAATATGTGACTAATTGTCATCATTGTTTATACATAACAACATATTTTGAAAAAATATTCAAAGTATTATGTAAGTGAAAAGAGAGATATGATGGCCATACACGTGTATTTGATAGCCATAGGTATTTATTGTATAGAGAATAGCCTCTTCCCTATTTATATACTATTTGATAAGTATCATTGGCTTTCAACCCTTTACACCTGCATTTGTGAATGGGAAAGATTCTCCAACTCCTCGAGTGCTAATGGTGACTCATATTATTTCATAAATCTCATTAGTTTGTGATATTTTATTCCTTTACTAGTATGTCATAATTATCCTTAGTGACGAATATACCTTATTTAGACACAATATACATCTTTCTAGTAAGAAGCTAAAAAAAAACCTTGAGTTTTTACATCTTGTATAATCTTTATGTCTTAAAACTATGTTTTGCAAAGATTCTAGGAGTTCCTAGTATGTCCCTTAGAAAATTAATTATAAATATTATCTATTTTTTAGGACTTGTAGCAACTAAGATATAAATACTTTTTATAAGTGTTCTAAATAATTTATTGTAATGGCAAAATTTGTATATTTATATTAATTTTTAATTAGTTTTGGATTTATTTTGAGATAATGTCTTAATGCAATTACATATTGATAAATTACACAATTTTGTGTGAAGTTGGGCTCATTCCCAAATTTTTCACTCATCCCCATTTATATGTATTATCATATATCTAGCCAAGTATTATCTATTTCTACATATTTTCCCACTCACTTTACATTTATTGCACCCCCATGTCATGATCATTCCCCACATCAAAATTATTGTTGTCTTATTACAAGTCAATCCCATGGGTGCAAAATTGATACTACACCCATAGAACTAAGCCCCCAAACTCTAAAATTTGAATTTAAATTTAGAATAGAATAGGATGAATAAGACAAGGCCATGATAATGTTTGCATCTTGTCCTTCCTCTATTGTGAGTGGAATCTTGCTTGTACATGCACATATTTGAGCTAAAGGAAGCCTTTCTTGCTGGACTTACCTCCCTCCATGAAGCATGTATGTTATCATTGAAGTTAACAAGCTTCATTTGTTCAAGCCTTATATGTTAGATGAGAAAGAGGACTTGTTGCCTTCCATTTATGGCTTAACTCCAAGTAGCCATGAGGAATTGGAGGGTTATGTGGTGCTAGACAAGAAGGTTAGAAGGATAGGAAGAGGACAAATTGAGATATGGCTCATTGGGTGAAGGGCAAACTAGCAAGAAAGGCTAAGTGGTATCCCAAAGAAGATGTGGGAAAGATATTTCCTCACCTCCTAAGTCTTTGACCTTTTGGGAACCAAGTGGGGAGATGTGATCTAAAAATGGATCATAGTTGCATGACCATGTGGTTAGATGTCATTTTCGAGACTATTGAGAATTTTGAGTATTGTTGTTGCATATGTTTCTTCTCAATGAAAGGTTTCAAAGGCATGTTACTTGGTCTTTGGTCAAAAGTAGCCTTGGGATGATTCGAGGCATCTCAAGGAGGTCAAAAAATAGGGGATCATATAATGAAAAGAGAAAATTTATGGTGATGAAATTGTTGGATTTCAGTAAGTGATGATCTTGCAATCACATTGATAATTTCAAGAGTGTAACTATGGATTAGTGATGGCTTTGCAACTACCGAAATGATATTAGAGTTGACACTAAGGATCAATAGTAGTCTTGTCACATCTTGGATAGAACATGGAAGATGAAGGATTTTAACCTTTCAATTTACATTCTGGACATTAGATATTTCTTTTTGCACCAAGGATGGTCATTGGGAAGGCATAAGAATACTTATAACTCATTGTTTGTGTGTTGGATCTTAATTCTAACTTATAATATTCTTGAGTTCTAACTATTCAAGAAAAAGAACAAGGTTCACATGGTGCAAAAACTATTTGTAGGTGGTTGGAGCTTGTTGTGAAATCTCTTTTTGTCCTAATGATATTTTAAACACTTGTAATTGACAAGAATATAGTGGTATGAGGATCATGAGCTCTCTTCTAGAGTTTTCTTCCCTTTTGAAGGTTTATCCAAGCATACTTATGTGTTTCAATCCTTTTATGGTTTGTTGTTGCACTAGATGGATGTCATTTCTTGTTTTCTTATGTTTTTGCAATGTTGAACATATTGAGACTAATTTATAGGAAATTGATCTAGTGATTCAATTATTTGAATGTATTGTGTGGAGTGGACAAGTAGTTATATGTAACTGGTGATTGCTAGGAGAGTATCTTCAATATTTTACACATCAAGTGGTACATCAGAGTTATCCTTACAAGAGTGTGATTCATATAATAGGAATTTTAACTAGTCATGCCCTCTACAAGGTTAAGTGAAAGCTAGTATTTGTTCCCTTTTGAGCTTGTGATTAGTACTAGAGAGTGGAATAGGATAATGACATCAATGGAAAAAGATATAAACAATAAAGTAGATGAGGATGAGGCACAATTTAAGATGTTAGAAAATGTTGTTTCCTGTATCTCCAACATGGTAGGAAAGATAGATAAGATAGAAATCATTATGATTTCCTTAACTAAAAAAATTGGTATGACATAAAAACATTGAGAAGGCAAAGGAGAACTTGAGAAGACCAAGTAATAGCAAGGTGATACATCATATGGTGGATTCCTCGAGGTTGAAGCTAAGATTGACATTTATCCCTTTGATGGAAAAATAAGTGTAGAGAAACTACATCAAAGGATGGTGTATATTACCCTACACAAAATATTTCCCCATCAACAAGTCTCATTTTCTATACTCAAGCTATTTGATCATGCTTTGGCATGGTAATTTTAATGTGCTACCAATCTCCAAGTGGAAGGATTTTAAGGGGTTTCTCAAGAAGTGCAATTTTATTCTATTTTCTATCATGAATAAAGGGTGTTATAATGGAATTACATTAGACAAAGACAAGTTCATAGAATGTAATAATACACAAGTGACTTTAGGATGAATGTAGTCTAATTAGGAAACAATGTCATGAACCATGAGGTGCTCATGATATACATAGGTAGGTTGTTTGGAAACCTTAAAAGTCTCGTTTTCATGGTCAAACCTCAAGAAATGGATGAATCCTTTGCATAAACACATTTCTTGGATTTGGACAAGGAAAGAAACACTTTCTACACTCACAAAAATATGGTAAAGGACTACAATATGGCAATGACAAAGGCAAGGGTAGGGCTAAGTGGAAAAGCAATAAGAGTGCCACTATAGTTGTTAGTACAGAGGGAAATAATAAGTCTAAGTTCCATTGCACTCATTTTTAGATTCATGGAAATACCAATGAGAGGTGTTGGAATTTGTAGCAAGAGTTGGCACTTTCATGGAAGAAGAAAAATAATGACAGGAACATCACCTATGTGAGCAAAAGAAAAGAGATATATTGCACATCTAAAATTAACTAGAGGTTTCCATGGCCATGGTTTGTAATGGTGTGTGCATAGTGAGTGATGGGTCTCTTAATGAAGATAAATTTACCAATCTCTTCCATATTAAAATCTAAGTGAGAGGTAGATGGTATTTTAGATAGGTGTTCTCAAGAAAATATGATTTATCAAAATTTGGTTGGTGAACTTAGTTTGAAGATCAAAGACTACCTAGATCAATATTATTTGGGTTGGTTGAAGTAAGGAGTGGATATATTGGTGACTAAGAAATGCAAGCTATAATTGGAACTCAACCCAATTCAGAGATGATGTGGTTGTAGATGTGGATACCATTGGATGTTTGTGGTGTGATCTTTGGGACTCCTTATCTCTATCCACAAGATGCCAAATACTTCAAGAGGAAGAACTGATAGACTTTTATTGAATGTCAAGGACTTCATTCTTAGGGTATGTGCATACAGACGGGGGGACAAAAAGTGGCAAAAAATGTGACTTAAGTCAAAATAAGATCACACTAGCAAGAAGTGTGATCACATCATGGATCATAATTACTTAACCATAGCAAAATCACATTATTTAACATGATTGCATTATGTCTTAAAGCTATTAGTGAGACAAAACATGATCATGTTATAATGTCAACACATTACTCTGACACAAAACAAGAAATAGATCATAAGCTCCTCATTTCATTTTTTTTCAACCAAAAGATGAATCACACATGCAAGTAGGGCTTGTGAAAAGCAACCTCATTAAGCTTCCCACCTCTTGTATCAATGATGGTGCACCTATAGGATTGACCCATAATAAAAGAATGATAATTTTCATGTGGAGATTGAATATCTAGATGCGTGGTGCAATAAATGTAAGGTGTATGGAAAAATGTGTAGAAATGAATAAGGTATAATCTAATATGTTAGAACGTGTATAAATGAAAATAAGTGAAAGATTTGAAAATTCGCTCAACTTCACAAAAAATTACACAATTCATCAATATATAATTACATTAAAATATTCTCTCAAAATAAACCTAAAACTAATTAAAAATTCACACATGAATATATAAATTTCCATTACACTAACATATTTAAAGCACTTCAAAAGAATTATCTATTGACGAAAGAGAGAATCTTTGCCATTCACAAATGAGGGTGCAAGGGCTGAAAGCAGCTGCTACTATTAAATACTATCTAAATTGCCACATGGAGTTCTGCAGTTTACTGTACTATCCTCCAAATTTGTCAGGGAATTACTCACGAGAAATGCAACCGTATTACTCTTCATCGCACTCAAATAAGCATTACAAGTGTTTTCTGATAACGAGTATTATTAGCTACAGTAGTAGAGCTTCTTTCAGAATCGAAAACTCGGTTAAATTCTAAATCAAATGCCTTTTCTGAATACACGCGCAATAGAAATTTGTGGCCTGCTCATGGTGCCGTATTCCCTGCCCTTTGCAGCAAAAGTTGGATTCCGTGTGAATGCAATAGTCCGGCGGCCATGGAAATGGATTCACATGCAGATTTTATTTGTATAATAAATCGGAAAGTAATCGTTATCAGTCACTTCTATTTCTGTCTCTGCACAACTCAAACTCCAGATCTGTCCAAAGTTTCCTGAAAGGATGCGCTTTTCATTGTAAGCGTTGCAGGACAGTTTCTGGGAAACGATAAACGAGAGATTTATAAAAGAGCTAAGTACATAGGGGCTACTTTTCAACACATCAGAGTGGCGCAGCGGAAGCGTGGTGGGCCCATAACCCACAGGTCCCAGGATCGAAACCTGGCTCTGATATGAAACTCAATGATCAGATGTGGCTTCCGTGATTTTTAACCTTTGCCTCTACATGTTGTACGCTATTATGAAGTAATTATGCAACGATATTTAATGTGCGCTAATCTTTTGCAACAATGTTTAACATAAATACAAGAGTTTTCCCCTACTTTGTGGATGTAGCCATACATATGGTGAACCACTTTGCATTGTGTGATTGTTTACTGTTCTTTTATTTTTCGTTGTTCTATTGTTTCAACAATTGGTATCAGAGTTCGGTTAAGGAGCTGGTGGAGAAATTCGTGATGAATTTCGAAGAAATAGAAGAAGCGGACAAGTGGAGAATAGAGAAGTTTTCGGGGCAGAATTTTGGACTTTGGAAGCTGCAAATTCATGCCCTACTAATTCAAAAAGACCTAGCTATCACGCTGAAAGGAAAATCAGCAAAACTGGAGAAAATGACAAATGATGAATGGGATGTGATGGATCAAAAAGCAGCTGCTACAATTATCCTCTCACTGTCCAGTAATGTCTTATTTAATGTTGCAACAGAAACTTCGGCAAAGCAGATTTGGGACAAGCTTTGCGACATGTATGAGATGGCATCTGCAACCAATAGGGTCTTCTTGTTAAAAAAGTTATTCAATCTGAAAATGAAAGAGGGAAAAAGATTTTCAAATCACTTTAATGAATTTAACATTGCAATCAGCTAACTAGTTTCTGTAGAAATTAATTTTGATGATGAAATAAGGGCTATGCTACTCCTGTGCTCGCTTCCCGACAACTAGGATAATGTCGTGATGATGATCAACAATTCAGCACCTGGGAGAAGAGGATCTGAAAACAAGGAAGAGAAAGCAACATTTGTTAAGATTTGACGATGTCGTTGCCACCCTTCTCAACGAAGACATGAGGAGAGGACAAAATAAAATATTCGGTGAAGCTTTGGTTCTAGGCAATAGGGGAAGAACCCAAGATCAAGGAAAACAAAACAGGAGAAGATCTAAATTAGCCAAGAGATCAAAGTCAAGAGGACGGAAAGAAGGTTGCTGGTTTTGCGGAAAAAATGGACATGTCAAGAAGGATTGTTGGTGTTACAAGAAAGCCCAAAAACAACTGAAAGAAAATGAGATTAACACGACTCTTGAAGATGATGGAGGAGCTCTTGTCTTGGCAGCAAGTGAAGCTGAAGCCGACTCTCACAAAGATAACCTTAGCTAAATAAATCAAATCACCACATTTAGAGTTCTACTTCATTCAAAATTATGATTGACTAAATTGAAAAATTATGATTGACTAAATTGAAAGCAGTACACAGAAATCATAATTTTCCCAACGATGGTAGCACAGTGGCCTAGGGTGTAGTCTCATTGAGAAATAATCTTCGTTGGGGTGGTGGCGCAGTTGGCTAGCACGTAGGTCTCATAGCTGTACTTGAGTGATCCTGAGGTCAAGAGTTCGAGCCTCTCTCACCCATTCTTTTCTCGTTTTCTATTGATTAGAAGATGAAGCTGAGTGCATTTCATTCATGCTAATCCGAATCAATAAATAACAATGTATGATATATTTTGTATTTCTTCTCCATCTTAATCAATAAAACAATAATGTATAATATTTCACTAAATAGTTTAAATTATTTTATTTTTCTATTTAATGTATTATTATAATAGTTAAAATTTTATGATTTTAAAGGATGGTCTAACAATTTTAACAAGGGTTGTGATATAGTAATATTCAAGAAGGATTGTCTATTTGTAAGCTAAAAGTCCATAATGGATGTTTGCATATGAAAACAAGCATTTATAGGATTGATATAGCAATATCCAATTAAATCATTATTTTACATAACAAAAGAAATATGTCACAAAGGCTAATTACATCAAGTTTGATTATGCAAACATGATATGAATCCCCATGCTGTATATTGAAGCATTTTCAAAGTTGGTTTTACAAGAAAATTTATTTGTGATAATACACAAAATCTATTAAGTCATCCAAACTAATAGAAACTAATCATTGCAATAAATAATTTGATACTTGAAATGCATAATAAACTGATAAAGATAAAACACTGGTACATTTAATAAATGAAATAAATAAAATAGTTACAGAATAGGTTTCTACTTTATGGAGCATCACTACTTTAAATTCTGTATTGTAAAGCCATGAAATTGCATTGTGTCAATTCATTCATTCAATTTACTAGTTCATAGCTAATATTCAAAAATTCTAAAGGTTGAATAAGTTTATGATCTTAATTTTGTATGTAATGCATGCTTTTATCTAAATAATTTTTTCTATTGTAAGAACATGCTCTACAATAAAGTAATGGCATGTTAATATGCCAACAATTGGAGATCTCTGTAATGGAATGCGAGAAGAAATCATATAATATAAGACTCTTTGTAAATGCTTACAAGATCATTGTAATAGTTACGGTAGTCGAAAGAGCCAAGTAAATGTAATGGGAATTTTTATTGCAAAATTGTATCCTCTGTATTGGAAAATTAAATCATTCAGATTAACTACAATAAAATATCAATACATACCTTAGAATTAGTATACAATTCTATGTTCCTCCTTGGCTAATACGGGCCAACCACCTAGATAGTACCAATTAGAGGGCCCTATCATATAACCATCATAGCCATAGCATCATATCCATAACATAATATCCATGATAATACCATCATAATCTATACAATCATAGTCCATGTACATCAACATAATCATTATCATAATCTATACAATCATAATCATAAATCCATACATCATCTTATACCATAACATCATGAATAAATAAAATCATCACTCAATCACATATGCCGCCAAAATTTAATGTCATCTCATATATATAGTACAAAATGGTCATGATACAATGTTTGTGTATACAAGGCTCCACAGAGCTATCAAAATACATAGAGCCCGCAGACATCATAATACATATCATATCTATCCACCTAATACATGGTCATGATGAGTTGCCACCCTCTGAATGTACTAATGCACATGCTATGGTCTTGATGTCAAAGGTGGAGGAGGGCGTGGTCCCTAAGCCCATGTAGCCTATCTTGATGGCCCTATCGGTGGTGGACCCTGTGCCCCATGATCCCTAGGAGGAGGAGGTCCCATGACTGATGGTCTTGACCTAGTTGATCTACTAGCCCCTGATCTACTCCTCGTGCTGAAGCTGGGTGCTCTCTGATCCTCTGGGATAACACTATGATATATAGTATGATAACCTACCCATAAGACCCTAGGTTTAGTCACTTACCGGTCTACTAGCTCCTTTCGATTTATAGAAGCTCCTAACTCGCTCGCTACGATGTCTATGTCAAGGAATAACTATGATGCAGGATCATCCCTAGTTCAAGAGCAATCTTGCATCAACCAAAAACATTTACGTTTCAGTTTGTTTTTTCTTCTTTCATTTTCTAGTTCATTACAATTAGTTCAGTTAGTAGTAGTTTCTGTATTTTGGTCCGCATTCTGCTGTAGTTTCATTTCAGACCTTACAGAGATGGACTTAATATCTAGACATCTTCATGCACATCTTATCCAAAATTTAGATCATTTGGATCAGTTTTCAGAAAGATATCGCTATCAAAAGATTGATTGTTTTCTCATAGCAAAGCATCCTGACAGTCTCAGACAATTAGCTAAAGGAGAAAACTTGCGAAGCATTTCACGGCTTGCGAAGCTAAATGACACATCATTCAAGGAACTTTGGTTCATGGCTAACCTTCCCTAAGATCCACAGGCTATTTCATTCACTTGCAGAGGAATACAAGTTGTTTAGGTCTGACCTATCTGTGTACACACGTTACATCTATTTCATCATAGTTTGTAATCATCCTTGGCCGACGTGGAAGATTCTTGTGTCCTAGAGATGGTATATAATCATGTAATAGATGCATAGGAAAGTAGTTAATCACATAGAGATAGTTAGATAGTTTGAATTATTTGAGAAGGTGCTTCAAAGCTATATCCTGTGCATATATTGTAACTGAGGAATCGGGCTTGTGAGCCCTAATAGTAAGCCCGCATGGTGCTGGCATGTTTGTGTTTTGAATCTATGATATACTGAATGACTAAATTTGTATTCGTATTCTATAATTAAGTTGTTTCCACTGTGTTTGCTCTTGTTGCACGGTCTAAACTATTCACTTTGTGAACCCTCCTTACCGTGACTGCACCAAACTACTTGGTCCGCCATTACTTTGTCTTTTTCTCTCTCTAGATTTCTTTTAATATTGTGAGTGCAAATGAGAAAAAGTGGGGCCCCTGCTACTATTTGTAGGCCCCCAAGCCCTAATTTTCACCCCTAGCCTAGGTTTTTCATGCCCCACCTCCCCTTTTCACCCCCAACCTCTCGTTTTTATTTATGCTTCACCTTATACATCCTTGTCACCCGTTGTCACTTCCTTATACTTCGTTTCGATATTTTACCTAAAAATTTTATATTTTCAAATAAATTATTGAGGGAGAATCCACTATCCATTATTCCCCTTTTCCCATCACTGACTGTGACATCTTTTCATTCTTTGACATGACGCCACCTTATAGGATGTCGTATCAAAGAGGGAAAAAATGTAGACACCTAAAAATGACCATGTAGTCACCTTCATTTTCAACACATTCCTAACACCACCTTAGATCCTAACATGTCTTCCAAACTAATTAAATAATTCTATTTTTTAATTAATTAATCTATCTTTCATTAATCCATTTTTCTCATATTAAATAAAGAAATTTTATTTATTTATTTAATTTCTCATTTCCTCTTAAATTAATTAATAAAGCCCATTTATTTAATTAATTTATCATTTCTAACAACTTCCTCTCCATAAATTAATTAAATGATCCCATTATTTAATTAATTTACCCACTCACATCCTTATTCTTGACCACTCACCAATATTATTAAATAATTGGTCACAATTATTAAATAATGGATCCAAAATTAAATTCACTTTTCATCTCCACCATCCACCTCATACTACATCTTTTTAATCTCCACCATTCACATAGAAGAATGCTCTAGATGTAAGAGTTGACAATGGACTCAAGCACTCCTAGGATCACTTGCAATCAGTTCAATCCACAACAAGAAAGAAAAGTAATATTGCCAAGAATAATGATGCATAATATTTAAACAAGATGCAAAGCTTGACTACAACTGAACTGATTTGTACAATGAGAGACCTTCCTTATATAGGCAAGGTGAGAGGTGAGACTCAAGTGGAACAACTAACTAGATGACACAAATAATTAATGCACCTAGACACCACTAATAAATAAATGCATATAAGACAACTTCTAATAATGACAAGTGTCTTAATGCTATGACATGAGACAACTAGTGCATAACTATTAAATGCATGTATACTGAACTAACTAATGCAAATAAAATAATAAATGACATAACTACTACCTAAGTAAGCTAAAGTGACTAGTGTGAAGAGGACTTAGAAATGGCTAGCTAGGTAAGATCTCTTTTTACACTAACAACCCCCTTAAGTGCAACTTAGGGAGAAACAAACTAGAGGCATGAATGCATGAATGAGCCTCAACTATGAGGCCATGTTAGGTACTCATGAACAACAAATCTCAAGTGGAGAAAAGAAGAAAACCTCATGGGAAAAACTCCTTTCCAAAAATGAGAATGCAATAACATGTACAGGTGATGAAAGAATGGAAGGACACAATACCCCCAAGTACACCATCCATCACAAATATACAATCAATATCCCCCCATAAGAGGGTGAGAATGAGACAAGATGTCCCCCCCATAATGAAGTAGCTCCTGTGCCAATGGTGAATGCTCGAAGAAGAAGACCAAAGAGGATCCAAAACTGACAAACAACATTTCTCCCCTTGGGAAGAAACCAATCCATTGGTGGATGTAGAAGAAACTCCATCTCCAAAATAAGAGATGAGGAAGGAAGTCTCATGAAGTATGATGTCTCTGAAAGCTGCTCATGTGTCTCCATGTCAATGTCGAAAGATGCCACAATCAAATCAAGAGTCCTAGGCCTAACTGATGAAGGTGACAAACCAGAACGAAGTGGAAATTGAAAATCATCAAGCTCCAAAGATAAATATGGGCTAACAACAACTCTGCTATGACTATTATCAAAGAGGAGATGAATGTCCACAATAGTGTCCTCCCAATCTAAAATGTGAGACTCCACAAACAAGAATGATATGTCTGATAAATAGGAATCCCAATCAAGAAGACTGATATGATCCTGTTGCACTAAATCATTGGAAGCTCTCAAAGAAACATCACTAGACTTAGATGTAGCAACAAGTGGTGGAGATGTGTCCACACAAGATGTCTAAGTGTGAACATCAATTTAATTTGTTGATGCTAGATGAGAAGAATATGGCAAACTGATTCCATTAGCAATGCATAATTGTTCTAACTGATGAATACTATGCAAATCTATCAAATCATCAATTTGCCTTTGTATGTAGTCATCATAAGTATGTCATTTTCTCCCACAATAATCACATTTCAATTTCCACAAACTAGGAGACATGCTTATACCAGCAAAAACAAAAAACACCACAAGAGAATCCCCCCAAATTTACTCAATCAAGAGAATGCTCAAAAAGATATGATGATGACACTTTATACTTAGTGAAATTAAAATTGCCACAAGCTAAAATAGCTAAGTGGTCTTTTGATCTTAGTGTATGCAAATGCCAACATAGGCCTTATACTAAAAGTACAATTTCAGTACAAAATGAGATTAAATGGATCACAAATCTGAGAAGTACTCGAAAAATCATGCACCTTTAAAAACCTTTTGCCTGAAAATGTTACCATATGAACTTGAACAAAGCCTTTGAAGTTCTGAAAATGAGAACTGCTGAGGTACAAGTGAGAGAATCTACCATTTTTGAAAAAACTAGGCACCAAAACCAAAATCCAATTGCATCACTATAAAGCCTATGAAATTCTATCCCAAAAAAAAATTTGCTTGAAAAAATAAGCAAACTTGAGCAAGATAGAGCACTTCAAAGATTGACTGCCAAAATCAAAATGCCAATAGAGAGGGGGCTTGTAGAAATTTTCTGATTAAGTCTATGCACTATCTATTTTTTGTATGAAAAAACTAATAGATACCCAAATGGTTTTTGATGTAGTGAACAAAACCTAGAAAGAATTTTTTGATCCGACATGTAGAAGATATGAATCTAATGCAACAATGCCTCTAGCAATAAAAAATGGCATGTAGAAGTTGAATCAACTATCTAAATCAAGCAAAGGCATGATAGGATGCACTAGAATTTAGCTCTTGGCCAAATCTCTCGAAAAAGAGGGAAGAGATCACAAATCTGGTGCTCTGATACCATGTAAGAGTCGATAATGGACTCAAGCACTCCCAAGATCACCTACAATCAATTTAATCCACAATAAGAGAGAAAAGCAATATTTCCAAGAATAATGATGCATAATATTTACAAGATGCAAAGCTTGACTACAACTCAATTGATTTGTACAATGAGAGACCTCCCTCATATAGGCAAGGTGAGAGGTGAGACTCAAGTGAAACAACTAACTAAATGACACAAATAATTAATGCACCTAAACACCACTAATAAATAAATGCATATAAGACAACTTGTAATATGACTAGTGTCTTAATGCTATGACATGAGACAACTAGTGCACAACTATTAAATGCACATAATTATACATTATTGAATGCATGAAGACTCAACTAACTAATGCAAACAAAATATTAAATGACATAACTACTACCTAAGTAAGCTAAAGTAACTAGTGTGAAGAGGACCTGCTATCACTTAGAATTACACCCTGCTTGGAAACAGTCCAAGCATTCTAATGACACAATAGGAATGATCTCAAGGTGTGGGACCTTGCAATTTTGAGATCAGACCTCCAGAGAAGGCATGTTCCTCTTTCAAAGCTTAAGGCTTAAAGAAATTAACTAACCCTAATGCTAAACTCGCTAAAGGAAAAGGAATAGAAGGGATATAAAAAAGAAAAGGTGATGCGCCAAAGTTATGAGGTGTATTAGATGAACTAAATCAACACAACAATGATCTCAACCCTAAAAGGAACTCACACAGGCTTGTAACCTTGATAGAGGTTTCGAATAGAAGACCATAACCTATAAAGGAGTCATTTTACTCACAAAATAGATCACAACTTCAAGTGAAACACAAAGACAAAGTACAGGAGAGGTGAAATATCATAGATATATTGATCATGAAGGTCAAATGACCATTAAAAAGAGTAATTAACTTGTTATAGAGAAATAGACACAAAATAATCACATACATTCATAGTTGAATGATGAACCAGAGACATCAAAGGCTCAAGAATGAGCACAATACATCAAATCTGGTCATTTTGTAAGTGCATTACAAGGTCTGGAAGTAACAAAGGAATTTACTGAACATAACAACCTAGAAAACAACTAACAACCCTAAAGACATCTTTTAATCATGCATATATATAACTTTTACAATTGCACTATAGCATCCATGGCATGGAAAGAGTAGTCAACAAGAAAGAATGTTGCCCATGTTGCAATAACTTGAACTGGTGTCCTTGGAGCGTGCCCACATGGCTCTGCTCAGGAAATTTGCTGAAACAAGAGGTCCACCCATGCCATGAGTACATGAAATTCAATGCAGATGAGCAATGGTGGCATGGGGAGGCAGGAATACCATCTTCTACACAAAAACAATCCCTTACAGAGCATTAATGGTGAATAGGAGGTTTGTTGGCTAGTCAAATCGTGTTTTCTCCATGAAGAAGGAAGCTAACGGAGTTTCAGAGTCCAGGCCTCTGGCCCTCCACCTTATTGCTTACAGAAGAAAGGAGGAAGGTGAAAACCCCAAGCTCTAACATTACAATTAGAAGATTTCAACTTGGCGGAGATCAGACCTTAGAGCTTCCATCTTCCGGCCTTCGGGGTGCCATGTGTCACCTTTCTGCAGTTTCGTCGTAACCTTTTTCTCTAATAAAATAATCCCCATGGAATGGAGGAAAGCCTGAGAACTTATGAAAACGGTGGAGTTTGAAGTTCGGGCCTTTCGCCTTCCTCCTTCTGAAGTAAGGAAGAGGGAAGACAAAAGCACCGAAGTCTAAAACTCTGAAACACTTAGAATATTTTTGAAATGAAAAGAAGCAGGACTCAAGTCCCAACCCTTTTCCCTTGGATAACATCACCACCACCTATTCTCATTCTGCAGTTGTGTAGACACATTTTTCTTAATAAAATAATCCCCCGCTGAATGGAGGAAACACGCCATGTAGCCCGTCGGGAGTCGGCCATCGGGCCTTGCCTTTTATGAAGAAGACAGAAGGTGAAAAGACCAAACTCTGACCTCTAGCATACATAGAGCCTCCACAGTTAGCCATTTTTGCAAAAGGAAGAGCCAGAACTCTGGCTTTGACCCTTCTGCCTTCCATAAAAAAATGTGAAAGAGCAGAACCCCGAAGTTCGATGATAAATTACTTAGAACATTTTCCAAGGGGGAAGGGATGGAGTTCGAGACTTTGGGCTTTGGCACAGTGAAGAGGTGAAGCCCAAACTCTGACATCCCAAAAAGGAGGGAAAACACAAGGAAAACTCTAAATCTTCTAGGACTTAACCATTTTTTTATGCTTTTCCTTCCATCCTTAGAAGGGGAAACACCGAGATCTCATGGATCTTTAGAGTATTTGGCCAAGGGGGCAAAATGGGATAACATTTTAGTGACTATGTAGGGGTGTTTACCTACCTAAACACTAGGATCCAAAGGCCTATCCATCCATTGGGCACAGACTCAAAGAGCCACCAACAAGAACAGGGGTTGGCCAGATCAACACAAAACTAAACACTGCCTCTGGGAAACAAGACAAGGAAAAATAAACAAGGCAAGCATCCTGCAAATGGTAATGTAGTAGAGTGAAAGGGTACTTATTGAAAGGAAACCCAAAACAGAAACAAAACTAACCTACACCTAAACTAACCAACCAGAACTAACCTTAAATAAAGTCATTAACTGGTTCTTCAAAATAACTGCCCTTTCTCAACAATTTACAATTCTTTACATGCTTGTGGGTAGTTAACAAGGGGTGAGGAAGGAGTTGACATATGACAAATTGATGGAGCACTCCCCCAAGAATGGGGATAAACTCACCTATCCACCTAAACTGATTGTTGATGTTGCTACCAAGAGGTGAATAAATGGGTTGATCTCACTCATTTTGATGCTCAACTTCATGCTTAGAGGTAAGAATGACAAGTGGTGACTCTTCTTGATGTGTCTCCAACTGGGCTAGATGCCTAATAGGGCATCCCCTCAAAATAACATGCAAATCAACAGAGTCGATCTCATTTCTTTGTTCTAATTTCTTCTCTTCTTGCTGGTCTGAATGCTCTGGTTGCTGGTGCTCCACTGAGAAAATGGCTGCCTCCACCTTTGGATCAAGATTCTTATTATGTTCCTCCTCAGGGATGCTAGCTCAATGTCACATTCTGAGCAGAAAAGATCTATCTCATCCCTAAAGAGATCTTCTAGCTCCTCAAAGCATAGAGGAATGAGAAGATCCACCCTGGCCTCCTTAATTTCTATATTTTCTAGAATGAGGCTACTTACATGCTCCTTTTGATGAGATGGAACCTCATTATTATGTTTGGCTTCAACCTGCAACAATTTGCCATCAGTTTCACTACCCCCATGTTTCTCCAGAACTACAACTAATAGTGGCACCTACATGCCTTTTTCATTTTCAATGTAGCTGGACAGCTCCTTTGCTTCAGCTACTTCCTCCCTCAAATCAGGATTGCCCCCAATGTTTGACTATAGATCCACATTATTCTTCTTGAGCTACCTCTACAACTAGAACTCTTCACCATGCTTCCTTTGCATTTGGATTTCATTCACCTTGTTAAAAGCATGGGAAAACTCCACAAATGAGCCAAAGTCAAGAAGACTCAACCATGCACCTGAATCAACACTATCCTCATTGTGCTCGATGCACTATTGTTGGTATGGATAATCTTGCTCTACTTCTTGTAGAAGATCAGAGTTTTTAGTTTTAATAGTGCATGAGGGCTCACTAATTGTTGGTTGTTTCACAACAGCCTCCAACACTTCCTTTTCTGGTTCACAAAACCTAATGTCTCGCCAAAAAACTAGCCTATTTTTATGGAGTGATCTAGTGACAGGACAAGAGGGTTGACATGGAATGGGGGCTGGAAGGGATTCTTGAAAGGATCATTCCTAAGGAATGATAGGCTGAATTTGTGCAAGAACAAGATCCCGTGAAGGCTGGGGGCCTTTGAAACTTCAAATTTTGAAACTAGAAAGTGGTTTTGGAGGCCTAAAGGGGTTCTCTTTCTTGAAGCTTGGGATCTTAAACTTGGGGGTTATTTTTTCTATAGCTTGGACTTGTGTGGAGGGGAGAGACTACCTAAAACTGGGAATGAAGGGAACTACTAGAGCCTCCTAACTCTCTACGTCGGCAAGAATTTTCCTTAACTACTCCTCAGATAAGGTTGTGAGCTAC
The DNA here is from genome assembly GCA_027924645.1 of Cunninghamia lanceolata. Taxonomy (NCBI): domain Eukaryota; kingdom Viridiplantae; phylum Streptophyta; class Pinopsida; order Cupressales; family Cupressaceae; genus Cunninghamia; species Cunninghamia lanceolata. The sequence goes on from BSBN01000391.1 coordinate 18,806,182, forward strand.
ATTTTAATTTGCTCTCGACAAGCCTTTTCCTCTGGCTCAATCTGCTCCTGTTAAAGATGAGCCTGATAAGCAAGCCCCTCTTGTTGCCTGTTATACTCCTTCATTCCCTAAATTTCATCCCACTCCTGTTGGAAACATCAGAGTATCTCCATCCCATCATCTACGCTTTTGATATTAAAATTAAAGGGTTCTTATGGCAGACTATACCCCATATTTCTTTTGATGTCATCCAAATGTTCCCTAAGCTCTAACAGCTTAACGTAGTATTCTTGGGGTTGATAACATGCATTATTAGGCTGACAAGAAGACTGAGCAGGGTTGGGAGGGAGGTAAGCATCATGAGGATGTTGCTATTCTGTAGTGGCAGGGGCATATGGCATAAAACCATAGACATCTTGGGTCTGGTATTGCTGGTATTGGGGCCAATAACCTATGTTTTGGCCGGAAGGAGGGGAGTAGCCATAACTCCTATAATAGTTTGACATTTAAAAGCATCAAAAGGCTAGATAATCATAGAAAGTGTCTGAATTAGGGCAAAACAAGTCTGCAACCAGAGAGAAACTGGATACATACCAAGAAAGAGTTGCTAGGTGGTTGAAGATGCTCCTGAAAGCTGAAAAAGATCATGAAAACCACTGAAGTCCTGATCCTTGATGGATTTTTAAGCATTTGAACTAGTTGTACAAATGGATATGTTTAGCAGAGTCACCATGATGCTTGTGAAGTCTGCCCTAAATGGCAAAATACAATGAATAATGCACCAAATTCTTCAATGGATGATAGAGTTCAATGAACCAGTTCGACTGGGCATGCTAGAAACTATTATCACTTAGAATTGCAACCTACTTGGAGACAGTCCAAGCATTCTAATGACACAATGGGAATGATCTCAAGGTGTGGGACCTTGCAATTTTGAGATTAGACCTCCAGAGAAGGTTGGTTCCTCTTTCTAAGCTTAAGGCTTAGAGAAATTAACTAACTCTAATGCTAAACTTGTTGGGGGAAAAGGGATAGAAGGGATACAAAAAAGAAAAGGTGATGCACCAGAGTTATGAGGTGTATTAGATGAACTGAATCAACATAACAATGATCTCAACCCTAAAACGAACTCACACAGGCTTGCAACCTTGACAGAGGCTTCAAATAGAAGATCATAACCTATCAAGGAGCCATTTTACTCACAAAATAGATCACAACTTCAAGTGAAACACAGAGACAAAATATAGGAGAGGTCACATACAAAATAATGAACTAGAGACAAAATACATGAGAGGTCAAAATACAAAATAATCACATACATTCATAGTTGAATGATGAACTAGAGACATCAAAGGCTCAAGAATGAGCACAATACATCAAATTTGGTTGTTCTATAAGTGCATTACAAGGTCTGGAAGTAACAAAGGATTTTGCCCAGCATAACAACCCATAAAACAACTAGACAAACCCAAATACATCTTTTAATCATGCATATATAGCTTTTACAATCACACTGTTGTAGCCATGGTGTGGAAGGAGTGGTAAACAAGAAAGAATGTCACCCATGCTACAATAACTCGAACTAGCGTCCTTGGAGTGCGCCCACATGGCTTAGCCCAAGAAATCCGTTGAAACAGGGGGTCTACCCATGCCATGAGTACATGAAATTCAATGCATATGAGGAACATTGGCATGGGGAGGTAGGAATACCATCTGTTGCATGAAAACAATCCCTTATGAAGCATTAATGGCGACTAGGAGGGTCGCTGGCCAGTCAAATCATGTTTTCTCCATGAAGAAGGAAGCCATCAGAGTTTTAGAGTTCGTGCCTCCGGCCCTCAACCTTATCGATTGTAGAAGAAAGGAGGAAGGTGAAAACCCCAAGCTCTAACATTACAATTAGAAGATTTCACCTTAGCAGAGATCAGACCTTGAAGCTTCCATCTTCCGGCCTCTGAGGCACCACATGTCACCTTTCCGTAGTTTCATTGTAACCTTTTTCTCTGATAAAATAATCCCTGTGGAATGACAGAAAGCCTAAGAACTTTTGAGAGCGGCAGAGTTTGGAGTTTAGGCCTTCAGCCTTCCTTCTTCTGAAGAAAGGAAGAGGGAAGACGAAAACCCCAAAGTCTGAAACTCTGAAACACTTAGAATATTTTTGAAATGAAAAGAAGCGGGACTTGGGTCCTAACCCTTTTCCCTTGGATGACATCACCACCACCTATCCACATTCCACATCGGTTCCATAGTCACTTTTTTCTTAATAAAATAATGCCCCACGGAATGGCAGAAACATGCCACGTAGCCCGTCGGGAGTCGGTCGTCGGGCCTTCAACCTTACGCTTTTTATGAAGAAGATGGAAGGCAAGAAGATTGAACTCTAGCCTCTGACATATATAGAGCCTCCACACTTAGCCAATTTTGTAAAAGGAAGAGTTAGAACTCAGGCTCCAAGCCTTCCACCTTCCACAGAAGAAAGTGAAAGAGCAGAACTTGGATGTTTGATGATAAAATAATTAGAACATTTTGCAAGGGGGAAGAGACGGAGTTCGGGACATTGGGCTTTGGCACGGTGAAGAGGTGAAGCCTGAACTCCAACATCTTGACAAGGAGGAAAAACACAAGGAAAACTCTAAATCTTCTGGGACTTAACCTTTTTTTATTCTTTTCCTTGCATCCTTAGAAGGGGAAACACTAGGATCTCATGGATCTTTAGACTATTTGACTAAGGGGGCAAACTAGGATAATAGGACCTAGAAATGACTAGCTAGGTAAGACCTCTTTTTACACTAACACTAGAAGATTCTTATTCTTGACCTATAATCCTCTCATCTAATCCCAGCCATCCATTTTATCTTATAATCCTAGCCCTTCATTCATCATAATTGACCTCTATAAATTGAGTCTCTGATATCATTATCACAACACATCTTTCATATGCAAGTACATGCTACCATTTTCATATCATTATCATTATGATTAGCCTCCATTATAGTCATCTCATACCTAGATTATGCTAGTTTTTGTGAGTAGTCCATAATGCATAATATATCCATACAACAAAGTGTTACATCAGAAAATGTCTCCCTAGGACTTTTTCCCTCTTATGTTTAGGTCTCGGGTCCTTTAGAAAGCATTTCAATCATCTTGCATATTCATATTAACTCCCGATGAGAAAACACTGAAGTTTTATGATAAATAGGACCTAGGGGGTGCTATTAAGATAAGTCCTGACCTAAATAGGAAGGGAGGACTTGGGCGCTTGCACCCTAGTCCTGCCTTATTTTAGGCAGGACCTAAATTCAAGTGTCAGTTATGTGACCATTAATTAGGTCCCATGCCGACACCTTAAGTTTGAATTATGAAATTAAGGTGAATGTGTTTAGTTACATATATAAGCATGTTTAGGGATTCATTTGTAAACAAGGCAATGATTATGAACTTTTAGCACACTTGTGATTTTAGAGCATTCAAGATATTCATTGTTGCAGAGCAGACTTGTCTTGTTATTGTGTTTGTTATGCAGATTTGGCTTCATCTTCTCATGATGTGAAGGATTTTTTAATCTATATGTGAGATACACCTCCGAGGTGACATTTATTTGTGTTTTCAATCATTTATCAATTGGTTTTTGCCTCTATCCCATAGGGATACACACTCTTTATCAGACAACGGTGTTCAGAAGACTTGAATGTCTCTCCAGGGCTTGACCAAGGCAAGCCTCTAAACACCACAACCCCTAACCCCCCTTTTCTGTGATTGCAGGTTACAAGTGCAAAAGAGGAAGGAGTGGAGTTGTAGGGAGGCATAACAGAGTGTCAAAATGTAGATAAAAGTAGAAAATAATGACCTAGACTTGGGTGCTCGCTCATTAGTCCCTTGGATCCCAAGACACAAAAATCCCCAAAATAGCATAAACAAGTTGCAAACAACTTTCAGATATCTCAACAGAAACTGGTACCTTAGACTAAATTGCCCACTCAATAGTCCCTGACTTTTTTAGATATGGAATCTCAAAATCTGGTATGTATCTAATTGTTATTTTATATCTATGTGTGTGAGCATTTGTCATTATTCATCAGTTTATTTATGATTTTATGAAATTAGGGTTTTAAGCATATGTAATTGGACTTTAATTGATCAACTAATTAGCAAATTCTAAGTTTCCTCCTTGTTCTAAAGGATGCTAAATCTATAGCAGAGCCCCCTTGTAAAAGATTGTGGCTTGACTCAATTTATGTCCTTGAATGTAAGGTGTGAAAGGAGGATTTAACCTTGAAATTGAAACCCCTCTTTTTCCACTAAACATTTTGGTGAACCTGTGTTTTTTTTAAAATTTTTGCACCTTGCTGAGTGTTTTACTTCAAATTTACATTCATTTCATCCACCATTTTCTTATTGCATTTGAAAATTTACAAAAAAATTGAAGAATTTGAAAATTTTGAAAAAAATGGCATTTTAGTCTTGCATTTTCAAATAGTTTGAATTAATTTCCATTTAATTTTATTTATTTTTGTTATTTTCATTAGATGTGATTTAAATTATAGAAATTCATCATTTATTATTCATTTGCATTGCATTTTCATGCCTAATTTGTCAAAAATTGCTTGAAATTGTGTATTTTTTTTATATATAACCTAGTTTTTGCATTAGCTAGGGTTTGTGGTTAAAATCTTGTTTCAAATTTTACTACTATTTTAAACACTCATTTAGGACTGATTTCTAACTGTAGTGTTTCATCACAGTGCATTTTTGCATTTAGATTTCATGTCTAGGGCTTAAAATCTTGCATTTTCACTAGATTTTGACTTATTTTGCATATAAAATTGCATTATAAGTGTGTTGTGAAGGATATTGCTGCATTATTGGACTGATATATAGCTTATTATTCTCTTCCCCTCATAAATTTCTTCACAACACTTCTTCTTTTAGTAATTTGCATTAAAAAAAGCCAAAAATCAAGCATTTTAGGCCATAAGCTTACATAATTTTGCACTTGTTCCTTGCATAAGTTTTGAAAATATTTGAAAATATGATTTTACATCCATTTGAAAACATATACACATGGCTTGTAATTGCAACAATAACACTAGGTACCCTCCTAGGCCTTATATGAAAAGAAAAGTCCCTGAACCTGAAATTGTCTTTACACCTCACAATAGAACAATTGGAGAAACTGAAGGACCTATTTATATCACTATAAGTATAATAGAAAATCCTGTGGATAGAACACTTGTAGATCCTAATTTCATGACTAATGTAGCAACAGAGGAATTCCTTTATTCACATAGGTTGATACAAGACTTCTATGGTCCATCTGACATGATGATTAAGACACATAATGGAGCTTTTATAAACACTTCTGGGAAGATATCTTTATTGGTCATGATATTTGAAAAATCTGTAAAACAACTTTTTGATGTTGTCCCTCTATCTGACCTTTTTCACATAAACTTAGGACACCCATGGTTAAAAGCTATGAAAGTTGTCCCTTCAACAATTCATAACTGTGTAAAATTTCCTTTGAACATACAAGTGCATACTATTCCTTGCAATAGATATAAACCTTTAGTTACAAGACAACACTTCAAACTTGATTACTTTTGGCCACAATCTAATTAGGAACTGGAGCCATGAATGAATTTTAACTTCTTGGGATATAGAAAATATAACTTGCCTAATTACTACATCAAGTGGCCGGTCCTTCTATTCAAGAAACAGTAAGAGATTAACAACCCGCATTAGATGAAATTCCTAGAGCAAAAGGAAAAGGACCCTATGTTGATGTTCCTCCTTTGTCATCCTTGTAAGGATCGAGAGGTATTTGTCGAGAATAAAACACTTCATCAAGACAAATGAGATTTGAACATGGTGCTTCCTCCTCTAACATGCGAAAACCTATGGAAAAATGTGACAATACTTTTGAAGATATAAGCAATAGGATAAAAAGAAATAGACAAGCAAGAGAAAGGAGAAAGAGAAGACAAGCTTTTGCCCAATGAAATGCACATCAACAAGAAAAAATTCCACCTAACATTGAATCAAACCAAGAAGAGCTTAAAAATGAACAACCTAAAAACAAGAACAAAAGTTGGGCTATGGTACGTTGTGTATCTCTTTCCTCTAATATTCAAGATTGGGAAGACAATGATGACCGTTAGTTTGGTTGTCTTTATAGGTAAGTATTTCTAACCCTTTACCTCTGTGTTGTGTTTCTCCTGTGATGTTTTATGTGTTGTTTAGGCCTCCTTGGATGACCCTTGATACTCTTGTAAGGTTAAGGATACCAGAAGACTACCTCTATTGTGACCCTTCTTCTATTTGTATCATCATTCTTCTATCTTGCTTCTCCTCTATTTTCATTGTTGTCTGTTGTGACTTAGGGGCATAGCATTGCGGTTGGTGACCTGGGTGCACCTTCCTACGTGATGACCCTAAGGTACTTGTTCTCCTCTCTTCATTTATTATTTACCTTCTTATAGTGATTCTATATAGTTGGCAGATGACGAAAAATAAATAATACTGATAAGGACCAAGAGTCCCTTCAGTGAATAAGAAAAAATGGACCTAGTCCATACATGACATTAGGGTTGATATATATTATCTGATGCTTGGCTAGTAGAATCACTCTGTGTGATATTTTGATGTTGTCTTATCACACTAACAAACTATAACAACACATCTACTCCGTGCACTTTGTTTCTCTTTGAATCTCACCTTGGTTACATTCAGTTTTGAGATCTCTGTAGTATAGCCCCACGGTTATACTTGGATTCCAAACCTGTAGTATAACCTCCTCTCTTTATGTGATTATGTTTATGCATTTCTTTTATCATGTGATGTGTTTATTATCTTAGAGAAATATTTCTAACCTCTCTTCTTGCAGGAAATTGTGTGTTTGTGGGAACATTTGGTGATCATAAACTACATGCCACCTTTGGGGGCATGGGCTTTATGAAAGATCTTGTTCCCTTGTGTGTTTTCTTCCTACCTTAATGTGCTTGATATCAATACATGATATCAACCACCTTAAGGTGGGGGCATATAAGGTAAGCTGTCTATTGATTTTGGTACTAAGAAAGCATGTTTGTAAGCCCTTTACAGAGGTGGGATGTTGTATCTCCATGCAAGTGCACATCTTTATTCTATATTGCAATCATAAAGCCCTTTACGGAGGTGGGATATCGTGCATATCCTTTTATTTTAAACCCTCTACAGAGGTGGGATATCATGCATATCCTTTTATTCTAATCCCTCTATGGAGGTGTGGATGGTGTATCTCTTGAGCTAGTGCACATCCTTTTTACTCTAAAAGTCCTCCAAGCAGGCAAGGTTGGTGTATCCTCTCTTAAGCATGTCTTTGGTGGTTGTTGTGGCATAAGCCCAACCATCAGGTTTGCCTGTAATGTGCCTAAGATGGTGGTGAACCTAGTAATAGGCTCCTTCCATCACTTGTTTAATGTGTTTTAGACGTATTGTATGTCTTTGGCATACTATACGGTGCTTGTGTCTGATGCAGAGTCTATGGTAGTAGCTGTTGAAGTTCACTCAATTAACTTAGATCACTATACTTCCTCCAAGAGGTATACAAAGGTGTTTATTATCATAAGCCTACACAAGGCTTCTCAAGGAACTGACATAGCCTTGGACCACACACTGGTGTCCACCTTCATAGGCTATTCAACTTCTCATTGGTGAGTCACTGCTCTAACCAGCCCTTATACACAGTCCACCTCCAAGGACAACAATCTACCTTCAAAAGCTCTCAACTACTACCAATCCACTCTACCTATCAAGGTTTTCATACTACCATCAACATATGCTTGTTTAGGACATAACTAACATTAAGTCACTGACCAAAAACTAAATGTTACACTTGCAAAGACAGAGAATAGTAAATTGCAGCTTGACTATCCTATGACAGTGCTAAAATGACAGCTTCTTTCTTATAGCCTTTATGAACAACCAAAACCAGCATTAACTCCTTTATCAACAAGGTTCTTCACACAAATATAACATGTATCTACCAAGGACATGAAATCACTGACCAAGTACCATACTTCTGTAATTACTCTGACAGAGAACCATAATTGTCTTATGACTGTCATAAAGAAACAGTATTTCAAGAAGATTAAACCTTGTAGCCAAGAGAATGTTTAACACCACATTAAATGCTCATAACTCTAAATGGCCTTCACCTCTAAATCCATATCCAAATACCCATCATAAATATGCACTTCCACCCACACATGTAGAACTATACTGTACTGTAGGTGTTTAGAAACAACAAACTATCTTTTCCTTGAAAACAAAGGCTTAAATTGAAAGTAATGGGAAAGAAAATGCATCCAATATGCATGCACAAGGTCCACCAAGTCCTGTACTAGTCAATCTCCACCATCAAGCACATACTCCACCTTGCATATGTCAAAACAAATTGACTGTCTTTACTGTCATGATATAGTCCACCATCAAATTCTCAACTAGTCACTAGTAAGACTAGTTAGATGCATGCCATATGCCTTGCAGAGGGGAGTTTAACCTACCAAACATGAAAAAACACTAAATCTACTCTACCTTCCTCCATCCCACCAAGAAATGGGCAACCACCTTCAGAGGACAAAGGAAGAATGAAGCATTTTGTCCAAAACCCTAGCTATGGAGGGTTAAAAACCAGTTTACACATAATGGGTTCAAACAAAGTAGTAGAAACGTTTCAAAATCTCCAAATAAATGCAAATGAAAGGTGATTCAACCTACAACCACATTTTCCAGACCATGGACCTCTTACTATCTGTACCAGGCCATACAAGAAGGTTGTTTTCAACAAAAAGTAGAAAAAACATAGTTTTTACCTTATATAACTCCTCCTCTCCATTCCATGTTGGCATGTTTATACAAACTAATGTTTATAGGAAGTTTTCCTAACCTTTCCACTTCCCTATTGTCTGTACAACTTCCCATGAAAGGTAGTGAAATGATGGAAGTGGCTATTTTTCATAAAACACCAAGTTTCTAAAAGAAGAATTCCTATAAAATAGGCCTTACTAACATTCTCATGGACTAGTCAATCTAAATGACTAAGTCTTTATTACAAAACATCAAAATGGCTTTCAAAGCCTTAGAGGAAAACAAAATAATATGAAAACCAACTAGGAAATAGCCAACAAAATGACTAAACTGGGGAGCTCCTGCACCATACTCCCCCTGTAGTAAGAACTCAAGTCCCTTGAGTTGCCAACTATTGAAGTGTTATGCCATGCTTCAAGATATCTGCTTCAGTCATCCAGGTGGCCTCTGAATTAGGAAGATCCTTCCATTTCACCAAGTAGTCCTTATAGACACCTCTCCGAGTCTTCTTGATAACTTTGGAATCTAGAATGCACTCCAACTGTAAAGGTTTGCTTGGAGGCAAATCCTTGATCCAATCAGCATCTTCAGCCACCACATCTGATCCACTTTCACTAGGTAATGGAGGTCTGAAAGGAAAAAGATCACAAACATTGAAAATTGTTGATATACCAAGGCCAGATGGTAACTCAATCTCATATGCATTTGGACCGAATTTGTGCACTATTTTGCATGGCCCAATCTTCTTCATCAGGAGTTTAGTTGGCTGACCCTTTGGCAACCTTTCTTTCCTCAGATATGCCATAACTAAGTCACCAACTTTGAATTGTACTTCTCTTTTCTTCAAATCTGCCTTTTCTTTGTACTTTGTGACTGATTTTTCTAGTTGCAACTTGACTTGATCATGGACTATTTTCATGGAGGCAGCAAAATCTTCACCAAGTGCACTCCTTCTATCCCAACCTTGGAGATCCTTCAGCTCAAGTGGCCCTCTTGGATGAAAGCCATAAACTATCTCAAAAGGACTTTTACTAGTGCTCCTAGTCCTTGAATCATTATAGGCATATTCAGCCTGACTGATAACCAAGTCCCTTGCCAAACCATGCTACTTTGTAAGGCACCTTAGAAGGTTTCAAAGTGATCTATTAACCACGTCAGTCTGACCATCAGTTTGTGGATGGTAGGCTGATGAAAAGGACAACTGTGTGCCCAGCTTCTTCCACAAGGTCCTCCAGAAGTGACCTACAAACTTAGAATCTTTGTCAGTTACAATGGACAACGGTAAACCATGTATCCTTACTACCTCTCTGAAAAATAGACCTGCAACATGAGATGCATCATTTGTGCATTTACATGGCACAAAATGAGCCATCTTACTGAACCTATTAACAATGACAAACACACTATCCACCCCTCTGGCTGTCCTGGGTAACCCAAGCACAAAATCCATGCTGATACTTTCCCAAGGTCTGTTGGGAATGGGAAGGGGCTGGTATAGACCTACATTTGAAGACACACCTTTGGCTCTTTGACAAATTGCACAACTAGCTACATATTTTCTCACATCTGATTGCACATTTGGCCAAAAATAGAACCTTTTGACTTGTTCTAGTGTCTTGTCTAAGCCAAAATGTCCTCCTAAAGAACATCCTACTCAATGCATCAGCCACCTTGTTAGAGACACCTCTTTTGTGCTTAATTGTGAAGGTATAAACTTGTAACTGTTCCATACATTTAACATGTCTATGCTTCAATTTTTCTTGACTATTAAGAAAGATTAAAGCATGATTGTCAGTCAACACAATAAATTCTTTGGGCAGCAAATAATGTCTCCATTTCTTAAGAGCTTGCACCATTGCATAGAGTTCTAAGTCATAGGTAGAATACCTTTGCTTGGCTTCATTCAACTTTTCTAAAAAGAATGCCACTGGATGTCCTTCTTGGCTAAGAACATCACCAATAGCTTGTTGACTTGCATCACACTCAACAACAAACACCTTATCAAAATCAGGGAGTACTAAGGTAGGTAACTCAGCCACCTTTGTTTTCAACAACTCAAAACTATCATCAGCTTCCTTTGTCCACTGGAATCTACATTTGACTCCACCCTTGATGGTGTTGAGGATGGGAGCACTAATGTGACTGAAACCTCTGAGAAACTTCCTATAGAAAGTTGCCAATCCATGGAAACTTCTCACATCTCCCACTATTTTTGGGGTATGCCAACTGAGAATAGCCTCAACCTTAGAGGGATCCATCTTCAAACAACCATTAGAAATGACAAATCCCAGGTATACAAGTTCAGTTTTCATGAACTCACATTTGTCTAAGTTGATCATCAACTTGTGCTCATGCAGCTTCTCCAACACTTGACCAACATGCTTCACATGCTCTTCCCTTGTCCTGCTGAAGATTAGTATGTCATCAAGATAAACAATAACAAATTTACCAATGAATTCAACTAATACCTCATTCATCAAGTGCATAAATGTACTTGGCGCATTGCTAAGACCAAATGGCATAACAAGCCATTCATAAAGACCTTCATTGGTCTTGAAAGCAGTCTTCCATTCATCTCCCTATTTGATCCGGATTTGATGATATCCAAATTTCAAATCAATCTTTGAGTAATAGCATGATCCTCCCAAATAATCCAAGAGATCTTCAATCCTTGGCATTGGGAATCTGTACCTTATGGTGATCTTATTTATGGCCCTTGAATTTGTGCATAGCCTCCACTTTCCATCCTTCTTAGGAGCAAGTACACTTGGAACTGCACAAGGACTTAGACTCTTCCTAGTTAGCCCTTTCTCCAGGAGATCTTGAATTTGCCTTGCCACCTCTTCATTTTGCTGTGGAGTCAGCTTGTATGCAGCCTTGTTAGGCAATGTAGCACTAGGTATTAAGTCAATTTGATGACTAATATCCCTCATGGGTGGTAAGGAGTTGGGAACTTCCTCTACCACAAGGTCTTGATACTTATCTAGAAGTTGTTGCACTTCCAGTGGGATCTCCTTCTATTTTTGTTCTTGCTGATCTGATCCACTCTTAGGCTTCATGACCAAGGCATACCCCTGGTTGTCATTCTCCTTCAAGAGGTTTAGGAACTCTTTGCCATTCACCAACATGACACTGTTGTTATTTTCCTTCCCCCTGGGCTGCTCTGACAAAGGATCCATTTTGAATGCTCTTCCATTCTTGGTGATGACATAAGTGTTCTTCTCACCATCATGTTGAGCTTTAACATCATACTGCCATGGGCGGCCAAGAAGCAGGTGACATGCATCCATAGGGATGATTTCACATAGCACTTTGTCCTTGTAGTCACCAATTGCAAATTCAACCCAAGTTTGTTCCTCCACCATGAAATTTTGGTTCTTGTTTAACTAGGAGATCATGTGAGGACTGATATGAGGAAGCCTCTTCAACTTGCACTTCTCAACCATCTCAGTGGACACCACATTCTCAGTAAACCTTGAATCCACTATGATTTTGCAAAGTTTCCCATAGGCTAGGCCTTGGGTTCTAAAAAGATTCTTTCTCTGAGGGGGCTCTTGATTCAATGGCATCTTCAACATAGACCTTTTTATCATCATACTCTCTCCGTCTAACATAGGTGTAACACTTCCCATTGGTGAATTCACACTTTCACAGTCACTATCTTTCACTAACTAATTTCTCTTTCCACTGCCATGAGAGCTACTAGCTTTCTCTGGGCACTTGTTCATTGTATGGCCAACTTGGTTGCAGCCATAACATCTTGCAGTGAAGACTCCTGGTCCTTTACCTCCTCCACCATTTCTGCCCCTGCCATTAGGCCTTCTACCACCTCTGAAACCTCCTCTATGCTCTGTCTCAGGTGATGTTTCTTGCTGACTATTATTTTTAGTTTTGTTGAACTATCCATGGCCAAAATTGCCTCTTCCTCTTTGGTTTCTGCCACCTCTACTTCTGGCACTTTGTTCACCCTTCCTTCTCAGCTTTTTCTCTACTCTGGAGGCCAATAAGAAACATTCATCCACTGTCCTTGGTAACACTAAACTTATCTCATCTTGTAGATTGTATTTCAGTCCATTTAGGTACCTAGCCACCATCCCTTTTTCATCTTCATTATGATTGGCCCTCATACTGATTCTATGAAATTCTTCTGTGTAGGCAGCCACATCCATACCTTTTTGTCTCAAATTTTGAAATCTCCTTATGATTTGAATCTCATAGTCAGGTGGCATGAACTTGCTTCTTAGCATAGCCACCATTCTGTTCCATTTAGTGATGGGACTCTTCCCAATCTTGTCCCTCTCACTCTGCATATAGTTCCACCATACAAGTGCAGAACCTCTTAGCCTTGTCTTGGCAAACTTGACCTTTTTGCTGTCATTGAACTCCTTGTAATCAAAGAAGTTGCACATAGCTTCTATCCAGTCGGTGAGAGCATCTCCATCCAACTTGCCATGAAAGGTAGGCACATCCATCTTGGGATCACCACTGTCTCCATGAGCACCCTTAAGTGTATTTAGGAAAGCTTTCTGATCTGCAGACATGTCCTACTCCAGAAGACTCTCTTCTGCCTCTACTTCTTCATTTGTGTCAGAAGAACTTCCCTCTTCTTTGGTCTTACCTTTAGACTTCTTCTCTTCTTGTAATTTTGCTTCTTGCAATCTTGCTTCAACCATCTCTTCCACCAAATTCTTGCTGGCATCTTGACTCATTGTCTTGGGAGGCATTTTACTAGCCTCTGTTTCAATTTCCTTCTCTGACATACACTGCTTCCAATTAGAATATTGGCTCTGATACCAATATGATGCAGAGTCTATGGTAGTAGCTGTTGAAGTTCACTCAATTAATTTAGATCACTATACTTCCTCCAAGAGGTATACAAAAGTGTTTATTATCATAAGCCTACACAAGGCTTCTCAAGGAACTGACATAGCCCTGGACCACACATTGGTGTCCACCTTCATAGGCTATTCAACTTCTCACTAGTGAGTCACTGCTCTGACTAGCCCTTATACACAGTCCACCTCCAAGGACAACAATCTACCTTCAAAAGCTCTCAACTACTACCAATCCACTCTACCTATCAAGGTCTTCATACTACCATCAACATATGCTTGTTTAGGACATAACTAACATCAGGTCACTGACCAAAAACTAAATGTTACACTTGCAAAGACAGAGAACAGTAAATTGCAGCTTGACTATCCTATGACAGTGCTAAAATGATAGCTTCTTTCTTATAGCCTTTATGAACAACCAAAACCAACATTAACTCCTTTATCAACAAGGTTCTTCACACAAACATAACATGTATCTACCAAGGACATGAAATCACTAACCAAGTACCATACTTATGTACTTACTCTGATAGAGAACCATAACTGTCTTATGATTGTCATAAAGAAACAGTATTTCAAGAAGATTAAACCTTGCAGCCAAGAGAATGTTTAACACCACACTAAATGCTCATAACTCTAAATGGCCTTCACCTCTAAATCCATATCCAAATACCCATCACAAATATGCACTTCCACCCACACATGCAGAACTGTACTGTACTGTACTGTAGGTGTTTAGAAACAGCAAACTATCTTTTCCTTGAAAACAAAGGCCTAAATTGAAAGCAATAGGAAAGAAAATGCATCCAATATGCATGCACAAGGTCCACCAAGTCCTGTACTAGTCAATCTCCACCATCAAGCATAGACTCCACCTTGCATCTATCAAAACAAATTGACTGTCTTTACTATCATGATACAGTCCACCATCAAATTCTCAACTAGTCACTAGTAAGACTAGTTAGATGCATGTCATATGCCTTGTAGAGGGGAGTTTAACCTGCCAAACTTGAAAAAACACTAAATCTACTCTACCTTCCTCCATCCCACCAAGAAATGGATGACTACCTTCAGAGGACAGAGGAAGAATGAAGCATTTTGTCCAAAACCCTAGCTATGGAGGGTTAAAAACTAGTTTACACACAATGGGTTCAAACAAAGTAGTAGAAACGTTTCAAAAGCTCCAAATAAATGCAAATGAAAGGTGATTCAACCTACAACCACATTTTCCAGACCATGGACCTCTTACTGTCCATACCAGGCCGTACAAGAAGGCTATTTTCAACAAAAATTAGAAAAACCACAGTTTTTACCTTATATAACTCCTCTCCATTCCATTTTGGCATGTTTATACAAACTGATGTTTATAGGAAGTTTTCCTAACCTTTCCACTTCCCTACTATCCGTACAACTGCCCATGAAAAGTAGTGAAACGATGGAAGTGGCTATTTTTCATAAAACACCAAGTTTCTAAAAGAAGCATTCCTATAAAATAGGCCTTACTAACATTCTCATGGACTAGTCAATCTAAATGACTAAGTCTTTATTACAAAACATCAAAATGGCTTTCAAAGCCTTAGAGAAAAACAAAATAACATGAAAACCAACTAGGAAATAGCCAACAAAATGACTAAACTGGGGAGCTCTTGCACTAGTGTCTTCCTTGTGTCTTCCATGTGTTTTCTCCCTTGTGTAGTATAAAGACATTTGGTGATGAGTCCCTCCTACACTCAGGTTTTGTATGGCATGTTTGTTCCCAAGCATAGTCTAAAGATGTGTGGCGATGAGTCCCTCCTATGCTTTGGGATTTGTATGGCATGTTTGTTCTCAAGTGTAGTCTAAAGACATGTGGCGATGAGTCCCTCCTACACACTGAGATTTGTATTGTGTGTCTATTGCCTCATATGTAGTCTAAAGACATGTGGCGATGAGTCCTACATTTTGGATTGTGTGTTTACTTTCCATTACTAGCATTTGCATTCATAAATGTATGAAAATGAAAAAGAAATAATCACTGCATTCACTGTATTCACTGTGTTTTGCGTGTCTTCAATATTGTCTTCTCTATGTTTTGTGTGCCTATTACTGTCTTCTCCATGTTTTGCATGCTTGTTACTATCTTCATCATGTTTGGCATGTTTTCTCTAATGTCTACTTGAGACTGGGAGCTAGAAATAGTTCTCAATCTTTGTGTATGCATTAGCTCTAAGTTCCTAGCATGTTTGCTATGTTTGTTGACCGTACTTTAATGCATGTATGGGCCTTGCGTTCATGCATACATTAAAGTGGGGGCTAAATGTTACATCAAAAAATGTCTCCCTAGGACTTTTTCCCTCCTATGTTTAGCTCCCAGGTCCTTTAGAAAACATTTCAATCATCTTGCATATTCATGTTAACTCCCGATGAGAAAACCATGAAGTTTTATGACAAATAGGACCTAGGGGGTGCTATTAAGATAAGTCCTGACCTAAATAGGGAGGAAGGACTTGGGTGCCCATGCCCTAGTCTTGCCCTATTTTAGGCAGGACCTAAATTCAAGTGTCAGTTATGTGACTGTTAATTAAGTCCCATGCCGACACATTAAGTTTGAATTATGAAATTAAGGTGGGAATGTGTTTAGTTGCATATATAATCATGTTTAGGGATTCATTTGTAAACAATAAGATGATTATAAACTTTTAGCACACTTGTGATTTTAGAGCATTCAAGATATTCATTATTGTAGAGTAGACTTGTCTTGTTATTGTGTTTGTTATGCAGATTTGGCTTCATCTTCTCATGATGTGAAGGCTTTTCATCTATATGCGAGCTACACCTTCGAAGTGACATTTATTTGTGTTTTCAATCATTTATCAATTGGTTTTTGCCTCTATCCTGCATGGATACGCACTCTTTATCTGACAAAGGTGTTCAGAAAACTTGAATGTCTCTCTAGGACTTGACCGAGGCAAGCCTCTAAACACCAAAATCCCCAAGCCCCCTTTTCTCTGATTGTAGGTTATAGGTGTAGAAGAAGAAGGAGTGGAGTTGTAGGGAGGCATAACAGAGTGTCAGAATTGTAGATAAAAGAAAAAAAGAAAGACCTAGACTTGGGCACGTGCTCATTAGTCCCCTGGATCCTAAGACATAGATATCCCTGAAACAACAGAAACAAGTTGCAGACAACTTTCAGAGATCCCGACAGAAACTGGTACCTTGGACTAAATCGCCCACTTATTAGTCCCCAACTTTTTTAGATATGGAATCTCAAAATTTGGTATGTATCTAATTGTCATTTGATATCTCAGTGTGTGAGCATTTGTCGTGATTCGTCTATTTATTTATAATTTTATGAAATTAGGGTTTTAAGCATAATTGGACTTTAATTGATCAACTAATTATCATATTCCAAGTTTCCTCTTCATTCTAAGGGACACTAAATCTGTAGCAGAGCCCTCTTGCAAAAGATTGACTCAATTTAGGTCCTTGAATGCAAGGTGTGAAAGGAGGATTTAACCTTGAAATTAAAACCCCTCTTTTTCCACTAAACACAAAGCTATTAGAATTAGGGTGCACTCTATTCCATTCTATCTAAGTGTGAGGGTTTGATTTGAGGTGAAGGTATTGAGTTATATTCCATTTATCTTCATTATTTACATTGGATCATATTTCTACATACACCTACAAACCGCTACAAAGATTGAATCATTACCCCTCTAAGCCCATGATAGTTTAACGAAAAAACCCATGGAAATTTTCTCCTAAAAGAACCAAAAATGAACATAACAAAGTTCATTTTGTTTATGTGATTATGGGTGTGCAAATTAAGATGCAAATTAGTGCTTCCTAAGACTATCTCCAAGTAGTCTAACACAAATTAACAATCACTAGAGATGAGATTGATAATTGGGCTAAGGAGGGGAAAATTAAGAAGTGACTAAAGAAAATGCACTTGGAAAGATTGGGAATTAGTCAATTCAAGCTAAGGACTACCTAGAGAGGTTGCAGACCAAATTTCATTAGACTTAGATTTTGGGACTTTGTTGTAAGGGTCAAGAGGAGAAGTCCACATGGTCATATGACCACTTTTTAGGTGTGTGTAGAGTCAATGTTTGATCATATCTCAATATGGCCACTTGTCGTGATAGTGAACAAAGAATTGAGTTAAATGAAAAAATAGGTGAAAAATTAAAGAAAATACAGTATGAAATAATAAAAACTTGGAAAATATATTCAAGAGTGGGAACCACTCAAATTGGAATCAAGTGGTCATTTTGAGCTCCCAAACCAAGTTTCATGCAATTATAAGGACACCACTACAAGGTTTAGGAGGAAAAGTCTTTCCCTATTACCTACTAGAGGAGAAGTCCTATCTTATTCCCTAGTAGGAGGAGAAGTCCCTTGACCTCTACCTTTTAAAGAGGAGAATTTTTTCCCTATGCTTTGTTAGGAGGAGAATTCTCACCTTACGCCCAGGTCAAGACAAAGCCTAGAAGAGAAGTTCTATACCTTTGTTTGGCCTAAAATTTCATGGGGAACTACTTATAAACATTCTAAGAACTCTTTTTAACCAATGATAAGTTTGGTTCTCCATAGATTTCTCTTAAATCAATTTGCAAGTACAAAATACTAAAGGGAACACCTACAAAATAAAGGGATAAAGGGGAAGCTCCCTTGGTCAACCCCCTCATGTGAATATTCAAACAAGAGTCCACATGACATGAATAAAAATATTTTAATGTATGTCTATACTAAGAAATCACACTAATTCTAAGTATAAACAACAAAATAATAAAGCTTTTAATGACTAGGATGAAGGAAAGGATGACTAGACCTAGTACATGGGAGATGACAAAATGTAGTCAAATGGAAACAAAATTTAAAACAAGTGTAATGTATGGATAAGTATCTAAAACAAGGAAGTGGTAAAATTTATTTGGAATGAAAATGAAAGAGTATGCAAAAGTTATGAATCCAATACCAACACTAGGTTCTTTAAAGGTCCTAATGGTGAAGGGTGGAAGGCATGGACAAACAAATGGAGACCCACAAACACAAAACTGATGTAAAACTAAAAATATCTATTGCATGGATTGATATGACTGATATGAAATAATATTTTTTAGTTTTTTGTCAAAAATACAAGCTAGGAGGTCCTAAAGCTTCAATAGGGGATGAAAGTGGTGGGTGAGAAAAATGGCAATGGGGGGTGGGGTAAATGGATGAAGATGTTTTATATATTTCCTAGGATAGATACTCTAAAAATTATACATTAAAATATAATGAAAATTAAACTAATAAAATCAAAACCTTATTCTAGCTATTCTAAATACTTGGAAATAATATACCTTTATTGATTGTTTCGGCTATAGGGACCACTAGGAGGCTCATAGATTATTTTGCAATAGATTGATGGAAAGATAACATCTAAGAGAAATTTCTAATCACTAACATGCATTCACCATTTAAAAAACTATGGCTCAAAAATTACTCACAATATTGATGAAATATTACCATTATAGTGTAAAAAGGTGAGATTGAGAGACTTATTTAACAATTTTTTGAAGGAACTTAGGTTGGAAATTTAGTTCATCCCAATTGGCATGATTATAGGAATCTTTGGTTCAAAAATGAGGTTGATTAGAGGATAAGGATTGCACCTCTTGGCTAAAACTAACCTAGAGAAGAAGTCATTGGGCTTGAAATAACTCAATTTCTTAGGACCAGTCAAGCACAAAGTTTTCACCCAAGGTTGGTGGTTACCAATCACAAAGAGATTTAGAAAGTGATATTTTAGGATTTTAAAGATGGTCATTACACTAGGTTTAAGACATAGGATCTCATTAAATAGTTTTATTAAAGGGGTAAATAGGTGGCAAGGTAAAAAGGGGGAGGGGTCATGGAAGGGGTCAACACCTTGGATCAAAGGACAAAATATATAAGAAAATAAATCACAAAATCAAACACATTAAAGGGGTCAAGGGGACATGAAAAATTAGGACATAGGTAGGGATAATAATAAAGAGGGTCAAAAAGAGGTCAAAACACACATGTGGCAAGACAACTAAAGTGAGGAGGAAATGTGACAAAGGAAATTATAAAGTATACAATTTTTAATTTTATAACTCCTAAGATTTCTATAGAAAAGGTAATGACATACACACCAATATTCTAGAAACACCCTTAGCAATTCAGAAAATCCTACATTTATCCACAAATCTTATAATGTAGTAGTGTAGACATGGCCAAAAATAACACTAATCCAACATGGCTAAAGTCTTATCCACTCTTACATGTCCTCTCAATCCTCCACTTTGTCATTCCTAATTAAATTCTCTCTCATGGAACTCTGTAGTACAAACAAGATCTTATTCTAAACAAACACCCTTCTTGTAAAAAGTGATCCTCAAAAGAACACTTACCTCCAATCCAAGTCTCCACACAACTCTTCCATGCCTCTACAAAATATGGATCTATTTCATATAAACCCTTCATCAACTCCATTCCAACTAGCTTAACCATCAAGGTAGTCAATAGTGCTTGCCTCTTGCTCAAGGCATATACCACCTTATTGTTTACACTAGCTCTATGCTTAAGAACAAAATAAAAAACCTACAAACACCTTGTCCACTTCATATCCCTCTAATTCAGCTACACATGACTATTAACAAATCTCAATGTTTAATGATCAATATATGAAACAAATTCCTTTAACAATAAATAAGATCTCCACTTTTGAAAGAATTAAGCAATACCATAATATCCTAATCACAAATTGAATACTTTTACATGGATTCATTCAATTTATCACTAAAATATGCAATGGTTTTACCTTCTTGACTCAAGGTAGCACCAATAGCCTTAACATTGGCATCCCAACCCACTTGAAAAAACTTCTCAAAATTTGGAAGCAACAATCTTAGGGCCTCTATTAGTTTCTTCTTTAGTAGGTCAATACTCTTGCCTATGATAACTATCCACTTAAATCCATCTTCTACATGCAATGTGTTAGTGGTACATAGATCTCACCTAAAGTTCTTGATGAAATTTTGGTAGAAGCTTGTCAACCCATGAAAATTGCTAACCTCTATAGCATTTTACTACATCAGTCACTTAACAATTTCCCTCACTTTATTTGTAGCCATCCTCAAACCATCAAGATATCACAAATCCCAAGTATACTAGCTTATTTTGCATACAACTACACTTCTTTAAGTTTATACATAATTTATCCTTTCTCAACTATGTTAAAACATGTATAGGCTCAAGATGCTCCTCCCTAATCTTCCTAAGAACCAAAATATAATCCAAATAGATAACAACAAACTTACTTAAGAAAGGTTTTAAAACTTCATTCATCAAACTCATAGAGATACTTCACACATAGGTCAATCTAAAGGGCATGGCTAACCATTCATACAATCCATACTTGGTTATCAAAGTTTTCTTTCATTCATCTTCTTCTCAAATTCTACTCTAATGATAGCCACTCTTGGGGTTGATCCTGGAAAAGTAGTGTGCCCCACTCAAATAATCCATTTGGCCATCTATGCACAATAGTGGGAACCTATACTTGATGGTGATCTTGTTGATGGAAATGACACAAGAGTCTATACACATTCTCCATTCTCCTCCCTTCTTCAATGGAAGTAGTATAGGTAAAACATAAGGGATCATACTTTCTTGATCACTTATACTTGTCTTCCTATAGAGAAGTTTATAAATAACTACTTAATATCTTCAACAATCTAATACTTTTAGAGACATCAAATTTCCCTTTGTTTGCATGAATGTATTAGCTCTTTGTTCTAATTTAATCTTTTTACTTTTTCAATTATCTTTTTTATCCTAGTTTATTTAATTCTTTCTTTTATATATTCTTCTTTTTTTCTTACATCTTTATCTTTCAATTTATTATGTTTCGTAGATTTCTCTCTTGTACTTTTAAGATCTTGAGGTTTTTGATGTTTGTATGTGTCTTGTCTTTAATTCTTTCTTTCTCTCAGCAACTATTTGCTTCTCGTGCTCCTCTCTCTATTTTAGAGTACTTAGTCTGAAAATTACCAATTCTATTGCTCTCTTCTCCTACTCTTTCTCCTGATGATGGATCATGGAGTTTGATCCAAAACGTTGAGGTAAAAACTTGCACATAGTTTATTCCTGAAGTATTGATCTATAACCTAATACTTGTCTCTTAATTTAAAAAGTTAATAAACAACTCTTCAATATCTTTAGCCACCAAATATTTGTCTCCCAATAAAATCAATATTAGTAGGAGAATCACATAAAATGATATGAAAGGAAGGAGGAATGGGAAAAAAAATGGATAAGTGGGGAGACCTTGTAAGACTAACTATGATTGATAAGTAGAGAAAGAAGAGGTGGAATGAGGAGCATAATCACACCCCTTTTATCCATGCCTTCACATAATCCATCCATCCTCCATAAAAACCACCTTCCATTCCATCTCCATTAGTAGCATCCTCTACCATCAAAGCTATGGTGGCACCTTGTTTACATCTAGGAGATGTCCACTTAGCCATCACTAAGATCTCTACCAACATCTATGAGCATAAGAACAATTAACATAGTCCATGTGTAATAGTTATTTAGAATGGGATCTTATCATCTCCTTGTAAAAATAGATGCTTGGGTCTAACAAACCCCTATCCATTCATCCATCCACTCTCCCCCCAGCATCCTAAATTTAAAAAATCCAAAAACACTTAAAATCACAAAATGAAAAAAAATGAAATATACCAAAAAAAGTCCCCTAGTGAAAACCTCTTTGAGGTGCTATCAAACACAAAAAATAAAATAAAATCAAAATAGTAAAGATAAAATCATTCGTTCAATGGTGAAAACCATTCTTATGGCACCTTGGACAAGTATCATGATGAAAACCCATTCGTGTGTATTAGGCATAATTAGCTAGCAAATTGCACCCTACACTTGGAGGAAAGCCTCACATACCTTATCATTTCCCATCCATCAGACATCCCATCCACTATAGCTACATATCTTATTGTCTCCCCATCCATCATCCCTCATTATGTTTTCTCTTGTTATGTATGAAAAGTGGGATGATGACGTTGTTTATATGTTGTTAAGATAGATTTAATCAAACCCTCCTTTCATACATAATCATTCAAGGACATAAACCAAGTTAAGTCACTACTGTTACAAAAGGACTCAACTATAGGTTTGATGTCACTTTGAAATGATAAGGAAAGTTGGAATGTTTTGATGAATTTGTTAAACCCTAATCCGATTAATCCTTAAACCATAATTATGTGATTCTGGAAGAAAATAGATAGAATACAACAAATGATCAAACAAGAAGGCACTAAATGTAGGATAGAAACATACTAGGAGTCAGATTCCAGAAAGCAAAAACTTTGGGGACACTGGAGCGGGCGCCCTAGTTCAACATGCCAATTTCTTTATAGATCTAGAACTGTAAGTTGATGAAGACTGCAACCTACTCAAGTTTTTTTGACAACAACAATCTGGAGGACATAGGGGCGAGTGCCCTTGTCTAGAAAAGAATATTCTTTGTTGTTTTCTTCAGATCTTGAATCTTTATCCTTCGCCTTGATCTCCTACACCTCCTCTCCATAAGATCCTGCACCTGTAACCTACAATCACAAGAGAGGGCTTGGGGGTTGTGGTATTTAGGAGCTTGCCTTAGTGAAGCCCTGGAATGGCGTTCAAGCCTTCCAACACCATTATTAGATAGAGTGCGTGTCCTTGGTGGAGAGAGGCAAAATTAAATGATAAGATAGATTGATTGAAACATAAAGTAGATATTACCTTGGAGGTGAAAACTCTCATGCAGATGAAGTGCCTTCAAATCATGAGGAAATGAGTTGATGGAGCCAAATCTGCAAAAACACATACAAACACAGCACAATTTTTCTTTGCAACACAATGAATGCCTTGAATGCTCTTTTCTTGATGATCATAAGTTCGCCTTAATCAACCAGGGTTAAAATGAAGTCTAAAACATGTTTATATATGCATTCCTGCTAACATTTGTAATTCAAATTGAAAAGGCTGACAAAGGGAAACCTTTTAATGGTCATTAACAAACACTTTTAAATTTAAGTCTTGGAAAAATAGGTCTAGACTAGGGCACGGGCACCCAAGTCTAAAGGCCTATTTTTGGTCTTGATTAAGCATTGAAGTGGCCCCTTAAGCCCCATTTGTCATGGGTTTCAAGGGGATTTTCTTTGGGACAAGTTTTACACATGCATGATTAAATTAAGGGGACCTAGGAGTTAAACTTAGGAGGTAAAAGTCCTAGGGGACATTTTATGGCATAACATCTCTTAACAAGAAAAGGAGCATTAATGTTAAAATATGCTTTAGACACCTCTTGGAATACACCCATCCATCATTTACAGTTATCCTCCCTACCATGCATCATCACAAACATCACAGTGCTGCATCATGAGTGATATATCTAGAGTGAGACATATTATTCATATGTGGTCCGTAGTCCTTAGAGATCACATTTGAATTCCTCATTCATCTATCATGAATCCCCCATATATCCCCTTCATTATCGATAATCCCTTCATATATACATCTCATCACCTCCCAATCCTCTTTGTCCCTAGACTTAGTTTTCTCTTGTTATTGGTATCAATCTATAGGCTACCTAAATGCAATCCAATGCTCTTAGTAGTTCATCTACACATAAGCAATCTTGCTAAGCAATCTCGCAAATCATCCAAAAACATCTATCAATTTTGTTCCCAGCCTTGTTGTAAACCTGATCAACTCAAATCATAATCATTGGGATATATCAAATGTCCCAATCCTCATCTTGTTCTTGGGATATATTGTTCCCACATCAATAAAAATATCCTCATCATCAATCAAGTAATCATCAATTTTTAGCTTGACCATGGGCAATAACTTTTGTTTGTCTTTGCATCATTTTGTACATGTTTGCTTGTTTATGTGTATTATCATTTTGTCTTGCATTTGCATTAATCCTTGTAGCCTACCTACCACAATGGTATCATGGTCTTCGATATCATGGTTCTATATGGTATAGGGTTTCTTGCGACCTTTTTTGTGAGTCAGTCCTATGCATGGGATACGTCATCACCTTGGTCTTTATACCATAGTGATAACATTTCATGCTATATTAAAATAGGTGCTTACCATGTATCAACATAATACCTGTATTCAAGATCATTCACTCATTAGATCCATTATCATTATCCTTTATCACTTGGTTAGTTATATCCTTCTATTCTTCCATCATCTTATCCAATCCAAATAATCCTTTCATCATCCATCCATTCATCTATCATTCTCTAGTTGTACATTTTCAACATTCATCATTCATCTTTAATTTTCATCTCTCTTTTCCATTCCCCCTTTAATCACTTCTATCTATTAACTTTCAATTTATTTTCTCCATCCAATCTTTTATCTTCATCTTTCTTTTCCATTTATCACTAAGTATTTTTACCAACATCTTCTTCATCCATTTTGAGAGTGCACCTGTGTTCATTGAACTCACTTACCCTCTCAAGGGGGCATCATCATCCTTGCCATCGTTCCTCCTTGTCACTCCTATTTCAAGTGGTTGGGGCATGATCATCCCTAATTCAACCATTTTCTTCCAAATCAAAATATTCTTCTAATCCAATTAAGTGTTACATTATATTTTTCTTTGAAATGATGTTACTTCATAACACCATCTTAAAGAGGGACAAAACATAGACACCTAAATTTAATTATGTCCTATCGCCAGCTAATTCCACCCATATTCCCAAATCTTACCATTACTTAATCATTTTCCTAGCCTTAATTGAATAATTTATGATTAATTAATTAATCAATTAATTATTCATCTTTATTCAAAAAATAATTAATTAAATTAAATATTTATTTAATTAGATAGCTATTCATTCATGTATCCCCTTTGATTTCTTTCTATTTGTAACTCATGTGCATCTAATTAATTAAATTAATTAGATAATTCCATTATTTTTTCTTTCTCACCATATCTTATCCCTTTCAATTTATTTCTATTTCTAACTAAGTGTGCAACTAGTTAAAATAAATACATAAATGTCTTATCATTTCTTCTTTATGATTTATCCTGATCCTTATCCTACCTTTTTCCAAAAATTTTATAATTATCCACCTTCAAATCTTATTCTTATCAATCCATCGAAAAGCTTTAAATTAAACCTTTCATAGGCTATAATCATATCAATCTTGAATGCAATGTTATGTTGTTGATTTGAGCACCTAACATTACTCTTTCAATCATAAATCCTAGAGCACAACCACCATTGTTGGTAAAACAAGGTTGCATTAGTGAGGTCATTTATTATTTTCACTCTTTTGTATGCAACTTTAGCTCAATCGAAGGTATGGTTTAATTTACAATAAAGAGTTTAATACTATTTTAATCTCTTTGTATTTTGTTCTAAATTAGGCATATTACAAAAAGGTACTTTACTTGTTTATAAATGTCCATATATGTTCTGTTGGGACCTTAGTTATGTGTATAAACAATTGTGCCACGCCTTATTTATCCTATTCTATTTTGAATTTGAATTTTTGAATTTTAGGGGTTAGTTTTGTAGGTGTAGTGTCGATCTTGCACCCACACAATTGACTAGTGATAAGGGACTAGTGATTTTGATGCAGGGAAAACGTTTAGACATGAGGTGAAATAAATATAAAATAGATAGGAAAATGTATAGAAATAAATAATATATGGTTAGGTATGTGAGAATATGTACAAATGAAGATGGGTGAAAGATTTGGAAATGAAACTAACTTTGCACAAAATTGCACAATTTATCAATATGTAATTACATTAAAATATTCTTTGAAAATAAGTTACCCAAAACTAATTAAAATTTGATATAAATATATAAATTATATACCATTACAATAACAAATTTAAAACACTTATAAAAATTATCTATATCTTAATTATTACAAGGCTTGACTCTCTAAGGGGCATACTAGGAACTCCTAGAGTCTTTGTAAAACATTGCCTTTAAGACATGAATATTATACAAGATGAAGAAACTCAAGGCTAGAAAGACAAGGAACTCATAGAATTTTTGTAAAACATAGTCAAAGACATGGATATTATACAAGATGCAGAAACTCAAGGCTAGAAAGACTAGGAATTCCTAGAATCTTTATAAAACATAGTCTAAGACATGGATATTATACAGGATGCAAAAACTTAAAGCTAGTAAGACTAGGAACTCCTAGAATCTTTGTAAAACATAGTCTAAGACATGGATATTATACAAGATGCATAAACTCAAGGTTAGAAAGACTAGGAAGTCCTAGAGTCTTTATAAAATATAGTCTAAGACAGAGTATAGATATTATAAAAGATGTGGAAAGCTAGAAAGACTAGGAACTCCTAGAATCTTTGTAAAACATAATCTAAGACATGGATATTATACAAGATGCAAAAACTCAAGACTAGAAAAACTAGGAACTCCTAGAATCTTTGTAAAACATAGTCTAAGACATGAATATTATACAAGATGGAGAAACTCAAAGCTAGAAAGACTAAGAACTCATAGAATCTTTGTAAAAAGTCAAGGCTAAAAAGATGTGTATTCTAAGGTATATTTAGATACTAGCAAAGGAATAAAATATCATAAATAAGTGAGATCCATGAAACAACACGGGTCAGCATTAACACATTGACCAAAGAGTTGAAGAATATTTTCTACTTCACAAATGCTGCTGCTACTATTAAATACTATATAAATTGCCACATGGAGCTCTGCAATTTAGTGTACTACCCTCCACATTTGTCAGGTAAATACTCACGAGAAACGCAACCGTATTACCCTTCATCACACCCAAACAAGCAAAAACAAGTGTTTTCTGATAACGAGTATTATTAGCTACAGTAGTAGAGCTTCTTTCAGAATCGAATACTCAGTTAAATTCTAAATCAAATGACTTTTGTGAATACACGCACAATAGAAATCTGTGGCATGCTCGTAGCTGCTCGTAGTGCCGTATTCCCCGCCCTTGGCAGCAAAAGTTGGATTCCTTGTGAATGCTATTTTCGGTGGCCATGGAAATGGATTCACATGCAGATTTTATTTGCATAACAAGTCGAAAATTAATTGTTATTAGTCACTTCTATTTCTGTGTCTGCACTACGCAAACTCCAAATCTGTGCAAAGTTTCTTGAGAGGATGCGCTTTTCATTGTAAGCGTTGCAGGACTGTTTATGGGAAACGATAAATGACAGATTTATAAAAGAGATTTGATACACATACTAGTTTACCCACAGGTCCCAGGATCGAAACCTGGCTCTGATATTTGATTCAATTGTCAGCTGTGGCTTACGTTACTTTTCTCCTTTGCAGGTTGTACACTTTCATAAAGTAATTATGCAACGACGATGTTTAACAGGCAAAATCCTTATAAAAAGTGTGGCAGTGATAACAAGTGAATGCTTATGAAGAACTTAACGTAACGTAAGTTAAACAGATCAAATCACCACTTTTACAGTTCTTCTTTATTCAAAAATTGTGATTGACTAAATTGAAATAAACAGGCGTAACCTATAATTCTCACACGTGTCGTGGTATAGTTAACTATAATATATATTTTGTTTAGTTGAAACACCTCATAGATATGATTGCGCGGTTGGATAGAGCGTAGTTCTCATATCTATACTTCAGGGATCCTGAGGTCGAGAGTTCGAGCCTCTCTGACCCCCAATCCGTCGTCGTTTGAAGTGCGATGTTTTAACCTACTTCAAGGCACTTACAAATGCTACCCGCTTAGGGGTTCTGTTAATTGTATGGCCAAACATGTGACTGCGATCTACCACTCTATCTCTTCAAGGTGCTAGTAGTGAGATGGATATAAACATCCTATTCAATGTTGACAAGCAGTCTGCATTGGTCAACATCTACACCCATGACTATCCAGATGGTTACATCAACAAATCAAATGGTGAACGATGCGAACCAACAAATCAAATGGTGAACGATGCGAATGTATGAAAGAAAGAAAGGAAGTGAGTCCACTGTTTGTTTGCTTATATTGAGGCCAACACGTGTTGTGTATGTGTAGTGTAGATGACCCTTTACTTTGATTGTTTCACGAACCATTGCAAGATACTCCACTTTCTAAATGAGAAAAGAGATTATAAAGGAGGTCAGGGAGAAATTATGTTTTAGTTATTTGGCAAGACATCAATTTATACTCAAGTTTATATATTTGGGGTGGTTGCATTCTACCACCATTTGACAAAATCTAGGTCAATGTCTATCCAAAGCATTCCCATTTTTTTCAATTGTGTTTCTTGTTAAACTTGTAAGTTGGTATGTGAACATCAACTATTTCCCCAATGTTCAAAACTCAAATCAATTGGATGTTGGTTGTTAACTAGTTATACATATCTACAATTGAATTGTTCTTGCAAGTATGTAGTTATACACATTCACGCCCCTCTTGTTGGTTTAAAATAGATTTGGGTGTTTGTATCTAATTTTAGTATCCATAATCATCTTATTGATCTACTAAGTTGAATATAGCCATAATTCTTTAGTTGATCTACTATGTTGTGTAAAGTCCTAATCCTCTAATTTTAGATGATCTATTAGGTTGTGTTTAACCAAATCCTCCAATTTCAGTTGATATATGATTTGTATAACCATAGTCCTTTAATTTCTCAATTGTGTTCCAAATTGTTGAATTGGTTATATATTTACCATTCTATTGAAATAAATACAAACTATGATTTTAATGTCGGCCCCCACTACAATCATTGTTTAAAATCAAATTAAATTAGAATTTAGATTCGATCACCTCTCCAATCTAGTTTTTTGTATTGAATTTTTTTTAAGTAGTTAGGTTTTTGAGTGTAAATCTCATGTTTTCTTATATTTAGAGTAATTGTACCTCTCCTTTCGAGCCTCAAACACACTTCACATATGTGTGATGGTTAATGATCCCCTATAACTATTAACTATGCTTATTAATTAATATGATTAATGATCACCTGTAACTATTAATTTTGTTTTTTAATTAATATGATAGTTAATTATCCATGTTTATTAATATATGGTGAAAAATTGTTAATATGTTTAGACTAAAAAAATTCATTGTTAACATGTTTAGACAATCACCTGTAACATTAATGTATATTAGATTTTATCTTCAAATTGATTCTTGTATTGTGTATGTAACATTTGCACAATCATAATATATAATTAAACACAAACATGGTCCCAACATAACACCCTGCTTATCAAACTTGCATTCAATACACACTTTGCAAAACATTAAGACTTCTTTATGATTAAATACAGTCGCATTCAATACACACTTTGCAAAATATCAAGACTTCATGATTAAATACATCCCCAAGTGGCAGCATACCACATTATCAAACTTCATATGCATGACGGTTTTAAAACCAAAACAACAAATTTCAAGCGTTAACCTATGTGATTTGACCTATTTTAGTATTAATTTTTTTATCCTTCCTTCTTATCCTAATCTGTATTATCCTGATCCGTAAACCAAACAAAGTAGATACATTTTAGAATCAGTTAAAGAATTTCCCAAACTACATTGAGCAACTATAATCGAAGGCTACAAATCGTAGTACCATTCCTTTAATTTCCACTTACAAAATGCAATTGACTAAAATGACATGAAATCAAGAAACAAATACAACCTAAATGAGATTAGATATTTGATCCAATATGATATTTTATATACAACATATTTATGATACGTATTCCTTAAGGAATGTACATCTTGGGGTCACTGCCATAAATTGGACAAAATATGCTATCCAACATATATTTCCAATGTTATTCAACACTGATATAGTTGTCTCATGTCTATCTCCAGAAGACACTGTTATCTGACCCACAAAGCAATATTAACTTCACAATGTATTAAAAATCACAATCCCCCCAACTTTTGGGTTATGAATATATAGTGGTATAGTTTGATTGTACATGACATCTAAATGGAAATATTGATGTGTTTTCAAGTCAATTTTCTACTAACTAAAATCATTAATCTAGAAAATATGTGTCCTGAACTATATGTTTTTAACAGAGGGGAGTAGCAGGTGACAATAATTTATTTTAATGTTCTTTGGCACGCCTATGCAGAATGTGGACAAATCTGCTATAGGTCATTTTAATAATCAAGAACTTTGTAAGGCTTTCAGACTTCACCAATGCTGGCCGAGGTTCGAGCTGCTACCGAGCTCCCTAATAATGGCCTCCCCGTCCTAATTACCCTAAACAAAAGTTAATCAAAAACGTTGTAAATCTGAAAGTAAATAATAGATGGAGTATGCATATAATTGATTTGATTGGATGCTGCTACAAATAACAGATTTATCTCTAATTTTTAGAGCCACATTTTTAACTTCTCGAAGTAGCTTGAGTTTCCTATATCAGTCTATGTCTATAGCATTGCTTCAGCACCTACAAAATGAAAATATCAATGAGCATTAATATTCATATTGCCTTTAAAACTTATATGTGTATTGAAATAAAAGAGCCCCTACATGCTCTTCATACAGCCACATAGTCTCAGCATAAACTTCTTGAGGAAATTTATCTAATCAATAAATACCTCTAGCTTGAATCATTAATTTACAACAATGTTAAATTAATCACCATGAATACATGTGTGAGGCAGAGAAGTAATCTAGATGCCTATAAAACATTGATTCTACAACATGAAGGTCCATCATTAGGGGTCCCCTCTTTTTACCATAATATATATATTTTTCAAGTCTATCTTAAAAAATAAAGGAGCTATCTTTATAAACACTCTCCAAACTCTTGGAAATGAAGCATGAGTTGGGCACACCTTGACCAACTTATCCCAAATTTATCCATTTATTTTTAAAATAAAACCAAAATTTTTCTCCATTGAATGTCAAGTTCTGGACTAGATATGAACGTCTATTAGATAGTTCCCAAGAAATCAGGGAATGTTCATTGGTAAACTAAAAAAGAAATACCTGGAAAAATTCAAAAGCACCATTAAAAAGGTAAAGCTCGTAGACAAGCAAGCTACATTTCCTAGATGGTAAACTTCCATAGGAACTAGAAGGCTCAAAAATGAATCAAATCTAGAAAAAAAAACTATTTGTAGAACTAAAAAAGAAATAGCTGGAAAAACTCAATAGCACCAGTAACATCTCCCTGAGATAACTTGGCTCGAGCTTGTTCCAAGTTAGCATCTCTCTTCCTACAATATAGATATTTTGAGAATCCAATCATCCTTAAAATCATGATTAAATGGTCCTCCATTTTATAAATTGTGTATCTAGGACCTTCATTCCACATGCTTTTCAGGTTAAGAACTTTTTGTAAATATTGTATTATCTATTGATGGCATGGAACAAATGAGGAATCTCTTATTTTGCAAATGTAGCTCCAAGAAAACATTGCTATACATAAACAATATAGATTTTGAGGATCTACTCTTGTTTAATGTTCCAAGATAGAAAACATAAGAGATATATTAAGTATCTTGCAATATATGGTTGAGCTTCACTTAAGTAAAATGCTTAGAATTTATCTTTTATTCCCAACTTCGTATTCAAATATGTAAGAAGATCCTCGCTTCTTCTGGTATCACACTTTTTCTGTGTTGTAAAAGCTGACTTCTAATATTTTTATTTTTTCAATGTCTCTTCTTATTTGTTTAGTTCATAGGCATTGAGTAATCTTCTAGATTGCAATCTATCAACCAATGGGAGACAACCTTCAAAGAAAGTGTCCAAGCAAGAAGAATATTACACCAAATAAGTCAAGGGAATTTGGGTATAATTTTGAAAATCTTGAAAGTTCTTTTATCCTTGAAGTCAAAATCTAAGAGGCATTAACTATAAATAACACAAGGCAAGAACATAATACCCACTATGATTTGGCATAATATTTTGAATTTTCCAAAATGAGTATACCTCTAGCATCCTTGTTTTGTGGAAGATTTAGATGGAAGCCTCCCACCATCAAAAACAACAACTGGAATGACATTGTAGTACCTAAGCATACTGATTCTTTCCATGAAATAATTCATGTAGGGAAGATTAGAACTCTTTGTATTGGGAGCTCTCTGGAAAATTTCCATACTGCATGAATGGGTTGATTAAGGATAAACCAAAGTAAGCCCACCTGGAGTGCCAAAATACATAGCTTGCTTAACATAAAAATAAAAGAAAGGAAATGAAGTAACCTCCTTTGTGAAGCCATGAGTAAGCATCAATACCCACCTGTTAAAGAACATGAAAATGGTTTTGGGTGTAAGAAACAATGGTCAACTATTAGACACTGAGGAAAACAAAAGAACATAATAGAACATAATACCCACTATGATCTGGTATAATATTTTGAATTTTCCAAAATGAGTATACCTCTAGCGTCCTTGTTATGTGGTAGCTTTAGATGGAAGCCTCCCACCATCAAAAACAACAATTGGAATGACATTGTAGTACCTAAGCATACTGATTCTTTCCATGAAATACTTCATGTAGGGAAGATTAGAAATTTTTGTATTGGGAGCTCTCTGGCAAATTTCCATACTGCATGAATAGGTTGATTAAGGATAAACCAAAGTAAGCCCACCCAGACTGCCAAGATGCATAGCTTGCTTAACATAAAAACAAAAGAAAGGAAATGAAGTAACCTGCTTTGTGAAGCCATAGTAAGCATCAATAACCACCTGTTAAAGAACATGAAAATGGTTTTGGGTGTAAGAAACAATGTTCAACTATTAGACACTGAGAAAAACAAAAGATTTTCTAATCTGTTTTGATTAGTAGATATTACAAGGAAATGATTTTGAGTGTAAGGAAAAAAACCCAAGTACATTAAGCTTAGCCAAAAATTTAAAAAGCACGCTAGATTGACTGTGGTTAGAATGGTATCACTTAATCGTTTCCCTGCATATTTGTTGACATGAACTCTCTCAATGTAAGGCTTCATTACCTTGAAAAGATACTTTATTCCCATAGTGTTCAATGAAGGTTGTTAAGACCCAGATATTTGAACTATCAATCGGGCATGATTTGTCATGGTTAATGTGACAATCATATGAGACAAGGAATGGTATAGATCTCCATGTTGGATTGAAGATGAGTGTAAATTACTTGTGAGGGCTCTATATATAGAAAAGGGAGAACATGTTCCAATATATGGAATCTCTCATGACAGGTAACAACTTTGTAGTGCCATGATGAATGTTTGTTTAGGTTTTAGGCTTCACATAGTTTAAATCTTGAATGTTGTCCATATTAAACAATTCCCACAAAAGAAAAAAGACTAAATCACAAGCTATTGAGTTTGAGTGGATACAAGAATGGACATACCAGAGCAGCACAGTAGCTTGGGAAATATGGACACGAAAATGGATTTCTACTAGGGAAAAACTTAAAAAGAGTGGATCTCATGTTCCTGGGATGGTCTACGCACACATTAGCCCAATACTTGCTCTCACTAATGGCCCTATTTCTGCTGGCATTGTTCCACTAGGCCCTCACAACTAAAAAAAATACACAAACAAACCACCCCTTGGTGCAGCGCCTAACTGCACCACCTCCTCTATGTGAAACCTAAACTTCTGTGCCTCCCTCCATGTTACCACCCTCTTCCTAACTCCTCCTACATTCACAGAAACAAAAATGAAATAAAAGAAAAATTAGGGCTTCGTATGTGCCTATAAAAATAAATTGAAATTGATATGCATAAATCATTACTACAATCCTTAAAAAGCAATAATTTCATGCATTCTTGTAAGTCTCCTCTCAACTGCAATACAAACAGATTAATGACGATAGCCCCTCTTTAAAATTAATATAACACAGAAAATAATTGATTTTTATTGCTTCAAATGCTTATGAATCTATGATAACGCACATGCCTGATCCCATGCAGCTAAAGACATGGATGCAAATACAGTGAGTATCACACAACTAGGCATTATATAGCTCTCCATGTCTGATGGGCTGTGAGATAGCCATTCAAATATCTGCTTCAGATAAGGAAAAAAGGGTAATATTTATATGGTCTCAATTACAAGATTGAAAGAGATTAAAAAAGATTGTGGTTCACTTTAAATGATGGTTTTGATCAGCAACTCCATCACTACATCACAACACACCTGGGTCCACAACATCTGAGGAAAATCACTTGGATCTTTGCCAAAAAGCTTGAAAACAATTCTATTTGTTCGTTCCTAGATAGTTAAATAAAAACACAAAATTTAATAAATATATTCAAATTCACATACCCACAAAGATAATAAGGTATAATTAAGAGATTTAAAAAATGTACCTATGTATCCAAATTGGAACTTGATGGAGATTGATCTGATCCTGATGAAGTATAGCCACTAGTTTTGAGATCTGATCCTGCACGTACAAAACATAAACGAAAATGACTCTGATCGCTTCTCTTTCCACAATTTGGTATGGGGATTTTGTAGTGAACATCATCACTAGGACTCTAATCAGGCATTAACTCAATTTCCTCGCCAACTGAAACACTGTCATTATCCTTACTGTCCTCCCTTGAATGTGAAGGAAAGAATTTCTGGACAACTGGAGGTGATGAAGATTGACTTTTTGAAGGCAATATATCTTCCATTGGATTGGAATTAGCAAAAGACTACTTTAAAGTCACATTATTTGGGCAATGTGGAGTTTGAAGAATCAAGGATATGCAATGGAAACTGAAACCCCCTGCAGAGGTAGAACTTTCTACAATTTTGTCACATACACCCAAACTTGATGTGCCATTAACAATTCCAGATGCAAAAATGGTTGGCTTGGTGGAATGGAATTTTTTATTTACGAGTTGATCATTACTCAGAAAATTTGGAGTCTATTGTCCCATAAAAGATCCATGCAGAAGACTCAGGGCTTCAGGGGAGTGTTGTATCAAATTATCAATGCTGAGAGCATCCTTACAATTTCCAAATTTGGGGCAGTGGACTGCAGACCATTTGTCTCTAGACCTTGGGCCTTGGCATCTTGCTTTGGTTCTTGAGCTTGTGTGTCTTGTGAAATGTTGAGGTCTATTGCCTGGTGAGCCTGTATTTTTTTTTTCCTTGAATCTTCTAAAGAAGACACAAAATTCAATTTGCTCAAGCATTACACAAGATAATCTTGGTCCTATATTAATCAGCCTAGTGACTTGTCCATGGTGTAATTAGCTGGAATGAAAAGTAATCTTGAACAAGAAATTGAAAGCATGGATCAGTTACGATTTTTCAATGCTTTTTTTAATGTAAATTCACTAAATACATATTCAAATTTAGAGGCCTTATGTTGAAGCTGCCTAGACAATAGAGTAACGAGGCCATAAATATCTAAATTTCTCAACGCCCTATTAGCATCTTCTGGTAAGATTCCTTTGCATCCACTCTCTTCAGGTTGTGTTTTTCACCTTCGCTTGTTGTGCCCTGCAAGTCTACGCTGATAGCTACTCTTTCCCTCATCAAATTATTCAAAGGGATGGAACCTAAAATATACTGAATACCATGAATTGGAATTCATGACTGTAGTGATTTTCTTGCAATATCATGAATGCAATGAGTTCCTTGTTCTTGGGAACCCAAAGGTACATATTAATGTAGAAGGAAATCCTCAACAAGGGCCGTGGCACTGCATTTTAATGAAACTTTCAATTTTCAAACAACATTCACATTGGAGAAAATTTGCCAAATCCTATCTACTTGCCAATTCGAACGCATAATCAACCGTAACTTTTTCAGGACTTTACCAACAAATCCATTAAGTTAAAAAAAGGATTGTTACAACATACCTGCTATATTGTTAATAGAACCATTGTATAATATTTCCAACTAGGGTTTTGGAAGCCTTGGAATGGGTTTCACATACTTTGTGCCTTCTGTGATAATCCTTGGCAACAGTGAGATCTGTTCTGCAATTGTCTATTTAGCATGACGGATATGAATTGATGGCAGAGCCAGA
Source organism: Cunninghamia lanceolata (assembly GCA_027924645.1). NCBI lineage: Eukaryota > Viridiplantae > Streptophyta > Pinopsida > Cupressales > Cupressaceae > Cunninghamia > Cunninghamia lanceolata. The sequence continues at coordinate 18,842,833 of BSBN01000391.1, forward strand.
TCTGAACCTAAACTTCTACGCCTCCCTCCATATTGCCACCCTCTTCCTAACTCCTCCTGCATTCACAAAAACAAAAATAAAATAAAAGAAAAAATAGGGCTTCGTATGTGCCTATAAAAATGAAATTAGATATGCCACCACCTATGAATCAGATGACGATCAGATATGATAAATTTGGATCTGCAGACGTGTAAGGTGTAGATTCAGTGGAGAAAGTTTGAAAAATCTAGAATCAACACGTCTGTGCTATCGCACCTTGAGGATACTTTTCTAGCGTAATTAATACACCATACTTTTACTCCATACTTTTCCATGAGTTTGTTTGGTAGATATTTAGGAATAAAAAATTTGATGGATGAGATCATTTTCATCGTATTTTTTTTAATCTCATCCTTTTATCTACATAATTTAGGTAGTGCTGCTCACTACAAGAATGCTTATCAGCGTAAAAATAATGGTTTTGAAAAAGGTTATATTTTCCTATGCAAGTTTTATTGTGTCCCTTTAATTATTTTAATGGAAATTTCAATTATATTTTTATAAAAATATAATTTTATGGTTATAGTTTAATGATAAGTAGTAACAACAACTTATACATTACTAGCAATTGGACCCATAGGTTCAATGGGCACGCCGATAGTTTTCTTATTATATTGAAATATAGTTAGATTTAGAATTTCTTGTGGCATTAATATGATTTATTTGTTTTAATTTGTAAAATCAATAATTTAATATACATTATATTATTAATATATAATGAATAATATTATTTCATTAATATTTAAAATATCAATTTTATTAAGTATTTTAAATGTAAATTTTAAATTTTTAAGTACAACTATATAATAGTTTTATTAGATGTACTATGAATTTATTTTTGTTTTTAGCTTTTGACCGAAGCTATGAACTGGTGAGGCCATAGCATGGGGGACCTCATCCCCAAAGCCCAAACATGAACACTGTGGGATTGGAACCTTGGTGGTTGCCACTATAACCAAGCGACTTAAGCACCCAACGATGCCCTAAATGGCAAAACAAAAGATTTTTTTTCAGCTTTTGACCGGAGCTATGAACCGGTGAGGCCACAACATGGGGGACATCATCCCCAAAGCCCAAGCATGAACACTGTGGGATTGGAACCTTGGTAGCTGCCACTATAACCAAGTGACTCAAGCACCCAACGATGCCCTAAATGGCAAAACAAAAGTTTTTTTTTTTTTTTTAAAGATAATGCACCTGGTAAACTTTTTAATGTGACCGGGGACGCTGGTGCGACACGCCCTCTGGCTCCACGTGAATACTTTTGCCTGGAGCAATGAACCGGTGAGGCCACAACATGGGGGACCTCATCCCCTAGGAAGAACACTTCAAACCCTGCGAGCTCATTGGCCTAGCGAAGGAGTAAAGCTTTATGAGCTCGTTGGCCCAGCACGGTTTGAACTCTAGTGGCCATCACTACAACCGAGCGACTTAACCACCCAACCATGCCGTCATTGGCACCCCAAAACAAATGATTTTTAAATATATATTTAGTAGTTTGTTTTTTGGGGATTTTCTATAGACATTTTTTTTGAGACGGTCCTCTTCTTGTTTCCGTAAAATGTTACTGCCCTATACCAATAGTCTTGGGCAAGTAAAAGCTTCTCCAAGATCTCTTCACGAAAGGTTGTGAATCTATTATGGATGTATAGTGCAGTTAGATGCGGATTGTTAATTATGTTTTTGATCCTCCATTGGTATGCTTGCGCTGTTCAGTTGTTTGTTGGGCATTGCTTATTTATTATATACAATATTTTATATAATATAAATTGTTATAAATTTCTAATATAATATTTTATTGTAAAATTATATTTAAATAAAAATATATATATTTAATATTTATATGTATTTGTTATTTATTTATATCTTTATTTTATATAATGACACTATATCATAATTAGTTATTTATAAATAATTAAATTACTGCCAAAAAGTTGGGGGTTTTTCTGATATATATATTAAATATATTTTTCAAAATATAACATAAATTTTATATACAATTATTTATATTGATTTTATATACTATTGATATTATAACAATTATATCAAATTAAATTTACAATTAAAAATATATTATTAAATAAATTATATAATCAATTTAAAATTTCTAATAATAAACAAAGCCAAATTTGATCTGTATGTGTGGAACAATATGTATGCCTATGTAATAAACATAAACTCTCAACTTTTAACTTGAAAAATTACACCAATGTGATAAATATAAATTCTCAATTTGGTAAATTTTAATTTTAATTTAAGAATTAGTTTATTTTATTAAATCTTTAAATGAAGTGTGTAGTATACATAAAGTAGTGCACAACATATATATGTCTCACAGAATATGTATACATGTGTAATAAACATAAACTCTATAAACTCTCAATTTTTAGAAACATCTTCAAAATTATAAGGGAGAATAATAATAAAGACACTTGTTCAAAGAACCTCTACATGAATGCAAGAGCCTCTATGTGAATACTCTCAATAAACTCTATAAACTCTCAATTTTTAGAAGCATCTTCAAAATTATAAGTGAGAATAATAATAAACACATGTTGAAAGACCCTGTACATCAATGCAAGAACATGTGGCTTTAAAAACTTGTACACCAATAATTATCTTATTATTACCCTAAAATTTAAAAATAATATTTAAACATTACTAAAACTTCAAAAATTATTTTTGATTAATCTAAATAATTTATGATAATTTAAAATTGAAGGGAAAAAAACTCACAAGATATTTAACAAGGCTTTACCTAAGTCCTCCCAAATTTTCTTCCATGTTGGAATATGCAAATAAATAAATAGTTAGAATCGAGGACCGGATTTGATGGGAGTCATGGAGTAGAAAAATAAAATAAAAATTTAACAATTTATCAATTGTCAAAGTGATAAAGATAAAGGTAACCTTTTTGTTTTTTATTATTTATGACATTTTGAAAAATATCAATGGACAAGATTGATTTCATAGTAGTCATTTTAATCCAGGAGTTTTTACTGACACTGTCAAAAGTTGCTCTAAAAATCACACAAGTTGTAGATGTTATGCTAAGTTGTCAAGATCAATAGGGGAGAGGGGCCAGTAGCCGCCCACCCTAACTTCGTACATGTCAAGATAATAGCTAGACATATCGGATTTCGATGATTTGTTTTTGGGTTTCTCCATATGCGACCGAAGAGCTTAAAGCTATTATTTCAGCTTCTGGGCACTTATACATTTCACTATGATGCGCTATGTGCACATGGGTCGAAAAAGTGTCATTTCAACATGTCGCCCCATACATGCGCAATAATGTGCCAATAACCGCTCACCATCACATTTGTGCACTTGTTTCAATTTCATTGGTTAATTTATTGGAGTTGTGAACATGTATTGGTGCATTTGTGAACATTTACAAATGTTGTGAACATGTATTGGTGCATTTGTGTTAATTTATTAGGTTGGTATTTTACATGTATTGGTTCTTTTTAAAATTTTAATTGAGGGGTCAAGTGATTAAAAACATAGTGGTTATTAGGACATGGGCGGCAGCTGGCCCCTCTCCCCTAGATGTCATTTCTCTTTTGCTTCCTTATGCCTAACTCTCAACTTTACAAATAATGAAAATGAGCCTTCTATCAGCAAATATCTTTCAGCATAGGGTGGAATCATAGGTGGAGAACATATGCAAGCTAGAGGGAATAATGAAAACTACATTTTTACCCTTCTTCATTATCACAATCCCCAAATCCCATGCTCTTATCAATCTACCATAACCAAGCTCGAATTAAATGGTGTCTCTCGGTCCAGATTGGAAATCCAAGAGAGTCCCAATGTAATCAACAATTTAAATCCTCCAATCTTCTCAACCTGCAAGATGATGTTTAACATTAGCCGTGATCTACCAGCACTACAAGGGCAACATGCAAATTTATGGTACACACTCACTATACGAACTAATCCCCTCCTTGTTTTTATTGTTTTGACATCGTCTCAGCACAGCGAATATCTTAAGACAAGAATGCCATTTATAACTGGCAATTTCTCTGTAAAGTCAGCAATACGGCCTTCGCTATCAATTTTCATTAGCCCAAACATTGTTGCCCATTTCTCTCTACAAATACAAAAGCACCATCAAAGGAAAGATAAATCTTTCCTCGGCATAAATTCTCTTAGAGATGAAACTTCTTAATTTTGTTTCACTTTTTGTTTCTCCATGTATGCTGATGAGACCACTCTCTAATCATCTCAAAATTTCTAAGTGTGGCACTGGATGACATTTATCTGTATTTACTATTATGCTTTTGAACATTTTCAAAAATTCAAATCCTATGTTTGGTAGTTATAATCGATGTTTTATCCACAATGGAGGAGATGATACATACACATATGAATAATATTTGCAAAAGCCCACTAGAATCGTTACACCAACACAAGATCAAACATTCACAGGAGTATAAACATGCCAACTCATTTCTTAGTAAGAATATGGATTCTTAACCAAAAGACGTTGTAGAAATTATAGCTATAGAAATTATAATCTAACAAAAACACACATCCTTCAGCTATTGGCGAGACCATATACCATCGGTCAACCCAAATACATTTCTGCTGACGCACCGACCATAGCGATAACACCTTCAAACTCAACCGTCAGTGTGACTTGAGTCGTCAGTGAGCACTTTGTTTATCCTCCCGATATACCGATACAAATTGACTTCGGTGTGACTTCGCCCGATTACTCCCGATACTTCGGCGAGACTCTAGACATTGGCGAAGCGTTGAGAACATAGGCCGATATGCCGATACGTTATATAGCCTTCGGCAAGACTTCCTTCGTCGGTAGGATCTTGCGCTTGCCCCCGGATAAAAATATTTACTTATTACTTTAATAATAATAAAAATATATATTACTTAATTATTTGTTAATATATTTACTAAGATAATTAATAATACAAGTAATATAATATACTAACATACAACAAATAGAATAAATTTAATATGTGAAACGTAAATATGGTGTACTAATCTTTAAAACATTCTATGAATAGAACTATTTATGTTAAATGTTTAGAAAGATGATTTTATGCATATGATGGAGTTCTTGTATATGGAAAACTTGCTGTATGAGTCAAATTACAATTTTCAATTCAAACATTTATTTTTTTTATCAGTAAAGCTCACGATTCTTTTGTTTTCTGTTTACGCTCCCCTTCAAGGCCCTTATCTTGCAATTTGATAGGCTCACCTGAATTATTTGCTTTCAACCGTTTTCCCTTTCCGTTTCATTTTTAAACAAGAGACGCAATGCGTCATGTTCCTGCCTTTATGCATTTAATGTTGGTGTAGTATATTGTGAGAAACGAAAACTTGATGGGATGAGAGTAGGTCATGTGAGTAATGATTTTATATGTCAAATTTAGTCTTGAGACCATCAAATAGAAGATTGAGAACAGAGGAAAAAGCATTAGATGAAAAATGTGCAATGAAATCTTGGATACAAGATAGTCTGAACAGATTATTTCATTATGTATTATGGACCATAGTTCTTTTTTCTAAATACTTTGTGTGTACAGACTGTCTTGATAATTAAAGCAATGGAAATTGTTTAGGATTGCTATAGCAGTACTAATGATTATTGTAAAATAAATGTATATATTGTGCCTTTAATTCCAATTTTTTAAAATCAATTTTTGCTGAAAGTACACATATATTGGTCAAGTATATGTTAAGAAGCTGTTGTGATGTTCACAAGACGCCCTGTTATGCTCCTTAGCAAAATGGGGACCCCTGCTGGTGTTTGGTTTTTGCTTTTGCTTGTGTTTTTTTGTTTTCTGGCGGTTTGGTAAAAATGAAGGCTAGGTGCATCATCATCATGATATTGGATAAGGTAGGTCATTATCATGAGGTCAGTTTGTCAAAGTTCATATTTTGTTTCTATGACGTCATATTTAGAAAGAGCTTGAAATTCCATGTAGGTTTGCCTTTTACTTTACTTGAAAATTCTTCCATATGTGAAAGTTATGCATGGTCAAAGTTTTTGTCAAACCTGATATTCGTAGGAGTATCATCATGTTTTTATATCCTAAGTCATGTTGTCAAGATCATTATGATCTTGGTCTATCACTCGATAAAAATCATGCAGTCGCAATATTTGGACGTCAATCTTAGGTGGTAGTGCGCTTTACCCGTTAAATGGCCTTAGGTGCATTGTCAACATTATGATTTCTTCTAGGAGGGTCATATGTTATACACTTGGTTTTGGTTAGATGAAGATGATGATCATCATCATATTTGAACCCCCCCCCCCCCCGATAATATCCTGAGGTTCAAATATCATGATGATATCAACTTTAGGTCAGGGTAAGTTTCCCTGTCGAGTGGTCTTTGTATAGGGAGCATCATCATGATATTTCAACATCACCTAATCTTATCATATCATGCTGATTGCCCTTAGAAAGTCCACCGTCGGCATATTTGCATGCGCATGCTATAATCCTATCGCAAGGTCATCATCATGATATTTGCTGAAGTTTGAAATATGATGATGACAACTTCATATCCTCTTGATCTCCGTTTGCATAATTATGATCATCATCCTGATCTTTGACGAGGGTCATTCGCTGAAATTCGCTAAGTGATGGAGACATCATCATTATAAATCGATAAAGGGGATCATCATCTTCATATCCTCCTGATCGCCTTTTTTGCAATATCATGATGATAGGTCATCATCATGATATTTGCTGAAGTTCGAAATATGATGATGACAACTTCATATCCTCGTGATCTCCTTTTGCATAATTATGATCATCATCCTGATCTTTCACGAGGGTCATTGGCTGAAATTCGCTAAGTGATGGAGACATCATCATTATAAATCGATAAAGGGGATCATCATCTTCATATCCTCCTGATCACCTTTTTTGCAATATCATGATGATAGGTCATCATCATGATATTTGCTGAAGTTCGAAATATGATGATGACAAGTTCATATCCTCCTGATCTCCTTTTGCATAATTATTATCATCATCCTGATCTTTCACGATGGTCATTTGCTGAAATTCGCTAAGTGATGGAGACATTATCATCATAAATCGATAAAGGGGTTTATCATCTTCATATCCTGCTGATCGCCTTTTTTGCAATATCATGATGATCAGCCTATCTATTCAGAAGAAGGCGATATTTGATTCCTTAAACAGCATGATCATTTTTTTACAATATCACCCTAGTGCAATATCATGATGACCTCAACTCATCGTTGTGCTTCGAAGACAAAATATCATGATGACGCCATCATGATAATTTGATGAGGAGGGTCATCATCATATTGTTTTATCCTGTCATGTTGTCAAGATCATCATGATCTTGTTTGTTCACCCGATATTTCGTAAAGTCCTCCTGCCGATGAAATACAACCTTTTGAAAATATCCTGATGGTCATCATCGTCACATTTTCCCTTCGGAAGGATATTTCCCAAACATGATCCGGCTGGCGAAATATCATGATGACGTCATGTTCTAAGTTTAACAAAGGCTGCGAATATCATGATGATGTCATCGCGATCTAGCAAACGAAGAAGCAAATATCCTGATCATCATCATCATCACATTTTTGCTTCAACAGGATATTTTTCAAGCATGATCTGGTTCGCGAAATATGATGATGACGTTTTATTCTAAGTTTGACGAAGAAGCAAATATCCCGATGCTCATCATCATTGTGATCTTTCGAGAGCATTGCCTTGGCTGCAGAGGGGTCATATTACATTCACCATCCTGATCATGTTCCTTAGGTGACCCGATATTACATTTATCCCCTGATCTTAACGAAGATGATGATGATGTCATCCTTAGCATTTCAATGAAGCCCGAATATCATGATGACATTACCATCATTTTCCTTTCCTCGGTAACATGATCATATTGCATATCCTCGTTTTCTTGTTCAACAATATGGTGATGATGATGTTGTTCTTTTGTGCAATATGCAGAAGCGAAATATCATGATGATGAAGTAAATATTGACGAACACGTTTTTTTTTATAATATCCTGAGGTTCAAATATCATGATGATATCAACTTTAGGTCAGGGTAAGTTTCCCCATGGAGCGGTCTTTGTATAGCGAGCATCATCATGATATTTCAACATCACCTAATCTTATTATATCATGCGGATCACCCTTAGAAAATCCACCTTTGGCATATTTGCATGCGCATGTTATAATCTTATCGCAAGGTCATCATCATGATATTTGCTGAAGTTTGAAATATGATGATGACAACTTCATATCCTCCTGATCTCCTTTTGCATAATCATGATCATCATCCTGATCTTTCACGAGGGTCATTCGCTGAAATTCGCTGAGTGATGGAGACATCATTATCATAAATCGATAAAGGGGATCATCATCTGCATATCGTCGTGATCACCTTTTTTGCAATGTCATGATGATCACCGTTTGTATTCAGAAGAAGGCGATATTTCATTCCTTAAACAGCATGATCATTTTTTTACAGTATCACCCTAGCGCAATATCATGATGACCTCAACTCATTGTTGTGCTTCGAAGGAAAAATATCATGATGACGCCATCATGATAATTCGATGAGGAGGGTCATCATCATATTGTTTTATCTTGTTATGTTGTCAAGATCATCATGATCTTGTTTGTTCACTTGATATTTCGTATAGTCCTCCTGCGGATGAGATACAACCTTTTGAAAATATCCTGATGATCATTATCGTCACATTTTCGCTTCGGCAGGATATTTGCCAAACATGATCCGGTTGGCGAAATATCATGATGACGTCATGTTCTAAGTTTAACAAAGGCTCGGAATATCATGATGACGTCATCCCGATCTAATAAACGAAGAAGCAAATATCCTGATCATCATCATCATCACATTTTTCGTTCAACAGGATATTTTTCAAGCACGATCTGGTTCGCGAAATATGATGATGACGTCTTATTCTAAGTTCGATGAAGAAGCAAATATGCCGATGTTCATCATCATCCTGATCTTTCGAGAGGGTTGCCTTGGCCGCAAAGGGGCCATGTTACATTCATCATCCTGATCATGCTCCTTAGGTGACCCGATATTACATTTATCCGCTTATCTTAACGAAAATGACGATGATGCCATCCTTAGCATTTCAATGAAGCCCGAATATCATGGTGACGTCACCATCATTTTCCTTTCCCTGGCAACATGATCATATTCCATATCCTGCTTTTCTTCTTCAACAATATGATGATGATGATGTTGTTCTTTTCGCCAATATGTAGAAGCGAGATATCATGATGATGAAGTAAATATTTACCAACAGGTTTTTTTTGACACGCCGATGGCGATGATCATGCCGATGGGCGGGAAATGAAGCGGTGGAATTTTAAAGTGTTTTTTTTGGGCGCCTGTGGCATTTTCGCGGTCAGCGATGGTCGGCCTAGTGAATTTTGAGCGGTTTGAACACATTTTGGGCGCGTTTGAGAGTATTTTGGATCCGATTTCCACGATTTTGCATAGTCACCTGGATTCAAACGATTATTTTAATTTCCTGCTGTTTATGTGATAAATGAAATACTTATTGCTTGTCTTGTCTTGCAGGCTTGTAGTTGAGGAAGCAGCTGGAAAGTCAATACAGCGACCTCATGGAGGAAGGAAATTCAATTTCAGGAGCAAGAAGATAAGGGTAAAGTGCGAAAAGTCAAGGCCATTCAAGTGAAAGACAGAGTTGCAGCTGGAGGTATTAGTACAACAGACAAACAGAAGTTATTGCTGAGCTGCCGGAACTTCTTAGAAGGGGCAGTATTTCGCCGAGATTTGACACTGCTCAGAGATATTTTGAAGAGCTGGTTCAGCTGTATTTATTGCTGTAACCAAGGGTTTGAACCAGGGGTTCAGTTAGGTTTTTGCTGTAGTGAGGACAATCAGAATGTCTTTATATTGTGCCTCTCTACACTGTAATACTTGACAACAGGGATTTTTAGGGCCTAGACACAGGGATTCTAGGAAAAGATAGTGAGTTAGCTTAGCATAGTTTAGAAGTAGAAGGAGGTTGCTTGTTTGTCTGCAGTAAGGTGCGTGTGGAATGTCTGGCTGCCTTACTGTATCTGTAAAGCTTGTAAGTTCTCTGTAGTATGATCAGTGAAACTAAGAGTCATTCCTACATTGTAAATCATGTATGACTATTCGTTTCTAATACAGTAGAATCTGGAGTTCTGCGTCTATCTTCTGAGTGTTCTCTTGTCCTTCTTTGTATTTTGAAATATCTTCTCTGAGAGCTTGCAATTTTAAATGTATGTTTGTGAAAATGCTTAGAACTTACATTCAGGGTTTTTACTATGGTTTTGATCAAATTACTGTGGTATTTACATAGTGCATGATAGAAACAATTAGATCCTTCGGTAGATTAAATTAGATCCTTGTCTGAAATAGCCATGACATAAATTTCTGTATTACAAAATTCTGTAAGATAATATTTATAGTTTTTTGAATCATGGACTGTGAATAAGAGATTGTACAAACGTTTTGTTGCAAATTACATATACGTTATATTTGAAATAGGTCTTGACCTATTTGTAAATTCAAGATAGATAGAATGTTGTGTTCACTGAATTGGGGCTTGGTGTATGTCATATAGCACAACTGAGATGCTCAAAATGCTAAGGCTGATAGGCGATTCAACATTTTGTGACTAGGTCAGTCTCTAGAAGGGATCTAACCTAGCTATGAAAATCAATAAGACGCATACACATATATATGCTGCTTTGATGTTCGGTGTGCTGGTGGAATTGTTGAACGTGTTGAACTGTGCAACCTGTCGGACCCTTGTACCTGTTGAACCGTGGAACCTGTTGGCCTGTTGAACCTGCTGAACGATTGAACGATTGAACGGTTAATGATTTGAACCTATTGAATTGTCGAAACGTTTAGACACTAAAGATAGATAATTCGCATAATACTTAAGTGCATTGGAACCATAAATTTACCAAGGACCATTAGCCCTAGCCTAAACAAATGATTTGCAAATAATTTTGGTAAGCATTAGAATAATTAAAATATCTTTGCATCTGAAAAAGCATTGGCCATCTATAATATACAGATGTAATAGAGTGAATTATGTGCACATACAGGAAGAGAAGCTTCCAAATTAAAAGTTGGAAATATATTTTATATTACAGAATAGCTGATTGGAATTTGTTCAATTGGCAACTTGACCCATAATGATCGTTGCCTCTTCAAATTAGAACAGAATTGCATGATAGTATCTAAGCAGATAGTATTGCTTGGCTGCAAAGGTTTAATCTTATCAACACTTTTTGACAGTAAACTTTTGTATCTTTCAAGCAATCCATAAAAAGGACAGTAGTCAGTTTTCATTACATAATTAGACTAATCCATAATTGAGGGTTGTGTTCATTACTTTACATACATGTGATTTAAGCTTTTTTATATACATATTGGATCAAAGCTACAGGTTACATATTCACAGTCAAAATGTGCATGCACAGTCATAGTGCTTTTCTATATACATATTGGATCAAAGCTACAGGTTACATATTCACAGCGAAAATGTGCATGGACAGTCACAGTCTATCAAATTACTTAAAAAATAGTTAATTTGATAGACTGCGGCTATGACTTAAAAAACAGTTAATAACATAGTGTGACTACTAAACAGTATTGGTAGTAGAGTATTTACTAAATCAAGGTATAATAAAGTGCATAACTAAAAGATGCTGATTGTTTAACAATTTTGACAACTGGGAGAAAAATATGGCTTTTAACACTCCAGCAACCGAAACAGATTGGACTTATGACTATTTTTCAGTTCTTAATATATCTAAGAGACTTTTTACAACACTATGAAGTGTTTGACTGGCCCTCAGTTGCACTTAATTAGTTTTCTATTGAATTTACTCTAGTGCACTTCTTCAGACCCAAAATTATACCGCACGATGGCCATTTTGTCATAAACAGTTCAATTGGGATTTTTGTGAAGCTACGGCCCATTGGAGGTCTGAGAAGAACTCTTTTATTTTGAGAAGAAAATGAAAGATACACTGGCTGTAATCATGTCTAGCATTGTGTTCATTCTTCAGGACAACATGCATCAATGATGACATTGGACTTATTCAATGTAAATTGTCCTTTTCTGCTGAAGTCTCGTAACATAAAGATGACTGCTGATTTATCCTTGAGGTATTTGTCATAGCTGATTTGTTGCAGGTCTGGCAGTAGCATTTGGATGATATTGTTGGCGCATGAGCAATGTATTGTCTGTTTGTTGTCTATTGTCAAAATAGTCTTGAGATAGTGCGAGTAGATATAGGTGACCTGTTCCTTGCATCTATCACACTGGACAGTTTCATTGTCAAGTGCTCCATAGGTATCAAATTTATAATCGCATTTTGAGCAAAATGCGTGGAAAGGACTGGAAAATGCATTAGCTATTTTCAATGTTCCTTGTACCTGCAATACATATGAAAGTATTGTTTGGTTAGGAAGATTTTTTTTTTGTTAATTTTGTTTTAGATTTGCCAGGGAGAAGATTGGAGATTTCAAGAGTTGTTACCTCAAATGTTGAGTGCAGCAAACTGTTTAAGTGATCCAAGGTCCTTTTGTCATTTAATACATCGATATATGTTGACTGGCAAGTGTGAAGCATGTTGTCTTTTGCATTGATCCGTTTGACAATATTTTTGAAAAGGATAAGTGGAAATTCATTGCTTCGGAGCTGTTGTTCGATTTTTACAAAATGGTCCTCAAAATTCCGGTGCATCTGCAGCTGTAGGTGTAAATAGTGTAAGTAAGAAATGAAACTGCAAAAGAGTAATGTATGTTAATTGAAAAGTAGGTTCAAGAACTAGAAACAATTTAAACAAGAAAGGAGACAGTCGAAGCATAAACAAGTACATGTACCTCTTGCATTTGAAACATGTTGTCCACTTTAAATTCCTAATTTTTGCTTTATTTTGAAGCTTTACCGAGACAAAGAGCTTTTATTTTTGCATTTGTATTTGATGAAAAAATCGATTTGAAGTAGTCGCCTATTTATGAAGAGATACATTAGTCTATGTTCTAAAAAGTATGGAACTGAGTGAATTGTTGACTTATGTGCAATTAATCGGTGTTATCAAATGTTTAGAATTTTACTTAGAGACGTGACATCAGACCGTTGTTCATTCCTGCAGATACCAGCTCTGTGTTGACGCTTGAATGCATTTCTGTGAATTTAGTTGCTATTTTTTGTGGCTTATATGCATTTTTTTTTGGCCTTTGAGATATAGCTAGATTAGTGATTGTCAATGCTAGGGTTTGTATCTGATGAAGGATGAGCATTTGTAGTGTCAGTTCTTATTGTCAATATTGTTTTATTGTTGTGTATGTGATTGGTTTTACATTTCCTTTCTGTACTGTCATTGCTGTCAGTAGATTCATACTTGTTTATAACACTTTAGATCAAGTGATTTAGTGTTTACTTTTTTTCCCTGGATTGCTCCTGAAATCTGAATCACTGCAGAGTCCAGACCAAGTATCTAAGCAAAAGAGGGGCAAACTGTATTCCACATGGAAAGCAGATTAAAATAATACTTACTTGAGTCTTTAATCAATAATGATCAAACAGTAATCTAATAGCAATGGGACTGAATCTGGATGCTTAATTTTGAACTGGCGAGGCTTAAGGTTGAAAGACAAGTGTTCGCTTATTAGCAGTCTGAGTTCGAAACTTGGATGTTCTAGATGAGCTGCCACAGGGTTTTTCTCCAACTCGTAACTAGTTGGAGTTTTCATGTCAAAACCTCTATTTAGTTGGTGGAATCTTCATAGAAGACGTTAGGAATTTTTATTGATAAGATAGATGAAGGAATAGGATTAGTTATGGAGGATAATTACATGTGTTTGCGTGAGCCTGTGTGTAAATTCCATTATTGTAGTCTGAAACATATTTTTAACGATAAAAAAACTGTACCTGTCTCTGTAGTGAAGTAGTTCTAGATGCTCTAATAATTTAGGGATCTATCTATTTTCAAGCTAAGAAAATGCGACAGCGATTTGCCGAACATCAATTAGAATGGGCTGTATATCATAGTTGGCCGCAATCTTTATTAACCATTGTTTTATGTCATCTCGTTAACTAAAAGATGATGTTAATTAGGCAAAAGGCTTTTATAAGTGAACTTGAAACAAGAAATCGTTGTCAGGAAACAAGCTTTATTAGTGTGTAAACATTTTTAATTAGCCGATAGGCTTTAGTGTGAGCATTGGTGCCAAAATGGCTGGAAATGTCATCTCAGCATGAAATCACTGCAGAAGTCATTACAATTTCTTTTGTACTAGAGAGGTCTGGACTCCACAAGATGGGTGCACCAAAATAACTTAGTGCAGGCAATTGTTTTCCCAAGAATGTAGCAATATACCCGGCCACTCCAAAATGGGGTAGTTGACCTGCAAATGAGAGCTCTATTTCTCTATTTTTTAATAATCAAAGTCTCATGCTCAGACTTGGAGAGTCTTTACAATTTGATCCATTTTGCACATTAGGGTTGCTTGCTTCTCAGACTCATGTATTTTGTGACTCAGTTGGCGAGTTACACAACTATGATCCCTTCTACTGGGGAAATCAATACTTTATTATGATTGGATGATGCAGGTTTGATTGATTGAATGGCAACAAAAAGCGAAAAGGACACTGATTGCAATTATAAAAATATCCATGTATACAGATATGTCAACAGTCACATAACCTTTGAAAATCAAATTCAATAACAATGCAAATCCCAAGGAAGAAATTACAACAACCTAAAAGGGCTTAAAGTTTAACTTTAGATAACCATTGTTTGCAAATAATGAGAGGAGAAAAATGAATATTATTACAGTGTAGCATGCAGGCAGACTTTTGAGAGAACTTATACAGTGGATCATGAGGGGTTGTGGTCTCAAGTTAACTGAAACATTGTTTTGTTCAAGCTGGGAAGATATGATAAAGAGTTGGAAGAGATAAGCATGTTAAAATATAGTGCAGTTACCATATAAAATAAAATTTTCAAAATGATTTAAAGTTAAAACTAGTATGTGGAACCTTGAAAAGTGTACTTGGGCTTTGTCGAACTCTGAATCTCCATCTTGCACATCAACAATATATTGGAGACCTATTTTTTTTGCTCTTGTGACCAATACACCTATGGTGCCTGTAGCATATTGTTCGGTACTTGCCAACAATTGTTTTATGGCTGTGCTGGGGATGAATTTATAGTCAATACAAACTCGTGGAATGATTTCCACTATTGAGGACTTTGTTAGAACCAGTATGCAGTCGCAATCTCCACGATCATAATCTGTTCTAGGTGCAATCTAGAAGTTGGATATGGATAGTCCCGAACCTGGAATTATTTTATCTTCATAGTGAGCAACGAGATCAGCAGTTGCATTTAGCGTAATAGTCATTTCACCTTTTGTGTCTGTGAGGTCTGCGCGTAGTACTTCACGTGTCTTGTTTGTCTTATCCAATATAGCTTTATACTTCACAATGACATCGCCTTGGAAAATGTTGCCTACTTTACGTGCATTCAAGTCTTCAATTGAAACTTGATTTTGACTCTTTACTTTTGATCTGGAAAAAACAAAACAAAATTAGTTGAAATCTAGAATCTTGACAAGGTACAGTGTACATGTAACCAAAGAATATTGTTTACCTTTTCAATTGTTGTTGGTTAATAGTGTCCATTTGTTCTTCTGTTCTTTTGGCATTGTCCATTGTAACCTGTATTTGTTTATCAATTTGTCATTTGCATAAATTTCTGCAGGCAAAATGAAAATATGTTGTTGTTCTAATGTTATATTAGAATATGTAGAATTGGTACTATGGAATAAAAGAATAAGACAATTTGTAGACAGAAGAAAATGAAATTGTATTGAAATGATGAAGCTATGTAATACATATGTCTTTTCTTCGTGGACATTAGGGATTGTTTTATTTATTAATTTGATTGACAAGATTTTGATGGTGTTGGTTTAGATGCTTTTGAACTAAAACAAATGGCATATTTAAGAATATTTAGTTTTTTGAAAGGATTAAAATTAGGGAAAATCAGTGAGGTTGTTGCTGTAATACGCTTTTTATTTGTAAATTTGGATTTTTTGTATTAGTAAATTGGATGATACATAATTGAACAGTAGTTTGTACATAGATTGGATTTGTCAAAATATGTTTTTTGTTGATTTGGATGTTATTGAACAAAAATAGTTGAGATATTTAAGAACATTGAGTGTTCTGAGAGGGTTGAAATCTTAAAAAAGTAGCAAGATGGTCACTCCAATATGCTTCCGATTTGTAAACTTCAATTTTTTTTGTTAGTGCATTGGTCCATAGATGATCGATCAATGGTCTAGATAGAGCATGACACCTACTTAATAAGAAATGCATATTGTGGTTTTGCATATGATTCAGGAGCTATTTTTTTTTGTAGTTTTCTGTACACATGTCAATGTTGAAATCTCCGACTAGGTACAAGGTTTTATTTCCATCAATACATGAGAATACTTGCTTGGTGATTGCTATAATATCTGCAAATGGAGCATTGGGTTTGGCATATAAGTTACATATGCTAATTTGATTGTTCATAGAGCTTATTGTTAATGTTATTGCTTCTGTATATGATGTTGAATGTTGCATTGTTTTAGAGACTAATATGTTTTTCTTGGTTATAGACATTAGTCCATGTATATGGTATGTTGAGTAACAACTGAAATCTTTGAAAAGATTATTTGTATGGTAGTCTTGGATATATGTTTCTTGAAGGCATAAGATATCAGATGCCATGATATCAGTGTCATTAATCATGTCTTCAATATGTAGGTGTAGATTGCGAGTGTTTAATGTGCACAATAGTAGTTCTGAATTAGTCTTTTGTTTGATATCTCCATTTTCAAATTGCCAGTGTGCTGTTGATTTTAGACGAGACATTTCAAGGACTATTTTTTCTTTTATTTTGAAATTTTGCTTGGTAAGAGGCTTTAACAAGAATAATGTCTGGATTGTTTTTGTCCGCGAAAGTGCTGTATATGTTAATCCATGTTGCCTTATGGCTGTAGGATCAAATGCCAAGCCTTGCATTGTGAGTCCTTGAGATCTATGTATTGTTCTAGCACAAGCAAGTTGAATTGGAAATTGTTTTCTAATAGTTATTTTCTTGTTGTTTGAGATTTTTTGGATTGGCCTTGTGGTGCGAAGTATAGGTGTCCATTGTGTTAATTTAACACGTTGATGGTGGCCAATGTTTGGGTCATTGAATTCTATCCAAACAATGTCAAAAGAATTGGATATGGTATATGCTTTAAATGTTCCATCTGACCCATTGACTAGACCGTCTTGCGTATCATAATTACCAGCATAAATTTCTACAAGCATGTCTGGTTTCAAAAGTATTTGAGATGGTAAAGACATTGTGTGATTATACAGATGTATTTCATTGTAGTTTTCGTCATTTTCATCAATTGCACTCAGTACAATTAGCTCTCCTGGAACTATTGACAACATATTTTGATTATGTGCATTAACATCTTTCCTTCTGTAAAATAGATAGGGGAATGTTGGGTCGATGGGTGGTGAGCGTAAACAAGTCTGATTCAAGTACTGTATATCATTATCTGTTTGTGAACCTACACGTATTCTATTGAGTATTGCAATAAACTTCTCATCTGTTTGCCGCATTGTTGATTGTAGCTCATAGTATTTTATGTTGTGTTTCCAAAAGTTGTATGGCATTAATTCAGTCAGTGTTGGTGTATTATCAAATACAACTGAATCTAGTACAGGTTGTGCTTGATATAAATCACCACAAAAAATTGTATCAAGATTTCCAAAGTATGTGGTTGGCATTTGCATTATATCTCTTAATCGCTTATCGATGCAACGTAAAAATGTTGCACCTACCAATGAAATCTCATCTACTAATAGCACACGCAGCTGCTGATAATGCTTTGACATTGTATCTAAGATTTCAGTATTCAATGGAACGAATTCTGATTTGTTGAAAGGTATTCGAAATGCTGAGTGTAATGTTACTCCACCTATATTGTAAGCTGCTTTTCCTGTATAAGCAACTACTAGGCCTTTTGGTTTGTCCGGATCACTATCAATGGAGTTATTATATATGCGAAGGAGAGATTGAAATATTGCTTTTGCAGTAAAGGTTTTGCCAGTGCCTGCTCCACCTGTTAGAAACAAGTGTAGTGGAGTTTTAATATTTTTTAATTTCTTCAACACAATGTCCTTTACAATTGCTTGTTGTTCACTGTTTAACATTCGTCTCAAATTGAAGTATTCAACATTGTCCATAATATGTGGATGTTTTCCAATTTCAAATGCATTAGAGAATTGAGTTTTTGATTTGTTATGCTTTAGTGTTTGAATATCATCTTCTATGTTGTATGTTTCTTTCTGTGGATTTTGATTTGAAATGATCAATTCATTTGGTATGTGATTATTTTCAGAATAGATTTCATCTATAGCTTTGTCAATATCGCCCCATTTAGAGTTTATGTGGTAATTGTATTTGATACGATTAGTATTAATTATGTTTTCATGATATGAATAAGCATGATGCCATGAATGGAAACCATGGTTCAATGTTTTTTCATTTATTGTGAAGGGTACATAAAGCAATAAATTCTCTCTGCAATAATTTTCCAAGTCAACATGTTTGTTAAAATTGGTAAAACGTATAATATTTGGTTTAGCTTTGCGGTGCATTGGTTTCCCATCTTTTCTATATTCTGATACGAATTGTGCAAGGCAAATATGTGTGAGTGTTTCAGGTCGTGCTAAATAGTAATCTATTAAAGATCTACAGGCCACATTTTCTGATTCATCTGGTTCACTGTTCAATTGTTTTGCTGACTTTAGAACAAAAGTTCGATCACTATCAGCTCTTGTATCAATGAATATACACTTTCTTGAACTATAGTTTAGTGGAAGTGATAGTACGATGTGAACAGCCTGTTGTGTAGACATTTGTTGCAGATTTAGCAATGCATTTCCAAGTCTACTTATCATTTTTATAGCATCGATATTATTTTGTTGATGGTCCCTACGAATTCTTTTAAATGCATTTGTCATTGTTTTATCCACTTTTGTCATGTATGAGCTGCAATACATTGCTGCAGCATATGCATTAAGCACAAATTGTGCATCTGTATTTGCTTTCCATAGCTCTGGTATTTTTTTTGAAAAGCTGTTATTCCATATCTGCGAAGGGTTTCGTTTTAAGAAAATTGTAGGCCTATGGATTGTTGATTTTATAGCTGTGATGTAATCATGCTCATTCAAGTTGATGTCTTGTAGAAACATTTGAAAGGAAAATAATTGGTCATAATTAGATTGTTGTAATACGGAAAAGATTTTTGTTGCCATTGAAACAATAATTTCATTATTGTCTTTCAGCGGTTCGAGAATCATAGTTTTTTTCATTGGTGGAAATGGGAAATTGTATTTACAACAGTGCTGTTTTGATTTTCTGCATCGTTTTGTATGATGGTGCCTATGCAGGATAGCTATTTGAGGAGTCAAATCATCAGTGTTACAAGTGATGTATTTGTCAATAAATTGTTCAATATTTGCAAGTTCATCTTTTCCATAAATTGGAGCATCTTTAATCCATAAAAGAAAGTGGTCATGTTCATTGCCACGATTTTGGAATTCAGTTACAGAGAAATAATCCAAGAGCTCTCCGAAGAAAGAGCTATCTGTAAATATCAATTGTTTTAGTGCATTGATTCTATGTTTATAATAGCGTACACATGTTACAGGATCTTTTTTTATGAGATAGAAAATATTTTTCTCATTTTGTATGTCGTATTTTTGTTGTGAAGATGCACAATATGTATTATGCAAGGCTTCAAGTGCTTTTGAAAGGTGTTCCCAATTTTGTTCAGCACTAGTAAATGTAAGGAAAAATGTAGGCGGTCCAAGTTGCCGAATCATTGCAAAGACATTTTTTTTTAATTGATGTAAATAATCCGGAGATATTCTTATTCTTTTAAAGTCAACATATCCAATGTCTGATTTGAGAATCTTCTCTAGGTTAGGTTTGCATTTGACATCTTTTGCTATTAGTTTTCTTCCTTTTAACTGACCTTTTCGTACTCTTATCCACATTGTAGATAAAACTTGATGTATCAATATCTTGACTATTTTGAAAAATAGATTAGTTGTATGATATGCAAATTGTCTATTGGAATGAAGTAGTTCCCATTGTGCAATTTTTTGATAGGAAAAATTCTTGACAATGTCGTCATTACGTGGGTTTCCAAAGAATAGTGTGGGAAAGTTCATTTCTTCTGCATATTTGTCTTTCAAGATTCCAATAGGATAATGGTTTTCTGCTGGTGCAACTTCTATGATTTTGTCTTGCATTTCATGTATACATTTAGATTCTGTGTATCCATGGACCAAGGTCTCACAAGGATTTTGCTCATCTGTATCAGACTCTGAACCTGTTTCATTTGTGCAAGGGTCGTCTACTATGCCACTTTCATCATCTATTTCAAGAGATTGTCTCCAGTGCTTATTTAATTGGAATTTCTCATTTTTGTATAGAGTTGTTTCGCTCAATTGGTTCAAAGCTTTCATTATAATAGTCGATCGCACCATCCCCTTCTGATATGCATTTTTATATTGTAGCCGTCTTTTTAGCGCAACTGCAATAGTGTATGTTTCATCGGCAGAGCGTGGCAATGCATTTTGTACAATGTTCATGTTGACTGGGACATTAATTATAGACCCAGTCAATCCAATTTGGGGTCTTTTGTAACCTAATTCCCATATTTGTGCGAATGCAATTCTCAGTGAAACAAGGCGCTCTTCTAGTTGCGTAAGCATTTTTACATATTGTAAAGCTATATTCATTTGAATATGGTGTGGTGTTGCATATTTTGGAAGCTTGCATTGTTTCAATGTTTCATGGCATATGCGACAAATACAATCCATCAATACATTGTTATTTTGATTTGTTAGTTTATAATATGTTTGCTTTTCTTTCTCTCTAAAAGCCATAATGTTTTTCTTAAAATGCAATGTCTGACAAATTGCACAAGTATGTATCGGTGTATCTTGAATTTTTTTTTGAAATAATTCTATTGGTGATGCTGAGTGTCTAGTTTTCTTGGTTGTATTTTCCATTTGATTATTAGCACGTATTTGTTGTTTGATCTTGCGAAGTGATGTAGTGTTGCTATTTGCAATTTTTTGTTTTCTAATAAAATCACCATCATGATGTTGTTGATTACTGCTTTGAAATTGTTTTAGTTGTCTAGATGTGATACATGGGCTAGCATTGTTTGCTTGTACTAGATAAGGCACAAGCGGCTCAAAATGTCCTTGGATGGGATTTGCATCATGAAATAAGATAGAATACGATTGTCCTTGGGATGACGGATTGAAGTGCAAGTATTTTTTTCCTGAAGTAGTTGACCAAAGGCATATTTGTATGTCTAGCCACTTTGACAACCAACGGATGCAAAACAAGTCACCCCATAGGCCAACTTCATTATTATTTGTAGAATGCATTGCAGAAATACGCATTCTACGCAAGTACTCTTCAACATTTTGTACACCGTGCAATTCATGCAATGTACGACTATCCAGTTCATAATTATATGAGGTGATTGCTTCTGGATCACCTTGTGTGAGGCAACTCAAGAAATGGTCTATAGCTCCATTCCGTAATTGACTTGATGTGTATTGAGAATGAAGAAGTAACTCCAATGAGTCAAATAAGCAATCCCCTACATTGTATTTAAATACTTGAATTCTACACAATCCTTCATTTCTCAATGCATAGTCAATGTTTAGAATTTCAGTCTGAATTGCTAATTTGTATTTCTCTACATCTATGATCTGTTTTTGTTTATCAACTATTGGCACTCTTGTTCTCTTCATTTTTTTTGCAAACAAGGACAATTTCGTTGATCCCAGAATATCAAAAAAATGGTGCACCTGTAATATATTCATAACCATTGGTTAGATAGTTTTGATGATTGATAATTACAAAAGGCATATTACAAATGGAAATTAGAAGCAGGCTGTTTCCTAAAAGCAATGTTGATATGCAATTTTGAAATGCATTTAGTATTTGGTTTCCTTATTTCAAATCACAAATAAATTCAATGCTAAAATTCTAAGTAGTCAAGGCATTGTTTAAATGCAATGAAAATAATCGTTATTTTTGGATTGTACAAGAAAATAAGGCATTGTAATGAAGAAGAGAATTTTGAAGGATTTAAAACTAGTGGCAATGGCAATGTCAGATTCATTCACTTGCATTATTTTCTTCAGAAAATAAAGAAATAGAAATCACCATTTGGTAGATAGTTCTGATCATTGATAGCCACAAAAGGTTTATTAAAATTCAAAATAAGAACCAAGTTTTGATTTGAAAACAGTGTAGACCTGTGACTTTGAAATTCATTTTGTACTCAGTTTTGATATTTGAAATCAGAGGTTTACATTTAAAAATAAATAAATACAGTGTTTAAATACTAAATAGCCAAGCCATTGTTTAAATATTGCAAAAATAATTGTTATGTAGTTGTGTAAATAGTGTAGGAACAATCCTTGGACAACTCTAATGACATCACATATTCTCTGAGCCATAGGCTTCACATAATTAGCAATTTGCATATATGAACAATATATTGAACATATAAATTAAACAATGGAAGAAACAAACAAACAAGAGATATGAAGGAGCAAATGAACTTGAATAGATGACAATAACATTTTGATAAGCTTGTGCTTGGATTGTAGATGCAGGTGAAGGATTAGATTGATCTGCAAAAGTCTAAAGGATTGTAAACTAGTTGCAATTGCAATATTATATTGATGGGATTGTGTTAATTTCTTTACAAAGTGAAAAGGTATTGTGTATTATTAAACAGTATATGCCTTCAAGTGGTTTTGTCAGTTATATAATCATTAATAGAATTTTGCTACTTACAACTTGCAAACTGTGTTATCTATTTATATTTTGATATTGAATTTAACTATAACACGTAAAAATAACAAATACAATAGACATGGATAGACTGTTACAAGATCCAAAGCTAGGACACCAAACATGTAACATCAAGATTTCTTCAATGCTGGCCTATACACAAAAAAAGATATTATAACTAGTTGTTGAATCTTGCAAATCATATAACTATCACGGGAATATAATTCCAATATTAGTTTTCTTGTTATCAAGTCTTATAGAAATCTAGACAAAAAAATATTGAAAACTATTAGAAGCAATTTTTACAATTTACTATTGTTATATGTCTTTGCATTCATACTCAATAATAGCTAACTAGCACCAAAGAAGTACAGTAAGACCAATGCATAAAATATAAGTGACATGCAAAAGTGTACAGTGTTTTTCACAAATTGCAAATAACTGCCCACATCACTGTTATTACAATTTACATAGTTTTCTAGAACATCGAAGAGATGGCTGCATCTATTTATGATGATTTCATGTTGGAATCATTTGTTATTCTAAAAAAAAAACACTTTAAAATTCCACCGCTTCATTTCTCGCCCATCGGCATGATCATCGCCATCGGCGTGTCAAAAAAAAACGTGTTGGTCAATATTTACTTCATCATCATGATATTTCGCTTCTGCATATTGGGGAAAAGAACAACATCATCATCATCATATTGTTGAAGAAGAAAAGGAGGATATGGAATATGATCATGTTGCCGAGGAAAGGAAAATGATGGTAATTTCATCATGACATTCGGGCTTCATTGAAATGCTAAGGATGACATCATCATCATTTTCGTCAAGATCAGGGGATAAATGTAATATCGGGTCACCTAAGGAGCATGATCAGGATGATGAATGTAATATGATCCCTTTGCGGCCAAGGCAACCCTCTCGAAAGATCAGGATGATGATGAGCATCGGGATATTTGCTTCTTCGTCGAACTTAGAACAAGACGTCATCATCATATTTCACAAACCAGATCGTGCTTGAAAAATATCCTGTTGAAGGAAAAATGTGATGATGATGATGATCAGGATATTTGCTTCTTCGTTTATTAGATCGGGATGACGTCATCATGATATTCGGAGCCTTTGTTAAACTTAGAACATGACGACATCATGATATTTCGCCAACGGGATCATGTTTGGGAAATATCCTACCGAAGGGAAAATGTGACGATGATGACCATCAAGATATTTTCAAAAGGTTGTATTTCATCGGCAGGAGGACTTTATGAAACATCGGGTGAACAAACAAGATCATGATGATCTTGACAACATGACAGGATAAAACAATATGATGATGACCCTCCTCATCAAATTATCATGATGACGCCATCATGATATTTTGTCATCGAAGCACAAGGATGAGTTGAGGTCATTATGATATTGCGCCAGGGTGATATTGTAAAAAAATGATCATGCTGCTTAAGGAATGAAATATCGCCTTCTTGTGAATAGATAGGGTGATCATCATGATATTGCAAAAAAGGCGATCAGGAGGATATGAAGATGATGATCCGCTTTATCCATTTATGATGATGATGTCTTCATCACTTAGCGAATTTCAGCGAATGACCCTCGTGAAAGATCAGGATGATGATCATAATTATGCAAAAGGAGATAAGGAGGATATGAAGTTGTCATCATCATATTTCGAACTTCAGCAAATATCATGATGATGACCTTGCGATAGGATTATAACATGCGCATGCAAATATGCCGAAGGTGGATTTTCTAAGGGTGATCAGCATGATATGATAAGATTAGGTAATGTTGAAATATCATGATGATGCTCGCTATACAAAGAGCGCTCGACGGGGAAACTTACCCTGACCTAAAGTTGATATCATCATGATATTTGAACCTCAGGATATTATCGGGGGGGGTTCAAATATGATGATGATGATCATCTTCATGTAACCAAAACCGAGTTTATAACATATGACCCTCCTAAAAGAAATCATGATGCTGACAATGCGCCTAAGGCCATTTGACGGGTAAAGGGCACTACCACCTAAGATTGACATCCGGATATTGGGACTACATGATTTTTATCGGGTGATAGACCAAGTTCATGATGATCTTGACAACATGACTTAGGATATAAAAATATGATGATCCTCCTGCGAATGTCAAACCTTAGGATATAAAAATATGATGATCCTCCTGCGAATATCAGGTTTGACCAAAACTTTGACCGTGCATAACTTTCACATATGGAAGAATTTTCGAGTGAAGTAAAAGGCAAACCTGCATGGAATTTCAAGCTCTTTCTAAATATGAGGTCATAGAAACAAAATCGCCCACATAAATTTAAATGTGAATCTCTAAATAATCTTTTGAATTCCCTTTTAGAAAAGGAGTTTATATATCTGAAATTGTCTTTTAAATTTTAAAATAAACTAAAAAGTCAGTGCATAGGAAAACAATAATGCCACGGTTCCTTTACCCTTGAAACTAAAATTAAACTGGCCTAAAATCTAAATCGTGACAAAAGCAAATGCAATCGCCACATGCAAACACAATCGCCACCTGTCTCAGAGGTGGACAGCTGTAGCCCTAACAATTTTATCAACACATGCATCTTTTAAGGTTCTCAAATGTGGAACGGAGGCTAGTAGCTTTCAGACGATCTTCAAATGCAACCACATAGAAACAGGTCCAGAGAGGCGCATCAGTTTTAAAAGCCAAGATTTATTAACTCCTACCCAGGAAATAATTAGTCCCAGAGCTGGTGATCTAGAATTGGCATCGTTGAGATCAAACAGTTCTAAGAAAATGCATTTTTAGACTTCCTCATTGAGATGAGACAGGTTTAAAGAGGAAGCAGCTGCGCTCAAAGTACAGAAAGTTTATAAAAGCTAGCATAGAAGATGGAATCTTGCAGATTGTGCTCGGTACATTCATGTCTACATTGAGGAACTCTGGTTCTATACTGTGCCATGCCCTTTTTTTTTCACTTTTGTAAGTCAAGATCCAACTAATTGGTTGCATGGGCTTGCCGTCTTCACCTCCTTTCTAATGATTTTGCTAATGCCAGTTGTTAAGATTCGTTTTTATTTAATTTGTGTCTTGCAAACAAAATTGGCAATTTTTTGTTCTGATTAGCAGAACTGTCTTTGTTATTAACCTACATTGACCTCTCCCTTCTTTCCCCAATTTTACCTCAGTGTTTTCTTGCTTATAATTTAATTTTGTAGCAACGGCCCTCATTTGGAATATATTTGGGTAT
The DNA here is from genome assembly GCA_027924645.1 of Cunninghamia lanceolata. Taxonomy (NCBI): domain Eukaryota; kingdom Viridiplantae; phylum Streptophyta; class Pinopsida; order Cupressales; family Cupressaceae; genus Cunninghamia; species Cunninghamia lanceolata. The sequence goes on from BSBN01000391.1 coordinate 18,869,133, forward strand.
TGTTGTTTAGATATTCAGATGAAAACAGTCTATTTTATTTTAACTCTTCATGTCCAGCATTAACCTCTTCTACAGAATTTCACAAAATAGTATTCCAATGTGTGGAGAAGGGTACCAACTAATGTTGTTCTGTCATAAATTCTCTTTCACATATAAATTTGCATTTTCCTTCACAAGATTGGAGCACTTTTTTTGTGGGTATTTTCCTTGTGTGACCATAATCTGTGCCATTAAACATTATAGGGACACGATAACATATCCTTATTCTTTCTTTCAAAACAGAATATTTGGTAGAGGACCAAACAAGAGGGCAAGCCTCTGTTCCAAATTGGGATTACTAGCAAATTACCTAAATTCGTTAATACTCTCTGCTTCAAGGTATGAAATTCACACCCTTGCTATGTATAAGTAAGGTCTATAGCACCGTCGGCATAAAATTCCAGCATATTATATGATGGGTACTGAGCGAACTCCGAGCCTCAATCATTCAAACGTAAATTAAACAGTGAACACATGCATGAAATCACTTAAAAGGAACTGTAAGTTGTACCAAAGAAATTGCAGAGTAGAAAGTTGCAACAGAATATAAGTAGATGCTTTACAGCTTGAATATATACAATGTATCTGGAAATGAAACAAGCAATAATGCATATAGCATGAGCACTTGTACAGTTAGTTCTTCCTGTAACCTTCTTCAGGGTGATGATCATAATTATGCAAAAGGAGATCAGGAGGATATGAAGTTGTCATCATCATATTTCGAACTTCAGCAAATATCATGATGATGACCTTGCGATAGGATTATAACATGCGCATGCAAATATGCCGAAGGTGGATTTTCTAAGGGTGATCAGCATGATATGATAAGATTAGGTAATGTTGAAATATCATGATGATGCTCGTTATACAAAGACCGCTCGACGGGCAAACTTACCCTGACCTAAAGTTGATACCATCATGATATTTGAACCTCAAGATATTATCGGGGGGGGGGGTTCAAATATGATGATGATGATCATCTTCATGTAACCAAAACCGAGTTTATAACATATGACCCTCCTAAAAGAAATCATGATGCTGACAATGCGCCTAAGGCCATTTGACGGGTAAAGGGCACTACCACCTAAGATTGACGTCCGGATATTGTGACTGCATGATTTTTATCGGGTGATAGACCAAGATCATGATGATCTTGACAACATGACTTAGGATATAAAAATATGATGATCCTCCTGCGAATATCAGGTTTGACCAAAACTTTGACCGTGCATAACTTTCACATATGGAAGAATTTTCGAGTGAAGTAAAAGGCAAACCTGCATGGAATTTCAAGCTCTTTCTAAATATGAGGTCATAGAAACAAAATTGCCCACATAAATTTAAATGTGAATCTCTAAATAATCTTTTGAATTCCCTTTTAGAAAAGGAGTTTATGTATCTGAAATTGTCTTTTAAATTTTAAAATAAACTAAAAAGTCAGTGCATAGGAAAACAATAATGCCACGGTTCCTTTACCCTTGAAACTAAAATTAAACTGGCCTAAAATCTAAATCGTGACAAAAGCAAATGCAATCGCCGCCTGCAAACACAATCGCCACCTGTCTCAGAGGTGCACAGCTGTAGCCCTAACAATTTTATCAACACATGCATCTTTTAAGGTTCTCAAATGTGGAACGGAGGTTAGTAGCTTTCAGACGATCTTCAAATGCAACCACATAGAAACAGCTTCAGAGAGGTGCATCAGTTTTAAAGGCCAAGATTTATTAACTCCTACCCAGGAAATAATTAGTCCCAGAGCTGGTGATTTGGAATTGGCATCGTTGAGATCAAACAGTTCTAAGAAAATGGATTTTTAGACTTCCTCATTGAGATGAGACAGGTTTAAAGAGGAAGCAGCTGCGCTCAAAGTACAGAAAGTTTATAAAAGCTACCTTTATCCATTTATGATGACGATGTCTCCATCACTTAGCGAATTTCAGCGAATGACCCTCGTGAAAGATCAGGATGATGATCATAATTATGCAAAAGGAGATCAGGAGGATATGAAGTTGTCATCATCATATTTCGAACTTCAGCAAATATCATGATGATGACCTTGCGATAGGATTATAACATGCACATGCAAATATATTTGGAATATATTTGGGTATTGTTGTTTAGATATTCAGATGGAAACAGTCTATTTTATTTTAACTCTTCATGTCCAGCATTAACCTCTTCTACAGAATTTCACAAAATAGTATTCCAATGTGTCGAGAAGGGTACCAACTAATGTTGTTCTGTCATGAATTCTCTTTCACATATAAATTTGCATTTTCCTTCACAAGATTGGAACACTTTTTTTGTGGGTATTTTCCTTGTGTGACCATAATCTCTGCCATTAAACATTATAGGGACACGATAACATATCCTTATTCTTTCTTTCAAAACAGAATATTTGGTAGAGGACCAAACAAGAGGGCGAGCCTCTGTTCCAAATTGGGATTACTAGCAAATCACCTAAATTCGTTAATACTCTCTGCTTCAAGGTATGAAATTCACACCCTTGCTATGTATAAGTAAGGTCTATAGCACCGTCGCCATAAAATTCCAGCATATTATATGATGGGTACTGAGCGAACTCCGAGCCTCAATCATTCAAACGTAAATTAAACAGTGAACACATGCATGAAATCACTTAAAAGCAACTGTAAGTTGTACCATAGAAATTACAGAGTAGAAAGTTGCAACAGAATATAAGTAGATGCTTTACAGCTTGAATATATACAATGTATCTGGAAATGAAACAAGTAATACTGCATATAGCATGAGCACTTGTATAGTTAGTTCTTCCTGCAACCTTCTTTGTTATTTAGTGACACAGTTGCATAGCTACTTTTATGTTCCCAAATCATGAATTTGTCAATATATTGAAACTTGGCAATTCATACCTGAATGTCTGGGAATTCTATAATTGATATCCGAGTTTCTAAAATAGAAAACTTAAGTTCTAGAAAGAGATATCTGAACTCTAACAGAAATTTGAGAAAACTGTAAAATTTCTATAACTGAGAGTGCTCTACAATCTAAAACTCATATAATATCTGAAATCTTGAAATTTCTGTGAACAGTAGCACTGGTTTTCTACACGGATTACGAAATAGAAGTCCATATAGAGGCTTACCACAGATGCAGCTTCACAGGCCTCCGGATGCCCACCTTCACTACTCTCTGAGTGCAAACAAATTGAGAAACAACAATCCAAAGCGCATACAAATTGAAAACCTCCGATCAAGACATGACCTGTCATCTTGTAAGGATGATTAAAAATCATTATTAACATTGCAAATGAAATAAAAATCATTAATTAACATTGCAAACGAAATAAATTCAACAAGCTCAGCGGCGCCGTCACTTTGCACGACCTGTACTTAACTGTATTTGTTAGTTCCTACCGTCACTTTGCACGACCTGTACTTAACTGTTTTGTTTATTGGCATCATTCGAAAATTCAATAATTTTTTAAATCATTATTTCATTTTTTACCCTTACTGTTCACACCATAGACCAATCAGACAATAGATAAATGGTATTTTTTAAATGATTAAATTAAAAAAAAAATAATGAACTATAGCATTGTGGTTGCAAATTTTTAGTTCTTTCACATGATTGGACGAATAATTTGAGAAATTGCATCTAGCCGATGCAGTAGTTATACCTGCCGAAGGCAGGAACTAAAAAATAGAAATTGCAGGGTATCCGGTGGGGGAGATTTAAAGGACATGAGACTTCTTAAAATATCAATCTACTACATTAAAATATCTGATATTGCCTGCCAAAATTGATTAAAGCGGCCCAAATTTCCTAAAAACATATGGACTTAATCAAATATAAATTAAAAAAGTTCCTATCTCAATCTTTCACGTTGCTCCATTTTCGTCGCTCTTGTTGTCTCTTCTGCCTGTACATTCAGCCATGGGCTTAGTCTATGTCACGGCTAACGTCCCTCCACCTTTTCTCGATCCAACGGGTAAGATAGCACACTCATTTTTACGAGAGCCTCCTACACCGTCCGATCTAAATTAAAGAAGAAAGCTTGCCTGATGTGTTTATAAAATATTCATTTGTTTTATTTACTGTGGTTTAACGCCGAGTAGTTTTGTCTACAATACCACAAATAATATTGATTTGGGCTTAAAAAGAGAGGAGGTTTGAATACAAACAAAGAGATAAAAATTTGCTTGGACTCATAATGCAAGAAGAAACCAGCTAAGCCAGCTATGAGAAGAGTCGCAGTCTCATTGATTGCAATATTGGGATTCTCTATGACATTAAAAAGAGGAATTAACGCTGGGTTTTGTAATTACACGACCATCCTGGCATGAACGTCTGCCCCGAAATACTCAGCCATGACCCTTAGATGGATTTTACCAGCTAGGCAGCGAGTCCGTCGAAGGTTACCTCAAGACCTACGATTATTCCGGCCACGGTGAGGATAGAAGACCGACTTTGGAGAAGCTTGAAGCTTATAATTGGGAAGAGAATGAACATAAATTGAATACAGTCCTTGATGCCCATCAAAGAATTTCTTCCCAAAAGGGGACAATTGAATGGGGCCCTTGCTAAAGATGATGAAAGCAATCTTGGGCATACGCTTGAAAGGTTACTCCTTCCTGATCAGGGGTTTCCTTCCATTCGATCTGTGTATTGGCTACACCTGTTGCATTCCTTGCAAGATCTGTTGACTGGCATGCTCTGTTCCTGAAAAAACACCAGCTCTCTCTCATTTAAAGAATTTGATCACAATCCAATTTGATAAACAATATGATTTGATTTCAAACTGCCAAAATTATTTGAGACATGGATATGATAGTTGTAATTAATATCACAAGGAGCAAATACTTAGCATGTCATTGTTCAAGTCATGGATCGGTTAACATGTGGTGACTCTAAAAAATGATAATATGTTATTGAATAATCGATGTTTGGTATATACTTATTGTAGCTTGCTCATCATTTTATCTTGCTCCTAAATCCATTCTCATTTTTCTTTAGAGGTTATATTTTAGTTTGCACTTCAATAGGTAGTTTTATTTGGAGAACGATGATAGCTATGGTGAAAAATATTAAACATATTTGTGTAATCTTGCTTTGGCATGGCCTTGTTCTCCGGGGCAGGATAATAGGTTTCTTTGTACTCACAGAATCTATTGGCTATATTGCTTTTGGTTTTTTTTTTGAGTTTTCTTTGTATTGGCATTATCATTTACTTTAATACCTTGTTAAGAATTTCATGAATATAACTGATTGTAGAGTATGGATTGGGCGGGATTGCTTCTATAAAGGGAGATGTTTATAGCTATGGAATTTTGATATTAGAGATGGTTACAAGGAAGAGGCCAAGTGACGTCATGTTTGTGGGAAACATGAATTTGCAACAATGGGTGAGGTCAGCTTTTCCAAACAGACTGGCAGATATTGTTGATAGTGGACTATTGAGAGAAGAAACTTATTTTCTCACAAATATCTAGGATATGTTTCTCTGTTTCCTTGGTTTGTACTAGATATTGAATTGCACATGATTCTCTAGGGCAAGTCTACCTCTTCAATTCCCACTTTTTTATTTAATTCATCCCTCATGTAACACTTCTCTTCAGCTGTAAATAACCCTTGGTAGGCTAAGCCAGAATTAGAAATTATGTGTTTAGATTTTCTCTTTGAGGTATGTTGTTCCGTATAGGTGAAGAACAACTTCAATTGATAGAAACTCGTTTTCTCTAGAACCTTTTGAAGAAGTACCTTAACTGCCTGCTATGGTAGCCTGCTCATGTAAGGCTTATTTTGATTAAATAAGTCACACATTGCAATGATACTTCTCCTTCTAATAGTAAGATGCCTAGATTTGATATGTATAATAGTGTGTATGGATTTATTGAGGTAATGTATTCATGTTTGTTATTGCAGATAATATTTTGTTAAATGGGGACTTTGAACAAGGACCATCCTTCTACCCCAAATCAACCAGGGGAATTTGTTGCATCCAATAGATGATAGAGATGGAGAAGCATCTTCTCTTCTAGGATGGAAAATAAAGGATATAGTGAAATATATAGATTTTGATAAAGGAAACAGGGGCATTGAAATAGTTTCAAGTCCCATAGGGGGGATTGAACAGAGTGTATTGCTGGCAATTGGAGTCAAATATGTTATGAAATTTCAAGCTGGAGATGCAATACAACTTGTGCTATGGTGGATTGGCAGTTGGGGTGACGGGTGGATCAAGTGCCCACAACTTTAGCTACATGTCATATGGCAGGGGTGACTTAATGGATTTCTCAGTCGAATTTACTGCATTTGCCCAAGTTACAAATTTATCTTTTGTTAGCCTTTACAGAGCCGAGACCAAGGACCTTACGTTTTGTGGACCTGTCATGATAAAATTCTTTGGTCAATAGTAAAAAATAATGGAGGCCTATTTGAAATTACAAAGACCAAAAACACAATGTATCAATCTGTAACATTTTCCAGCAGTCACTTATCAAAGTGGTATTCCATCGAACTTTGAGGTTTCATTACATGCTAAAACTAAGCCTTCAACATTTCCTGACAAAAGGAACTTTCCCCATCTGCAAACAATGGATATCTACTAATGAGGAGGAACTATCATCAGAATATTCTCGTGGTGCTGAAACATACCCATGACAGTCACTGTACTTCCTTCCTTGATGTACCTGAAGTGAAGTGTAAAGAATCAAATTTTATGGCAGTATTCAGCTCACTTGAACTGATCCAGAATAGGGGATCAATTTTTTTATATTATTCTCTAGTACAAAATAAAAAGAAAAATATTACTACATAAACTTGCTTCCTATAATCATATAGATTAAATAATGAAAGAATCAAGAAATTCAACTTGAAATTGAATATAATATGGTCACAAAATATTCTTACCCCTCCTTCAATTGCATTTCATGATCATCACTTTGAAAGGTTTCTTTCACCCAGCCAATGGAAAAAATTGATGGTGATAGGTTGTCATTGATGGCCAAAGTGTGTTCATATCAGGAAGAGATGGTGCAATACAAGAGTTGCCATAGCTGTTGTTCAAAGAAGATCTTAGTTGGTTGATCATTTGGTAAAGCATGATTGATCATTTGATGGATTAGTTTATGTCTTGAAGTTGTGAAAATTCAAGTGAGGTTGCAAAGATTCTTTCAGGAAGTCATCTGGATAGGAAGTCGATTTGTTGATTCTCATAGTTTCAATGGTCACATATCAATGTTCTCTTGATATACGTTACATTGTAGTTGATAGACATTGCAGTTGATATCTAATATGCAATGGCATTGCAGTTGTGTCATATGCAGAAATATACAGTGGCTTTCAAGCCTTTTACAAGTCATGTCTTCATATTCTCATGTCAAGGTCTTCATGTGTTCATGATTCCATTAGTGTCATCATATCTTATATATTCTTGAATCTTCTTGTCTTGAACCTCCCTATGTTACAGTGTCGTCGTGACCTAAAATATCCTCTTTGTGTCTCAGACAAAAATATTTTTGCTATTAGTATTGCATCCAAGTGTGCTAGGGTTCTATCAATTGTATGTTCTTAGCAATTTGTTTATGCCCTAGTCTAGATCTTGTTCATGCCTTAATATCATTTTAATGACAGTATCTGAGAAATGTGTCTGAGGTTGTAAAAAGAAAAAGATCACAGATGAAGTTTTGTTTGAGAAGCAAAATGTTGTTTGTCACTTTCCATCAAAGACTTGAACATAAACCTAAGTCATCCTTTAAGCCTCCTTATCTGCCCATCATACTCTTAATACACTTTATGTCATGTTTTATGATTGACCTCCTATAACCGGTTAAGTCACTAAAGGTGACTTGCTCAAGGGTTTTAGTAACATATGGAAACCGTCCCTCTTACCTAGTAAGACCAGCTCCTTCGGTGATATGGTGAAGCGAATGGGCACCAAGACCTAATCTAAGGCTCCATTTGAATGAAGATTGGGCGCGATTTTACAGATCGGTGGTCAGATTTTAAACTTGTCACCTCCCTCGACAATGCACATTGACATGCATATGGACGTCAAAACTTTAAGTTGACTGGTTATTTTTAGCATCCTTTTGAGGCAGCTTATGGAATGTTTTGGTGCTCGATTAGAAAGAATTTTCTTAAGAGTTTTTAGAAATATTTTTTAAAATTCTTTTTCTAAAACAAGAAGTAACCCACTCACGGGGATTAAGGAATTATTTAGAAAAGATTTTTTTTAAGGAGAGTTTTTTTTATAGCAAGTTTATTTGATAAAGTTTTTATTGAAGATATTGTGCAGAGGAGCTTGCATGAAAATGAAAAGACTTTTGCAAAATAAAGATTTATTTTTGTAGTGTGAAGAATTTCAAAGAAGATGATCTTACAGGAAAGAAGATAATCTAATAGGATAACCAGTGATGCAAGGGAATATAAATTACATACAATTTTTTTTGAAAAAGATATTTTTTGTGAGAAGATGCAGAGGTAGATAAAAAGGCAGGAATATCAAGAGATGAATTTTTGAAGGAATATGAATCAAAATTTGAAAAGAAATGAAGGGTTTAGTTCTCAGAAATTTTATTAGATTTTATTGAAGATTGATTTTTTTTCTCAAGAAGACAAAAAGTTTGTTTGCAGGAATTTGTAGAGAAGGAGATTTACTTTTTTATGGAAGATGAAAATGAGAAAAGACTTTTACAGATAATTTCAGAGAAAATCAAAATGGAAAATGGAAAGATTTTTTTTATAAATAAATTGATTTTATTCTGCAAAGCAAAAGGAAGATATTCTGTGATCAGATGCAAACAAATTTTTAAGAAGAATTTGAAGAGGTTATTGAGAAATTGAATAAGACACAGAGGAATATGAAAAAGTTTTTCTTTGCAGGTGGAAGGACATTCAACTTGTATAAAATTGTTTTTCAGGTGCATTGATGAAGGGTCTTGAAAGACAGAAATGAAATTTACAGATAATTAGAGATTGAATACATAGAGTGTGGTGATGTAGATCAGAAAAAGGGTTGTTAAGTGTATCCGGATGTAGGATTGATTTTGAGCAGAATGGACATTTGACAGACACATGAGAGAGAAGAAATGTTCTGTATTGAAACAGAGAAACCCTCTGAATTTTTGTTTTCAGTTTGTTCTATAGTAGGGGTTGGTGCTCCTTGAAGCTGGTGCTTCTAAACAGTATGCCAGTGAGGCTTATAGGTCAGTGTGACCTTAATATTTGTCAGTGAGACAATTTGTATTGCCAGTGAGGCATGTTTTTTAGTTAAGCCAGTGAGGCAATTCTGGAGTGGTTTTTCTACCCCTGGATGGTTTTCCACTCATGCAATTCTTGTGTTTTGATCTTCTCTCTGTGAATTTATGTTTTACTCATGAGTTTTGTTTTTCATTCTCAGTTATGTGCACATGTATGTGAGAAATTAATGATAGCTCTCTCTCCTTGTACTCTGCAAGTTAAAGTTTGTAAAAAGATTAGAAATTTCACACAACACTGATTCACCCCCCCTCTCAGTGTTGTCCTTGACTCCTACAATTGGTATCAGAGCCAGTTTCCCTCTTGCAGCTTAATCAGCTTGGGTAGGTCCTGTGTGTGGAGTTCAATGGGTAAGTGCAGAAGAAATAAGGATAAAGATGTTGTTCAAGTTGAATCTAATATTGTTTCAGATGTTCCTCAGTTTGATGGTTCAAATTTTTCAGTTTGGTATGTTAGAATGCAAGTATATTTATCCTCCTTAGGATATGATGTTTTAATGTCAGTTGAAAATGGTATTTCTACAAATAACAAAGAAGTTCTTGAATATAATGATATTGCAAAGAAGGCTATATTATCTGCTCTATCTAATGATGTTATTTGTAAAGTTATGGATTGTGTTACAGCTCAGGATATGTGGAGGAGATTGAAAAGAATTTACCAAGGCAATGATAAAGAAGAGGACACTCTGGTGTGTCAAGAAAGTGGCAATGAAAGGCAATCACATGAAGAAGTTGAAGTTCAATCCCAATCTGATTTAGAAGAAGCCAGCATCACAAGTGATGATAATGAAGAAGATTGTGAGATTGACATGGAAGGAGAGCTTATATATGCTCTGAGTGAGCTCAAGAAGTATAAAAGAGAGAATCATAAACTAAACTTGCAGCTGCAACAAGAAAGAGAATCAAAAGTCAATGCACTTTCAGAACTTGAAATTGTTTCTACAGATCTTGAAGAGGCCAGATGTCAGATTATTAGTTTAAAGACATATATTGATGATTCTGACAAACTAATTGCTAGATTGAAGACAGAAATTGAAGAAGCTAAGAGGATAGCTGATGTCTCAATATCTGACCTTGAAGTTAGAAGGAGTGAGAATCTAAAACTAGAGGGTGAAATTATCAAACTCAAAAAAGATTATGATGGTCACAAGAGAATGTTGCAAGATTGCAAAGCTAAGGATGCAGCATAACAGAACCACAAACTCAGTGAAAAGTTTGATTTAAGTTAGAACCCCTATAATCAAGATAGATGCAAGCGACAACCTTCATTTTTAGTTACAATAATCAACAAACTTGGAACTTCACATACTTGATATCATACATTTAAGCTTAACCAGGCAAATGAACTTCCATATATAGTTAAATGGTAAGTGCTTGCTAGGATGTGTTTTTATCTCTAACTACAAAAACAAAAAAAAAATTACTGGTTTAGAGCAAATAATCCAGATTGGTAAGTTGTTTGTCTCCACCTCTTGTGGACATTAAGCCCTGCTTGGAAAACCCAAATCCTAAAAGCCCTAATTTTGGAAGCCTGCATACTGGAAATGGAGAACAAAGATGAGAGTAAAGCTGAGACATTAAGGAAACTTCTGCACCTCCGTCCATGCCGCCGCCTATGAGGATCAACACACCACATCCTGTGAGAGATGCAAATGCCACCAGAGTTGGTTCTAGTCTATAACTTGATGGAAAACACAAAACAAACATTTTTTAGCTCCACCTGACCCCATAATTTATATGATATGATCACAATCTGATTCACTAAAGATATTTATTGATGGCGCTAGATCTTTTGCAATATTATACAATCTAATTTAATTGTCTTTCAAATTGCCAGACATGAATCTGATTCACTAAAGATATTTATTGATGGTGCTAGATCTTTTGCAATATTACACAATCTAATTGAATTGTCTTTCAAATTGCGAGATGTGTATTCCATGTAATGCAGGGAGACGTGTAAGGTGCAAATTCATTAAATGGAGTTTAGAGGGCATGACAGAGATCACCTGAAAATAATTCTTACATTGTCTGCAAAAATAATGGGAAGAAAAATATCAATCAAGATAACTGCCACTTGCAGTGTGGAAAAAATAAAAAAAAGTGAGTACGTGTAATAGAAGATAGACTATTTAGCTACCGAAGTTATAGATTGTCATTGTATGTCAACTTTTGTTTTGCTGTTGGTATACAATAATAAAAATAATAAATAGTAAAAGACAAAACAAATAATAAATAATAAAAAATTTTAAAAAAATTGATGGTCCATATTTATTCTATGGTAGCTCTTTTAATCTGGACCATTGGTCTATGTATTTGAGGTAGTGCTACTCACTAAGGAAATGCCTATCGGCGTAATTACTCATAGCTTTAAATTAGAGTGATAGCCACCAATAAATATAGCACTTACAAGTGTAAGTTTGTTTCAATATTAAAATTTGTATAGATATGCACTTATAATTGCAAGTTTGTTTCTATATTAAAAATTGTATAGAATTTTTTTATTTTTTATTTTTTAAATTTTTTTTTAATTTTTTAATCATAAAGACACTCTATAAGTTGTTTGAAAATTCTTTTATAAATACATTTTTTATTGGTTTGAAGATGAAGTACACTACATTTAATTTTTTATATCAATTTTAATAATGAAATATGTATAACCAAATTGAGTTTTCTACACCCTAATCAATAGATAATAGTGTATAATAACTAAATAATTTGTACTATTTTATTTCTCTATTTTATGTTCATAAATTTTAAGTAGTGCACAAGATGAATTAATTTAAAACAATAAGAACAAAAATCTTATAATGTTTAAAAAATGGTTTAACATTTATAAAAAGAAAGAAGCATAAGGTACTATATGAAAATGACAGTGCTAGAGATTGTACTATATGTTAGAGCTATAAATTGTAATCTTGTTCATTGTGCTCTAGTAAAAAGTTGGAGAAAATTCCATGATGATGACCCTATTTCAATATCTACTAGATATCTTTCTCATTTACATGGTTGTGTTTAGGAGGGCCAACCAATAAAGACTCAATCTAAGTGTCAAAAAACTTATTATAAAATACAATCCTTGTCCCTTAGGATGTGACTTATTATAAGCTATGAGATTCCAAAGGTTGTTCGTGTTAGAAAAGTGTGATATTTAATTGCAATCCTAACATTTTTTTTAATGTATTTCCAAACATCTTGGAATGGTTACTTGGATGCCCATCTAAGTGGTTGAGAGATAATATTTTATTATTATTTTCACATGACTTGGAATATTAGTTTTAATGGCATTGATGAAGGAGGTGGAGTTAACAATGACAACTATAATTGCTACTTTTAGGTGATTCCTCAACTTGAGTTCTAGAATAAAGTTATAGAGCATCTTTTATCATTAGTGGGGTCCACATGCATGCATGAAGGTGAATTTAGACACCTACCTTGTGAGGTGTGCTATTATGGAGGAATCACAACTCAAAGATGTCATCTATTATTAGTGCAGGAGTTATATTTGCTATATTTGACACCTTGGAAGATACATTTACTAATCTCCAAAGATCCTCTTCATTTTGGGCATGATATTTTTGCATTATATTATGTTTTTATGGCACATTCTTTTGGGAAACTATTTTTGGTGTTCCTCTCCCATTTTTCTATAAATTAGAGGCATGAGATAGTAGTTTGATGAGCTATTTTATAGGTACATAGGTGTTGCTAGAATGTTGCCAAATTGAATGGAGTTAGAGTGTTGCATATGTATATTCTACTTGAAGATTAATATATTCTTGAGTCTCTCTTTGATGGTAGATTTTTTTTCTCGAAAGGGTTTCTCTACATACATCCAGTGTTGTTGAATCTTTATGGTATGTTGTTTTTATTACTTGTGAGTTTGTACTTCTCACTTAGCCCTTTTATGGGCAATCCAATGTTGCATAACTAAAATTAGATTCACATCACTTTGAAAAGAAAGCTTTCTTCATCTTGATTCAACAACATTTGTTATCAGAGCTTGGTTTTGTTCAGAGGGGGGATGCCTTTCCAGAAATGTTGAATGTTTTTTGGCTATAATGGGACCTTTTGTTTTAAGTGTTTTTGTGGATTTGTGGAAGGATTGAAAACCATGTCCTCTACCTCTCATTCATAAATTAAGAAATTCAATGGCATTGGGTATGAGTTGTGGAATTTGAAGATGGAAGATCTCCTACAAGAAAGAGATCAATAGAAATTCATTGAAAAAGATATGAAGCCATCTACAATGTTTGATAAAATTAGGTTAAAGTTAGACAAGAAGGCACAAGGAACCATTAGGGTATGTCTTGTGAATTTCATCCTCTTGAATGTCTTTAAGGGTACAATCACATATAAGTTGTGGAAGAGGATAAGTGATATTTATCATACTAATAGTCTAACAAATATATTATATCTCAAAAGGCATTTCTATTTTTGAAAATGAAAGATGGTGATTTAGTTACAAATCATTTGAATGCTTTTAATTTGAGTATGATTCAACTAGTTTCTATAGATGTTAAGATGGAGGAAGAAGACAAATGTATCTTACTACTTTGTTCATTACTCAAAGCTTGGAAAATTTAGTTGGTGCTATTAATGATGGTGGTGGTGTAGAGCTAAAGATGAATGGTCTCATTGCTACTTTTCTTTTAGAGGAGTTAAGAAGAAAATCTATGAATGATGGCTCGAAGGATGCCATGCATGTTTGAGGAAGGCCCAAGGATAAATATGGGTATGATGGAGATAGGAAAAAAATCAAAAGACAAATCCAAATCATGAGATCGATCCAAAACCCCAAGGAAGAGTAGAGTAAAGAGTTAGAACAATGGGAAGATAGGGCATGTGAAGAAGGAATGCATACACAAAAAATAAATCATTTGATTCCCCCACACAAATCTTTTGATGACATGTTGCATTGTTTATTTCTACTAACACTTTCAGTGATGATGCTTGGCTTATTGGTTCAAGTTGCTCCTACCACATGACTCCTCACAAGGAGTGGTTTTCAACTTACAAGTCTTATGATGGATGAGAAGTTTTCTTTGGTACGTGACAACACTACCCATCATATTATTGGTAAGGGAAAGGTACAATTGTGTTTTAATGATGGGAGGATTAAATTTCTTGATAATGCTTTACACATTATAAATCTTTCTAGAAACTTACTTTCTATATCCAAGTTGAATGATTCTTGAATGCATGTGACATTTAACAAGTTTGGTTACAGGTTGGTGAGAGGAAGTTTGGTGGTAGCTAAAGGATCTTGTGTTGAGACTTTATTTAGGATTAATGTCTCCACATTTTGTAACTCTAATAATGTAATTGACAAATATAAAAATACATGTATGCTTGGATCTTTATTACCAAAAATGTTAGGTTGGCCGATCGGGATAAAAGACCATAGCCTAAAAAACCCTCTTAAGGACCCTAAAAAGTAAAAACCTCATTGAGGGTATGAATGATTCTAATCTCAAGTTTAATTTTTGTGAACATTGCATCTATGGTAAACAAAACTGTGTTTAGTTTTATTCTAGTTCTCACAAATCTTCTGAGGTGTTGGACTTAATTCATTCTGATGTGTTTGGTCCAGTTAATGTTCCTTCGATTTCAAAATATGTTTACTTTGTTTCATTCATTGATGATTACAGTAGAAGGACATGAGTGTATTTCCTTAGAAGTAAATCTGAAGTCTTTAGTAGATTCAAAGAGTTCAAAGCTCTTGTAGAGAATCAAAAGGATAGAAAGATTAAGTATTTGAGGATTGATAATGGTGGTGAGTTTTGTTCAGCAGATTTTGACAAGTTCTATAAAGAACATGGGATTGAGAGGCACAAGATAACTATGTATACCCCTCATCAAAATGGGGTTGCAGAGAGGATGAACATAATGTTGATGGAGATGGAAAGGAGTATGCTAAGTGGAGCTAGTCTTGAACTAAAGTCCTAGGCTAAAGCTATTTCTACCGCTTGTTACCGGGTTAATAGTTCTCCTACATCGACGCTTGTTGATAAGACACCTATGGAGGTGTGGTTTAGTAAAAAGCCTTAATTGAGACACATTTGAGTATTTGGTTGTGAGGCATATGCACATGTGCCTAAGGAGAAGAGGTCTAAGTTGGAGAACAAGGATGTAAAGTGTATCTTCATCGATTATGGCATTGGTGTGAAAGGGTACAAGCTTTGGGATCCAATGGCCGAGAGAGTTCTATATAGTAGAAGTGTGATCTTCAGAGAGCTCAATCCTTCTTCTATTGTTTTACAACTAGAAAAAGAAAAAGAGAAAGAGGATGTGGCTTAGCTTCCTCCCACCCCTGAGAAATTTGAACTGAAGACACTTGTTGGACCTGATGATGAGGAGAACTCTGGTAGCTCTAAAATTTTAGAAGAAGATGAAGAACCTCAACCTCAACCTTTGAGGAGGTCCATGTGGATATGGCAGCAACCTGATAGGTTTTCTTATTCATTGCATGATTCCAATTGTATTTTTGCTTTAATTTCTAACATTGATGAGCCTAAGACTGTAAGTGAGGCTATGGATATGAGTGATGCAGATTCTTGGAAAGAGGCCATGGAAGAAGAGATGGCTTCCTTGGAGAAAAATAATACTTGGAATTTAGTTCCCTTTCCTGATGGACGTAAACCTGTTGGATGCAAATGGGTGTTCAAGAAGAAATTTGGTTCAAATGGTAGTGTTGAGAAGTTTAAGGCAAGGATGGTTGTGAAAGGTTATTCCCAAGTTGAGGGAATAGATTATGGTGAGATTTTCTCTCCTATTGCAAAGCTGACATCTATTAGATTCTTGCTATCACTTGCTACAACATATGATTTAGAAGTTGAATAGATGGATGTGAAGACAACTTTCATTCATGATGACTTGGAGGAAGAAATCTATATGTTGCAGCTAGAGCACTACGTAGTAAAAGGTAAAGAAAATCTAGTTTGCAAGTTAAAAAAAGTCTTTGTATGGTTTGAAGCAATCTCCTAGGATGTGGTACCAAAAATTTGATGAATTTGTGTTGAGTTTGGGATTTATGAGATTGAAATCAGATCATTGTGTTTATGTTAAAATGGATAATGATCACATTCTCATTATTGCATTATATGTTGATGATATGTTGTTCATTGGGAGTGGTAAAAATTTGATTTCTGATTTAAAGTCTCAGTTGTCAGTACAGTTTGAGATGAAAGATCTAGGGGCAGCCAAGTACATTATGGGAATGGAAATTAGAAGAGATAGAGCTAACAAAAAACTTTGGGTAGGCCAGAGTAAGTATGTGAACACCATGTTGGAGAGATTCAACATGGTAGATTGTAGACCATTAACTATTCTTGTTATGATGGGGATAAAATTATCTATTACAAATTGTCCAAAGTCTGCTTCAGATATAGAGGACGTGAGTAGAGTTCCTTATGTTAGCGCAGTTGATAGTTTGATGTATGCTATGATCTATACAAGACCAAACATTGCCCAAGCAGTGGGACCCCTTAGTTGATTTATGGCTAATCTTGGACGGGTACATTAGGATGCAGTGAAGAGAGTGTTTAGATACTTGCGGGGTACTTATGAGTATTCCTTATGTTATCATGGTTATCCTACAAGGGAGTTGCATTCACTTTGTATTCAAGGATTTGTGGATTCAGATTGGGCAGGTGATATTGACAGCAAGAGATCCACCAGTACTTATGTGTTCACTATGTTCAATGGTGCTATTAGTTGGATGAGTAAGTGGCAACCTGTGGTCTCTTTGTCCACTACTAAAGCAGAGTACATGGCAACAACTCATTCTTGTAAAGAATCCATTTGGCTTAAGAGATTATGTTCTGATGTTGGGTTTGATACAAGGAAGATTACCATTTGTTGTGACAGTCAGAGTGCCATATGTTTGGCAAAGAATCCTACTTTCCATGTGAGGACTAAGCATATTGATGTACCGTACTATTTTGTTCATGACATGGTAGAGGATGGGAAGATGAATTTAGAGAAAGTTGACACTTTAAAGAATGTTGCAGATGCCTTGACAAACCCTATGAGCATGGAGAAGTTTAGATGGTGTTCAGAGTCTATGGGCCTCTCAGCCCCTAGCAATTAAGTCTTGTCATTGTATTGGCTCTTAAAAGGTGTTCGACAAGTGGGAGAATCTTAGGAATTAAGGTGTCTCAACCTTTGCAAGTTCCTAATGTTTTATTTATTTATTCAACACTATGTTGTAGGATCCCATGTTGACTTGGCATAGTTTTTCCATGTGTCAATACCTTATGTACATGCAGCAAGATAAATTTTGATGACTTTGTCAGCCATGGTTTCCCCCCAAAATAATTAACAGGGGAGTGCAGGAGGCAGAGCCCCTCCTGTGAGGCCTGGGGGGGCTTATCCACCCAGTGGGGGTTGCTAGGTGTAGTGCCCCTGAAGCAAAAAATGCCCTATATTTAATAAAGGCGTCGACAATTAGTTTGTTATTGGTCAACATGGATAAACCAACATTGGATAACCACCAAAGAGGCTTGATAAATAAGTAGCTGGAGAATGTGAAAGGTCATGAGATGCGAATGAGAATCGACATTGTGTACTTCTGAAAGAGCTTGCATTGCAAGTGTGTTGTACTCATATTTTTGATTTGATAATACATTATGTAGGTTTTGGAGTGTGGGGTTATTCACCTGAAAGGGTTTTCCCCGCGTATATCTTGTGTTGTGAGTTTTGTATTTGCATTTGGATGTTATTATTACCTTTCTATCAATGTGCATCTTAATCTGTAGCTGTAAAAGTTAGAATTTGCATAAATCTTTCCTCAATAGATTAGTATAGGAAGTGTTTCCACATGCCTTGCTTCCTTTCAGATAAAAATAAAAAACCTGAAAAGTCATACACAGTTTTCTACAATATTATCAACTTTTAAATGAAATTGGAATCAACCCAAACTATCCATCTCAGAAGGAACTAGTCACTGCAGATTCAATATATGGATGCATTTTATATATAATATTAATTGGCCATAATTTAGCTAGGGGCCTAGTTTCTAGCATGTACAACCATAATTTTTGTAAATGGTTTTTCTTCTACATATATAAAATGGCTAGAGTTTCAATCCCATGCCTTGGTCAATGTGGAAATATGCAAAAATGCATTCATAAAAATGTCCTGATTTACTAAACAAGGTCATGGAAATACATGTAACTAGATACCCAATGATCTACAAAAGAATCCTTGGGAAAACAAATTAGTCCTATTTGGAATGGAATTTCAAAGAAGCCATTGTTACTAATTCTCATGCTGCCAAAATGACTGGATTTGCAGTGACTAGTTCCTAACAAGTGCAACCATAGATTCAATATATGTGGTGGTGCTCACCTAGGGTTAGGGTTCTAAATTTGAGCTTGCAGTTTTCTGTTTCTATCCCTTCAAACCCTTAGTGCCTTAGATTAAGTTGTTCCTTGACTCACATGCTATGTTTTACCGCTTATTCCTATCGCACTTGAGAAACGTTGGGTTTTTGTGTGTGCAAGTGGTCATGTGTGTTGGCGAGCTTGCAAAATCTCCATCGGCCTTTGAAGAAATGAGTTAGATGCATTTTTGAATACATATCAGGCCTAGAAGGTGCATATACAAAAGGGGAATCTTTCACAGATTCCTAGGAATATTCTTGATTTGTATAATGGGTTGCATGAAAAGATGCAAGGAAAATATACATAGGCACACATACATTTACTACAGTGCGGCCGAGATACATGTGGTGGGGCCCGCAGGTATATACAAACGAGTTTGTATATTCAGCATGCAGAAGAGGTGATACAAGGTTGAATGTATGTTTGGCATACATTGGAGACATACAAGAGAGAATCTACATTGCATCCCCCAAAAGATTCCCTGTTTGTATGTTAGGAAGATGGTATGTTTGTATTTGAGTGCATTCCTAGAATATTCTGTCACAGATTCCCCAGTTGCATAAAAGGGGTTGTATGTTGTGTTGTATGAATAACATACAACTTGGATTCCAATGGGATTCAAATCAGGTGTGAGTAGTAGTGGCGTCCATGGCTTGTACATTGCATTTTTATATGCAATATACAATGAAATGTGTAGAAGAGAGAGAAAATGGGTCGAGCCCACCAGTTGTATTCAATGGCAGTTGTATGTATGCTAACATACATTTAAAGCATACAAGTAAAGACATTCAACCCGGATGCAATGGAGGAATGAAATGCATTGAATAAATTTTGAGGTCCGTGGGTTGTATAAAGCACTTGTATATGCCGATATACAAGCCGATGTGCAATGAAAGAGATACAAGTAGGATTTCAAGGTAGTTTCAAAATGTTTCATAATCTTTTGAAATCCACGGCTTGTATGTATATATGTTTGTATATGCACATATACAAGGAAATATGCAAGGAAAGAGGATGCAGGGTGAACCTGATTAAAAGTTCCAATTTGCTCTATAATAGTTTGGGGTCCACCTTGCATGTTAACTATTGTATGTATATGCATCCTGCATATACAAAGTTTTAAAAAAGGAATTTGTACATGCATATGTTTATGCATATACAAGGGTGAAAAGGGCAAAATAAGGAATGGAAAAGCCAGTGATAGAAATATGAGGTGCCTATGTGGCAGGAGTTCACTGGCCGATGGCTTTTTAGCATTTTTTGGCGTCGTTGATCCTGGCGATAGGAGGTGAATCGACGGCATTCTTTGAATGTCCAGTAGCGATGGTTTCCTTTGTTTGTGGCCCATTTTTGAGCGGGAAAATCTCCAGATGCATCTGCTATTGCATCCTACGGGTAGCTGAGCAATAATGGCAGACTTGCAGAGGATGATCGATGGAGTTGACAGCTCAACTACCTGATTGAAGATGAAAATCTCTAGGTGGCAGCGCAGATCCTGAGCCTTCCTGCTCTCTCCTTTATTTTCCCCAGCAGCATTGATGATTTTGAGCGCCATTTCTCATGCATTGTATCTAGCAGAAATTTTGGATTGCCATGTAATTAATTCATCAAGTACATAGTCCTGCTTTATGGACATACTGTGTGACTCATTTTTTGGTGTTGTTGAAAACTGGACAAACTTCTGGTATTGTGATACAATACAACTTTATTGGTGGCCCTGTTTTGGATGTCTTGTGAGTTTATGAGTCTCATGTTGTATGTTTCATACATAGATTCAATGGTTTCATGTTGTTTTATATGAGAAATGCTCTGTTGCATGTGTCTAACCATTTGTCTCTAAGCTATGGGCATATTTTCTTTTGAATCAAGATAGCTAACGGTTGTTAAGATTCAGGAATATAGTTTTCTATATTGAATGTTTGATCTCCTACCTTTGTTCAAGGAACAAATTAAATGTTTTAGATTAATCATTGAGAAAGTATGTTGTAGCAGGGATACCTTTAAGTATGAATGATTAAACACCTAGTGTTTGGGAAGTATCTGTATGGCAGACACTATTAAAATCCCCTTGAAACCCAGTCTTTGGTATATATTTATGCTAACCATTCACATGTGTATGTCTATTGTCTCTGAGCCCTGGATAGGCACCAATCTAGTCTTGTATTGAGGTTACATTCCAGGTACTAGTTTTGCATCTAAATACAAAATTAAACTTAAAACTTCAAAACCAAACCATTAGGACCTTAGAAGTAGTTTTAGGACCAAAATCCTCTGTCTCACAACTGAACATAGGCCCAAAGCTAGCCCCTTTGCACTTATCTCACAGTTTTGGTCTACATAAAAGAGGATTTATCTATTTTGTGTCAACATCCCCCATTTCACAAGCATACCTTATGGATGTTGAATAAGGAATACCCCCCTTAGTTTTGTAGAGCCTAAAGAAGAAGAGGAGATATTTATAGAGTCTATCTCCTGTACTGTTGGCCCCTGGCCTGAATATCCTATTGATCAATGATGGCTACCTTGTAGGGATAATTGGGAGTAAGCATCCACTTTGGGAAAATAACCAACAGATTTGGTGACTCTGCTGGGGATTTTTGTTTAAGAACCCTGATAAAAATAATTCCTACTTGTAGGTGGCAACTCTGAGTAATCTCCCAACCGGTGAAAGTGAAATTTATATGCAGTGGAGAAGATCCCAGCGTAACCCTTTGCTTGAAGAATTACCTAGAAGAATGATGTATAGAAAGAAGGGGGCTTTTCAAGCCGGTCAAGAGGGCTCACTTAGCCCTAGAAACAATGATAATACCCATGACAATCCAGGATCTTCAGAGAGGACAGAACCTTATTTTTCAAACATGAAAGTTGAAATCCAAAATGTATATGAGAGACAGTAGGGTGGTGTTTTGAGAATGAGGTCAGAGGTGTTCTAGGAACATCAATTCTTAGATCCCTTTGATAGATTTGAAGAAGCTAAATCCCCAAAGGATGATGATGATGATGACCAAAATGGAATGAGACCATCCTCTTCTATGCCCAAAGATGAACAATTAGCTGAGGAAATCAAAATCTTAAGAGCAGAATTAGAATATCTACAGGCAGTAAAGATTAGAGATGACATGAGACAAAAAGTGCAAGCTTTGAGAATTGCCCAGCATGATTTAGTTCCAACCCTTAACAATGCAAATGTGTTGAGAAACTAGCATAGAGATGAAATCCAGTATCAGCAAAATGATCAGAGACAGAATGTAAATAATGTTAGGGTGCCACTAAATAATATGAGAAATCAAAATGCTAATAGGAATGCGAATGCAAATCAGTTTGGTAGATAGCCTATGTAGCTAGACAGATTTAGGTAGCTTATTTTTTATGGTATTCCTGGCTACCCTAACCCCATCGACAAACATGTGAGGCTGCAAGTGCCTAAATTTTTAGAAAATAATGTCGTGTCAGGGGAAGACCATTTAAAAGATTTTTAGAATATCATGGACAACTTTGAGGTTGAACATGAGGATGTTTTTATGAAGTTGTTTATGCAATCCTTGGTTGATGAAGCTAGAGAATGGTATAAGGGTATGCCTGACAGAAGTGTTTCATGATGGGAGGACTTCAGGAGGATTTTTAAAGAACAATATGGTGACAAAACTGATCCAAGTTTCTTTATTAATGAATTCACTAGCATTACCAAAGGATCAAATGAGCAAGTTGCAGATTTCAATGCTAGACTCACTGAAGTGCTGAACAAATTGCCACCTCACCTGAGACCTAATGAACCTATGTGCATAGTGTTGTACATAAATGCTTTTGATGCCAAAACAACATAAGGATTAAGGGATAAGGGTCCTCACAGCCTCAGGGATGCATTCAAAATTGCAACAAATATTGAAAATAATAGAAAAGCATCTGTAAGACAAACAGAAGAGATGATGTAAAATTTTTGCAAAATCCAAATACTAAATCTCAAAGTGTTCAAGGCAATGCATCTACTTCTGAGGATAAATTAGATAAGTTGACAACTATTGTCAACGACCTAAGTTATAGAATGGCTAAAAATGAAAACAGGGTAGGTCCTGACAGGCAAGTTTACCAAAGGCAAGAAAGAAGACCATCATTACATGATATGCCATATAATACCAATTGGCATAATGGTAAACCCATTCTTCCAAACAACAACACAAATCCAAGGAATCAGAGTGTTAAGAAAACACCTGACCCCTTGATGAAGGCTATTGATATTGTTAATGATACCCCATGGTACATAATATGTTAGATGCCTCACTCATAGTCACAATGCATGATTCCTCAATCTCTATATGATAATGCTATTGCCTGTGATGAGTGCAATGAGCCGCATTACATGCAAGATGATAGTGTCAATATGCTGTCCACAAATAGAGGGTATCCTTCTCATCATGCTAATGCAGATGCAAATAATGAGGTTCAGGTCTACCAGCAGTTGTCAAGTAATGAGGAAGATGAAGACACTTATGCATATGCTCAGGATTCACACATGTTTTTGAATAATTTGAGAAGACCCTATGATGAAGAGATTAGAGCCCTCATAGCTATGGTAGTAGCTCAAGTCAAAAGAAATTGCAATCTTAGGGGTAAGGCTCAGGTAAGTGATCCACACCAACCACAAGATCCTTGGGCGAACTAGCCAGTGCATAGTCATAAAGGGATTGAACCACAAGAGAAACAATGGAGTAACAATAAGCAAAGTTTTAAGAAAAAAACAAGTCATGATCCTCATCAATCAGAGGATAGAATTCCTCAGGTTGAGGATCAAAATAAAAATTCTCAGACCAAGAATGACAGTCAAGTAGCCATAAAAATCAAAGCTGGATCATCCCAGGATAAAAATAAGATAGTGGATCAGGCTACAACTGTTACACAAAATTATGCTCCATTAGATATAACTCAGGTATTGACCCAAATAAAGGTCTATGTTCCATTGATGGAGCTGATGAAAGTTGAAGGATTTAGAAATAAGGCAGTGTCCTTAATTTCAGAAATAGCTTGCCAGGCTGATCAAAAGGTTGAAACCCAAGGTAAGAAGCAAGCCCTATGTGTTTAAGAAGATGAAGTCCCTGAAGTATATCTGGGGGTGACCATGACAAAGTGTCCTTCACAAGTTGAACCATTTTATGTCTCCCTTGTTATCAATGGAAAAGTGATCAGGAATTGTATGCTTGATTCTGGAGCATCAACAAATATCATGCCTTTGGCAATCATGCAACAAGCTGGATTAAAAATAGACAAGGCATGTGGGAAATGCTATGCTATGGATGCTAGAGAAGTCCCAGTTATTGGAATCATGAAGGATGTAGATTTTAGGTTAGCAGTGTATCCAAAAAAACATATAGAATGAACATAATAGTGGTTGACATAAAGCCACAATATGGTATACTGTTATCAAGAAGATGGGCAGCATTGATTGGTGGAAGTATGCAGCTTGACCTTTCATATGCCATGATCCCAATGAACGGTAGAGATGTTAAGTTGATCAGAGAAGAAAGGTCATCAGAGACAATTGAGGATCAAGATTCAGAAGAGCACATCTGTTTTGTGGACACTGAATGTGAAAATTTCAGAGTTGTCTCAGATGAAAAAGAAGGAGAAGTGAGAAATATATGCATGCAAGAGCTGGACCAATAGGGTCTATGGACCATGTACTTTGATGGAGCTTGTGCAAAGGAAGGCTCTGGTGTTGGAGTTGTGTTTTTGTCTCCAGCTGGTAAGCTCCTAAAGTTCTCTTTCTTGCTGAAGTTTGCTTGTACAAATAATATTGTAGAGTATGAGGCTCTGTTGCTAGGATTAAATGTTTCTCTGAAGCATGGAATTAAGATGTTAAGAGTGTTTGGAGACTCAGAGTTAATTGTTTCCTAGGTTAGAGATAAGTATGCTTCAAAAAACAAAAGGTTAAAACAATATAAGCATGATGTATGGGATACAATTGAATTGTTTGATGAATTTTCAATAATCTGGATAGAGAGATCAAAAAATGTCATGACATATTTTCTAGCTAATGTGGCTATTAGGCCAAATGATATAACTCTGTCAGATGTTACAAATGTTGAGGTTAAAATTAGACCTGCAGTTTCAGAAAATATATGCAGCTGGCAAGTGTTTGATGGTGATAAGGACTTATTGAGATTCTTGCACTGCATAGATGAGTATGAGAACCAAGAAATTGATTTTCAGAATTTTGTAGAGGTTATAGATGGAAAACAAACCGTTTTGGGGAAAGAAGTAATTCAATTAAAGACAAATAAAATCTCTAGAGGGTTAGTTGATTTAGAAAGAGCTTTTTACAATAGAGATTAATGTGTTACAAAGGCATCTCCTACTAACAAGGATGACTTGGAGGAGATAAACTTGGGGACATCTCATGCCCCGAAAAAGGTATTTATTGGCAAATAACTCAAACCGCACGTTAGGAACATGCTAATTGCATTGTTGAAGAAGTATAAGCATGTTTTTGCTTGGTCGTATGAGGACCTGAAAGCTTATAGGGAAGACCTATTCTAGCATGAAATCCCATTGAAGCCTAAAGCTAAGCCATTCAAGCAGAAGCAAAGATCTATTAACCCAACCTTAGCTCCAAAAATGCAAGAAGAACTCAAGAAGCTTAGGGAGGCTGGAATAATTGTGCCTATCAGACATTCAACTTGGGTGTCAAATCTTGTCCCAGTTAGAAAAAAGAATGGTGACATAAGACTTTGTGTTAATTTTAGAAATCTAAATGTATCTTCCTTGAATGATAATTATCCACTACCCAACATGGAGGCTATGCTGTAGAGAGTAACTGGTTGTGAACTTTTATCCATGATGGATGGATTCTCAAGATACAATCAGGTAAAGGTAAAAGAATCTGAACAATACAAGACAACCTTCAACACCCCATGGGGAACTTATGTATATGTGAGAATGTCATTTGGACTAACAAATGCAGGTGCTACATTTCAAAGAGCTGTGGATGTTGCTTTTGCAGGATTGATTGACTCAGTCTTGGCTATATATCAAGATGACGTAACTGCTTATTCAAAGAAAGAAGAGCAGCACTGTATGCACCTAGAATAGATTTTTATTAGAGCACTAGAGTATGGCATTTCTCTTAATCCAAAGAAGTGTGATTTTGGGGTAGTTGAAGGAAGGCTCTTAGGGCACATTGTTTCCAAAGATGGAGTCAGAATTGATCCTGAAAGGGTTGCTACAATTGACAGAATTCAGATGCCTAAAACAGTGAAAGGAGTTCATTCCTTCTTTGGATGGATCAACTTTGTTAGAAGATTTATCGGGCTAACTTTGTAGAAATCACAAAGGATATTTCTAAAATGTTAAAGAAGGGTGCAACTATTAATTGGGAAAGTGAAGCAATTAAGTCATTTCAAAGCATCAATGAAGCAATAGAGATGGCTCCTGTGCTAAAATCTCCTGATTTTTCTAAGCCATTTCAATTATTTTCATTTGCTTCTTTCCACACTGTTGTTGCATATTTACTATAGAAAAATGAGGATGGTTTTGAGTAGCCTATTGCTTTCTTTAGTATGTCATTGCAGGCTGCTGAATTAAAATATGATATCATGGAGAAACAGACATATGCATTGGTTAGAGAAGTCAAAAGTTTTAGACCATATCTGGTTGGATCCTAGATAGTTACATATGTGCCTCATGCAGCAGTCAAAGATATTTTTACTCAACAGGAGGTAACTAGAAGAAGATGCAGATGGATAAATAAATTGCAGGAATTCAACATAGAGATATAGATTACAAAACTGGTAAGGGGACAAGGTTTGGCTAAAATAATGACGCAATCAAATCTAGAGGCATGCCAGGTAAATATAGTGTAGAATGAGATTGTAAATATGTCAGAGTCTGAATGGTACAAAGACATTGTGTATTACTTGTAGAATTTAAACTATCCTTCCCATTTTAGTAATAGCCAGAAGAGGACATTGAAATTACATGCTATCAAGTACATCATTGTTTAAGGAAAATTGTATTGGAAAAATCCTGATGGTGTACTCCTTAGGTGTGTGGATGAAGATGATGCTAAGCATGTTTTAAATGACATGCATAAAGGAGTGTGTGGTGGACATTATACTGCCCAGACAACAACCCACAAAATTCTTAGAGCGGGTTATTGGTGGCCAACTATTTTCTTAGATGCACAAAAGCTGGTCAGGAAATGTGATTCTTGCCAAAGGTTCTTAGGAAAGTTAAAGTATGAAGGTGCATTTCCCCTTAAAACTATGACTGTGGAGGCTCCATTTCGGCAATGGGGAATTGATTTCATAGGGGAGATTTCAAAAAAATCAAGTGCAGGACATAGTTGGATTTTGGTTGCTACTGATTATTTCACTAAATGGATTGAAGCCATTCCAACTAAGAAAGCTACAGGTAAGGTGGTGATGGATTTTATTCTAGAAAATATTATTATCAGATTTGGAGTACCAGTCAAGTTGGTCACAAATAATGCTATGTGCTTCTGATCTAGTGAATTTGTTGACTTTTGCAACAGTTATGGAATTGACTTGTCATATGCATCACCATATCATCCACAGGGAAATGGTCAAGCAGAGTCAAGCAATAAAAGCCTCATGAAAATCATCAAAAGAGTAATGGATAAAAACAAAAGGGCTTGGGATTCAAAGTTGAAGATGGCATTATGGGCTGATAAAGTGACAGTGAAAAAAATAATTGGAAGGTCTCCTTTTGAGTTAGTGTATGGCACATCAACTAAGTTGCCTATGCACAATCTCTTGCTAATTTATAAATGTTGGATTTAAGGCATACAACTGAGGAGGGGGGGGGGGTGAATCAGTTGTATAAAACTTCTTGTTCTTTCAAACACTTGATTCTTCGTTGTTAGTTAACAGCATATCAATTAATCATCCATGAAAGCATAATACATAAACACAAGAGCAGATAAACATCAACACATTGAACATCAAGATTTTGACGTGGAAAACCCGGTTAAGGGAAAAACCAAGGATTATTCTCTGTTAGAAGAATAAGAAAAAGAATGGCACTTGCCAATTAGGGCTCACTGCCCGAGCACACTGCTCACAAAGAGGCCCACTGCCTACAAGGAGACACACTGTCTACAAAGTGATAAGAATCACAATCTTGAACTGGAGAATGACATCTCTACCATGTCCAGATCAGTTCCATTTAAGCCCAAAAACCTCTGCTCTGCCTTTCGCACTTCTCTTCGCTATGCCACACTCATCCACACAATCCACACTTCGAAATGAACTCACAAACCGTTATTTATACAAGACATCGACTTAGGAACAAACATCTAAGTCAGCAAACAACCATAAGAGTATCCGCAAGATGAATAACACATCCGGTCGGCCACCACAAGAACATTCGCAGGATGAACAACTCATCCGGTCGGCTAAACAGAGCAAGAACTTCATCTGGAAGAATATCTTCAATTCCGGGCTCTACTATCAATGCGAACCAACAACACAACCTCAACATGATCCAAGAACCTTCACAAGCCTGCCTGAATGACCAGGTACGTCCGCATTTCCTTTACTTACTGAAATCTCTTATCCTCCTCATCCGGAACTTCAAGAACACTGTCTGTCGCCACTGTCATAATGCAGGAGGTACTTCCGGACCTCCAAATTATACACAACTCGAGATGGCACATCACAAGGACATCCCAAAGACTCCTTCCAATCCGTAGATTAGGATTATACAGTTCCAGACCTCACCGGACCTTTTTGTGATCCTCTGTCACCTCTGAATACTTGCCGGAACCGGTTCTACACCGACAGCCACAACTCCTTCAGATCTTCATGCGGACCTCTGAAATCTTAACTGAAGCATCTCAAGACTCATATCTACAAACCCTTTAATCCGCATCCTCCGGTTCGCATCCTATACAGTACATTTGCCTTCTTCTCATCACTGTTCTTTACTGTTCCTGACTGAGGCTAATTTTCTCAATATCCTCAGCACACTGCTCATTGAATCCTTCTTGTCAAAGCAATATGAGTATGTTGACATCAATGACAATACTGGTTTACCTCATACTTGCAACAATCTCCCCCTTTGTCATTGATGGCAACATATGATGTGAAAAACCATCAAGACAAGAAACTTCTCCTTTCTGTCACTTCTCCCCCTATCAGCAACATGTCTTCTCCTCATTTACTGCTCCCCTTTTGATCATCAGCTACTTGTTTTTCACATGTCTTCTCTCCCCCTTTGACATCAATGGCAAAGGGCTCATACTTGCAATTTTAACACATCAGAATCACACCAGCTGCTCCCCCTTAGTAGCAGCTCCCCATCATCAATCCGGATCACAAGATATGACTGTGATATCCACTGGACTGATACACATCAGTGCATCCTAGTTCATCACCGGAGGGGCCATGACTCCTAACTTCTCCCGGAGATATTCAAAAGAGTCCTTGGGAAGAGGTTTAGTAAAGATATCTGCAATCTGATCCTTTGAGGGAACATACTCCAATCTGACTTCTTCCTTGTTCACTTGTTCTCTCAAAAAGTGAAACTTGATAGATATGTGCTTAGTCTTAGAATGCAATACCAGATTCTTAGAAATATTAATTGCACTTGAATTATCACAGAAAATTGTGATAGGCTCCTCATATTCAACTTTAATGTCTCTTAGCATCTGCTTCATCCATAAGATTTGAGTGCAACTACCTGCTGCTGCAATGTATTCTACTTCAGTTGTAGATAGAGATATTGCATCTTGTTTCTTGCTTAGCCAAGAAACCAATCTCTTCCCCAAAAAGAATGCTCCACCACTAGTGCTCTTCCGGTCATCCACATCTCCTGCCCAATCTGCATCTGTGTAAGCATGAAGAGAGAAATCTGGATCTCTAGGGTACCATAGACCATACTCAACTGTTTCTTTCAGGTACCTAAAAATTATTTTGATTGCCATAACATGAGATTCTCTAGGATCAGCCTGGAATCTTGCCACAAGACCAACAGCCTGCATTATATCTGGTCTAGTCTGAGTGAGATACAACAATCCACCAATCATTGATCTATACTTTGTCTGATCTGCCTTTGGGGAGTCATCATCTTTGCTCAACTTACATCCGGTTGCCATGGGAGTGTTCATTGGCTTTGCATCTTCCATACCAAATTTCCTCAACAATTCTTTCACATATTTGGTCTGAGAGATGAAGATTCCTTTCTTTGTTTGAGTAATTTGCAGACCCAAGAAGAAATTCATTTCACCAAGCATGGACATTTCAAACTCACTTTTCATCTGATTTGCAAAAGTTTTGCACATACTATCTCTTCCTCCAAAAATGATATCATCCACAAACACTTCAACAATCAAAATATTTTCATGAACAATTTTGAAATATAAGTTACTGTCAGCAGTACCTTTGTTGAATCCAATCTGCACAAGATGCTTATCCAACCTTTCATACCATGCTCTTGGGGCTTGCTTTAGTCCATACAATGCTTTCTTCAACTTGCAGACCATATCATCATTATCAGACAATTGAAATCCATCCGGTTGTTCAATGTAAACTTCTTCTTCCAGATCACCATTTAGGAAAGCAGACTTGACATCCATCTGATATACCTTGAAGTCTTTGAAGGTAGCAAATGCAAGAAATAATCTGACTGCTTCAATTCTTGCCACCGGAGCAAAGGTCTCTTCAAAATCAATTCCTTCTATTTGAGAGTAGCCTTTGCAGACCAATCTAGCTTTGTTTCTGATAACTTCACCAGCTTCATTCAGTTTGTTCCGGAAGACCCATTTGGTTCCAATCACATTCCTATCTCTAGGTCTAGGAACAAGATCCCAAGTATGATTTTTCTCAATTTGCATTAATTCATCTTTCATTGCTTTAGTCCAGTTTTCATCATTGCAGGCTTCATTTACTGTTTTAGGTTTAATCTTTGAAATCAGACAACATTCATCCTGATTTTGAGCAACATTCCTTCTAGTTTGCACACCTTTGCTTCTGTCACCTATGATCTGATCTTGAGAGTGGTTTAGTGTTACATACCTAGGAATTTTGGGAGTATCCTGCACTGCTGCTTCTTGATCAGGCTCATTCAAACCTATCTCTTCTTCCTGATTTACCGGATCAGGCTGACTCTGTCTTACCGGAGAGGATTGAGTTCCTTGAATCTGAACACCGTCTTGGTCATCTTCATCAAATTCATAAAATCTTGAGGGCTTCTCAATTCCTTCATCAACTTTCACATTAGTGCTTTCTATCATCTTCCTCAGTCTCGTATTGTAACACCGGTATGCTTTGCTTTGAGTGGAGTAACCCAAGAAAATTCCTTCATCACTTCTAGCATCAAACTTTCCTAGATCTTCATCTCTTTTGATATAACACTTGCTACCAAATACTTTGAAATATTTCACAGTAGGAGTGATGCCAAACCAGAGTTCGTAGGGGGTCTTACCGATATTATTTCTGATTTGAACTCGATTTAGAGTGTAGACTGCAGTGCTGATAGCTTCTTTCCAGAACATCTGAGGAACATTTGCTTCCAACATCATTGTCCTGGCAGCTTCCTGGATGGTCCGGTTCTTTCTTTCAACTACTCCATTCTGTTGTGGAGTCCTAGGAGCAGACAATTGTCTCCTTATACCCTGTTTCTCACAAAAGTCAATGAACTCACCAAATGTAAATTCACCACCTCTATCAGACCTTAGACATTTAAGTTTCAATCCGGTTTGATTCTCTACCATAGCTTTGAAGATTTTGAACTTTTCAAGGGCTTCTAATTTCTCTTTTAGGAAGGTAACCCACATCATCCGGGAATGGTCATCAATTAACAACATGAAATATCTATCACCTTGCAGACTCTTGATTCTTGTTGGACCACAGAGATCAGTATGTACTAATTCCAACAATCCGGTAGAGGACTGATCTTTGCTTTTGAAAGAGACTCTGCTCTGTTTACCTAGCTAACATTCTTTGCACAAACTATTTGTAGGTTTCACCAATTTTGGAAGGTCTCTTACAGCCTGAATATTGCTTATCTTGATGATGTTATCAAAATTCACATGACACATTCTTCTATGCCATAACCAACTCTGATCAACTTGAGCAAACAGACAACTTTTGTTTGAACCAACCAGATGAAAGATATTACCTTTTGTTTGAGCACTGGATGCAATTTCAGTTCTGGAGCTTGTAAAGATTCTGTATTTTCTATTCTTGAACCGGAGATCATAGCCTTTGTCCACTAACTGACCAACACTGAGAAGATTGTGCTTCAATCCTTCAACATATAGTACATTACCTGTTTTGCTCTTTCCATCAAAGGAAATAGTTCCCCTACCTCTGATTCTGCCAGCAGAATTGTCACCAAACTTTACCATTCCTCCTTCATACCTTTCCAAATCTAAGAACTTATTCTTGTCACCAGTCATATGGTGAGAACACCCACAATCAATAACCCAATCATCCTTTTCTTCCACTTGAGCAGCCAAAGCTCTTTTCACAACCTTGTGATTGACAGATTCAGAGGATATTGAATCTTCTTCCTTGATGGCAATAAACACCCATTCATTTCTAGATTTGCTTCCTAGTTCGGATTCATCATCTGTTACTCCTTCATTGTCATCTTCTTCATGAACATAATAGCAGTTCTTTTGAAACCTTTGTCTGTTAGTATTAGACCTTGCAGATCTTTCCGGACATCTTGAAGCAAAATGACCAATCTTATTGCAATTGAAACACTTAAAGGGTAGTTTTCCTTCATACTTACCGGATCCTCTTGGCAGTCTCTTTGCAATGAGGGCTTCAAGTTGAGCTGTTTCTGCTTCTTCTTCTTCCATGTCTCTTCTTGCTTGATCATACCATGACATCTTCCTTGATGAGTTTTCTCCCGGATCAAATCTCTGTTTGCCTTTCGCATAGGTACTGGCTTTGAAAGCAGATTCAGTCTTGGGAGGATCATCTCCAAACTCGGTCATTTCAAATGCAGCTAGTTTGCCAGCCAGTTGTTCTCTTGTGACAGTTGTGTGGGCTCTGAATTCATCAATTGCAGCAACCTTGATTTTGTAGGCAGCAGGAAGGGATCTAAGGATTTTACAAACGATCTCATTTTCATCCAAAGTTCCACCAGCATTTCTAATTCCACACACTAGTTCATTCACTCTTGGCATAAAAGTAGTGATGTTTTCATCATCCGTCATCTTCAATCTTTCAAATTTCCCTTTCAGACTTTGCAACCTTGCACTTTTGACAAACTCATCTCCTTCATACAGAAGTTCCAGTTTAGTCAGGATCTCATATACAGTTGGTAGGTCAATAACATTTGAGAGATCTGAGTCATTCAATGCGCTTAGAAGAGCTTCCTTGGTCCGCAGATTGTTTTCAGCTTCTGTGATTTCATTCAGAGTTGTCGGACCACCTTGTGGAGGTACATATGGTTTTGAAACCATGGCCAAGTATGCTTTTCCCATACATTCCAGGTGACATTTCATGCGACCCTTCCAGAGAGTAAAATTGGTTCCATCGAACTTCAAACTATCCTTTTTGTATGACGACATCCTAGATCTCCTCAAGCGGTTAAGCTTCTTTTAGAGGAACTTGGCTCTGATACCAATTGTTGGATTTAAGGCATACAACTGAGAGGGGGGGGTGAATCAGTTGTATAAAACTTCTTGTTCTTTCAAACACTTGATTCTTCATTGTTAGTTAACAGCATATCAATTAATCATCCATGAAAGCATAATACATAAACACAAGAGCAAATAAACATCAACACATTGAACACCAAGATTTTGACGTGGAAAACCCGGTTAAGGGAAAAACCACGGGGTGATTAACCCAAGGATTATTCTCTGTTAGAAGAATAAGAAAAAGAATGGCACTTGCCAATTAGGGCTCACTGCCCGAGCACACTGCTCACAAAGAGGCCCACTGCCTACAAGGAGACACACTGTCTACAAAGTGATAAGAATCACAATCTTGAACTGGAGAATGACATCTCTACCATGTCCGGATTAGTTCCATTTAAGCCCAAAAATGTCTGCTCTGCCTTTCGCACTTCTCTTCGCTATGCCACACTCATCCACACAATCCACACTTCGAAATGAACTCACAAACCGTTATTTATACAAGACATCGACTTAGGAACAAACATCTAAGTCGGCAAACAACCATAAGAGTATTCGCAAGATGAATAACACATCCGGTCGGCCACCACAAGAACATTCGCAGGATGAACAACTCATCCGGTCGGCTAAACAGAGCAAGAACTTCATCCGGAAGAATTTCTTCAATTCTGGGCTCTACTATCAATGTGGACCAACAACACAACCTCAACATGATCCAAGAACCTTCACAAGCCTGCATGAATGACCAGGTACGTCCGCATTTCCTTTACTTATTGAAATCTCTTATCCTCCTCATCCGGAACTTCAAGAACACTGTCTGTCGCCACTGTCATAATGCAGGAGGTACTTCCGAACCTCCAAATTATACACAACTCAAGATGGCACATCACAAGGACATCCCAAAGACTCCTTCCAATCCGCAGATTAGGATTATACAGTTCCGGACCTCACCGAACCTTTTTGTGATCCTCTGTCACCTCTGAATACTTGCCGGAACCGGTTCTACACCGACAACCACAACTCCTTCAGATCTTCATGCGGACCTCTGAAATCTTAACTGAAGCATCTCAAGACTCATATCTACAAACCCTTTAATCCGCATCCTCCGGTTCACATCCTATACAATACATTTGCCTTCTTCTCATCACTGTTCTTTACTGTTCCTGACTGAGGCTAATTTTCTCAATATCCTCAGCACACTGCTCATTGAATCCTTCTTGTCAAAGCAATATGAGTATGTTGACATCAATGACAATACTGGTTTACCTCATACTTGCAACAATAAATTCATACAAGAAAATGATGAAGAGATTGAAGATCAAATAACTGAAATGATAAATCAACTAGTTGCATTGGATGAAATCAGAAGGGAAGCGCAAAAGACAAACATCAAGCAGCAACAGAAAGTGAAATATTTGTTTGATAAAAAGGCTATAGAAAGGAGGTTCCAAATAAATGACTTGGTCCTTATTTGGAATGCAAAGAACTAGGATAAGGGTAAACATGGTAAATTTGAACCCTTGTGGATGGGCCCCTATCAGATTAGCAACTATCATGGGGAAGATTCCTATTTTCTCCAGGCCTTGATTGGCGAATTATTGGAATTGCCTATACATAGTCAGTTCCTAAAACCTTACTTCTCATAAATGGGTATCTTATGTGCACATTGTAAACTAGATGTAAAAGGTTTGTACATGCCTTGTATAGTCGGTCGAGTTTTGAGTTTTGTGTTTTATATGGTCAGCCCTGGAGTGATCTGGTTCTCGCTACAGTCTTTCACCTACACGTCCCTAGTCGGAGCTAATGGTGGTGCTCACCTAGGGTTAGGGTTCTAAATTTGAGCTTGTAGTTTTCTGTTTCTATCCCTTCAAACCCTTAGTGCCTTAGATTAAGTTGTTCCTCGACTCACATGCTATGTTTTACCGCTTATTCCTATCGCACTTGAGAAATGTTGGGTTTTTGTGTGTGCAAGTGGTCATCTGTGTTGGCGGGCTTGCAAAATCTCCATAGGCCTTTGAAAAAATGAGTTAGATGCATTTCTAAATGCATATCAGGCCTAGAAGGTGCATATACAAATGGGGAATCTTTCACATATTCCCACGAATATTCCTAGTTTGTATAACAGGTTGCATGAAAAGATACAAGGAAAATATACATAGGCGCACATACATTTGCTATAGTGTGGCTAAGATACATGTGGTGGGGCCTATAGGTATATACAAATGAGTTTGTATATTCGGCATGCAGAAGAGTGATACAAGGTTGAATGTATGTCTGGCATACATTGGAGACATATAAGAGAGAATCTAAATTGCATACCCCAAAAGATTCCCTATTTGCATGTTAGGAAGATGGTATGTTTGCATTTGATTGCATTCCTGGAATATTTCCTCACAGATTCCCCAGTTGCATAAAAGGGTTTGTATGTTGTGTTGTATGAGTAACATACAACACGGATTCCAGAGGGATTCAAATCAGGCTGTGAGCAGTAGTGGCATCCGCGGCTTATACATTGCATTTGTATATGTAATATACAACGAAATGTGCAGAAGAGAGAGAAAATGGGTCAGACCCACCAGTTGTATTCAATGGTAGTTGTATGTATGCTGACATACATTTAAAGCATACAAGTAAAGACATACAACCCGGAGACAATGGAGGAATGAAATGTATTGAATAAATTTTGAGGTCCGCGGGTTGTATAAAGCGCTTGTATATGCCGATATACAAGCTGATGTGCAATGAAAGAGATACAAGCCAGATTTCAAGGCAGTTTCAAAATGTTTCATAATCTTTTGAAATCCATGGCTTGTATGTATATATGTTTGTATATGCACATATACAAGGAAATATGCAAAGAAAGAGGATGCAGGGTGAACCCGATTAAAAGTTCCAATTTGCTCTATAATAGTTTGGGGTTTGCCTTGCATGTTAACTATTGTATGTATATGCATCCTGCATATACAAAGTTTTAAAAAAGGAATTTGTACATGCATATGTTTATGCATATACAAGGGTGAAAAGGGAAAAATAAGGAATGGAAAAGCTAGCAATAGAAATATGAGGTGCCTACGTGGCATGAGTTCACTAGCCAACGACTTTTCAGCATTTTTTGGCACCATTGATCCTGGCGATAGGAGGTGAATCAACGACATGCTTTGAATGTCTAGCAGCGATGGTTTTCTTTGTTTAAGGCACATTTTTGAGTAGGAAAATCTCCAGATGCATCTGTTGTTGCATCCTGCGGGTAGCTAAGCAATAATGGCAGACTTGCAGAGGATGATCGATGGAGTTGATAGCTCAACTACCTGATTGAAGATGAAAAACTCTAGGCGACGGTGCAAATCCTTAGCCTACCCACTCTCTCCTTTATTTTCCCCAGTAGCATTGATGATTTTGAGCGCCATTTCTCATGCTTTGTATCTGGCAAAAATTTTGGATTGCCATGTAATTAATTCATCTAATACATAGTCTTGCTTTATGGGCATACTGTGTGACTCATTTTTTGGTGTTGTTGAAAACTAGACGAACTTCTGGTGCTGTGATACAATACAACTTTATTGGTGGCCCTGTTTTGGATGTCTTGTGAGTTTATGAGTCTCATGTTGTATGTTTCATGCATAGATTCACTGGTTTCATGTTGTTTTATATGAGAAATGCTCTGTTACATGTGTCTAACCATTTGTCTCCAAGCTGTGGGCATATTTTCTTTTGAATCAAGATAGCTAAGGGTTGTTAAGATTAAGGAATATAGTTTTTTGTATTGAATGTTTGATCTCCTACCTTTGTTCAAGGAACAAATTAAATGTTTTAGATTAATCATTGAGAAAGTATGTTGCAGCAGGGATACCTTTAAGTATGAATGATTAAACAACTAGTTTTGGGGAAGTATTTGTAAGGCAGACACTATTAAAATCCCCTTGAAACCCATTCTTTGGTATATATTTATGCTGACCATTCACATGTGTATGTCTATTGACTCCAAGCCCTGAATAGGCACCAATCTAGTCTTGTATTGAGGTTACACTCCAGGTCCTAGTTTTGCATCCAAATACAAAATTAAACTTAAAACTTCAAAACCAAACCATTAGGACCTTAGAAGTAGTTTTAGGACCAAAATCCTCTGTCTCACAACTAAACATAGGCCCAAATCTAGCCCCTTTGCACTTATCTCATAGTTTTGGTCTACATAAAGGAGGATTTATCTGCTTTGTGTCAACATCCCCCATTTCACAAGCATACCTTATGGATGTTGAATAGGGAATACCCCCCTTGGTTTTGCAGAGCCTAAAGAAGAAGAGGAGATATTTATAGAGTCTATCTCTTATACTGTTGGCCCCTGGCCCGGATATCCTATTGATCAATGATGGCTACCTTGTAGGGATAACTGGGAGTAAGCATCTAGTTTGGGAAAGTAACCAACAATATGGATGTGTTTTATATATAATAATAATTGGCCATAATTTTAATCAAGGCATTTCTAATATTGCAATCTAACTACAAACAAGATTCTCTTCTTAGTAGACTATGGATAATAGAGAATCTCAATCACTCTGCTAAAATCCTAACATAAATCAAGATTGAAGATCCCAATGCTCCTTTGCTTGTTTAACTCTTTCTACTCACTTTGTCTACAATTTTTCATTCTAATAGATCTTGCACCTACACACTTGTCTGCATTATATCTTGGCTTGGAATCAAATATAAAGGCTTCAAAAATAGTAGGCGATAATGTGATGATCAAGAATTAAATACAAAGATTCAAAATTCAGAAATAAACAATTACCATTCCAATAGAAAAAATATTGTAAGCATACTAAACATTTAAATATTGTAGCCATGTTTTAAGTTCACACTACACATTCCATCTCATGAATAGTAGAAATGTAGGAAGCAAACACAAAACCCAAATACGGTGGAATGCCAAAGCTTGATTACAAACTAATTTTCTCTTTTATCATTTGCCAAAATTGTAGAAAAGTAGTAAATGCTATCTAGCCTCTACAAGCATAAGATAAATGATGAAACTTAGCATTTTGCTTAATCATTGTATACCCCATTTTGAACTCTCAAATCTAATGACAGACTTTTTATCCAAAAGAAAAGATAAGAGCATACATAATGGATATTTCCTTTCTATGTTTTCAATCTTAATTTTTTGAAAAGTGACATATTTCTCAATTACAACAAGGATTTCTTCTTTAAAATATGTAGTGTTTAATCATTTCTATGAAGCATTTTTCTCTACTAATGTCTTCTATGTACAAATCTTAGGTTTTTCTTTAATTTTATTAGCACCTTTTGTGCTCCTTGTATGTACACAATCATTCAAAAATAAACTTAATAAGAATTTGATAATCAAATACAGTTTAGATGTGTAAACCATCATTCAAAAATACATGTATTTAATGATAATTTGACAACCCAATACAACTTAAATCCAGTTGTAATGTGAAAGACATTTTACATGGGTATTTGGATGTAAAAGGCATAGAGGAAGAAATGTGATATTTTAAAAGGCTTTGTAAGCATCTATAACAAATGCAATACATGCTAAACCATTTGTTATGGCATAAATGAGATAATTGTTGGGATAACTTTACAATATTTACATAACGAAACTAAATACATAGTACCTATTTTAAACTATAAGAAACATAAAGTATATTGTATACCTAGCAGTAGTAGATCTCATCTTCTCCTTAAAATGTTGGAATAAACTCATCAATCAGAGGATGAGGGGTGCAATTATCAATGCTAACCTTTCCTTGAAGATTCTCTATAAGCTCCTGATCTGTGGGGTCAAATTTTATGCCCGAAGGCAAGCCTGGCCAATCTTGAATACCCTGGTGCAACCAAAAAATTAGTGATACAGTTAGATAAAAACAACACTACAATAATACGTATAGTCAATGCTATACTCAATGCAAATTATATTAGTGGTTCATAGTTGGGCATGAGATATAACTGCAACCCTTCTAACACAGTCTCAGGTATTCTATTGCTCTAAAGAGATTACATCCAATTATATAAAAAAGTGGAAAGGGAAAAACTTAGGATAATATCCTTTCCTCATATAGACATGAATGTTATAAATTTGATTGCTTAAGCATAATGTAAAGAAAAGTCTATGGCAAGGCATATTAGGATTATATCTATCTATCTATATGGTGACCTCACACAAAGTGAATCCATTGAAACAAAAGGAAAATTAATAACTTCTGATATTTGCCACTTTAGTCCTTCTCTTGCTTATCATCATTATTGGGTCATTTCTAAGTGAGGTCCATATGCAAACATTGTAGGACTTAAGAAATCCATAGAGAAGTCCTGGTCACAAGGAGAAATTAACTATAGAAGTTATGACCTCGATAAAAAAACCTAAACAACAAGGGAGTCACATAATATAACTAATAGAAAAGATAGCTCTCACCTACAATGAAGGTGTAGAGGATACCTCCAATCATGAGGTAGGCTTCTCAACAATCATCTTAGCCTTAGAAAATTCTCTCAATCAGAAATGAGAAATAAGTAAACAAGAGATTGGAGCTACTAACAATTTTGTAAATGAATCAAATAAGTTTGCAAACCAACTTAGCAAAATCAAGTATCCCTAGGAATCAAAATTCCAAACCATGAGCATGAGGAGGATAGCTAATAAAGAGGCTAATCCCCCCAAAAATAGATGTAGATGAAGGAATCAAATAATTATAAATTATGTAAAAGAGGCTTGACCTCATTGTTAATCTAAGTATGACATAAGTGAGAAAACCCACTTAGATTAAACAATGAAGTTAAAGTTAAGGATTGTAACCCCATTGAGCTCAATTGTTGCAATGGATATACAATCAAATTCATTTATAATCATGCATTTATCCAGATTCCTAAAAAGACTTCAAATAACATGTAAAAATAGAATGTTATCTATCTATTAGAAGAATTCTACATCATTTCACATGTTGTTGTAATTATCATCTTGTCAACAATCCAACACAAATATCCAAATAAAGATTCTTTGAACTTAACAACCTAATATATCGAAAGAAAAAGGTTCCTCCTTACTAAAGGTGTTATGACCTTCCAAAGTTCTTTAACAGGACAACTTCTCAGTAGAAAAGAAAGACCCTTTTGTTGGGTGTTAGAAATGGTACACATAAACTATTAATGTTGTAACCAGGACATTCTAGGACTACAAAGAAGTCCATGCCATAAATACCAGTTGAAGGATCATACATGTAAAAGAAACATAGAAAAAAACTAAGATGTTTTAAAAATCACCATGAATGGTTAATTTCAATGTTTCTTTGAGTCTCTTGTCCACATGGTTTTGTGGATGGAAAAAAAATTCCTAACCATAACTTGCATGGAATGTACAAAATTAAATACAAAATTGAGAACATGGTTGATAATTCATAATTCAATGTCAATTGTCAAATCATAAATGTTATGTTAAATCAAAATGGTTTATAACTTTAAATTATAGCAGCATTGCTAAGAGTTGGGATTGACTTAGAAAATCAAAAGCATATATGGAATTCAACTACTTAGATTGTATTGGGAAAAAAGACTGATTTCCATCCACAGTGCAGCACAAAACATTTTTTCTTCTACAACAAATTGCACTAACAAAATAAAGTTCTTTCAGATAACTTCAACTCACTCTATACCCAAATCAATGTGCTCCTGAATTCCAAAACCAAAACAATATGTATCACTAAAGTTTCTTCAAACCAATTCATACTCCTTCACTTTCAATCCACTCTCCAAAAGTTGCATAGCTTTTTTTCCTCGTACGATAGCATAGCAAGCTATTTTTTTATTGCGCCTAATTCCAAATGACCTCATATTATATCTTGCTGCATGTAAATGAGAAGAATTGGGACAAATACTGTGAGGGTAAAATGTGGATTAATCAATAACAATAATAAACCCAAACATTAATAGAATATGCCAATAACAAGATTGAACAAATAAAGCACAAACCTCACAAACCTTGTTATCCTGCGGCTTCCATTGTTCACCTATCTGTTCTTGATCTTGATTGTAATGAAGCCCTC
The DNA here is from genome assembly GCA_027924645.1 of Cunninghamia lanceolata. Classification (NCBI taxonomy): domain Eukaryota; kingdom Viridiplantae; phylum Streptophyta; class Pinopsida; order Cupressales; family Cupressaceae; genus Cunninghamia; species Cunninghamia lanceolata. The sequence continues at coordinate 18,910,459 of BSBN01000391.1, forward strand.
AGAAGTGTAGACTCTCTTGCTTGTTGAAGATGACAAGAATAGAATGGCTGTGATACGAATGTGCTATGAAGATGAGCTTCAAAGCAATAGGGTGATCTCAAGCAAATGGGTGATAGTGGGGGTACCAAAGGTGCGCCAATAATTTGACAGAGTAATTCTACTTAAAGCTTGGATGATAGAAACGGAAGAATAAGGTTCCATTAATAGACTCAGAAGAGAAGAGATCAACGGTTGAGAAGAAATGAGAAGATCAACGGTTGAGGATGGTTGAGGAATGTGTGCGAATAGAAATAGGACAAGTGTCCAAGCTCCATCATGTAACAGGGGAGTTAACAAAATTGATTGAATAGTTAACAGAATAAACCAACCAGTTAAGTGAATTGATTGGGGAGTTGACTGAATTGATTGATCAATTAACTAAGTTGATTGAGGAGTCAACATAATAGATTGATCACTGAACTCGAATGATTAATTAGTTAACAAATTTGATTGATGAGTTAACTAATTTTGACTGGAGGATAAATAGGACATGTGTGTGAGGGAATATTAGCTAATTAAATATTTAAAATATTTAATTACATGTGCAACATGGTGAGGTGGAAAAGGGTGAGGTGGAAAGATGAGGTGGATTTATGAAATTAGGACTTAAGATAGAGGAATTTAGGATTAATTAAATAATTTAAGATTATTTAATTATGTGAGACATTAGAAGAATTAGGGAAATTTAATTAAATAAATTTATTTTATTTAATTATGGGATAATGAACCAATCAAATAAATTTAGAATATTTATTTAACTGACAGAAGAAAATAAGAATTAAGATAACTATTAAAATATTTACTTAATTCGACATGAGCCAATTTTAGGTGTATACAAATACAAATAAGATTTACAGATTGTGGAGAAACAAATACAATAAATGGAAATCTTACCCTCAAAGAAGATTGGAGTCTGACAACTTAACTGCTCCAAAACCTACCCATGGTCAACAAACAACAAAACTCAATTTGGCAAACCTTAAAAAAAAATTAGCTAAGAAACAACTACAATACATGAATTAAAATTACAAATATGGAGAATAACATAAGGATGGATAAATACCTTTGCAACTCCAGTAAACTGATCTCCACTCTCTACAATTGATATGTTAACAACCAACTTCTACACTTTAATTTCCCTCATGGGGTTTTTGAGTTTGTCAGCCATGAGGTTCTTAACGTTGGCAGACTCCTACAAAAAAAACATCACATAAGTCCATCCTAAAGGAGTAAAAAATGTTTAACATGCAACAAAATTGGGAGCGAAAAGCATGCCATGAAATTCTCCCAAAAGCAGAACGAAGTCCAAATTGTAGTATATGTATTCCAAAGACCATCACCACATGGGTTTTTAATAAAGCAATGCAAAGATGTACTATTCTTCCACAACCTCATAGAAAATCCCTAATAAAGATTTTGCATGGAGAGCCTGAACCCAACCATTAGAAAGTACTATAGATACTAAACCTAAAAACACCCACACATTTATTCCACACCTATAACTGCAAAGTGCAAGTGAAATTTGTGATTTACCATAGCCTTACAAAGGAGATTTCTCTATTGTTTCTTCGATGAAAGCTAGAAAAGCAGTAAAGACACCCGATCATTTGCTAAATCAAAATAGCTAGAGTGTACCTACAAAGGATTGAAGAAAAATAACAGGTGTTGACAAGTTAATTTAAAGGTGGTATTGATGAGTAGATGTAAGAAAATGAATGTAAAGAACCTAAAAAAACTAGGATTTAAGAGTACTTAATAAGATAGAATAAAATGCTAAAAACCCACCATGTTGTCCTTTGTTATAGTCTCTACCACCATAACCACATCCAAATCGCTCACAGCTTCCTACACCTTAATCTGTAAAATGCCCAACAACAAACTCCATCTTTTATGTTAGAAACCTAGTCCTGTGTAGGTTTAAGGGAAAAAGTTGGGAATTAGTTTATTCTAATACAAAAAAATACAATATGTGTGAAAATCCTACTCCTTTGTATAGAACATAGCACCTATGTACTAACAAGTAAAGAGACAAAATATATTTTAAGCATGATTTTAATACATCCAAGTATGAACATGTTGCAAGTATGGCCCTAACTAGTGTTTTCATTGATGTCAACATACTCCTGTTGCATTAATGTCAAGAATTGGATGAGTCATGTGCTGAGGATATTGAGAAAATTAGCCCCATCAGAAACAAAGAAGAACAGTGAAGACAATGAAGTTCTATGAAGCCAAGATACTAGACAGTTGAAAATCAGAGTATGTGCATCAAAGGGTTTGTAGATATGTGTCTGAAGCTGCACCAGTCAAGATTTCAGAGGTCCACATGAAGATTTGGAGAAGTTATGGCCATATGAGTAAAACTAGTTCTAGCAAATGTTTAGAGGTGACAAAGTGGCTCAAATAGGTCCGGTGAGATCTAGAAATGTAATATCATGTTCTGTGGATCTGGTGGCATGTTTGGGAGGCCAATGTGAATTGACAACTCAACTGGTTCGTGGTTTGGAGTTTCACAAGCAATCCTTCTAATGTGGCAGTGATGACCGACTGTGATCTTGAGGTTTCATATGAAGATGTGAATGACTACAGTTAGCAAAAGTGGTGCAGATGTTCTTGATGATTAAAGCAATCTTGTGGGAGTCTTGAGATTGTGTCCAATTCGTGTTGGCGGTCCGCATTGAAGTTTGAGCTTGTAATTGAAGATTTATCTTTGGGTGATGATGCTCCTCCCAGTTTTGGCCGACCAGATGATTTGTGCATGTTGCGGATGATCTTGAAGATGCTTTGCGAAGGATGGTGTGTTCCTCGAAGGAGATTGAAGTCTCAGCTATGTGTGGCCAACAGTGTAGTGATGCACATGAAGTTTTTGTAATAAGTCAGGTTATTTTTTGTAACTGCTCTGTAATAAAATAAGTATATGTTGTTCTGACTTTGATGATCATTCCAAAGTCAATGTCATGTATAAATAAGAATTGCAAAGTCATTCAAATGTGTTCGGGATTATGATGAGAAGGTGGTAGTGAAGAGGAGCGAAAAGCAGAGCAGAAGTGTTGGGCTTAAATAGAACTAATTCAGGCATAGTGAAGATGCTAATCTTCAGTTCAAGTATGTAATAATTATATTATTTCGTAGACAATGTGTCTCCTGTAGGCAGTGGGCCTCTTGTGAGTAGTGTGTTTGAGCAGTGAGCCCTAATTGGCAAGTGCCATTTTATTCTTCATATTCTTTTAACAGAGAATACAATCTTGGATTAGTCACCCCATGGTTTTTCCCTTAACTGGGTTTTCCATGTTAAAATCTTGGTGTTATCTGTGTTATGCATGTTTCTTCTTTTGATTTATTGCATTATGCTTCCATGATTAAATCCTTGACATACTGTTGGAATATAAGAAAGTTTTAAGTATCTAAGAACTGATTTTGGAGACAACTGATTCACCCCCCCTCTCAGTTGTCTATCCTTAAATCAACAGAACAGTCATGATTTTAATATATCCAAATCACTTGCATTGCCATAAAATTATTTTAAATAACTAGTCCATAATGGTTGAGAATATAATTTTGGGTACAATTAAGTTACCTGAAGTTAAATTTGTTGCCAATAAACTCTTGCAGAAAAATCAATCCAAGATAGCTAGAATATGGATATAGTTAAAATGTAAGATGTGGCCTAGTTGGCCATCCGTGTAAAGGATGGAACCTACAAATCTACCACATATACAATTATGAGTTTGCATCATATTTGAGCACATGTCTGTTGCCTAAGCCTTATTACATGGAGCCATAGGTAATGGGAAAATAAATCAAAGAAAGACAACCTTTACCAAGTGGGGGATCCTGATTGTACAAGATGTTTCATTTCAATTTATCTATAAGAAAGAAGCAGATAATAAATGATACAGAAAACCAAAAAGCACAAATGTTTTCTAGATATTTTCTTCATTTTTGTGTATACCTAGACCACCATACATAATGCACCAATCTTCATTTCATCTATAAAGAACTCACAAGGGTCCAATCTCGGAAGGATGGATATAAATGAGCCAAGATTCAGGAGAATGGATCCATACTTAGGAAAAGTTGGAAAAAGTAAGCTTTTAGCTAGATTAAATTGTTCTCTTGATGTTGTCTCAGAAGCCAACATTTGTGACCTTTTTATAGTATGGGAACAACACTCATTAATAAAATTCATTGTACCATGGCTGTCATAATGCAAGGGCTCATCCCCAGCAAATGGAAAAAGATGAGAAAGTGGCCTACCACAGAAGCATTAGTAAGATGATATTGCGGCTCCATTTGTAGTGAGGTTTATACTACACAAAGGACGAGTTCAGTGAGCGGAGAGAGTTCAGTGAGTGGCGGGAGAGAATGAAGGAACTATTTTAGAAACATACACCTCACGACATTTGATGGGAACTGAAGTGAAGACGAAGAAAAATCTAAAGCAAATATAATAGACAAACCCTAAAGACAAAGACAAACAAAATGGTGCCACTATTTATCCGCCCACTAACTGTTACCTAGAAAAGCCATAAAAACTATACCAACACAACGAAGCAAAAAACAACCACAAAACAAAGATGTGGAACAAATGAAAACAAAAAATAGGCACTCACCAAAATCTCCTCTGCCCAACAGAAACAACCACGCAAAACCTTTACATCGATCCATTATGCAAATATACATTTTTTTGCCATATTTTGGGAAACATCCAATGCAGGAGGTCGGACCCTTGTTTTGAATGAGCCCCCCATGAAACAAGTTGCCTCCATCAAGCAAAATATGTGCCCTCGGCCATGAACACCTGTTATTCAACAAACCCTCGAGTCCATGACCATGACACGTCCAAAGCCATCTAGAACATTAGAAATCCCATGAAATTTTTTTGCAGATGGCTTTTCATTGGATAGGAAAACCCTTGCCCATGGTTGAGAATAAAATACACAGGGTAAAATATGCCTCCAATCATAAAACGCCAAAAGTCAGCAAACAATTAAAAAAAAATCCTTAGTTTGCAATCTGCTTAATATTTCTGCCAGGCACGAATTGGGAGGAGAACAAATGCAAATTTAGTGAAGCAAAAACAATAGTATCCTAGATTGCAGTGCTTCTGAAAAAACTGTGCTGCTTTTTATAAGCACTGTAATCTATTATCATGGACTGTGGAAATATCATGTCTACAACAATAGTATCCTACTAAAACAGGGACTAATAAAAAATTAGGACTTATTCATTTAAAAAAAATTGTGCCAGTTACATGTTGTGAAGGACCCGTAGGGTGAATGTTGTGTGTAGTGAGATCCATATGGTGAAACAAATTGATCACGAGAAACGCAACAGTATTACCCTTCCATCACAACAAAACAAGCAAACTAAGTGTTTTCTGATAACGAGTACTATTAGCTACAGTAGTGGAGCTTCTTTCAAAATTGAATACTCGGATAAGTTCTAAATCAAATGCCTTGTCTGAATACAGGCACAATAGAGATTTGTGCCCTGCTCCTAGTGCCGTATTCCCCGTCCTTGGTAGCAAAAGTTGGATTCCATGTCAATGCTATTGTCGGTGGCCATGGAAAAGGATCCACATGCAGATTTTATTAGTAAAACAAGTCGGAAAGTAGGTAATTGTTATCAGTCGCTTCTATTTCTATCTCTACTCTACTCAAACTCGAAATATGTGCATAGTTTCATGAAAGGATACGCTTTTCATTGTAAGCATTGCAGGACTCTTTCTGGGTAACGATAAATGACAGACTTTATAAAAAGACAGAAATTGCATAGACGTTTGCTTTCAACACATCGGAGTGGCACAACTGAAGCGTGGTGGGCCCATAACCCACAGGTCCCAGGATCGAAACCTGGCTCTGATATCAGATTCATTGATCAGATATGGCTTCCGTTTCTTTTTATCTTTGCAAATTGTATGCTATGCATAAATGATTATGCATTGATATTTAATGTGCGCTATCCTTTTGCAACGATGTTTCACAGGCAAAATCCTTGAAATTTAAGTCTGCTTAAACTTATAACAAGAGAACGCTTATAAAGAAAATAAACTAAGTTACACAGATTAAATATTTCAAAATTGTGATTGGCTAAATTGAAATAAGAAAACGTAATTTATAGTTGTCACACACGTCGTCGCATAATTCACTAGAATATAAGTCTCATAAACCTTAACAATCTCGTAGGGGTGGTGTCGCAGTTGGCTAGCGCGTAGGTCTTATACCTATCTTCGAGTGAATATTTTTCTTTTTTATGGTTATAGTTTAATGATAAGTATTAACAACTCATAACTATTTCATTTCTCTATTTTATGTTTATAAGTAGTGGATAAAATGAATTAATTTTAAACAATAAGAACAATTCTATGATTTTTAAAAGATGGTCTAACAATTTTAACAAGAAAGAGGCACAGGGTATTAGACTATATGAACATTTGCTAATTAGTTTTAACATCACTTTCATTGGACATCCTACTAATTAGTTTTAACATCACTTATTTTATAAATGTTGCACTATACTATGTGTTAGAGCTATAAATTGCAATCTTATTTGTTGTGCTCTTGTAGGAAGGTGAGGAAATTTCCATGATGTTGACCCTATTTCAATATCTGCTAAATATCTTTCTACTTTATATGGTTACATCTAAGAGGGTCAATAGATAAAGACCCAATCTAAGTATCAAAAAACTTTGTATAAAATACAATCCCCTAGGATGTGACTTCTTGTAAGATATGACTATCCAAACATTGTTAGTTCTTCATCTTGGCAACAAGGTATCATCTCCATATGTTTATTATTAACAACTAAGGAATTCATGTTTCTATTAAAAAAGTTTCTTCCAATGTTGATGTAGTCATAGATAGAGAGTCCAATGAAAGACTGTCTATTCATGCATCCCAAACATAGATAAGAAAAGTGCTCATAAAACACACACATAAAATATATAGAAGACAAATAAAATACCACAACTCAATGAGATTAGTATCATATGACAGACTTGTTCAAAACACACATGCCACAATTAAGTGTGTATTGACTTTTCAAGTTTAGGAATAAGAATGCTTGATATAGTCGATCATGCATGCAAGCTATGTGTCCATGTACATTAATGTGGAACCTAATGTTCAAGAATAAGAATACTTGATACAATCGAACATGCATGCAAGCTATGTGCTCATTACATCAATGTGGAACCTAAAGCTCAAAATATGAATACTTGGTAAAATCGAACATGCATGCAAGCTATGTGCCCCTTACATCAATGCGAAACCTAAAGTTCATGGTTTGCACTATATCCTTTATGATTTATCCTATTCCAAAGAACTTTTCCTTCTTATTTATAGGGATCGTTTCTCTTAACAAGGTTCTACCAACCAAAGGGTCATGAACATTCCTTCATAATGCTTCTCAATTTAATGTATTCTAGTTGGTGCAAGATTCAAATTTTGGCATGAAAGCCCAAAAGGCTAGTTACACATTATAGCATATTGATCTAAAAGACTTGTAGAGTGAATGTCATGTGTGATTAGATCCATATAATGGAACTTGATGTGTGCTCCACAAGCCCCCTTGAGACTCTTGAGATTCAAAATATTGTCAATTGTTGTACCTCAAAGCTCAAATACTTACCACACTGTGAACTCTTGATTTGAAACTTCGAATGTTTGAAATGGTGATAGGGAAACAAAATGCTTTTAGAGTGGAAACTATTAGTTGTAGCGAGACTCTGAGAAATGGAAAATAATAAGAAACCTACAAAACAAAACATAACATAAAATAAAATATTTTTGGGTGATGCAAGATTGCTCGACCCCTAAGATACTTCTACATCAAACATTCTAAGTAATATAATTTTCACCATGCTGTTCAAAATTAAGGAAGTGAGGGAGGCAATGGCCACCTCAACTAACCCATTTCTTCTTCAAAAATCCATGTTTCATCCTCCAGTCCCCTTTCCTTTCATCTAACTAGATATTCCTTATATTCCTTGTTCTTCTACTCACTCAGAATCTATTAAGTTTCATCTCTAGACCTCTTAAGAACTTGCTACCTCTAATCTATTTCTTTTGGTGAGATCATATCCCTCTCTACATCTTCAACTCCATGGTAATTATTCAAATCAACCACATTGAACAATGATGCTCGATGTCCAAACCTATTAATAATTGAAGGGAAGCTAGGTGTGCGGAAATCGCTTCCTACACTAATCTAATGAGGGGAGGAGAGTGCATATTCAATTTATCCTTACTATTACAGCAATGTTAAACGCACTAATAGAGATATTGCAGCAAACACATAAACAAGAAAGTATGACAAAAGAAGAGAGACACAAGATATACATGGGGAAAACCCTTATCAAGTGAAAAACTCCACACTCCAAAACCTGCACAATGTATTATCAAAACTGAAATGGTTTACAATACACTTGCAATGCAAGCTCTCAGGAGTCTTTGACACTCATACCTAGAGACAAACTGGTAGCATAATAGTACCTGTCAAACTTGTAATACATCTCCTCTCAAAAGCACCTGTTTATATAACAAATACAAGGCCAATATGGCTCCACATAGGGATGGGTGTCCAACATGGCCTCATGGCCCAAAACCCATGCCTATGGACACTTGTCCAACTCTGAAGGATGCTCTTGACACTTGTCAAGTGACCCCATCCCAAGGAGGTCCCCTATTTCCAAAATGGGCTATGACAGATGCTCTTACGACTCTTACAATTGTCATAGAATCTATCATAGCTGTCATAACTTACAGCTGTAAGAGAATCTATCATACACAGGCTATAAATAGCATATTCTCTTACAACATATCATAGTCCACCTTGGGGCACCCAAAGATGCCTTTTTCAAAGATGCTCTTCAACACATGTCTTCCCCTATCATAGAATCTCCTATTTCCAACTCTTACATGTCATAACTTCATCATAGGAATCTGTCATGACCGTTACAGTCAATATTCCCTTACACAACATCCAAGATGCTGAAACATGGCAAAATATTCCTACCACTAAGTGGGATGCCTATCTCCTCATGTGAGGACAAAATTAAATGTGGTCATATGCCATGTAGGATGACACATCACCGTGCCAACTCCCACACTATGACAACATAGGATTTGCATCCAATTAATGTAATAGGCAAATAATAAATAAATACAATGTAAAAATACAAGGAATTACCAAGGTTGAGACACCTTAATTCCCAATAATAATTCAATCTCATACTCATTCTCAAAAAAAATGTGTAACACTCTATAAGGGCCAATCTTCATTGGCTTCATCTTATTATATGTTCCTCTAGGGATTCATTCTTCCTCATTTGATGTACTATGACTAACTCAGCTTCTGAGTAAATCTTTTTCACCTATATTCATCAACACTTGTTTTAGACTTATTGGTACTTCTCTCCAAGTGCATGTTTACCTATAGATGCACCTCCTATATGTATTATACCAACTCATTTGTATCTAAGCTAACACACTCTCCTTTTAACATGTTCAACAAATCTATTACACCTTTGGTAGGTATTCCATTTATAATCTGAAAATGGGTCTTGCGGGTAGATAGATTTATTGAGTTGTTAAATACAACCTCAACTTGCACCAACAAAGTATCCCACTGCATTGGTCTGTCTCCCACAAAAATTCTTAGAAGACTTACTAGACTCTTATTGATGACTTATATTGGACCATCTATTTGTGGATGGTATGTAGAACTATAGTTCAATTGTGTTCCCAATGCCTTCCATAATGTGTGTTAAAAATGGCTCAAGAATTTAATATCCAAGTGTTTGTGGTGATGCTTTGGTGCAACCTATGTGTCCTCACAACTTCCTTGAAGAAAAGATCTACAATCTTGGAAGCATCAACCATCTTTTGGAAAGAAATGAAATGTGTTATTTTTAAAAACTTGGCAACTGCTACAAAGATTGAATCATTACCTCTCTAAGTCCATGACAATCCAAGGATAAAGTCCATGGAAAGTTCCTCTTGAGGTTTCTCTAAAATAGACAATGACTTATAGGGTGAGTGTGAGATCAGCATGGACCAAACAATGGCAATGGAGCAAAAAATTGCGTGAAAGTGTTAGCCAAAATTGTGAAACATTTTTTTAGCCTCAAATTTTGGTTTGGTAAGTGGAAACAAAACGAATATTATCTTTTCCAAAATGGATTATCCACTTTGGGAAAACAAATATCTATTTTGGAAAATGGATATCCATTTTGAAGATCCTTTTTTAAAATTTTGACTAGGAAGAAATGGATATCTATTTCTTGAAAATATATATTTGTTTCTTGAAAATAGATATTTGTTTCTTTTGTTTTGAATTTAAAATTCCTGCCTTCTAAAAAATTGCATGGAAATTAGGTTTGGGATTCCAAACCTACCTTTTTGACATGAATGAAGAGTTGGGATGTTTTCACAAATTTTCCTCAACTTCACCCTTGATGCTAACAGACTTTTTTAATCCAAATTAGATAAAATGAAAAGCGTATATTTGGGAAAATGTCAATATTCTAAAAATATAATATATGCTTGATTATAATTTTAATAGGTAATTATTAATAATTTTCTACCTACATTATGTCTGAATTCTTGATAGACACACTGATTGAAAAACATCCATAACTTTCAAACCATTTCACCTCATGAAGTTTAAATATTTCTTGTACAAATATCTTGGCCAAAGTTAGTGATCCATCTGTCAAATTCCCAGGTATAAAGTGGGCTACCTTGGTTAATTTGTTAGTTACTAGCAGAATTACATCATGTTTGGATTTGGACATGGGTAACCCTTGTATAAAGTCCATATGACCACTTGCCACTTTTGTTTCGGTATGCCACATGTGAGGATACAAATATCACGTTGGATGAACATGCTCTGCCTTTACCCACTAGCATTCCAGGCATTTTGCCACATACTCAATCACTTCTCTTTTCATATTAGGCCAAAAGTATAATGGTTTTAAGTCAGCTACAACCTTTGTTACTCTGGGATGACCTAAATAAGGAGCATTGTGAGCTTCCTCAAGAATTTTAGATCTCAACCCACCACATGTGTCCCGGTATATACATCTTGTTATGAAAGCTAAGCATACCATCTTCCTTGAGCTTATATCCTTCAAACCAGTGGTTAGAAGTATCTTCTTCTAAAATTGATCTAACCTTCATGTAGAACTCATCATTCTGAAGTTGTTCTATCACTTTCTCTTTGAAGGTAGAGCAAAAAGTTCCAAGTGCCATAATGTGTCATCCTCGGCTGAAGGCATTGGCTACTCTATTCTCTTTTCCTTTGATATAATTAATATCAAATTCATACTCACTTAGAAATTCAAGCCATCTTCTTTGAGTGAATATGTACTTGAGGCCTAAATGGTTAGTCTTTAACTCAAAAGGTTTACTAATTAGATAGTGCCTCCACATCTACAAAGCATGCACTATCACAACCAATTACAAATTGTGAGGCACATAATTAACCTCATAAGACTTCAACTTCTGGGATTCATATGCCACAACTTGGCCATTCTACATAAGAACCCCACCTAAACTTATGGGATTCATATGCCACAACTTGGCCATTCTCTTGAAACATCTGTTATAACTGAAAATATTCCATTTGGATCTAAGAATAGGAGAGGTGGTGAGTTTGTGTTTCAAAACTTGAAAAGTTTGCTCACATTTTTTTGACCACTCAAACTTCTTCCCCTTTTTCTTAATGGTGGTGATAGGATTTACTATTTTAGAGAACCCTTCATGAAATCTTCTATAATATCTTGTCAAGCCCATAAAGCTACAAACTTCCTAAACTTTTGAGGGGGTTAGAGAATATGGCTGCAACTCTCATTTGATCAAAGAGCTCACTAATTCTTGGCAAAGGGTATCTATTGTTATAGTCACCTCATTGGTCACCTATGATTAATACACACTCAAGGGGTACCATCCTTCTTTTATAGAGATTACATGTGCATTACTTCTCTTAACATCTAGCATCTATCCAATGTAGATGATCTTAGGATGCACAACATGGAAGCAAAAGCAACATTTAATTAGAATAACAAAAAGAAAAACTAGGCTCAGCCACGTACTCACAACCATTTTATACACTATCTCCTTTATAGTAAGCTCCACATTTGCTTACCTTCCAAGGGTTTCCAAGTTGATACTTCTTTGGTTTATCCATATTGCATACAATGACCAAGGCCATTTACCATTCAATTGAAGTGTTACATAGTTTTTAATTGTTCAAGCTAAACATATCCTCATTTCCTCAGATGAGAGACAACTGTCTCATTAAGGTTTATGAGAAATTCCACACATTAATACATACTCTAAAAGTAATAACTTATGAATTTGTTTACTCATTCATGCTCTGGCCATATGACACTTATATATATAATGGTTAAGTGTTTCCATTTAGGGAACATTCCTGCACCCATTTAAAAGGGCTATAAACATGTCCATCTCTATCATTCACATTCCCTGCGTGTGTGACACTAGACATTTATGTCCATCTCTATCATACACATTTTTCATGTGCGTGATACTAGACATTTATATGTGTCCATCTATATCATACACACTACTTGTGTGTGTGATACTAGACACATTCAAATATTTCATGAAAGTTATTGTTCATATTTAAGTTATATTTCTACATGGACCACTGCCATTTCTAATGACATACATACATCCCATACTACTTGTAGTCATCGCTGGCATCTAATATTTACATGTTATAGAAAAATAACAATTTCCTTACTTATATCTAGCCAACAATATTTCTTTGAATCTCTTCACTCAGTCATTATTTAGACAAATCATATTCTCAACCATGTATTAATCTTTTATGAAATCACAATTCCAACCATGGTAGGTACATTCTATCTAATAGGTTCATACCATCTAGAATAAATACCCAAACATTGCTAAACTTAATTGCCATCACGTATATACTAGCATTCTATAAATAATTTTCTATTTGAGGGTTTATTCTACTCATTTCTTAAACAAAGATTACTATGAACACTTTTCCTATGGTGTATGATTTATGATGCTAACATTAGCTGTCACTTCCAAACAAGAATATCACCATGCAATAGTTTAAACAAGTCTTATCATTCTATATTCATCTAAGTTTTTACATAGAAGTATTCAAACGTTTTGTTAAGTACAAAATACCTTCTTAAACGTGACTACATGTCACTATCAGATAGAGGAATTTTTGTAGGTTCCTCTTCCCCATCAGAATATACTAATACAAACTAGGAGGGTGGATGTACACGCAAGTACTCTATCATCACCTCCCATATTCCTAGAGCAAGCACCTCATGACCACACCCAAAGGGCATGCCATGATGAGCAGAGGGTTTACTAAGTTTTACAAATGTGGGGGTGATCATCTTCTCCTTTACCTCCATCTTCTTTTGTCTCTCAAGACGAATGCACTTAAGTGTGTCAACAAGAGTCTCAGAGTCAGTCAGCCAAGCCCACCCAGTATAACTTACTAGTCCAATTTTTTTAGGAGGGGATTCCTTCTTCATAGTAATTTTGGACAAGCTCTTAGTTTTTGTTTTCTTAGCTCATTTTCTCATTCTTTTCCCCGCCATTCTGGCATAAGAAGAAAACTGAAGTTAGCTTATTTTCTAATCAGTGAAAACTTTGCAATGAGCTCCAAGGCCCAAGTGTTGAACCTAGTTTCTCTAATACCACATGTAACATCACCCAAATCAGCCCTAATAAAATAATATAAGATTTCTACATCAAATATCATTCTAACATTTAAAACCCCTTAGACACTATGTCTAGGTCAAGTTTACATAATATGAACTAATCAATAATAGATGAAAGCGTGCTCATTACTCATAAGTACACCATATGAAGAAGAACAAATGATAAACATCTTAGTGATCACACAACTTGCATAAGTATGGTATGTAGCTTCACCATTGATTTCCACCATAGAGCAATACAAGAATACTACATCATGCATTACTCTAACTTTAAACTCATTCAATATCCAATTCATGTAAAATAAATACTAGTTTTAGTTTAACCACCTTAAGGTTAAGCTACCCTTAACCTCCTCAATCATCATGTGTCAAGGTATGTTACAACATACAGATGCACAAACTCTATCTATAGAATTTCAATTCTCATAGGAAAGTAAAATTTATCATAACAATTATGATCTACTTCCACACATCTCTATACCATCATCTGGGTTCTATGTCAAATCAATGTTCATCACAATAACTCAACTCATAGTGGCCTTTGTCACACACACACACACACACACACATATATAATATTGTCATGATGTTGATGAAACACAATAGTGGAACAATTTACAAATTAAACATTTCCATTTAAATATGTTTATATTTAATGTAATAAATACTAGGTGTTATCATGCCATCTTAGTGCAAACCCTCACCCTTAGCTCCTCCTTCGTAGTTTGAAGACAAGAGAGTATCACAAAGGTGACTTCCACCCTACCATGAAGCCAAAGGCTTCCCTGTGCTATCCATACAAATAGCTTGACCCATCCCAAAGAAATTAGTTCTTCAAGGCTGACATTCATGAAAGTGAATTTGGGTTTAACTAATGCATTCTACCCATTGCCCACAAGCAAACCTATAAATAAGCAAACTATAAACCCATGCAATGGTATATAACCTAAGATTCCAATCTCCAGAAAGCATTCCGCTTGGAATTAGGCCACCACTCACTATACCATGTATGCCTCGACTTATTAATTTTTGTTTACCATAGTATCCATAATGTGTAAACCAACCTAATTAATATTTATCAAAAATAATATTAATTCCAATCACAATTGATAATTACACTATGTAATTATTTGTTCCAATCATAATTTAATTAATTACCTTAGGTAATTATTAAATGTGTACACAATAAATATACACATATGTAAATACTAATTCAAATCACAATTAACAATTACGCTATGTAATTATTGATTCCAGGTAAATATTAATTCCTTTCACAGTTGAATAATTATCCTATGTAATTATTCATTGTGAACTTAGTAAATGTTTTCTGTATTTTCACTTACCAATCTCTTCCCGTAGGAAAGAATTAATTAATATTTGTATTCCTTCTTTCTTTTTGAAACACAATACTTTCTAAACTATAATAAGCAGCTTCTAAGATTTCAATTTAGGGTTTCTTTATAAAAAACTACATAATAAACCATGGATGGCATTCCCATTTTGTCACACCAAGAGGAGACAAGAAGTCATGTGGTTCCTTCTAGCACTAGGAATGGAGTTCTGGCGTTCTCTGTTTCCTTAGTTTTCCTTCAGTTTTGATTATTGCAGGTTTAACACAGCTGGAAGTTGATTGAAGATTTCTTTTCCATTTCTTGTTAGGTTTCTACCCAGTACCTTAATGGATCTCCTGTGAATTATTTTTGCATAAATTTTGTATCATATTGTAGGTGCCACAATGGCTTTCCTACATTTGTTGCATTTATTTCTTTTATTTTCCCTAAATCATTGAAGCTTGTAGGGTTTAACAAGAGGGGTGACCTCCTTGAGGCATATTCCTCTTGTTGGGAACCTATGGCCAGACCCTCCTTAATTTTTTTTCCTTAGTTTATTTTGATGTATCTAGCTAAAACAGTCAATACGCCTAACTGGCATTTTATTTCAAGGTTCCTCAATTTTCTATTCTTAGTTTTTTTAACAATGATTTCTCTACAACAAAAGAAATGCAAACTTTGTTTGGTAGTCCCATAGAGTATCTCGTATACCAAATAAATGTAAAATCTACATGAGTGGAAGAAGATCAATTATTTCTAAATTAATTTTCAGAAACGTTTCTCATTTAAACATGGTAAAGGCATGAAAGAAAAGGGTTTTCCTTGATTTCATTATTTCATTATGATTGAGTTTGAGCACACCTATTCAGAGTAAATAGGCTAAAATTCCCTTCACTATCCTCCTGCAATTTCCTCCTCTCTCCCCTCTTTCCCTAAAAAAATTCCCCTTTTTCAAAATTCCTCTTTTAACTTTTATTCCCCTCGAGACTAGCAAGTTCCAAGTATTGATTTAAAACAATTTTATCAACAAGTATGCCTGGGAATGGCTCTCTCGTGGAACCCAAGTCAAATTATTCAAAAAAGGATAGCTGAAGGAAGAACATTCCTAAGCAGGATACAAATGTTATGTTCGAAGCATACAGCTATTGCCGAAAATATTAAAATAATGGAACCTATAGCTGTTTCTAGAAATATTGAAACAATGAAACTTGATTTATTTCCTGTGTTTGATATCAGAGAAAAAAATCTTTATTCCTTTTTAAATTCTTGACGGAATGAGAAAACTACAATGACCAAAGTCATTGGTAAATGGTTAAAATATTACCCCTGTGAATTCAAACTATCTAAAATATATATATTCCCATGCAATATTAAATTAATATTTGCATAGAAATGTATATATTTATATTTAATTTAAAATAAATTAATGAGTGAAAATAACTGTGGTAAACATCTATTTGTTATGTAGAAAATGAGATCTAGGCTAACGTGCACATTATCCTAAATCAATCCTTCTCCACATAACATTGGAACACAGATCAAGGAAACTCAATACTCAGCTATAGTCTTCAAAGGAGAGCTAAGAGGTCTCTTGATTGGTCCCTTTGTTGGCAAGGAGAGATCTTATCACTAATTATCAAATCTAGGTTTTCTAGGGCTAAAATGGAGAAAACATGAGCTACATACCTGAAACCGTTGAAAACCCAGAAAGCAATGGCAGGCAGGAACTGAACAAAGATGAGAAAACCTATTTCCAAAAGGTTTTGGTCATCCAAACAAGAGGTACTAGGGCACTATGTTCCCTAGACCCAAATTAGGGTTTTATAGGATCTTGAGATTTGCATGCCTTTGCTTGCTTATCTTCCAATCTCTTGTCACTTGATATTTTTAGATTCTTCCAGATGTGACTTGGACACAAACAAGAAGGGAAAAGGGTTGGTTCTATTTAGGAGCTTGCCGAAGTCAAGCTCCGTGAATGGTGTTTCCACCTCCATAATAGCAATGATGACATATCAAAGAGTGCGTGCCCTAGGAACACTGACTCAAGAAGTTGGTATAGCCCAAAGAACTAGAGAGTGTTATGTCAGAAAAAGTAACCTTTGGGACTTTTTCCTATTAAGGTTTAGCTCCAGGGTCCTTTAAGATGCATTTAGGACATCTTGCATGTTAATTTGACATCTCGATCAGAAAACCCTGAAGTTTCATGGCAAATGGGACCTAGGGGGTACATTTATGATAAATCCTACCTGAAATAGGGGAGAAGGACTTGGACGCTCGCACCCTAGTCCTACCCTATTTTAGGTCAAGACCGATTTCAAGATGTTAGTTTATGACCATTATTTAGGTCCTATGCCGACATGGTAAGTTTGAATTATGAAATTCTTAGCGGGAATGTTTGTAGTTGCATATATAAGCATGATTAGTGATTCATTTGTAAACTAGATATGGAAATTTTGATTTACAAGCTTATGTGAAAGTGATTCAAGGCATTCATTATGTTGCAGAGCAGTATTTTGTGTTGTTATTGTGTTTGTGATTGTAGATTTGGCATCCATCTCCTCATGGCATGAAGAGCATCTTCCTTCCATGAGATCTTCACTACAAGGTGATATCAATTGTGTTTTCTATCATTTATCATTTGGATTTCACCTCTATCCCATAGGGATATGCACTCTTTATTTGACAATGGTGTTCAGAAGACTTGAATGTCTCTCTGGGGCTTGACTGAGGTAAGCCTCTAAACACCACAACCCCCAACCCATTTTTTTGTGATTGCAGGTTACAGGTTGCAGAAGCAAAAAAAATGGAGTTGTAGGAGAGTAGTGGAGACTATCAAAATTATAGATCAGAGAAGAAAATAGGGACCTAGACTCGAGTGCCTACTAATTAGTCCTCCAGATCCCGCAACAGAAAATCTTTGGAACAACAGGAATAGGTTGCATATAAGATTCCTAGATCTTGATAAAAATGGTAGCACTAGACTAGGGTGCCCGCTCATTAGTCCTTGACTTTTCAATTTTTCAAACTTTGAAATTTGGTATGCATTTGATTGTCATTTGATATCCCTATGTGCGATCATTTTTCGTAATTTGTCTGTTTGCTTCTGAATTCATGTAATTAGGGTTTTAATCATAATTGGGCTTAATTGAACAACAAAATCAAACAATTCCAATCTTCCCTTATACCTTCCAAGTGATAGAAGGCCTATAGTAGACTTCCTACTCAGTTGAAAGTCCTTGAATGTTTAGTGGAGAAAGGAGAATTTACATAAACTATCAAAATCAACCCTAAACAAATCCTCTTCATTTTTTATATTAAAAATTTTGGTGAACCTGTGTTTTTGGACTTTTTGCACCTTGCTGAGTGTTGTGCTTCAGATTTACATTCATTTCATTCATTCATATCATTATTCATCTTATTGCATTTCAAAAGTTACAAAAAAAAATTAAAAT
Organism: Cunninghamia lanceolata; assembly: GCA_027924645.1. NCBI lineage: Eukaryota > Viridiplantae > Streptophyta > Pinopsida > Cupressales > Cupressaceae > Cunninghamia > Cunninghamia lanceolata. The sequence continues at coordinate 18,929,025 of BSBN01000391.1, forward strand.
TTTTGAAAAATTAAAAATTTTTTGGCATTTTTAGCTTGCATTTTCAAACAAATTGAATGAATTGGCATTGAATTTTAATAGATATCTATCATTATCATCAGATCTAGTTTGAAGTACAGAAATTTTTCATTCATCATTCATTTAGATTGCATTTTCATGCTTGAATTGATAAAAATTGCTTGAAATTGTGCTTTTTTCCATATAACCTAGTTTTGCATTAGCTAGGGTTTGTAGTCAAAATCTTGTTTCAGATTTTACTACCCTTTTAAAACACTCATTAGAAATGATTTCTAACTGTGGTGTTTCATCATAGTGGTTTGCTTACAAAATTTCATGCCTAGTGTTTGAAAACCTTGATTTTTCACTAGATTTTGGCCTTATCGTCTCTCTAGATTTGCACTATAGGCATGTTGTAAAGGATTTTTCTGCATTAATTAGCTATTATCAGGGTTATTATCTCTTTCCCCTCCTAAAATTATTTACAACACATTTTTATTGGGCTCTTACATCAAAATTTTGGTGAAAAATTGCATATTTTGGCTATATTTTCCCTAGGGTTTCACTTAGATTTGCACTCCAAGCGTGTTGTGATAGATTTTATGGATTTAGGTGATTGATATTACTATTATAATCTTCTTCACCTCCTAAAATTCTTTACAACACCCCTTTTATTGGGTCTTCGCATTGGAAATTTATGAAAAATTACATATTTTAGTGCATTTTCACTAGGCTTGGACTTGTCATCATCCTAGGTTTGCATCAAAAGTGTGTTGTGAAGGATATTATTACTTTATTAGACTGATCTTAGACATATTACTTTCTGCACTTCATAAATTTCTTTGCAACACCCTTTCTTTCACTTATTTGCATTAGAAAAGGTTGAAAAATCAAGCATTTTAGGTCATAAACAAGCATAAATTAGTGTTGTTTCATTGCATTCATCTTAGATATCTTGCGTTCCAGATCTTGCACTCATATTCAAACCTACATTCATTAGTAATTTCAAAATTTTGCTTCATTTCATATCTTTTTGTGAAAAATGGCACATTTGTTAAAACACACATTGTGTATTTCAACAATAGATGTTTATACACTTTATTCGTGTTAGTAATAATTTATGTTTGGGGTTTCAGGTAGGATCTCTTCCCAAAAAATCCAAAATTTCTGTGTCTTTCATCCTTTGCAGTGCTAAAAATGCCAAAAATTAGATTGGTGCGGGTCAAAATATGCAATGGCGGGGCAAAAATCTCCATCGGCCTTTGAAAAATGTTAAAAACTGGGTCAAATGCATAAAAAATGCATATCGAGTCACTATTTTGGGTCACAGTTTTCTGTGTCTGAATGTTCTAAGTGTGGCTAGAGGGGTCTAATTGTGCCAATGCCACGGAATGCTCCATGTGGAGGCACCCGAAAGATTCTAAAAGTTTCACAGTTTCCGCCAGTGTTTCTGAAAGACCCTAAGTGCAACTCAAGAGCCTCGCGGACAATGCCAAGTGTCCCTGTCCGCTGAAGTTTCAAAAAGTTTCTAAGTTGCTGCGGAAGCTGACAGGTGTCAGCTTTCACGTAAGTTTCTATTTTGTTTCAATGTTTGGCACAGACATGGTGGGTCCCATTAAAGTTTCTAGGCTGCAGCGGATGATGCCAAGTGTATGCTTTCGCATAAGTTTCAAAGAGGGACCTTAAAGTTTCTTTATGTTTCAAGAGACTGCGGAAAGCGCCACATGGTGGCTTCCGCGGGTGTTTCAAAAGGTTTCTAACTGTTTCAAGGAGTTTCACGCTAGCCTGACATGTGTCAGCCCCCGCATGAGTTTCAGAAGGAGTCTCTATTGTTTCTGGAGCGTTGCAGACGATGCCAAGTGTCGGCATCCATGTGAGTCCCAACTATGTCTCCGGTGTTTCTCAAGAGGGGCGCGGAAAGCGCCAAGTGTCGATTCCCACGGAAGCTTCAACAAGTCTCTTCTGTGTTCCTTAGCAGGAGCGCGGAGCCCACCAAGTGTCAATCTCCGTGAGAGTTTCAAAGGCAGTTTCTTTATGTTTCAGCGGTTACACAGAATGCACCACGTGTTTGATGAGGTGCCAGGGCTACATTTATTTTTGACCCTTCCCCAGCCACAGTAATGAGTTTCTAAGTGACGCGAAAACTGACAAATGTCAGCTTTCGCAAGAGTTTCACAGAGGGTCTTTAATGTTTCATGGGTGCCGCAGAGCTTGCCACATGGTGGCTTCCGCGCATGGTTCTAGCAGTAAACTCTCGGCAGGCACAATGGAGGAGTGATGAGTCTTAGCAGTAGAAACTCCATGTGCCTACGTGGCACGATCTCATTGGTTGGCGACTCTTCAATGTTTTTAGGGCCGTTTGATCTCCGTGACTAGGTTTTTCATCGACGGCCAGGTTTTAAAGTTATAGCGAGGGTTTTTTCCAAGACTCTGCGACCTTTTTTGGTGGGAGAAACTTCTTAGGCACGCAACTGTTGCATCTCGAGGCTACGGGTTGGTGCGCTAGTAATGGTAGATTTTACAGAAGGTATGGGTTGAGTTGACAGATTCAACCACCTGATTGATGAGGAATGTCCCTGAGCGGCGGCCCTGATCCCGATCTCACTTGCTCCTTCCTGATTTGTCCCCCATTGCATTGATGATTTTAGGTGCCACTTTTCTGATGCAGTGTATCTGGCAGATTTTTGTCTGGCCATGTAATTAATTTGCTGGGTACATTTTCTTGCTATTTAAGTAGTTTGTGTGACCCATTTCAAGGTTGTTGAAGACTTGGGCATTTTTGTGTAAATAATGAAGAATAAAGCATGATCTTGGTTGTTCTATCTCATTTTGGAGTTTGTGTTGCAGCATGCATGTATTTTGCACATATGTTCAGTTTCAGTGTTGATTTATATGAAAAATGCTTATTGCATGTGTCTATCTGCCTGTCTCCATTTGCTGCATGTTATTTTCCTTCTTTTGAGTCTGGTTGCTAAGGGTTTCATAGATTCTAGGGTACAGGGTTCTGTATCACATGTTTGATCTCTAACTTCCATTCAAGGAGTGGATTAAACTATTTTAGGTCAATGCATGGAGAAGGTTGCATGTCAGCAGGGATATCTGTAAGTAGAGGCAGTTACATACCCATTCTTGGGTGATGTTTGTAAGGCAAGCATCAGTTCAAACCCCTTGAAACTTGAGTGAAAGTTGCAAACCATCTGTTGTATACGTCTAGTTGACTCCTTGCCCAATGGATAGGCACCAGTTTGTTTCTGGGTCAGTAGTTATGAGCCAAAACCCCTTGTCTTGCATCCAGGACATTATGTCCACCCATTTCAACACTTCCACTTGTTAGTTGTAGGAGTATGATTAGGACCCCTACATACTCTCATACCCACCAGACAAATATGTCTAAGAATATTGCCAACCTTTTGATCTATCATGCATATCTTGGTCCACACATGAGAGTATTCTGCCTGTTATTGTAAAGCCAAATCTTTCTGTCATTGAGTTAGTCAATGTTACATCTTGAGTCATAGGGATACCCCCCTTGGTGCGGCAGAACCAGAAGTGAAGGGGAGGCAGCTCACGCAACCTCCCGTAATCTGTTGGCTGAATCCACCCGTGCATTGGAGCTGGCAAACCCTCTGCAGATTTGGAAACCAACAGTTCACATCTCTTGATTGATTGTGAAATTTGTGAGTTTTACTATTTAAAGACCTAATTTACTCAATCTTGTCAACATGGATGCTTCTTGTTATTCATCTTTGGAAGCATTGTTTGCATACATCATAGATATTGATCATTTCTCTAAATTTACTCATGAATATCCTCAAGTCTTGGAACAAATAGCATACATACATGATGTTGATCTTCTTATGTACTCCACATATGAAATCCTTTGTTATATATCTAATTTTGATAGCTTCATAAATATCATGGGAATATACCCTTCGATATTAGATGATCTCACCAAATTTATAGCCAAATATACATTTAGTAGTGATGACTTCAATATGTTAGATGGAACCTTAGATGAATTTCTCTCTATTAAACATTCCACTACGCCTCCTATTGCTAATACATGTGAGGATAACTTAGGTTTCCCTTATGATCCCTCTCCCAAAGTTGTTCCTCCTTATGAGGACACTTTAATGCAAAAGGATGATTTCATTGATATCTCTCTTAACATCATACTGCCATCTCTTAATTCCAATGCTCTCTCTAGCCAAGAAGAAGCATTAGTGAATGAAGAGCTCTCATCGGCTCTTTATTACAATGCTCTCTCTGGCCAAGATGAAGCATTAGTGAATAAAGAGAAGAAGCATTAGTGAATGAAGAGCTCCCATTGGCTCTTTATTACAATGCTCTCTCTGGCCAAGATGAAGCATTAGTGAATAAAGAAGCCTCTCCAACCAAGAACATTCCATGGATATACAATGAGCTTTCATCTAACAACAATAAAAAATCTCTTCCTGTCATAGTGCATGAAACCTTTATGGATCATACTACCAACCTTCTTCCTTTAGTTGATTGTTCACACACCTTGGATATCACTAAGGAAGAGAAGACCCTTAATCTCCTTCCTTTGATCAAATATTCAAGTCATTTGGACATCACTAAGGATTTGAAAATTGACTACCTCTCCTCACAACACCTTACCTTCCCTTCATTCTAGGATGCTCTCTCTCCAAAAGATGTAGCACTAACAGATGAGGAAAGGTCTCTCACATTAAATCCCTCAAGGATGGATGTTGAGATTACTCACAACAAATCGCTTCTTCCACCTCCTAAGAGGATAGTGAATAAGTGAACTAATGAACTTCAACAAGAAAACATTCCATTTAACATTGAGTCAAACCAAGAAGCATTTAAGAATGAACAAAAGAACAATGACAAAGACTTGGCAATGGTACCTTACACACCTCTTTCCTAAAGCGTTTGAGAGGATAATTTGATTGTTGATAACCTCTAGCATGAATCTCCTTACAGGTAAGTATTTGCAACCCTTTACCTCTGTGATGTGTTTCCCTCGTGATGTGTTATGTGTTGTTTAGGCCTCTTGGGATGACCCTTGATTCTCTTGTAAGGTCAAGGATACTAGAAGACCGCCTCTGTTGTGACCTTCTTCTATTTGTATCATCAATCTTCTATATTGCTTCTCCTCTATTTTCACTATTGTGTGTTGTGTCTTATGGACATAGTGTTGCAGTTGGTGACTTGGGGGCACCCTCGTACATGACCGTCCCTAAGACACTTGTTTCTCCTCTCTTAATTTATTGTTTCCCTTCCTCTAGTGTTTCTATGTAGCGGGTGGATGATGAAAAACATTTTATACTGATACGGACCTAGTGTCCCTTTAGCGAGAAATAAAAAATTGGACTTAGTTCTTACATGACTATGGGGTTGTTATATATTATCGGATGTGCTAGTAGAAACACTCCGTGTGATCTTGATGGTGTCTTATCGCACTTACAAAACATAACAATATTGCTGCTCCATGCACTCTGTCTATCTTGAATCTTGCATCATGCATTGTTGTTTATCATGATTATATGGACACTAACACTTTTTCTTGCAGGAATATGTTTGTGGGAACATTTGGCGATCGTAAAGTACATGTCACCTCTGAGGGGCATGAGATTTCTGAGAGCTCATGTTCCCTTCTATGTTTTCTTCCTACCTTAACATGCTTGATATCGATACCTGATATCAACCACCTTAAGGTGGGGGCATATATAAGGTAAGATGTCTGTTTTAGACGCTAGCAAAGTGTTTGTTCTTAGGTGCAATCTTAAAGACTTGTGGCGATGAGTCCCTCCTACACTCTAAGATTTGTTTGAAATCAATTTGCAATCATTTGAGCCCTCTATGGAGGTGGGATATCACATCCCTTTTTATCTTAAGCCCTCTGCAGAGGCGGGGATGGTGTATTTCTTGTAGAGAGTGCACATCCTGTCATTTTCTAAAAGTCCACTATAGAGGCGGGGAGCGGTTCTGTGACTAACTCAACCCTTAAGTGTGTCTTCAAAGATTGTTATGGAAAAGCACAATCATTAGTGTGTGCCTGAGATGGTGATGAACCTAGAAATAGGAACACTCCATCGCTCATCTGTCGTGTTTTCTTCATGTCTTCTAAGTGTGTGTGTATTGTGTGTTTCTTCCCAAGCATAGTCTTAAATACTTATGGCGATGAGTCCCTCCTATGCTTTGGGATTTGTATAGCATGCTTGATTTGTATTGCGTGTCTGTTGCCCCATATGTAGTCTTAAAGACCGGTGGTGATGAGTCCCTCCTGCAATATGGGTGGTGTGTTTACTTTCCGTGTACTTGCATCTGCATTTCATATATATGAGAAAAAGAAAAGAAAATCATCACTGTCTTCACTACATTCACTGTGTTTTGCATGTCTTCGATGTTGTCTTCTCTGTGTTTTGCATGACTATAATTGTCTTCTCCATGTTTTGCATGCCCGTTACTATCTTCTCTATGAATGGCATGTCTTCTCTGTTCTTGGTGTGTTTGCTGTGTTTGTTGACCGTACTTTAATGGATGTATTGGCCTTGCATGTATACATATATTAAAGTGGGGGCTAAATGTTATGTCAGAAAAAGTTACCTTGGGGGATTTTTCCTATTAAGGTTTAGCTCCTAGGTCCTTTAGGATGCATTTAGGACATCTTGCATGTTAATTTGTCATCCCGATGAGAAAACCTTGAAGTTTCATGGCAAATAGGACCTAAGGGGTACATTTATGATAAATCCTGCCTGAAATAGGGGAGGAGGACTTAGGTGCCTGCACCCTAGTCCTGTCCTATTTTAGGTCAGGACCAATTTCAAGGTGTCAGTTTATGACCATGATTTAGGTCCTATGCCGACATGGTAAGTTTGAATTACAAAATTCTTAGTGTGAATGTTTGTAGTTGCATAAATAAGCATGATTAGCGATTCATTTGTAAACTAGAGATGGAAATTAGATGGCAATTTTGATCTACAAGCTTATGTGAAAGTGATTCAATGCATTCATTGTGTTGCAGAGTAGTATTTTGTGTTGTTATTGTGTTTGTGATTATAGATTTGGCATCCATCTCCTCATGGCATGGAGAGCATCTTCCTTCCATGAGATCTTCACTACAAGGTGATATCAATTGTGTTTTCTGTTATTTATCATTTAGATTTTGCCTCTATCCCATAGGGATACACACTCCTTATCTGACAATGGTGTTCAGAAGACTTGAATGTCTCTCTGGGGCTTGACTGAGGCAAGCCTCTAAACACCAAAACCCCCGACCCATTTTTCCATGATTGCAAGTTACAAGTTGCAAGAGCAAAAAAAGTGGAGTTGCAGGAGAGTAGTGCAGACTATCGAAATTGCAGATCAGAAAAGAAAATAGGGACCTGGATTCAAGCACCCGCTCATTAGTCCTCTGGATCTCACAATAGGAAAATCTTTGGAATAATAGGAACATGTTGCAGACAAGATTCCCAGATCTTGACAAAAATGGTGGCACTAGACTACGGTGCCTGCTCATTAGTCCCCAACTTTTCCATTTTCTAAACTTTGAAATTTGGTATGCATTTGATTGTCATTTGATATCTCTGTGTGTGATCATTTTCTATAATTTGTCTGTTTGCTTCCGAATTCATGTAATTAGGATTTTGAGAATAATTGGGCTTAATTGAACAACAAAATCAAACAATTCCAATCTTCCCCTATGTTCCAAGTGACAGAAGGCCTGTAGTAGATTTCCTACTCGGCTAAAAGTCCTTGAATGTTTAGTGGAGAAAGGAGGATTTACATAAACTATCAAATCAACCCTAAACAAATCCTTTTCATTTTTCATATTAAACATAGAGAACTTCACAAGACCTACAATAAGTTATTGCAATGGGTGATCCAACAATACTGTGTCCCACTTTTTGGCCAAAGTAGGACATTGAAATCAACATTTTTAACCAAATTTTCACTTTCTAACACCTATAGTAACTAAACTATTGATAATTTGAAGATGATATGAACTAGTGATGTTTGAGATTTTGTGTGTAGATTCTAAATATATATATATTTTAAAAATCTAGGAAATAATTTGTGAATTTTTTTACGTAACTTTTAATAACTTATTTTTTATAGTTAACAACATTTTTAAAAGGTGGTGTTTATACCATACATCATAACTTTTTTTATAGAAAGGATCAAATTATAAGATTTTAAACATAGATTTGTAACACCAATATATAGTGCACAGATATTTTTTCATAATTTTTTATTACATATATTTTTTTATTAATTTTGAAGTGAGATTAATTATAATTCAGACATAAGTTTAGACCATACAACATAACTTTTTCTGTATGTATCCAAATTAAATTATTATTTTTTTGTTGAAACAAGGACATCAATACCTAGTGTGCACATATTTTTCATAAATTTTTTTCTTTATTTTTTATTTTTCCATGTGTGTGGAATAGAGACCTTGATGTTCAGTGAAAAACCTCTGTTCACTAGAAAATTAAAAATAAGTATAATAATCAAATGAAATATATTCAAAATCACATTTTTTGGAAAGCTTATACTAAGGACTACATACTTACAAAATAGAGTCTCTAAATAACTTCATTTGATCCCCCACATAGTGAAGCGAAATTAGTTTCTGGTTAGCATTTTGATAGGTGCGGAGGAGCCTCCATTGAGGTTTTGATTTAAGACTAGGGGGTTCTTTCCAAGGGGGTTTGATCTAAGGAGGTTTTATTTAACCCCCTTCAATTAGACCCCTTTAGATGGAACCCCTTAAGGTGTAAATCATTAATTTTTCTAAAAAATATGTGATTTCAGACAAAAACTAGTATGTCCCAAGTTTGGGACTTAGTATTGTGGGATCACCCCAATAGTAATAATCCACCATAGAGACCTTTAGAGAAAAATTAAGAGCATGAGAGAGAGAGAGAGAGAGAGAGAGTACAAGTGTGCCTAGATTGCTTAGATGTTCAAATGAATAAACTAACTTGCTTATATATGCATTCTTGTTGATTTTTGGGGATTAAACCAAAAGGAGCTGACATGAGGAAGCATTAGAGATTTCCTAAGCCAACATACCATTAAATTAGGTTTGGGATAAATGAGGGACTAGGGTGCTAGGTACCCTTGTCCTTTAGCCTGAAAAACTCTGGGATAAGTCACTTTAAGTGTGTTTAGGTCAGCCCTATAGTTATCTTTTAGGTTTTGTGCATCGGGATTAAGAATTAATTATTTTAGCTCTACCTGGGTGCTAAATTAGGTGTAAAATGCTAGTGTATACATTTTACTCCATAACATTTAGCCCCCACTTTAATGTCGGTATGACGTTATGATCATACTTGCACTAAAGTATGAAGAGGACATACTTCAATCACTACAAACATAGAAGTCATAGAATCCCACCTAAACTGAGGGGTGATCAAGTCCCCAAGTTTAGGATTCTAGGACTCCATGATGAATTACATATACATAAGACACAAGGCTTAATTTCTACATACATGAAGTACTTAGAAAACATGAGACAAGATAAGACATACACAAGGCATACACTTGAGAAATCACAATGTATACACACAATACACAAAGTATACACGCTTGACACAAAGAATACAAATAAGGTATAAAATATACATAGAATATACATGAAAAAAACATGGAATAAACACAAAGCACTCAATGATAATACATAAGGATTACATAGAGAAAATTTTGCACATATGTTACCTAAGGTTGTCACTGTTGTGGTTGTCATTGATGTTAACACTCAATTTGGACACTCAGTTTGGACACTTAGTTTGGGCTATCATTGATGCTTATGTTAATGATGGTGTGCTAACAATGATATTTTTTGATGTTCATGGTTGGATGTCATGCCTTGTTTAATACTAATTAAGGTTGTATTGAGTATGTTTGTTGTCAGGAGAGATGATATCATGATGATATATTAAGATGGGAGCTGGAAGCATCAAAATGAAGATTAGAAGTAATGCTGATGATTAGGAGATGGTGCTGATGGTCTATAGCATGTTGTATGCTCCTTCCCATTGTTCCTAAGGAAGTGTGTGTTGTTAGAAGAAGACTCTGGTCTTCAAATGTTAGTGAAGGTTTCTGCTACAAGAAGTTGTCTTGAAGACTAGTTGGTAGAATGCTCTGGATTCCTCCGCATTTGAAGATATGGTCATGTGGTTTAGAAGTTAAGTTCAGTATGTTGAGAAGGTACTACTTTTAAGGTTTCATATCATTTGCTCCTCTGCAGTGAAAGTTATAAGTGATAGAGTTCTGGTATGTGCTTTGATATTATAAAGTGATGATGAAGGCTGGTTGGAATTTCCTCTGGAAGTGAATATTTGTCCATGTAGTTTGTTGGACATGTTTAGGGATGTTTGATACATGCTACTTTGCAGTATCAGGTGATTTGGAGGTCTAGAAGTTTAGTTTTCAAAAGACAGTGTGCTACAGATAGTTCTAGATGCCTAATTGTTCTATAAAACATATATTTGAGTACTTATGCCATATGGAGAATGTGAAGATCAATTATATAAGTTTATGTGGACATTATACATGTCTATATGTTTCTCAAGTTTGAAGCACATTCAAATCTTTCGTGTTTCCAGTACCGCACAAAGTTTTCAAGTCAGTTTGTGAAGAGTTATTGTTGTTGAGGCTGACTTGGGAATGTTGGTGATGTGCACCACAAATTTGTTGCTGTGAGAAGTTCAAGAAGTGGTTGGAGATGTTGTGTGGGTCATGACAACTCATCTGGGAGAAGAGCAAGTAATGTTTAATCTGCCATGAGTACCGCCAAGTTGTAATGACCGATGTGCTACAAGCTTCATGTTTTCTTTCTTAAGGGCAACCTAATTCATTTGTGTGAAGTGTGTTGATGTTATTCTATGAAGGATGATGATTTGACAGATGTTTAGGACCAGGTTAAGCATGTGTTGGAAATTGCAAGGTGTGTTTCTCTTCCTGGTGTTGAGTGCAATTCATTTTAGGACTTACCATCTACATGTTTCATGTTGTGTGATCTTTTATCGACTTGTAAAATGTAATATTCTTATTGTCTTTGACCGAATTGTAAAGTAATCAATGTAATATCATGTATATATTGTAAACCTAGTTGATCTAGGTGGAGTATGATTGCAAAAATAAATGTGTGAAGTGGAATAAGGATATGTAATGCATTATGATGTGCGAAAGAAAGAGAAAGAGCAGAAGTGATAGATCCTGTTTGGATTCATCTTGAAGATATTTTTTTGACAGAATGGAAGTGAAAAGTGTGCCTAACTGATTCAATCATCAAAAGGAGTGAAAATTTAGAATTGCAATCATTAAAAGGAGTGAGCTTCATTGTTAGTTTTAGATAGTAGAAGGATTGTCATGTTGTAATCATTCTAAGTTTGTTCTCAGTTTAGGGAGTAGTTGCTTCCTTGGGTTGAAGCCCTAAAACAAAGTTAGAAGGGAGTAGTAGCTTCCTTGGGTTGTGGGCCTAAAACAAAGTTGTAATTTTTATAGAATTGAGCTTCATATATTGTGAGTTAATCCTCACCATGGTTTTTCCCCTTTTGGGGTTTTCCACATACATCCAGTGTTATGTGGTGTTGTGAATTGTGTTGATCTTTTATGGTTTTGTTAATGCTGTAAAGTTTACATTCTAATTTGCTCCTGAGGGTTTGAGATTTATTTGGATACTGATTCACTATCCTTCTCAATATCCTGGTGTGTTCAACAATTGGTATCAGAACTAAGTTACTCAAAAGAAGCTTAATCACTTGAGGAAGGTCTAGGATGGCTCATAAAGGATCTCACAAGGCACCTGTGTTGGATGGAACAAATTACTCCTTTTGGAATCTAAGGATGGAAAACTATCTATCCTCTCTAGGGTTTGGTGTTTGGAAATCTGTTAAGAATGGTTACATTGCTCCTGCTAATGATCCTTCAGATCCAGATGAGATTAAGTTGTATGATAACAATGCCAAGGCAAAGAGTGCTATCATGAGTGGGCTAGATGATTTAGAACTTATTAAGGTAATGGGTTGCAAATCTACTAAGGATGTATGGGTAAAACTTAGCAGCATTTATGAAGGAGATAGTAAAGTGAAGCAGGCCAAGATGCAAATCTTCAAGAGCAAATTTGAGAACTTGAGGATGGTAAAAGATGAAGACATTTCTTATTATATGCTCCAAGTGGATGAAATAGTTAATGACATCAAAGGTTTTGGTGGAATAGTGAAAGAAGATGAGATTGTGAAGAAGGTGTTGAGATCTCTCACTAAATCTTATAGTCATAAGGTATTTGCTATTGAGGAGACTCAGGATTTGGATCACTATACAATATATCAATTTTTTGGTTCTCTCATAGCCTTTGAAATGAGAGAATTTGACAAAGGTGCTCCAAAGAAGGAAGCAAAATTCAAAGTAAGTAAGAAGGTAGAAGATGAAACAACTGATCAAGATGATGACCTTGATGAGGTAGAGGAAAACTTTGTAAGAAGATTGAAGAAGGGCACCGACAAATACAAAGGTAAGTTACCTTGCAAATGCTTCAATTGTGGGAAAGTTGGTCATTTTGCTTCTAAATGTCCTTTTAAAGAATAAAGGGGTAGTAACAACAAAGATAAGTTCAAAAAAGGTCTTTATTCCATGGAGAATAGATGCTCTTTAGAAGATGAGGATCATGATGATTCAAATGATGAAACACTTTTCATGGCCTTGAATGTTGGTGACAAAGAGGGTGATATTGGGAATTGTAAAAAGTCTGATACATTGCAGGCTGACCATTAAGATAATGAAAAATCAATGGTTGTGTGGATTGCCTTTCATGCAAAAGAAGAAGCAAATGCTTGGGTAATTGACAATGGTTTCTCTAACCACATGACTGGTGACAAGAAGTTTATCAGCCTTAAGAAGTGGAATGGTGCAGCTGTTAAGCTTGGTGGTGATGAGTCAACACAAATGTGTGGAAAATGAGCTATAACTATTGATGGAAAGAACAAGACTAAGGATGTCCTCTATGTCAAAGGGATAAAGAACAATCTCCTTAGTGTCAGTCAGATGTGCAGTAAAGGATACAATCTTAAATTTCATGCCAATGGGTGTGAGATCAGGAAGGCAGGGTCCAGAAGACTTGTTGCAGAAGGTATTAAGACATATGGAGATATCTATCATCTAAATAAGGTAAATAGAAGAACATGTTTATTGGCTCAATCTGGTGAGTGTTAGTTTTTGCACAAGTGAATGGGAAACATCAAATTTGATAATATGGTGAAGATCAACTATATTCATGCAGTGAGAGATATGCCTAAGATAACCAAGATTGAAAATACATTATGCAAGGAATGTCAAATGGGAAAGCAAACAAAGACCAATTTCAAGAGAAAGGAGTATTCTTCTACAATGCCATTGGAGCTAATTCACACTGACCTATGTGGACCCACAAGAACAAAGAGTCAACAGGGTGAAAGGTATTTCATGTTGCTTATTGATGATTACTCTAGAATGACTTGGGTTACTTTTTAAGAGAAAAATTAGAAGCCTTTGATAAGTTTAACATTTTCAAAGCAATAGTTGAGAATGCAATGTATGCTAAGATCAAATGCTTAAGATCTGATAGAGGATGTGAGTTTACTTCAAATGACTTTGAAAATTTTTACGAAGACCATGGTGTTAGGGGACATTTGTCTGCTCTGAGGACCCCTTAGTAGAATGGAGTAGTAGAGAGGAATAATAGGACTGTGCAAGATATGGCTAGGGCAATGTTGGAAGATCTAGATTTGCCTGATATGTATTGGAAGGAAGAAGTTTGCACAACTATCTATCTGCTTAACATAGTACAATTGAGGGTTAATAGCACTAAGACCCATTATGAACTATGGTATGGAAGACCTCCCACTCTCAGATATTTTAGGATCTTTGGCAGCAAATGCTACATCAGGAGAGATGAAGAAGACCTTAGAAAGTTTGACTCAAGGTGTGATGAAGGGATATTTCTTGGTTACTCAACTAGAAGCAAGGCCTATGGATGCTACAACAAGAGATTGGGAAAGATGATTGAAAGTACAAATGTTAAGGTAGATGAAGACTTGTATAAGATCTCACAAGAACCAAAGGATTGCATATCTAATATACCTACCTGCATTAAAGAAGAACAAGAGGAGAAAGAAGAGAAGGAACATGAATCAAAGCATATCCCTAATACTCCAGCAAATTATGTTTAGAGGAACCATTCAGCAGAACATATCATTGGGGATAAGAATGAAGGTGTGCAAACCAAGAGAAGGCTTACGAAAACAAGTGAGCAAGTGAATTTGTGCTTGCTATCAAAGGTAGAGACCAAAACCTTTGCTGATGCTAGCAAAGATGTGTTGGCATTTAAGCAAGAGACACTGCTTTACAGTTATGATTGTTGTCATTGATGGAAACATGATAAGTCTAATGGCAACAATGTCTGATATGCAGATAGGATGGACTTGGCAATAGATAGATATGATAGTGAAGTAGCTAAGGATGATTGGGAATTTAGTTTGAAGAAGTTTACATAATGGGTTCTAGTTCATAATAATAACTTAGTCAGAATGACTAAGTGTTGACAGTTTATAGGGCAGTTGGTAGAGTAAGGATTGGTATGTGTCCACAATTGAAGCTCACATTGTATAGTTTAGGTATGTTGTTTGCAATCATTCGAAGGTGTTATATTCAAGTTTGCAAGTCCTGAGGATCTCTAAAAGACTTACTATGATTTAGTTAGGTTTGGGTGAGAAAACCTAAGTTAGGAGCAGTGCACAGTACCAGAGTAAAAGGGTCTGCATTCCTCCATTGTTGTATATTTTGTCTTGCAGTTCTGAGGAAGAAAAGATACTTATTATGACTACTTAAATCTAGATTTATAGGTTTTGAAGCTCTATTTATCATATTCTGCAAGTTGTTCTTTATCAACTTATAGTCTGATAATGTTTCACAGTGACTGAGTGATAGTTCTGAAATCCACATTTGTCTATAAGTGAATATGAGAGGAACCTCCTGCAACAATATAATAAAAAATGCATGAAATAACAGAAATAGTAGAAACACATAAGGAATTTATTGATCGTAGGCCACTTCAAGGGGGAAACCTCCTTTGAGCAAGCTCATTAAAATAAATTCATGGATGCCTTCATTGGCCTCAATACGTACTTATATACTAAGTCTAATCTAAACAACTATTACTCCCCATGAATGTGGGATAATACAATATACTCACGAGATGACTTACAAAGCATATGCGTCCAACAATAATATACTAACAAAGTAAACAGAAGGGTTAAACATGGGTTCCTAACATCCCCTCCCTATTAGAAAAGCTTTGTCATCAAAGCTTAAGATGTGGAATCTGTTGCTGAATCTGAAGGAGTGGTTCCCATGTAGCATCCTCTGGTAACATTCTGTGCCACTGAACTAATACCTCTGTGATGGATTAAGAGTGAAGCTGACGAGTGCGCCTATCAAGGATTGCCTCTGGCTCCAGAATGATGGATCCTTTGTTATCCAGTTCTAGTAAAATAGTTTGTGCTCTAATGTTGGTGCCAAGAAATTTCTTTAGACAAGAGACATGAAATACTGGATGAATGCGGGAAGAAGGAGGAAGCTCCAATTTATAAGCAACTGACCCAATCTTCTGGAGAACCTTATATGGTCCATAGAACTTTGGAGCCAACTTATGATGGCCATTGAGTTTCAGGAATGATTGCTTGTATGGTTGTAGACAAAGAAAAACCATATCACCTACTTGAAAAGTGCGCTCAGAACGGTGTTGATCAGCTTGTTGTTTCATTCGATTTCTTGCCATGTGAAGATTGTCTTGCAAAATGTAAAGAATCTGATCTTGGGTTCAGAGAACCATGTCAACTGCCTGAACTGGTGAATTGTTGGGGGTGTAAGGAAGGAGTACTGGCGGTGCCTGACCATAGACTGCTTCATATGGAGTCATTTTAGATGTAGTGTGGTAGGAGGTATTGTACCACCATTCAGCGAGAGGGAGCCACTTTGCCTACTGATGTTGTTGTTCTGAGGTGAAGCAATGAAGATAAGTTTCCAAACATTTTTTGATAATTTCAGTCTGACCATATATTTGTGGGTGATACCCTGAACTCATCTTTAGTTTGGTACCAGTGTGTCGAAATAGTTCTGTCCAAAAATGACTAGTGAAAGTGGCATCATGATCTGAGACAATGGAAGAAGGGATACCATGAAGATGGAAGATCTAGTCCATGAAAATTTGTGCAACTGAGGAGGCAGTATAGGGATGGATGAGGGCACAAAAATGACTATATTTGGAGAGGCAATCAACCACAACCAAAATCACTATCTACCCTCCAAATTTAGGGAGCCCCTCAATGAAATCCATAGAAATATCCGTCTAAATCCGTGTAGGGATGGGCAAGGGTTCAAGCAATCTAGGGAGTGTCATTTCACCCTTGTTGCGCTGACAGGTATTACATTTAGCCACCATCTATTGAATTGCCCTTTTCATTCCCTTCCAAAAGAAGTTACGCCATGCCCACTCATAAGGTTTGAGGAACCTAGAGTGCCTTGCCGATGGAGAAGCATGGAGTTAATAGAAGATAGCTTGTTGAAGATCTGTGCTCTAGGGAAGGACCAGACAACCCTTGTATCTCAGAGAAGCACCATCCCAAGAGTAATGTAGTACAATAGAAGGGTTATTGGCCAATTGCTGGATGATTTGAGATAATGAATAGCCATTGACATAGCCCTGCTAGATAGATTCCAACCAATTTGGAATATTCATAGAAATAGCTGAAAGAGAAGCTTCGTCATCAAATATGCGAGAAAGAGCATCCACCACAATATTGTCCTTACCCTTCTTGTAAGTGATCTCATAGTCATAACCCATGAGTTTGCTAACTTATTTCTATTGTGTTGGGGAGGAGACCCGTTGTTCCAGGAAATATTTCAAACTCTGGTGATCAGTCTTAATGCAAAAATGATTCCCTAGTAGGTATGGCCACCACTTCTGTACTGCATGTAAAATAGCCATCATTTCCTTCTCATATGTAGAGAGTACTAAATTCTTACCAAAAAGGGCTTTGCTGGTGTACGCAATGGGATGTTCATCTTGAAGGAGAACAACACCAAGTCCATTGCCGCAAGCATCACTCTCAATAGTGAATATCTTGGAAAAATCTGGCATAGCTAGAACATGTGTAGTACATGTTGTGCCTTGCACACACGCCCCATTCTAAACATGGGGTCCCCTCCCCTTTGTTCCTTTTTGTTTTGGCTAGTGGGTCGTTTGGTTTTTGATCTCTCTCTCTCTCGGAAGTAGTTGTACGGTCTAAAGTATATATGCCCTGGATAGAATGATTGCCTTAAAAATCACTTCAAACTTGCTAAAGGAGGGTTGTTGTTTCCCCTTCTGGAGTCCTTGATTTAGTTTGTTGCGCTAAAACTGCACTCAACTGACTTTTGCGCTGAAACTGGCTTCAACCGACCTTTGCGCTAAATCTGGCCTCAACCGACCTTTGCGCCGATTTCCAGTCTATCGGACCTGGCGCTAAAATCCCCTCCGTCCGACCTTGCGCTAAAATTTGCTCCAAGTGACTTTGCGTTAAAACCGACTCGGTCGGACCCCCAACCAAACCCCGCAGGTCGGATGAGTCTGAAAACCCCGCCAAACAGGATAGGTCGGAAACGTCCGGATTTCGCGCTGATTTCTCCCTCAATTGACCAGGTCGGAGACCTCTAGTTTTCCCGCCAAGTCGGAACCACTGTAGACCCCCACTGACAGTCCGTACTCCCGAGCATTAATGGCGGATTTGCGGGCCTTAAATAGGGAAATTAGGTAAAGTTAACTCATTTTAACCGCGTTTTCAAAGCCTGCGCATCCGGAGCTCCGATTTTCACAGCCGACATCGCCCAAGCTCGAACCCGCGACCTCTCGACAAGTCGGATCTGCGCCGCCATTTACAGGTAGGGCTCTCACCCTTTGCATTTCTGAGTTTCTTTAGGGTTTTGAAGCAAATTTAGGAGAAACTGTTAAGGTTTTCACCGTTTACATAGTGACTGTTAGTTGAACGTAATGGTTTCGGGTTAGGGTTTGGGGAATTGACCCTCGCATTTTCTCAAACCCTAGATTTAGAAAACCACAAGTTTGGAGGCCTTGGGCAGATATGGATCTTTCCGGGTCGAAACCCTATAAACCCCGCGCACTAGGTCAGCGCTGAAATCGCCTTCGACCGACCTCCAAAAAACTAAACCATTCGATATGGTCGGACACCCTGAGATCAAGCGCTAAAATCCAGCGCCCGATTGCGCTAAAAACAACCTCATCCGACCTTCACAACTCACATATCATTTACAAATCGGGTCGGATGGTTTAGAAATACCTGCAGCCTTGAAAACAGCTTTTTGCACTAAAATCTTCTTTGTCTGACTTTGCGCTACAATACCCTATGTCCGACCAGGTCGGATGACATCTATAACCCCGCGAAGTCGGTGCTGCTCGAAAGGCCCGCTGAAAAGACTTACCAAACTATTTTGCGCTACATTTTCCTTCATCTGACCATGCGCTAAAACACCTTGTGTCTGACTTAGTCAGACCCCGTCGAAATCCGCGCAAGTCAGACTCACCTGAATTCCGCGCAAGAGAACCACTGTTATGCCAGCAATCGTTTTGCGCTAGTTTATCCACCGACCGACCTGTAAACCATTGGAGGTCGGAGACCTCCACATTTCGCGCAAGTCAGATACCCTTGAAAATAGCGTAAATTCCGGAACGCACTGAACAAACCCTCATTTGAGGTCGGACCCGCCTCATTTTCCCGCCAAGGTCGGACAGCCTCAATTTTAGCGCTTTTACTGTCCAAGGTCGGACAACCTCAATTTCAGCGCAAATCTCCCTAAATGGCCGAATTTGCTGAAATTTCTTTAGGGAAGATGGTTCAAGGTAAGGTTATTAAGGTTATAATGCTATATTGATGATGTTTAGATGAGCCTTTTTTACAACATTTGATATCTCCTTGCATGCAATATGCTGTGAATGTTAACTTAAGTCTTCTTTCAAAATGCGTGCTTTTAATAAATGATGGATTTATGATTGATTTATCTAATCCTAGGAGTATATCAAGGGACGTACTTGGTATCAAGCTTATGAGGTCTGGTTTTGCAGGTTAGATGTCTGCACGAGCTCAAGCCATGAAGTACGAATTCAAAGGGATACCCCCAGAAACCAAAATCCACTCTGGATGGAGTAACGTAGGAGACACTGATCTAGGTCATATTGACTTAGATGATTTCAGACTTAGAATATTCGGGCCCACTCCGACTCCTCGAGCCAAGAGACTAAAGGACAGTGGACTCGGACAAGCAGCTGCCTTCCCGACCTCTGTTCAGTGTGCAGAGTTAATAGCAAGTTGTGCAGATAGGTACGACGTCGTATCTAGGCAAATTCAGACAGCCAGTGGAGAAGTCCTAGCTGATTTGTCCCCGCCTGCTTTGGCAGAAATGCTGGATATCCCGTGGCATAAAACCATGACTATGCCCGACAGGCAAGCATCCAAGGAGGCATATAAGAAAGATGTGGAGGGATGCAGAAAACACATAAATGATCATTGGGTCAAGAGCAGGAAATCCGCTCTCGTCAAGCTCCCCATAGTGCTATATAGAAGTGATTTCCACGATGAAATTGGAGATATAGTAACCCTTCTGAGCAGAGTGTATGGGTTACCTACTGCTTCCACTTTTGAAGACTGGATGTTCATCATAATCTCGGAAGTATTGAAGGGAACCAAGTTCCATTGGTCGCATATCCTTAGCGACAATATACATGAAGCTTTCAGCCACTTTAATGAGAAGAAATGTTTCAGATGGACATCCTACGTCGTCTACGCATTGGCAAGAATGAATCATTACGACGGATTGTCCAAAATCAGAGAAATCGGGAATGATGAAAAGACCCAAGTCAAGGTATATGAAGGCTATCCTCAATTGACTTCATCACAATCATTGATACACTTCAAGCAGGTCAATGATGCATTTACCATGTACATAGCAAGGAAGTTACAAGGTAATACAGCCTTGAGGATTTCAGCCGAGGCTATGAACGAAATAATCCAGTATGGCTGATGGTATATACAATTTGAGAAGTTCACATACATCAGAGTACAAGGCTTCACTGGAATGGCATATAGGTTGCCAAGATATCCTGATGATAAGACAGTGCTCTTGGAACTGTCCAGGCAATTAGTGCCGTGTGCCGAAAAACTCAAGCACCTGCACTGAACAAATGTCCAATTTCCCATCAAGTTTGGCAGAGGACTCTACGCGTGCCCTTCCCTCGCCTCAGCTGAGTATTCAGATAAAGAGCTCTAGCTTCTGAACTTGCACTATTACAATGCTAGGGCTCACTTTGACCCGAATCAGGTGATGGAGAAGTTTGTGAGCAAGAAGTTGTTTCACAAAGATCACATTGAAGATTTCTGGGCCAACTGCACTGACGACTACGATGTCATGAAGAGGATGCACTCGAGGCTATCCTTGGATTTTATCAAGAAGTTTCATGTAATGGCAGTACCGGATCAATTGCAGGATGATGATAATATTATGGCTAGAGGCCCGTGGGAGACACAATACCGCCTGCCCATCCCATTACCCAATTGGGCGAACGCTAAAGAGAGCTCCTTGGATGTGATCATGAAGGAGCCAATTAAATTGAGTAAGGCTTGGGTCAGAGCAGAATTCGGTGTCTTAAGGGGACAAGGAGTCCAACTGACCTATACGGCAGTTGAATCAGATAAGGACTCCGACGGAGAAGAGGATGAGCCCGTACTGGGGACAGATGATACAGATTCTATCAAGGAAAAAGATTCAGATATTGATGAACATGCCGCTTTGGCAGCAAGGGCTCAAAAGGTGAAAAAACCTCCTGTGAGATCCCCTCGGAAGAAGGATCCAACCCCTAGGCCCAGAGTTACTAAGAGGAAGGACATGCCAAGCAGCACCAGGGAGGCCTCTAAGGCCAAGAAGGTAAAAACAGAAGCAGCGAGCAAGGAGAAGACTACTACTAAAGATGATTCAACTCCTTTGGTCTCCCAAACCCCCATGCCTGATACAGGAATGGCTGTCTTGGCTTTCACCTTCTCTACTTCCATCCCTCCTTCTTCTTCCGTTTCATCTACTTCTCCCACCACCTCAGCCATCATTGTGCAGGAATCATCCCCTTCTGCTTCTCCTTCCTCTGGCATTACTACCACTTCCTGCCCACTGGCAATCTCCTCCGGTGATTCTAGCAGTCCTGTTTCTCCCCCTCTCACCATTATGTACCCTACCCCTTCTTCTCCCTTACCATTGCCCGCCTTCGCTAATTTGACTCAAGTTAGTACCCCTTCCTTCACAATTTCTTCTGCTGTCCCCCTTTCGCAAATGCCTGCGATGACATTGGAAGTACCTTTGTTGGAGGGTATTGAAAAAGTATGCGCAGAGTTGGGATTACCAGAGCCCGAGGGAGCGCTGACCAGTAAAAATGATAAGAACCCCCTCGACTCGTCTATTGGTATAGAAATAATTGACATATCTGATAGTCCGCTGAGCCAGGACCCAACAGAGGAAGTTTTGGAAATAGCACGAGAAAATGTGCTCGAGAGCCTAAAGGAATTGGCCCAAGGAGAAAAGGAGAAGAGTCCTGAGCCCGAACAAGGGCCTTCCAAAGAATTAACTATATCAGATAAGGGTGGAAACGCTGAATTGAACAAATCTTCCGCTCCAGAATGGCTGCAGGATAGGATGGTATATCCAGAACCCCAGATCGAAGTAATGAAAATCGATTTGAGCACCATCCTATCGCAGGCTCAGAAACCTCAAAGACAAAAGAAGGCGAAGGTACAATCAAGAATCTACCAGAGCGAATCAGGCTCAAGGATTGCGGAGGTAGCTGTCCCTCCTGCTGACGTAACAAGAGATCAAGTCAGGGCGGAGGATTATGTGATATCCACAGTCGACTTAGGCCCAACCACCCATGCTCAAAGGGTGGATGATTTTAAAGGATCAGTTACGTCAATTTTGAAGCAGTTGGATAAGGACGAGATGTCCAAGAAGGAATTAAAGCACCAAAACAAGGAGCTCAGGGCATGTCCGCAATTTTTGGTAAAACCAGTAGATGCAGAAGGTGATATAAGGACTGTGCCTACCTTCCTATCTATGGATGAAATGGCAAAGCTGAGCAAGGTAAGATCAAAATCCCAAGGCGTCGAGAACTGGTTGATGAGTGTGTTTCAAGCGGGATGCGATGCCATAACTGCCTCTGCTCGGATCCACCAACGTACAGTGGAATTGATTAACAAGTGGAAAGATTTGCGTGATGAATGTGACTTGTTCGACGAATACTATTCTCACATGTATCCGCGAATCAAGGGTATCCGGGAGTTGCCAGCTCAAACCTTGGTCACAGAAAACATTTTGACTGGAGATAGGCTCCCGAAGGCTATTGAGTGGTACCAGCAGTTACTTCTGAGGAAAGAGACCTTCGAGCAAGTAAAGGAAGCATATAAACCCGCTGACGAAGAGCTGAGATCTATCATATACGATATCAGCGATGCTTTGAGAAGCTGTAGAGATGAATCTTTTGATGATTATGCTCCTTTCGAGGTCGAAAAATGTAAAGGAAAACTGCATGTTATATTATTTGAGGACACTACGCTAAGTACAGAAGAACGACTAGACAAGGCAAGTGACCTCAGAGCAGAATTCAAAGCATTTCACAGAGCAGAGGCAGATTTTGAAAGGATATACACCAGATTCAGTCGGGAGCTAGAGGTGTTCGATTACAGAACACATCATCTGAAAGATCCAGCCCCCTCTGATATCAATCCAGCACTTGAGGCATGGCTGGCCTATCGGAATAAGCTATCCGGAGGAGACAGTATCGACCTGGACAAAGAATCTTAGTATTATGTGAATATTTTATTGATTCAAATCCTATCATTGTTGTAAATTTGATATATCTGGACAGCATGTAATTTATTTTGTCTTCTTACTTGCTAAATGAGTATTTTCACTAATGTATTGGGTTGGCTAGTCAAAATGACTAGGTTCAATGTATCTGGGGCTGTTTTTTCGTCTTTTTCATAAAAGACAAAATGTAATCCGGGAATTAATGTGGGCCTTTCTTAATGTAATCTGAGCCGTCGGTGTTGAGTTAATCTCCACCGTTCATTTGAAGAGCTAGGGTATGCTGCTTTCTATATAAAGGGCTGCCATTTCCACTTTGGTAAGGGAGAGATTTTGATGCCAAATTGTTGACTCTGTGCCATTTGAATTAATACAAAGCAAGTTTCTGCAGCATTTCTGAGAATTTGCATCTTGTTTCAATTCATTGTGGTCTTCATGGTTTGCTTCTTGCTCTCCTATAGTTAGATTAGTTGTGCTTTTATGATGTTAATGGTTTATTGCAGTATTTGATGAATGTTCCAAGTCCATACTTTTAGTTGTTTGCTGATGGTAAATAACTGTGTAAAGTTAGCCTGGGCTTATTATCTGTGTTGAAGTTCAACTTCATTTTATGAGTTAAGTTGTGCCATTTATTGGGTATTTAACGAATGAATGTGGTCTGAAAATCTTTCAACTTCCATTGAAGATAGCACCGTTTTCTGCAGCACTATAACACCCATTTCGGTTTGGTAACTCAGAAAACTAGTTTAAAGTCTGGAATATTTGTCTACTAAAGATAACCCTTGCATTGTGAATGTCACTTAGGATTCCTTCTAAACCCTAAATCTTTTGCATTTTCTTTAAAATCACTGTTTAGTTGTTAGAGTAGAAAGTTTCAGCAGCATCTCACTTTGTATATCAGCTGAAAATCATAGTAGGGTTTATGTGTATTTGTTGTCTCGACCTTGAAGATTTGCAGACTGCATGTAAGACCCCTTGTAGGTACAGCTAGAACATAACCATTGAGAAATTCCAAGCAAGCTAAGACCTAGCTGTATTATCCTTGGAGTAGTCTTGCCTAGGGTGAGATACTTTTCAAGAGAGGTGTGAAACCAGCAATCACACCTGCGTTGCTGCGTGCTAAAACTGCCATCAACAGAATTGGTGCTAGAAGGAGGGAAAACTAAAAACTAAAAATCAGCAAGTCTGGGGACTAGACAGAGACACAATCGATCCAGTTCAGTTGGAGAAGAACTGCTATCTCTGACAGAATTTAGAAGAACGAGAAGGGATCAAGGAATACCCAGGGCTCCTCAAGCTCAGTCAGCCCCCAGATATACTGCTGCAGTTCTCAATAATCCCCCTATCATGGCTTACTTTGCAGGAAATAACCAGTCCCCTCTGCTGTTCAATGACTACCATGACATGCCCAAAAACCCAGACAAGTTCTGCTCAAAGTTCAGGGTACATGACCCAGATAGGACCGCGGATGAACACATTAAGATCTTTGAAGCTAATATGTTCATGTTACAGGTGCAGCATGAAGATGTAATATGCCGATTGTTCCCCTACTCGTTGCAGGATGAAGCCTACTACTGGTTTGCCAATCTCCCGGCAGCATCTATAAATTCCTGGCCAAATCTGAAGACAGCTTTTTTTAATAGGTTTCGTATGCCCACTTCCCCGTCTGATCTTTACCGCTCTTTTGTGGAGATTCGACGAGAGGAAGGTGAGATGATCAGCACCTTCAATAATAGATTCCAGAAAGCTTACAGTCGTCTGCAGGCCCCCTATGCTATAGACCAGGCTGCTGCCCTACCTATTTACTATGCTGCCCTAGATAAGCTCACCTCCATGTTTGCAAGAAGGGCCAACCCGGTACCAGCCAGTTTAGCCGCAGCATATGCTGCTGCCGTCGAAGTAAGTACCCAGCTTGGGCAAATAGCCTCAGGCCCGCTGAACCATATGGGTCCCGTGGCCATGCCAAACCAAATTCCCATGATAAATCATGCATTGGCCAATCAAACCCCTGTGATGAACCCAGTCCCGAGCCCAGCTGCCACGCAAGCTCTAGTAATCCATCCAGGCAACCCAGTGGCTGAAATGCCTCCAGCACAAATGCCTTTCCTGCAGTCCTCAGAGGCATCCAAGACCAAGGAAGACAGGGACGATATCAAGGAGCTAGTTGAACAAATGAAAAAGCTCACTGCTGAAGTTACTCACCTCAAAAACCAGAATGCTTATTTACAGCAGAAGGGGCAGAATCAGCAACATTTCCAGAACCAGCAGCATTCACTAAATCATCAAGGCTCGAACCAATTTCCAAATCAAAACCAGTATCAAAATCAGAGCTTTCAGCAGCGGTCAAATCGGTCCTGGAATACCAGGCCTAACAATGGGGGAGTGCCTTCGCCGTTGGAAAGTCAGAATAACGACACCAGGCCCCCAGGTCGCGTAATGCTGGCCGAAGCTGCCTTATCTACCTGGTGCAGATTGCACAACACCAATGCCCATTCTGAGTTAGATTGCCCAGAATTCCAGATTGCTTCTAGTATCTTTCAAATGGAAATTCAGAACGCCGAAAATCAGGAGACTCCACCAACTGGATATGAGATTGTCCCCTCCCAGAGGTATGATGCTGCTCTCGTTCTTGATAGTTATACATTCCCATTCCAGGATGACAACCAACCTGAAGAAGAAGAGTCTGAGGAGGTCAATGCTTATCAACAGTACAACAAGACTCCTTACAATTTGAGAAGTAGCAAGCCAAAAGGCCCTTTCACCACTTCCATTCCCCCAAATAGTTATCAAGTCCCGCCTGATCCTCATGCTACCAATAATCCTAAGCGCCCCAAAGCCCCTCTTCAAACCACACATCATAGTACCATTGTTGATCCAGAGAGATCCCTGCGTGCGGATATGGTAAAAATGGGACAGTATGTGGCTGATGAGCTTAAAAAAATGAAGGTCAGTCTCTCTGTGTATGAGCTGTTTAAGATACCTGAGGTCAGAACATCTTTCCTTCAAGACATAGGCGCTGGAACCAGGACTGATCATACGCCAAGAGAAAACATCGCTAAGGATAATATTGATAAAGGAAAGGAGAGGATACATGTGACCGACATGGAACAAAAGGTAACTCTGTATAAAGACAAGAGGGAAAGTCTGCCTTTCCTTTTAACCCTCAGGATTTTCAACAAAAACCTTCACAATTGTTTAGTAGATTCAGGTGCTTCCACAAATGTAATGCCATTGTCCGTTTGTAAAGCGCTTGGGCTCACTCCAGCCAAGTCCTCCAGAAAAGTGACGCAACTAGATAAAACCGAGGTGAATGTGATTGGTGAACTGAACTGGATACACATGCAACTGGCTTCTGATCCCAGGGTGCAGCAGTATATCGATATTCAAGTGGTGGATATTCCAGATCAATACGGTATGCTTTTAAGTAGAGACTGGTCCAGAACTCTGAATGGATATATGGCGACAGATTTCTCTCATATGTGGCTGCCATGGAAGGGATTAGCTAATCAAATCCGCATTGAAAGAGAACCTAAGATGAAGCACATGATCACTGAATATAATCAGCCCAACGAAATTCTATTTTCAGAGGTTGATTTGGGCGTCTACCTTCCCCACATCAATCCGCCAGAAGAAATCCTTATGCTGAGTTGCTTAAGACCTCCTAAGCCTCTGATAGAAAGGCCAGAAGGCACAGCAGCATACGTTCAATCCGATGACGGAGAATCTTCAGAGGAAGACGAACCCGGGGTCTTCGAGGGATTTCGTAGTTTTGTAGCCAGATTCGTGCAAGATCAAACTGCTGTTGGGAGGCAGGTCCAAATGGAGGAATTATTATTGCCCAACTGGTGTCGCATACATGATACATCTCATTCTGAATTTACCTGCCAACTATGTCAAGAGGCAATTGAGCAAGTACAAAAGCAACTAAAGGTTCCCTTAATTCCGAAGGATGAACCGATGGTGGAAAAGAAGGAAGAGTCTGAACCTCTGCTTGAAAAAAAATCAGGAAAGGAAGAGAAATCAGGGAAGAAAGAGAAACCAGGAAGACAGAGGGAAGACAACAAGGATTTTCATGTATGGACCTTAAGATTTGATGGTTCAAGGTGCAGGCAAGGGTCTGGTGCAGGAGTCGAGCTGATTAGTCCTACCGGGAGTTCATTTCTGACATCACAAAGACTGCAATTTCCATGTACAAACAACGTCGCTGAATATGAGGCGTTGGTAGAAGGATTGCTGCTAGCATTACAGAAAAGGGTCAGGATTGTCCAGGTGTTTGGTGATTCTGAGTTAGTGGTGAAACAAGTACGAAAACAGTATTCGTGTAATGACAAGAGGTTGAATAGGTACAGGAATAGGGTGTGGGATTTGATTGAATGCTTTGACGGTTTTAACATCCAGGTCATTCCTAGAAGGCAAAATCATGTTGCAAATGCTTTGGCCCAGACCGCAAGCACATTGGAACCCACGTCCATGGCGGGATTGAAAAAGTTTTCTGTTGAGTTCGTGGCTACTCCCTCAGTGCCCGACAACATTACCAATTTTCAAGTTTTTGAGGATGATCAACACATACTCAATTTTCTCTCCTCATCAGACGTGTTCACTGCTCAGATAATAGATGAAGAAGAGGTAGAGCCTGCTGAAATCGATTTGGAAGGAGTGCTGAATCTGAAAACAAATACAATCCCCAGAGGAATGGTAGAATTGGAAAGACTTTTTGATGCAGATAATCTGGGAACTCAGAAGAAAGAAGGAGAATCTCCAGGAGGAAAGTGCGACCCTTTTAACTTGGGGACAGAGGCGGATGTGAGGAATGTGTTTATTGGAAAGGCTAGCACAGAGGATGAAAGGACTGGAATCATACATGCACTAAGAGAATACCACGAGGTAATAGCTTGGAGTTATGAGGATCTAAAAACTTACGACACCTTGATCATCACACACACGATCCCGCTGAAGCCAGGGGCAAAGCCTTTCAGGCAAAGGCAGAGGCCAGTTAATGCACTTTTGGAGCCACTCATCTTCAAAGAAGTTCAGAAGTTGTTAGCAGCTAAGATAATATTCCCAGTCCGACACTCTGCGTGGGTGGCGAACTTAGTTCCTGTTCGAAAGAAAAATGGGGAAATTAGGCTCTGTGTTGATTTCCGTAATTTAAACAAAGCCTCTGAAAAAGACAATTACCCGCTACCATCATTGGACGAAGTGTTGCAGATTGTCAACGGATCCCAGATGATGTCCTTTCTAGACGGATACTCTGGTTATAACCAGGTAATGGTGGAATACGAAGATAGGTTAAAAACATCTTTCACCTGCAAATGGGGCATCTATGCGTACCGGCGAATGCCATTTGGTTTGATAAATGCTGGCGCAACTTTTCAGCGTGCGATGGATATCGCCTTCAAAGGATTAGTTGGAAAATGCATAATCATCTACATGGATGATTTGACGGTGTTCTCAAAAAGGCGCGAAGACCATGTAGCTGATCTGAGGAAGGTGTTGCAACGATGTAAGGACTACGGCATATCGCTTAACCCCAAGAAATGCATGTTTGGGGTAACTGAGGGAAAGCTGTTGGGGCATGTGATATCTGACCAGGGAATATCCATTGATCCAGACAGAATCCAAGCAATACTCAAGATTGCCCCTCCGGCCAGTAAAAAGGAACTTAAATCATATTTCGGTAAGATCAACTTTGTGCGCAAATTCATCACAGGATTTGCTGAGATAGTTCGACCTCTCAACGCCATGCTGAAAAAGGATGCTAAAATAGACTGGACCCTAGAAGCTAAGGCTGCCTTCGCAGAAATCAAGCAAGCTATATCCAACGCACCTGTGTTGGTTAGCCCGGATTATGCGTTGCCGTTTTATATATACTCATTTGCTTCAGAACATACTTACGCAGCGATGCTGACCCAGAAGAGGTCAGTTGACGATGAAAGGCCCATTGCTTTCATGAGTACTCCATTAAAAGACGCAGAACTAAGGTATCCAAATGTGGAAAAACAGGCGTATGCTCTTGTCAAAGCAGTTAAGAAATTCTGCCACTATATCCTAAGAAGTCAGGTTACCGCCATAGTTCCAGATGTAGCAGTCAAAGCACTGCTGATGCAGAGTGAATTAGGAGAAAGAAGAGGGAAGTGGGTCACCATATTGCAGGAATTCGACATAGAAATTCAACCCATGAAGTTGGTAAGAGGCCAAGCCTTGACTAAAACCATGGCCGAGGTTGGACCCGACTTGGTTTCTCAGCAATATTTATTGGAGGATGTTTCAAAGGATGAATGGTACGGGGACATAATATTTTATTTGCTTAATCAACGCTGTCCGCCGCATCTAAATGCAGTGCAAAGAAGAGCTCTCAAACTCAAAAGTAGCAGTTACATGATAAAAGGATCCGTCCTCTACAAGAAGAATCACAAGGGCCTTTATCTAAGGTGTTTGGACAAGTCAGAGGTTGATCAGGTATTAGTCAGTTTTCACGAAAGGTTCAGGACAGGACATGGGTCAGCGCATTCGACAGCTAATCAGATCCTCCGGGCTGGGTATTACTGGCCAACATTGTTTAAGGATGCGCATTCACACGTAAGGACCTGTCATATATGTCAAACCGCCGCACATCGGGAATGCCACGCAGCCATGCCATTACAACCGGTAGTGGAGGTACGACCATTTGCTCAGTGGGGGCTTGACTTCATCGGTATGATCAACCCACCTTCTTCTGCGGGTCACAGGTATATTCTGACCGCTACTGACTACTGCACTCGCTGGTCTGAGGCAATAGCTTGTAAGCAATGCACCACGGAGGTAGTTATCGAATTTATTGAAAAGCATATTATCACTAGATTTGGCTGTCCATTTGCTTTAGTTTGTGATAATGGCCCTGCCTTTTCATCATTGCGTTTTTCTAACTGGGCATTCGATTATGGGATCACCCTCAAGTTCTCCTCTAACTACTATCCACAGGGAAATGGGGTAGCTGAATCCACAAACAAGAACCTGCTTGAAGTCATCAAGAGACTTTTAGACAAAAACCCTAGGGATTGGCACACCCAACTCAGGTTCGCCTTATGGGCTGACAGAATTCGACACAAAGCCGCCTTAAACACCTCCCCATATCACCTGGTTTATGGGATTGAACCTATCTTTCCCATCCACTTGAGAATCCCGGTACTTCAATTCATGCAAGAGTACCTCGAGGCCAACAACCACTTATCTTCACGACTGGCCCAACTATTGCACCTTGAAGAGAAACGCGATGCAGCCCTAGAAAACTTTGCTAAACACCAGAATGTAGTAAAACGATGGTTCGATAAGAGGGCTAAAATTAAAGCTTTCCGTATTTCTGATCTAGTCCTATATTGGGATAAAGCCCATGAGAAAAAGGGAGAACATGGCAAGTTTGACAAGCTTTGGTTAGGACCCTACCGGATTTATGAGATCCTGGGGGACAATACGTATCGACTCAAGAGCCTTATTGGTGAGGAGCTGCCATTGCCTGTCAATGGCCAGTTCCTGAAGCACTACTTCCAGGCCTGAGAGACATTTATGTCTTGTTCTAGTGTATATAGTTAGGGGTGTTGTTAGTTTAGGTTAGTGTAGGTTGTTGCTAGTTTGGTTTGCTTCCCTGTTTTTGCTGTCTTGCTTTTCGCTCTCCTTCGGGCCGGGCATTTTTTTTGTCTCGTCCGGTTGTTCTTGTGCTTTTGTTTGTTGCGTCTGCTTTGTCGCGGGGTCCTTGTTTTTGACGTGGTGGCAGTTGTGTAGACCTGCGAATGCTTCCTTGTTGGGCAAATAATCCATAGCCTTTCTTTGAGAAGCCAAAATTCTGCTTAGGCTTTACTGTGGGTTCCGCTGTTATACCAGGAAATATGATGTTTGTTCATTGAAAATGAGTCGTTAGCTGGTGCACCTGAAGTGTTTTCTAACCATATATCTCTCACACTTTAAATAACCCTGAAGTAGCTAAGTGAGGCTGGGTGATCTTGTGTAAATGAAGAGTTTTGGGTCCTCCATTTTACCACCAACACCAATTCTGCAGATCCAGATGAGAGTGGCAGGCGGTACTAAGTACTGTTAGCCTACTGGGTAAAAGTAAAAGGTGTTTCTCAACACCAGACCCACCATAAAGTATTAGCATAAAAGACTGTTATCAAAGATTCTCAGCATCAGAAATCATCAAAGGCAATATCAAAAAAGAATATCATTGCCAAAAGGAAATTGTTGCTGAAAGGATCATCATCTCTATCAAGATTCGTTACGTCTCAGCATCAGAAACATTCTCTTGGTGGTAAAATGATCCCAACTTCCTCGCCTAGCACAAAGAGTCCTGGATGAACTTAGCTGCCAAGGGATGGGAATGAATGCAATTGCACACACTTAGGTTTTCAGGATATGGATGGTTGCACTGGTTAGTGGTCTTTGATTCTTTGATAGGGTATCATGCTTTCTCGTCTAATGTGTGGGAAACATAGAGAGTCTGGGTTCGAACTAACGTTTATCTTAGAAATGCTCTGGAGCATTTCCCCAGCAGAGTCGCCATTTGTTGTGCCTTGCACACACGCCCCATTCTAAACATGGGGTCCCCTCCCCTTTGTTCCTTTTTGTTTTGGCTAGTGGGTCATTTGGTTTTTGATCTCTCTCTCTCGGAAGTGGTTGTACGGTCTAAAGTATATATGCCCTGGATAGAATGATTGCCTTAAAAATCACTTCAAACTTGCTAAAGGAGGGTTGTTGTTTCCCCTTCTGGAGTCCTTGATTTAGTTTGTTGCACTAAAACTGCACTCAACTGACTTTTGCGCTGAAACTGGCTTCAACCGACCTTTGCGCTAAATCTGGCCTCAACCGACCTTTGCGCCGATTTCCAGTCTGTCGGACCTGGTGCTAAAATCCCCTCCATCCGACCTTGCGCTAAAATTTGCTCCAAGTGACTTTGCGTTAAAACTGACTTGGTCGGACCCCCAAACAAACCCCGCAGGTCGAATGAGTCTGAAAACCCCGCCAAACAGGATAGGTCAGAAACCTCCGGATTTCACGCTGATTTCTCCCTCAATTGACCAGGTCAGAGACCTAGTTTTCCCGCCAAGTCAGAACCACTGTAGACCCCCGCTGACAGTCCGTACTCCCAAGCATTAATGGCGGATTTGCGGGCCTTAAATAGGGAAATTAGGTAAAGTTAACTCATTTTAACCGCGTTTTCAAAGCCTGCGCATCCGGAGCTCCGATTTTCACAGCCCACATCGCCCAAGCTTGAACCCGTGACCTCTCGACAAGTCGGATCTGCGCCGCCATTTACAGGTAGGGCTCTCACCCTTTGCATTTCCGAGTTTCTTTAGGGTTTTGAAGCAAATTTAGGAGAAACTGTTAAGGTTTTCACCGTTTACATAGTGACTGTTAGTTGAACGTAATGGTTTCGGGTTAGGGTTTGGGGAATTGACCCTCGCATTTTCTCAAACCCTAGATTTAGAAAACCACAAGTTTGGAGGCCTTGGGCAGATATGGATCTTTCCGGGTCGAAACCCTATAAACCCCGCGCACTAGGTCAGCGCTGAAATCGCCTTCGACCGACCTCCAAAAAACTAAACCATTCGATATGGTCGGACACCCTGAGATCAAGCGCTAAAATCCAGCGCCCGATTGCGCTAAAAACAACCTCATCCGACCTTCACAACTCACATATCATTTACAAATTGGGTTGGATGGTTTAGAAATACCCGCAGCCTTGAAAACAGCTTTTTGCGCTAAAATCTTCTTTGTCTGACTTTGCGCTACAATACCCTGTGTCCGACCAGGTCGGATGACATCTATAACCCCGCGAAGTCGGTGCTGCTCGAAAGGCCCGCTGAAAAGACTTACCAAACTATTTTGCACTACATTTTCCTTCATCCGACCATGCGCTAAAACACCTTGTGTCCGACTTAGTCGGACCCCGTCAAAATCCGCGCAAGTCAGACTCACCTGAATTCTGCGCAAGAGAACCACTGTTATGCCAGCAATCATTTTGCGCTAGTTTATCCACCGACCGACCTGTAAACCATTGGAGGTCGGAGACCTCCACATTTCGCACAAGTCGGATACCCTTGAAAATAGCGCAAATTCCGGAACGCACTGAACAAACCCTCATTTGAGGTCGGACCCGCCTCATTTTCCCGCCAAGGTCGGACAGCCTCAATTTTAGCGCTTTTACTGTCCAAGGTCGGACAACCTCAATTTCAGCGCAAATCTCCCTAAATGGCCGAATTTGCTGAAATTTCTTTAGGGAAGATGGTTCAAGGTAAGGTTATTAAGGTTATAATGTTATATTGATGATGTTTAGATGAGCCTTTTTTACAACATTTGATATCTCCTTGCATGCAATATGCTGTGAATGTTAACTTAAGTCTTCTTTCAAAATGCGTGCTTTTAATAAATGATGGATTTATGATTGATTTATCTAATCCTAGGAGTATATCAAGGGACGTACTTGGTATCAAGCTTATGAGGTCTGGTTTTGCAGGTTAGATGTCTGCACGAGCTCAAGCCATGAAGTACAAATTCAAAGGGATACCCCCGGAAACCAAAATCCACTCTAGATGGAGTAACGTAGGAGACACTGATCTAGGTCATATTGACTTAGATGATTTCAGACTTAGAATCTTCGGGCCCACTCCGACTCCTCGAGCCAAGAGACTAAAGGACAGTGGACTCAGACAAGCAGCTGCCTTCCTGACCTCTGTTCAGTGTGCAGAGTTAATAGCAAGTTGTGCAGATAGGTACGACGTCATATCTAGGCAAATTCAGACAGCCAGTGGAGAAGTCCTAGCTGATTTGTCCCCGCCTGCTTTGGCAGAAATGCTAGATATCCTGTGGCATAAAACCATGACTATGCCTGACAGGCAAGCATCCAAGGAGGCATATAAGAAAGATGTGGAGGGATGCAGAAAACACATAAATGATCATTGGGTCAAGAGCAGGAAATCCGCTCTCGTCAAGCTCCCCATAGTGCTATATAGAAGTGATTTCCACGATGAAATTGGAGATATAGTAACCTTTTTGAGCAGAGTGTATGGGTTACCTACTGCTTCCACTTTTGAAGACTGGATGTTCATCATAATCTCGGAAGTATTGAAGGGAACCAAGTTCCATTGGTCGCAGATCCTTAGCGACAATATACATGAAGCTTTCAGCCACTTTAATGAGAAGAAATGTTTCAGATGGACATCCTACGTCGTCTACGCATTGGCAAGAATGAATCATTACGACGGATTGTCCAAAATCGGAGAAATCGGGAATGATGAAAAGACCCAAGTCAAGGTATATGAAGGCTATCCTCAATTGACTTCATCACAATCATTGATACACTTCAAGCAGGTCAATGATGCATTTACCATGTACATAGCAAGGAAGTTACAAGGTAATACAGCCTTGAGGATTTCAGCCGAGGCTATGAACGAAATAATCCAGTATGGCCGATGGTATATACAATTTGAGAAGTTCACATACATCAGAGTACAAGGCTTCACTGGAATGGCATATAGGTTGCCAAGATATCCTGATGATAAGACAGTGCTCTTAGAACTGTCCAGGCAATTAGTGCCGTGTGCCGAAAAACTCAAGCACCTGCACCGAACAAATGTCCAATTTCCCATCAAGTTTGGCAGAGGACTCTACGCGTGCCCTTCCCTCGCCTCAGCTGAGTATTCAGATAAAGAGCTCTAGCTTCTGAACTTGCACTATTACAATGCTAGGGCTCACTTTGACCCGAATCAGGTGATGGAGAAGTTTGTGAGCAAGAAGTTGTTTCACAAAGATCACATTGAAGATTTCTGGGCCAACTGCACTGACGACTACGATGTCATGAAGAGGACGCACTCGAGGCTATCCTTGGATTTTATCAAGAAGTTTCATGTAATGGCAGTACCGGATCAATTGCAGGATGATGATAATATTATGGCTAGAGGCCCGTGGGAGACATAATACCGCCTGCCCATCCCATTACCCAATTGGGCGAACGCTGAAGAGAGCTCCTTGGATGTGATCATGAAGGAGCCAATTAAATTGAGTAAGGCTTGGGTCAGAGCAGAATTGGGTGTCTTAAGGGGACAAGGAGTCCAACTGACCTATACAGCAGTTGAATCAGATAAGGACTCCGACGGAGAAGAGGATGAGCCCGTACTGGGGACAGATGATACAGAGTCTATCAAGGAAAAAGATTCAGATATTGATGAACATGCCCCTTTGGCAGCAAGGGCTCAAAAGGTGAAAAAAGCTCCTGTGAGATCCCCTCGGAAGAAGGATCCACCCCCTAGGCCCAGAGTTACTAAGAGGAAGGACATGCCAGGCAGCACCAGGGAGGCCTCTAAGGCCAAGAAGGTAAAAACAGAAGCAACGAGCAAGGAGAAGACTACTACTAAAGATGATTCAACTCCTTTGGTCTCCCAAACCCCCATGCCCGATACAGGAACGGCTGTCTTGGCTTCCACCTTCTCTACTTCCATCCCTCCTTCTTCTTCCGTTTCATCTACTTCTCCCACCACCTCAGCCATCATTGTGTAGGAATCATCCCCTTCCGCTTCTCCTTCCTCTGGCATTACTACCACTTCCTGCCCACTGGCAATCTCCTCCGGTGATTCCAGCAGTCCTGTTTCTCCCCCTCTCGCCATTATGTACCCTACCCCTTCTTCTCCCTTACCATTGCCCGCCTTCGCTAATTTGACTCAAGTTAGTACCCCTTCCTTCACAATTTCTTCTGCTGTCCCCCTTTCGCAAATGCCTGCGATGACATTGGAAGTACCTTTGTTGGAGGGTATTGAAAAAGTATGCGCGGAGTTGGGATTACCAGAGCCCGAGGGAGTGCTGACCAGTAAAAATGATAAGAACCCCCTCAACTCGTCTGTTGGTATAGAAATAATTGACATATCTGATAGTCCGCTGAGCAAGGACCCAACAGAGGAAGTTTTGGAAATAGCACGAGAAAATGTGCTCGAGAGCCTAAAGGAATTGGCCCAAGGAGAAAAGGATAAGAGTCCTAAGCCCGAACAAGGGCCTTCCAAATAATTAACTATATCAGATAAGGGTGGAAACGCTGAATTGAACAAATCTTCTGCTCCAGAATGGCTGCAGGATAGGATGGTATATCCAGAACCCCAGATCGAAGTAATGAAAATCGATTTGAGCACCATCCTATCGCAGGCTCAGAAACCTCAAAGACAAAAGAAGGCGAAGGTGCAATCAAGAATCTACCAGAGCGAATCAGGCTCAAGGATTGCGGAGGTAGCTGTCCCTCCTGCTGACGTAACAAGAGATCAAGTCAGGGCGGAGGATTATGTGATATCCACAGTCGACTTAGGCCCAACCACCCGTGCTCAAAGGCTGGATGATTTTAAAGGATTAGTTACGTCAATTTTGAAGCAGTTGGATAAGGACAAGATGTCCAAGAAGGAATTAAAGCGCCAAAACGAGGAGCTCAGGGCATGTCTGCAATTTTTGGTAAAACCAGTAGATGCAGGAGGTGATATAAGGACTGTGCCTACCTTCCTATCTATGGATGAAATGGCAAAGCTGAGCGAGGTAAGATCAAAATCCTAAGGCATCGAGAACTGGTTGATGAGTGTGTTTGAAGCAGGATGCGATGCCATAACTGCCTCTGCTCAGATCCACCAACGTACAGTGGAATTGATTAACAAGTGGAAAGATTTACGTGATGAATGTGACTTGTTCGACGAATACTATTCTCACATGTATCCGCGAATCAAGGGTATCCGGGAGTTGCCAGCTCAAACCTTGGTCACAGAAAACATTTTGACTGGAGATAGGCTCCCGAAGGCTATTGAGTGGTACCAGCAGTTACTTCTGAGGAAAGAGACCTTCGAGCAAGTAAAGGAAGCATATAAACCCGCTGACGAAGAGCTGAGATCTATCATATACGATATCAGCGATGCTTTGAGAAGCTGTAGAGATGAATCTTTTGATGATTATGCTCCTTTCGAGGTCGAAAAATGTAAAGGAAAACTGCATGTTATATTATTTGAGGACACTACGCTAAGTACAGAAGAACGGCTAGACAAGGCAAGTGATCTCAGAGCAGAATTCAAAGCATTTCACAGAGCAGAGGCAGATTTTGAAAGGATATACACCAGATTCAATCGGGAGCTAGAGGTGTTCGATTACAGAACACATCATCTGAAAGATCCAGCCCCCTCTGATATCAATCCAGCACTTGAGGCATGGCTGGCCTATCAGAATAAGCTGTCCGGAGGAGACAGTATCGACCTGGATAAAGAATCTTAGTATTATGTGAATATTTTATTGATTCAAATCCTATCATTGTTGTAAATTTGATATATCTGGACAGCATGTAATTTATTTTGTCTTCTTCTTACTTGCTAAATGAGTATTTTCACTAATGTATTGGGTTGGCTAGTCAAAATGACTAGGTTTAATGTATCTGGGGCTGCTTTTTCATCTTTTTCATAAAAGACAAAATGTAATCCGGGAATTAATGTGGGCCTTTCTTAATGTAATCTGAGCCGTCGGTGTTGAGTTAATCTCCACCGTTCATTTGAAGAGCTAGGGTATGCTGCTTTCTATATAAAGGGCTGCCATTTCCACTTTGGTAAGGGAGAGATTTTGATGCCAAATTGTTGACTCTGTGCCATTTGAATTAATACAAAGCAAGTTTGTGCAGCATTTCTGAGAATTTGCATCTTGTTTCAATTCATTGTGGTCTTTATGGTTTGCTTCTTGCTCTCCTATAGTTAGATTAGTTGTGCTTTTATGATGTTAATGGTTTATTGTAGTATTTGATGAATGTTCCAAGTCCATACTTTTAGTTGTTTGCTGATGGTAAATAACTGTGTAAAGTTAGCCTGGGCTTATTATCTGTGTTGAAGTTCAACTTCATTTTATGAGTTAAGTTGCGCCATTTATTGGGTATTTAACGAATGAATGTGGTCTGAAAATCTTTCGACTTCCATTGAAGATAGCACCGTTTTCTGCAGCACTGTAACACCCATTTCGGTTTGGTAACTCAGAAAACTGGTTTAAAGTCTAGAATATTTGTCTACTAAAGATAACCCTTGCATTGTGAATGTCACTTAGGATTCCTTCTAAACCCTAAATCTTTTGCATTTTCTTTAAAATCACTGTTTAGTTGTTAGAGTAGAAAGTTTCAGCAGCATCTCACTTTGTATATCAGCTGAAAATCATAGTAGGGTTTATGTGTATTTATTGTCTCGACCTTGAAGATTTGCAGACTGCATGTAAGACCCCTTGTAGGTACAGCTAGAACATAACCATTGAGAAATTCCAAGCAAGCTAAGACCTAGCTGTATTATCCTTGGAGTAGTCTTGCCTAGGGTGAGATACTTTTCAAGAGAGGTGTGAAACCAGCAATCACACCTGCGTTGCTGCGTGCTAAAACCACCATCAACAGTACACATAGCTTGTTTCAATTTTTCAAATGCACATTCAGTAGCATGTGTCCACGTAAAGCATCCTTTTTTAACATAACTATTAGTGAAGCTGTAATCTTCCTGTAATCCTTGACAAACTTGTGATAGTAGCCAGTCAGTCCCAAAAAATAACAGAGGCTCTTGAGTGTCTGAGGATGTGGCCAATTTTTCATGGCTTCTATTTTGGTAGGATCCACTTGAACCCCTTGGGATGAAACAATATGCCCAAGATACTCCACTTCCTCCTGGCCAAAAACACATTTAGATTGTTTTACATAGAGATGATGATCAGAGAGAAGTTGCAGTACAAGATCCAGATGTTGGAGATGCTCAACCCATGTTTTACTATAGATGAGGATATCATCAAAGAAGACTAGAATGAATTTCTGCAAGTAGGGCTGGAATATTTTATTCATCAATGCCTGGAATGTTGAAGGAGCATTAGTGAGGCCAAATGGCATGACCAAAAACTCATAGAGACCATCATGCGTGCGAAAAGCTGTTTTAGGGATATCATCCTCATGAACCCGAATTTGGTGATACCCAGAATGAAGATCCAACTTGGATAAAAAATGAGCACCATGAAGCTCATCAACAATAGGATCAAAAACTTATCCTTGATTGTGATGTGATTAAGTGCTCAGAAGTCAATGTAGAGGCGCCATGACCCATCTTTTTTTTGGACAAGAAGAACTAGTGAAGAAAAGGAATTGGTACTAGAGCAAATAATACCTTGCTTTAGTAAGTCCCAAACGAGCATCTCAATCTCTGTCTTTTGGTGAAATGGGTAGCAGTAGGGCCTGATGTTGGGAGGAACACTTCCAGGAAGGAGCTGAATATGGTGATCCTCTGGTCATGAAGGTGCCAATCCCACTGGTTTGGCAAAGACACATGCATATCTATCCAAAATTTGTTGTAGATCTGAAGGAGTAGTGGAGACCGCTGATGGTTGCATCTGAATGGAATGGAGCTGAGAGATGACACCAAGTGAATTCTTCTTAAGGAGATTTTCCATGCGATGTGAATTGATGATGCTGAGAGACCTTGGTTTTAAGTGCTTCAATGTGTGTTTTTTCCCATTGTCTGAAAACTGCATCCAAAGTTTAGCAAAATCCCATAAGATGGGTCCAAGTGTGCGTAACCATTGAGAGCCCAAAACTACATCACATCTGCCTAAGGGCAAGGCAAACATGTCAGAGCACATGTTATAATCTCCAATAGAGATATGCACATTGTAACACTTCCCTTTGCAAGGTAATGTGCCCCCATTGGCAATCATGACTTCAAAGATGGAGCAAGGATGGACAAAACAATCATCCTGTTTGGCGATCCGAGGATCAATGAAGTTATGAGTGCTACCAGAATCAATGAGTATTGTAAGAGGGAGCTTCTTAAAGTAAGCCTTGACCCTCATGGTTTGTGGGGTGGTGACTCCTGCTAAAGCATGGAGAGATATCTCTGGGTGGTCTTCCTGAGAAGTAGGGTCAACATGCGGCTGTTGAGTTTTGACCTAATCATATACTGTATCCTAAGCATCTTCATAAACTTCAGTTGCAGGCAGAGAATCCACATCCAAGAGATAGAGATTTTGCTCAACACATCTATGTCCTCGAGTGAATTTCTCATCACAATTATAACAAAGCCCTTTTTCTCTATGTGCCCGCATCTCTGCTTCAGTCAAATGCTTGATAAGAGTTGTTCTAGGAGCTGGTGTGATTGGAGGTCTTTGGGAAACCATGTTTCTGAATGGAACAAAATTGGATTTGGAGTGCTGTTGAGCTATGACCTTGTCCTCCGCCAACTTAGCCAACCCGAGGGCTTCCATCATTGTGCTAGAACAGAACATTTTAACCTTAGATTGGATTGCATCCTTTAGACCACTAACAAAACAACTCCTAAAGAATTCATCAGACAATCCCTCTATGTGATTGGCTGGTTTCTCAAATTCTATTTGATATTCTCTCATAGTTCCAGTTTGGCGAAGTTTAGTGAGTGCTCCTGTAAAGTCATCAAAAGCACTAGGGCCAAATCATTGCAAAATGAGTTTACAAAAATTGGTCCATTTTGGCTCTTCATGAGCCTTGATGTACCAACAGAACCATTGAAGGGCTTCATGTTTCAAATGAAAGGATGCAAGTGGGACTTTGTTGACGTCAAAAATATTATGTAGACTAAAATGTTATTCTGCCTGGTATATCCATCCAGTCGGATCATCACCATTGAAGTGAGGAAAATCAAGCTTTAGCCCACGAAAATTCTTGGAAGAAGAGAACCAGTGTTTGCAGAAGACTCTGGCTGCCGTCTATTGTTCATGGCTGAATGCTAAAGATTGAGGTCAAGAATTTTTTCATCTAGATCTTGGAGTTTGGTCTTGAGGGCTGCAAGTTCATCCTCCATGTTTTTTGCTCTTGTGCGGGTGAGAACCATAACCAGGAGATTTTTTTTTTGAAACTATCTGCAACGGGATCTGCAAATGACTCTAGACAGTTCAATCTGTGATTTTTCAACTGGCAATAGATATGGGCCCCTGGTATGTTTAGCTGCCTAAAGGTTCAAGGGATTCACTCGGCTACCAATGATGTCTAACGACTTGTGTATTGGGGCAATACCCCTCACTCCATGGCTCATGTAAAACTGATAATCACTTTGCCACAAACGACAGCTCTTGGTTTATCTCATGGATGGGAACTGGTCAATGAGGTAGGGGCTATTGCCATTTTCGCTAGTAGGTCCTCTCAATGGGCTAGCTACTTCGGGGTTCCTGTGGTACTCCTTAGAATGAGTCTTAGGGCTGTGCCTAGACACTTCCCACAATTAAGCGGATAGGGATTATTCCTTGATCTGAACCTGCAATTGAAATGAATAATACAGATGCAAAAAAAGAACTACAGCAATAATCACAGCTCTTGGAGGCCACTGTGGAAAAAACATTTGGCAGAAATTCCACCTAGCGAGCCCAAGAAAGCGCTCTGATACTAGATGAGAGGAACCTCCTGCAACAATATAATAAAAATGCATGAAATAACAGAAATAGTAGAAACACAGAAGGAATTTATTGATCACAGGCCACTTCGAGGGGGCAACCTCCTTTGAGCAAGCTTAATACAATAAATTCGTGGATGCCTTCATTGGCCTCAACGTGTACTTATATACTAAGTCTAATCTAAACAACTATTACTCCCCATGAATGTGGGATAATACAATATACTCACGAGACGACTTACAAAGAATATGCGTCCAACAGCAATATACTAACAAAGTAAAGAGAAATGTTAAACACAGGTTCCTAATAGAATATGAAATTCTGCGGTTTTAAAGGTATGATAAGAGATCATTAATGAATCATTGACAAGGATTTTAGAGTCTCATAATGTTCATATTTGAAGTTATGGGCTGACTTGGTATTACTTCTGTATACAAGTACTATTTGTTTTAGGCTGACCCATTTAAGATCCAAATCTGTGCGCTGATATATATATTGGATGGATTGTAATGCAAAGGAAGTGTGTGTTGTGGCAAATATGAATATGTGAATTAAGTCTGCTTTTGTGATTAGATCAGTGTGAAGAAGAATAGAATTTTCCAGAAAAGTAGAGTATATGTGAAGCAGAGCAGAAAAAGTAGGGCATACATTATGAAGACATTTGAGTCTATATACTGAGCTATAAATGGAACCGTACCTAAGCATTATGTAGATGCACTTGTAGCAGTTTTCTTCTAGCAGTGAGCCATTCCTTCTCTATTTTCTCTTCTCTTCTTTTTGGTAGTGAGCCTATTGCAGTGAGGACTTCTTTGGACAGTGAGTCCTTGGGCAGTGATCTGTAAGGTAGTGAACCTTCATGTAATTCGGTATTTCTATCATAATATATTGTGAGCTAACACTCATTGTGGTTTTTCCCTTTTTGGGTTTTCCATGTAAAAATCCTGGTGTCTATGTGTTATGTCTTTATGGTTTCTATTCATATGTTTGTTTTTCTTTCATATTATTGAATGTGGGAAATGGATTAATAAATATGTGAAAGAGAAGTTTTATAGAATATTGATTCACCCCCCTCTTAGTATTCTTTGTGATCAACAATTGGTATCAGAGCAAGGTTCCTCAGAAGGAGCTTAACAACTTGATGAAGA
Source organism: Cunninghamia lanceolata (assembly GCA_027924645.1). Classification (NCBI taxonomy): domain Eukaryota; kingdom Viridiplantae; phylum Streptophyta; class Pinopsida; order Cupressales; family Cupressaceae; genus Cunninghamia; species Cunninghamia lanceolata. The sequence continues at coordinate 18,971,504 of BSBN01000391.1, forward strand.
TCTGGGAAGGTGTTCACATGGTAGCAAAAGGATATCTCACTTCTCTAGAAGCAAGTCACCCAGGTACCATTAAACTTGGTGATTGTATATATGTTAACAATGAACAACTACAAGATGATCTTGAAGATCTTGACAAGTCTGAAGCAGATATCAAAAATTTGGTGGAAAATATCAAAGAAGTTGATGGTTGTATTCTGAAACTAAAGGACCAAGTCAAGAAGTCCTAGGAAAGAAGAAAAGAGCTAAGTGAGCAACTAAAAGAAGCACATGAATCCATAGACAGTCTATCAAGGTTGGTTGAAGAAAAAATAAAAGTTGAGGAGTATCTGAATCAAGTTGTGAAGGATAAGTCTGAGGAATGTGAAAATTTGGGAAAAGATGTGGTACATATGATATATGATCTGGAAGCAGCAAATAGCTATAAATAAAAATTCCAAAATAAGCCTTGCAAAGCTTGAGGAGTTGATTGAAAGTTAGAAAAGTTTAGAAGACAAGCAAGGCTTGTGATTTGAAAAAGGAGAAAGTTCTAAATCAGGTCAAGCAAACATTAAGATGAGGAAAAATAAAGTCAACTAATTCCAAAATCACAGAAGAAGACCTAGAAGTCCTCTGGTCAGGCAACCAAATGCTCAAAGGTATCCATCTTTCAATGGATATTATTTTAATTGTAATAAGTTTGGTCATAAGGCTACTCAGTAAAGGAGTAGAGTGAATCAAAATGTTCCATCATTCTTTGGTAAATGTTTCAATTACAATAAAATTGGTCATAGATCAAATGAATATAGAAGTCTGGTAAGAAATGGTTTTAACTATGCAAGGAATACTCAACCCTTCAATGGAAAGTGTTTTGCATGCAATAGATTTGGGCATATGGCTAACCAATGCAGATCAAGAATGAATCCAAGGAATCAGGGACAAAAGAATGTGGTATGCTACAATTGCAATAAGTTTGGACATATTGCAAGATTCTGCAAAAGCAAGAATGAGAAAAGAGACTATCCTATAGAGAAGAGGAAAATAGAGCAAAGAGTTTAGATAAAGGTAAGAACAAGATTGATCCAGTGGAGATCAAGAAGGAAATGAGCAAGGTCATGATTAAGAAGGATCTTAATGAGGCCAAGGATGGATCTGCACCAGCTTCTAGTATAGATACTTCCTCTAGGAAGTAAATTGGGAGCTCTGGCTCAGGCAAACTGTATTGAAAATCCTAATCCCCTAGCCAGATAGTTAGTGCTAGGATCTGGCATAAAGACATGATGAAATTTTTTATATGACTGATCTTTTGAAAGAAATTTTAGTAGAAAAGGTTCAAGTGCAGAGCATTGTCGAGCAATCCTAATCAACTGTATTCTATAGTGAAGAGTTTTGATAGCTTTTGGAGAACAAGCATTTATGATGACTAGATTATCTTAATAAGGGTTAAAAAGGAGGTAATTCGACAAACAATTCACTTTGCATTCAAGTTATCAAGAGTCCAAGGAGAGCTAAAGCAAGATTCTATATGACCATAACAAATATTCAAAGCATCTCAAAGCAAATCTAGTGAACTCTAATTTGACAAAAGAGGTATTTTTTGGTTTGAAACCCTACTGTGAACTTATTTAAGTTCGTACAAAAATAGCTACACCACATGTTATTGATATCACTGAAAGACCAAGACCTAAATTCAAGAAACATCCACACAAATCCACGGAAGTTGATCCTGACGGTGCTTTTTCGGAAGTGCCCTATGGAATTATGCATGAAGATGATGTTAGGGCTTATATCCATGTTGCCCTAGATGAACATGATGCTGGAAAACTTGCAGAGTTATATTTGAATCACTTAAGTGGAGATTAGTTTGAATTGTTGGACAAATACAAGGCCCTAGAAGACAAGAAATTCATACAGTACTTGGATTTCCCTACCTTCACTGAAGATACATGGGCCTGGTACGTGTTGAGCCAAATGCATGATGCATTTATGTGGATTGAGTCTACATATATGATAACAAAGGATGCAATAAGTGTAGTTACCAGTCTAAGATCTACTGGTCCGATACCACAATTGAAATCTGTGAAGAATGTAACAAACATAGAAGCCACCAGAGCACAATTTGACAAGAGGGGTCTAACTATGAATACAATTGAGGATCATGCAGTCAAGTTTGCTTCTATGATCATTGGCTATAGGATATACTTTACCAATCAGGAGAACTCAGTATCCAGAACAACTATATACACCACATATGAGACGATAAAAGAAAAAGGATTATGATCTATATGAGCTTCTCCAACAACAATTGCTAGAGAATTTGAAGAAGAATAAGGAATCAAAATACCCTTTCAAGTTTGGCATGTTAATACTTTGTTTATTCTTTTATTTCAAAAGAGAAATTTTGGGAATTAATAACATTGTTTGGGATCCAAGCAAACCTATAGCTATACAAATAAGAGATTATATTAGTAGTCTAGGTGATGAGAATGCTTCGAATATAGTATTGTGGGGATACTTTAAGAACTTTCAGAAGTCAATGCAATCTAGAATGAGGTTCCCTACGTCAGTTGTAGAAAAGTACAAGAATGACATTTATTTTATTGTGAATAAAGATTAGTGTATGATGGTGGCAGTAGATCCTAGGAAATTTTGGGTACCACCCATGGGCTATGATGTGGCAAAGGATGTTCTAATAGGTTTTGCATATCTTATGTTGAACAATCCCTGGGATCCTAATGAAGAAAGATTTGGCACTTATGAGGAAATATCTGTTAAGGTGCATGTGGAGCTCAGGCAACCTAAAACAGTAAAGAAAGTCTGGAAGATGTTAGAAGATTATACACAAAGCAAAGGGTTCACCAAGGAACAAATATCTAGCACAAGAGCTAGAGTGGAGGCTGAAAAGGCAACTAAAGAGAAGGAGTAAGAAAAGGAAGCTAATAAAGCTCCTCAGAGACAATCTCTAAATCCTCTGGTGTTCCATCTTCAACAACTACAGAACCACCCATTGGTAAAGGCCACAAAAGGAAGAATACGAAAGGACAAAGGATGTATGTTAGTGTTGGTAGTGTTGATACAGAGGAAACAGAATCCGATGAAGAAGTGAAGAAGATGAAAGCACAAAATACACAACCCTCTGATGCTACCAAAGATAAGACCTCTGGAAAGGAAAAAGGAAGAAGGAAGGCTAAGGAACATGATACCATTAACCTTGAGGACACTTTGAATTCCATGTCTATACATGGCAACCTCAAGCCAATAGCTGAAATCTATGATGAGGTTAATGATGCTGGCAAGAGAATCATTGAGACATCTATAAAAAGATTCTTGGTGATGTTTACTAAGGATTTAATTGAAGTCATAACAGACCTTCCAGATAGCTTGCAAAGCATAATGTAGTCAAGAAAAAAGGTGACTATGGGTAATGATGTGGAACTCTGAGAGTCTGCACTAATTAAGTTGTGTCCAAACATCACTCCAGAAGAAAGAGCAAAGATATCTAAAGTGTTGAATGAAAAGTTCGGGACAAAGAAGAGAATCAACACCCAAATGTTAGGAGATGTTGAAAAGTTAGCAAAGGAAATTGAAGAAATCACCTTTAAAGTACTTAGAGAGTTTCATCATCCAACTATATATGACAAGAAAGAAATAAATATTGAAGATGATACTCCCTTACCAGATGTCAGCTTAGATCAAGGAGTAGATAAAACTAATATTCAGACTGTTGGCATGTGGCGACTGATCATAGCACGATCAGAGTCGATTGTTAATTTTTGTTAACTGACAAAAGAAAAATGACATTGCAAAACCCTAATTCTAGAAGCTTCCAAAAAGCTTGTTATAAGTGGATGGGATGTATGGTACAATGATGTATTCATGAGATTGTAATCTATTTTGCACTGGATAATAAAATCATTGGATGGCTAAGTTTCTATGGATGTAGCCCATATTGGGTGAACCACATTAAATTTCTGTGTTGATCTCTTTTGTGTTATTCCTCATTGTTATATTTGGGTTATTTAATTTGCATATAATTGTTATTGTTTATTGCTTTGATCTTCTTGAACCCTAACAACTGGTATCAAAGCAGGTTGTGTTTGATTATCGTCTGCAAGGTCTCATGGTTGAGTGGGAATCTCATGGTTAAGTGGGAGCAATGGCAGATGAGGGTAAATTGAAGGTAGATAAATTCAATGGATAGAACTATCAATTATGGAAGATGCAGATGGAGGATTATCTCTATCAGAAGGATTTATGGAGGCCGTTGGAAGGAAAAGCCAAGAAACTGGCAGCAATGACTGATGAGGATTGGGATCTTCTAGACATAAAGGCACTGGGAACCATTTGGTTGTGCTTGGCACCATCTGTGACATTCAATATAACATAAGCGATGACAACATAAGGTTTGATGAAAGCTTTGGCTAAATTGTATGAAAAACCCTCAGCCTCTAATAAGGTATTTCTCATGAAGCGTTTGTTTAATCTAAAAATGATTGAAGGTGGATCTGTGTTAGATCATTTAAATGAGTTTAATACGATTACCAGTCAGTTAACTTCTATAAAAGTGAAATTTGATGAAGAGGTAAGGGCTCTGTTGGTTTTATGTTCTTTGCCAGAAAGCTAAAATTGCTTGGTAATGGCTATAAGTAACTCTGTCTTTGGTTCAAATACTTTAAAATTTGATGATGTTTTTGGTGTTATCCTTAGCGAGGAAATGCGACAAAAAAGCACAGGTGAGACTTCAACATCTAGTAATGCTTTGACTGTAGAGAACAAGGGAAGAACAAAGGAAAGAGAAAAAAGCCCTACAAATCATGGGAAGTCACAAGGGAAGTTGAAGAAAGGCAGATCTAAATCTAGAGGAAGAATGGATTGCTGGAACTATGGAAAGCCAGGACACTTGAAGAAGGATTGTTGGTCTCAAAAGGGCAAACAAGGAGACAGACAACATGATGACAATAAGGAAGCTATTGTTGCAAGTAATAAATTATAGGATGCTTTAATTCTATGTTTAGATAATGCTAATGATTCCTAGGTAATAGATTCAGGGGCTTCATTTCATGCCACATCCCATAGGAAATATTTTGTAGATTATGTTCAAGGTGATTTTGGACAAGTATATTTGGGTGATGATGAACCCTATCAGATTGTTGGAAAAGGAAAGATAAAAATCAAGTTGCAGAATGGAAATGAATGGTGACTACATGAGGTAAGGCATGTTCCAAATTTGAGAAGGAACTTAATCTCTGCAGGACAACTAGGTAGTGAAGGCTGTATAGTTACATTTTCAGACAAAGTCTGGAAGGTCACTAAAGGTGCATTAGTAGTAGCTAAAGGTGAAAAGGTAGGCACATTGTATTTGTGTACTGGTAATACTTATTCTACCTTAGCTGCTACAGAAATAGTTGCTACTGAGACAATTATAACACTTGTTGTAGGGACAGAAACATAATTGTGGCACCATAGACTTGGGCACATGAGTGAGAAAGGGATGAAAATCCTTCACTCTAGAAAGTTGCTACCAAGTTTAAAGAAGATTGAATTGGAGTTCTGCGAAAATTGTGTTTATGGAAAACATAAAAGAGTCTGATTTCTCAAAGTTGGGAAAGAGAAGAAGAGTGAGAAATTAGAGCTTGTGCATTTAGATGTATGGGGACTAGCTCATGTATCTTCTCTTGGAGGCTCTTCTATTATGTTACTTTTATTGATGATGCAACTAGGAAAACATGGGCGTATTTCCTAAAACAAAAATTAAAAGTATTTGAAACTTTTAAAAAGTGGAAAGCTTGGGTTGAGAATGAGACATGAAAAAAGTTGAAGTGTCTCAGATCTGATAATGGAGGCCAGTATTGTAGCAGAGAATTACTGTTCATATAATGGAATCTGTAGGTAGAAAATAGTTCCTAGAACCCCACAAGAAAATGGTGTGTCTGAGAGGATGAATAGGACCATTATGGAGCGTGCAATGAGCATGAGATTACATGTTGGACTACCCTTACACTTTTGGGTAGATGTTGTACATACTGCTATTTATTTAATAAACAGGGGACCTTCAAATCCTTTGGATGGTGGCATTCTACAGGAGGCATGGATGGGTAAAGCAGTAAATAATTCATTTCTGAAAACCTTTGGTTGTGAAGCTTTTGTCCACTTTGATATTGAAAATAGAACAAAGCTTGAGGCTAAGTCTAAAAAATGTACCTTCATTGGATATGGAGTAGATGAATTTGGTTATCGATTATGGGATTATGAAAATCATAAAATCATTAGGAGTAGAGATGTTATATTTAATGAGAAGGTCATGTATAAGGATCAACTGCAAGAAAAGAAGCATGAGTAGGCCAAAAAGGAATATGTGGTGCTAGATGAGATTCTAGAAAATAAAATGCCAGTGGTACCTAATGCTCAGCAATAACAAGTTATCCCATAGACTCCTGCAAGTGTTAGACATTCTACAAGGATAACTAGACCTCTAGAAATATTTTCTCCATCATTATATTCTATATTATTAACTGATTCTGGTGAACCAAAAAATTATGAAGAAGCAATGTAGGTAGTTACCAAAAAGCAGTAGGAGCTAGGCATGAAAGAAGAAATGGATTCCTTGTTGCAGAATCAGACTTGGGACTTAGTCAAATTACCTGCAGGAAAAAGAGCATTGCCAAATAAATGGGTTTACAGGTTGAAGGAAGAAGATGGAGGCAAGAAGTGATATAAGGCTAGACTCATGGTAAAGGTTTTGCACATAAAAAGGGTATGGATTTTGATGAAATATTTTCTCCGATTGTAAAGATGACTTCTATTAGAATTATTCTAAGTCTTGTGGCTATGGAAGACTTGCATCTTGAACAGCTAGATGTGAAAACAATATTTCTCCATGTGGATTTGGAAGAGGAAATATACATGCAGCAACCACATGGATATGAGGTCAAGGGTAAGGAGGATTTTGTGTGCAGGTTAAAGAAGAGTTTGTATGGTCTGAAGCAAGCACCTCGGCAATGGTATTTGAAATTTGATAGTTTTATGGATGAACAAGGTTACAAAAGATGTCATTCTAATTATTGTGTTTATTTCAAGAAATTGGGTAATGGCAGCTATATTATCCTGTTGCTTTATATTGATGACATGCTTATTGCCAGGTCCAACATGCAGCATAGTAATGAACTTAAGCAGAAATTAGCAAGTTCATTTGCTATGAAGGATTTGGGTGCAGTAAAACAAATCCTTAGTATGAGGATCACACGGGACAGGACAAATAGAAAATTATTTTTGTCTCAAAGTGAGTATGTAGAAAAGGTGTTGAAAAGGTTTAACATACAAAATGCAAAAGCAGTTAGTACACCTTTGCCTAGTCATTTTAAGTTGACTAAGGAGATGTGTCCAAAGACACAAGAGGAGGAAAACAAAATGTCTATGATACCATATGCATCAGCAGTTGGTAGCTTGATGTATGCAATGGTATGCACAAGGCCAGATATTGTATATGCAGTGGGAGTTGTGAGCAGGTATATGAGCAATCTGGGAATGGAACATTGGAATGCTATAAAATGGGTTCTCTTATATTTGAGAGGTACTACTTCAAAGAAACTATGTTTTGGAGGAACAAATTCTGCTCTAAAAGGATATGTTGACTCTAATCTGGTGGGTGATATTGAAAGTAGGAGGAGTACTATAGGGTATGTTTTTACTATAGGAGGTAGTACAGTCAGTTGGATTTCAACGCTACAAAAGGTTGTTGCACTTTCAACCACTGAAGTTGAGTATGTTGCTGCTACATAAGCTAGCAAGGAGATGATTTGGTTATACAATTTTTCTAGAGGAATTGGGGCAACAACAAGAAGATATCCCTTTGTACACTGACAACCAGAGTGCCATTCATCTTGCTAAGAACTCAGCTCTGCATTCAAAAACTAAGCATATACAGCTCAGATACCACTTCATCAGGTTAATTTTGGAGGATGGGCAGTTGAAGCTAGAGAAAATTCACACAAGTTAGAATCTTGAAGATATGTTCACAAAGGTAGTTACACAGGAGAAACTGATTTCCTCATTAGTTTCTATCGGCCTTCATGACTGATAATGGTGGACTCAAGAAACCAACTAGGCCTGTAATCTAGTGGGAGCTACAAGTGCAGAGGTGTCATCCAGGATTAGTCTCCAAGTGGGAGATTGTTGGTATGTGGCGACTGATCATAGCACAATCAGAGTCGGTTGTTAAGTTTTGTTAACCGACAAAATAAAAATGACATTGCAAAACCTTAATTATGGAAGCTTCCAAAAAGCTTGTTATAAGCAGCCGGGATGTATGGTACATCGATGTATTCAAGAGATTGTAATTTGTTTTGCATTGGATAATAAAATCATTGGATGGTTGAGATTGTGTTGATGTAGCCCGTATTGGGTGAACCATGTTAAATTTATGTGTTGATCTCTTTTGTGTTATTCCTCATTGTTATATTTGGGTTATTTAATCTGCATATAATTGTTAGTGTTTATTGCTTTGATCTGCTTGAACCCTAACATAGACCCCTGCACCTGATCAAGTCCCTATCACAGATGGTCATGATGAAGCAATTAAAGATCAAACCAGTACAAGTCCTCCTCTAGAGAAGTAAGCTAATCAAACTCATAAGGAGAAACCAAGTGATGATAAAGTATCTGATGATGTAGCAAGAGACACTGTAAAAGCATCCTTCACAAATGATCTAGTAGAAATGGTAAAGGAGTTTTTGGAGTCTGAGAAGTTATTACAAGGTCCCATTGACCTAGCTTCTATGTCCCCACTGCAAAAGATGAAACTTGGGACAATTTTTCATGCAAAGGAACATGAAGAAATGCTAAATTCACATATTCAAGATAGTGAGTTGATTGGTGATGCATCAAGCATTTTGGAGAAGATGATGTTGACATATCAAAAGGATACTTCATTATCTTCAATAGATCAACTCAATGGACTAATAAAATCAGTCAGTATACATTTTGAATCTTTTGAAAAGTCTGCATAAACAATAAGTTAGAAAAGAGTTTGATGAGAAGAGATTAGCTGAGTTGAAGACCATGATAGTTAATGATAAAACTCTATTAGATAATGGAATAAATGGTATACAGAGTGCCATTAAAGAAGCTTGTGACTTGTACAAAATTTTCTCATCATGGCTAGAAGCCACAAAGGAGTTAGGAGAAAAGATCAAGGATTAGGAACTATAATTGATAAATATCTCTAAGTCATTTAACTAGGTAGTTGAGTCAACAAGTAAAAAAGTGATACAAGTTATCAGTATTCATAATAGCATAAGTAGCCTAATGAATAAGAGGGATCGAATGAAAAATAGAATGTGTCAATTAAGAGGGCTAATAAGTCCTAAGCTAGGCTCAATGTCAAATCTTGCAGCAAAAGCACTGAAGTTAAGTACAATAATTGACACACCCTCTAATGTACAAAAGACAGAGAAATTAGTCTTCCTAATAAATGGCCATATTCAAATTTTGGACAATGCAAAGAAGAGTTGTGATGGAGAGTTAGTTCAAATCAAGATCATTTTCAATGACATCCTACAACCCACAAAAAATTAAGTTGAAGATTGTACCTGTACATATGCAGAAAAATATGACAATTTTGAAAGTTTGACTCAATTTTGGTATTTGTACATACACCTTTGTCATTGATGTCAAAGGGGAGAAGAAAACCTATGAAAAATGGGAAAACACCTAAGGGAGAGAAGAAAAACAAAGTTTATATAGTAAGGGGGAGAAAATAAATATTTTTCACTAAGTGTTTCCATCAATGCCAAAGGGAGAGATTGTTGGCATTCAAGCAAGAGACACTGCTTTGTAGTCATGATTGTTGTCATTGATGACAACATGGAAAGTCTGATGGCAACAAGGTCTGATATGTAGATAGGATGGACTTGGAAATAGAAAGATATGATAGTGAAGTAGCTAAGGATGATTGGGAACTCAATTTGAAGCAGTTTACATAATGGGTTCTAGTTCGTAACAATAACTTAGTCAGAATGACTAAGTGTTGATAGTTTACAGGGCAGTTGGTAGAGTAAGGATTGGTATTCTTCTACAATTGAAGCTCACATTGTATGGTTCAAGTATGTTCTTTGTAGTCTTTTGAAGGTGTTATATTCAAGTTTGCAAGTCCTTAAGATCTTCAGAAGACTTACTATGATTTAGTTAGGTTTGGGTGAGAAAACCTAAATCAGGAACAGTGCACAGTACTAGAGTAAAAGGGTTTGCATTCCTCTGTTGTTGCATATTCTATCTTATGGTTCTAAGGTAGAAAAGATACTTATTATGAATATCTAAATCTAGAGTTATAGCTTCTAAAGCTCTATTTATCACATTCTACAAGTTGTTCCTTATTGGCTTACAGTCTGACAATGTTTCACAGTGACTGCGTGATAGTTCTGAAATCCACATTTGTATGTAAGTGAATATTATATTCTATAGTTCTAAAGGTATGATAAGAGATCAGTAATGAATCATTAATAAGGATTTTAGAGTTTCATAATGATCACATTTGAAGTTATGGGCCGACTTGGTATTACTTTTGTATACACGTACTATTTGTTTTAGGCCGACGCAATTAAGATCCAAATCTATGTGCTAATATATATTGGATGGATTGCAATGTGAAGGAAGTGTGTTTTGCCATGAAAAGGAATATGTGAATTAAGTCTTCTTTTTTGCTCAGATCAGTGCGAAGAAGAACTAAATTTTATAGAAAAGTAGAGTATATATGAAGCAGAGCAAAAAAAGTAGGACAAACATTATGAAGACATTTGAGTCTATATACTGAGTTGTAAATGGAACTGCACCTAAGCATTCTGTAGATGTACTTGTAGTAGTTTTTGTCTGGTAGTGAGCAATTCCTTCTCTATTTTCTCTTCTCTTCTTTTTGGCAGTGATCACTTCTTTGGATAGTGATTCCTTGGGCAGTGAGCCCTAAGGTAGTGAGCCTTCATATAATTTGGTATTGCTATCATAATATATTGTGAGCTAACACTCACCGTGGTTTTTCCCTTTTTGGGTTTTCCACATAAAAATCCTAGTGTCTATGTGTTATGCTTTATGGTTGCTATTTATATGTTTGTTTTGCTTTCATATTATTGAATGTGGTAAATGGATTAATAAATATGTGAAAGAGAAGTTTTACAAAATATTGATTCACCCCCCCTCTCAGTATTATTTGTGATCAACAAGATGATGGATGGTTGAAGGTAATCGATGAAGAATTGAATTAGATAGAGAAGAATTAGACATGAGAATTGGTTCCCAGACCAGCCAATAAGATGTTATAGGAACGAAGTGGGTGTTCTAGAACAAACTAAATGAAGATGGTGACGTTGTGAGGAACAAAGCAAGATTGGAGTGTAAGGGTTATTCACAAGTTGAAGGTATTGATTTTGAAGAGACTTTTGTTCTGGTAACTAGGATGGAGGCAATCAGGATGTTTCTTGCCCTTGCTACTCACAAAAACTTCAAGGGCTACTAGATGGATGTCAAGTTAACATTCTTGAATGATGATTTAGAGGAAGAGGTCTACATTGAGCAACCGAATGGTTTCTAGCTATCATATGATCAAGACATGGTGTGTAGACTCAAGAAAGCTTTGTATGGACTCAAGCAAGCTTCTAGAGCTTGGTATGCTCGATTGGATAAGTACTTACTTTAGAAAGGCTTCATGAAAGGTACTACAAATAATAATCTTTACATTAAGGAATTAAGAGAGACATGATTTTAATAGTTGTATATGTTGATGACATCATATTTGGTGGAGATGATAATATGTGTAAGAGGTTTGCAGAAGAGATACAGAAAGAGTTTGAGATGTCAATGATTGGTGATATGTGTTTCTTTCTTAGACTTCAAATTGTTCAGCTAGATGATGGTATCTTTGTTTCTTAGGCTAATTATGTTAGAGAGATGTTGAGGAAATTTGGTATGGAGGGTTCCAAACCAGTAATTACTCCTATGGTTACAGGTTGTCACTTGAGGTTGATCAGACTCTTTATAGATCTATGATTGGAGGATTATTGTACTTGATTGCTTCTAGACCTGATAATATGCATGAAGTATGTGTGATTACCAAATATAAAGCTAATCCTAAGCAAACTCATGAGAAGGTAGTAAGAAGAATATTTAGATATTTAAAGGGCACTCCAGATTATGGCTTATGGTATCCAAGAGGTAATGATTTTGATATGAGTGCTTACACTGATGCTGATTGGGCTGGTTGCATTGATGATAAAAGAAGTACATGTGGTGGTGCTTTCTTTTTAGGAAGTAGATTGGTTTCATGGAAAAGCAAGAAGCAAGATTCAGTGTCCTTATCAATTGCAGAGGTAGAGTATATTGTTGCAACATCCTGCTGTACACAAGTATTGTGGATGAAGCAAACCCTAACGGATATCAAGGTATTGTATGATGAGCCTATTCCTATTTTGTGTGACAATACAAGTGCTATCAATATTTCCAAGAATCTAGTGATGCATTCTAGAACCAAGCATATAGCAATCAGGTATCACTTTTTGAGAGAGAAGGTTGCAGATAAGGAAGTAAAGTTGGAATATGTTCCAACAAAGGATCAGATTACAGATATTTTCACAAAGCCTCTTGTAAAGGACACTTTTGAGTATCTCTGATAGAAGTTAGGGGTAATTGCCCCTCCTTGCTAGATGCATAGTGGTGCATCTATCCAAGGGGAGTAATTCATGCTACATCTTTTTCCTGGACTAATAGTGGCTACCTCTGAGGGGGAGCATGTGGTGGTTGTTGTTGATAGGGGAAGTTTGATAGTTGCTTCAAGGAGTGTATATACCTCAAAGGGGAGAAGGTTGAAAAGGAGAGTTTGTGTCCTAAGGGGGAAAAGTAGTTTCCCTTTGTCCTTGATGTCAAAGGGGGAGAATGAGCAGGTGTGTGTTTCCATCAATGCCAAAGGGGGAGATTGTTGCACATATGTTACCTAAGGTTATCACTATTGTCATTGTCATTGATGTCAATACTCAGTTTAGACACTCAACTTAAACACTCAGTTTGGGCTATCATTGATGCTTATGTTAATGATGCTGTGCTAATAGTGATGTTATTGATGTTCATGGTTGGATGTCATGCCTTGTTTAATATCAATCAAGGTTGTATTGATATGTTTGTTGTCAGCAGAGATGATATCATGATGACATATTAAGATGGGAATTAGAAGATCGAGATGAGGATTAGAAGTAATACTGATGATTTGGAGATGGTATTGATGGTCTATAGCATGTTGTATGCTCCTTCCTATTGTTCCTAAGGAAGTATGTATTGTTACAAGAAGACTCTGGTCTCCAGATGTTAGTGAAGATTTCTACTACAAGAAGTTGCCTTGAAGACTGGTTGGTAGAATGGTCTACATTCCTCTGCATTTGAAGATATGGTCATGTGGTTTAGAATTTAAGTTCAGTATATTGAGAAGGTGCTACATTCAAGGTTTCATATCATTTACTCCTCTGCAGTGAAAGTTATAAGTACATAGTTCTGGTCTGTGCTCTAGCAGAATAAAGTGATGATGAAGGTTGGTTGGAATGCTCTGCATTCCTCCAGAAGTGAAGATTTTCCCATGTGGTTTTGTGGACATGTTCAGGGATGTTCAATACATGCTATTTTGTAGTATCAGGTGATTTGGAGGTCTGCAAATTCAGTTTTCAAATGACAGTGTGCTACGGATAGTTCTGGATGCCTAATTGTTCTATAGAACATATGTTTGAGTACTTGTGCTAGTTGGAGAATGTATCTAGATCAATCTTATGAGTTTATGTGGACATTCTACATATGTCTATGTTTCTCAAGTTTTAAGCACATGTAGATCTTTCATGTTTCCAATACCGCACAAAGTTTTCAAGTTAGTTTGTGAAGATTTATTATTATTGAGGCTGACTTGGGAATGTTGGTGATGTGCGTCACAAATTTGTTACTATGTGGAGTTCAAGAAGTGGTTGAAGATGTTGTGTGGGTCATGTTGACTCATCTAGGAGAAGAGCAAGTAATGTTTAATCTACCATGAGTACCACCAATTTGTAATGATTGATGTGCTACAAGCTTCATGTTTTCTTGCTTAAGGGTGACCTAATTCATTTGTGTGAAGTGTGTGGATGTTATTCTATGAAGGATGATGCTGGGAAGGATTTTTAGAATCAGGTTAAGTATATGTTCGAATCTGCAACCTGCATGTTTCTCTTCTTGGTGTTGAGTGCAATTCATTTTAGGGCTCGCCTTCTACATGTTTCATGTTGTGTGATCTCTGGTCGACTTGTAAGATGTCATATTGTTATTTTCTTTGGCTAACTTTTAAAGTAATCAATGTAATATCATGTATATATTGTAAACCTAGTTGATCTAGGTGGAGTATGATTGCGAAAATGAATGTGTGAAGTGGAATATGGATATGTAATGCATTACGATGTGCAATTGAAAGAGAAAGAGAAAAAGTGATAGATTATGTCCAGATTCATCTTGAAGATATTTTGTGACAAAAGGGAAGTGAAGAATGTGCCTAACTGATTCAATCATGAAAAATAGTGAAAAGGAAGAATTGCAATCATCAAAAGGAGTGAGATTCATTGTTAGTTTCAGATAGTAGGACTGTCATGCTGTAATAATTTTTGAGTTTGTTCTCAGTTCAAGGAGTAGTTTCTTCCTTGGGTTGTAGCCCTAAAACAAAGTTGTAATTTTTATAGCAGTGAGCTTCATATATTGTGAGTTAATCCTCACCATGTGCTTTTTCCCATTTGGGGGTTTTCAATGTAAATCTAGTGTTATGTGGTGTTGTGCATTGTGTTGATCTTTTATGGTTTTGTTAATGCTGTAAAGTTTAAGTTTTAATTTGCTCCGGAGGGTTTGAGATTTGTTTGGATACTGATTCACCCCCCTCTCAGTATCTTGGTGTGTTTAATAGAAAACACATGAAGCATGCATAAGACATGAAGAATACATGGACAAGAATATACGAGGAGAATACATGCATCATACAACAATCACAAGAAGAACATAACAAAAGACCTTGAGTCAGCATGATAAAAGAAACCTCAATCTAAAAGGTTGTCTCAATCACCATGCATCATTCCCCAATATGCAATAAGAAGATGTTATGTCAGAAAATGTCTCCCTAGACTTTTCCCCTCCTAAGTTTAGCTCTTGGGTCCCTTGTTTTGCATCTTGCATGTTCATTTTGACTCTCGAAAGAAAATGGCCTGAAACCCATGTCACATGGGGCTTGAGGGACATTGTGGAATTTAGTCTTGACCTAAAAAGGGGACCTAGCACATGGGTGCTCTTGCCCTTGTCCTACCCTATTTTAGGCAAGTCCCAAATTTGAATGTTGGTTATGTGACCATTAATTAGGTCCCATGCCGATATCTTAAGTTTGAATTACGAAATTCTTAGCGATAAAGTGTGTTGTTGCATATATAAGAATTTTTAGTGTTTCATTTGAAAACTAGAAGATGCTTATGAACTTTTGGCAAACTCATGATTTTAGAGCATTCAAGATATTCATTGTTGCAGAGTAGAGCATTGTTATTGTGTTTGTGATTGCAAGTTTAGCTTCATCTTCTCATGTGTTGAAGAATCTTCATCTATGTGAGAGCTACACCTCCGAGGTGATATCTATTTGTGTTTGAATCATTTATCAATTTGTTTTTGCCTCTATCCCGCAAGGATACACACTCTTTATCTGACAATGGTGTTCAGAAGACTTGAATGTCCTTCCAAGGATTGATTGAGGCAAGCTCCTAAACACCACAACCCCAACCCCACTCCTTGTGATTGTAGGTTATAGGTATTGGATTTCGTGAAGTGGAGTTGTAGAGGAAGGTTGCAGAAGATAAGGATTCTGGATTCAGTAGAAAGAAGCAATTCAGAACACTTTTAGGACATGGGCACCTAACGCAATGTCCTCTGAGGTTGAAAATAGAGGAATCTCTGTGATAGTGACATTCTACATCTAAAAAAGCTCCAACATCCCAAACATCATCCTGCCTTGGACTAGGGCACCTAGGGCAGTGTCTTCCGTATCTCCCATGACAGAAACTAACAGAATAGTAATTATCAATGCTAGAAGGAGCCCTATATTCCTTGAAGAAAACTATACCTTGGACTTGGGCGCCTAGGGTATTGTCCCTGAATATTTTGAATCATGAACTTCAAAAAATGGTCAGTAATTAATCTTTGTCTACTATCTTAGTCTGTGAACATTTGTCGTGATTTATCAGTTTGCTTCCAATTTTTCATAATTAGGGTTTTGAGCATACTTGAGCATTAAATTAATACATTAATTAATAATTTTTGAATTTTACATCATTCCAAGTGACAACCAACCTATAGGTGAATCCTCTTGCAAGAGTTGTGATTCAACTTAGTTGGATGTCCTTGAATGTTTATAGTTAAAGGAGTATTTAACCCTTTTATCATTTCCCCCCTTTCCTATAAAACATTTTGGTGAACCCATTCTTTTTTTAATTTTGCACCTTGCTGAGTGTTGTAATTTAGGTTTACATTCATCATCCTATTGCATTTGAAAATTTACAAAAAAATTGGCATTTTAGGCTCACATTTTGAAATAATTTGCATTAATTTAATTTAATTTCATTTAATTTCTGATATTTTCATTAGATATGATTTAAATTACAGAAATTCATCATTAATTAATCATTTACATTGCATTTTCATACTCAAATTGTCAAAAATTGCTTGAAATTGTGCAATTTTCATAAAAACCTAGTTTTTGCATTCGCTAGGGTTTGTAGTTAAAATCTTGTTTCAAATTTTACTACTCTTTTAAACACTAATTTAGAACTGATTTCTAATTGTAGTGTTGCATCATAGTGTCCTTTTTGCAAAAATTCATGTCTAGGGCTTGAAAACCTTACATTTTCACTAGATTTTGCCTTGTCATCTCTCTAGAATTGCATTATAGGTGTGTTGTGAAGGATATTGTTGCATTATTGGATTGATATCAAGATTATTATTTGTTTTCCCTCTTAAAATTCTTCACAACACCTCTTATTTTCGTGATTTACATTGAAAATTATGAAAAAAGTGAAAAAATCAAGCATTTTAGGTCATTGCATATATCATGGATCCTTCTCATCATGCATCTTTGGAAGATCTATTTGAATAAATTGTAAATGTTTATAATTTCTACAAATTCATTGATAAGTACCCTCAAGTCTTGCATCAAATATCATACATCTATGGTATCAACATGTCTATGAACACTACTTGTGATATTCTTCATTCAATAACATATTTTGAAATCTTTGTCACTATTGTGGGTATTTTCCCGTCCATATTGGAAAATCTCACTAATTTCATATCTACAAACACTCAAGAAGAAAGTAGTGGTGAAAATGTCCTTCCTTCCCTCCCTTCATTTCATGATGACATAATGGACATTCTTTCTAAGACTTATGAAACTGACATAGCCCTGGGAAATGCATCTAATCAAGAGACTTGTCCCAACATAACCCCACTTGGCGAGGATATTTTGGCACGAGAAGAAGACATCATTGACACATTCCTTAACACCACTCTGCCATCCCTTCCTACTCTCCCTGGCTAGGATGAAGCATTAGATGATGTAGATTCTCTATGTGAACATCTTCTTGACACTCAAGACTTACCAACAGATCTTTAAAAACTTCCCAACTACATTTTAAACAAAGAAACAAACCATGCACCCTTATCTGAACATTCACATATCTTGGATACCACTCAAAATTTGGAAAACAACAACAAACATATCATATGAACTGAAATGGTCACTTTTCAGGTTCCTTCACAACCTCATTCGATTAAAATAGGTATCGTTAAAGTCCCTACATCACCCCATTTAATTAATATAGAAAACTGTGAGACACCTCCCACACCATTATTAATAGATAAATTTCCTACAAGGGTCTCCTCACAAACTCATGATAATGTGGAATAAAGAAGAAGGGATAAATCTTTACACATCGAGATAAAGATCAAGATCAAGAACAACTGATAACTCAGTTGTGCTAACAGGTAAGTATTTCTAACCCTTTATCTTTGTGTTGTGCTTACCCTGTGATGTGTTATGTGTTGTTTAGGCCTCCTTGGATGACCCTTGATACTCTTGTAAGGTCAAGAATAATGGGAGACCACCTCTATTGTGACCCTTCTTCTATTTGTATCATCATTCTTCTATATTGCCTTTCCTCTATTTTTCATTGTTGTGTGTTATGTATTGGGGGAATAGCATTGCGGTTGGTGACCTAGGGGCACATTCCTACGTGATGACCCTAAGGCATTTGTTTCTCCTCTCTTGATTTATTGTTTACCTTCTTCTAGTGGTTCTATCTAGCTGGTGGATGACAAAAAAAAAAAAATACTGACACAGACCATATGTCCCTTTAATGAGTAAGCAAAAATGGACCTAGTCCATACATGACAATGGGATTGATATATATTATTTGATGCTTGGCTAGTAGAATCACTCCATGGGATATTTTGATGATGTCTAATTGTTTAGGAGGGAAAAGAGGGTGGGTTGGTGGATGGTTGTTTGTATGGGGGTTTTAGTTTGAATCCTCCTTTCCACTAAACATTCCAAGGGCTTTTCAACCGAGTGCTTCTCCTATCGAGAGGAGAGTCATCTATCAAGTTGGGTTGCCACAAGGGAAGGTGGGAAATTTAAAAGTTATCACACAATGTCTCTAATTAATGCTCTTATGCTCTTGATACCCTAATTTAAGAAAAATAGTAAATAGATCTGCAAGTTATGACTGATGCTATTGAAATAAGACAAAGGGCAGAGAACCTTAACTCGCTATTTTTTGCAGTCTGGAGAATAGAAATGTTGGGGACAATGGTGATGGTGCCCAAGTCCAAGGTACAAGTTTTTCTATGGAATCCTGATCTCCTTCTGACACTGATTTATTTTGTATCTTCAATTTCTGACAACTCAAATATGGAGGACAATGTTGATGACGCCCTAGTCCACCAAGGAAACTTCTACTGGATGTCAGAAGCTTTACAAACCCTGATTATCACTATTCAGTTTGTTTCTATGGCTTCAGATATGGAGGACAATGTTGATAGTGCCATTGTCCCAAAATCTTGCACAGTGTCTGCTTCTTTTCGGATCCTAAATCTTCAATGTCCTATCTTCCCTGCAACTCCACTTTCTACAAATCTAATACTTGTAATTTGCAATCACAAAGAGTGTGGGAGGGGGTTGTGGTGTTTAGAGGCTTGCCTCAGTCAAGTCCTAGAGAGACATTCAAGTCTTTTGAACACCGTTGTTAGAGAGAGTGCATATCCTTGTGGGATAGAGGCAAAAATCTAAAAGATAATGATGATAAAACACAATAGATGTCACCTTGATGATTAAGCTCTCATGGAAGGAAGATGCTCTTCAATGCCATGTGGAGAAGATGTAAATCTAACCTGCAAAAACAAACACAATAACAATGCTATGCTATGCAACACAATGAAAATCACAAGTATGCCAATAGCTTTTTGAAACATCAACTCTTCTAGATATCTTCTAGTTTTTAAATGATAACCTAATCATGCTTATATATGCAACTACTAAGATTCCTGCCAAGAATTTCATAATTGAAACTTATGATGTCAGCCTGGAACCCAAATAACGGTCACAAACTTGACATTTGAATTTAGCGTAGACCCAAAATAGGGTTGGACTAGGGCGATAGCACCCAAGTCCACCCCCTTATCTTTGTTAAGGGATCATCAAAATAGTCCACCTTAGGTCCCATTTGTCACAAGGCCCAAGGGTTTTCTCATCGAGAGTCTGAATTATCATGCAAGATGCTCTAAATGTGATCTAAAGACCCATGAGCTAAACCATAATAGGAAAAAGCCCCCAAGGGTGCATTTTTCTGACATAATATTTAGCCCCCACTTTAATGTATGTATAAACACAAGGCCAATACATGCATTAAAGCAAGGTCAACAAACATGCTAGGCATGGAGAAGACACACCAAACATATTAAAGACAAAAACAGGCACACAAAACACAGAGAAGACAATTACAGTCACGCAAAACATAGAGAATACAACATTGAAGACATAGAGCACAGAGAATATACTGAATGCAGTGATTATTTTATTTTTGATTTTCCCATATGAAATGCAAAATGCAAGTACAAGGAAAGTAAATAAATAAATCCCAAAAGAGTGTAGAGGAGCTCATCACTAGTGGTCTTGCACCTTCTAAGAACAAACATGCCAAACAAAATCCCAAGGTGTAGAGTAGCTCATCGCCACCAGTCTTGCACCTTTTGAGAATAGACACACCAAGCAAAATCCCAAGGTGCAGAGGAGCTCATCTCTACCGATCTTGCACCTTGAGAACAAACACGCCATACACACACACGAAAAACACAGATAAAACATGGAAGAGAAGTGATGGAGTGAAACTATTGCTAGGTTCATCACCATCTTAGGCACATTACAGAAACACACTGACGATTAGGCTTCGCCACAACAACCGCCGAAAACATGCTTAAGGGTTGAGTTAGTCATAGAACTGCTCCCCACCTCATGATGAGGACTTTTGAAAATGACAGGATAGTGCAATCTCTCTGAGAAATACACCATCCTTGCATCGCGATGAGGGCTTAAGATAGAAAAGGGATGCGATATCCCTACCTCACAATGAGGGCTTAAATGATTGTGATTGATTTTAGATTGTTCAAACATGCTTTACTATCATCTAAAGTAGACATCTTACCTTATATATGCCCCCACCTTAATCTAGTTGATATCACTTATCGATATCAAGCACATTAAGGTAGGAAGAAAACACACAAGGGAACACGATCTCTCGCAAAGCCCATGCCCCCTAGAGGTGACATGTACTTTATGATCACTGAATGTTCCCACACACAATTTCTTGCCAGAAAGGTGTTAGTGATGGTGACTGATTGTCATTGATGTCAAAAAGGTGTTAAGTTGATGATGATGCAAGATTGTTTTAACAAAGTGTTGTTTCATGTAGCCATATTGTTCACAGGTTGTCCACCAAAGCAGAGAGCAGAAAATAGATTTGAAGACTTGTTTGTGTTGTTGGTTGAACATATTGATGAGTTGTTGATGACAGACACAGGTTGATGTCTTGCAGATGCATAGAAGAGATCAGATCAGGAGTCTTCATATGTTTATTGTGAAGTTGAGATGATAAGTTGACTGAGTTATCTTGGATCAGACTATGCAAGCTATTCAAGTTCATCCTTAGACTCATGTGTTCATGCATGATCTTTCTCATGGCAATTTTAGTGGAGACCCAAAACAACTTGAAAGCTATCAATATTGCAGATGATTGGAAAGATACCTATGGTGGAAAGACAAATATCATTCTAACATTTATTGCCGCAACTAAGGGTTACATATGTAATGGTACGCATTAACAAATATCCAAGAATATGGGTGCTAAAACAAATAAATGACTTAGGTGAAAGTCAATATTAAAAAGAGGCATTGTTTATGACTTAAGTGAAAGCCATCAAATTAAGTCATATAAAATCATTAAATATCCTAAAAAGCATCCAATTGCTTTATTTAATGGAGTTTGATTTTCATTGAATATCTTAACATGATTTATATTATGAAGTGGAGATGATATTATAAGGGGAGCCCGATGCCTATTATAAAGAGGAGATAATATTTGTTTTAAGTATTGAATAGGTCTTTTTGTATGGGAACATGACTAAGCCATAAATGGCTTTAGTCTTAAATTTAGAAACTTTTTTATATATCCTATTTTATAATCTTCAAAAAGGCATCAGATTTTATGAAAAAAAAAAAAAAACAAAAGCATCAAAACTCCTTTATCTCCTAATTCGGTGGCTTTATGTCATTTTTTTTATGACATTAAAGTTATGAGATTTTTTAGGAGATTTTTGAGGATATTAAGGAATATTTTTATAAGATTTTTTTTGGAGATTTTTTTTGAGAATTTTGAGGAATTTCTTAAAGATTTGTTTCTATTTGAAACTCATATTGATCTCACTCTCTCTCTTGGAATTTAAGGGGTTTATATTAGAAAGTTTTTTTAAGACATTCTATTATATTGGAAATTATTTTTGGAAGACATTTTTGTGAGAAGATTATATTTTTGAGAAGAAATTTTTGAAAGATGAAAGAAATGGATTATTTCTTCAACAGAGGGCAAATTGGAATTACTTTTATGATTTTCTTGTGAAGGCAGATTTTATTAAGACAATGAATTTGGATGAGATTTTAGAATTGAAATTGTTTTTTAGAGGAAAAATGAAGAGTTTGGAAATGTGTTTTTGCAGAGAGGATCAAGAGTTTGGAAATGTTTTTTTTGTGAGCAGGGCATTGGATGAAGATATTAGTTTTGAAGATAATATTTACAGAGAAAATATAAATGGAATATGGAAAGAAATTGATTTTATTTTGCAGAGATGTAATTTGTTGGTTCAGGATTTCTTGCAGGTTATGAACATGATGGATATGAAAAGGATACAAGTAAAAGAGATTTTATTTTCTCCTACAGGACACTGATTGAAATGTTAGAGTATATGAAAGGTCATAAAAAGATGAAATTGATTTTGCAGATTGAAGGAAATTTCAAAATGATTTTTTTTTTGTCAAGACAATTGATATTATTTGCAGATAGAGGAAGATGATTAGTCATTCATTAAAAAAGGAGGGATATGTTTTTAGAATGGAAATTGATGGATGTTGTTTTGCAGAGAAGAGGAACATCAAGAGTCTTTTCATTAACAATAATTTTTTAGGTGTATTGATGCAACTTTATAAATAGACAAAGATGAAACATACAGAGCATGCAGTGTTGTTGTGTGGATCAGCATTCCAGGTTGAATATATTTTGAATATCCTCTTGAAGAGAAAATTCAGATGATGAGAGAAGTATGGTCATATGATAGACACATGTGAAAGAAGAAATGATTTGTATCGAAACAGAGAATCCCTCTGAGTTCTTGATTTTGAGTATATGTTAGGGGTTGGTGCTCCTTGAAGTTGGTGCTTCTAAATGAATTAGGGGTTGGTGCTCCTTGAAGTTGGTGCTTCTAAACATTGTAACCAGTGAGGTTTTTACTTAAGCCAGTGAGGCATTTTGAGTGGTTTTTCTACCCCTGGAGGGTTTTCCACTCTGTAATTTTCTTGTGTCATAATCTCATGTCTTGATGTCTTCCATAGCTTCATTTACCGAATATGATTTATGTGATTAATCATTTGTTGATTAATTGTTCAAGTAAATAGTAGTTTAATTCTGATAAATCATATTTGTCAATTTTGGAAAATTGTAAAAATAATACAACACTGATTCACCCCCCCTCTCAGTGTTGTCCTTTAATCAGCTTGGGTAAGTCCTGTGTGTGGAGTTCAATGGGTAAGTGCAGGAGAAATAAGAACATGAGAAATGGTAAGATTCATTCTGGTCAAAAGACACAAAAGACATCATTCTTATCAAATCCAGATGTTGATAGAGATGCTCTCCATGTTGAGTCTGATATTATCTTAGAAGAAAAGGTTTCAGATGTTCCTCAGTTTGATGGTTCAAATTTTTCAATTTGGTATGTTAGAATGCAAGTGTATTTATCCTCCTTAGGATATGATGTTTTAATGTCAGTTGAGAATTATAATTCTGCAAATAAGAAAGAAGCTCTTAAATGTAATGATATTGCAAAGAAGGCTATATTATCTGCTCTGTCTAATGATGTTATTTGTAAAGTTATGGATTGTGTTACAGCTCAGGATATGTGGAAGAGATTGAAAAGAATTTACCAAGGTAATGATAAAGAAGAGGACACTCTGGTGTGTCAAGAAAGTGACATTGAAAGGAAATCACATGAAGAAGTTGAGACCCAATCAAATTTAGAAGATGATTATGATCAGGATTATGAGATTGATATGGAAGGTGAGCTCATTTGTGCCCTTGGTGAGATCAAAGAACTCAGAATGGAGAACAAAAGGTTAAAGTTGCAACTTCAAGAGGAAAAGCAATCCAAGATAAAAATTCTTTCAAATCTTCAAGATGTAGAAAAATAGATAATAGATTTGAAGGCTCAAATTGCAGAAGTTAAGAAAATAAAAGAAGATGTCAATAATCAACTAAAGGACAAAGAAGTTGATTGTGAAAAGTATGAATCTGAAATAGTCTTTTTAAGAAAGGAGTTAGAAAAGGCTTCCTCTAAATTACACAAGAATCTGTTGTTTGAAAAGAATATTGAAGAAGGGGAGTGTTCAAAAGCCAGGCAAACTTCCAGAAAGAAAATTGATCTTCATGCTAGTGCTCTTGAAGATAAAAAGAAGACAGAAACTGAAATAAATGTCAAAGATGAAAAGCATAATCAAAGAAGAAGAAAAAATGCTCCTGTTAGACAAGCATACATGTACAAGTATAATTATTCTTTTAATGGTCATTGTTATGCTTGTAATCAATTTGGACACAAATCAGTTAATTACAGAAAGAATACTGATATTGTTTGTTACAAGTGCAATAATATTGGACACGTTCAAAGAAACTGTAAAATGAATAGAATGTTTGATCCTACATGGAAACATAACATAATTGCTCAGGAGATGTCAAAAAGGTATCAGTTATTTGGTTATAACATAGTTTGTTATAATTGCAATTCTTTTGGGCATAAGGCACAATTTTGCAGGAATAAATTGAAGACATCTAGAGCAGACACCTTGAGCAAAGAAAAGAAAAGGTTTATACAGGTTTGGAGAAGAAAACAAAGTCAGGACAAGAAGGATCCTAAACTTGTGCATCTTGCACAAGTTACATCATTAGTTGGATAACTGAGAGCATGAAGTAAGGGGGAGTTGTTCATGATCTATAAATTATCCCCAAGAAGTTATAAAGCAGATCAATTGATGTTTATCTTGTTTTGTTTATCATGCTTGTCTGATAATGATTGATATGAAGTTTATGATGATATTGGTTTCCAGTGTATGTCAATAATACAGGTGTTCATGTGACATGTTTAGTGGTTCTTGGTGCATACAAGATGTTAAAAGGATGGTCAAGGGTTCAAAGCAAAGAGTTTGATAGTGTTGAGAGTTTTGGTTTATAAATGATCCTATTCATATTTTGTTCATAAACATGTTGTTACTGACAATGGTTGAGTTGGTATGATGTTGCAGTTCAATGGGATCTTGTTAATGAAAAGTATTGGTTATCATGGCAAAGAGCTTTAGTTGTTTCAAAGAGCTCTTATCAGATATTTGTCTGTGTTGGCTAAATGAAAGAAGTCAATTCATAACACTTTTCTCTGCATTTGGTTTTGCAAAGTGTTGTTTTAGGAAAAGCTTGATGGTGAAGGTTGTGCAATCTTGATAGGCTGATTTGTATAATGGATCTTGGATATTCTCAAGAAGTTCTCTTTAGATGTTATCATGTGTTTGTTGATTGAAGATTGAAGTATGTTTCAGATGTGGTGATATATATATCAGATTTGACAGTGTGTTGTAAAAAGATGTGCAAAAACAGCAGGATGGTCTTCATTCTTTTTCATGTCAAAAGGGGTGTGCAAAAATAGATTGGTTGCAGGATAATAATTCATTGACAAGGACATCTCTTGTGTGATATTCATGTCATCATGGATTGTGATTCATACTAATTTTTATTGGTGAAAAGTGTAGTCTTTGCATGAAATTCAAGTTCATATCAAAGGAGTCAATTTGATGATCATATCTATTACTTTGTGGAGTTATGTTTTATGGCATATGTCTTGCATAAGTATTGAAGCTTTCAGGTGATTTGGAGATAGTGTTTCACATGTTTCATTGATGATCTTCCTCACTAATTTGTTTCAGACAGTGCTCTTCAAGCTATGACATTGATGGTGATATCTTGTATTTCATCAGAGGAAGTGTTCTTGATGTGATAATCTGACATGTTTTAGGGAGGTATGTTCAAATTTTGTGATTCTAGGTTTGAAGTGGTATCAGGTATGTGTTTCAAGCTATGACATCTAGAGATGCTTATGAAATTGATGGTGGTGCCTTGTTTTTCTTCAAGTTCATATGTTAATCAGAGGCAAGTAAAGGTCTTGAATCAGCTATTAATGGTAATACTAGTTGGTGTTGTGGGTACTATATTTCTTCTCTACATGACTGAGTTGTGACTATCATGGAAAATTTGAATAAGTCTTATAAAAGTGGTCATCGTGTCATCTTTTGGCTGCAATAATGTTCATCAAGAGTATTGATGTGTTTATGATTTCTTTGCATAGTGTTCAAGAAGTTGGTATTTGGTTGCAGAGATATGTCTTCTTCATCCTCATATTGGTATTGTGTCAAGAAGTGAGTTTTTTCTTTTCAGTGATTGGGAGTGTTATTTATGTGCAATGATTTGTTTGTGTAATTCAACACAGGGGGAGCAAATAGATTTAAGTCTTTGTCATCAGATGTCAAAAAGGGGGAGAAAGAAAGAATGCTATATGGATTTTTGCCATCAATGACAAAGGGGGAGATTGATGGTGACTGATTGTCATTGATGTCAAAAAGGTGTTAAGTTGATGATGATGCAAGATTGTTTTAACAAAGTGTTGTTTCATGTAGCCATATTGTTCACAGGTTGTCCACCAAAGCAGAGAGCAGAAAATAGATTTGAAGACTTGTTTGTGTTGTTGGTTGAACATATTGATGAGTTGTTGATGACAGACACAGGTTGATGTCTTGCAGATGCATAGAAGAGATCAGATCAGGAGTCTTCATATGTTTATTGTGAAGTTGAGATGATAAGTTGACTGAGTTATCTTGGATCAGACTATGCAAGCTATTCAAGTTCATCCTTAGACTCATGTGTTCACGCATGATCTTTCTCATGGCAATTTTAGTGGAGACCCAAAACAACTTGAAAGCTATCAATATTGCAGATGATTGGAAAGATACCTATGGTGGAAAGACAAATATCATTCTAACATTTATTGCTGCAACTAAGGGTTACATATGTAATGGTACGCATTAACAAATATCCAAGAATATGGGTGCTAAAACAAATAAATGACTTAGGTGAAAGTCAATATTAAAAAGAGGCATTGTTTATGACTTAAGTGAAAGCCATCAAATTAAGTCATATAAAATCATTAAATATCCTAAAAAGCATCCAATTGCTTTATTTAATGGAGTTTGATTTTCATTGAATATCTTAACATGATTTATATTATGAAGTGGAGATGATATTATAAGGGGAGCCCGATGCCTATTATAAAGAGGAGATAATATTTGTTTTAAGTATTGAATAGGTCTTTTTGTATGGGAACATGACTAATCCATAAATGGCTTTAGTCTTAAATTTAGAAACTTTTTTATATATCCTATTTTATAATCTTCAAAAAGGCATAAGATTTTATGAAAAAAAAAAACAAACAAAAGCATCAAAACTCCTTTATCTCCTAATTCGGTGGCTTTATGTCATTTTTTTTATGACATTAAAAGTATGAGATTTTTTAGGAGATTTTTGAGGATATTAAGGAATATTTTTATAAGATTTTTTTTGGAGATTTTTTTTGAGAATTTTGAGGAATTTCTTAAAGATTTGTTTCTATTTGAAACACATATTGATCTCACACTCTCTCTTGGAATTTAAGGGGTTTATATTAGAAAGTTTTTTTAAGACATTCTATTATATTGGAAATTATTTTTGGAAGACATTTTTGTGAGAAGATTATATTTTTGAGAAGAAATTTTTGAAAGATGAAAGAAATGGATTATTTCTTCAACAGAGGGCAAATTGGAATTATTTTTATGATTTTCTTGTGAAGGCAGATTTTATTAAGACAATGAATTTGGATGAGATTTTAGAATTGAAATTGTTTTTCAGAGGAAAAATGAAGAGTTTGGAAATGTGTTTTTGCATAGAAGATCAAGAGTTTGGAAATGTTTTTTTTGTGAGCAGGGCATTGGATGAAGATATTAGTTTTGAAGATAATATTTACAGAGAAAATATAAATGGAATATGGAAAGAAATTGATTTTATTTTGCAGAGATGTAATTTGTTGGTTCAGGATTTCTTGCAGGTTATGAACATGATGGATATGAAAAGGATACAAGTAAAAGAGATTTTATTTTCTCCTACAGGACACTGATTGAAATGTTAGAGTATATGAAAGGTCATAAAAAGATGAAATTGATTTTGCAGATTGAAGGAAATTTCAAAATGATTTTTTTTTTTGTCAAGACAATTGATATTATTTGCAGATAGAGGAAGCTGATTAGTCATTCATTAAAAAAGGAGGGATATGTTTTTAGAATGGAAATTGATGGATGTTGTTTTGCAGAGAAGAGGAACATCAAGAGTCTTTTCATTAACAATAATTTTTTAGGTGTATTGATGCAACTTTATAAATAGACAAAGATGAAACATACAGAGCATGCAGTGTTGTTGTGTGGATCAGCATTCCAGGTTGAATATATTTTGAATATCCTCTTGAAGAGAAAATTCAGATGATGAGAGAAGTATGGTCATATGATAGACACATGTGAAAGAAGAAATGATTTGTATCGAAACAGAGAATCCCTCTGAGTTCTTGATTTTGAGTATATGTTAGGGGTTGGTGCTCCCTGAAGTTGGTGCTTCTAAATGAATTAGGGGTTGGTGCTCCTTGAAGTTGGTGCTTCTAAACATTGTAACCAGTGAGGTTTTTACTTAAGCCAGTGAGGCATTTTGAGTGGTTTTTCTACCCCTGGAGGGTTTTCCACTCTGTAATTTTCTTGTGTCATAATCTCATGTCTTGATGTCTTCCATAGCTTCATTTACCGAATATGATTTATGTGATTAATCATTTGTTGATTAATTGTTCAAGTAAATAGTAGTTTAATTCTGATAAATCATATTTGTCAATTTTGGAAAATTGTAAAAATAATACAACACTGATTCACCCCCCCTCTCAGTGTTGTCCTAGACTCCTATAGTTAGTGTCCAAATAATCATGATAAATAACAATGCATATGATCAACTACATGAAAGAGATGATTTTTATATTGATAAAGCATGTTTGCATACATTGATCTATTGCATATACCTCCTTTTCACTATAAGGTGTCTCCATGATGCTGGTGGGGTTGTATACTTTTGAGCACATGCTTCCTTTTTATTGTAAGGAATCTCCATGATGTAGGTGGGGTTGTATTTTGAAAGCTCTCTGCGGAGGAGGGGATGGTGTACCTCTTGAGCTAGTGCACATCATTTTTATTCTAAAAGTCCTCTGAGTAGGCAAGGTTGGTGTATCCTCCCTTAAGCATGTCTTTGGTGGTTGTTGTGGCATAATCCCAACTATCAGGTGTGCTTGTAATGTGCCTGATATGGTGGTGAACCTAACAATAGGCTCCTTCCATCACTTGTTTGTCATGTTTTAGATGTATAGTATGTCTTTGGTATGCTATACAGTGCTCATGTTTTTCGTGTGTCTTTCATGTGTTTGTCCCCAAGTATAGTCCAAAGAGCATGGAAAAATGCCCCTCCTATGCTTTGGGATTTGTATGGCATGTTTTTTCTCAAGTGTAGTCCAAAGAGCATGGTGAAATTCCCCTCCTACACTTTGAGTTTTGTATTGCATTTTTGTTGCCCCGTATGTAGTCCAAAGAGCATGGTGAAAGCCCATCCTACATCTTGGGTGGTGTGTTGCATTTTTACTTTCCATGCATCTATATTTGCATTCATATATATATGAAGATGAAAAAGAAATAATCACTGTATTCACTCTATTCATTATGTTTTGTGTGTCTTCAATACCGTCTTCTCCATTTTTTGTGTGACTGTAACTATCTTCTCTATGGTTTGTGTGCCTGATACTATCTTCACTATGTTTGGCGTGTTTGTAATGTGTTCTCTCTAATGTCTACCTGAGACTGGGGGCTAGAAATAGTTCCTCATTCTTTGTGTATGCATTATCTTTAAGTGCTTAGTATGTTTGTTATGTTTTGACCGTACTTTAATGCATGTATGGTTCTTGTGTTCATACATACATTAAAGTGGGGGTTGAATGTTATGTTGGAAAATGTCTCCCTATACTTTTTCCCTCCTAAGTTTAGCTCCTGGGTCCCTTGTTTTGCATCTTGCATGTTCATTTTGATTCCCAAAAGAAATGGCCTAAAACCCATGTCACATGGGGCTTGAGGGACATTATGGCACTTAGTCCTAACCTAAAAATGGGACTCGGGACATGGGCGCCTGCACCCTTTTCCTACCTGATTTTAGGTAGGTCCCAAATTTGAATGCTGGTTATGTGACCATTAATTAGGTCCCATGCTGAGATCTTAAGCTTGAATTACAAAATTCATAGTGAGAATGTGTGTTGCTACATATATAAGCATGTTTAGGGTTACATTTGAAAACTAGAAGATGATTATGAACTTTTGGAAAACTCATGATTTTAAAGCATTCAAGATATTCATTGTTGTAGAGTAGAGCATTATTATTGTGTTTGTGATTGCGGATTTAGCTTCATCTTCTCATGTGTTGAAGAATCTTCATCTATGTGAGAGCTACACCTTCGAGGTGATATCTATTTGTGTTTGAATCATTTATCAATTTGTTTTTGCCTCTATCCCAAAGGGATATGCACTCTTTATCTGACAATGATGTTTAGAAGACTTGAATGTCCTTTTGGGGCTTGACTAAGGCAAGCTCCTAAACACTACAACCCCCAGCCACACTCCTTGTGATTATAGGTTACAGGTATCAAATTTTGTGAAGTGGAGTTGCAGAGGAAGGTTGCAGAAGATAAGGATTCCAGATCCAATGAAAAGAAGAGTGTAGATCCCTACGAGATAGAGACAAAAATAAATTGATAAATGATTCAAACACAAATAGATATCACCTCGGAGGTGTAGCTCTCACATAGATGAAGCTAAATATGCAATCACAAACACAATAATAATGCTCTACTTTGCAAGAATGAATATCTTGAATTCTCTAAAATCATGAGTTTGCCAAAAGTTCATAATCATCTTCTAGTTTTCAAATGAAACACTAAACATGCTTATATATGTTTCTAACCTCTCTTCTTGCAAGAAATTGTGTGCTTGTGGGAACATTCAACGATCATAAACTACATGTCACCTTTGGGGGCATGGGCTTTGTGAAAGCTCTTGTTCCCTTGTGTGTTTTCTTCCTACCTTAACGCGCTTGATATCGGTACATGATATTAACCAGCTTAAGGTGGGGGCATATATAAGCTAAGCTATCTGATGATTTTTATATTGATAAAGCATGATTACATACATTGATCTATTGTGTATACCTCCTTTTCACTGTAAGGCATCTCCATGATGCTGGTGGGGTTGTATACTTTTGAGCACATGCTTCCTTTTCACTATAAGGTATCTCCATGATGCGGGTGGGGTTCAATTTTGAAAGCCCTCTATGGAGGTGGGGATGGTGTATCTCTTGAGCTAGTGCACATCCTTTTTATTCTAAAAGTCTTCTAAGTAGGTAGGATTGGTGTATCCTGCCTTAAGAGTGTTTTTGGTGGTTGTTGTGGCATAATCCCAACTATTAGGTGTGCCTGTAATGTGCCTGAAATGATGGTGAACCTAGCAATAGGCTCCTTTGATCACTTGTTTGTCATGTTTTAGCTGTATAGTATGTCTTTGGCATGCTATATGGTGCTTTTGTTTTCCGTGTGTCTTTCACGTGTTTGTTCCCAAGTATAGTCCAAAGATCATGGAAAAATGTCCCTCCTATGCTTTGGGATTTGTATGGCATGTTTGTTCTCAAGTGTAGTCCAAAGAGTGGCGAAATTCCCCTCCTGCACTTTGAGTTTTGTATTACATTTTTGTTGCCCCATATGTAGTCCAAAGAGTATGGCAAAAGCCCCTCCTACATCTTGGGTGGTGTGTTGCATTTTTACTTTCCATGCATCTATATTTTCATTCATATATATATGAAGATGAAAAAGAAATAATCACTGTATTCACTCTATTCATTGTGTTTTGTGTGTCTTCATATTGTCTTCTCCGTGTTTTGTGTGACTGTAAATGTCTTCTCTATGTTTTGTGTGCTTGATACTATCTTCACTATGTTTGGCATGTCTGTAATCTGTTTTCTCTAATGTCTACCTAAGATTGGGGGCTAGAAATAGTTCCTCATTCTTTATGTATGCATTATCTTTAAGTGACTGACATGTTTGTTGTGTTTTGACAATACTTTAATGCATGTAAGGGTCTTGTGTTCATACATAAATTAAATTGGGGGCTAACTGTTATGTTGGAAAATGTCTCCTTAGACTTTTTCCCTCCTAAGTTTAGCTCCCGGTCCCTTGTTTTGCATCTTGCATGTTCATTTTCACTCCTGGAAGAAAATGGCCTAAAATCCATGTCACATGGGGCTTGACGAACATTGTGGCACTTAGTCACGGGCGCTTGTGCCCTTGTCCTACCCTATTTTAGGCAAGTCCCAAATTTGAATGTCGGTTATGTGACCGTTAATTAGGTCCTATGCCGAGATCTTAATCTTGAATTACGAAATTCTTAGCGGGAATGTGTGTTGTTGCATTTATAAGCATGTTTAGTGTTTGATTTGAAAATTAGAAGATGATTATGAACTTTTGTCAAACTCATGATTTTAGAGAATTCAAGATGTATACACCTAAAAATGACACAACTCTATCTAAATAAATATTTTTTATATTTATTTCATTTCATTATTCTTCTATCAATAAATAAATAAATTAATTTATTTATTTGATTCATATTTCTCTAAAAAATTAAATAAAATCATTTATTTAATTAAATCATCCAAATTCTTCTAAAATCATTCTAAATTAAATAATACCAAATTATTTAATTAATTCTTTCTTCTCATTCCTTATATTTAAATAAATCCAAATATTTATTTAAATTGTCTATTTCCTCCAAAATTAAATTAATACAAAAAATAATTCAATTAATCCACGTGCACATGTAATTAAATATTTTAATATTTAATTAGCTAAATATCTGTCACCCACATGTCCTATTTGTCCTCTAGTTAGATTAGTTAAATCATCAATCAAAATAGTTAACTAATTGATCCTCTGAGTTCATTGTTCAATCATCTCAGTCAACTCTCCAATCAACCCACTTATCTCCCCAATCTATTCTGTTAACTGATCAATCATCTCAGTTAACTCATCAATCTATTCTGTTAACTCCCCTAATGCATGAAGGAGCAAGACACTTGTCCTCTCCCTATTCATGCACATCCTCTCAAATTTCCTCAACCGTTGATCTTCTTATTCATTCTACACCATTGATCTTCTCTCTCACAAATCTATAAATACAACCCCTATTCCTCCATTTGAATCATCCAAGCTTTTATAAACTTACTCTGCAGGAATCACAGTGTACCTTTGGCACAAAATCACTCCATAGCTTGAGATAAATTGTCACACCATTTATCACCATTATCATTGTATTTTGAAGATCCTCTTCATTGCAAAACCTATCAACAACCATTCTCCATTGTCATCTTGGAAAAAAGCAAGGAAGTGCACCTTCTAAGGGCTCTATTCATACACGAGACCAATTCGAGATAGGCGACCAATGAACGTCACGAAATAGAAAGGTTTGTAAGGTATTGTGCTCTTTGTGTTTGATCTTATTTATTTCAATTTCATTGAGATTATTGGATTATTAGTATTTATGCTATTGTTCACATTTTTTGATAACATTTCTGGCACCCACCGTGTGGCCCTTGCCCTGATTTAACTTCAAAATTGAGTTTTTGTGCAAGAATCTGTACACAGGACGTTTCTTCGCATCCACTCACTGCTACAATGCATCTACTCACTGATACTGCGCATCTATCAAATCTACACATTTATTCATTGTTCCAGTGCATTTATTCTCTATTATGGCACATCTGTTAGATCTATGCATTTATTCACTATTCTGGTGCATTTATCCTATGTTACGACACATCTATTATATCTGCAAATTTATTCTCTATTTCTATGCATAATTCTTTATAACTACACATCTGTATCTGCGCATACATTCTCTATATCTGCGCATTCATTCTGCTAGGGTTTTTGGGCTATTTCTCAAGAAATTTGTAACACTAACATCATTTGCAGGAATATTCTCAGATCCACCTTACAGGTTAAGAGTTGGTCAGGCATATACTTGCATTGTTAACTCTCATCTAGATCTAAATAGCAAAGGAAGTAATTGAGCTTGTTCATGCAAATTTCACTTAGATCTAAATAGAGGGGAAGTAATTTGTACTTGTTGCATCACAACTTGAACATAGTCCCAACTAGGAGGATTAAAATTGAACAATCGCTTTCCAAAGTTTTTTTTCAAAGTTAACAAATCTTGTGTGGCCAAATAGAGTAACTCATTTAGTTTTTCTCTTTTTAACTAGGGGGAAAGAATTAGCATTTTCTGTGATTTTGCAATGATGATAGGACTATGCTCTGCCCTTAACTGGGTGAACAAAATGCCAGAATCATCATTCGCATGTGTTTCCTTTAGAGAGGCCTCCCCTTGGAATTCCTTCCTTCCAAGTGGGACGACCTTAAGTGGTAACAAGCTAATGCCAAGCTCTTCTGATCCACTATAAATAAACTGTGTTTGAGGTGAAAGATTCAAGCAACGAGTGCAAATTAGTTATACCAACAGCTAACCTCCCCATAAACCCCGCAAGGTGCAACCCTTGCAGGCTGGGAGACTCCATAACGGAGAGTAGTTCTGTTGCACGTATAACCACTCGAATGGTTGCCCTTACTACATATCTATTGTTTGTAGAAGCCAAAATCCCCTATTCGATGACATAGGAGGAAAACATTCTCCATAGTCATCTAATGTCATACACTCATTTAGTGTAGAGACAGAAAAGTTCAACTCTTCAGAGGAACTATAGCTTGGTATGCGTGAGAAGTGAGTGGCATGGAGGGGAGCCGGTGCTACCAAGTTATTAGCTGTCCATCTTTATGCAAGTGGCTGGTGTAAAAACCAAGTTGGAACTCATTGAATACTGTCCTGGCCAACCTTAAGATTGTGCATGCATTGTAACCAAAAATCAAACAATCATGAAAATATTCTGTGTGTGATGTGTCTTTCTTTCCATAATTGAAGAAACAAATAAAAAAGAGTAACATTCAAACAAAGAAACCCCAAAAAATTGAAAAGCGTGCCTTTACTGAGTCAAAATCAAGTAAAACAAACAGATCTATGCATCTGCTTCATCCTGCTACATTTGCTTCACCCTGTTGCGCACCTATTTTCTGCTGCACATTTACTTAGTTTTGCTATGCTTTTACTTAGTCCTGCTGCACATCTACTTTTTCACAAGACCTATGCATATACTTCATGAAGCTGGGCATTTGTACTATGTTTTGGCGCATCCTCTTTTCACCAGATCTACGCTATTGTTCCCTGTTACTGCACATATACGCTCTATTCCTACACATCTATCATAGTGAGTACTTCCGTATAGTTTGTCAGAAAAACACCTACCTTTTTGAGCACCCATTTCAGCATTGTATCAATTTCTGAGGTCAAATTCACTGTGCAGTCACTTCTAAAAGGAAGCTAGGTGTGTGGAAATCGCTTCCTACACTAATCTAATGAGGGGAGGAGAGTGTAAATTCAATTTTATCCTTACAATTACAACAATGTTAAACCCACTAACATAGATAACATAGATATTGCAGCAAATACATAAACAAGAAAGTGAGACAGAAGAAGAGAGACACAAGATATACGTGGGGAAAACCCTTATTAGGTGAAAAACCCCACACTCCAAAACTTGCACAATGTAGTAACAAAACTGAAATGGTTTACAATACAATTGTAATGCAAGCTCTCAAGAGTCTTCGACACTCGTATCTGGAGACAAAATGACAACATAACAGTACCTATCAAACCTGTAATACATCTCCTCTCAAAAGCACCTGTTTATTTAACAAATACAAGGTAAGTATGGCTCCACATAGGGATGGGCATCCAACATGGCCTCATGGCCCAAAACCCACACCTATGGACACTTGTCCAACTCTGTAGAATGCTCCTGACACTTGTCAAGTCAGCCCATCCCAAGGAGGTTGTCTATTTCTATAATGGGCTATGACAGATGCTCTTACGACTCTTACGACCATCATAAAATCTGTCATAGTAGTTACAACTTACAGCTGTAAGAGAATCTATCATACACAAGCTATAAATAGCATATTCTCTTACAACATGTCATAGCCCACCTTGGGGTGCCCAAAGATGCCTTTTTCAAAGATGCTCTTTGACACATGTCTTCACCTGTCATAGAATCTCCTATTTCTGACTCTTACATGTCATAACTTCATCATAGGAATCTGTCATGACCGTTATGGTCAATATTCCCTTACACAACATCCAAGATGCTGACACATTGCAAAATATTCCTACCACAAAGTGGGACACCTATCTCCTCATGCGAGGACACAATTACAAGTTGTCATCTTCCATGTAGGATGACACATCATTGTGCCACATCCCACAAGATGACAATATGAATTTACAATTTAATTTACAACATAGGCAATAAATAAATAAATACAATGAAAATAATACAAGGAATTACCAAGGTTGAGACACCTTAATTCCCAACATTCTCTCACTTGTCAAACGCCTTGTAAGAGCTAATAGAATTAACAGGATTTAACTGCTATAAGCTGAGAGGCCCATAGACTCCGAACACCATCTGAACTTCTCTATGCCCATTGGCTTCGTCAATGCATCTACAACATTCTTCAAAGTATCTACCTTCTCCAAATTTACCTTCCCATCCTCTACCATATCTCACACGAAGTGAAACTGTACATCTATATGCTTTGTTCTGTCATGGAAAGTTGGATTCTTTACAAGGCAAATTGCACTCTAACTGTAACAACAAATCTTAATCTGTCCTGCATCAACATCAATATCTGAACACAATCTCTTAACCCAAATGGCTTCCTTACAAGCATGAGTTTCTACCATGTACTCAGCTTCTGTCATGGACAAAGCAACCATAGGTTGTCACTTACTCATCCAACTAATTGCAACACTAAACATTGTGAACACATATGCACTGGTGGATCTCCTACTATCAATGTCACCTGCCCAATCAGAATCAACAAATCCATGATAACAAACTAAATGTAGAGGTCTTGTAGCATTGCCATGATAGCAAATGGAATACTAAGAAGTATCCCTCAAATATCTGAACACTCACTTAACTGCATCCTAATGTACCCGTCCAATATTATGTTAGATTTAGGGCACACAACTGAGAGGGGGGGTGAATTAGTTGTACAAAACTTTCTTCTACTTTAAATACTTAACTCCACATTGTTAATTAGCAGCATAATAGAAGATCAACCATGAAAGCACAATGCAACAAATCAAGAGCAGAAACACATCAACACATGAGACACCAAGATTTTTGACGTGGAAAACCCAGTTAAGGGAAAAACCACGGGGTGATTAACCCAAGAATGTATTCTCTATTAGAAGAATAGAAAGAACAAAATGGCACATGCCAATTAGGGCTCACTGCCTGAGCACACTGCTCACAAGAGGCTCACTACCTACAAGAGACACACTGTCTACAAAGGAATAAGTATCACATACTTGAACTGGTAAATAGCATCTTCACCATGCTTGAGTCAGTTCCATTTAAGCCCAAACCTTCTGCTCTATTTTTTGCTCTCTTCCTTGTTACCACATCATCATCACCACAGGTCACACCCTGAAATGACTTCGCAATCCCTTATTTATACATGACATCAACTTAGGAATAAACATCTAAGTCGGCAATCATCCACAAGAACATCCACAAGTTGAGTAAATCATCCGGTCCGCCAACCTAAGGAAGAACACCTTCATTCGGAAGTATTTTTTCAATTCCAGGCTCCAACTCTAATGCAGACCGTCAACACAAACTAAACATGATCCAAGGACCTCCACAAGCTTGCCTGAAACACCAAGAACATCCGCACTTCCTCTACTTACTGAAATCCTTCTCTCCTTCATCCGGAACCTCAAGAACACAGTCTGCCATTACTGTCACAAAGGAATAGATGCTTATGGAGCTTTAAACCATGAACCAATCAAGTTGACACGTCATAAGGACTTCCTAAACACTCCTTCAAATCCGTAGAATAGGACAATGCATTTCTAGATCTCACCAGACCTTTCTGTAACACTCTGTCACCTCTGAACATCTACCGGAACCGGTTCTCCTTGAGCGATTCACAACTTCTTCATATCTTCATGTGGACCTCTGAAATCTCTACTGTAACATCTTAAGATTCATATCTTCGAACCCTTTAATCTGTATCCTCTGATCCTAAACTTGTCTTGGACTTTTTACCTTATGATATCACTGTTCTTCACTGTTCCTGATTGAGACTAATTTTCTCAATATCCTCAGCACATAGCTCATCCAATCCTTGTCATTAATGCAATAGGAGTATGTTGACATCAATGAAAACACTGGTTAGGCCCATACTTGCAACAATCTCCCCCTTTGTCATTGATGGCAACATATGATGTGAAAAACTGATTCACCATCAAGACAAGAACTTTTCCTTATTGTCACAACTCCCCCTATCAGCATCTACCATTCACATTTCTTCTTTCCCATTACTGCTCCCCCTTTAGCAGCCACTTGTTTTTCACATGCCTTCTCTCCCCCTTTGACATCAATGGCAAAGGGCACATACTTGTAATTCTATCACTTCAGAATCATATCTGCTGCTCCCCCTAAGTAGCAGTTCCCCATCATCAATCCAGACCACAAGATGTGACTATGATATGCACCGGACTGATGCACCTTAGTACACCTTAGTTCATCACCGGAGGGGCAGTAACCCCTAATTTCTCACTTAGATACTCAAAAGAGTCCTTAGGCAGAGGTTTAGTAAAGATGTCTGCAATCTGATCCTTGGAAGGCACAAACTCCAATCTGACTTCTTTCTTGTTTACTTACTCTCTCAAAAAATGAAACTTGATGGATATGTGTTTGGTCTTTGAGTGTAACACCAGATTCTTGGATATGTTTATTGCACTTGAATTATCACAGAAAATTGTGATAGGCTCCTCATACTCCACTTTGATATCTCTTAACATCTGCTTCATCCACAACACTTGAGTGCAACTACCTGCTGCTGCTATATATTCTGCTTCAATTGTAGACAAAGATATTGCCTCTTGTTTCTTGCTAAGCCAAGAAACCAATCTCTTTCCCAGAAAGAATGCTCCACCACTGGTACTCTTCCAGTCATCCACATCTCCTACCCAATCTACATCTGTATATGCATGAAGAGAGAAATCATGATCTCTAGGATACCATAGACCATACTCAACTGTCCCTTTTAGATACCTGAAAATCCTCTTGATTGCCATGACATGAGCTTCTCTAGGATTAGCCTAGAATCTAGCAACAAGACCAACAACTTGCATAATGTCTAGTCTAGTTTGAGTGAGGTACAACAATCCTCCAATCATTGATCTGTATTTTGTTTGATCTATCCTAGGAGAGTCATCATCTTTGCTCAACCTACATCTGGTTGCCATGGGAGTGTTCATTGGCTTTGAATCTTCCATCCCAAATTTCTTCAATAATTCTCTTGCATATTTGGTCTAAGAAATAAAGATACCTTTCATTGTTTGAGTTATTTGCAGACCCAAGAAGAAACTCATTTCACCAAGCATGGACATCTCAAACTCACTTTTCATTTGATTTGCAAAAGTTTTACACATATTATCTCTTCCTCCAAAAATGATATCATCAACAAACACTTCAACACCTAAGATGTTTTCATGATCAATTTTGAAATATAAATTACTGCCAGTAGTACCTTTGTTGAAACCAATTTTCAAGAGATGTTTATCCAGTCTTTCATACCAGGCTCTTGGGGCTTGCTTTAGTCCATACAGTGCCTTTTTCAATTTGCAGACCATATCACTATTTTTAGATAGTTGAAATCCATCCGGTTGCTCAATGTACACTTCTTCTTCCAAGTCACCATTCAGGAAGGCAGACTTGACATCCATCTGATATACCTTGAAATCTTTGAAGGTAGCATATGCAAGAAATAATCTGACTGCTTCAATTCTTGCCACCGAAGCAAAAGTTTCTTCAAAATCAACTCCTTCTATTTGAGAGTAACCTTTGCAAACTAATCTGGCCTTATTTCTAATTACTTCACCAACTTCATTCAATTTGTTCCAGAAGACCCATTTGGTTCCAATTACATTCTTGTTTCTAGGTATGGGAACAAGATCCCAAGTGTGATTCTTCTCCATTTGCTTCAGTTCTTCCTTCATTGCCTTAGTCCACTTTTCATCATTGTAGGCTTCATTTACTGTCTTAGCTTCAATCTTTGAAATCAGGCAATACTCATCTGAATCTTGAGCAGTTCTTCTTCTTGTTTGTACACCTTTGCTTTTGTCACCTATGATCTGATTTCAGAATGGTTCAATCTCACATACCTTGGAACTTTGGGAGTTTCTTGTATTTCTAATTCTTGATCAGGCTCATTGAAACTTGTCTCTTCTTCCTGACTTACCAGATCACCTTGAATATGTTTTTCAGGAGGGATTTGGGAACCTTGAACCAGAGCATTACTTTGATCATCTTTATCATACTCATAAAACCTTGAGGGTTTTTCAATTCCTTCATCAACCTTCACATTTGTACTTTCTATAATCTTTCTCAATCTCTTGTTATAACACCGGTATGCTTTGCTTTGAGTAGAGTAACCCAAAAATATTCCTTCATCACTTCTAGCATCAAACTTGCCTAGATCTTCATCTCTCTTGATGTAGCATTTTCTACCAAACACTCTGAAATACCTTACAGTAGGTGTAATACAAAACCAAAGTTCATAAGGAGTTTTACTAGTATTGCTTCTGATTTGAACTTGATTGAGAGTATAGACTGCAGTGCTGACAGCTTCCCTCCAATAGATCTGGGGAACATTTGCTTCCGTCATCATGGTCCTTGATGCTTCCTAGATAGTCTGGTTCTTTCTCCCAACTACTCCATTCTACTATGGAGCCCTAGGAGCAGACAACTGTCTCTTTATTCCATGTTTCTCACAGAAATCTATAAACTCACTAGATGTGAATTCTCCACCTCTATCAGACCTTAGACATTTCAATTTCAATCCGGTCTCATTTTCCACCATAGCCTTGAATATTTTGAATTTCTCAAGAGCTTCTGATTTCACTTTCAGAAAGGTTACCCACATCATTCGGGAATAGTCATCAATTAGCAACATGAAGTATCTATCACCTTGCACACTCCTGATTCTTGCTGGACCACATAAGTCAGTATAAACCAAGTCTAATAATCTGGTAGAAGATTATTCCTTGCTTTTGAATGAGATTCTGCTTTGTTTTCCCAACTGACATTCTTTGCACAAACTATTTGTAGGTTTTACCAATTTTGGAAGATCTCTTACAGCCTGAGTATTGCTTATCTTGATGATATTATCAAAATTCACATGACACATTCTTCTATGCCATAACCAACTCTGATCAACTTGAACAAATAAACAACTTTTACCAGTACCAGCCAAGTGAAAGATGTTACCTTTTGTTTGGGTAGCAGATGAAATCTCTATTCTGGAACTTTTAAAAATTTTGCACTTTCCATTCTTGAATCTGAGATCATAGCCTTTGTCCACCAACTGTCCAACACTAAGAATATTGTGCTTCAATCCTTCAACATATAATACATTACCGGTTTTGTTCTTTCCATCAAAAGAAATAGTTCCTCTACCTCTGATTCTACCAGTAGAGTTATCACCAAACTTT
This sequence comes from Cunninghamia lanceolata, assembly GCA_027924645.1. Lineage (NCBI taxonomy): Eukaryota > Viridiplantae > Streptophyta > Pinopsida > Cupressales > Cupressaceae > Cunninghamia > Cunninghamia lanceolata. The sequence goes on from BSBN01000391.1 coordinate 19,013,283, forward strand.
ACCACTCCTCCTTCATATCTTTCCAAATCTATGAACTTGTTTTTGTCACCTGTCATATGGTGAGAGCAACCACTGTCAATGACCCAATCATCCTTCTCTTCAACTTGGGCAGCTAGGGCTTTTTTTCAACTTTATGATTGACAGATTCAGAGGGCATTGGATCTTCTTCCTTGATGGCAATGAACACCCAGTCACTTCCAGATTTGTCTTCTTTCTATGATTCATCATTTGTTACTCCTTCATCATCTCCTTCATGAGCATAGTAACAATTCTTCTGGAATCTTGGTCTATTAGTGTTTGGCCTAGAAAATCTTTCCGAACACCTTGATGCAAAATGACCAATCTTATTGCAGTTAAAACACTTAAAAGGTAATTTCCCCTCATACTTACCAGATCCTCTTGGCAGTCTTTTTGCAATAAGAGCTTCAAGATGAGCGGTTTTAGCTTCTTCTTCTTCCAAGTCTTTTCTTGTATTTTCATACCATGATGATTTCCTTGAAGAGTTTTCTCTCAGATCAAACCTTTGTTTTCCTTTTACAGAGGCACTGGCTTTGAATGCAGATTAGTCTTTGGGGGATCATATCCAAAATCGACCATCTCAAAAGCAGCCAATTTACCAACCAATTGATCTCTTGTGACAGTTGTGTGAGCTCTGAATTCTTCAATTGCAGCAGCCTTGATTTTATAGGAAGTAGGAAGGGATCTGAGAACTTTGCCAACCATCTCATCTTCACTCAAGATTCCACCTGCATTTCTAATTCCACAAACTAGCTCATTCACTCTTGGCATAAAAGTGGTAATAATTTCATCATCTCTCATCTTCAGTTTTTCAAATTTCCCTTTTAGACTCTGTAACCTTGCACATTTAACATACTGGTCTCCTTCATGCAAAAGTTCCAGTTTTTTCCAAATCTCAAAAGCAGTTGGAAGTTCAATAACATTTGAGAGCTCTGAGTCACATAATGCACTTAGAAGAGCCTCTATGGTCCATAGATTGTTTTCAGTATCTGTGATTTCATTTAGGGTTGTCGGACCACCCTGTGGAGGTACATACAGTTTTGTAACCATGGACCAATATGCCATTCCCATACACTGTAAGTGACATTTCATGTGACCTTTCCAAAGAGCAAAGTCGGTTCCATCAAACTTTAGACTATCCTTCTTGTAAGATGACATCCTAGATCTCCTCAAGCGGTTAAGCTCCTTTTACAGGAACTAGGCTCTAATACCAATTGTTAGATTTAGGGCACACAACTGAGAGGGGGGGTGATTCAGTTGTACAAAACTTTCTCCTACTTTAAATACTTAACTCCACACTGTTAATTAGCAGCATAATAGAAGATCAACCATGAAAGCACAATGCAACAAATCAAGAATAGAAACACATCAACACATGAGACACCGAGATTTTAGATGTGGAAAACTCGGTTAAGGGAAAAACCACGGGGTGATTAACCCAAGAATGTATTCTCTATTAGAAGAATGGAAATAACAAAATGGTACATGCCAATTAGGGCTTACTGCCCGAGCACACTACTCACAAGAGCATAATAGAAGATCAACCATGAAAGCACAATGCAACAAATCAAGAATAGAAACACATCAACACATGAGAAACTGAGATTTTAGATGTGGGAAACCCTGTTAAGGGAAAAACCATGGGGTGATTAACCCAAGAATGTATTCTCTATTAGAAGAATGGAAAGAACAAAATGGTACATGCCAATTAGGGCTTACTGCCTGAGCACACTACTCACAAGAGGCTCACTGCCTACAAGAGACACACTGTCTACAAAGGAATAAGTATCACATACTTGAACTGGTAAATAGCATCTTCACCATGCTTGAGTCAGTTCCATTTAAGCCCAAACCTTCTGCTCTGCTTTTCGCTCTCTTCCTTGCTACCGCATCCTCATCACCACAGGTCACACCCTAAAATGACTTCGCAATCCCTTATTTATACATGACATCAACTTAGGAACAAACATCTAAGTCAGCAATCATACGCAAGAACATCTGCAAGTTGAGTAAATCATCCGGTCGGCCAGCATAAGGAAAAACACCTTCATCCGGAAGTATTTTTTCAATTCTAGGCTCCAACTCTAATACAGACCATCAACACGAACTGAACATGATCCAAGGACCTCCACAAGCTTGCCTGAAACACCAAGAACATCCACACTTCCTCTACTTATTGAAATCCTTCTCTTCTTCATCCAGAACCTCAAGAACACAGTCTGCCATTACTGTCATAAAGGAATAGATGCTTGCAGACCTTTAAACCATGAACCAATTGAGTTGACACATCATAAGGACTTCCTAAACACTCCTTCAAATCCGCAGAATAGGGTAATGCATTTCCAGATCTCACTGGACCTTTCTATAACACTCTATCACCTCTGAACATCTACCGGAACCGGTTCTACTTGAGTGATTCACAACTTCTTCATATCTTCATGTGGACCTTTGAAATCTCTACTGCAACATCTTAAGATTCATATCTTCAAATCCTTTAATCCGCATCCTCTAATCCTCAACCTATCTTAGACTTTTTACCTTATGATATCACTATTTTTTATTGTTCCTGATTGAGACTAATTTTCTCAATATTCTCAGCACATAGCTCATCCAATCCTTGTCATTAATGCAACAAGAGTATGTTGACATCAATGACAACACCGGTTAGGCCCATACTTGCAACAGATTAGCCATAAATTGACTAAGGACTCCCACTGCTTGGGTAATGTCAGGTCTTGTGTAGACCATGGCATACATTAAACTGCCAACATCGCTAGCATAAGGTACTCTGCTCATGTCCTCCACCTCACTTGGAGATCTTGGACAATCATTAATAGACAACTTTTTCCCCAATGAAATAGGAACACACAATGGTCTATAATTTGCCATGCTAAACCTATCCAACACGGTCTTCACATACTTACTCTGGCTTAACCAAAGTTTTCTGTTAGTTCTGTCTCTTCTGATTTCCATTCCTAGAATGTACTTGGCTGCCCCTAAATTTTTCATTTCAAACTGTGCTGCCGACTGAGACTTAAAATTAGAAATCATATTCTTACCCTTCCCAATTAGCAACATATCATCAACATATAATGCAATAATGAGAATATGATCACTATCAAACTTATAATACACACAATGATTCAATTTCAATCTCACAAATCTAATTGACAACACAAAGGCACAAACTTCAAGCACCACATTCTAGGAGACTGCTTCAAACCATACAAAGACTTTTTCAATTTGTAAACTAAATTTTCTTTACCTTTCACTATATAATGCTCTGGCTGTGACATGTAGATTTCTTCCTCCAAATCACCATGAAGGAAAGTTGTTTTCACATCCATTTTTTCTACCTCTAAGTCATAAGCAACTGCAAGATATAAAAGAAATCGAATGGATGTCAGCTTCACAATGGGAGAGAAAATTTCACCATAATCAATTCCCTCCACTTGTGAATACCCCTTTGCAACCAGTCTAGCCTTGTACTTTTCAACACTGCCATCTGCACCGAATTTCTTCTTGAAGACCCATTTGCATCCAATGGGTTTTTGTTCATCAGGAAAAGGCACCAAGTCCCATGTTTTGTTCTTTTCCAAAGAAGCCATCTCATCCTCCATGGCCTCCTTCCAGGAACCTGCATCTTTCATGCCCATAGCCTCTTTCACAGTTCTACACAAAAGCACAAATAGAATCAAGTAATGAATAACCAAACCTATTACGTTTCTTTCTTGTTCGTGTAGACCTCCTCAATGGCTGAGGTTGAGGTTCTATTTCTTCTTCAGAGCTTATAGAGCTACTAGAGCTCTCCTCATCATCAGGTCTCACAGGGTCTATTTATTCAGTCTTCTCAGGGGTAGAAGGAAACTAAACTACATCCTCTTTCTTTTCTATCTGTTCTAGCCGTAGAACAACATACGAAGGTGTTAGCTCTCTGAAGATAACACTTCTGCTATATAACACCTTTTTAGCCACCGGATCCCAAATCTTGTATCCTTTCACACCAACACCATAGCCAATGAAAATACATTTAACAACCTTGTTCTCCAAATTAGACCATTTCTCCCTAGGCACATGTGCATATGCCTCACAACCCAAAACATGAAGATGTCTAACTGAAGTCTTTTTACTAGACCACACCTCCATAGGTGTCTTACCAACAAGAGCTGATGTAGGAGATCTATTTACCAGATAGAAAGCAGTGGCAACAGCTTTAGCCCAAAAATTTTGTTCGAGGCTTGCTCCACTAAGAATGCTCCTTGCCTTCTCCATCAGTGTCCTGTTCATCCTCTCTGCAACTCCATTTTGTTGCAGGCTATATGGAGTTGTCTTATGCCTTTCAATCCCTTGCTCTTTGCAGAAATTATCAAACTCTATTGAACAAAACTCACCACCATTGTCAGTTCTCAAACACTTAATCTTTTTACTAGTCTAATTTTTAACAAAGGCTTTAAACTCCTTAAACTGGCTAAAAACTTCAGTCTTGCTTCTGATAAAATAAACCCATGTCCTTCTACTGTAATCATCTAATAAAGATACAAAATATACATATTTTGAAATTGAAGGAACATTAACAGGACCAAACACATCATAATGAATAAGATCCAATATACCAAAAGACTTGTGAGAACTAGAGTAAAACTGAACACGATTTTGCTTTCCATAAATGTAATGTTCACAAAAGTCAAACTCGAGATTACAATCATTTAACCCCTCAACAAGGTTTTTATTTTTTAGGGTACGCAGACCCTTCTCACCAATTTGGCCATATCTCAAATGCCATAACATAATCTTTTCAGTAGGAAGCTTAGCTTCCAAAGCATGTGCACTACCATCAGAACTAGTTACAACAAGTTTCTTCACTGCCTGTTCAGATGGTGGGGATGAAGTGACTGCAGCTCGTTTCTTTGAGTTAGAAGAACTATTGCATTATGAAGTGCATGCCTCCAGCTGAAATAGAGTACTTCTCCGAGTACCCTTCGTAAGCACCATAGATCCTTTAGTCATATTACATCCAACCTTCAAAAAGACAACCTAAACACCTGCATCATTCAACATACTTAAAGAAAGCAGGTTCCATGCAAGGCCTAGAATGTGCATAACTCCAGTGATCCCCTTCACTTGTCCATCAGGGAATCAGATTGAGACTCTTCCACGACCAACAATCTTCAGATTAGAGTCGTTACCCAGGTACACTCTTCCACCATCAAACTCTTCATATTTTGTGAACCAGTCTTGATGCGAGGTCATGTGGAATGATGCACTAGAATCAATCAACCACACATCATCAGATGCATGGGTGGCTAGGGCTCTGATGAAGGCATCACCATCATCTTGTGACTTGTCAGAATCTGAATCGAGAGCTTTCTTCTTCTTTTTCTTCTCCTCTTTGCATTCCCTTCAGAAATGCCCAATTTTTCCATAGTTCCACCAGAGAGCCTTGGACTTTCCAGGAGATTTGGATCTGCCCTTATTGTTAGTTTCAAGATAGACAATTGAAAGGGGGGGTGAATCAGTTGTCCCAAACTTTTTCTTTTATTAACCACTTAAATCCTTCTTGTAATTTAGCAGCATAATAATAAATCAATCATGGAAACACAATGCAATAATTCAAGAGCAGAAACATATTAACACATATGACACCAAGATTTTAACGTGGAAAACCTGGTTAAGGGAAAAACCATAGGGTGACTAACCCAAGATTGTATTCTTTGTTAAAATAATAAAAGGAACAAAATAGCACATGCCAATTAGGGCTCACTGCCCGAGCACACTACTCACAAGAGGCCCATTGCCTACAGGAAACACACTGTCTACAAAATAATAAATATTACATACTTGAACTGAAGAATAGCATCTTCACCATGCTTGAGTCAGTTCCATTTAAGCTCAATACTTCTGCTTTGTTTTTCACTCTTCTCCTCACTACCACACTCTCATCTTCCCTGAGATGTCTTTGAAAAGACTTCACAATTCTTATTTATACAAGACATTGACTTTGGGATAATCATCAAAGTTGGCACACTTTATTTTATTACAAAGAAAATACACAAATACAACTTGACTTATTACAAAAACCTTCATGCGAATCACCACTCTATCGGCCACACATATCTAGGACTTCAATCTTCTTTGAGGAACACGCCATCCTTCACAGAACATCTTCAAGATCATCTGCAAGATGTGTAAGTCATCCGGTCAGCCAAGCTGAGGAAGAACATCATCATCCAGAAGTAATTCTTCAATTGTGAGCTCAAACTTCAATGCAGACCACCAACACAAACTAGACACAATCTAGAGACCCCCACAAGCTTGCCTGATTCACCAAGAACATCCACACTACTTCTAATAACTGAAATCATTCTCTTCTTTATCTAGAATCTTAAGAACACAGTCTGTCATCACTGTCATATTGAAATAGATGCTTGCTGACCTCCAAACCATGAACCAATTGAGTTGTCAATTCACATTGACTTCCTAAACACTCCACCAAATCCGTAGAATAAGATATTGCATTTCTAGATCTCACCAGACCTATTTGTCACTCTGTCAACTCTGAACATCTGCCAGAACCAGTTTTACTTATATGGACATAACTTCTTCAAATCTTCATACGGACCTCTCAAAACTTTATTGGATCACCTTTGGACACATATCTACAAATCTTTTGATTCACATCCTCTGATCTTCATCTTAGCTAGGATCTTCACTTCATAGAGCTTCATTGTCCTCACTATTCTTCTCTATTTCTGATAGGACTAATTTTCTCAATATCCTCAGCACACAACTCATCCAATCCTTGACATTAATGCAATAGGAGTACGTTGACATCAATGACAACACCAGTTAGGCCCATACTTGCAACAATCTCCCCCTTTGTCATTGATGGAAACATATGATGTGAAAAATTGTTTTAACCATCAAGACAAGAGCTTCTCTTTACTAACTGACATCACTCCCCCTAACAACAACAACCATTCACATGTCTTCTCTTCCCTTGCTGCTCCCCCTTTGATCAGCAACCACTTTTTGTTTTTCACAAGTCTTCTCTCCCCCTTTGACATCAATGGCAAAGGGCACATACTTGCATTACTCAGAATCATATAGACTGCTCCCCCTAAATAGCAACTTCCTATCATCAATCCAGACCACAAGATATGACTGTGAGCTCCACCGAACTGATGCACATCAGTGTACCTTAATTCAAAATCAGAGGGGTAATAACCCCTAACTTCTCCCTGAGATACTTAAAAGAGTCCTTAGGTAGAGGTTTAGTAAAGATGTCTGTAGTCTGATCATTAGAGGGCACAAACTCTAATCTGACTTCACTCTTGTTCACCTGCTCTCTCAAAAAGCGAAACTTGATGGATATATGTTTTGTCTTTGAATGTAACACTAAATTCTTTGAAATGTTTATTGCACTTGAGTTATCACAGAAGATTGTGATAGGTTCCTCATACTCCACTCTGATGTCTCTTAGCATTTGCTTCATCCATAATACTTGAGTGCAACTACCTACTGCTGCAATATACTCTGCTTCTGCAGTGGACATAGATATTGCCTCTTATTTTTTGCTTAGCCAAGAAACCAATCTTTTCCCTAAAAAGAATGCACCAAGACTGGTACTCTTCCGATCATCCACATCTCCTACCCAATCTGCATCTGTATATGCATGAAGAGAGAAATAATGATCCCTAGGATACCATAAACCATACTCAACTGTTCCCTTAAGATATCTAAAGATTCTTTTGATTGCCATGACATGAGACTCCCTAGGATCAGCTTAGAGTCTGGCAACAAGACCAACAGCATTCATAATGTCAGGTCTAGTTTGAGTAAGATACAGTAGTCCTCCAATCATTGACCTATACTTTTTTTTATCAGCCTTAGGAGAGTCATCATCTTTGCTCAGTTTACATCTGGTTGCCATGGGAGTATTCATTGGTTTTGAGTCTTCCATCCCAAATTTCTTCAACAATTCTTTCACATATTTGGTCTGAGACATGAAGATTCCTTTCTTTGTTTGAGTGATTTGTAGACCCAAGAAGAAATTTATTTCCCCAAACATAGACATCTCAAATTTACTTTTCATTTGATTTGCAAAAAGTCTTGCACATACTATCTCTTCCTCCAAAAATAATATCATCAACAAATACTTCAATAATCAAGATATTTTCATGTTTAATCTTGAACTACAAGTTATTGTCAGCAGTACCTTTGTTGAAACCAATTTTCAAAAGATGCTTATCCAGTCTTTCATACCAGGCTCTTAGAGCTTGTTTGAGTCCATACAATGCTTTCTTCAACTTGCAGACCATATCACCATGATTAGACAATTGAAATCCATTTGGTTGCTCAATGTATACTTCTTCTTCCAAGTCACCATTCAAGAAGGCAAACTTGACATCCATCTGATATACTTTGAAGTCTTTGAAGGTAGAAAAGACAAGAAATAATCTGACTGCTTCAATTCTTGCCACCGAAGCAAAAGTTTCTTCAAAGTCAACTCCTTCTACTTGGGAATAACCCTTACAGACCAATCTGGCTTTGTTTCTGACTATTTCAACATCTTCATTCAATTTATTCTGGAAGACCCATTTGGTTCCAATCACATTTTTGTTTCTAGGTCTGGTAACAAGATCCCAAGTGTGATTTTTCTCATCTGCATCCACTCTTCCTTTTATTGCTTTAGTCCAGCTTTCAACATTGCATGCTTCACTTACTATTTTTGGTTCAACTTTTGAAATCAGACAATACTTTTCTGAGTCTTGAGAAATCTTTCTTCTTGTTTGGACACCTTTTCTTTTATCACCTATGATCCGATATTTAGAATGATTCAGTTCTACATACCTGGGAGTTTTAGGAATTTCTTGCACTTCTATTTCTTGGACAGGTTCATTCAAACTTATCTCTTCTTCCTAATTCTCTGGATCAGTCTAGATCTAAATTTTAGAAGGAACTTGAAATTCTTGTACCAAAACATTATTCTGATCATCTACTTCATATTCATAAAACCTTGAGGGTTTTGCAATACCTTCATCAACCTTCACATTTGTACTTTCTATAATCTTTCTCAATCTCTTGTTATAACATCGGTATGCTTTTCTTTGAGTAGAATAGCCCAAGAATATTCCTTCATCACATCTATCATCAAATTTGCCAAGGTCTTCATCTCTTTTGATGTAACACTTGCTATCAAAGACTCTAAAATACTTCAAAGTGGGAGTGATGCCAAACCATAGTTCATAAGGGGTCTTACTAGTATTGTTTCTAATTTGTACTCGATTAAGAGTATAGACAGCAGTGCTTACAACTTCCCTCCAGTAGATTTGTAGAACATTTGCTTCAATAATCATTGTTCTAGATGCTTCTTGGATGGTCTGGTTCTTTCTCTCCACTACTCCATTCTGCTGTGGAGTCCTTGGAGCAGATAACTATCTTTTTATCCCATGTTTCTCACAGAATTCTATGAACTCTCCAGATGTGAATTATCCACCTCTGTCAGACCTAAGACATTTTATGTTTAATCTAGTTTCATTCTCTACCATAGCTTTGAATATTTTGAATTTCTCAAGAGCCTCATATTTTTCTTTTAGAAAAGTCACCCACATCATTCAGGAGTGGTCATCAATTAATAACATGAAGTATCTATCACCTTACAAACTCTTGATTCTTGCCGATCCACATAGATCAATATGTACTAAGTCCAACAATCTGGTAGAAGATTGTTCCTTACTTTTGAATGTGACTCTGCTCTACTTACCCAACTGACATTCTTTGCACAAACTATTAGTGGGTTTCACTAGTTTTGGAAGATCTCTTATAGCCTGAGTGTTGCTTATCTTGATGATATTATCAAAATTCACATGAGACATTCTCCTATGCCACAACCAACTCTGATCAATTTGAACAAATAAAAAACTTTTGCCAGTACCAAGCAAGTGGAAGATGTTACCTTTTGTTTGAGTACCGGATGCAATCTCTGTTCCAGAACTTTCAAAGATTTTACATTTTCTATTTTTAAATTGGAGATCATAGCCTTTGTCCACCAACTGTCCAACACTGAGAAGATTGTGCTTCAGACCTTCAACATACAGTACATCACTAGTTTTGTTCTTTCCATCAAAACAAATAGTTCCTCTACCTCTGATTCTGCCAGTAGAATTATCACCAAATTTTACAACTCCTCCTTCATATCTTTCCAAATCTATGAACTTATTTTTGTCAACTGTCATATGGTGGGAGCATCCACTGTCAATGACCCAATCATCCTTTTCTTCAACTTGGGCAGCTAGAGCTCTTTCTATCATTTTATGATTGACAGATTCAGAGGGCATTGGATCTTCTTCCTTGATGGCAATAAACACCCAGTCACTTCTGGATTTGTTTCTTGTCTGTGATTCATCATCTGTTACTCCTTCATCATCATCATCTTCATGAACATAGTAACACTTCTTTTGAAATATTGATCTATTAGGATTTGGCCTAGAAAATCTTTCTAGACACCTTGAGGCAAAATGACCAATCTTGTTGTAGTTAAAACATTTGAAAGGCAATTTTCCTTCATACTTACCGGATCATCTTGGCAGTCTTTTTGCAATGAGGGCCTCAAGTTGTTTAGCTTCTAATTCATCTTCTTCCAGATCTTTTCTAGCTTTCTCATAGCAAGATGATTTTCTTGAGGAGCTTTCTCCTAGATCATATCTCTATTTACCTTTTGTAGAGGTACTAGCTTTGAATATAGATTTAGTTTTGGGAAGTGCATCACCAAACTCAGCTAACTTGAATGCAGATATCTTACAAACCAGTTGATCCCTTGTGGTAGTTGTTAAGGATCTAATTTCCTCAATAGCAGCAACTTTCTGTTTATAAGTAGGAGGTAAGGATTTGAGAACTTTAGCAACAATTTCATCTTCATCCAGTACTCCACCAGCACATTTGATGCCACAAACAAGCTCATTTACTTTTGTCATGTAAGAAGTGATATTCTCATCTTTACTCATCTTTAAGTTTTCAAACTTTCCTTTCAGACTTTGTAGCTTGGCACACTTAACATATTTGTCTCCTTCATATAGATTTTCAAGCTTTGTCCAAATTTCATAGGCAGTCTTCAAACCCATAACATTTGTCAGCTTTGAATTAGACAAGGCACTCAGTAGGGCTTCTTTAGCTCGAAGATTATTTTCTGCATCTCTGATTTTATTTAGAGTTGAAGGGCCATTTGTTGGGGGGACATATTTAATTGAGGTTATGTTCCAATACTGATATCCCATGCATTGTATGTGACATTCCATGTGGTTTTTCCAAGTAGTGAAGTTTGAACCATCAAACCTTGGACTGTCCTTCTTGTAGGTCGACATTTTGGATCTCCTCAAGCGGTTAAACTTCTTCTAGAGGAACTTAGCTCTGATACCAATTGTTAGTTTCAATATAGACAACTGAGAGGGGGGGTGAATCAGTTGTCCCAAACTTTTTCTTTTATTAACCACTTAAATCCTTCTTATAATTCAACAGCATAATAATAAATCAATCATGGAAACACAATGCAATAATTCAAGAGCAGAAACATATTAACACATATGAGACCAAGATTTTAATGTGGAAAACCTAGTTAAGGGAAAAACCACGGGGTGACTAACCCAAGATTGTATTCTCTATTAAAAGAATAAAAGGAACAAAATGGCACATGCCAATTAGGGCTCACTGCGTGAGCACACTGCTCACAAGAGGCCCACTGCCTATAGGAGACACATTGTCTATAGAATAATAAATATTACATACTTGACCTGAAGAATAGCATCTTCACCATGCTTGAGTCAGTTCCATTTAACCTCAATACTTCTGCTCTATTTTTTGTTTTTCTCCTCACTACCACACTCTCATCTTCCCTGAGATGTCTTTGAAAAGACTTCATAATTCTTATTTATACAAGACATCGACTTTGGGATAATCATCAAAGTCAGCACACTTTATTTTATTACAGAGCAAATACACAAATACGACTTGACTTATTACAAGAAACTTCATGTGAATCACCACTATGTTGGCCACACATATCTGGGACTTCAATCTTCTTTGAGGAACATGCCATCCTTCACAGAACATCTTCAAGATCATCTACAAGATGTGTAAGTCATCTGGTCAGCCAAGCTAAGGAAAAACATCATCATCTGGAAGTAATTATTCATATGCGAGCTCAAACTTCAATGCGGACCACCAACACAAATTGGACACAATCTAAAGACCCCCAAAAACTTGCCTGATTCACCAAGAATATCCACACTACTTCTAATAACTAAAATCATTCTCTTCTTTATCCAAAATATTAAGAACATAGTCTGTCATCACTGTCATATTGAAATAGATGCTTGCTGACCTCCAAACCACAAACCAATTGAGTTGTCAATTCACATTGACTTCCTAAACACTCCACCAAATCCGCAGAATAATATATTGCATTTTTGGATCTCACCGGACCTATTTATGTCACTCTGTCACCTCTGAACATCTGCCAAAACTAGTTTTACTTATATGGACATAACTTCTTCAAATCTTCATGTGGACCTCTTAAAACTTTATTGGATCACCTTTGGACACATATCTACAAATCCTTTGATTCACATCCTCTGATCTTCATCTTAGCTGGGATCTTCACTTCATAGAGCCTCACTGTCTTCATTGTTCTTCTCTATTTCTGATAGGACTAATTTTCTCAATATCCTCAACACACAACTCATCCAATCCTTAACATCAATGCAACAGGAGTATGTTGACATCAATGACAACACCGGTTAGGCCCATACTTGCAACACTTATCACCTTTCTTTTCCTTATTCTTCCCTTTCTCTTTGGATCTTCCACGAACTGCAAGAGCCTCTTTGGCTGATTCAGATGTCTTCCTCCACATTTATTCAGCTAATAGCGAGGACACCACATCTTCCATATTGAAGGTGGTAGTGGTGCTTCTAATAGCCATGACAAGTAGGGTCATGCAACGATCCTCCTCCTCCATTTTTACACCCACAAATGTCAACTGTGCAATGATCATGTTGAAAGCATTCATGTGGTCCGCAATAGATCCTCTGTCTTCCATCTTTAGAGTGAACAACTTCTTTATGAGAAAAAAATTTGTTTACCAAGGACTTGGCTTGATAAACATCACCCAACTTCTTCCAAAGATCCTTCGTGGTCTTCTCCTCATGGACATTCAATAGGACAGAGTCAGCTAAACAGAGTCTTATGAGACACTTAGCCTTCCAATCTTTGAGGTCTCAATCAGCTTGTGACATTGCTATAGGTTTCACAATGGATACCATTTCCCATAGGTCACGATCAACAAGTAGGTCCTCCATCTTGAGTTTCCACAACTTGAAATTAGTGCCATTGAATTTCTCAACCTCTAACCTTTTGGATGTGGTTGCCATCTCCTTGCTACAACAAGATACAAAATCTTCTGCACAACACTCCCACTCAATCTAAGATTAGCTCAAAAATCCCCTACCAATAGCTAAGACCAAAACTGGCCAGGCTCTGATACCAACTGAAAGGAAGCTAGGTGTGTGGAAATCACTTCCTACACTAATCTAATGAGGGGAGGAGAGTGCAAATTCAATTTTATCCTTACAATTACAGCAATGTTAAACCCACTAATAGAGATATTGTAGCAAACACATAAACAAGAAAGTGAGACAAGAAGAGAGACACAAGATATACATGGGGAAAACCCTTATTGGGTGAGAAACCCCACACTCCAAAACTTGCACAATATATTAACAAAACTGAAATGGTTTGTAATATACTTGCAATGCAATCTCTTAGGAGTCTTTGACACTTGTATCTAGAGACAAACCAATGGCATAACAGTACCTGTCAAACCTTTAATACATCTCCTCTCAAAAGTACCTGTTTATATAACAAATATAAGGCAAATATGGCTCCACAGAGGGATGGGCATCCAACATGGCCTCATGACCCAAAACGCACACCTATGGACACTTGTCCAACTCTGTAGAATGCTCCTGACACTTGTCAAGTCACCCCATCCCAAGGAGGTTGCATATTTCCAAAATGGGCTATGACAGATGCTCTTACGACTCTTATGACCATCATAGAATTTGTCATAGCAGTTACAACTTCCAGTTGTAAAAGAATCTATCATACACAGGCTATAAATAGCATATTCTCTTACAACATGTCACAGTCCACCTTGGGGCACCCAAAGATGCCTTTTTCAAAGATGCTTTTCGACACATGTCTTGACCTGTCATAGAATCTCCTATTTCTGACTCTTACATGTCATAACTTCGTCATAGGAATATGTCATGACCGTTATGGTCAATATTCCCTTACACAACATCCAAGATGCTGACACATAGTAAAATATTCCTACCACAAAGTGGGATGCCTATCTCCTCATGTGAGGACAAAAATACAAGTTGTCATCTTCCATGTAGGATGACACATCATTATGCCACATCCCACAAGATGACAATATGAATTTACAATTTAATTTACAACATAGGCATTAATTAAATAAATACAATGAAAATAATACAAGGAATTACCAAGGTTGAGACACCTTAATTCCCAACAACTTCTCCCATCCATTTCAATAGTGTACCCTCTTTTCCATCAATCACCTCATCAAAATTTCCAAAAAATTCCCAAGAATAGATCAAGCTATCCAAAACCAGGTTACTACAAGCCAATTTTTATCATATCAGACTCAATCATCCCTAGTAAGTCTCCACTATCAGGATCTATCATCCTTCTATCTCAAAACTTCACTAGTTTGTTTTGGTACAAAAATAGTCTCTATTAAGTAATCAGATTCCAATCATCCTTACTTTTTGCTACCGTTTTGTATCGACCAACTTGTTTGACACCATTGATCAAAGAAAACCCTTGTGCAAATCTTATCACCACAAGTATCCCCTTCACTACAACCTCCAAGCACATCTTGCCAAAGCATCCAATTTCACTCCACTCCATCCCAAAACACATTGCATGGTACTAACTAGATCACAAAATCAAAAACAAATTGAAATGGCTGAAACATTCAACAAAATTGTCCCCTCCCCTCATGACAGTGACGAGGAGATATCTCACAAGGACGTACAAGAAGCTCTCCAAGATAGAAAATTTCAACGATTGATGGACAAAGTTCTGCACCAAGACCCTACAAAGTTCTTTCTCCACCTAGCAACCCAAGGTGTTAAACTCCCCGCTTACTTTGACATCACAACATTGAAAGAAACCAGAGAGGAAAGAACTCATGAAGACAACACACATGAGGAAAGAACCCCTGGCATAGGCAAAGGCAAGAAAACTATAAATTCAACCACACCTTTTGACATGTTGACAAAATAAGTTCAAACCCTACAACAACAATTAGTGGACCTCCAAATAGGGACATCCACTAAAAACTATTCATTGGAGAAGATCTCCTCGTATCTCTTTGATAAGAGCTTGACCATGTGATGCAGAGGAACTTGGGATACAAGAAGGATAGATTTAACAAGGCTCAACCACACCTATAGGTCCAAAACCAAGTCCTTCATGGAAAAGTGGGAATAGCAGAAGGGAATCTTTGTTTTCTCATGGAAAGGTTGGATTGGGGTGCCAAAGGACTCATCCCACCCATTGGTTAACGCAAATTACTCTCGAAACCTATACTTGCTTCATAAACCCTCAAAAATGGCTTGTAGCCCTAGAAATAGAGAACAATCCCTATAACTCCTTGCATAGATACTTAAATACAAATCTCAAGTATGCAAAAGATACCCATTATGCCTCCCTATAGCATACTCTAGGATGGGTATATGTTGTTTTAGGAAGTTTTCCCTGACCAATAACCCCCCTATTGTCTTTTAGCCCTAAATAGGCCAATTCTGTGAAGCCAATACCCTCAGATGTTGGATTGAAACTCTCCTGACCATTTGAACATGTTAATGGCACCCTAAAACCATGAGTTTCAACTTCCCTTTGTTGTTTTGACTGATTGTTCCAAAAAGTGGCACCATTGTAACCTCTGGCAGTCACTTAGCACATGGTTTCGCTAAGTGCAGTCAATAGAAACTTAGCAACAACAAATGGACCTTACAAGACATGAAAATACACTCTACACTACTCATTCCACTGACCACAGGGCTTGGTGATTCAGTGGAATGAAGAAAACACCATATTGTTACTGTCAACACCCTAGTTAAGGGTTTTCAACCTACTTGCAGAGAAAGGAGAAATACAGAGTTAAAAATGAATGTCAAGGGTCCAAACAACTTTTAAATGGAAGGTCACTCACCTACCTAAATCTCCATCATAAGTACCAATCACCACTCGGCCGTACAGGTATGGAGCATGTAGGAAAACAGTGAATTTTTGAAAGAAACAACAGGTTTAAAGAGTAGTTTGGTGTTCTATAGTCATAGCATATCTTCCACTCAATATCAAAGGCCTAAACTCATCTCAATGGATATTCAATCCACCATTCTCCACTCCCAAACATCCAACACTCCACAATAGAGTCGTACTACACAATAGTACGGGTTTGAATGCATAGAAAGTTCACAAATACACAAAAAAAGGCAGAGAACTATAAGTTTATTGCTTCTAAACTTCTTCACACCAGTACATTCCTTATGCTTGAGGTACTAATAAGTCTTCTTAATAGTTTGGATTGGTTGCAAGGTAGTTGGGGTCGATGGAAGGTGTGGAACCACCAAACTACCTTCAACAACTGTCCCTCTTAAACAACAGCGAATGTGTTGCCTAATGATGTCTTTAAACAAGATTACAAAATGATTAGGCCTTGAATAAGGCACTAGACCTTTTGACCACCTTCTACACCCTTTGATAGTGCTTAAAGCTTCTTGTCATGCCTTGACAATGCCTACAAACAAGAAAACTCATAAGGTTGTCCTTCACAAGGTTGACCATTACAACATGACAGTAGTTTTTTAGATATTTGGACATAGTCCTTTTACAATCATGGCATTCAAGCCTTATTACATCATGGAGATGGTCTCAAGGACCTTATTGAACAAAACAAAACAACTTGAAAATCAAACAAGTCATAGGTATCTTGGTACTCCTGCACCATACTCCCCAGTATGATAAAGACTCTTGTCCCAAGAGGCATGTGATCTACTCCAAACCTCTTGTAGTCTCTTTGAAATGTTCCTCTGATTTGTGATAGGAAACATGAACTCTCCAAGGGTTATCCTTCTCCTTCTCCAACCTGCATGGCTCTTACAAACAATCTTAGCATCATAAAACATGTTTGGATGTCCTTGCCTAGGACTCTACTTCTTGAATGCTTCTACTTTCTCAATCTGATTTGTACTTCTTTGTAAGGTTTGCTGTCTACCTTCCTTTTCCTGCCTCATTATAGGGCAATCAATGTCTCCAACCTTGATGCAATGGAAGTTCCAAACTTGATGTCCTTTAGGACTGTCATAAACCTTTCTCTACTGCAACTATTCCTATTGTTTATCCTACACATTCAACTTCAATTTCTCTCCAAAACAGATAGTAACATGTTCCTTCTTGTCTCCACAAGATAAAGGTATTAGTTTAAACTGTTTATCATCTTTGTGCACCAAATAGTTATTAAAATAACCATCATGAATTGTCCTCCTCAAATGTTTCCATGGTCTACCCAAGATTACATGCCAACATGTCATTGAAATGACATCACAAAAAAATAATCCTTATATGGACCAATTGAAAAATTAACATATGCCCTCTGACTAACCCTTACTTGTTACTCTTGACTTACCCAAGTGACATTGTAAGGATTAGGATGATCAAATGTCTTCAATCCCAATATATGCACCATGTCCCAAGAAACTAAATTATCATGTGAACCTAAATCTATAATCAACTTGCATATTTTTCCATGGCTTAAACAATTAGTTTTAAAAATTGATACCTGTGGTGCTTGCTACATTTTGCCTTTTTCTACCATGAGCATTTCTCCAACCATTACTGGAGAGGCTGACAATATTTCCTAGTCTTCTTGCTTCTCCTCCTCTTGTGCCAAGTGAACTCTTCTATCTTTGCTCTTATCAACATCATCCCTCTTAGGACATTTGAAAGATGTGTGTCCCACTTCATTGCAATGATAACATCTACCTGTGAATACTCCTCTACCTGATCCAAACCTACCTCCACCTCTCTGATCTGCTAAAAACTCTTTGCCTTTCTCATTGCTACTCTGTCCTTCATTAGTAGGTCTGCCCCTACCTCTATATCCTCTACCACTACCTCCTTGTCTTTCTTTCTTCCTATTTACCCTCTCTTCAGCCCTTATGACCAACTGAAAACATTCTTCAAGTGATTTTGGTATTGTCAAACCAATCTCATCTTGCAAGTTATGCCTAAGCCCATTAAGGTATCTTGCCACTTTCTCTTCTTCATCTTCCAATCCTCCTCTAATACTAAGCTTATGAAATTGCTCAGTATAGGACATAACATCCATGTCCTTTTGTCTCAAATTCTACCTCATCCTCTTTGTTTGAATAGAGTAATCGGATGGAAGAAACTGATCCTTCATCATATCCTTCATCCTACCCCAAGAAGTGATTCTTGTTCCACCTCTAGCCACTCTTTCTATTTGCACACTACTCCACCATGTAAGTGTTGTCCCTCTCAACTTTTTTTTTGCAAATTTAATCTTCTTCTCATCACTCATCTCCTCATACTTAAAGAAATTTTCAAGGGCATATATCCACCCTAATAACTCTTCACTATCCATCTTCCCTTGATAGATAGGTAACTCTATGTTTGCCTTTGTTCCACTTCCTTGGACCACCTTCAATAATCTCACAAATTTCTTTTCTTCAGGATCCAATTCATCCTTAGGAGGGTTCTCATTTGCCTCCTCATCTCCTTCTGAATCATTTTGTTCATCCCTTCTAGGATTCTTCTCCAATGCTTCCAACCTTGCTAAGATTGATGCATTCTCCCTTCTTACTTGTCATAACTCTCTTTCCCTTGCAGCATCCTATTCTCTTCTATCCCTCAACTCTTTTTCTCTTGCCTCCAAGGCTTCCCTCAATTCATTATTCTCCCTAGCCATCTGATTCTTAGGAGGCATATTTACAACTCTCACCAACCCCTAATTCTTTCACAAGATCTTACTACTCCTGTAAGGATCTACTTGTTTGCTCTGATACCACTATGATGCAGAGGAACTTGGGATGCAAGAAGAAGGATAGATTTAACAAGGCTCAACCACACCTATAGGTTCAAAACCAAGTCCTTCATGGAAAAGTGGGAACAACAGAAGGGAATATTTGTTTGCTCATGGAAAGGTTGGATTGGGGTGCCAAAGGACTCATCCCACCCATTGGTTAAGGCAAATTACTCTCGAAACCTATACTTGCTACATAAACCCTTAAAAATGGCTTGTAGCCCTAGAAATAGAGAACAGTCCCTATAACTCCTTACATAGACACTTAAATACAAATATTAGGTATGTAAAAGATACCCATTATGCCTCCCTATAGCATACTCCAGGATGGGTATAGGTTGTTTTAGGAAGTTTGCCCTAACCAATAACCCCCCTATTGTCTTTTAGCCCTAAATAAGCCAATTCTGTGAAGCAAATACCCTCAGATGTTGGTTTGAAACTCTCCTAACCATTTGAACATGTTAATGGCACCCTAAAACCATGAGTTTCAACTTCCCTTTGCTGTTTTGACTGACTATTCCAAAAAGTGGCACCATTGTAACCTTTGGCAGTCACTTAGCACATGGTTTTGCTAAGTACAGTCAATAGAAACTTAGCAACAATAGTCCTTTGTCCAAATGGACCTTACAAGACATGAAAATACACTCTACACTACTCATTCCACTAACCACAGGGCTTGGTGATTCAGTGGAATGAAGAAAACATCATATTGTTACTGTCAGCACCCTAGTTAAGGGTTTTCAACCTACTTGCAGAGAAAGGAGAAATACAGAGTTATAAATGAATGTCAAGGGCCCAAACAACTTTTAAATGGAAGGTCACTCACCTACCTAACTCTCCATCATAAGCACTAGTCACCACTCGGCCGTATAGGTACGGAGCATGAAAGAAAACAGTGAATTTTTGAGAGAAACAACAGGTTTAAAGAGCAGTTTGGTGTTCTACAGTCATAGCATATCTTCCAATCAATATCAAAGGCCTAAACTCATTTCAATGGATAGTCAATCCACCATTCTCCACTCCCAAACATCCAACACTCCACAACAGAGTCGTACTACACAGCAGTACAGGTTTAAATGCACAAAAAGTTCACAAATACACAAAAAAAGGTAGAGAACTGTAAGTTTATTGCTTCTAAACTTCTTCACACTCGTACATTCATTATTCTTGATGTACTAATAAGTCTTCTTAATAGTTTGGATTGGTTGCAAGGTAGTTGGGGTTGATGGAAGGTGTGGAATCACCAAACTACCTTCAACAACTGTCCCTCTTAAACAACAGCGAATGTGTTGCCTAATGATGTCTTTAAACAAGATTACAAAATGATTAGGCCTTGAATAAGGCACTAGACCTTTTGACCACCTTCTAAACCCTTTGACAGTGCTTGAAGCTTCTTTTCATGCCTTGACAATGCTTACAAACAAGAAAACTCATAAGGCTGTCCTTCACAAGGTTGACCATTACAACATGACAGTAGTTTTTTAGATATTTGGACATAGTCCTTTTACAATCATGGCATTCAAGCCTTATTACATCATGGAGATGGTCTCAAGGACCTTATTGAATAAAACAAAACAACTTGAAAATCAAACAAGTCATAGGTATCTTGGTGCTCCTGCACCAACATGATCCCCTTTCCCCTTAGATTTGAAGTTTTGAAATTTGACAAGTATAGAGGAAAGGGTGACCCTAGGGACCATATCAGAGAATTCAGCACTGCATGTCTAGAGGTTGCCCACAATGAAAATTTTCTCATGAGACTCTTCCCTAGATCACTAGGAGAAAAAGCCATGGAGTGGTTCTCTCGACTCCCCCGTGGTATCTGTACCTTTGATGAGTTAGTAAACAAATTTGTCACGCACTTCTCCTATAACATTGAACATGAGGTATCCATGCTTGACCTCTACAACACAAAACAAACGAGTGGTGAATCCTTCGCTACTTTCTTACAAAGGTGGAGGCAACTTTCCAGCAAGTGCTCGTATCATGCCCTTTAGAAATAGATGACAGAAATGTTTGTCCATAATCTCAATCCTGATCTAAGCTATCAGATCCAAATCCAATACCCTACTTCATTCACAAAAGTCATTGAGATGGGGTTATTCATCAAAAAATCTATGATCATGAAAGGACAAATAAAATTGTTCAAAGACACTCGTAACTCAAACTATACCATGGATAAGTTAAAATTCTAGACCGAAAACAAGAACATCGTCAACGATGGAGTGGTTGATGCTAAAGCATCAACTCCTAAACATCTAATTTTCAATCTCAAAGGACCATTAAACAACTCAACACTGAGCAAACCTTCATCAAACGAACTGAGACAACCATACAATTTTCCTCCTAGATGAAAATTTACACCACTGGGGGAGTCATATGAGTCTGCTTTGAGAAAGCTAGTGGCAAACAATGAGATCACCCTTCCCACCACAAGAGACTATGAACTGACAGTCAAACCTCCTTGGTGGAAGGATACCGATTTTTGTGAGTACCATAGAAGTAAAGGCCATAAAACTGGTGACTGTATCCACTTGAAAAACATCATACAAGACTTACTAGATTAAAATCATGTGGGCACAAAAGATCATCCCTCTAATGAATCACATGTGGCATTCAAAGACCCGCTCCTTAACCATGATAGACAAAACCCTCATAACAACAACAATAACAACCAGCAAAATCACAATAATGGGAATAATGATACTAACTATAGGAACGTGCCATTCGAGTACACTGTAAATTGCATATCAGAGCATATCCCACAAATCAATGTGCTCATGTTTAACAAACAATCAGATTCCAACACCAAATCTAATTACAATGTCACCACCCACAGTGGGAAACTCACCTTGCACACACTCCCTCCAAGGTCATCAGCCTTGCCATCTATCAACCCCAAGTACAATGTCATTGACCAACTATGAAAGACTTCAGCCTATATACCCATATTAGAATTGTTGTGTCTATCACCTTTTCACAAAGAGATTCTTGATAAAGCCCTAGTGGAAACCACTGTGCCCACCAACTTGGCCCAAGAGAAATTTCAAGCCATGGTAGGTCATCTTACCTCACCTAACAACCTATCATTCACTGAACATGATAATCTATCCATATCTCAACCCCATAATGCATCATTACACATTGAGGACTTCATTAATAAACATCGCATCAAAAGGGTTCTCATTGATGGAGGAGCAGGTTTGAACATTTACACGCTAAAATTAGTCCTTACATTGGGGTTCTCAGAAATTGTAGTGGATCCAAGAAAGAAGATCACAATAAAAGCCTATGATGAAGAAGAATGGACAACCAAAGGAACTGTGATGTTACTGTTAAGAATTGGACTAGTGAAGAAAGAGGTTGTTTGCCAAGTCCTTGACAAAGAGCTCGCATATAATATTCTCCTAGGTAGACCTTGGATACATGCCATGAAATTTGTACCTTCCACATATCATCAATGTATCAAGTTCCCTCACAATGGCCAAGAGATCACCATTCAAGGTGACCTTGATCCTTTTCAACATTGTAACACTATCAAATCAAGGCCAGATTTCATCATCCCTAATAATAGAGCTTCCACATCAAAGGCCAAAGAGCATAAAGTCAAGATTAAAGAAACAGGGGTAGGAGAGTATTCCATCAAGCATACCCTTTGTGTAGCCAAAATGCCTTTTATCTTTGAAGTCCTTTGGATGACCTACACCCTTCCCAAAACCATCTGCTCCTCCTAAACCTCCCAAAGCTCCCTTTGTTAAATGGGGCACTCTATTAGATGAGAGTGAGGAAAGAGATGTTCTGCAATGGCTCTACATAGACAAAGATGACACACCACAAGATAAACAACCAAAGCTCCCAACAGAAATCTATGGGCGTGGTCAATCTATCTTACACAGAATGGGCTATGAAGGACAAGGTCCCATCGGCCTATGCAAAGAAGGAATAACTAAACCCATTCAACCCTCCACATCCTCTTTGGCCCTAGACACAAGAGGGATAGGATACAAAGACAATGGAAAAAGCAAAGCTAAGGTTACTACTTGTTTTGTGGAATAGATCCATAATCTCCAAGAGGATAGTGATACAAATTCTAATGAGTACAAATGGGATGACCTTTCAGAACATTCCTATGAGGATAAAGGAATCAATATCATTCACACCTATAGTCCCTACCATGAGGGATAAACTCTAAGGCCTAGACTGGTAGAGTGTGATTCGCCCATTTCGAAGAGAACTACTTATGAGGAAGGTCAAAGTTCTAAAGAGAAAGATAATCTTGAAGAGAGTACCATCACAGACCTTGTTCCTATCACTCCCAATCCTGATCATGTATCCATCCTTACCATCACAACCACAGAATCAGATCAACCTATCGATCCCCTCCCTTTGGTACATCCTGAGCTTATTGATTGGGATCTACAAGAAACCCCCCAACTAGACATGTTCCAGAATGATGATGCCTACATTGATTACATGGAACTAAGAGACCACCTACTTGCGGGAGATCATAAAGTTGGCTTTGCCATAGAACTCAATACCATAGCTTATTTTGGAGAGGGTGCTAAGCCTTTCAATCACAAAAATATAAAAATCAAACATGGATCTGATGGTGAAAATTGCTCTGTAGCAGTGTGATCCCAAAAAAGTAAAAATAAAGGATGCATCTGATGGTGAAAACCTCTCTGAGGCACCAGATGATGGAAGGATTGACACTCTTCCCAATAACATGTATCAGGAGAAATCAAAAACTGTGGTAGAACCTACATAACCTATTGACATCGGCACAGAAGGTAACCCAAAGATCATACACTTTGCCAAGTCTCTATCTCTAGCGGAAAAGATGAAATTTGTACCCTTCTTCAAAAGGAAATGGGTCATCTTTGCTTGGTCTTATGTAGATTGTCTGGGTTGGATCTAGACTTGATCTTGCATCATCTACCACTAGATCCTGGAGTTAAACCTGTTAAACAAAAACTTAGGAAAATGCATCCACATATCACATTGCTAGTCAAAGAAGAACTAAAGAAGCTTCTGGATTGTGGGTTCATCAGAGCAATCGATTATCCGGAGTGGCTATCAAACATTGTACTAGTATCAAAACTCGATGGAAGAGTTAGATTGTGTAATGACTTTCGAGATCTCAACAAGGCCTATTGCAAAGATGATTTTCCATTGCCCAACATTGACATTATTGTAGACTTGACAACTGGACACATTATGCTCTCTCTTATGGATGGTTTCTCTAGATACAAGTAAATTAGAATAGCACCAGGGGATCAACATAAGATGGCATTCACATGTCCATGGGGTACCTTCTTCTAGAACATCATGCCATTTAAGTTAAAAATACAGGAGCAACATAAGAGTATGGCTCATCTAGCTGCCGATGAAACATGTCAATAGGCCGTGTCACTGCAATGTGCCCCAGGACCAGAACTGTAACAAAGGAACACATGCAGAGAGACTCTCCACTCCATGATACACAACCTAATGCATGTCATGGTATAGGTGGGATAGTACGTAGACACCCCAAGGAAAATGGGTGCCCTCAGTCAACACCCTCTCTAGGGTCTGACCCCAGCCAACTGTGAATCCATGTGATCTCTGATCGGGGCATACAACACCTCCAATCAAGCCTGCTACAATCCCAGGGAAATAGTCATACTAGTCATACATATCCTGCCAGCTAATCACTGATCCCCGTATGTCAAGATCATCAAAAATCCTTCTGCACTCAACTAGCCCAGCGTCACACTGAGAGTCATACTCTACCAGCTCCCCTACTATAGGAAGTCTCAGAATCCTATAAACATCCTCCAAAGTCATGGTGATCTTGTCAATGGGGAGGTGGAATGTCCCATCCTTGTTGTGGAAGTGCTCTACCAAAGCAGTCAGTAGACCGAGGTTCGCACGAACCTCCGCCATGAAGCAAACATAATACAATCCGATCGCTCCAAGCACTAGACGATCCGCCTCTGTTAGCATGTGTCATTGCCACATCATAATGGGGAATTACTCCCGTGACATGAGATGGTTAGAAATATCCTCCTGCCATCAAAAAAGAAAAAGAGTCAACCAATATCAATGCAAACCTTCTCAACTATCAAACCTATAAAAATCACTTACTTAACATATCAAATTGATCAAACAAAGCAAATCATCTCTTGTCTAGATTCTATCAATCTCAGAGATCGCTTATCAATTGTCGCATCGATTAGGATGCCAATTGAGTCAATTTCGCTAAGTAACTGACTATCCTAAATAAATGTGTCATTCCAAGCAACATCATAATGCATGCACAACCAAATGGAGTACATGCACAGTTCCACAATAAATGCACAACAACAAGTAATAAATGCACATAACCTAGTGTATGCACAACAAGACTATCTAATATGTTGTTTCCCAACGTATGTGCAGAAACACATTGTAATTGCACGAAACTAGCATATGTGCAGGAAAATGACCTAAATGCACTGAAGCACAACACATGTGTAGTTTCGGGGCATAGATGCGCTGAAACACAGAGCTGCGCATTCACTTCAAGTAACTTTGACCTACATTTATTACACTAATAAATGCACCTCACCTAAAATTTTTAATATACATATCAGGGGTCCTACCTCCACTACCCACCCGAATCATTGAACCCGCTCGAAACGATGCTTCTCGACCAGAATATCCATCTCTTCGCTGACTACTCTGGCTTTGCACTCTGCAGAGCTCCTACTATCTCTCACAAAATGACAAGTGTGCAAATGACTAGGATTGTGGACTTGGCTTCTAAATATAGACATGCAACCCTAACTAGCTATGTGGTGACCTTGCCTGTTCTCTGTAGCCTTTCTCCTCCATTTTCTCAAGCCGTAACTTGTTTTCTTCACCCTAACCTAACTGTTCAACCTTCTTCATTGTGAGATTGTCTGTCTCACACCCTCAAAATTTTCTTCCCGTCCAATCTCCCAAGGGGGCATCCTACCGTCATTAAACCTGTACCAGGGGCAAACTGGGGCATGTATCAAATCACAGAAATTTGACTTTCTTTGAAACAACGTGATAAAACATATTGCATCAAAGAGGGGAAAAATGTATACACCTAAAAATGACATGACTCTATCTAAATAAATATTTTTAATATTTATTTCATTTCATTATTCTTCTATCAATAAATAAATAAATCAATTTATTTATTTGATTCATATTTCTCCAAAAAATTAAATAAAATTATTTATTTAATTAAATCATCCAAATTCTTCTAAAATCATTCTAAATTAAATAATACCAAATTATTTAATTAATTCTTTCTTCTCATTCCTTATATTTAAATAAATCCAAATATTTATTTAAATTGTCTATTTCCTCCAAAATTGAATTAATACCAAAAATAATTCAATTAAACCACGTGCACATGTAATTAAATATTTCAATATTTAATTAGCTAAATATCCCTCACCCACATGTCCTATTTCTCCTCCAGTTAGATTAGTTAACTCATCAATCAAAATAGTTAACTAATTAGTCCTCTAAGTTCATTGTTCAATCATCTCAGTCAACTCCCCAACCAGCCCACTTATCTCCCCAATCTATTCTGTTAACTGATCAATCATCTCAGTTAACTATTCAATCTATTATGTTAACTCCCCTGATTCATGAAGGAGCAAGACACTTGTCCTCTCCCTATTCATGCTCATCCTCTCAAATTTCCTCAACCGTTGATCTTCTTATTCATTCTACACCATTGATCTTCTCTCTCACAAATCTATAAATACAACCCCTATTCCTCCATTTGAATCATCCAAGCTTTTATAAACTTACTCTATAGGAATCATAGCGCGCCTTTGGCACAAAATCACTCCATAGCTTGAGATCAATTGTCACACCATTATCATTGTATTGTGAAGATCCTCTTCATTGCAAAACCTATCAACACCCATTCTCCATTGTCATCTTGGAAAAAAGAAAGGAAATGCACCTTCTGAGGGCTCTATTCATACACAAGATCAATTCGATATAGGCGACTAATGGAAGTCATGAAATAGAAAGGTTTGCAAGGTATTGTGCTCATTGTGTTTGATCTTATTTGTTTCAATTTCATTGAGATTATTGGACTATTAGTAGTTTATGCTATTGTTCACATTTTCTGATAACACAAGATATTTATTGTTGTAGAGTGTTGTTCTCAAAATTAGTTGTGCTCATTTTTGTAGGACAACCCCTATGAAACTTATCTATTTCGTAGCCTACACTCTAAGTTCACAAATTGAGACAAGTCCTCTTGGCCTCGTGCAAAATCATCTAACATCGTAGAGTAGTTTGTGACATTCCCCTTAGTCGATTTCTTGAGATTCGTGAAAATTGATTAGGTTGCAAGCTTGTCAAAATATCAATTTTGATCATTTTAAGGTGTTAGTAAGTTTTTAAGTCTTCATGTGGACAAGTGGTCAAAACTACCACTCTTGCATATCTTTGTTGTTTTAATGTGCAAAGTCGGCCAAAATTGCCACTTCTACATGTTTGTCATGTTTTTCTTTATGAACATGCATGTTCCTTGTCATATTTTAATGTGTAATGGCGATCGTTATTGCCACTCTTGTATATGGTTCAATGACATTTAACGTCGGTCCTTCCCACCGATCAACCATATCTTTGCAAATCATTGAACTATGGTGACATTAATGTCACTCGTGTTGGCATTAATGCTTCCGTTTTAACCTTTTAAATCATTTTAATTCATTTGTTTTAGTTTATTTTTCATTTTCAAAACCTGAAACAATTGGTGATATCTCCTTGAGATCATTCCACTCACACAAATTGTTGATTAGACGAATCAGTTTCAAGATTGCACCTAAGGTTTTTGTTCTCTTTTTAGAGGTAAGTCATTGTTTTTGTTCTTCTTTTGTTTTTCTTTCTTTAAGGTTTACCTGCGAATGGTAGTTCCTATTTCCCGTAAATGTTATTATTTCTATTTATAAGATCATTAGTTGTTTTGATTCTTTCTTTTGTGAATTATTTTTTCCTCTTAGATTCATTTTTGGTTGAAACCCTAGTTTTGGTTAAACCTAGTTTTCTTTTGTCATTATTTTGACAACGAGATTCACCAATTTTAAACAAGTAAAACCCTAGTCTATGTAAATCTTTGTTTTCATGTATTCTGAAGCATTAGGGTTAAAAACCCTATTTAAAGCTTGATGTTTCATCAGTTTATTTTGCCGCACTCACATTTCTTTTCCTTAAAATGTTTTTCTATATTGGCAATAAAATTAACTGCTGATGCATAATACTTTGTTTTTATATATTCCCACATGTGAGGGTGGTCAATTTGACCACCCCTACTTGAAATCCTTAAAAGATCTCTTTCGTGCTCTAGCAGTAGAAATCACTGCTTTCACATAAAAGTTTAAGGTTTTTAACAATGTGTATAAGCGGTCTTTCTGACCAATTATACATGTAGATACAATTCTTCCCACATGCATTGGAAGGCTTTTCCACCACTTATACATGCTTGTACAAACTTGTATCCTTCCCTCATGTAAGGGCAGTCAATCTGACCGCCCCTACACCAAATTGCAATTTCTCCTCTATATGCAATGGCAACCAAAATGGCTAACCATGCACGATAAGAACCCACCTTAATATGCAATGGTGGCCAAAATGGCTGACCATGCATGATGAATGACCTACCCTACATGCAGGAGTGGCCAAAATCACCGCCCATGCATGTCACCCTAAAATTTTTCCTAACACTAGGAAATTTTTCCTTTCAATACCTATTGGCCCACTTTTGCATGTTGCCTCAATTTGCGTGCTCTCAAGCCCTTCAATGCACATTCCCTTGTTCATGATCGCCAGTTCACAGTAATCCTAATTGGCCCATTTTTCTCCTAACTACGAGATCGTGGCTTTTTGCAGTTTCAATAAACATCTGTGGTAGACATCTTTTTCAGTTTTCTTCACAAAACTGATGTTAGAGCCATCCCCATCGAAGGCTAAAATCATGAAGTATAAGTACCAAGGGGTTTTCCCCGTGACTTCATTGCAGTCCAATGAGGATGAGATCAGAGATACAAAGATTTGTCATGTAGACATGGCCGAGTTTGTGAATAGAACAAAGCAGTCAAATCCTCCTCGATATATGTAGAAGATTATCCACAACAACATTCATTTGGTTGCCTCTTTTCCTATTGCTGCCCTCAATCCTAAGTTTGTTCTTCAGGTAACTAGTCATTATAACAAGGATACCAGGACTGTATCTGATTCCGAAGGAAATGTGATCATAAGATTAGATGATGAGTTTCTAGATAAAATATTTATGTGCCCTCCTATTGAAAATATTGGAGAAATAGATTTTGCTCAAGGGAAAAAGGATTATGATGAAGATGTTGAAGCTGCAAGGAAATATATCAACAGTAAGTGGTTGAAGACTCCTTGGAGCAATTTGACCAGATGACCAAAAGACCTACCGAGAAGTGACTTTGTTGAGGAGGTAAGTGATTTGATTACACTGTTGAGTCAGATCAGAGGTCTTCCTTCTTCATCCAAGTTTCAGGAATGGATGTATACATACATTAAGGTGATTCTCAAGGGTACACAGAAAATCTTTTGGGGAGAACAGATTAGCAATGCTATGCATGATCAACTGATGAAAGTTAACACAACTTTCAAGTTTTACATGACTTCATATCTGGTGTATGCTGCTGTAAGTATCATAAGTTTTCCTAGTCTAACTCAAGTTGGTGATAGGAGATTGGTTCCAGTCTATGAGTATTATCCATAGATTACTCTAAAGGGATCAATCCATCATTTTCATAGAGTTAATGATGCCTTCTTCTCAGTACTCATGTGTTTGTGGAATAATGAACTTGTGCAGAAGAGAGTATCAGATGAGGCCTAGGAAGTGGTGAACTCTTTTGGCTATTTGTTTTTACAATTTCCAACTTTCACTTATCTCAGAGTGGGATATTATCCTAGTTATCCGTATATACTTCCACGGTACCCCGGTGATAGAATTATTCTGATGGAACTATGTAGGCAATTGATTGTTGTGCAGAATAAGCAGATGGAGCTAAAAAAGTCAAGAATTAAGTTTCTTTTGGAAATTGGGAGGTACTCTGTTCAATCAGCTACCAAGGCCAAAGCAGTTGAATCGAAGATGCAACTGGTCACTATGAAGACTTTTAAGAAAAGAGACCATTTTCATTTCAGAAGGGTGCAAGATAAGATCAAGAGAAAGTTAGTTTTCCATATACCAATGGTTGAAGATATTTGGGCCGATCTCAAAACACATAATGAGATCAAAAAACTAGATTATTGCAAACTTCACTTGAGTCTGATTGAAGAGTTGGGTCTTTTAGATATTTCAAAGGGAATGGAAGATGATGGGAATGTTTTGTCACAAATACAATATTGAGAACATCGAGGCCTCACCTCTTCTAGAGGTCAAATGGTCCGTCAAAGAGGAAACTTCAATCAGGAAAAGGTTTCAGCCAATTTTGGCTAATACAAATGTGTGGTTAGAAGAACAAATAGGGAAAAAGGTGGAAAATTGAACAAAGAACAAAAGTGACACTCCCTCTTCTTCTAAAGTGCATAAACCACAAATCAAGTTTGTATCTAAAGGAGCAAAGAAGGAGGTTGCAGGAACTTCTTGTTGAGACATGGACCAGCTAGGACTCGAACCCAGGACCTTCCATTCATTGCTGGAGTGCTCTACCATTGAGCTATTGGCCCCTCTTGGACCAGTCCATCGTCAGTCTAGGTGTGGCTTATTTCCAACACCAACCCCCCCTTAAGCCACACCTCTCGTGTGCTTGGGGCTCCTAGCCTGGGCCTGGCTCTGATAGCATGTTAGGATTAGCTATGGAGGTAGCTATCCCAGGATCAAGATGTCTAAGAGCTAATCACAAGAATCAAAGAAGATCAACATGATAGAACAATATTCAATACACAAGATAATGAGTTGATACAAGATTTGATTGATATGATACAATGAGAGGCCTTGGTTATATAGACCAAGGTTGAGAGCTAGGATGTTGTAGTTGTATACGCCTAAAAATTACATGATTCAGTCTAAATAAATATTCTTAATATTTATTCCCTTCCAATTCTTCTATCAATAAATAAATAAACAAATTCATTTATTTGATTCACATTCCTCTTAATTAATTAAATATCAAAATATTTAATTATTTCCTCTAAAGTTGAAATTAAATAAAATCAATTTATTTAATTAAGTTCTCTAAATTCTTCTAATGTCTCACATAACTAAATAATCCTAAATTATTTAATTAATCCAAATTCCCCTATCCTAAGTCCTAATCCCATAAATCCACCTCACCAATCCACCTCATCTTTCCACCTCACTTCTTCCACCTCACCATGTTGCACATGTAATTAAATATTTAATTAGCTAATATTCCCTCACCCATATGTCCTATTCTTCTCTAATCAAAGTTAGTTACTCATCAATCAAAATTGTTAACTAATCAATCAATTCTATTAGCTCCTCAATCTATTTGGGTAATTGATCAATCAATTCTGTCAATTCCTCAATCCATTCTATTAACTCTTCAATCAATTTTGTTAACTACCCTATTACATGATGGAAGTAGGACACTTGTCCTCTTTTTATTCATTGCACATTCCTCAACCATTCTCAACCATTGATCTGCTCATTTCATCTCAATCATTGATCTTCATCCTTTCAAGTCTATAAATGAAACCTCATTCTTCCATTCTTGGTATCCAGGCTATTCGTATTGTTACTCTACAAAAATTCACCAGTGCACCTTTGGCACCCCAATACAATTTGCTTGAGATCACCCAAAGCTTTGAAGCTCCTCTTCATTGCACGTTTATCATCACAGCCATTTACTATCGACATCCTTGAAACATAGCAAAGGAGTGCACTCACTGAGGGCCCTACTTCATACAAGCAAGGACAATTTTAATAGGCAAACAATAGAAGCTTTGATTCAAGGAAGGTTTGCATTGTGTTATTCATTGCTTCATTTCATTCAATCTTTCTTAGTTTTGTTATTCTATTGAGTTATGGGTATTTGATGTTGTTTGTTGCATATTCATTGTTGATCCTATTTTACCCTAACATTTTTGGCACCCACCATGGGGCTCTTGCCCCTTATCTAATCAAAATTTGAGCTTGTTTTTGAAGATAGGTTCTGTACAGGCATTGCACAGGCTAATCCGGCGCATTTGAACAATTTTGTGGCACTTCTGTCCTCTGTTACGACGCATATATTCTTCTTGTGCATATGCTCTTTCTTTTTGCGCTTTTAACCTCTGTAATGGCACATATATTCTTCCTGCACATATGTTATTTCTTTCTACACTTTTAACCTCTGTTATGGTGCATATGTGTTACTCCACTTATGTTGACTATTTCTGCACATTTAGTCACTGAAGTGGTGCTCCTATAGTAGGCAATGATTTTTGGGTTTTTCTAAGAAGATTTTGCTAACGTTGACATCTTTGCAGGTATTCTATGGAGCTATTTTGCAAGATAGGTTCGGGTTTAGTTTCATATAGTTGCATTTTTCATACCTTACACTACACTTTCTAAAAGGACAGTAAAACAGATACTCATGCAAAATCTCACATAGCTTTTAATTAGGAAAGAGGTAACTGGATCATTGCTGTCTTGCATTGCAACATTGTTATCTTTTCAAAGTTATTTCTATTTGGTATAAAACTGAACTCATCATTGCTTTTGGGGTTAAAACTAAACCACTGCTATCTCGATTGACCAACATTTCAAAGTTAACTATTTGTGCTACGTGGATTAAAAACTAAACTCATCATTTCTTTATGGGTTAAAAACTAAACCATTGCTATCTTGCTAAATCACTTCAAAGTTCTGTGCTTGCCCAAGTAGATTAACCCATTTAGTTTTTCTACTTTTAACTAGCTTGGATCAATCAGTGTCTTCCATCCTTATCGAATGACAACAGGCTTATGCTCTCCCCTTTACTAGGTGACCAAAGTGCCAAACTTGTTATTCCATCTGTTTAACCTTTAGAGGGACCTGCCCTTGGATGCATGCCTGTCCAAGTGGGAATGACCCTGAGTGGAAATAGGCTAAAAACCAAGCCCTACCAATCCACTTAAAATAAATCTGCTTGAGGTGAAAACCTCCTGCAACAAGTGTTGTTGTGTTACACTGATGACCAACCTCCCCCAAAACCCTCTAAGGTGCAACCCTTTGAGGCTAGGAGACTCCATAACGGAGAGTAGTGTCACCGCATGTGTAACCACTTGAACGGTTGCCCGCATTAAACACCTCTTGTTCTAGTGACCAAAAACCCTTGTAATCCATTTTGAGCCTAAGATTTTTGTACTTGCTTTTGTTCCTTTTAGTCCAAAAAAGAGTCAGAAAAACCACTAAAAAAGTTTAGAAAAAAACCATAAAAAATTCTTTGTGTTTGCTGTGTTTTCTTGCCATTAATTCAGAAAATCAAATCAAGAAGACCTTTTTTTTGCAACCAAGGTGCTAAAAACATTGAAAAAATTCTAAAAAATCTAAAAACACTGAGGAAAGCCAGAGCGACGCATCCGTCCTCTGTTCCTGTGCATATGTGCTGACCTACAGTGCATTTGTTTAGACTTCCTGTGCTTTTGTTGTCGTTGCTGCACATACATCTTTTACCAATCCGGTGCATATACTCCAACTTGCTGCGCATTTGTCAATTTCTGCTACGCATTTGTTTCAACGCATACATGATAGTGAGTACTTGCACAATTTTTGAGAGAAAAGTTTACCAGTTCTGAGTACCCATTTCATCTTAGCTCCAAGATCAGAGATCAGGTTCTACCTTGCAATCAGTTTTCATCCATTTCGTCTAAAAAATCTCTCTTTCGCCGATCACCCCTTCCACCTTCTATCAGGTCTTTTTAGTCCCAAAGTCTGAGTATCCCATATCAGGTCAACATAGGTCCCTTTTCTGTATCATTGTGAACTCAAGTAAACCTAGTAGGTCACAGAACTTTGCTAGTAGTTTGGTTGCACGACTAGTCCCTACATAGTAAGATAGGTATCGAGTACCCTTACTAGTGGCTACCGTCTTGTATCCACTGCCTTACTTGAAATCATTGAGCGAGAATGTCCTTTGTCCAAGTCTTGTCCTAAGTATCCTATTCACAACAATCTCCATCAGCACCTTGCCAAAATTTCTAGTCCCAATCCACTTCATCCCACATCACCTTGCATGGTTCTTACTAGATCTCAGTACAAAAAGCAACTTGAAATGGCTAGCTCATCCAACCACATCTTCACACCTCATGATAGTGACAAAGAAATCTCTCATGAAGATTATCAAGGGAGCATCCAATATAGGAAATTCCAATGCTTAGTAGAGAAGGTGCTCCATGCGGATCCTCATAAGTATTTCTATCATCTTGCTAGTCTTGGAATTAAACTCCCCGCAGATTTTGATATAAGCTCAATCATGGAAAACATGGAAAATGATCACGAAAGGGGAAAGAATGCCATAGACCCAAATGCAAATGATAGAAGAAAGCGAACCATGGACCAAAATGCTCCTATGGAAAAAATGAGGAAACAACTTGAGAGCCTAACACAACAAATATCAGATCTCAAGATGGGTACAAATACTAAAAACTACTCGAAAGATATTGCACCATATGCCGTTGACAAAAGTTTGATCATGAAACCATTTCCCTATCAATTCGAAGTTCCTAAGTTTGACAAGTACAAAGGGAAAGGGGACCCTAGAGATCGTATTAGGGAATTCAACGTAGCATGTTTGGAAGTAGCTCACAATGAGACCTACTTAATGAGACTATTCCCAAGATTTTTAGGTAGTCAAGCTATGGAGTGGTTCTCACGCCTCCCACTGGGAATCAAAGCTTTTGATGAACTAGTCAACAAATTTATCATGCACTTCTCTTACAATATCGAGCACGAGGTATCTATGCTAGATCTATGCAACACCAAACAAAAGAGTGGTGAGTCATTCGCCACCTTCCTACAATGATGGAGACAACTAGCAAGTAAGTGCTCTTACAATATACCTGAGAAGCAGCTATTGAAAATGTTTGTCCATAACCTCAACACCGATCTTAGCTATCAAATATAGATACAATGCCCTACATCATTCTCAAAAGTCATTGAAATGGGATTGTTCATCGAAAAAGCTATGGTTGCCAAGGGGGCAATCAAGTTATACAAGGACACACCAACCTCCAATTACACAATGGACAAATCAAAGTTTTGGACCAAGAATAAAAATGTTGTCAACGATGGGGTAGTGGATGCCAAGGTGGCAGCTCCCGAGCAACAACCCATATTCACTCTCAAAGGAGAACCAAACAATGCTTCACCCAACAAACCATTCTATCGAGAGCCAAGACAATGGTTCAGTTCAAATCCAAGGCAAAAGTTCACACCGCTGGGTGAGTCTCAAGAGTCTGCATTAAGAAAGTTATTGGCTAACAATGAAATTTCTCTACCACCAACAAGTGATTATGAGCCTATAGTCAAACCTCCCTCACGGACTATTGTGAATATCATAGGGGAAGGGGGCATACAACCAACAATTGTATCTGTCTCAAAAATGTTATCCAAGATGTGCTCGATCAAAATCAAGGAAGAACCCAACAACATACCTCCAATGAGACACATGTGGCCTATAGGGATCTGCTTCTCAATCATGACAGGTTGTACAACAACAATAACAACAATGGCAACAACAACCACGGCAATAACAACAACAACAACAACAACAATCGCAACAGGCCAAATCAGAATAGTGAGAACAGTAATGCCAACTATGCAAGTGTGCCATTTGACTATACCATAAATTGCATTTCTGAGCATGTCCCACAAATCAATGTCATCACGCCCAACCAACAATCAGGACCTAACAGAATTGGTTGTAGTATCATCACCCGCAGTGGTAAAGTCACACTCAATACTGCCCCTCCAAGGTCGTCACCTTCTCAATCCAACTTCCATCAGTATAATGTCACAGACCAACTACAAAAAACTCTGGCCCACATTTCTATCTTGGAGTTGTTATGTCTATCCCCATCCCATAAGGGGATCCTCGAGAAAGCCTTAGTGGAAACCACTATCCCCACTAATTTGGCCCAAGAGAAGTTTTAGACCATGGTAGGTAATCTAACCTCCTCCAACACCATATCATTTATCGAGCAAGATGACCTCTCTGTGTCTCAACCCCATAACACCCCTCTACATATTGTCGCCTTCATCCACAAACACCACATCAAGAGGGTTCTCATTGATGGGGAGCCGGTTTAAATATTTGCACGTTAAAGCTCATCCTTGCATTAGGGTTCTCTGAAAAGGCAGTTGATCCAAGGAAGAAGATTACTATCAAAGCATATGATGAGGAAGAGAGAACTACAAAGGGGACAGTAGTCCTACCCATACAAGTGGCTCTGGTAATAAAAGATGTTGTGTGCCAAGTCCTTGATAGGGAGATTGCTTATAATATTTTTCTAGGGAGACCATGGATTCATGCCATGAAGGCCGTACCATCCACCTATCACCAATGCATAAAATTCCCGCATGATGGCAAGCAAGTCACCATCCAAGGTGACCCTAACCCCTATCAACATTGCAACTCTTTCCTTGCAAAACTTGATCACATCATACCAAACAACAGATCTTATACATCCCCTATCCCACACCATGATCATACCACTAAAGCTTCCTCATCAAGGTCCAAAGAGCAAAAAGTTACCATCAAAGAAACCAAAGTTGGGGAATACTCCATAGAGCACAGCTTAAATCTAGCCAAGATGCCTTTGTCTCCTAGATCTTTTGGCCAACCCAAACATTTTCCAAAGCCATATGCTCCTCCTATAGCTCCCATAGCTCCCTTTGTAAAATGGGGGACCTTATCCGATGAGACAGAAGAAAGAGACATCCTAAAATGGCTTTATACTAAAGAAGAGAATGCACTGTAAGATCCACCTAGACTCCCAACAGAACTCTATGGGTGAGGCGAGACTATTCTACACAGAATGGGATATGAAGGACAAGGCCCCATCGGCCTTAGAAAAGAAGGAATCATTGAACCTATTCAACCTTATTCATCCTCATCGGCTAGAAACACAAGTGGCCTAGGATACAAAGGCAAGGGCAAGGGTAAAGAAAATGCTTGTCTTGTAGAAATGATCCAAACACTCCAAGAGGACAGTGACATAGATTTCAATGAATATGAGTGGGATGAACTAATAGAGCATTCCTATGACAATAAAGACGTTGATACTATTCAAACTTTTAGCCCCTACCATGAGGGACAAACGCTACCGAATAGACCACTAGAGTCAGATTTGCCCATCTCTGAGATTATGGCTTTCGAGGAAGGTTCAAGTTCCATCACAATAAACACTATCAATGAATTAGGTCTATCCTCTGACTCCCTCCCCCTTGTGTATCCTGAGCTTATTGATTGGGATCTGCGAGAAACTCCCCAACTAGATATGTCCCAAAATGACAATGCTTACATTGACTATATGGAACTTAGGGACCACCTACCCAAAGGAGATCATAAAGCTGGTTTTGCTATTGAACTTAATACTGTGGCTTACTTTAGAGAGGGTGCCAAGCCTTCCAGTCACAAAAATATCAAGGTAAAAACTGGATCTGATGGTGAAAACTACTTTGCGGCAGTATCAGATCCCAAAATAGTAAAAAGAAAGGACACATCCGAAGGTGAAAACCCAACTGTGGCACCTGATGATGGAAGGCTTGACACTCTCCTAATGACATGTACTAGGAAAAGTCACAAATTGTTATGGAACCAATAGAGCTTATTAATATTGGAACTGAGGAACAGCCTAAGATTATCCACTTTGCTAAGTCTCTTACCCCACCAGAGAAGACCAAGTTTGTACCATTTTTCAAGAAAAAGAGAGGCAACTTTGCTTGGTCATATGCAGACATGCCAGGTCTAGACCCAAACTTGATTCTATATCATCTTCCATTGGATCCAGGAGTAAAACCAGTGAAGCAGAAGCTTAGAAAGATGCATCTGCATATAGCGCTATTGGTCAAAGAAGAACTCAAGAAATTACTGGATGTAGGGTTCATCAGAGAAGACTACCCAGAATGGATATCCAACATCGTACCAGTGTCCAAACCTAACAGTTGAGTTTGACTATGTAATGATTTTAGAGATCTAAACAAAGCCTACCACAAGGATGATTTTCCATTGCCAAATATAGATATCATAGTCGACTTAACTGCAGGGCATACCATGTTGTCTCTCATGGATGGATTCTTGGGATATAATCAGATCCAAATAGCACTAGAAGACCAACACAAGACAGCTTTTACTTGTCCATGGGGCACTTTCTGCTAGAATGTCATGCCATTTGGGCTAAAAACCATAGGAGCCACATATCAACGTGCTATGACTACTATATTCCATGATATGATGCATGTAACAATGGAGGACTATGTCGATGATATCCTAGAAAAGTCATTCACAAAGGAATCACACCTGGATGTTTTAGAAAAAGTCTTTCAGACATTAGACCAATTCCAAGTCAAGCTAAACCCAAAGAAATGTGTTCAGAGTCACTTCAAGCAAGCTGCTAGGCTTCATCGTGTTAGCAAACAGAATAGAGGTGGACCCCGCCAAAGTCAAGGCTATCATGGACATGCCACCACCCAAGACTCTTACTCAATGAAGATTACTATAGGGCAAGCTATGGGAAATCCACAGATTCATATCACAGCTAGCAGACAAGTGCCAACCATTCAGTCATCTCCTGCACAAGAACATACCATTCAGATGGGACGAAAGGTGCGAAGAGGCATTCAACAAGCTGAAAGAATATCTTATGAACCTGCCTATTCTCATGCCTCCTATCCAAGGGAAACAACTAATACTCTACATATCTGCTACACCTATAGCTCTTGGAGCTCTTCTAGCGCAACAAGATTATGAGAATAAAGAAAGAGCCATCTACTACATCAGCGAAACATTAGTGGGCTATGAATTACAATACTCATAGATAGAAAGATCATGTCTTGCGGTGGTTTTTACTTCACAAAAACTCTGACATTATATGCTTGCGCATCCAGTTAAACTCATTGCAAAAATAGACCCACTGAAGTACCTACTAAGCAAAGTAGCTCTCACAGGTCGCCTAGCTAAATGGGTAATTCTCTTAAGTGAATACGACATTGAATATGTAGATAGAAAAGTTATCAAGGGACAGATCATTGCTAATCAAATAGAAGATGCACCATTACAGGACACCACACTGATGCAATTTGAGTTTCTGGATGAATCCCTATTCAACATATCAACACATTCCTGGAAACTGTACTTCGATGGGTCCTACACAAACCATGGATCGGGGGTAGGAATCCTGTTTGTGACTCCTCATGGCAACAATTCCAAAGTCTTACCATTTTTTATTCCCATGCACCAATAACATAGCGGAATATGAAGCCTTAGTAATTGGTCTCAAGATAGCAACTGAGTGGAACATCCAAGAACTACATGTCGACGGTGATTCTCAACTAATAGTCAATCAGGTCAACGATGAGTACCAAACTGAAGATGAGAAGCTTATCCCATACAAGCGGATGGTCGACAACTTTAAGGAACACTTTGGGATCATCTCTTTTGAACAGATACCTAGGATCGAGAACAAAGCAGTAGATGCCATGGCAACCATTGCCTCTATCTTGGAAATACCTGAGAATGAGTCATGGTACGAGTTCTTAGTGGAAACTATCTGACAACCAGCTTATGATCTTCCTGAGACCCATTTCATATGCCTTCTAGTTGGATCCGATTCACCTTGGTATGGTAAGATTTACACTTACCTCAAGGACAACATCCTCCCACCAAACCTATCTTCTAACCAACGACGAACTTTTATACACCAAACCTCTCGCTATACCATCATTACCGATACCCTATACCGATGTGGTCTAGATGGTACTTTACTTCATTGTTTAGAACAAGAAGAATCCATAACCACCTTGCAAGATGTACACAAAGGGATCTACGGAACACACTCTAGCGGTCCTTCCTTAGCCAAGAAACTCATGTGCTTGGGTTATTACTGGTTGAACATAGAAATGGATTCATATCAGTTTGTCAAGAAGTGCAAGCAGTGCCAAATACATGGGAACCTGATACATGCACCAGCTCAAGAGTTGAGACCTTTTACGACACCTTGGCCCTTTTGCCAATGGGGACTTGACCTTGTGGGAAAGATCCATCCATCCTCATCCAATGGCCACAAATTCATCATAACTGCCACTGAGTATTTCACAAAGTGGATTGAAGCCATTCCCCTCACCACCGTCATAGGTTGATGTAGGAGCATCTAGGGTGTAAGAGCAATCTTGCATCAACCAAAAAAAAAAATGTTGTTTCTTTTCAATAAGGGCTAAATTTGGCAGGGTTACTATTTTTAGTAAGTTTGCATTTGTGCATGATTGGATACAAAATCTTACGCAGGCCTCTAGAATGGTGAATTGAAGCTAATGGTGAAGAAATCACTTCAATATCATTTGTCATCTATGAGATATTAAAATTTCAAATTCCAAAAATCCTATTAAAATATTCAAAGTGAAATTTGAGGCACTTAGAGGCTTCGGATGGGCCCGAAATTTGGTGGGAAACCCAAGTAGTCTACCTATCGGTACTACTTTTCACTCCATTGTCTTTTCGAGAGCTTTCTGAAAAGGTATTATAATTGAAAATCCAATGGTCAGATCGAAAGTTATGGACCCGCGAAGTTGACCTATTTTTGGAGGGAGATGCAAATTTTAAAATAAAGCTGGTGGTCGCCAAAAAGGGCTATATATAACCATTTTTGGGAACCCTTAGGGTAGTAGAGTTAAGGGGGGCCAGTGTAGAGTCAAGAATAGGAGGGAAAATAGAAACCCTAGCGGATTTGGGGTTACAGAAGGCTGAAGATTCTAGAGTCTTATGGTTGGGGAAAGCTGTAATGTGCTGTAGCCAGTCGAGGATTCATCCTCTGATTGTAATTGAGCTTCTGTAATGTAATGAGTTTCCCAGATGAATAAAAGAAAGTTCTATTTTCTGTGTTCAATTTCTGTTGTTGTGTGTTTTGTAATGTAATGAGCATACGAGTGTCCGCAACATCAAGGAAGGATGAATAGAAGACCTGAAGGTAATGCACAAGTTGCACATGTGGATGAAGATGCACAGTCTAAGCACTCCGAAGATGCAGAAAGGGGAGAAACCCTACTTGTCAGAAGAACTTTGTTGAATGAGGAGAAAGAACGCAATCAGAGGAAGAGTTTATTTTGCACAAGGTGCAAATGTGAAGGTAAGTGTTGTGATATTATTATTGATAGTGGAAGCACTGATAATCTTGTTTCAGAGGAGATGGTTGACAAGTTGAAGTTGACAAGAAGAAACCATCCGCATCCATACCGGATTGCATGGTTGCAGAAGGACCATAGAGCTTTGGTCAATGAATAGTGTTTAGTGAAGTTCAAGATTGGTGACTACCATGATGAGGTGTTGTGTGACATCATACCAATGGATGCATGTCATATGTTATTGGGGAGGCCGTGGTAGTATGATAGGAGCGCTGTCCAGGATGGCCGCGCAAACACATACTCCCTAACAAAGGATGGAGTCCGTCATAAGTTGAAGCCCTTGAAGGAGGTGGAAGAAAAGGTATGTAGTACTGCCAGAATTTGCTTGGTAGATGGTAGAAATTTTTTGGAGGGTATGAAGCATGAGCTTCATTGCTTTGCATTGATTCCTAAGATTAGTCAAGAGAAATGTGAAGATGTACTAGCCAAAGTCTCAAAAATTTTGGAAGAATTCCAAGATATTGTCTTTGATAATGTACCAGAAGGTTTACCACCAGTGAGGAAGATAAGTCATCAAATGGATTTGATACCAGGAGCTAGTTTGCCAAATAAGGCAGCC
Organism: Cunninghamia lanceolata; assembly: GCA_027924645.1. Classification (NCBI taxonomy): domain Eukaryota; kingdom Viridiplantae; phylum Streptophyta; class Pinopsida; order Cupressales; family Cupressaceae; genus Cunninghamia; species Cunninghamia lanceolata. The sequence continues at coordinate 19,055,433 of BSBN01000391.1, forward strand.
CACAGACTAACTCCAGCAGAGAATGAAGAGTTGAATAGACAAGTTCACGAGCTGTTAAGGAAGGAACTGATAAGGGAGAGCCTAAGTCCATGTGCGGTACCTGCAATACTAGCACCAAAGAAAGATGGAGAGTGGAGGATGTGTACAGATTCCCGAGCCATCAACAAGATCACAATCAAGTACAGATTTCCATTGCTGAGAATGGATGACATAATGGATTGTTTGAGTGGAGCCAAGTACTTCACGAAGATTGATCTGAAGAGTGGGTATCACCAGATTCAAATCAGAGAAGGAGATGAATAGAAGACAGCCTTCAAGACAAAGGAGGGTTTGTATGAGTGGTTAGTCATGCCATTTGGGCTAACCAATGCACCGAGCACATTCATGCGGCTCATGAACGAGGTACTGAAGGAATTTTTGGGAAGTTTTGTTATTGTTTATTTAGATGACATTTTGATTTTCAGTAAGACTTGGGATGAGCATTTGATGCATATCAGAAGAGTTTTAGAGAAGTTGTTGATCAATCTGAAGAAATGTAGTTTTACAAAGGAGTTGGTATACCTAGGATTTGTTGTCTCAGAGGAAGGTCTTAAGATGGACCCAGAAAAAGTAAGGGCTATCATTGAATGGCCTACACCAAGGAGTGCAACAGAGGTAAGATCTTTTCATAGTTTGGCAAGTTTTTACAGAAAGTTTATCAAGAATTTCAGTAGCATTTGTGCATTCCTAACTGAGACAATGAGAGGGGATAGAAAAGAATTTAGATGGACTAAAGGAGCAGACAAGAGCTTTGATACATTGAAGCAGAAAGTCGTAGAACAACCTGTGTTGGCACTTCCAGATTTGAATAAGGTATTCCAGGTAGATTGTGATGCTAGTGGTAGTGGTATAGGAGCTGTTCTAAGTCAAGAAGGTAAGCCCATTGCCTATTTTAGTGAGAAGCTTAATGATGCCAAAAAAAAAGTATTTTGTTTATGATCAAGAGTTTTATGCAATAGTTCAGGCTTTGAAGAAATGGAGGCATTATTTGCTGCCAAAGGAGTTTGTTTTATATACTGATCATCAGGCTTTGCAGTATCTTAATAGTCAAGGAAAGTTGAACCAAAGGCACTTAAAATGGGTTGAGTTTTTTGCAGAGCTATACTTTTGTTTTGAAGCACAGGAGTGGGAAGTCCAACAAAGTTGCAGATGCCTTGAGCAGAAGGCAAAGTTTGTTGATAGAAATGAAGATAGAGGTTGTTGGGTTCGATGAGCTCAAAAGTTTGTATCCTGAAGATCTAGATTTTGTAGAGGCCTGGAAAGCTTGTTTGGAACCTATTACTTTGGATAGGACAAAATGGTTGGACTTCATAATCCAAGATGGCATGTTGTTTAGAGGAAGCCAGTTGTGCATTCCAAGGAGTTCCATGAGAGAGAACTTGATTAAGGAGAAGCATAGTGGAGGATTGGCTAGACACTTTGGTTGAGATAAGACCATTGCTATTGTTGGTGAAAATTATTATTGGCCACAGTTGCAGCAGGATGTGAGGAAATTTGTGCAAAGTTGCAGAGTATGTCAGATGGCAAAAGGAGCAAGTCAGAACACAAGTCTATATTAGCCATTACCTGTACCAGAGAAGCCATGGGATGATATCAGTATGGATTTTGTTCTTGGTTTACCAAGGACACAAAGAGGACATGATTCCATTTTTGTGGTGGTGGACAGATTCTCGAAGATGGCACATTTTATTCCTTGCAAGAAGACTAATGATGCTGTTCATGTTGCTGAATTATTTTTCAGAGAGGTGGTGAGACTACATGGTCTACCAAAGAGCATAGTTTCAGATCGAGATACCAAGTTTGTTGGTTATTTTTGGAGGACATTATGGAAGAAGTTGAAGACAGATTTGAAGTTCAGTTCTGCACATCATCCACAGACTGATGGACAGACCGAAGTGGTGAACAAGAGTTTGGGTAACCTGCTACGGTGCTTAGTAGGAGATAAGCCCAAGCGATGGGATTTGATTTTACCACAGGCAGAATTTGCCTACAACAATTCTGTCAATAGGAGTACTAGTAAATCACCATTCTAGGTTGTATATGGCAATAGCCCGAGAAATGCTTCTGAGTTAAGGAAGCTGGACAAAGGAGAAAAGACAAGTGCTGAAGCTGAAGACTTTGCAGAACATCTAAAGAATTTGCATGAAGAGGTGAGAGCGCACATTAATAAGATGAATATTCAGTACAAGGCTAAGGTAGATCAGAAGAGGAGGCATAAGGAGTTTCAGGAGGGTGATGAAGTCATGGTTCACTTGAGAAAAGAAAGATTTCCAGTTGGTACATATAATAAGCTGAAGATGAGGAAATTTGGACCATGTAGAATCCTGAAGAAGCACGATTCAGGAAATGCATTTGAGGTAGAGTTGCCTAATGACATGAATATTTCACCAGTGTTCAACATTTCAGAACTGACAGAGTATCATGATGATGGACTTGATAAAGGAACACAGTGAGACATTCCAGCATCTACTTCAGAGAAGGAGGAGATAGAGGGCATTCTGGATAGCCATGTGGGTAAGAGTACAAGAAACAGGCAGTATACAGAATACTTGGTGAAATGGAAAGGAAGGCCTGTTGAAGATTCATCATGGTTATCTGAGACTGAGGTTAATCGTTTTGGTTTCCCTCTAACACATGAGAAGTGACAGGGTCACTTTTCAAATTACCCCGAGTGCCTGATGCAGGAGCATCTAGGGTGTAAGAGCAATCTTGCATCAACAAAAAAAAAAACAATGTTGTTTCTTTTCAATAAGGGCTAAATTTGGCAGGGTTACTATTTTTAGTAAGTTTGTATTTGTGTATGATTGGATACAAAATATTACGCAGGCCTCTAGAATAGTGAATTGAAGCTAATGGTGAAGAAATCACTTCAATATCATTTGTCATCTGTGAGATATTAAAATTTCAAACTCCAAAAATCCTATTAAAATATTCAAAGTGAAATTTGAGGCACTTAGAGGCTCCGGATGGGGCCGAAATTTGGTGGGAAACTCAAGTAGTCTACCTATTGGTACTACTTGGCACTCCATCATCTTTTCAAGAGCTTTCCGAAAAGGTATTATAATTGAAAATCCAACGGTCGGATCGAAAGTTATGGACCCGCGAAGTTGACCTATTTTTGGAGGGAGATGCAAATTTTGAAATAAAGCTGGTGGTCACCAAAAAGGGCTATATATAACCATTTTTGGGAACCCTTAGGGTAGTAGAGTTAAGGGGGGCCAGTGTAGAGTCAAGAATAGGAGGGAAAATAGAAACCCTAGTGGATTTGGGGTTATAGAAGGCTGAAGATTCTAGAGTCTTGTGGTTGGGAAAGCTATAATGTGCTGCAGCCAGTAGAGGATTCATCCTCTGATTGTAATTGAGCTTCTGTAATGTAATGAGTTGCCTAGATCAATAAAAGAAAGTTCTATTTTCTGTGTTCAATTTCTGTTGTTGTGTGTTTTGTGATTTACCCCCTTCATCATAGGTAAACAAATCTCCTCATTCATCCTAAATTACCTCATCTGCAGATATGGCATTCCTTTATCCATTATCACGGATAACAGAAGACCATTCAAAAAACTAGGATGTCTAAGAACTCTGTGAGTGTTTCAAAATCTAACACCGTTTCTCCACTCGATACTACCCCCAAGGTAATGGTCAAGCTGAAGCATCCAACAAGACCATCTTGAAACTTCTCAAGAAGATAGTCAACAATGCTAGCCGTGATTAGCATATCCAACTCAATCTCACTCTGTGGACCTACAGAACCAGTATACACACTCCCATAGGTGCTACACCCTACGCCCTTGTCTATGTATCAGAAGCTATCCTCCCCATTGAGGTCAAATTACCATCTCTCAGGGTGTCGCTAAAAGGTCTCATATCAGTTGAAGAATACAGAGTCTCCAGGTTGCAAGAACTAGAGTTGCTAGAAGAAAGGAGATAGAAAGCCTTTGATCATCTCAAAGCATATCAACAGATGATGTCAAGAAGCTATAACCACAGAGTTTGCCTAAGAATCTTTAAGGTTGGTGATCTCATTCTTAAGGAGAATCCTCACAATCAACAAGATAGAGAAAAGAAGGGCAAGTTTGAACCTAACTGGCTTGGGCCCTATGTGATTGTAGCTCCTTATGGATCGGAAGCATATCAGTTGGCAACATCAGAGGGTGAGCTATTCGATGACCCAATCAATAGCATGCATCTTCACCAGTTCTATACCTAGGAGAACCCCAATGAAAGGGGAGCATAAAAATACAAAAAAATCAAAAAATCAAAAAATTAGAAAAATGCAAAAAAAGTCAAAAAATTAGAAAAGTACAAAAAAATCGTCCTTTGGTAAAAACCTGGCAAACAGGCACCTTGGATAGGTATCATGGTGAAAACCTGGCAAACAAGCATCATGTTTACTTTCTAGCTTCTTCGTGCAAATAAAAGTAAGTGGTGAAAACCTGGTAAAACAGGCATTACTTGTGATAAACCATCTCCCCCATCTTTGGGAAACCAATCACCTTGTTTTCATTCTTCCTTCACTTGTGTCCCATTTTTTGACCCATATCTGTCCCATAATAAAATCCTAACAGTTACCTATCATGGCTTGATACTCTATCTCTTTGTTGGCCTTGTCAACCAAGGTTTTGTCCCATACTGTATCCATAAGTGTGAGCTTAGCATAGTGTCTCTCGTCAATTCATCCATGGTCCAAGTCTATGAACTACGTTGCCTCTGTGCCGTCATGTAGGCAAGGCCATTTTCAATGTGCCCCTGAGGCTTCCATTGTCCTATCCATCCCGTATCTAGTCCTTCTATCCATCTAAGTCCATCTCCACTTTCTCTCGCCTAGGTCTTAGGTCCGTTAGGGTTTACCCCGAACTACGTTGCCTCTACATTGTCACGTAGGCAAGGCCATTTAGCAATGAGCCCCTGAGGCACTAGGTTAGTCCCTTAGGGTCCGTCTCCTCAATAAGGATTGTGAAATCTCTCACCAAGCAAGAAAGCACAAGCAAAACCTGATTCCAAAGCAGAAATTTTGACACAAGGCATTTAACCTATCCAAAGAAAAGAAGAAAAACACCTAAGGTCTTCTAAATGATTTTACTCAAATTATGGAAAGAAATAAACACATCTAAATACAAAAATGTTTTATAAATTGGAAACATGGTTAAAACATTGAGTCTCGATTTATGCTATCATGCCTTTCTATGCTACTCAAGGATACCAAAAGCTAGAGATGCTATGGCGGGGGCATGATTATTTTCTTTGTTTGTTGTTTGTGGATTAAACTTTAGTAATGTGAAGCCTGGTCTAAGGACATGATTAGTAAAAGATCATCAAGGACATCCAAGGTCTAACATGAACGGGGGCAATCCTTGTTTGTTGATACGCAAGAAGTACTCAGGTCATCTCGGTTCAATTATACCTCGAGGCTTGTATTAGCTTGCTAAATCAAAATCCATGTAAGAAACGCTCAGGTCATCTCGGTTCAATTATACCTAGATGCTTGTGTCAACTTATAACATTTCAGAAAAATACCAAAAACATCGCCTAATGATGAAATAAAGCACTCCAAAATACTTGCACCATCAAGATGTCAAAATCAAATCCATCCATTATACATCCATTTACACATCCATACATCCATATCCCATGCAATATATGATCCCAATAATGCAGAGTGACAATACAAAGTGAAGCATGTGAATCCATCTATCGAGTCATTCTTTTGTCAATCAATCTTCTATCTATCATTCTGTCATTTCTGTGTCGATAGCGTACATTTGGACGTCACAAAAATAAAACATATAGTAGCATATCATATCACATGAGATGGTCATTTACATGATTATAATAAATTGCATACATAATAGAGCGTATTAAGTCATCCATATACAGTTTGTTGCAATCATCACATAGTGTCGAAATAGAAAAAATCAAAAACATAGATAAAGTGCATCACATAAGTTGCATAATCATATAGATACCATTTGCACTCACATACATTACAAACACATCAGCTAAACCATTTCAAACTGCATTAGATCATATAAACATCACATAGCATCATATCAAACATTGCATCCAGATAACATCTCATACAACATCAGATAAAGCATCCAAGTCTGCATATGCATCACATCATACAATCGAAAAGAATCATAAACTCATAACATATAGAGCGAGGTACATATCTACATCATCATATACATATCATAAAATGAGTCCAAATGTACAATATCATAGTATCTGTCTTCGAATCAAAGTCATATACAAAAATACATCCCAACGGATGGTGATACATGTCTCAAAACAAAAAAAAGTCGTACAAGTCTATCCAGCTATCTGAGCCATCAAAAAAGTCCATAGGTCAAATCTCTGCTACCCCTACTGCTGTGGGCCCATCACAGAAGCTCCTGACCTCGATGGACCTGCTCTCTGGGAGGTCGTAGACTGGCTCCTATAGCTAGAAGCCCTCTGACACGTCGGCACGACACCATGATATAAACCTTGATAGTACTGAACCTGAGCCTACGCTCTAGCAAGCTCAGCCTGCACCTGTGCTAGCTGTGTCTGTGCCTATACTAACTGTACCTGTGCCTGCTACACCTGCCCAACCAAGAAACTGGTCGCTACGTTTGTCCCCAAGGCTGACAATGTAGTGTCCTACTCTACACAGATGACTCATATTCGTGCATCTGCCATATCTCTCTCTGGCCAATCCCGCAAGCATCTCTGTATTTGTCTCTCTCCAGTTGTCGGCTCTTCTGAGCTACACCCTTAGCTGTCTGATCTCTCCCCTCAGGGTGGCTATCACCCTCTCCTGCACATCTGACTGTGCTGGACCCTGAGCTGCCTCTACCTATCTCTGCCCCTGTGGCTGAGGTCCCTGCTGCTATGCTACCTACTGGGGTGGCTGCATCTGTACCTACTGTGGTACCTGTTATGCAACCTGTGATGGCACTGTCTACTCAGCCTAGGATAATCCGTCCCCACCTCTCCTCCTTTGTCTGGGTTGACCTCTGTCATCCCCATCATCTCCTCTATCTTTGCCATCCCCTCATCCTCCTCTCCTACCCCTCCTCCTCCTCCAGCCAACCTGGCCCTCGTCATCTGACTCTGCCTCATCTATGCGAGGCATCAGCACCCCAAGTCCTGAGTATCTCAAAAATGGATGTGCAGTAAATCAGTCCTCATAATCCTGTGTCACCCCTGCATCTGCGATCATCCTCCTCATGTCCCAGGCAACGTATGGCATCTACCGAAACTCAGCCAGTGCCTCCTCATAGGATGCCATCGGCCCCCATCTGTACCTCTTTGCATGTGTCCTGGCAAACCGCGCCTGCCCCTAGGACATGCCCTGTCTCCGCCCAAACTACCTTTGTACTTGGCTGACTATCTACCTCTCCAAGATGAAGCGTGTCCATCCTATCAACCACCGCATTTGATAGCAGTAAGGCAGCTCATCTACCTCGTCATCCCACGGCTCACAATCTAGATATGGTCGCCACTCGACCACATCTACTCCATCCAATGCATGGCGCCAGTACTTCAGCTTCCGCCTGTGCTGGGAAATCACTCCTACATAGCCATAGCTGTATGGCTCTCCCCTCTGTCTCTCGAACACACGGATCAGTCTAGTGATCGCTATGTGCTCCCATAGCCAAAACTGTAGAAGTGACACACCTACAAATAGGCTTGTACTCCTGTGGTATACCACCTGGTGCACATTGTGGTATAAATGAGCAAGTACGCAAACTCCCCATGCATATCAAGTCCCCTCTGTAACCATCCTCTCCATGATCCTACCCCATCCAACGGGGAACTCATATGACCTTCTGTCGGAGCATACCACACCTCCAATCAGTCCTGCTACAATGCCTAGGAAGTAGTCATAGCACTCGTAGATATCCTGCCATGGGATAACCTATCCGACCAGCTCAGGGTCGTCGAACACTCGCCTGGACTCATCGAGTCCTGCACCTCTTTGTGGATCATACTCCACCAAATCACCCTGAATAGGCAAGTGTAGAATCCTGTAAACATCCTCCAAGGTGATGGTCATCTCGCCAGTAGGGAGGTGGAAGGTCCCATCCTCACTGTGAAATCTCTCCACCGCAGCAGTCAGCAATCCACGGTTCACCCGAACCTCAGGCATGAAACAAACATAGTCGAGTCCCATAGCACCGAGTGCCTCTCTATCTATCTCTATCAGCATGTATCTCTGTAGCATAGGCATAGTGAACTACTCCCTAGACTGAAGTGTATCTCGTATATCCTCCTGCAAGCATGCAAAGCAAGGCATCAATCCAAAATTGCAAGTCCCATACTCAACATATCTATAGAAACATATCAACTAACTTAGCATTTCATATTGATCAAAACATCACACTACATCTCTTGACTAGATTCCTGCAATCTCAGAGATAGCTTATCAATTGACGTGTCAAGAAGGACACCAATCGAGTCAATTTGCTAAGTCTTTTCCTTATCTATATCATATGCGCCACAACAAGTGGCAAATGCACCGTTTCATAGTAAATGCATCGTTTCTTGACCTATGCGCCACTTCTGGTATATGCGCAACAGAAACACATGTATGTGCCGCCCTATGCTACACATGTGCCGCTTTATGCTACACATGTGCCGCTTCGGTATATGCACCGTTACATCTCGTGCATGCGCAATAAGATTATGTATGCACCAACTTATTTTACATATGCATCGATTCTACATATGTGCCACTTTATTGCATGTATGTGCTACAAAACAACAAATGCACCGTTTCACGCAGCATACACACCGCAATGGCTTTTAGCGCATCTATTTTCCCTACTGTTCTCCTAGCATTTATGACCCTCAAATGTGACCCTAGGGAAAGTTTTTTAGGCTACATATCGAGGGTCCTACCTTTGCTGGTTGGTCGAATTGACGAACGCACTTGAATCGATGCTCCTCGCATGGAATGTCCATCCTTGTGCTAACTGCTCTATGCTCTGACTGCTCTAAGCTCTCCAATGCAAATCAAACCAAGAAAAGTGTACAAATGACTTATCTTGTGGACCCAGCTTCTATATATAGCCTGCAAAACCCTCAATCTGGCTAGGTGGTGACTACGACTACTTCCCATGCCTGTTTCTTCCAATTTTCTTCCGGTTTCTCAGAAACGCATCCTATTTTCTTCAAACCTAACCTAGTAACCCTTCGTCTTTGTGAGATTGTCCATCTCATGCCTTCTACCTTTTTCCCATCCAATCTCCCGAGGGGGCATCCTGTTGTCAAACTTGTACCAGGGGAAAATTGGGGCATGCATCATTGTCAGACTATTTATTCTTTGAAGCAATGCCATAAACTGCATTGCATCAAAGAGGGGCAAAATGTATACGCCTAAAAATTACATGATTCAGTCTAAATAAATATTCTTAATATTTATTCCCTTCCAATTCTTCTATCAATAAATAAATAAACAAATTCATTTATTTGATTCACATTCCTCTTAATTAATTAAATATCAAAATATTTAATTATTTCCTCTTAAGTCAAAATTAAATAAAATTAATTTATTTAATTAAGTTCTCTAAATTCTTCTAATGTCTCACATAATTGAATAATCCTAAATTATTTAATTAATCCAAATTCCCCTATCTTAGGTCCTAATTCCATAAATCCACCTCATCTTTCCACCTCACCATGTTGCACATGTAATTAAATATTTTAAATATTTAATTAGCTAATATTCCCTCACCCACATGTCCTATTTCTTCTCTAATCAAAGTTAGTTAACTCATCAATCAAAATGTTAACTAATCAATCAATTCTGTCAGCTTCTCAATCTATTCGGGTAACTGATCAATCAATTCTGTCAATCCCTCAATCCATTCTATTAACTCTTCAATCAATTTTGTTAACTACCCTGTTACATGATGGAAGTAGGACACTTGTCCTCTTTTTATTCATTGCACATTCCTCAACCATTCTCAACCATTGATCTGCTCATTTCATCTCAATCGTTGATCTTCATTCTTTCAAGTCTATAAATGAAACCTCATTCTTCCATTCTTGGTATCCAGGGTATTCGTATTGTTACTCTGCAGAAATTCACCAGTGTGCCTTTGGCACCCCAATACAATTTTCTTGAGATCACCCAAAGCTTTGAAGCTCCTCTTCATTGCACGTTTATCATCATAGCCATTTACTATCGACATCCTTGAAACATAGCAAAGGAGTGCACTCACTGAGGGCCCTACTTCATACAAGCAAGGACAGTTTTAATAGGCAAACAATAGAAGCTTCGATTCAAGGAAGGTTTGCATTGTGTTATTCATTGCTTCATTTCATTCAATCTTTCTTAGTTTCATTATTCTATTGAGTTATGGGTATTTGATGTTGTTTGTTGCATATTCATTGTTGATCCTATTTTACCCTAACAGTAGTCATGTGACAAGTGTCACATTCCTATTACATGAGACAACTAGAGGATAGGATGCCAACTAGATCACATGTGTAGGATAAGACAACTATCAACACCTAGTAACAACTAGACACAACTAGAAACAACTAGAAACATCTAGTAGACTCACTAAGTCAACTTAACATGTGAACATGTGTGAGTATTATTTAACTAATAAATAGTTAAATAATATGAATTATCCACACAACAAGGGTTAAACCGGATAGATAAAAACCCTATTCACACCAACACCCCCCCTTAAGTACAACTTAGGGAGAAGTAAACAAATGCAAACATGCAAAGATGGGTCCTAGCAACAAGGCCATGATAGGTACCCATGTACAAAAGATCTTTCACAAGAGGAGAAAAGGAGAAAACCTCATGGGAAAAACTCCTCTCTAAAAGAGAGAAAAACATGCAAAGAAAGCATGAAAAAGTGAAGGAAGGAAGGAGGACTCAACATGAGCCCCCAAGGACTACTTCCATCACAAAGATACAAAAGATATCCCCCCATAGGAGATAAAAGAAGGACTAAAAAGCCCTCACAAAGGATGTCCCAAAAAGATTACGAACATGAAGATGAACATGAAGAACTCCACTGAAGCACAAAAAATTTGCAAACAACTGCCAAAGAACTGCTACACTGCTGAAGAACCTTAATTGAAAAATAGGATGAAGATTAGGATCAAGGAGACAAAAATCTGCATGAGTGACCCCAATGACACTACTCAACCAATCTGATAGTCAAAGATGCAAATGGCACAATAATCTGTATAAGTGACCCTAACAACACTACTTAACCAATGTGATAGTTGAAAATATAGGTGCCAATAGTCTCAAGAACTTTGATCATCTGAATAAGGTAGAAGGTTGCCTCCATAAATAGGGTTGCAAGAGTGTCTATATGGTATGTGTTCCATCTCACTGAAATGCATGGGTAACCAGCCGCTGCATCCACCTAGTATATAGGAACAAAAACTAGATACATAGTTCACCCCAAGTGAAACCAAGTAAGCATTAGCACAAGTAGTAAGATACCCCCCATAATGATGACAAGGGAGAGGTATGATAGCTCCACTAAAACTGTGTGTCACAATGTAGTGCAAGAAGGTGAAGAAGCAACATCAAAAGATGTACATAGTAGTAGCTACAACTTAGTAAAGGGTGTGCAAATAACAAGGCACACATGCAAGAGGCTGAAAATGTTGTCATGGAGGGACACTCACCGGACAAGATTGTGATGGAAAATAACAAGGAACTATCACAACCCCCCATGGCACTTTATAAAGTAGTGCGAGTACAAAAATGGCACAACATGATGTGTTAGATCCCCAAAATACAAGTACAATATGTGGCACTTTATCTCAATGCGTTTACAAATCAACAAGTGCATTTAATGGGTACATGCAATGTCTAAAACAAGGATTGAATGAGTTGATGTCATGAGGTGAACAATGAATAAAATGACCATGCATGCCTTACAAACCTCAAAAAATGGACAAAAACTACAATTAATGAATCCCCAAAACAAATAATGCTGCAGAATATGCCCCCCCAGAAAGAAATACAAGATTGAGTACAATGTTGTCAATGTGGAAGCCAAAATCGACTGTTTATAACATATGGAAATTTTACAATTTTTCAAGAAAATGGCTTACCAAAACAAAAAATGACATACACCATTAGATTCCTTGCATTTTTCTAATCAATTTCAAAAAAAAGTTTGCTCAATTTCGACATCGTGGACAAAAGTTATGCCCTGTCAAAAAATGTTAAAAAAATCAAGCAAAAATGACATTCGGAGGCAAATTTTGGAGATATATAGAAAGTTGGAGGAAAATCACCTACATAATGGTGAAGTACATGGAACCACCTTTCCAACGACTATAACAACGTAAAAAATTGACTCCTCGGGTGCAATTTCGGGATAGTGTCCAAACGTGGACAGAGTGGCCCAGTCAAGGAAAAAGGAATCCAATAGGGCTTATTCTTAAGCCTAATGAGCACATAACTGTCAGCACCATATTCTACAAATAGAACTCCATGATCCAAATTGCACTTGCTACAGATGTAAGGGCAAGATACTCCATGAATGTCGACATAAACACAGCATTGACGCCCACTAATAGAGGCCCATTTTTAACCAGATTTGTAGCAATTTGATATTCATCAAAGCTGAATTTGGAAACATTAGCCACAATTTTTCTTTTGTCAAACTTGTCATCAAATCTCATAGATGGATAATCTTTCTCACTTTCCAATCCACCAGATTTTATTGCCTATTCATAGACACTCATCATAAGCCTGCCATTGCAACCAATATGCATCATCAGGGCGGTGTTAGCTAGATTGGATATCCTGTCGGCGGCAAAAACTAAAACCGGCAAGCGTCTGAGCTTCTTGGTCAACTTCACCAATTCAAAGGGCTCTAACAATTGCTTGGCGAAGGCATAGAGTTTAGGTTTGTCAATAATTTGCAAGCTTAATATCTTGCACTCATCAATGAAATCCATGCCCACATAGAGCTCATCACCGGCAGGGCTACGCAAAAACACGATGGAATCCATTGCAACAAGCTTCATATGGTTAATGAATACACTCCACTCTGTGGTCAGAAGGTGTCGGCGCAGAAGATAACCATGTTTCCTTGAAACAAGAGGTGTCTGTTGTTGTGATCTAGGGCCGAGGGGTGACAACCACAAACAAGATTGAACAAAAAACCAAAATCAATTGCTTGGCTTGGACAACTCCTCGCTGGGCCTGCTAAGGCCAAGAACACCAAATACACAGTGAGCAATGGGAGTAGCCACAGGACAAAACCAAATGAAGTCGATGAGATTGCAGAAGCCAAATCTAGAATGGAGTCTTCACCTAAGATGAACTAGCAAATTCATACACAAGGTTTGGATGGAAAAAAAAAATTGCAATCAAACATCTAGTGCCAAACTAATCGAACCACATCCAATAGCCCGATGCAGCTGAAGCTCGCAAGCTCAAACTCTTTTAAGAAGCATCCATGAATCTGAGTCACAGAAGGCTGAGAAGATTGGGCAAAAAATACCAAACTAGAATAGTCGAGGTCAACAATGAAGTATCAGAGTATGGCCCGATATAGTTGTTAAACTAGAAAGCATGTCTTCAATCTAGAGTTTAACAAACTAGATCGTGGTTTCCAGAAAGTAGGTCACAAAAAACTATATCAAAAACCATAAAATTGGTGCCGCCAAGACCGAGAACCACCGAAACTTCCTTGCTAAGTCAAATAGAAAAAGGCATCCAAATCTTCAGATTGGGTCTGAGTTATGTGTAAAGCAGCCTAATCTTGGATGATGGCACAGATAAGGTGTGAATCACAGCCTAGAAGGGCTTTGATCTATGTTATTAACATTGATGCAAGAAACATGGCCGAGTGTGGAGCAGGGCTGCGAGGTGTTGGATCAGGGCCTTCAAAGAACAACTAAGATTAAAGGCCAAAAAAATAATAGAAGCTACCCCAACATGTTGAAATGACCAATCAAAAGGAATTGAGGACAATGACTACGTAGGATGCCCAATCAGGTCCAAAAAAGGGCCAAATCCCAAAAGACCAAGAAAATAGCTACCAAACGCCAAAATACGTGACCTCTAGGCTTGAAAATAGCAAGCTGTCAAATGGAGATCAGTGATGTAGGAGTCCGCAAATAGGCTTGAAGATTCAATTAAACACTTCAGAATCTCTCAAGTGATGCCAAACACTTCGGGAAGAGCTGACTTATCTGCAGGGCCAAAATGAAGGTTGTGTATAGGCCTAGAGGAGCCTAATCCAAATATAGAGTCGAATGTGGTACAAAAAACAAGTTTCCTGGAACTCATGGCAAATTGGTTTAGACAGCCTATACCAAAAAAGGGCCTGAAAATATTTAGAGAGGATGATCAACCCAGAAAGTTGGCAGGGGGTAATATTGCCCTCTCCTAAATTTTTTTTGCCTTTGCAACTGATAAATCTGCATAAGGGGTAAAAAAATGCTAGATTTGACTGTGACCAAAGTATGTTGAGTTTACAGTCGATCTTAGCATATTTGACCCTTCTAATCTCAATGGTGAGGTCAGTTTTACTCTAAAATGCACCAAATGAAACCTGCAATTTAAAATCACAAACAAGAAGGCCCCTAAAACTGTTATTTCTTTCAACCTTTTTGATTCTCCAGTTCATCCAGTGATACAAGAGAAGAGCATACTTGGTTTCAAGAAAGAAAAATAAATCACTATCTAAGATCTTCTAAAAATGAACGAACTCTAGACAATCAACTAGCTCTGATACCATGTTGAGACATGGACCAGCTAGGAGTCGAACCTAGGACCTTCCATTCACTGCTGGAGTGCTCTACCAGTGAGCTACTGGCCCCTCTTGGACCAGTCCATCATCGGTCTGGGTGTGGCTTATTTCCAACACCAACACTTCTACTATCACAGAATCAGGTGCTGAGGATACAAATGTTGATAAAATGGAGATTGAAGATATTGAGATTGAACATCAAGATGTTGAGGAACCTAATGATGCTAAGAGAGAAGAAATGCCTAAGAAGCCAGATGAGGAAAATGAAAAAGAACAAGATAAGGAGGAGAATGTAGAACATGAACAACTTGGTGATTCACATCAGTCTCCTTAGAAGGATCTTCCACTGGAATCACAAGTGTCTAAACCCCTTCCTCATGCTCCTATTTCTTGTAGTTTTCTATTAGTTTCCAATGTTCCTATTTCACCTATTTTTGTTGTGCCTTCTGATAATAACCCTACCTCTGTAAGAAAAAGTTTTGGGACCATGTTTGATTCTTCTAGTTCCATTCCAAGTTTATCTTCCCCATCTTTTGATATTGGTAAACAATTTATTCTGGATCATTTTCTAGATGGTTCAGAGAAAGTTGTTGACACAAGTTCATTTTTTACCAACACTAGTCCTATTGTTACTATAACAGGTGTGAGCATGGATCCAACAAAATAGGTAATTGACTCTTCTCTGAATGTTGGCACCTCAACACTTCCTCCATGGTTGTCTGCATACACTCCAAAGAGGAAGAAGCAAGCAATTTCACCTGCTGAAATTGATATAGAGAAGTTACTTTCTGCTAAGCCAAAGGCCCAGAAAAAGAAACCTAAAATTGTTTCTAGGCTTATTAATGAAAAAGGAGTCAGATATGCAGAAATTGCTATGCCATCAGATGATGCCACTATAGATATTTTTGATATGAATGATTATATTGTCTCCAGAGTTGAGTTAGGTAAGCTAACTCATCAAGGTATCAAGGTAGATTTTCAAGCCACTACAAGTTCATTGCTTGATAAATATGATGAGGTCAAGAAGGAGAAAGAGCAGTACAAAGCAAAAGTAGAACAACTTGTTGCTATTCTTCAAAAAATAGTAAAATCATCCGAGATTGTGGAACCTATGGCAGTGACTATTGATGACCATCTTATTCAAAAGGTTGAGAAGGTTCAAGCCAGAGGATGAGTAGTTGGTGACATTATGGAGCGTTTGTTGGCACAAGGAAGAGTTCTATAGAAGACCACAGTAGAAAGAAAAGGAAAGATGGACAAGGCAAAAGCTGAGCTAGACAACATTGTTGATTTACTTTCTCAAGAATTACAAGATCAAGAGGAAATCTTAGAGGAGTGGAATGAGATGAAGAATATTAAAATAAAGAATTTGATAGCCATTGGTGTCATCTCAAACTGAGAGTCTTATCTTAAGACCAAGGAAGCTATTGCCCATCACATCAATGTAATAAAGGGTTTACTTGAGGACTTGTGCCAAGTACGTGAAAACAGTGAAGACAGTACAATGTCTTACTTCTACATAGGTTGGAGGAACTCCCATGCACTCTAACAGGTGAAGGTCACAATTTTCTCTTAACAGAGGAAATGATAGATGCTTTCGAGAAGATGGTGCAGTAGAAATTTGAAGATGAAGTGCCTACAGTGGTTTTGATGGATAGCCTTTATGATCATCACTCAACTTTTGAGAATCTAAAGGATAATCTTGAGAAGCATGAGAAAGTAATAAAGGTCGTTAGGGATGCAGTTCTCAGGGCTCGTACTATCTTAGAGAATACAGCCAAGCCTGATGTATGTGAAATGGTAGCGGTGCAAACTATGTATAAAAATGTTTTGAAGAAGAACGATGGTGGCAGATGAAGTTCCTTTTCAATGCCTTAGTTTATTTTTAGTCTTGTAGATGTAATTTGAATTTTGTTATGGACATACTCACATGTAATTTTCCAAAATGTAATTACATATGAGACAAAAGAAGTCATAAGTCAAATAGGACTCTTTTGTTTGAATAAGTCAAAGTAGTTAAAAATTTTCTATTTTTGCTCTAGGCTCCTCCCTATAAATAAAGAGGGCCTCTATTGTAATCTTTATCTTTTATCTATTGCAAAGAAACTCTGCTGGATTGGAAAACATTGCAAGACTTGGAGCTTTTTATGTTTATCATATTTTCAAGTGAATATCAATATAAACAAGCAATTTGAGTATCAAACTTTGAGTTGAATCATAATGTTTTATGATATTAGTGTTCTTATGTCATTGGTGTTATATTGTATTGAATTATTGTTGGAATTGTGGAGTTTATTGGAAATTGAGAGAAGTGTTTTTGTTTTGGTGAAATAGACTTTGTGCTATTTTCTCATTTGCAGGAGTTTGTGGTTACATTTGTGAAGATACAATTGTTCAAAGACTTTGTGCTATAAACTGTTGTGTACAAGTTAGTTATATCATATTGGGTGAAAGTGGAGACTTTGGGCTACACTTGAGTTCAATTAGGTTTATTTGGAGAAGATAAGCAAAGCAATAGAAAACTTTGTGTTTCTATGGTTTTCCTTGCCTCGTAAGTTATTAAACATTGTTTTTGTGGAAGTTGTTATTTTGAAGAGAAAAGCATATATTCTAAAAGAATAGAATAGGATGAAGTGATAATACCCCAATATAGTTTTTAGTTTATTTTAAGTATTAAAAGTTGCTTATTAGAAAGAGCTCATTGTCTAGAGGGAACCTCCCCTTGCCGAGAGGAGAGACTCAGTCTCATTAAGCTGTGGTGATATAACCATTTTGTCGTTGGTTAGCTAAACAACAAAATATTCACCCAACAGTTTCCCAACATAGAGCAGAAAATTATTATTGTGTTAGTGATTGCAAATTTAGCTTTATCTTCTCATGTGTTGAAGAATCTTCATCTATGTGAGGGCTACACCTCTGAGGTGATATCTATTTGTGTTTGAATCATTTATCAATTTGTTTTTGCCTCTATCCCGCAAGGATACACACTCTTTATCTAACAACGATATTTGGAAGACTTGAATGTCCTTCCAGCGCTGACTAAGGCAAGCTCCTAAACACCACAACCCCTAGCCACACTCCTTGTGATTGCAAGTTACAAGTATCAGATTTCATGAAGTGGAGTTGCAGAGGAAAGTTGCCGAACATAAGGATTTTAGATTTGGCAAAATGAAGCAGTTCAGAACACTTTTAGGAAATGGGCACCTAGGGCAATGTCCTTCAAGGTTGCAGACAGGAATCTCCATGACAGTGACATTCTACATCTAAAGAAGCTCTGACATCCCAAAGATCAGCCTGCCTTGGACTAGGGTGCATAGGGCAGTGTTCTCTGCATCTCCCATGATAGAAACAAATGAAACAATGATTATCAATGTCAGAAGGAGCCCATTATTCCCTAAAGAAGACTATGCCTTGAACTTGGGTACTGAGGGCATTGTCCCCAAATATTCCAAATGACAAACTTTAAAAAATGGTCAGTAATTAATCTCTATCTACTATCTTAGTCTGTGAACATTTGTCATCATTTATTAGTTTATTTTTGATTTTGCATAATTAGGGTTTTGAGCATACTTGAGCATTAAATTAATACATTAATTGACAATTTCTAAATTTCTACATCATTCCAAGTGACCACCAACCTGTAGGTTAATCCTCTTGCAAGAGTTGTGATTCAACTCAGTTGGATGTCCTTGAATGTTTGTAGTGAAAGGAGGATTTAACCCTTTTATCATTTTCCCCCTTTTCCTATAAAACAAAAGAATGCTAAGAAGGGGTTAGTTAGAAATGAGAAGAACAAGAGGATACAACATATCATATGTAAATAATCTATCTTAAAAGAAGTGTTTCCACTCAAGGGAATACACCAAGCCTTGTAGAATAAGAAGGTGTTGCAACCATACCCAAAGGTATTCTAGCCAAACTCAAGTTGGTGGTTCCAACTCTTCTCCCAAACATGCAAGGAGCCTCAACAAGATAGACTCCAAATCTTGTTTCTAAGTGTGCCACAATCCTTTCCAAGAGAGTGGAGTAACAAAAATAATCAACAAGTGCTTTGATAGAAAGATGAGAGTAAGGCTCATAGCATGATATATGCCCCCACCTTAAAGTGATTGCTAACTCCATCAGGGAGCAATTACCTTTAAGGTAGAATAAGGGAGAAATATAAAATAGGCATAATAGTTTTCTAAAAGCACATGCCCAAATGACTTGTATTCTCAATATCTACATCACAACAAGGGGTTGCCACCAAGACAAGATAACCAAGGTGATGCTTGTAGACATCATACACAATGGCTTGTGTAGTCATTGTATGATGCTGAGCATAGAAACAAGTTGTCACATAGATATGAAGATGAAAAAAGAAAGGTCACATGAAAGAAATAATTGAATAATGAAATGATGCTAAATCATCCAAGAAAAAATAATGAAATTGTACATCACAACATATAGAAGAATGAAGATACATATAGAGGAATGACACAACACATTCTCTCTCCTTGTACCTTTTTACTAACAAGGGTGCCAAAGGGGAACTAACAATCAACAAAACATCACAGTTGTTAGCAAGAGATGTAGAGGGATACCGATTTGGAGATCCGGTCCTCAGAAAAGTCTTTGTAGTTAGTTGATACCCCGGTCAGGTAGCTAGAGATTGATATCAAAACATAAAGAATAACAAAACATTACATACACATCAAAGTAAGATAACACACACAATTACCCATTACCAACAGGCTTCCATAGATATATTAGCAATCAAATACATACATCATGTTGGATTTCTCCTAGACTGGATGCTTGTTCCCAGGTATCCCTACTAGGTAGCCATCAATGATCAACAGGATATCCGGGCCAAGGGCCAACAGTATAGGAGATAGACTCTATAAATATCTCCTCCTCTTCTTTAGGCTATGTGGAACCAAGGGGGGTATTCCCTATTCAACATCCATGAGATATGCTTATAGACTGACTGGAATGTTGATACAAAGCAGATAAATCCTCCTTTATGTAGACCAAAACTATGGGACGAGTACAAAGGGGCTAGCTTTGGGCCTATGTTTAGTTGTGTGACAGAGGATTCAGGTCCTAAAACTACTTCTAAATGTCCTAAAGGTTTGTATTTGAAGTTTGAGTTTGATTTGGTGTTTGGATGCAAAACTAGGACCTTGGGTGTAACCTCAATACAAGACTGGATCGGTGCCTATCCAGGGCTCAGAGTCAATAGACATACACATGTGAATGGTCAACATAAACATATACCAAAGACTGGGTTTCAAGGGGATTGCTTAGTATCTGCCTTATAGATACTTCCCAAAATAGAGTATCATGTTATCTCTGCTTACAGATATCCTTATTGCAATGTATTCTTCTCAACACTTAACCTAGAACATTTAATCTATCCCTCGAGTAGAAGTAAAAGATCAAGCATTCAACATGACAAACCCATATTCTAGAACCCTAAACACCCCTTAGCTATCTAGATTCAGAAGAAGAACACACTCAATTTGGAGATAGATAACCAAAACACATGCAATATAGCATTACTCATTTAAATCAACATGAAACCAGTGAATTCATGCATGAAACATACAACATGAGACTCATAAACTCACAAGACATCCCAAGAGAGGGCCACTAATGAAGTTGTATCTCATTATAGCACCAAAATTTGTCCAGTTTTCAACAACCTAAATATGAGTCACACAGCCTGCTATATATAGTAGGAGGGTACTCAGTATTAAACACATGGCAATTCAAAATTCTCCAG
The DNA here is from genome assembly GCA_027924645.1 of Cunninghamia lanceolata. NCBI lineage: Eukaryota > Viridiplantae > Streptophyta > Pinopsida > Cupressales > Cupressaceae > Cunninghamia > Cunninghamia lanceolata. The sequence continues at coordinate 19,075,980 of BSBN01000391.1, forward strand.
ATACAGTGCATCAGAAATGGCGCTCAAACATTGAATGTAGCAGGTAGAGGAGGAGACAGGGAGTGGTCTCGAGCCTTGCGCCACCGCCTGGGGATTCACATCATCAATCAAGTACTTGATCCGTCCATGCCTTCGCCCATACCCTGCAACATCTACCATTAATGGCATACCAACTCGCGGCCTTGGGTATGCAGTGGACAGTGTGCCTTTGAAATTTTTCTGCTAAGAAATATGACCCTAATTTTTGAATCATGTGGGAACTAATTATCCCACATTCACCCCGCAGTGACCTCTTCATCACTTTATAAACTAGGCCATGAGCATATATGATAGTCAGTGATTTTGCTCCCGACGATGCCAGTTTAGACCCCATCATGATAACCCGCGCCAACGGCAAACCTCCTGCATGATATCTTGATATGCAATATCACCTTGATATTTCGCATCACCCTGATGCGAAATATCACCCTTATCGGAAATATCACCCTGATGAGAAATGTCACTAGACCACATCACCTGATATTCAATATCATCCTGATGACCACCCTCATTGGCACAACCTGATGCATCGGAGAAAGATCCTCCTGCTCATATTCATGTCATCATCATATTCATATCCTCATCAACGATTGGGGGGAATCCTTAGTAAAGCTACCGATAGTAACCGTCATGCCGAAGACCACATGATACATTCCACCGATCCTGATGACATCACTATCATATTGCAATATCAGGGTGATCTTTAGTGGCAAGGGTGATATTGGAATATCAGGGTGATGGACAAGTAGATACCACCCCCCACAAGAATATTAGGTCGAACTGTGGCTTTGTTGTAACATCGAGGTGATCTTTGAATATGACTGATATTTGGAAATATCACCCCTTGAGCGGAAGACCAAGTCATACATGAAATATGACCCCCCCGCGGAATATTAGGCTTGATAGAAACTTCGCCTTAACACAATTTTTGCTTGAAATCTTGACTCCATGTGTAGGCACCAACACATCCATTGTCCATCCTCTGGCATAGTTACATATATGACTTCTATATCATCGCTTACATCAAAATATACTCTTATTCTCCTATTATATCTTCTTACTTACATTCTACTACTCCTATCTGTAGTTGGGGTAAAAATTGCAAATCAAGGTTAAATGAATAAACAATGATAAAACCCTAACAATGCACAATAGAGAACAAGACAACATAAAAATCAAAGTAATAAATACAAAAGCAAACCAAAATCTCCTTGTTGTTCTTGATTGACCTCCATTGCTCTTCTCCACCTCGCATGTGAATGCAAGATTTTGAAGCTTTGATTGTTGAAGAGATGTTGGGTCCAACATAACAATAAGATGAAGATGATAGAAGAAGATACATAAATAGATAGATGAGAGGATTGGATGAATGATTTTTATAGAGTGAGGATGCTAGAAGAAGATGGATCCAAATGGCCTATGTGAGGCTATATTTATAGATAAGAGTTGATATGATTTGATGGCCAATATTTAAAAGTCAATTGTGACAAGGGTCATTGGTCCTTGGCATTTAGTCATATTTCATTTTGTCAAATCTAGGGCTATGTCCATGGCTCTCTGCAATTAGGGATCCTATAGTCACTAGTTTAATTAACTAACTCTAATGATCTTTACTGATTAAAGAAATTAACATTACTGATCTATCTGGTATGAAAATGAATTCCAAGAATATTAAAAGTGAAACTGAACAATGAATTGCTAAAGGAAATCTATACTATTCCTTTCAACTGAAGCATGCATTTATCTATGAAAATAGTAACTATCTCCTTAAATAGAATTTGAAATAACAAAACAATAGTACTAGCCTTCTGCCTTGGTGGTGAGTAGGGATGAAGACTAAAGTAAAGAATTAGCATAAGAAAGTAATATCACAATTTGTTTTCAATCCAATTCCATCAGCTTTTGTATTTAGAAAATGTCTATATCAAAATGAGATTACAATAACAATAATTCTCTCCCTCTCCTGTTGCTACCTTTGTAAGTTTATATCTAATCTAGTGATGAGATATTACTTACCTTAACTACTAGTTCATCTATGAGATAATAACAATCTCTTATTCTACTAACTATTTAACTACAGAGTAAACATTCATGCAATTAAAATAGGTTTAGTAGAACAACAGTCTCACTAAACTTAAGTCTTAGTTTCAAATACAACTGGGCAACAAGGCCCTGAAATATATGTACTTATATCAGTTTGTCAAGAACTCATGCAAAATCAAAAGAAAAATAAATTTCCAACAATTAACTACGGTCTTCATTTGATTACTCAGGTACTGATTGAGTAATATCTAGAATACCCCAATTACTACTGGAAGTGTTGACTGGTAGTGCACTGAAAATCTACATCTATGTTGGTGAGACTCTGAAGGTGTGTACTTCTGTCTACAGCTCCAGACATATGCTTCACAACCTTTTGTTCAGCTCCAAAGATATGCTTTTGACTTCAGTCCAACTCAGGACATGATTCTCCCCCTTTACCTCAAAATCTCTCCAATCATATTGGAAAATATTGGAGACTGGTGCAGGATCCATCTGTCAGCTCCGGAGATGACCAAATTTGTCTTTCCCCGAACATCTACACCTATAGATTCAAAAAGAGATAAATTCTGCATATTTCCATTAATTCAGTGCACATTAGTCCCTCAATCAGAAATCATGATTTTAAGTAATTCATCTCTTATTAATCATAATTAGAACAATCTTGTTAATCTATTTTGGTGCAGTCATCAGGAAAATGGAATAAGAAGGAAGGAAAAAGAGAGGTAAAAGGGTGTATTTCATGGGTGCTACCTAGCACTCACCATCCCCCTCATACTTAAAGGTATAAGGTCCTCTAGATTCTCACAATCTGGACTTATTCAGGTGGAATATTCTATCATTCAAGTTGTATTTTTTTGCATAAGTGGTCCAAGTGGTGCGGTCTATATTACCATTTCCTCTAAACTGATCAACCTGCTTCATCCATTCCTGCAATTTATCATCTTCCATTTGTTCAGTCCAGATAGGTAGTGGTTCAATGATGAGAGGGGGTTTGAAATGGCCACCTATCCACTCCTGTTGGTATTTATCCATCATTTTGGATACTAACTTGGCCTTTCTCATAAATGACCTGAGGTTGGCAGGGGACGGCACTTCCCTCATCTTTTGTTCTGTAGTTAAAATGTTCCACCTTTTATTTTCTACTGTAAGCATTTGATTAGATGAACTGTTCATGAGGAGACCATGCTAATCATTGGCAGGTCTTCAATGGTGACAATCAGATCATAGCTTTCTTAGAAAAGATAATTTTGATGAGCTCTATTTTGAAGGTAGTGATTCTCCACCACGTGAATATGTTTCTAAAATAGATTCACAGACTGGTGAGGAGATTCTTCAACTAAAAGGGAATAAGATTCTGAAAGGTTTGGTTTCTCTAGAAAAGTTATTTGACAAGCATGACAGATATATCAAACAACAACAACAAGTTGATTTAAGTTCATCCATGGAATTTGAGCAAGTAAGTTTGAGTTCTAAAGCAGATCCCAAGATGGTTAACATCAGGAAGTGTTGCACTGCTAATGAGAAATTCAAGTTCATTACACTTCTGCTCCATTATATTGATGTTTTGGTGTATTCTTATGATGATCTAAAGTCTTTTAGACCCAAGGAGATCCAACACAAAATCCCTCTCAAGGTTGGATCATTGTTTCACAAGCAAAAGTAGAGGCAGTATAATCCCAAGATATCAGGTACTATTCTTTCTAAAATCCATAAAATGTTGAATGCAAGGATAATCTTTCCCATCCATCATTCCACTTGGATTGCGAATATTGTTCATGTGAGAAAGAAGAACGGAGAAATCTGTATTTGTGTTGACTTCAGAAATCTCAACCAGTCTTCTTTGAAAGATAACTACCCTCTGCCTATTATGGACCAAGTTTTACAAACCGTAACCGGTTCGAAGATGTTGTCTATGTTAGATGGTTTTTCAAGCTATAATCAAGTAGAAGTCAGCGAAGCACATTAATACAAGACTACCTTCACAACACCTTGGGGCACATTTGCATACCGCGGGAAGTCATTTGGTTTGATCAATGTTGGAACTAATTTCCAAAGAGAAATGGATATCGCTTTCAGAGACAAGATGGGGAAATTCATTGTGGTGTATCTTGATGAGTTGACCATTTTCTCTATACAGCATCAAGATCATGCCTACCATTTGTGACAGGTTTTGGAACGATGTCATCAAAATGGCATTTCTCTTAATCCTGAGAAATTAGTTTTTGGGGTCATAGAGGGTAAGCTTCTCGATCAACTTGTTTCCAGAGAAGGTACTAAAATTGACTCAGAAAGAGTCAAGTCTATCCATAGTCTTACTTTGCCTACTAGTAAGACTACAGTTCACTCTTTCTTCAGAAAGGTGAATTTTCTACGGAGGTTCATTCCAGAATTCACAGAGAAAACTCATCACATTGTCAATATGATGAAGTGTAAGACCACTTTCCGTTGGAGTGTGGAAGGTAATGTATCCTTTGAGGACATTAAAAGGGCCATAGCTCATGCTCTGGTTCTAGTTTGTTCTTACTATACTAAGGACTTCGTAATGTACTGTTATGCTTTTGAGCATATACTTTCAGCAATTCTGGTTCAGCAGAATGAAGAAGGTGTGGAATCTCCTATTTCATTTATGAGTTGCCCTTTGAAGGCTCATAAATTGAAATACTCAAATATGGAGAAACATGCTTATGTTGTGGTCAAGGCGGTGAAGCATTTTTGGTTTAATATTTTGAGTTCGCATATTGTTGTTTTGGTGCCGGATAAAACAGTGAAATCTATCCTGACACAACAAGAGTTTGGGACCAAAAGGGATAACTAGATTTCCAAAATTCAAGAGTTTGATCTTGATATCAAACCCACTAAGCTTGTGCATGGTAGAGGTTTGTGTCAACTGATTGCTGACAATGTCCCAAAAGAAACAGGTGATGAAGAAGAAGAGATTGAGGATATGCCAACTATTCTCTTTGTTACTACTACAGATGAGTGGTATTCCAATATTGCTCATTTTTTTACCTATGGTGAGTGTCCTTCTCATTTATCTTATAAAGATAAGTGAACTATCAAGTTAAAGGTTACAAACTATGTCTTGTGGGATAATGGTTTGTATAAAAGAAGCCTTGACGGAGTTTTTCTCCGTTGTGTGGATAAAGAACAACAAAGTAGACTTTTAGAGTCTTTTCACAATTTGGCATGTGGAGGACATTTTTCCACACCTGTAATAGCTCATAAAATTTTGTGTGCTAGGTACTATTGGCCCACATTATTTTAGGATACATACAACTAGGTACATAGGTGTGAGCTCTGCTAGCAGTTTGTTGGAAAGCCTAAGTTGGTTGCACTACCACTTAAGCTAGTTGTGATTGAAGAACCTTTTTAGCAATGGGGTATTGACCTCATTAGTGCTGTGAACCCACTGTTGAGTGTGGGACACAATTTTTTTCTCACTGCAATAGATTATTTGACCAAGTGGGTGGAGGCAATTCTAGTCAAGCATGTTACTTCTGAGGTAGTATATAATTTTCTTAAGGAAAATATTATTTCCCGATTTGGAGTTCCAAACAAAATTGTAGCAGATAATGCTACATGTTTTTCTTCAAACAAGATCACTAGTTTTTTCTATGAACATGGGATCATTCTTTCTTATTCATCAAACTATTATCCACAAGGGAATGGTCAGGTAGAATCTAGTAACAAAAATCTGGTTACCATTATCAGGAAACTGGTGGAGGGTAATCAGAGGAGTTGGCATAAAGCTTTATTTGATGCTTTATGGGCAGACAAGATTACCCCCAAGAGGGCAATAGGTATGTTGTCATTTCATCTTCTATATGGTCTAAATGCAAAAATACCTATTACTTTGGAGGTGCCAGCATTGAAGTTGGCAAAGGCAGTGGAAGATAGAACTTTTGAAAGTTCTATTGACAAAAGAATAATGTACCTCACTGAACTTGAAGAGCAGTGGGTTATGGTAGTAGACCATATTACTGAACATCAAGGTCAAGTAAAGAAGCTCTTTGACAAGAAGGCAAAGGCTTGAGAATTTCAAATTGGAGATCAAGTCTTGTTATGGGACAAGAGGAGAGAGCCAAAAGGAATGTATGGGAAGTTTGATTCCTTATTGAGAGGCCCATTCATCATTCATCAATTTTGTGGTGAAAATAGCTTCTTTCTGGAGTATCTTGATGGAACACCATTCTTTCTACCTCATAGTGGACAACATCTGAAACACTTCAATCCTTGAAGTGTCAGATAAGTTGGTTTGTACATTTGTATAGTTTTTGTGTTTTTATTTTTCTATTTTAGTTTAGTCTTTTTGTGTCTTTTTTCTTTTTGGTAGCTTGACTCTATGGCCCAATGGCATGGATGAAGTCACTTAGAGACTAGATTCTTCTCCCTTTGATCATTTCAAAGAATGATCGAAGGAAGTTCCCCAGTTAGAGCTAGTTATTGTTCTCAAAATTAGTTGCGCTCATTTTTGTAGGACAACCCCTACGAAACTTGTCTATTTCGTAGCCTACACTCTAAGTTCACAAATCAAGACAAGTCCTCTTGGCCTTGTGCAAAATCATCTGACACCGTAGAATAGTTTGTGACATTCCCCTAAGTCGATTCCTTGACATTCGTGAAAATCGATTAGGTTGCAAGCTTGTCAAAATATAAATTTTGATCATTTTAAGGTGTTAGTAAATTTTTAAGTCTTCATGTGCACAAGCGGTCAAAACTACCACCCTTGCATATCTTTGTTGTTATAACGTGCAAAGTCGGCCAAACTGTCGCTTCTACATGTTTGTCTTGTATTTCTTTATGAACATGCATGAGCGGTGAAAATCGCCGCCCATGCATGTTCCTTGTCATATTTTAACGTGTAATCGTGGTTGTTATTGCCGCTCTTGCATATGGTTTGATGACATGTAACATTGGTCCTTCCCACCAATGAAGCATATCTTTGCGAATTGTTGAACTACGGTGACATTAATGTCACTCATGTTGGCATTAATACTTCCGTTTTAACCTTTTAAATCATTTTTATTCATTTGTTTTAGTTTATTTTTTGTTTTCAAAACCTCAAACAATTGGTGATATCTCCTTGAGATGATTCCACTCACGCAAATCGTGGATTGGACGAATTGGTTTTTAGATCGCGCCTAAGGTTTTTGTTCTCTCTTTAGACGTAAGTCATTGTTTCCATTCTTATTTTGTTTTTCTTTCTTTAAGGTTTACTTGCGAATGGTAGTTCCTATTTCCCATAAATGTTATTATTTCTGTTTATAAGATCGTTAGTTGTTTTGATTCTTTCTTTTGTGAATCATTTTTTTCTCTGAGATTCATTTTTAGTTGAAACCCTAGTTTTGGTTAAACCTAGTTTTCTTTTGTCATTGTTTTGACGGCGAGATTCACCGATTTTAAACAAGTAAAACCCCATTCTATGTAAATCTTTGTTTTCATGTTTTCTAAAGTGTTAGGGTTAAAAAACTTGTTTAAAGATTGACATTTCATCAGTCTATTTTTCCGCCCTCACATTTCTTTTCCTTAAAATGTTTTTATGTATTAGCGGTAAAATTAACCGCTGATGCATAATACTTTTTTTTTATTTTCCCACATGTGAGGACAATCAATTTGACCACCCCTACATGAAATCCTTAAAAGTCTCTTTCATGCTCTAGTGGTAGAAGTCACCGCTTTCACATAAAAGTTTAAGGTTTTTAACAATGTGTATAAGCAGTCTTTTTGACCGACTATACATGTAGACACAATTCTTCCCACATGCATTGGTGGGCTTTTCCACCGCTTACAGATGCATGTACAAACTTGCATCCTTCCCTCATGTAAGTGTGGTCAATTTGACTGCCCATACACCAAATTGCAATTTCTCCTCTATATGCAATGGCGGCAAAAATGGCTAACCGTGCACGATAAGAACCCACCTTAATATGCAATGGTAGCCAAAATGGCCAACCGTGCATCAAGAATGACCTACCCTACATGCAAGAGTGGCCAAAATCACCGCCCATGCATGTCACCCTGAAAATTTTCCAAACACTGGGAAATTTTTCCTTTCAATACTTATTGGCCCGCTTTCACCTATTGCCTCGATTTGAGCACTCTCAAGCCCTTCAACAAACATTCCCTTGTTCATGATTATTAGTTTGTAGTAATCCCAATTTGCCCATTTTCCCCGTAACTACGAGATCATGGCTTTTGCAGTTTCAACAAACATCTGTGGTAGACGTCATTTCCAGTTTTCTTCACAAAATTGATGTCAGAGTCGTCCCCATCGAAGGCTAAAATCATGAAGTATAAGTACCAAGGGGTTTCCCCATGACTTCATTGTAGTCCAATGTGGATGAGATCAGAGATACAGAGATTGGTCATGTGGACATGGCCGAATTTGTGAATAGAACAAAATAGTCAAATCCTCCTCGATATATGCAGAAGATTATCGACAACAACATTCATTTGGTTGCCTCTTTTCCTATTGCTGCCCACAATCCTAAGTTTGTTCTTCAGGTAGCTAGTCATTATAACAAGGATACCAGGACTGTATCTGATTCCCAAGGAAATGTGATCATAAGATTAGATGCTAAGTTTCTAGATAAAATCTTTGTGCCCTACTATTGAAAATATTGGAGAAATAGATTTTTCTCAAGGGTGAAAGGATTATGATGAAGATGTTGAAGTTGCAAGGAAATATATCAACAGTATGTGGTTGAAGACTCCTCAGAGCAATTTGACCAGATGGCCAAAAGACCTCCCAAGAAGTGACTTTGTCGAGGAGGTAAGTGATTTGATTACACTGTTGAGTCGGATCAGAGGTCTTCCATCTTCATCCAAGTTTCAGGAATGTATGTATACATACATTAAGGTGATTCTCAGGGGTACACAGAAAATCTTTTGGGGAGAATAGATTAGCAATGCTATGCATGATCAGCTAGTGAAAGTTAACACAACTTTCAAGTTTTACATGACATAATATCTGGTGTATGCTGCTGCAAGTATAAGAAGTTTTCCTAGTCTAACTCAAGTTGGTGATAGGAGATCTGGACCTGTCTGTCAAACCTTACTGACTGCTCTGTTCCTGCTTACCGGACCTTAACACTTCTTCAATCTAACTTCTGGTGAGGACCTATCATGTCTTGTGGATGTGTGGGATAACCTTTGTTGCCATCAATGACAACAATCATGAAGCTCCAATGTGTCTCTTGCCAACAATCTACCCCTTTGGCATTGATGGCAACACTTAGTGAAAAATGACTAAGTGTCACACTATACTCCCCCTTGGTTGATGCTCTATTTTTATATACATTTTTCGGAGCTCCCCCTTAGTTGGATTCCTCATTTTTCACTGTTCCTCACTCCCCCTTTGACATCAATGGCAAAGGGTAGGGTCCACACACCAAAATTCTCAAAAATTCAACTATACTTAGCCGCATAAGTATATATATATAGCATACTTACATATACTGGAGTATGTCTGCAAAAGTTGTCTTCAATTGGACGAATTCTGTTGCCCGACTTTGCTTCATCCTGTCCAAAATTGAGATGTGACCACTCAATAGGAATGCAAATGTGTCTGCCCTTTTTAGATCTGTTGGATCACTGGTCCAGGCTGTGATCTGAGCTTCTTTTATGGCCTCATGCATGGCCTCTAACTTAGGGATAATTATCCCTCTAAGTTCACCCAACCTGCTTATTCTATTTTTCTTTTCCTTCTCAAGCTTCTTGATTTCATTCAATACTGCAATAGTCTGACATTCTTGATTTATTATGGAAGAGGAGAGAGGATCAAAATTCTTAGAGAGTTTTCTCAGTTTGTCCTCCTGTTATTTCACTTTCTTCTCAATATCCAATGTTACTTTGGACCATGATAAACAAAATTTGTACATTTCCCTGCCATCTTTAAGAGCATTCTCTAAGCTCTTTATCCCAATATTCATATTCCTCCTATCATTAGTTATTAACCCTTGTACCTCTGATAATCTTTTTGCCAAAAATTCATTCCAAACCTTATCTTCTGCTGACTTCTCTAGGGAATCAAAATGTGTGCTAACACTATTGACTAGAGATTTGAGATTATCAGATGAGGAGGCTGAGGGATCCTTCTGAAAAGATGGCATGATCTTTTCAAATACTCCAGATGCAACATCTATTAGCTCACAGTCTTCAATGTGAGACTTCAGGAGTTTTTCTTTTACCTTTGCTTGGGCAAAGGATGCTATCTTCATTGTTTGAATTGGGGAGAGAGAATCGAAGTTAAATGGACCTTGAAGTAACTCCGATTCATCAATCTCCATCATTTGTTTTGTCAAGAAGTCCTTGACAGTTTCTGCAGTGTCTCTTGCTGGAGACAGAGATTTCTTCCCTTCTGCATTGTCACTTATGTTCTTCTCAGCTTGACTTTCTTCTCTTCCTTTCACTTCTTCTTCTTTCTCCTCTATTCTTTCTTCTCCTTTAGATCCGGAGACTGCAGGGGAAACTAGAGGAGAGATATTTGTTTGTTCATGGACTTCCTCTTCTAGTACATAGGAATCTAAGTCCTTACCCTTTTCTTCACTTGTCACCTTTGCCTATTCTGTCATTTTCTCAATAAATTTTTCTTCAACATCTGTAGCCGAGGGTTTATCACTTAAGTCCTCTACGATAGGTATATTGAATCTTTGAAAAGCATTCTGGAGGATGACTTCTATTTCTTGGGCTACCTTGTCAGTCTCACCAAGCATGAGCTGATTCATTCTGGCTTTGCTCCGGAACTCATCTTTGGAATCTTTAAAGATCATATTCATTTGTTGTGGAGTGATGGAGGGATATAGCTGAATAGCTATTTTCTCTCAGATCTCCAGATCTTTGGCCTTGGCATTCTCCTTCCTCATTTCAAGTTTCTTCTCTAAACTTTTAGGAATTAGAGAGATGATTTTAATAAATGCCTTATTGTATGTGTTTAAATATTTGACTGTGGCTTCCTCCAAAATATTCTTATCTGCATCATAAAATCATGTTATCAGTTGTAGATTGCCATCCAAGGTGACTGCTTTTACTATATCATCAATTGATAGAGTAGGTTTCTCAACAAACTCTTCTGTTACTTCTTTAGCAGATGGTTCACCAGATGTTTTCCTTTTCATCTTTACTTTCTTCACTTCCTCATCTGATTCGGTCTCTTCTTCATCCTTTTGACTTGTGTAAGACCTTGTTGCCTTTTTCTTGGTTCTCTTTTCACTTTTACTAGATGATTTTTCTTCCGATTTTGATGCCTTGGTGCTTTTAGCAGTGATAGGTGCAGAGCTCCTAGAAGATCTAGTCCGGGAGGAGGATTCTACTAGAACACTTTGCTTTTCTGCCTCTTTCTTCTCTTTCTCAGTCCTTTCCTTCTTTTCCCTATTGGCATCAAGTGCCTCTTTTGAGATGCCAAAGCTTTTGGCAATGTTTTCTACTTCTTTTCTTACCTTTCTTTCCATCTCTGGTTGCCTTAGCTCAACATGGATCTTCACACTCAATTCTTCAAAGGTTCCAAACCTTTCTACCTTGGGATCCTTTGGTTGACTCAACATGTGTTGAACATGCATCTCTACGATTTTCTCATCCACCTCATACCCCATTGGCATGATCCACACTATTCTTGGTTCCACTGCTTCCATTAGGCACTGATCAGTCTCTACCATAAAGCATACTGTGTCTTTGTATTTCTCAACTAGAGATTAGGAAATTCTCTCTCTAGCTTGCATCATGTTCTGGAAGCTTTTGAAGAAACCCCAGAGAGTTGTGTTTTGTGCTTTGTCATCACCAAGTCCATGCAAATTATCCCTGATTTGTATGGCAACCAGTCTATCATTCTGCCATACCCATCCACTCAATTTGGGTAGCTCATTCATAAAGTAGAAGAATAAACACAATATTAACCCACCATACTTAAATTAATTCTTTTTATCTTTCTTTATTTTTTGCAAATTCTCCAAGAGTTGGTTTAGAAGGAGCTGACAAAGGTCATAGTCTGCATTCTTTCATAACATTTCATAAGCAGTGGAGATAGCAGTTCTAGGTACTGAATTCTCCCTGCTAGAATGATATATCTTGTATTCGATGATCATGGAGGCAAACTTGATATCCAGATCAGTGATATCTTCTATTGTCATTTCTCTTTTGTCAAATCTAGATCTGGTGGCCTCAATTACAATCTGATTCTTGACAGATTTGAGAGTAGGTATCCCACCAGATGAGTGCAAATCGGTAACTACCCTAATGGCATCTTTTGTGATCTTGAATGGTCCATTCAACCACATGAAGTTGTCATGTATTCTACTCAAGACATACCAGACCCATTCATCCTCAACAAAATAGGGGAAATGTATACACTATGCAAAGTACTTGTCCCGGACGGCCTTGTATTGGGGTTTGAACTCAAATGAATCATCTATTAGTTGTTTGTGGTAGATATCCCTCAATTTGAACTCTCCAAATTCTTCAATGTTTGCGTGAATGTAGACCCTAATATCTTCTATATGCAAGACACCATGCAGAACACTAGAAAATGCTCCTAGGGGATCTACTTCCAAGGATTTGTAGGGATGTTTCTTGAATTTGGGGCGAGGCCTATCAGTGATCTTCACAATATTTGGAGTAGCCATCATTCAAGGATTTACAGAGAGAAGCTTAATAACAGAAAATACCTCTTGCACTTATAGGGTTCGCAGAGTGAACTTGAATGATTTGCTGATTAAATCAACTCCAATGGTTGGTCTTTGAGAAGTTTGAAGGAATTTGTTGCAGAGCTCTCCTTTCTTTTTTTTCGAATGCAAATGTGAAAATAACGAGCACATGAACCCTTTTGATTGTGAGAAAAACCCTAAAATCATACTGCAATAAATGCGCAACTTAAGTTATTCCGGTTGCTCTGTTCTCCTTATTCTAAAATAGATCTCTTTCAGATTACTAAGATATGCTTAGAATTATTCTTGATGAATATTGTCAATCTATCTTTATTTCACTAATCATTTGATCTATCCGCAGATCAGGATACCTCAATTTTGGATCATACCAGATTAAATTGTGATGATCTTGTTTTATGGGATGACTGTTACATCGGATCAATCTGGAAGGATTAGACTTTTTAAATTTTCTTGTGGATCTTCCAAATCTTGATCAGGGATTTATTTAGATGTTTCTCTGAAAACCCTTTAATCTGCAACCTTTCATGTGCCACTTTCAGGCACCAATTGACTGGCTAGGGGAATTGGATTAACTTATGTTGCTCCCCCTGAGCTAGAGCTCATCTATTTAGTTTCTAGAAGGAGTATCAGTACCAGATTCTGGTGCGGATCCATCCCCTACATTCTCTGTATTTTTCTTCACCCAAATCTTGTTCATCTCACTTCATCTCACTTTGAACTTCATCTGCATTCACTTTTCTTTTGCCTTTGTCTTGATTCTGATTATGATGCACTAGACCCCTTTTGTCCTGATTCTTGCTTCTATAGAATTTGGCAATATGACTAGATCTATTGCAATTGTAGCAAAAAAAATTTCTTTGCATATTTGATTGATATCCTCTTGATCTGCATTGATTAGGCATATGTCCCATTCTATTGCATGCAAAGCATTTACTATTAAATGAATTGTTCATTTGCATATATCTACACTCATGGGATTTGTGACCATACCTTTTGCAATTAAAACACTATCCAGAGAAGGATGTAATAGTCTAATTTATTCTTCTTCTACACTGATTTGCTTTATGACTAAAGTTATTGTAGTTGAGGCAGTATCCATTAAAGGATGGATATCTTTGAGCATTTGGTTGCCTTACCGAAGGTCTTCTAGGCCTATTTCTTGGATTTTCTAATCTAGAGTTCTTCTGACCTGATCCAGAGCTTTCACCTTTTTCATATCCCAAGCCACGCTTGTCATCTATCCTCTTTTGGCTTTGAAGAAGAACTTCAAGTTGAGCAAAGCTTATCTTGAATTTCTCTTTATATTCATTTGCTGTTTGAAGATCCCTTTTGAGAGTGTCAATCTGATTCTCAAGTTGTTCCTCATTTTCTTTGGCTTCTTCAAGATCAAATTCTAGATGCCTGATTATTCTGTCCATATTGTGGCAGTCTTCAGATTTCTCCTTGAGAGATTGTCTTAGGTTGTCCTCAATTTTCCTTTTCTCTTCAATTTCTTGGGTGAATTTCATAACTCTTAATTCCATTTCATGTCTTACCATAATGATCTCTTTTGATAACTTTTCACATAACTTGGTTTTCTCCTTTAGATCTTCATTTGTATCATTGGCTTCACCTTGACTTGCTAGTTGCTGTAGTAGATTCTTTCTCTTTTTCATAGAGAGACTCAGTTTCCCTTTTAGCTCATTTATGAAATCATCAATTTGATTGAGTCTTTCCTTCAATTCATTGACTTCAGAATTAGATTGTTCAAGATCATCTAGGGCAGACTGAAGTTGTTCCCTCATACCATACATATCCATTTGAATTCCCAGATCTTCCTCGAGTTGTTAGGCTCTATTTGGAGGAACTTGGCTCTAATACCAATTGTTGATAACTGAGAGGGGGGGATGAATCAGTTATCTTAATTGCTTCAGCTTTTTGAACTTCCTTAATAGTTAATGCAATATTAAATCAAAAGAATAAAGATAACCATGAAATGGAAATAACACCAATACACATGACACAAAGATTTTGACATGGAAAATCCGGTTAAGGGAAAAACCATGGGGTGATTAACCCAAGATATTATTCTCTATTAGAAGAATAGAAGATACAAAATGGCACTTGCCAATTAGGGCTCACTGCCTGAGCACACTACTCACAAGAGGCTCACTGCCTACAAGAGACTCACTATCTACAAGAAAGGAATATAACACAATATTTGAACTGATGAGAAGCATCCACACATGCTAAGGTTTAGTTCTGGTTGAGCTCAATAAACTGATCTGCTACACTTCATTCTTACTTTCTTTTGGTTCAGTTGTCCTATAACATTCCAGACCTATCTTACTGCCTTCACACTACTCTTCTTCTTTTCTTCACACAATTACTCATTCACACCACACCCCTTCATATCTAAATTCATCTGGTGTATATATCTGCACAAGTAATCTCACCACCTTTCTAGTCAGCTTTCGGAATAGTCAATATTTTCCCAAGCTTTGATCTGTCAGCTGGATCCTTGCTTACCAAGTGATGCGGATCTAGGAGATACTTGTAGAAGTGATCAATCATGTCGGCCAATCATGAATGATACCTTAAGAAACTTAGTCATTAGCAATATCTCTTCCGGATTTGGGTCTGACACTCTACCGGTACAGTTCTTCCTCTGTCTACTCTACCAAACATGAACCCAACACTCAAGTGCTCATATCTCTTCACCCTTCCATCACCGGAGGCTAAATCCTTGGAATCTATTAGTCAAGGTACCCTTGACTTCCCCAAATCTGTACTTCACTGAGATACTTCCTCTGAGAGATCCAGACTTGACTGTCAGACCTTGCTAACTGCTCTATTCTTGCTTACCGGATCATAACACTTCTTCAATCTGACTTCCGGTAGAGACTCATCATGTCTTGCAGATGTGTGGGATAACCTTTGTTGCCATCAATGACAATATTCATGAATCCATATAGTGTCTCTTGCCAACACCCTGTCCCTCATAAAGTGTCGAAAACCTAGTCAAACCCCAATTACCTATCAAAGTTTTTCCCAAATCCAAATTTTCCTTTACTAAAAAAGTTTATGTTTTTATTTTTCTACCCATTCCAAAAAAAAATCCTGGTTATGGTTGTCACCTGTACAAGAGCACAAAACATGGAGGAGGAACTTGCAGCCATCTAGATGAAAAAATTCTTGGGCTCAATCTTCAACATTTAGCCATGAATAATAGATGGAAGCTAGACTCTTCTTCAGATATAGGGTTTTCTTCTTCTGGCAATTTTCGTGGACTGAAGCTTGATTTTACTCGCTTCAATGGTGATGATCTGACTAGATGGATATACTGAGAAGAACAATATTTCAATCTGTATAATACTTTGGATGTCAACAAAGTCCCACTTGCCTCCTTTCATTTGGAACATGAAGCCCTTCAATGGTTCCATTGGTACATCAAAGCTCATGAAGAGCCAAAATGGATAGATTTTTGCAAACTCATTTTGTAATGATTTGGCCCTAGTGCTTTTGATGACTTCATAGGAGCACTCACAAAACTATACCAAACAGGCACTGTGAGATAATATAAGACATAATTTGAAAAATTGGCCATTCACATAGAGGGATTATCTGATGAATTCTTCAGGAGTTGTTTTGTCAGTGGTTTGAAGGATGCAATTCGCTCTGAGGTTAAAATGTTCTGCCCAAGCACAATGATGGAAGCCTTAGGGTTGGCTAAGTTGGCGAAGGACAAGATCACAGCTCAACAATGCTCTAAATCCAATTTTGTTCCATTCAGAAATATAAATCCCCAAAGCCCTCAAATAATGCCAGCTCCTAGAACAACTCCTATCAAGCATTTGACTAAAGCTGAGATGCGGGCACGTAGAGAAAAAGGGTTTTGTTATAATTGTGATGACAAATTCACTTGGGGACATAGATGTGTTGAGCAAAAGCTCTATCTCTTGGATGTGGATTCTTCACCTAAAACTGAAGTTTATGCAGATGCTTAGGATATAGTAGCTGATTAGGTTGAAACTCAGCAGTTGCCTATTGTCCCTACTTCTCAGGAAGACCACCCAGAGATCTCTCTCCATGCCGTAGTAGGAGTCACCAACCCACAAACCATGCGGGTCAAGGGTTACTTCAAGAAGCTCCCTCTTACAATACTCATTGATTCTGGTAGTACTCATAACTTCATTGACCCTCGCATAGCCAAATAGGCTGATTGTTTTGTTCATCCTTGCTCAAACTTTGAAGTCATGATTGCTAATGGGGGCACATTACCTTGCAAAGGGAAGTGTCGCAATGTGCGTATCTCTATTGGAGATTATAACCTATGCTCTGACATGTTTGCCTTGCCCTTAGGTGGATGTGATGTGGTTTTGGGCACCTAATGGTTACGCACACTTGGACCCATCTTATGAGATTTTACTGAACTTTGGATGCAGTTTTTAGACAATGGGCACAAACACACATTGAAGGGCTTACAATTGGGGTCTCTCAGCATCATAAGTTCACATCGCTTGGAAAATCTTCTTAAGAAGAATTCACATGGTGTCATCGCTTAGCTTCACTCCATTCAGATGCAACCATCCGTGGTCTCCACTACTCCTTCGGCCCTACAATGAATCATGGCTATTTTGCATGCAATACAGAAGTGGCAGCCATACCTATTAGGGAATCATTTTTGCATTGGGATGGCTCACCAGAGCCTAAAATATTTCCTGGAACAATGGGTCTCCTCCCCAGTACAACAGAAATGGATCAGAAAACTCATGGGTTATGACTATGAGATCACTTACAAGAAGGGTAAGGACAATATTGTGGCGGATTCTCTTTCTTGTACATGTGATGAACAAGCTTCTCTTTCAGCTATTTCTATGTCTATTCCAAATTGGTTGGAATCTGTCCCACAGGATATCTTCTATGAACTATATGTTTCTCCATCGGTAGGGCACTCTGGGTTCCTCAAAACTTATGAGCGAGCATGGCGTCACTTCTTTTGGAAGGGAATGAATAGGGCAATTCAATAGATTGTGGCTGCATGTGATACCTCAAAACAATAGCATCAGTGGGCAAAGTGGCTCCCTCTCACTGAATGGTGGTACAATACCTCCTACCACACTGCATCTAACATGACTCCATATGAAGCAGTCTATGGTTAGGCACCACCAGCGCTCCTTCCATACTCCCCTAGCAGTTCACAAGTTCAGGCAGTCGACATGGTTCTCTGCACCCAGGATCAAATTGGGGATCATAAGCTAGTTCCTTCTTCCCACATTCATCCACTATTTCTTGTCTCTTGTCTAAAGAAATTTCTTGGCACCAATGACAGAGCAAAAACTATTTTACCACAACTGGATAATGGAGGATCCATCCTTTTGGCGCTAGAGGTAATCCTTGATAGGGACACTCATCCTCTTCATTCCCATTCCATCACAGAGGTATTAATTCAATGGCATGGAATGCACCCAACGATTACTTTAGGGGAACCACTCCTTTAGATTCAACAACAATTTCCACATCTTAAGCTTTGAGGACAAATCTTTTCTATGAGGCAGGGGATGTTAGGAACCTGTGTTTAACCCTTCTCTTTACTTTGTTAGTATATTACATTTGGACACATATGCTTTGTAAGTCATCTCGTGAGTATATTGTATTATCCCACATTCATGGGAAGTAATAGTTGTTTAGATTAGACTTAGTATTAAGTA
This sequence comes from Cunninghamia lanceolata, assembly GCA_027924645.1. Taxonomy (NCBI): domain Eukaryota; kingdom Viridiplantae; phylum Streptophyta; class Pinopsida; order Cupressales; family Cupressaceae; genus Cunninghamia; species Cunninghamia lanceolata. The sequence goes on from BSBN01000391.1 coordinate 19,094,410, forward strand.
TGTGTTGATGCCAATGAAGGCATCCACGAGTTTATTGTAATGAGCTTACTCAAAGGAGGTTGTCCCCTCGAAGTGGCCTGTGATCAATAAATTCCTTCTATGTTCTATTATTTTTGTTATTTCGTGCATTTCATTATATTGTTGTAGGAGGTCCCTCTCATGGTCACTATGAAGACTTTCAAGAAAAGAGATCATTTTGATTTCAAAAGGGTGCAGGATAAGATCAAGAGAAAGTTAGTTTTCGATATGCCAATGGTTGAAGATATTTGGGATGATCTCAGAATACAGAATGAGATCAAAAAACTAGATTATTGCAGACTTCACTTTAGTCAGATTGAAGAGTTGGGCCTTGTAGATATTCTAGAGGGAATGGAAGATGATGGGAATGTTTTGGATCCCAAATACAATATTGAGAACATCGAGGCCTTGCCTCTTCCAGAGGTCAAATAGTCTGTCAAAGAGGAAACTTCAATCAGGAAAAGGTTTCAGCCAATTTTGTCTACTACAAATGTGTGGTTAGAAACCAAAGGAATTAGTCTAAAGGATTTTCTTACTGGGTCAGAGACTGAGATTCAAGAGCAAATAGGGAAAAAGTGGAAAACTGAACAAAGAACAAAAGTGACACTCCCTCTTCTTCTAAAGTGCATAAACCAAAAATCAAGTTTGTATCTAAAGGAGGAAAGAAGAAGGAGGTTACAGGAACTTCTACTATCATAGAATCAGGTGCCGAGGATACAAATGTTGATAAAATGGAGATTGAAGATATTGAGATTGAGCAGCAAGATGTTGAGGAACCTGATGATGCTAAGAGAGCAGAAATGCCTGAGAAGCTAGATGAGGAAAATGAAAAAGAATAAGATAAGGAGGATAATGTAGAACAAGAACAACTTGGTGATTCACATCAATCTCCTCAGAAGGATCTTCCACCGGAATCATAAGTTTCTACACCCCTTCCGCATGCTCCTATTTCTGGTAGTTTTCTAGTAGTTTCCAATGTTCCTATTTCACCTATTTTGTTGTGTCTTCTGATAATACCCCTACCTCTGTAAGAACAAGTTTTGGGACCATGTTTGATTCTTCTAGTTCCATTCCAAGTTTAACTTCCCCATCTTTTGATATTGGTGAACAATCTGTTATGGAGCATTTTCTAGATGGTTCAGAGAAAGTTATTGACACAAGTGTAGTTTTTACCAACACTAGTCCTATTGTTACTATAATAGGTGTGAGCATGGATCTAGTAAAATAGGTAATTGACTCTTCTCTGAATATTGGTACCTCAACACTTCCTCCATGGTTGTCTGCATACACTCCAAAGAGGAAGAAGCAAGCAATTTCACCTAATGAAATTGATATAGAGAAGTTACTTTCTGCTAAGCCAAAGGCCCAAAAAAGAAAACCTAAATTTGTTTCTAGGCTTATTAATGAAAAAGGAGTCAGATATGTAGAAATCACTAAGCCACCAGGTGATTCCACTATGGATGCTTTTGATATGAATGATTATATTGTCTCCAGAGTTGAGTTAGGTAAGCTAACTCATCAAGGTATCAAGGCATATTTTCAAGCCACTGCAAGTTCATTGCTTGAGAAATATGATGAGGTCAAGAAGAAGAAAGAGCAGTACAAAGCAAAAGTAGAACAACTTGCTACTATTCTTTAGAAAATAGTAAAATCATCTGAGATTATGGAACCTATGGCAGTGATTGTTGATGATCCTCTTATTCAAAAGGTTGAGAAGATTCAGGCCAGAGGGAGAGTAGTTGGTGATGCCACTATGGATACTTTTGATATTAATAATTATATTGTCTCCAGAGTTGAGTTAGGTAAGCTAACTCATCAAGGTATCAAGGTAGATTTTCAAACCATTGCAAGTTCATTGCTTGAGAAATATGATGAGGTGAAGAAGGAGAAAGAGTAGTACAAAGAAAAAGTAGTACAACTTGTTGTTTTTCTTCAGAAAATAGTAAAATCATCTAAGATTGTGGAACCTATGGCAGTGACTATTGATGACCCTCTTATTCAAAAGGTTGAGAAGATTCAGGCCAAAGGGAGAGTAGTTGGTGACATTGTGGAGCGTTTGTTTGCACAAGGAAGAGTTCTATTGAAGACCACAGTAGAAAGAAAAGGAAAGATGGACAAGGCAAAAGCTGAGCTAGATAACATTCTTGATTTACTTTCTCAAGAATTATAAGATCAAGAGGAAAGCTTAGACGAGTGGATTGAGATGAAGAAGATTAAAATAAATAATTTGATAGCCATCTATGTCATCTCAAACTGAGAGTCTTATCTTAAGACCAAGGAATCTATTGCCCATCGCATTAATGTAATAAAGGGTTTACTTGATGACTTGTACCAAGTACATGAAAATAGTGAAGATTGTAATGTCTTACTTCTACACAGGTTGGAGGAACTCCCATACACTCTGACAGGTGAAGGTCACAAGTTTCTCTCAGCAGAGGAAATGATAGATGCTTTCATGAAGATGGTGCAGCAAAAATTTGAAGATGAAGTGCCTACAGTAGTTTTGATGGATAGCCTTTATGATCATCACTCAACTTTAGAGAATCTAAAGGATAATCTTGAGAAGCATGAGAAAGTAATAAAGGTCATCAGGGATGCAATTCTTAGGGCTCATACTATCTCAGAGCATACAGCCAAGCTTGATATATGTGAAATGGTAGCAGTGCAAACTATGTATAAAAACTTTTTGAAGAAGAGCGATGGTGGCAGCTGAAGTGCCTTTTCAATGCCTTAGTTTATTTTCAGTCTTGTAGATGTAATTTGAATTTTGTTATGGACATACTCACATGTAATTTTCCAAAATGTAATTACATATGAGACAAAATAAGTCATAAGTCAAATAGGACTCTTTTGTTTGAATAAGTCAAAGTAGTTAAAATTTCCCTATTTTTGCCTAGGCTCCTCCCTATAAATAAAGAGGGCCTCTATTGTAATCTTTATCTTTTATCTATTGCAAAGAAACCCTGCTAGATTGGACAACATTTCAAGACTTTGAGATTTTTTTGTTTATCATATTTTCTAGTGAATATCAATATAAACAAGCAATTTAAGTATCAAACTTTGAGTTGAATCATATTATTTTATGATATCAGTGTTCGCATGTCATTGGTGTTATATTGTATTGAATTATTGCTAGAATTGTGGAGTTTATTGGAAATTGAGAGAAGTGTTCTTATTTTGGTGAAATAGACTTTGTGCTATTTTTTCATTTGCGGGAATTTGTGCTTACATTTGTGAAGATACAATTGTTTAAAGACTTGTGCTATAAAATATTATGTGCAAGTTAGTTATATCATATTGGGTGAAAGTGGAGACTTTGGGCTACACTTGAGTTCAATCAAGTTTATTTGGAGAAGATAAGCGAAGAAATAGAAAACTTTATGTTTCTATGGTTTGCCTTGACTTGTAAGTTATTAAATATTATTTTTGTGGAAGTTGTTATTTCGAAGAGAAAAGCATATATTCTGAAAGAAGAGAATAGCATGAAGTGATAATACCCCAATATAGTTTTTAGTTCATTTTAAGTATTAAAATTTGCTTATTAGAAATAGCTCATTGTCTAGAGGGAACCTCCCCTTGCTGAGAGGAGAGACTCAGTCTCATTATAGCTGTGGCGATATAACCATTTTGTCGTTAGTTAGTTAAATGATAAAATATTCACCCAACAGTTTCCCAACATCGAGGAGAGCATTATTTATTGTGTTTGTGATTGTAGATTTAGCTTCATCTTCCAATGTGTTGAAGAATCTTCATCTATGTGAGTGCTACACCTTCGAGGTGATATCTATTTGTGTTTGAATCATTTATCAATTTGTTTTCGCCTCTATCCCACAGGGATACATACTCTTTATCTAACAATTATATTTGGAAGACTTGAATATACTTTCGAGGCTTGACTGAGGTAAGCTCCTAAACACCACAACCCCCAGCCACACTCCTTGTGATTGTAGGTTATAGGTATCAAATTTTGTGAAGTGGAGTTGTAGAGGAAGGTTGCCAAAGATAAGGATTTCAGATCCGGCAAAAAGAAGTAGTTCAGAACACTTTCAGTACATGGACACCTAGGGTAATGTCCTCTGAGGTTGTAGACACAAGAATCTCCATGACAGTGAAATTCTACATCTAAGGAATCTCTGACATCTCAAAGATCAGCCTGCCTTGGACTACAGTGCGTAGAGCAGTGCCCTCCACATCTCCCATGACAGAAACAAATGGAACAATGATTATCAATGTCAGAAGGAGCCTTGTATTCATTGAAGAAGACTATACCTTAGACTTGGGCATCGAGGGCATTGTTCCCAAATATTCCAAATCACGAACTTCAAAAAATGGTTAGTAATTAATCTCTGCCTACTATATTAGTCTATGAACATTTGTCGTGATTTCTCAGTTTATTTTTAATTTTGCATAATTAGGGTTTTGAGCATACTTGAGCATTAAATTAATACATTAATTGATAATTTCTAAATTTCTGCATCATTCCAAGTGACCACCAACCTGTAGGTGAATCCTCTTGCAAGAGTTTTGATTCAACTCAGTCAGATGTCCTTGAATGTTTGTAGTGAAAGGAGGATTTAACCCTTTTATCATTTTCCCCCTTTTCCTATAAAACAGAAGAATGCTAAAAATGGGTTAGTTAGAAATGAGAAGAACAAGAGGATACAACACATCATACAAATAATCTATCTTAAAATAAGTTTTTTCACTCAAGAGAATACACCAAGCCTTGTAGAATAAGAAGGTGTTGCAACCATACCCAAAGGTATTCTAGCCAAACTCAATTTGGTGGTTTCAACCCTTCTCCCAAACATGCAAGGAGCCTCAACAAGATAGACTCAAGATCTTGTTTCTAAGTGTGCCACAATCCTTTCCAAGAGAGTGGAGTAACAAAAATAATCAACAAGTGTTTTGATAGAAAGATGAGAGCAAGATTCATAGCATGATATATGCCCCCACCTTAAAGTGATTGTTAACTCCATCAGGGAGCAATTGCCTTTAAGGTAGAATAAGGGAGAAATATAAAATAGGCATAATAGTTTTCTAAAAGCACATGCCCAGATGACTTGTGTTCTCAAAATCTACATCACAACAAGGGGTTGACCCCAAGACAAGAAAACCAAGGTGATGCTTGCAGACATCATACACAATGGCTTGTGTAGTCATGATATGATGCTGAGCATAGAAACAAGGTGTCACATAGATATGAAGATGACAAAAGAAAGGTCACATGAAAGAAACAATTGAATAATGAAACGATGCTAAATCATCCAAGAAAAAATAACAAAATTGTACATCACAACATATAGAAGAATGAAGATACATATAGAGGAATGACACAACACATTCTTTCTCCTTGTACCTTCTTACTAACAAGGGTGCCAAAGGGGAACTAACAATCAACAAAACATCACAGTTGTTAGCAAGAGATGTAGAGGGATACTGATTTGGAGATCCGATCCTCAGAAAGGTCTTTGTAGTTAGTCGATACCCTGGTCAGGTAGCTAGAGGTTGATATCAAAACATAAAGAATAAAAAACATTACATACACATCAAAGTAAGATAACACACACAATACCTAGTACCGATAGCCTTCCATAGATATATTAGCAATCAAATACATACATCCATTGTCCATCCTTTGGAATAGTTACATATATGACTTCTATATCATTGCTTACATCAAAATATACTTTTATTCTCCTATTATACCTTCTTACTTATATTCTACTACTCCTATCTGTAGTTAGGGTAAAAATTGCAAATCAAGGGTAAATGAATAAACAATGATAAAACCCTAACAATACACAATAGAGAACAAGACAACATAAAAATAAAAGTAATAAATACAAATGCAAACCAAAATCTCCATGTTGTTCTTGATTGACCTCCATTGCTCTTCTCCACCTCACATGTTAATGCAAGATTTTGAAGGTTTGATTGTTGGAGAGATGTTGGGTGCTCACCTCTATAGCATAATGATAAGATGAAGATGATAGAAGAAGATAGATAGATGAGAGGATTGGAGGAATAATTTTTACAGAGTGAGGATGCTAGAAGAAGATGGATCCAAATGGCTTGTGTGAGGCTATATTTATAGATAAGAACTGATATGATTCGATGGCCAAGATTTAAAAGTCAATTGTGACAAGGGTCATTGTTCCTTGGCATTTAGTCATATTTCATTTTGTCAAATCCAGGGCTATGTCCATGGCCGTCTTCAATTAGGAAACCTATAGTCGCCAATTTATTTAACTAACTCTAATGATCTTTACTAATTAAAGAAATTAACATTACTGATCTATCTGCTATGGAAATCAATTCCAAGAATATTAAAAATGAAACTAAACAATGAATTGCTAAAGGATATATATATTATTCCTTTCAATTGAAACATGCATTTATCTATGAAAATAGTAACTATCTCCTTAAATAGAATCTGAAATAACAAAACAATAGTACTAGCCTTCTACCTTGGTGGCGAGTAGGGATGAAGACTAAAGTAAAGAATCGGCACAAGAAAGTCATATCACAATTGGCTTTCAGTCCAATTCCATCAGCTTTTGTATTTACAAAATGTCTATCAAAATGAGATTACAATATCAATAATTCCCTCCCTCTCCTACTGCTACCTTTGTAAGTTTATATCTAATCCGGTGATGAGATATTACTTACCTTAACTAGTAGTTCATCTATGAGATAATACCAATCTCTTATTCTACTAACTATTTAACTATAGAGTAAACATTCATGCAATTAAAATAGGTTTAGTGGAACAACAGGCTCACTAAACCTAAGTCTTAGATTCAAATACAACTGGGCAACGAGGCCCTGAAATGTAGGTACTTAAATCAGTTTGTCAAGAACTCATGCAAAATCAAAAGAAAAATAAACTTCCAATAGTTAACTATGGTCTTCATCCAATTACTCAGGTGCTGATTGAGTAATATCTGGAATACCCTAATTACTACTAGAAGTGTTGACTGGCAGCACACTGAAAATCTGCATCTATGTTGGGGAGACTCCGGAGGTGTGTACTTCTATTTGCAACTCCAAAGATATGGTTACAACCTTCTGTTCAGCTCTAGAGATATGCTTTTGACTTCGGTCCAACTCCAGAGATAATTCTCCCCCTTTACCTCAAAATCTCTCCAATCATATTAGAAAATATTGGAGACTGGTATGGGATCCATCTATCAGCTCTGGAGATTATTAGGACCACCTCTGAAGATGACCAAAATTGTCTTTTCCCGAACATCTACACCTGTAGATTCAAAAAGAGATAAATTCTGCATATTTCCATTGATTCAGTGCACATTAGACCCTCAATCAGAAATCATGATTTTAAGTAATTCATCTCTTATTAATCATAATTAGAACAATCTTATTAATCTATTTTGGTGCAGTCATCAGGACAATGGAATAAGAAGGAAGGAAAAAGAGAGGTAAAAAGGTGTATTTCATGGGTTCTACCTGGCCCTCATCATCCTCCCCGTACTTAAAGGTTAGCAAGTCCTCCTACTTCTCACAATCTAGATTTATTTAGGTGGAATATTCTATCATTCAAGTTGTAGTTCTTTGCATAAGTGGTCTAAGTGGTGCAGTTTGTATTACCATTTCCTCTAAACTAATCAACCTGCTTCATCCATTCTTTCAATTTATCATCTTCCATTTGTTTAGCCCAAATACGTAGTGGCTCAATTATGAGAGGGGGTCTGAAAAAGGCCACCTATCCACTCCTATTGGTATTTATCCATCATTTTGGATACTAACTTGGCCTTTCTCATAAACAACCTAAGGTTGGTAGGGGACGCTACTTCCCTCATCTTCTGTTCTGTAGTTAAAATGTTCCACGCTTTGTTTGCCACTGCAAGCATTTGATTAGATGAACTATTCATGAGGAGACCAAAATCAATGGAACATTCCTGGAGATGCTTTAGGTACAATGATAAAATCTTGGTCTTATTGTCTGGGTGGTAAACATATGCCCTAAATTGGACCTTAAAAGCATGGGGATTTGGACATTCTTTTCTGATAAAAAGGCTTGTTTCTGCATCCTTCTTTAGATAAGCCTCCATCCTTTCATTCCAAATCTAATGATTTCTCATCAGTGACATGAATGCCTTGAGTTGACATTCTCCTACAAAATAGTTGATAATGAAGGCCATATCATCAACACAGAAACCAAGCAAATATAATTCACACAGAAATTTTTTGTCTTCATCAGAACTTCTCATGTATGCTTCCATAAACCCTTCCCCTATTTCTATGTCTTCAGTCAAATCAGATAGAACCAAAGATAGTTTCCTTTGCAGGTTTCTTTCTTGTAAGAACAGAGCATAACTTCCACTTGCGGGCGTGCAAGATAGGATCTCAGATGAAATGGAAGCTACCTGAAGGACTTTTTCTTCCAAGGTTTGTACTCTTTTTGACATGGTAGTTACTGCCCTTTGTAATTGCAGCATGGGCTTAGAAGCCTCATATTTCCTACTTCTTTCCTAATGGAACAGGGCTTTAGGAATATCTATTGGAATTGGGCCTATAGATGGATCTGTTTGCACCTCATGTTTGATGGTTACCCCTGGGCCAAATAACTCCTAAATGTACTCTTCTTGATCATCTATTTTATTGTTGGCCCATGTCAATTGTTTGTCTTGACTTTGTACTTTCTCAACAATTGTTGTAATTATTGTGAGACTATTGTCTCTGGCCTTGGTAATATCAGAAATATTTTGTACTGCCTCTACCTCCTTTTCTTTGATGATTTGAGCTCTCTCTGTCTCCTTTTCCTTGATGCTTTGGGCTGCCTTTGTTTCTTGGTGTCTCAATTCTACATCTTTCTCCTAAATTAATTGTTGTTTATTCTAGAGCTCTGCTTGTAGCCCTCCAATCACCTATTTTTGCTCCATTTATTTTTCTTTCATGACCTTCTTGAGGTCAATAATAATCAAATTATTCCCCCACAATAATCTTTTTAGATTATCAATATCCTCTAGCATCTGTTGTTCCCTTGAAATCTCAATATCCTCCTAATCAGAGGGATGCGAATAAGTTCCTGTTTCTTCTTCTATTTGTTGTACTTCAGGGTTTTCCATAGCTATTTGTTCTTCACTACCTACTGTATCCACTTGCTCTGTCTCACCTTCCCCTGCAGTCTCCTTACCTTGAGCTTCCTCTTGACTTCTCTATGTAATTATTGGTGTTGATGAAGGCCCAACCTCATCTACAGAAGCTCTGAAGCCCAAGAGAACTTTAGCTAGGAGAGCAGTGTCTTTTTCAGCTTGGGTAAGCTACCTTTTCCTTTTGCTTCTCTGTAGCAGGTATATCATCCTCAAAGTCTGAGGAAATAGTAAAAGTATCTTTTTGTTCTGTCTCTGGAGTAGGAGAATGTTGTGAAGTTGGACTATGAGAACCTAGATGAACAAATGTTTCTAGGGAAGCTTCTCTTAGTTTCTTCTTTCTTACCAGAGGAATTTCATCTAAATCATGAGATGCTTCCTCAGTCCAGTAGTGTATTGTGGAATCAGTTTTCTTTGAAGTTGTTTTTATTTTCTGACCCTACCTCTTTTTCTTCTTTTGCTTCTTGTGGTCAGAAGTCTGGGTGGAGGTATGCTCTATGACAATTGTTTCCCCTATTTTTTTTAACTGGAGTAGACTCCTTAGCCAAGGTCATCTTCTACCTTGTTGAGCGAGTCAAATATGGAGTTTGTTCTATAACAGGTTCCACAACTTCTTTCCCTTTTCTCTTTTTGCTAGAAACAGGGGTAGTAGATGAAGTTGCTTCTAGTAAGGGCTTTTGACCTTTACCTCTCTTAGTATCTGGAGAGGAAGTTGAAGATTCTGCCTCCTCTTCCTGATGGGTAGAGGAAGCTTCTTCCATTCTTTGTGCCCTCTATGGTGTTTTGTCCTAGGGTTTATTGTATAAAAATGTTTGCCATTATGTTTCCCTATCATCTTGAGACAAAAAGTGATGTTTCACAATTAGAAAAATGAGTCCATGGTGTTTCATAGGACCCTTCCCTTGTTGATATCTGTGTGTAGATGATTTAATTATAGAGTACAAAAAGTTTGGAAGGTTTATGCTAAATTTTGGGTGTGCATTTCTATGCCTCAGAAAAATCAATATTTTCATTATTGGTCCTAGAACTATGGAAAATTGGCCATCACATGTAAAGTATTTCATCAACCATAATGCTACAGACTATCAGGGGTTTGGAAGTGAAGACCTAACAATTCCTTTGACCTCATTTTTGCTTAAATGTAACTGTATTGTAGGTTCACCATCTCCAGAGAAATTTTTAATTAATTCAGCATATAGGGTGTTCAAATGGTAAAACCTCTCACCTTGTTCTGGTAATCCAGAGATATGACTGATGATGGTTGTAGAGATATTGACCTGAACCCCTCTGATAGTTGTTTGATTATCTCTTAGGTTTCATAGGAAGTCATCAACAATATCCTATTGAAAATCTTTAAATTTCTTTAGGAACTCTAACCACCTTGCATTCCTTAGAATGTCTGCCACAGCTTCATCCTTCAGCAGGCCTGATATATTCTCTGGCTCTGATTCCTTCTTGACACCCATCTCTCTATCCTATTCCACCCTCTCTAGCTAAAATTCTTGATGCTTCTCTCTGTAGTCTATTTCTCTTTTCACTCCAGAGGATTGTGTCAGTAGACTTAAATTTTTCACCCAAAGGTTTTTAGAAATTCTACAATCTTGAGTAAAGGTTGATATGTTGTTTTGTTTTACTGCTCAGATTATGGGAAAGGGGGTTGAAAGTGGTTTAGCGTGCTTATGTAGTAATAATTGCAGTAGAGTGATGGGACACTCCATAGACAGGTCAACAGTGTGGCAAACATGGTAGCATGCATGAGGTGAAAAGGGAAATAATGGTAGGGAGATGTGGCATGATAAAAACACCCTAAAATAGAAATGATAAGACAGTTACTAAGTTAATTAAAGAGAATTACCTGAATCAATCTTAATGATGATGATCTGATGTACTTGGTTGCAAGACCGCGGCTGTGATGCGACTTGATCTGACTAGGCACGTGAGTAGCACCTACGTGGATTTGAGATGGCGTTAGCATCCTTGTCATCACATATTCTATAAATATTCCTGCTGAGTGGTCTAGGAATGCCATGTTGTAAAGTAATGCTAGTGCAGTGATTCGTGATGGCCTGTGTATGTGGAAGTGATGGCTTTTTCAACCGTTGATGACATGCAGGCTGACTTCATCTTTGTTTTTGTCATAAAGTGGAGGATGAGTCATGCTGACCTCATCAAATGACATCTCCACTTTGTTACCTGGAGAGGTGGGTCCCCTCCTTATTTATTTTATTTAAGAATAGCTCTTTATTGGTGGAGCGTCGGAGGTGCTCCTAGTTTGTGAAGCACCGAAGGTGCTCCCAGTTTGTGAAGCGCTGAAGGTGCTCCTAGGTTGTGAAGCACTAGAGGTGCTCCTAATTTGTGAAGCACCAGAGGTACCCCTAGTTTGTTACAGAGATGTGTTTTAGTAACTCTTGGCACCTGATTACCTCCGTAGCTTGATTATTCTAATCCTACAAGAAGGGAACCACCATTTACTGGTTTTCAATCCCCTTGGTTGAGAAAGATAACCATTTACTGGTTTTCCATCTTTCTCTCTCTTTTTTAAGAAGGCCGCCATTTCCTAGTTTTCAACCTTCTCTTTTTTTTTCTTTTTTTTTAAGAAGGCCACCATTTTTTGGTTTTCAACCTTCTCTCTTTTTTTTATTCAGTCTAAATCTGTGACAGAGGATGTGTCCTTTGTAACCAAGTACAAGCCTTTGATGAACTCTTCTTTAGTTGATGGCCTTTTATAGAGTCGAATTATGTGGCCATTCACTAAAAATGTATCTGTGCTTCCATCAATGGGTTCTAGCAAAACTATTCCGTTCTCAAAAACTTTATCTGATAAGGACACATGCAATGAGTTTGTAGCTTTCCTTTGAACTCCTTGAACTTAGAATTATATAGGAGAACCCAATCACCTTGCTGAAATGTCCTCCTTTTGATGTGTCGGTCATGCCATTGCTTCCTTTGATATTGAACAAGTTCTGTTTGTTGTATGGCCTCTATATGTATTTCATGCGACTCATTGAGCTGAAGAATCCTATTCTATTCTGCTATAGATAATGGTAGGCCAATATCTATTTAAGTCTTGAGTGTCTACAGTTTAAAATCTATAGACAGGATGAGTTTCTTTCCATATGTAAACCAATTCATATGGTGAGAATTTGGTTGTGGACTTCCAAGTGGTATTGTAAGCCCAAACTGCTTCAGGTAAACTATTATCTCAATCCCTTCTATTCATGGCCACTATCCTTGTCAGAATATTTTCCAGTTCTCTATTCATCACCTCCACTTGCCCATTGGCTTGGGGATGGTAAGGTGAAGATTTCATGTGCTTAACTTGATATAAGTCTATGAATGCTTTGATTACTTGTGAAGTGAATTGAGGTCCTCTGTCTGAAACTATTGATCTTGGAGCTCTGAACCTCAAGAAAAATTATGTTATAGAGGAAATCAGCAACTTTCTCTTCTCTTGTAAATTGCAATGCCTGAACTTCAGCCCATTTAGTCACATAGTCTGTGCATACCAGAATGTACTCTTTGCCTGATGATGGTGGATAAATTGGTCCCACAAAGTGTTCCAGTATTACTTGAGGATGAAGTGACATTTCTTGGGTGAAAGTTGGTTGTCCCATCCTTTGGCACTCATCACACTACTGCACATACTTCTTGGTATCCTTATGAATAGAGGGCCAATAGTAACCAGCTCCCAGAATTTTGTGGATGGTTATGTGTGAAGAATATTGCTGACCAGATGGTTCATCATGGCATGCCCTTAAGACATCAAAAATTTCATCAGCTTTTAGACACCTGCATAAAATAAAATCAAGACCACATTTAAACAGTAAACCATTTAACCATTTGTAAAATAAGATTTCCTTAAGTAAGCATTTCTTTTGTTTTGAGGTAAAATGGGAGGGAAACAAGCCTATAGCTAAGAGATTAGCTATGTCGACAAACCAAGGTGCAGTAAAGGAGATAGCAAAAGGATGTTCATCTGGAAATCTGTCCTCCACTGGCTGGTTCTCTCCACCTGAATGCAATCTGGATAGAAAGTCAGCAACCAAATTAAATTTTCCTTGATTATCAACTATGGTAATGTCAAATTCCTACAATAGCAATAACCACTGAATTATCCTTGCACCCACTACTAGCTTATTCATTAAGTATTTGATGGCTGCATGATCAGTATGTACAAATATTTTGTATCCAGTGATATAATGCCTAAATTTGTTTATAGCATATATGACTGCCAAGAATTATTTTTCAATTGTGGTATAGTTTCTTTCTATAGAGGTTAGGTTTTTACTAATGTAGTAGATGGCATGCATACCTTCTCCCCTCTCTCTCTATCCTAAGACTGCTCCAATGGACTCATTTGAAGCATCAGTTTGTATGTGAAATGGTAAAGTCCAATTGGGTCCTCTTAAAATAGGTGTGACAGTGAGTTTCTCCTTAAGGTTTTCAAATGCCGATTGACAATCCTTTGTCCATAAGAATTTTATGTCTTTGTTAAGAAGGGTAAATAGAGGAACAACTATTTTGCTGAAATTTTCTATAAATCTCCTATAGTAGCCTTCATGACCCAGAAAACTTCTAACATCTATCTGACTTTTAGGTGAAGGTAACTGCTTGATCACTTCTATTTTGTTTTGGTCCACTTTGATCCCATTTGCTGAAATGTGGTGTCCCAATACAATTCCTTCCTCTACCATCATAAAGCACTTTTCATGGCTCAGGGATAGTTGATTTTTTTCACAACATTTTAATACCTTTTCTAAGTTTATGAGAGCTTCTTGAAAGTTGTCCCCATACACAGTAAAGTCATCCATATAGACTTCCATGCACTCATTAGCTATTTCAGCAAAAATGGCTAAAACAAGCCTCTAAAATGTAGCTGGAGCATTACATAGTCCAAATGGAAGAACTTTGTAGGCAAAAGTTCCCCAAGAACTGTTGTGATGTTCACAACATGTCCCTTTTTTCTCCTTAGCAAAATAAGGACCCCTGTTGTGGCTTGCTCCCTTATTTTTGTGCTCTGGGCGGTAATGGTAAAAATTAGCTTTGGTCAGTATGTATGTGGATCATGTCAGGTGCATTTGTGACCCTCATGTATGAACCCAAAATTTCAAAGTCTAAATCTTGCCTCAGGAAGCCTACCATGTGATAGAGTGTAAAATTCTAAGCAGGTTTGCCTTTTACATCACCCTGAAATTCGGCCAAGTAAGGAAGTTATAGGAGGTCAAAGTTCTGGTCAAACCTGATATTCTGAGGGGGGGTCATATTCTGAACATCACTCATCTTATGTAAGATTCCCCGATCTTTTTACATCACCCCGATCCATTTTTATATCCTGATGATCTTTTGGTCCGCAAACATCCGAACATCAAATTTTATATGATAACTGTATTTGGTTGTCAAACCAACTTCATATTTTGTTGCATGGGTGATATTTCAAAGATCACCTGATCTTCTGAATATCACCCGATGTTTCAAAGATCACTTGATCTTCCGAATATCACCTCAGTGCCAACACCCTGATGACATCATCTAAGCCCAACAAACAAAGGAGATAAATATGACGCTGACGTCATCCCCCTTATATTTTGTGGGGGTCATATTATGAAGAGCACCTGATCTCTCAAAGATAACCCCATCCTATAACATGACGATGCCATCATGATAACTGCAGCGATAAAACGAAGACATCAACATGCTGACGTCATCCTGATCTTTCGAAAGAGAGGTCATTTCACTCACGAGGGATCATCTTCTGAAAATCACTTGATCTTAAAAACATGACCCGATATGCAGAGCTCGACATGTGCCGATGATGTCACCCCCTTTGGGGGGTGATATTCTTCAAAGTTCTTTCCTTGGGGTTATGTTCCTTGGACCCCAATTTCCTTCAATATGACCATGACGTCATCCTTCTGCATTTGTAATGAAGCTTGTCCATGATGATGCCTGTCATCATCATATCCTAATTAATATGAAAGTCCCTAGAAATCTACATGCAGGTGGCGGAATTGAAAAGGTTATAAAAGGGAATTGAATATTCATGTGCATGCGGATTCTCGCAGATTCATGACCTGATATATGTGTTTGCACATTCAGAGCATGATTTAATATAAAGTTTATCCTCCTATTGACTATTTAAATGATGATGCCTAACTTCTTTATGTTGTCCACAGGTGCCGATGATCAGGATGACGTGCGTTCACAATATAAAAGGTGGGAAAGCAAGGCAGGTAGATTTTGAATCCACTCCAGAGACCGATGGTGTGCAGGTGGAGATATGACGGAGCTTTAATGGCAGGGGACATCCTAGGTGGTGGACCAGATCCTGAGAGGTCACGAACACACCAGAAGGGGACAAAGCTTTCAATACGAAGGAGAATACAGGTAGAAGACATTACTGAGCGAGCGATGCCCTGTCTGGGGCCGTTTGAATTCTTGGTAGGATCCATCTTCCACTGTTTGATGCTGCATCTGAGGATGCAAACCATTGATTTGCTAGGGTTTCCTAGGCACTGTGCTGGAGGAAGAAAACAAAGACATATATTCAACCCCTACACTCTGTAGAAAAAAGAAGGTCAATCATTCAAAATTGGACCAGTAGCAATTTCATGGAGATCAGATTACTGAGACTAAGGAGGATTGAATTGTTGAAACATTCAAGGTTCTTCCTCTAGATCACTGTATATGTACTTGTTTTATGAGCATACTGTCTGGAGATGAAGCTTTAGATTACATCCTGATTGTAAACCTTAAGTAATCTTCAAGCTGATTTTTGGATATGTAATGATGAATCCTACGTTCAACTAGAAGTGTTTTCATTCTATTGCATGTTGTTGTCAGCTTTCCCTTGAAGATTTGTACTAGATCATGCTAATTTGTGGAATGTCTTGGTGAAGTAGGATTTTAGTTTTCTTCTCTTCATTGCTGTATGGGAACATGTATGTGGATCAGTGATCTCAGTCAAGTAATTTTAAGAATCTCTCTCTCTCTAACCCTTTTCCTCATTTTAATTTCATAGAAATCACTCTCATAACTACATATCATGATAAATATTAAGCAGAACAGAGAAATATGCTGACATCTCATAGATAACTAAACATCATTAGCATATTTTGAACTAGATGTGTGTACTGTTGAAAATATTATGCAAGGAATCACTAATAAGGATAGAACTCAAGTATATATCCACTTAGACACGTCCTTTGAAGGGATATACTGTCTAGAGTAACCCCCTTTGTATGAAAGCATTGTTGCAAAAGTAGAATCTACTGATTTACGTAAGACCCCAAAATGGAAAACAGTAATACACATCAACCATTGAGTAACATCGGTAGATTATGAACTAATCATCAGAGACTTGGGATCATGAATTCTTTGAATTCATTGTATCTTTCAAGATAAATAGGGGTTGTTGTGTAACTTTTGTTTAGTGTTTGTGTGTGACTAACATCACCATCAACAGAAACTAGCACTAGAAGGAGGGCCTGAACAAGGAAACTGTAGATTCCTCCAAACATTGCTTAAACATCCAGTCAGTTCAGATTCTGACTAGTAAACCAGCCATATTTTCCTTGAAAACTTGAGAAATCCTGGCTTTCAGGCCAAGTACCAGGTCCAGATCCAGTGGACTCTTTGAAGAACTACCTATCAGGGGATTCAGACCTAGAACTATAGACATTCATCACTCTCGTGGTCCTAGTGCACCCGGAGCTTCACCAGGGCGTGCTCCTGTCACTCCTATTGGCTTACAAATACCTACAGGGCCACCTATCACATCTCAGGTCCAGCCTCAACCTGTTATACCCAAGATCCAACCTCCACCAGTTGTAATGTCATTTTTCATGGCAGAGTCACCTTTGACCTTCAATGCATATCATGCTTTGCCTAAGAATCTTGATAAAATTTGTCCTAGGTATCATCCGTATCGGGATGTAGATGATCATGTCAGAACATTCAAGGAGGCTTGTTGTAGGGCTAGGATTGAATAGGAAGATGTGGTATGTAGGTTATTCCCTTTTTCCTTAGGGGGAGAGGCCTATAACTAGTATATCAGTCTAGGTCAGGGTTCGGTCGGTTCATGGGCTGTCCTAGAAAAGGCTTTCAAGGATAGGTTCAAGGTACCTATAGATCCTTCTATGAACTACCACTTGTTTGCCACCATCAAGAGGTCTGAAGGAGAACCTATTGCAAACTTCAATGCTAGATTCTAGAGGATGTTATCTAAGCTAGTTGCTCCCTATGTTGTAATAGATGAAGCTGCTAGGAGCATTTATTACTCAGCTTTAGATCCTTTGACTTCCATGTTTATCAGGAGAACACATCCTGGTGTAACAACCTTAGCACAGTCTTTTGAGGAAGCCATCAAAGTTAGCCAGCAATTAGCTCTTGCTCCCACACCAAATGTTGCCTTCCCTACACTCCCTGGTTATCTAACATATCCTGTCCACCAACAGACCAATGGAGCCATGATACCTTCAGCTATGATGCCAGCCCCTCTACAGATACCTCCACTCAGTATCATGCCTCCACCAAATAGTAATGGCCAAAGATCACAGTATCCAGGACAAAGTCAAGTGCCTCAGGGTGTAGAACAATCCAACAATAACAATGGATCTTCTTTTTTCAAGCCTCAGACAGAGAATGTGGTGGCTAAGGTTCAGGAAGAGAAAGAAGAAATCAAAGAGATATCAGCTTAGTTAAGGAAACTTACCATTGAGGTCACCCATTTGAGGATTCAGAACTTCTACTCTTAGCCTAATCAAAATAGAAGTTATGCCAATGACAGACCCAATTATCATGATAGGGGGCACAACAATAATTACAATAACAATAATGGCAACAATCCTCCCAGACAGCCTAGGGTCTGGAACACTAGGCCAAACAATGGCTCCTTGCCATCACCCCTAGACAATCAACCTCCTAGTGAACCTAGGCAGACCACCAGAGTAAACCTTGCAGAGGCAGCACTTACAAACTGGTGTAGAATACACAACACCAATGCTCATGTAGAGCTAGATTGTCCTCAATTCAGGATTGGTGCCAGTATCTTCCAGGCTAAAGTGTCCAGTACTTCAGGAAATCCACCTTATGTAGGGGGAAATGAAATTGTCCCCTATGACTATGATTCTACCTTAGTGCTGGAAAGCTTCATGCACCATCCTTATCAATAGATAATCCCATCACATCAAGATTACACCTCAACATGTGAGGAATCAGCTGTGGCTTTTGAATCTAACTATGTTTTTCCATTTGAGGATGAGAATGAGCCATCAATTAAGCATGAGGAAGTCAATGCTTATCAACAGCAACCTCAGGGTAGGCATAATTACAACCTGAGGAATAACTCAAATAGATCTGCTGGTCCTTTGACCACTTCCTTGCCTCCAAACAATTTCAATACACCTCTTGATCCCAAGGCAAGTAATAACCCTGGATTCCCCAAGGTTAATACTCAATATTTGGCACCACAGAACACAGCACCAAAAGCTGCAAATCTACCTCTTGGGTCTAACAAGTTGGTTTCATATCTGACTGATGAAATGAAAAAGGTTAAAATTAGCCTACCACTGTCAGAGTTGCTTAAAACCCCTACTATCAAGAATGTTTTCATGGAGTCATTGGATGATCCTGTTCAAAAGGAAGATAGCCATACCCCAGGCCAGTTTGGAAATAAAGATCATGCTGCCAGGGATGTTAATATCAAACCTAGAACCTCAGCTACTGTTCAAGCTACAAAGACTTCCCACATGACCCTATACAAAGACAAGATTGAGTCACCTCCCTTCCTCCTTACCATAAGGATGTTCAGCAACAATTTGTACAACTGTTTAGTGGACTCAGGAGCATCTACTAATGTAATGCCCCTATCCATATGCAATGCTTTAGGGATACACCTTGCTAAATCATTAAAGAAAGTGACACAATTGGACAAAATAGAGGTGAGCGTGGTAGGATAACTGACTCACATTCACATGTAGCTAGCATCGGATCCTAGAATCCAGTATTACATTGATATTTAGGTAGTTGATATACCTGGAACATATGGAATGTTACTCAGCAAAGACTGGTCAAAGACTCTTAATGGATACATGTCAATTGATTTCAGTCGTATGTGGTTGCCCTGGAGGGGAATACCGAATCAAATAAGGATAGATGTTGAACCCCACATGAAACACATGATCACTGAATATAACAAAACTAATGAAATCATGTACATGGATGTGGAACCTAAAGTCTCCATCAGACTCCAGACCACCAGCATAGAGGAGATCCTGATGCTTGACATACATGATCATGATGATGACCCTAAGGGTGATGAAGTGAATTTAGAACCTGATTGTAACCCTCAAAATGAAATAGAACTAGATCATTTCAAGAATTTTGAGATGCATTTGTTTAGAGAGGTACAACGATGTCAATTGTCAAAGGTGCCTATTCAGAATATTCTAATTGATGGATGGTGCAGGTTGCATAATGAGGTACATTCTGAAAAGACTTGTGATGCATGTTTAGACATGCTGGAGCTGGAACAAGCATGTAGTGAGGTGTCTTCATCATCATCCATGGTGAGTGCTGCAGATAGTAATAATGATACTAAATTTTGTTTATTTTCTGTAGGAATAGGAGGATGCACATATCAAGATGAGAGTTCTATTCAGATAACAGAAGATATACTAGTGTGTAACAGGAGTAATGATAAGAACGAGAAGAAGATCACCCTAGGGAGTGATTTTTTAGTGGAATCAGATGATGAGTTATCTGACGAGGATCGGGGTAGTAATCTGTCCAAGTTTGAAGAAATTCTATCAGAAGAAATCCAAAAGATGACACAGCAACATAGACCACCACAAGATGTCTTAGTTGAAGGCTGGTGCAGGTTACATGAAGCACCACATTCAGAAATGTCTTGTTCACTGTGTCTGCATATTTTGAGAAGACAGACATTGCCTAGTCCAGGGGGTGTTCCTCCTTATGGTAAGAGAAAAGAAGAAGTATCAGTTTCCCATAACGCTAATAAGGCGATATCTAAGAAGGCTAAGATACCGAAGTTGAAGTGGATATCCAATGGTGCAGCTGCCAGAGCCAAAAGAAAGAAAGAAGCCCCAGACAAGATTTTAGATGAAGATAAGCCATGGATCCTCAGGTTTGATGGATCCAAGTCAAAACAAGGAGATGGAGTAGGAATAGACCTCATTGATCCATCAGGAAAATCCTACTTAGTAGCATACAGATTGCAGTTCCCATGTACAAACAATGTGACAGATTATGAAGCTCTAATTCATGGGATACTATTTGTACTTAGGAAAAAGGTGAAGATTCTACATGTCTATGGAGACTCAGAATTGGTTGTCAGACAAGTGAGGGATATATACTCTTGCAACTACAAAAGGCTATCTAGTTATAGACACAGGGTGTGGGATTTAATAGAAGATTTTGATGCCTTCAATATCACCCATGTCCCTAGAGAACAAAACCATAGAGTAGATGCCCTGGCCCAAGCTGCCAGTACTTTAGAACCTCTGTCCATATCAGGTCTAAAAAGATTCTCAGTTGAGTTAATATCAGTGTCTTCAGTACCTGACAATGTGACTAATCTTCAAGTATTTAATGATGATCAGCATATATTGAATTTGATTTCCAATAGAGATGTTTTTGAGGCATAGATCATAGATGAAGTAAATATGGAAGATCATGTCTAGGAAGAAGGAGAAATCCTAGAGTTGCCTAGCAACAGGATCCCTAAGGGAATGATAGAGCTAGAAAGAGCATTTGATCTAGACAGCATGCTAAAACAGAAAGATCTTCCAAAGGCTGATGAAGGACAGTACTCACAGGTTAATATTGGATGGAGTGATAAGAAAAGAAATGTTCTGATTGGGAAAGTCTGTACAGAGGATGAATTGTAAGAGATAACCCAGGCCCTCAAAGACTATATCCATATCATTGCCTAGATGTATGATGAGCTAAAAACTTATGACACATTAGTCATCACTCATACAATCCCTTTGAAACCAGATGCAAGGCCTTTTCGGCAGAAGCAGAGACCTGTCAATGCCTTGCTAGAGCTTAACATCTTTGAAGAGGTTAAAAGGCTACTGGAAGCCAGGATCATATTTCCTATGAGACACTCCACATGGGTGGAAAACCTAGTCCTAGTGAGAGAGAAGAACGGTGACATCAGACTGTGCGTGGACTTCAGGAACTTAAATAGAGCTTTTGAAAAAGATAATTATCCTTTGCCTTCTCTGGATGAAGTCCTGCAGGTTGTGAACAGTGCCAAGATGATGTCCTTCTTGGATGGTTTCTCTAGCTACAACCAGGTGATGGTGGACAGAATTGACAGGCTGAAAATTGCATTCACCACAAAGTGGGGGATCTTTGCCTACAGGCACATGCCATTTGGGTTGATAAATGCTGGAGCCACATTTCAGTGAGCAATGGACATAGCCTTCAGAGGCTTAATTGGTCAATGCATAGTCATATACATGGATGATTTGACAGTGTTCTCCAAAGAAAGAGGAAACCATGTAGAGGACCTAAGAAAGGTGCTGAGGAAGTGTGAGAAATATGGGATATCCCTGAATCCCAAGAAGTGCATATTTGGGATGACCACCGGGAAGTTGTTGGGCCACCTGATAACTGAAAATGGGATCATCATTGATCCTAACAAAGTAGAGTCCATCATGAGGATACAACTGCCTGGAAGCAGGACGGAGCTCAAATCTTACTTTGGTAAGATTAATTTTGTTAGGAAGTTTATCACCGGATTTACAGAGATAGTCAAGCCCTCGAATGCCATGCTCAAGAAGGATGCTAAGATTGAATGGACATCTAAAGCTAGAGCAACTTTTGAAGACATTAAGAAGGCCATATCAAATGCTTCAGGCTTGATCAATCCAGATTATACCAAGGACTTCTACATCTACTCATTTGCTTTAGAGCATACCTCTATAGTAGTGCTGACACAGAGAAATGAAGAAAAGGAGGAGAAGCCTATAGACTTCATGAGCTGCCCTTTCAAAGATGCAGAGAGCTCAGGTACATGGACGTTGAAAGACAGGCACTTGCTCTAGTTAGAGCAGTCAAGAAATTCAGGCATTACATCCTGAGAAGTAAGGTGATTGTTGTAGTACCTAATGCAGTAGTAAAGATGCTATTAATGCAAAGTGAACTAGCAGAAAAGAGAGCTAAATGGATCATTGTCCTCCAAGAGTATGATATGGACATCACCCCCATGAAGTTAGTAAGAGGACAGGCATTGAGCCAGATGATATCAGAGATTGATCCTAATATCCTGAGCCAGCAATATGTTGTGAATGCAAAAGAAGATGGAGAGTGGTACTTAGACATCAGACACATCCTGATCACTGGAAGATGTCCCTCAAGATTGCAAGCCTCACAAAGGAGAGCCCTAAAAATAAGGTCACAGAGATACATGATAAAAGGAGGAGTCTTTTTCAAGAAAAACTATGAGGGGATATACCTAAGATGCCTGGAAAGATCAGAGGCAGATAAGTTGCTAGCAGAGTTGCATGATAAATTTGGGATTGCGCATGGATCATCCTTAGCCGCCACTCATGCTATCCTCAGGGTAGGGTATTATTGGCCCACAATTTTTAAAGACACTGTTGAACACACCAAATGCTGTCATATGTGTCAGGTTGCTGCAAACAGAGAAAGGTATGCTGCTCAACCTTTGCAGCCAGTGATGGAGATGCGCCCATTTGCTCAATGGGGAATGGACTTCATAGGACCCATCAATCCTCCATCATCCTCAGGCCACAGGTATGTTTTAACTATTACTAAGTACTGTACCAGGTGGACTGAAGCTGTTAGTAGTAAGACATGTAATGCTGAGGATGTCATTAAGTTTTTGGAAAGCAATATAGTGACCAGGTATGGAGTTCCATATGCTTTAGTATGTGATAATGGATCTGCTTTTACTTCAATGAAACTATCAGGTTGGGCTTTTGATTATGGAGTCATCTTAAAATTCTCCTCCAATTACTATCCCCAAGGGAATGGATTAGTAGAATCCACAAACAATAAGCTATTGAACATCATAAAAAATTGATAGAGAAAAACCCAAGGGAATGGAACACTCTATTGAAGTATGCCTTGTGGGTAGATAGAACCAGGGATAAGACTGCATTAGGAAATTCACCTTTTCACCTAGTATATGGGGTGGATCCCATCCTCCCTGTTAACTTAAAGATTCCTACACTGCAGTTTGCAAAAGAATACCTAGGCATAGATAATAAGCAAGAGGTTAGGTTGTTGCAATTGATGCACCTAGAGGAAAAAAGAAGTGTAGCAATTAACCAATTTGCTAAACATCAGGCTATTGTCAAGCATTGGTTTGACAAAAGAGCCATAATTAAGGCTTTTAGGATCTCAGACCTAGTCCTAATGTGGGACAAAGCACATGAAAGGAAGGGTGATCATGGTAAGTTTGATAAACTCTAGATAAGTCCCTTCCAATTTTTTGAAATTTTAGGAGACAACACCTTCAGACTCAAGACCTTAACAAGTGAGGATGTTCCATTACTAGTTAATGGATAGTTCCTCAAGCACTATTTTCAGACCTGAAGTAGCACCATGATAGTCATGTGTATCATAATGTACCCTGTTGTATAGTTGTTTGTACAGTCTTTTTGTTTTGGTTGTTTTGTTTGGTTACTTTGTTTCCTCAGCAGGGATCTTTGTTTTGATTTAGAGTATGAAGGAGCAAACTAACAACCATTGAAAACAATGGGAAATTCAGGTCATTAAGGTTAATTATTCCTTAATTATTTGAAATTCATGCATAACTTGTTGTGACTATCATGAATGTAGAGAGTCAGTTGACTTGTGAAATTTTGTATTCAATAAGAATGGGTTGAGTATTCAAGGAATGTTCCTCACAATGACACACCTAAAATCCTTGGGTTTGTTGAACTTACCAGTGTAGATGTTAGGTGAAAAATTAGAGGTCACCCTTGCTACCATTACAATTCTCAGCTTAATTTCAGCAAGTGAGCACTCCTTGCATCATGAAGTTACAAATGCAATATCTTATGAAGTTCTATCAAATACATAAAAATATAAAGTAATAAAATGGATTTTACTAAAAATCCAGGTTAAGCCATCTAAGTAACTCTACTGGGGCTATAGATGCTCGCTGGTAGTGGGGCTCTACTTAGGAGAATTGTAACGATAACCTTGTCGGGGCTATGGATGCCTACTGGCAGCAAGGCTCTATTTGGTTGGCTATGAGGGAACATCCTCACCTACATAGGCTAATATCAGTCACTGGTTTGTTCAATTGATCTTCAAGATGAGGATAATTAATCACATGCACCCACTTGAACTGAAAGGAAAATTCTTGCACCTTATTGAATACATTGAGTCTCAAGTTAGATGATGATCTGCAGGAGAGATAGTTGGAAGTTATGCATGTATTTCTTTTAGTTTTCCTTCATGGTTTGAATTTTTGGTTATTTTGTTTGGTTCCTAGTTGTTGTGATGTTCACAACATGCCCCTTTTTGCTCCTTAGCAAAATGAGGACCACTGCTGTGGCTTGCTCCCTTGTTTTTGTGCTATGGGCAGTAATAGTAAAAAGTAGCTTTAGTCAGTATGTATGTGCATCATGTCAGGTGCATTTGTGACCCTCATGTATGAACCTAAAATTTCAAAGTCTGAATCTTGCCTCAGGAAGCCTGCCATGTGATAGAGCGTAAAATTCTAAGCAGGTTTACCTTTTACATCACCCTAAAATTCAGCCAAGTAAGGAAGTTATAGCAGGTCAAAGTTCTGGTCAAACTTGATATTCTAAGGGGGGGTCATATTCTGAACATCAGTCATCTTATGTAAGATCACCCTGATCTTTTTACATCACCTTGATCTAGTTTTATTGCTTGATGATCTTTTGGTCTGCAAACATCCAGACGTCAAATTTATATGATAACTATATCTGGCCGTCAAACCAACTTCATATTTTGTTGCGTGGGTGATATTTCAAAGATCACCTGATGTTTCAAAGATCACTGATCTTCTGAATATCACCCCATTGCAAAATATCACCCCGGTGCCAACACCCTGATGACATCATCTGAGCCCGACAAACAAAGGAGATCAATATGACGCTGACGTCATCCCCCTTATATTTCGCGGGGGTCATATTATGAAGAGCACCCGATCTCTCAAAGATAACCCCATCCTATAACATGACGATGACGTCATGATAACTGCAGCGATAAAATGAAGACATCAACATGCTAATGTCATCCCAATCTTTCAAAAGAGAGGTCATTTCACACATGGGGGGTCATCTTCCGAATATCACCCAATCTTAAAAACATGACCCAATATGCAGAGCTCGACATGTCTCGATGATGTCACCCCCTTTGGGGGTGATATTCTTCAAAGTTCTTTCCTTGGGGTCATGTTCCTTGGACCCTGATTTCCTTCAATATGACCATGACATCATCATTCCGCATTTGTAATGAAGCTCATCCATGATGATGCCCATCATCATCATATCCTGATTAATATGAAAGTGCCCAAAAATCTACATGCAGGTGGTGGAATTGAAAAGGTTATAAAAGGGAATTAAATATTCATGTGCATGCAAATTCTCGCAGATTCATGACCTGATATATGTGTTTGCACATTCAGAGCATGATTTAATATAAAGTTTATCCTCCTACTAACTATTTAAATGATGATGCCTAACTTCTATATGTTGTCCGTAGGTGCCGATGATCAGGATGACGTGCATTCACGATACAAAAGGTGGGAAAGCAGGGCAAGTGGATTTTGAATCCACTCCAGAGCCCAATGGCGTGCAGGTGGAAATATGATGGAGCTTTAAAAGTAGGGGACATCCCAGGCAACGGACTAGATCCTGAGAGGTCGCAAACACACCAGGAAGGGACAAAGCTTTCAATGCGGAGGAGAATACAGGTAGAAGACATTACTAAGCGAGCGGCGCCCTGTCTGGGGCCATTCAAATTCTTGGCGGGATCCATCTTCCGCCATTTGATGTTGCATTTGAGGATGCAAACCATTGATTCGCTAGGGTTTCCTAGGCACTGTGTTGGAGGGCAAAAATAGAGACATATATTCAGCCCCTGCACTCTATAGAAAAAAGAAGGTCAATCATTCAAAATTGGACCAGTAGCAATTTCATGTAGGAGCTCGGATTACTGAGACTAAGGAGGATTGAATTGTTGAAACATTCAAGGTTCTTCCTCTAGATCACTGTATATGTACTTGTTTTATGAGCAGCTTCAGATTACATCCTGATTGTAAACCTTAAGTAATCTTCAAGCTAATTTTTGGATATGTAATGATGAATCTTGTGTTCAACTAGAAGTGTTTTCATTCTATTGCATGTTGTTGTTATCTTTCCCTTGAAGATTTGCACTGGATCATGCTGATTTGTGGAATGTCTTGGTGAATTATGATTTTAGTTTTCTTCTCTTCATTGCTGTATGGGAACATGTATGTGGATTAGTGATCTTAGTCAAGTAATTTTAGGAATCTCTCTCTCTAACCCTTTTCCTCATTTTAATTTCATAGAAATCACTCTCATAACTGCATATCATGATAAATATTAAGTAGAACAGAAAAATATGCTGACATCTCGTAGATAACTGAACATCAGTAGCATATTTTGAACTAGATGTATGTACTATTGAAAATATTATGCAAGGAATCACTAATAAGGGTAGAACTCAAGTATATATCCACTTAGACACATCCTTTGAAGGGATATACTGTCTAGAGTAACCCCCTTTGTATGAAAGCATTGTTACAGACGCAGAATCTACTAATCTACGTAAGACCCCAAAATGGAAAATAGCAATACACATCAACCATTGAGTAACATCAGCAGATTATGAACTAATCATCAGAGACTTGGGATCATGAATTCTTTGAATTCATTGTATCTTTCAAGATAAACAGGGGTTGTTGTGTAACTTTTGTTTAGTGTTTGTGTGTGACTAACATCACCATCAACAAGAACAAGTGAACGTGGCTTTATCTTGATCTTTAGGTGCTACTTGGATTTGGTTATATCCACTGAACCCATCTAGGAAAGAAAAATACTTCCTCCCTGCAAGGTTGTCTAGCACTTGGTCAATGAATGGTAAGGGAAAGTAGTACTTCTTTGTGGCTTTGTTTAGCTCTCTATAGTTAATACACACTCTCCACTTCCCATTCTTTTTAGGCACTATGACTAAGGGTGAGACCCATTGACTGTCTGAGATTGGATATATAAACCCTGCTTGCAGCTATTTTTCTATTTCAGTCTTGACAATGTCTTTTAAAGCAGGATTCAACCTTCTCTAGGGTTGTCTAACAGGTTTGACTTCTTCAGTGTATATATGATGAGTACAGATCTCAAGAGGAATGCCCTTCATATCTTGGTATTCCCAAGCAAAAGTTGTTGAATGGGAAATTAGGAGTTTGATAAATTCTTCCTCCTATTTTTCTGCTAACTGGGTGTTGATATTCAGTGTTTTTCTAGGTAAAATCATGACTTATTTTGTGATCTGATCCATAGATGTATTCAATCCATATCCTGGAGTCATGGTATTGAGGAGGCAAGAATGTGGAAGAAACATGTGGAATGTGGCTAAGTCTATGTAAAAGGTTTCTCCACAAGGAATGATATTTTCTAGGGTACAATGAGCAGAAGTGAGAAGTTCTCTCCTTGAATCTTGGGCTAGTTCCATTATATCCTCATTAATAAGAATGTGGGTGATATCTTTTGTTGTATCATAGTGGGTCTCTTCCTCTAACTCACCCAAATGTTCTCTGATGGTAACCATAGCTATGGAGGTACTTTTTTCCATGTTATTTGGCTCATCTACCCATACTCTTCCTGAATAATGTATTGATGGTTTGGCTGGTGGATACAAAGATATTTTCTTCAAATCTATTCCATTAGAAATGACCATATCCCCAGTTTGACAATCGATGGATGCTGCTGCTGTAGCCAACCATGGTTTTCCTAATATCAATGGATAAGCATTTCTCTAGTTTCTTGGTTCTAATATCAGGAAGTCTACTGGGAATTCCCATGATTCTATCACAACTGGAACATCAGTAATCACCCCTTTTGGAATAGCTACTGATTGGTCAACAAGTTGACGGAATATAGATGTGGATTTGATACCTGTTAGGGCTAATTTGTCCATTTTATGAACTAGCATTACATTTATTGTTGCTCCCAAATCAACCAAAACATTTGAAATTTCTACCCCTGAGATGTAAACTGTTATGACAGGATTTCTAGGGTTTCCATGTTTTGGGAGTGTTGGTGCTCATTTTTGGCCTGGAAGTAAAGCTTACAGGTGGAGGGTTTCTTTTTCAAACCCTAGGTTTCCCTCTTCATCGGCGTGAGTTTGTGTTGTGTCTTAGCAATCATGTTGATAGCACGGTGTCTTCTTCCATCGCTGAGACTTTGTGCTATCGGCGAATGAGATTGTTGTTCTACCGATGGTGTTGGTCTTGCCGACAGGGGTAAGTCATGTATTCATCGGCAGGAGTGGGAGCTATCGGGTGAGCGGTCAGATGTTGGGCCGACAATGTAGTGTTTGGCCGATGAAGATTCATCGGCGTGTGTCTTACCGAAGAAAGTGGGTTTGACGTTTGGCATCGGTAAGACTACTGTGATCGGCCAATGTGTTTTGTGGTCCGCCGATAGAAGGAAGTCACCCTGATGGGGAATGCCATCGGGATGACTTTGTGTTCAGTTTGGCCAACGGTGGAGTATGTAGGATTTGGCGATCGGCGAGACTTTTGAGATCTGGCTAGCAGTTGGAGGGCCCGCCGATGGGTAATGTTTGGCTGATGAGGTTTCATCGGCATGTGTTTGGCCGACGGAGGGATGAGGCCATAGTTCATCGGCATGAGTTGTTATATCGGCGAGGGAGTTTTGAGCTGGGCCGATGGTATATGTCACAGCGATGGGTTCTTGGCAAAGGGTTGTGTGTCAAGCGTGGCAAAACGCTCGACACCTATCATGTGTGTGACCATGTTTATAAACTACTGATGTGAACTCCTCACCATGCATGTCGGATTATTCCCCTGTGTATTTTCAAACTTTGAGCGAAGCACTTTTGGCGGGAACTTCTGTTTGAAGTGTTGCGACAGTTTCCAAGTGGTCGCGGGTGGTTGAGGCCCTTAATGGTGACATTATAGAGTTATGGGCGATGGTACAGGCGATCAAGTTGCCCAATTTTTGAGCAGAGGCTCCAGATAATGGCTCATGGCTCGAGGCTCCTCTTTGTCTGCTGCATTTACATTTTCTGAGCGCCATTCCTTCTGAGGGCTGTATCTGGCAGATTTTTGTCAAAGCCATGTAATTAATTGCTTATGGTACACTACCTGGCTGTTATAAGCAGGAAGTGTTACTCATTTCTAGGTTGTTGAAAGTTGAACATTTTGGCTCTGTAATGCAATACAGCTGATTTGGTTGCCCTGTACAGCTAAACCTGTGAGTTTATGTATCTCTAGTTGTATGTTTTTTTTGCATGAATCCACTGATTTCATGGTTAATTTTATATGAGAAATGCTATGTTAGCATGTGTTTTGTTAATTCTGTCTCCAGTATTGCATATATCTTTCTTCTGAGTCTGGATATTTAAGGAATGTTTGAGGCTCTAGAACATAGAATTCCTGTGTTGAATGTCTAATTTCTTAACTTCTGCTCAAGGGGTAGATTAAACTATTTTTAGATTGAACATTGGGAAGGATATACTGTAATAGGGATGCCATAAGTATAGATAGCTTAACACTCTATATTGGGAGATATTTGTAAGGCAGGTATCAGATGCATCCCCCTGAAATCCAGTTTTAGTTGTTCATGCATATCATTCACAGGTGTATGTCTACTGACTCCAGGCCCTAGATAGGCACCAATCTTGCTTTGTTTTTGTGTTACAACCATGTCCATCTTTGCATCCAAACTATAAATCAAAGTCAAACTCTAAAACAACCTTTAGGACATTAGAATTAGTTTTAGGATCCAAGTCCTCTGTCTACAACTGAAAATAGGCCCAAAGCCAGCCCCTTTGCTCTTATCTTGTAGTTTTGGTCTACTTATAGGAGGACTTATCTGCTTTCTGTCAGCATCCCAGCCTTTGTATGCATATCCCCATGGATGTTGAGTAGGGAACACCCCCCTAGGTTTTGCAGAGCCTGAAGAAGAAGAGGAGATAAAATATAGAGTCTATCTCCTACACTGTTGGCCCCTGGCCCAGAGATCCTATTGATCATTGATGGCTACCTTGTAGGGAAATCTGGGAATAAGCATCCAGTCTGGGAAAAAACCAACAGAAATTGGCGACTCTGCTGGGGAATTGTGAAAGAACCCTGATTTACAAAAAGAAAACAGTTCCTAGTAATAGGTGGCGACTCTGAAGTAATCTCCCAACCGGTCAAAGTAAAATTTATATGCAGGGGAGAAGATCCCAACAAAATCCTTTATTTGAAGAGTTACCAGTAACAAGAAGAATGATGTACAGAAGAAAGGGAGATGTCTCAGTCAGTCGTGAGGGTTCCCCCAGAAAAAATGATGATATGCAAGACAATCCAAGGTCTTCAGACAAGACAGTACCTTATTTTTCAAACAATGAGGCTGAAATCCAGAGTGTGTATGAAAGACAGCAGGGTAATGGTTTGAGAATAAGGTCAGAAGTGTTCCAAGAACACCCATTTCTAGACCCTAGTGATAGATTTGAAGAGGTAGAGTCTTTGAGGGATGATGAAGATGATGACCAGAATGGTATGAGACCGTCTACCTCCATGCCTAAGGAAGAACAATTAGCTGAAGAAATCAGAAATCTGAGAGCAGAATTAGAGTATCTGCAAGCCATGAAAATCAGAGATGACATGAGGCAGAAAGTGCAATCTTTAAGGACTACCCAAAATAATTCAATTCCTACCCTTGAGAATGCAAATGTGCAGAGACATCAACAGAGAAATGAAGTGCAATATCAGCATAATGATGAGAGACAAAATGTGAATGATGCTAGGATACCACTGAACAATGTAAGAAACCAGAATGTAAACAGAAATATCAACGTTAATCAGTTTGACAGACAGCCCATGCAGCTAGATAGATTCAGACAGTTGGTGTTTGATGGTATTCCTGGGTATCCTAACCCCATTGACAAGCATCTGAGGCTGCAAGTGCCTAAATTTTCAGGAAACAACACAGTGTCAGGAGAAGATCATCTAAAGGCTTTTCAAAATGTCATGGATAACTTTGAGGTAGAACATGAGGATGTTTTCATAAAGTCATTCATGCAATCTTTGGTTGATGAGGCCAAGGAATGGTATAAGAATCTGCCTGACCGGAGTATTTCATCATGGGATGATTTTAAAAGGATGTTCAAGGAGCAATATGGTGACAAAACTGACCCTAGCTTTTTTGTAAATGAGTTTACCAGTATCACTAAAGGGTCAAATGAGCAGGTTGCAGATTTTAATGCAAGATTTACTAAAGTGTTAAACAAATTGCCACATCACATGAGGCCAAATGAACCAATGTGCATAATATTGTATATCAATGCCTTTGATGCAAAAACCGCATATGGATTAAGAGATAAAAGCCCTGCTACTCTCAGGGATGCTTTCAGAATTGCAGTGAATATTGAGAACAACAGGAAAGCATCAGGCAAGACTAACAGAAGGGATGATGTGAAAATTCTGCAGAATCCAAACAAGCCTCAGAACACTCAAGGTAATACGTCTGCCCCTGAAGATAAGATAGACAAATTGGCAAATGTTGTTAAGGACCTAAGTTATAGACTAGCTAGAAGTGAAAAAGGGATAGGTCCTGATAGGCAAGTCTATCAAAGGCAGGAAAAGAGGCCATCATTGCATGACATGCCGTATAATACCAATTGGCATAATGGTAAGCCTATGTTCCCACACAACAACACAAATCAGAAAGCTCAACATGTCAAAGAAACTCCTGATCCTCTAAAGAAAGCTATAAATATTGTTGATGATACTCCATGGTGTATAATTTGTCAGATGCCACATTCACAGTCACAGTGTATGATTGCCCAATCCTTGTGTGATAATGCCACATCTTGTAATGAATGCAATGAGCCACACTATGTGCACGATGATGATGTTAATATGGTGTCCATAAACAATGGATACCCCATTTATAGTGCTGATGAGAGTATAGATGATGGAATTCAGGCCTGTCAACAGGACTCTTATGATGAAGGTAATGAAGAAAGCTATGTGTATGCTCAGAGCTCACACAATTTTCTGAGTAACTTACAATGACCTTCTGATGAGGAAATTAGGGCCTTCACAGCTGCAGCAGTTGCTCAAGTCAAAAGCAACTACAATCTCAGAGGTAAAAATCAAGTAAGCAGCCCACATCATCCAGAAGGTATTTCTGCAGGTCAGCCGCTGCATGGTCATAAGGGAATTGAATCACAAAAGAGGCAGTGGGTTAATAATAAACAGAATTTTAGACATAGAACAGGTCATGAATCTCAAGGACCAGACAATAGAATCCCCCAAGCTGAAGATCAAAGCAAAGATTTCTAAGACAAGAATGATGATCAAGGAACTATGAAAGTAAAATCTAAATCAGTTCAAGATGAAAACAAGATTGTGGAGCAAGTTACAACTGTTATACAAAATTATGCTCCATTTGATATAGCTCAAGCCCTCTCCCAAGTAAAAGTCTCTGTTCCACTTATGGAACTGATGAAAGTGGAAGAAATTAAGAATAGGACAATATCCCTAATTTCAGGGGTACCTTTTCAAGCTAAAAAAAATGCTCAGATCCAGGGTGACAAACATGTCATGTGTAATGAAGAAGATGAGGCTTCTGAAGTCTATTTAGGAGTGACTATGACAAAGTGTCCTTCACAAGTGGAACCATTTTATGTATCCCTGGTTATAAATGGAAAAATAATCAGAAATTGTATGCTTGATTCTGGAGCATCTACAAATGTCATGCCTTTGGCCATCATGCAACAAGCTGGGTTGAAAATTGACAAGGCATGCGGAAAATGCTATGCTATGGATGCCAGAGAGGTACCAGTTATTGGAATCATGAAGGATGTAGATTTCAAATTGGCAGCATTTCCTGAGAAAAGATATAAAATGAATATAACAGTGGTTGACATCAAGCCACAGTATGGTATGTTGCTGTCAAGAAGATGGGCAACACTAATTGGTGGAAGTATGCAGCTGGACTTGTCATATACCATGATTCCAATGAATGGTAGGGATGTTAAGCTAATCAGAGAACAGAGATCATCAGAGACAGTGGAAGACCAAGAAGCAGAGGAACAGATATGCTTTGTAAACACTGACTATGATAACTTCAAGGTTGTCTCAGATGATAGAGAGAATAAAGAAAAAAATGTCTGCAGTAAAGAGCTGGACCAACAGGGTTTGTGGACCATGTATTTTGATGGAGCTTGTGCAAAAGAAGGCTCTAGAGCTGGAGTTGTTTTTCTATCCCCAACTGGTAAGCTCCTCAAATTCTCTTTCTTGCTGAGGTTTGTTTGCACAAACAACATTGCAGAATATGAGGCTTTGCTTTTAGGCCTAAATATAGCCCTCAAACATGGAATCAAAATGCTAAGAGTATTTGGTGATTTTGAGCTGATTGTATCCCAAATTAGAGATAGGTATGATTCAAAAAACAAAAGATTAAAACAATATAAGCATGTTGTTTGGGATACCATTGAACTTTTTGATGCATTTTCAATAGGCTGGGTAGAGAGATCCAAGAATGTTATGGCTGATTTCTTGGCTAATGTTGTAATAAGGCTAGATAACATCACTCTGTCAGATGTTATAAATGTAGAAGTTAAAATTAGGCCTGCAGTACCAGAGAACATATGCAGTTGGCAAGTGTTTAATGATGATAAGGACTTGTTAAAATTTTTGCACTGCATAGATGAATATGAGAATCAAGAAATTGATTTCCAAGCTTTTGTAGAAACCATAGATGGAAAAGAAACTCTTGTGGGAAAGGAGATAATTCAGTTGAAGACTAATAAAATCCCTAGAGGGTTGGTAGCTTTGGAAAGAGCTTTTGACAATAGAGACCAATTGGTCACAAAGACATCTCCCACAAACAAGGAGGATTTAGAAGAGATAAATTTGGGAACATCTCAGACCCCCAGGAAGGTATATATTGGTAAGCAACTCAAACCACACATCAGGAGTATGCTGATTGCATTACTGAAAAGGTACAAACATGTTTTTGCTTGGTCATATGAGGACCTAAAGGCCTATAGGGAAGATTTATTCCAGCATGAGATCCCATTGAAGCCGGGAGCTAAGCCATTCAGATAGAGGCAAAGACCTATTAATCCTACCTTAGCTCCAAAGATGCAAGAAGAACTCAAAAAGCTTAGGGAAGCTGGAATAATTGTGCCAATCAGACATTCAACTTGGGTGTCTAACCTTGTCCCAGTCAGAAAAAAGAATGGTGATATTAGGCTTTGTGTTGACTTCAAGAACTTAAATGTATCCTCTTTAAAGGATAACTATCCACTGCCTAATATGGAAGCTATGTTGCAGAGAGTGACTGGTTGTGACTCTTATCCATGACGGATGGATTTTCAGGTTATAATCAGGTGAAGGTAAAGGATTCAGAACAGTATAAGACTGCCTTCACCACCCCATGGGGAACTTATGTATATGTTAGAATGCCGTTTGGGCTAACAAATGCAGGTGCTACATTTCAAAGGGCAATGGATGTTGCTTTTGCAGGGTTGATTGATTCAATCCTGGTTGTGTATCAAGATGATCTGACTGCATATTCAAAGAAGGAGGAGCAGCATTGTATGCACTTGGAGCAGATTTTCATTAGAGCACTAGAGTATGACATTTCTTTAAATCCAAAGAAGTGTGCTTTTGGGGTGGTTGAAGGAAAACTCCTAGGGCACATTGTTTCCAAGGATGGAGTTAGGATAGATCCAGAGAGAGTGGCTGCTATTGACAAAATTCAAATGCCAAAAACTATAAAACGAGTTCAGTCCTTCTTTGGACAGATAAATTTTGTTAGGAGATTTGTTCCCAACTTTGCAGAAACCACAAGGAACATTTCCAAAATGATGAGGAAGGATGCAACTATCCACTGGGAAAGTGAAGCAATTGAATCATTTCAGAGTATCAAAGAGGCAATCAAGATGGCCCCTGTTCTTAAATCTCCTAATTTTTCTAGGCAATTCCAATTGTTTTCATTTGCTTCCTTTCACACTGTTGCTGCATGTTTGCTACAGAAAAATGAAGATGGTTTTGAACAGCCCATAGCTTTCTTCAGTATGTCCTTGTAGGCTTCTGAGTTGAAATATGATATTATGGAAAAACAGGCATATGCACTAGTCAGAGCCATCAAAAGTTTCAGACCTTACCTGGTAGGATCACATGTAATTGCATATGTACCCCATGCAGCAGTCAAAGACATATTCACTCAACAGGAGGTGACTGGAAGAAGGTGTAGATGGATAAACAAACTGCAGGAGTTCAACATAGAAATACAAATTACCAAGTTGGTAAGAGGACAAGGATTAGCCAAGATGATGGCACATTCAAACTTGGAAGCATGCCAAGTTAATGTAGTCCAAAATGAGAATGTAAATGTATCAAGATCTGAATGGTACAAGGACATTATATACTACTTGCAAAATCTAAATTGTCCTTCCCATTTCAGTGACAGTCAAAAGAGGACTTTAAAGTTACATGCAATCAGGTATGTCATTGTTCAAAGTGAGCTATACTGGAAAAACCCTGATGGTGTGCTGCTGAGATGTGTGGATGAAGATGTGGCTAATAATGTTTTAATTGACATGCATAAGGGATTGTGTGGTGGACATTATACTGCCCAAACAACAGCCCATAAAATTCTCAGAGCAGGATATTGGTGGCCCACTCTCTTTTCAGATGCACAAAGGTTAGTGAGGAAGTGTGACCCTTGCCAAAGATTCTCAGGAAAATTGAGATATGATGGTGCTTTACCCCTCAGAACTGTAACTATGGATGCTCCATTCCAGCAATGGGGAATTGACTTCATAGGGGAAATTGCAGACAAGTCAAGTGGGGGACACAGTTGGATTCTGGTGGCAACTGATTATTTTACCAAATGGATTGAGGCCATTCTGACTAAGAGAGCTACTAGTAAAGTGGTGACAGATTTTATACTGGAGAATGTTATCATCAGGTTTGGAGTGCCACTCAAGATGGTTACTGATAATGCTATGTGCTTTAGATCAGGTGAATTTGTTGATTTTTGCAACAAGTATGGGATCAATCTATCATATGCATCACTATACCACCCACAAGGAAATGGTCAAGCAGAATCAAGCAATAAAAGCATCATGAAAATTATCAAAAGGATATTGGACAAGAACAAGAGAGCTTGGGACTCAAAATTAAAGTTGGCAATATGGGCTGACAGGGTGACAATAAAAAAGGCTATTGGGATGTCACCCTTTGAGCTGGTATATGGTGCATCAGCCAGATTGCCCATAAACAATCTCCTACCAGTTTACAGATTCATCCAGGATAATGATGAGGAGATTGGAGACTCCACGACAGAAAGAGTGAACCAGCTGGTTGCACTGGATGAAAGCAGAAGGAAAGCACACCAGATCAATCTCAAGAGACAACAAGATGTGAAATATCTGTTTGATAGGAGAGCTACAAAAAGAAAATTTCAGGTCAACGATCTGGTGCTTGTATGGAATGCAAAAGATCAGGACAAGGGTAAACATGGTAAATTCAAACCCTTATGGATGGGCCCATATCAGATCTGCAGTACTCATGGGGAGGACTCTTATTTCCTCCAGGCCCTAGATGACGAAGTTCTGGAATTGCCTGTACATGGCCAATTCCTCAAGTTCTACTTTGCATGATGACTTATCTGTGTGCACATGTGTAAAATTATGTATATATTGTAGGTGCCTTGTACAGTTCGTGCCTTTTTTGGTTTTGTGCCTGGTCTGCCCGGAGATTTGGTTCTCGCTATAGGTTTTCACCTGCACGTCCCCATTCGGAGCCAGTGTTGGTGCTCATTTTTAGCCTGGAAGTAAAGCTTACAGGTGGAGGGTTTCTTTTTCAAACCCTAGGTTTCCCTCTTCATCGGCGTGAGTTTGTGTTGTGTCTTAGCGATCATGTTGATAGCACGGTGTCTTCTTCCATCGCTGAGACTTTGTGCTATCGGCGAATGAGATTGTTGTTCTACCGATGGTGTTGGTCTTACCGACAGGGGTAAGTCATGTATTCATCGGCAGGAGTGGGAGCTATCGGGTGAGTGGTCAGATGTTGGGCTGATAATGTAGTGTTTGGCCGATGAAGATTCATCGGCGTGTGTCTTACCGAAGAAAGTGGGGTTGACGTTTGGCATCGGTAAGACTACTGTGATCAGCCAATGTGTTTTGTGGTCCGCTGATAGAAGGAAGTCACCCTGATGGGGAATGCCATCGGGATGACTTTGTGTTCAGTTTGGCCAACGGTGGAGTATGTAGGATTTGGCGATTAGCAAGACTTTTAAGATCGGGCTAGCAGTTGGAGGGCCCGCTGATGGGTAATGTTTGGCCGATGAGGTTTCATCGGCATGTGTTTGGCCGACGGAGGGATGAGGCCATAGTTCATCGGCATGAGTTGTTATATCGGCGAGGGAGTTTTGAGCTGGGCCGATGGTATATGTCACAGCGATGGGTTCTTGGCGAAGGGTTGTGTGTCAAGCGTGGAAAAACGCTTGACACCTGTCATGTGTGCGACCATGTTTATAAACTACTGATGTGAACTCCTCACCATGCATGTGGGATTATTCCCCTATGTATTTTCAAACTTTGAGTGAAGCACTTTTGGCGGGAACTTCTGTTTGAAGTGTTGTGACAGTTTCCAAGTGGTCGCGGGTGGTTGAGGCCCTTAATGGCGACATTATAGAGTTATGGGCGATGGTACAGGCGATCAGGTTGCCCAATTTTTGAGCGGAGGCTCCAGATAATAGCGGATGGCTCGAGGCTCCTCTTTGTCTACTGCATTTACATTTTCTAAGCGCCATTCCTTCTGAGGGCTGTATCTGGCAGATTTTTATCAAAGCCATGTAATTAATTGCTTATGGTACACTACCTGGCTGTTATAAGTAGGAAGTGTTACTCATTTCTAGGTTGTTGAAAGTTGAACATTTTGGCTCTATAATGCAATACAGCTGATTTGGTTGCCCTGTACAGCTAAACCTGTGAGTTTATGTATCTCTAGTTGTATGTTTTTTTTGCATGAATCCACTGATTTCATGGTTAATTTTATATGAGAAATGCTATGTTAGCATGTGTTTTGTTAATTTTGTCTCCAGTATTGCATATATCTTTCTTCTGAGTCTGGATATTTAAGGAATGTTTGAGGCTCTAGAACATAGAATTCCTGTGTTGAATGTCTAATTTCTTAACTTCTGCTCAAGGGGTAGATTAAACTATTTTTAGATTGAACATTGGGAAGGATATACTGTAATAGGGATGCCATAAGTATAGATAGCTTAACACTCTATATTGGGAGATATCTGTAAGGCAGGTATCAGATGCATCCCCCTGAAATCCAGTTTTAGTTGTTCATGCATATCATTCACAGGTGTATGTCTACTGACTCCAGGCCCTAGATAGGCACCAATCTTGCTTTGTTTTTGTGTTACAACCATGTCCAGCTTTGCATCCAAACTATAAATCAAAGTCAAACTCTAAAACAACCTTTAGGACATTAGAATTAGTTTTAGGATCCAAGTCCTCTATCTACAACTGAAAATAGGCCCAAAGCCAACCCCTTTGCTCTTATCTTGCAGTTTTGGTCTACTTACAGGAGGACTTATCTGCTTTCTGTTAGCATCCCAGCCTTTGTATGCATATCCCCATGGATGTTGAGTAGGGAACACCCCCTAGGTTTTGCAGAGCCTGAAGAAGAAGAGGAGATAAAATATAGAGTCTATCTCCTACACTGTTGGCCCCTGGCCCAGAGATCCTGTTGATCATTGATGGCTACCTTGTAGGGAAATCTGGGAATAAGCATCCAGTCTGGGAAAAAACCAACAGGGAGGAGCAATTCTCCCATTAGGAGGTCTACTACTTTTTCTTCCACCTAGATGGTGGAAGGAAAGTTTTTATTCCTACCCTGGGTCTTAACATAGTGTTGTTTGATGAATTGATTCAGTTCAGGCACATCCCTAATTTCTTGTAGGAGCAGAACTTCAATGTTCAATTGTCTAATTTCTTGTAAAAGTTCTGATTCCAGGGTAGATTGGACTGATTTTTGTAAAACCTTTTTTTTAGGGACATGTTGTTTAAGCCACTCTGGGTATGGTGCTAGTTTTTTAATCTCCGGAGTTCTTATCAGAAATGTTTCCAGGGATGTTCTCTGGACTCATTCTTTTAGGAGGAACTCTGGATTTATCCAAGGATGATTCTTTTAGCACTATTTTGATAGTAATCTCTCCTGGAAGCTGAGTGGATGGATTTCCAGGGTCCTCATCATTGGTTACTTCAACTATAGTTGGAGGAGATGGTCTTGGAAGTGCTTTCCCAGAATGCATCTAGAGATTATTGGAATATATAGCATTAATATCAGCCATGTTTTCTTGTTCTGACATGTAAACAGTTGCTCCCTACTTATTCCGTGGGTTTGGTATATGTTGAGCTGGTAAGGATGGTTGGCTAATTGGTTCATTTTGTGACTATCCTTGTGTGTTGGGGGGTCCAGTTAGTAATGCTTGTTGTTGAGGTTGGATACCTCAAGGTTGTCCTTGGTATTGTTGATTATATCCCTATTGAGGAGCCCAATAAGGCCACATGTTTTGTGATCCAAACTGTTGTGGCCACTATTGATTCCCCCAAGGCTGATTTTGCCATTGTTGGTTAGGCCAATCTTGTTGTCCCCAAGGAGGATTATTCTGAGGCCCATGCCAAGTTGGATTCCATTGATTATTTTCCCAATTAGAAGGACCCCTATAAGAAGCCTAGTTTGGATATTGATTATAAGGAAAATTCCCAGCTTGTTTTTGTCCTACATAGTTCAACTCCTCCTCTATAATGGCATTCTTTTTACATAGCCTTTTTAAGGTTGGGAGTTGATCACACCGACTAGTAGGATGTTCCTTGTCACAGATCCAATATATTTATAATTTATCCAAAGGGCATTCTCTCAACAGATGTTTATTTCTACACCT
This sequence comes from Cunninghamia lanceolata, assembly GCA_027924645.1. Taxonomy (NCBI): domain Eukaryota; kingdom Viridiplantae; phylum Streptophyta; class Pinopsida; order Cupressales; family Cupressaceae; genus Cunninghamia; species Cunninghamia lanceolata. Next base: position 19,134,749 of record BSBN01000391.1, read on the forward strand.
AGGACAATAGATGGAGAGTGGTTCAAATGTTTTGTCTTGATCATTTGTTCTAGTTTTTTCCTGAATCCCATCTAATGTGGTATTCAGCTGGACTAGAATATCTATTTTGAGATTTACAATTTCCTCCATTAACTATCCTATTTCATTCTTCCCTTTGAAATATTTGAGTGTTCTCACTCCATCTTGGGTTCTGGTATAGTTCCTGCAAAGTTCTTCTATAGAAGGCATATCCATTTTATTGATATTCCCTTTTCCCATTAGATCCAGTGCCTATTTTGATTCTTTGTCTAATCCTTTCACAAACAAGGTTCTGGTCAAAGAGTGATTTATAGGGTTGCCATACCTTCTCAAAGTAAAGTTGAACCTATCCACATAATCCTCTAAGGTCTCCTCTCTCTGTTTAATTTTGAATAATTCCTCATTGTTATCACTGACTCTATAGTAGTCTTGGTATTTTCCCAAGAATTTTGTCTCCATCTGATCCCAGGAATGGATGGAGTTTTAGGGAAAACCCATGAACCATCTCATTGCAGAATCTTTCAGAGTTGAGGGAAACAGTTTAAGTTTTTGATTATCTGATCCATAATCATAAGTTTGGCATACCACTTTGAATTCAAACAAAAATTGATCTAGATCCTCAGAAGTAAGACCCCTAAAATTTGGCAAGTGGGCAGGTGGGATATTTTTTATAGGAGCATTGTCTCCAGCATCCAGAACAATGGGATATGAGAAGGTTCTTGGAGCCTGATTATTTTCCTCTTCATGATTATCATGATTATCATCCATGTCTAATACTGGTTCTTCTCTTTGAATTTCTACCTGAAATTTCTGTTGCAATTCTTGGATATAATCAGCAAGTGGAGGAATCAGAGGGTCTAAGGGATTATTGAATTAAGGTGCAGTTTCCAAGGTAGGTTCTATGTGTCTCTCCTCAACAAGATATTGTGCCACCCCACTACTTTCTCCTATAGTTTTTTGATGGGGTGTCTATTTTATATATCTTCCTTTTGAATCCCTAGCTCTAACCATACATATTCAATCTATCCTAAAACTATTTAACTAAGTTTCCCTAATTAACACAAAGGTCCCCAGCAATGGTGCCAAAAATGACAAGGGTCGTTGGTACTTGGCATTTAGTCATATTTCATTTCGTCAAATCCAAGACTGTGTCCATGGCTGTCTACAATTAGGAATCCTATACTCGCTAGTTTATTTAACTAACTCTAATGACCTTTACTAATTAAAGAAACTAACATTACTAATCTATCTGCCACGAAAATGAATTCCAAGAATATTAAAAATGAAACTGAACAATGAATTGCTAAAGTAAATCTATACTATTCCTTTCAACTGAAACATGCATTTATCTATGAAAATAGTAACTATCTGTTGATAACTAAGAGGGGGGTGAATCAGTTATCCTACTAATTTCAACTTTCAGTGCTTCCTTAATAGTTAATGCAACACTAGATCAAATAAGCAATCATAATCATAAAGGGAAATAACACAAATACACATGACACAATGATTTTGACATGGAAACCTTGTTAAGGGAAAAAACCATGGGGTGATTAACCCAAGATAATATTCTCTATTAGAAGAATAGAAGATACAAAATGGCACTTGCCAATTAGGGCTCACTGCCTGAGCACACTGCTCACAAGAGACTCACTATCTACAAGAAAGGAAAGTAACTCAATGCTTGAACTGATGAGAAGCATCCACACATGCTAAGGTTCAGTTCCGGTTAAGCTCAATAGACTGATCTACTGCACTTCATTCTTACTCTCTCTTGATGCAGCTGTACTTTTACATTCCGAACCTCTTCTACTATCTTCACTCTACTCTTCTGCTTTTCTTCGCACCACACAACACAACTCACACACCTTCACATCTAAATCAATCATGTATATATATTCGCATAAGTGATTTCATCATCTTTCTAGTCAGCATCCGGAGCAATCAATAATTTTCTCAAACTCTGATCTGTCGGCTGAATCTTTGCATACAAAGTAATGTGGATCAAGCATATACTTGTAGAAGTCATCAATCATGTCAGCCAAACATAAATTATGCCTTAAGAACCTTTTCCATCATCAGTAACACATCTGGAATAATGTCTGATGTTCTGCCAATCAGTTCTTCCTCTGTTCACACTGTCACTTGGGAACCCGACACTCAAGTATTCATATCTCTTTATCCTTTCCACACCGGAGGCTCAAACCCTGGAATCTATCAGTCAAGATACTCCTCTTGACTTCCCCAAATCTGCACTTCACTGAGATACTTCTACTGAGAGATCCGGACCTGTCTGTCGGACCTTACTGACTGCACTATTCTTGCTTACTGGACCTTAACACTTCTTCAATCTGATTTCTGGTGAGGACACACCATGTCCTGCGGATGTGTGGAATGATCTTTGTTGCCATCAATGACAACAATCATGAAGCCACACAATGTCTCTTGCCAACAATCTCCCCCTTTCACATTGATGGCAACACTTAGTGAAAAATGACTAAGTGTGATACTACACTCCCCCTTGGTTGATGCTCTATTCTATTGTACATTTTACTGGAGCTCCCCCTTGGCTAAAATCCACATTTTTCACTGCTTCTCACTCCCCCTTTGACATCAATGGCAAAGGGTGGGGTCCGCACACCAAAATTATCAAAAATTCAATCTATACTTATTTACATAAACTATAGTATATCTACAAAAGTATTTGTCAATTGTACAACTTCTGTCACCCAACTCACCTTCATCCTGTCCAAAATTGAGATGTGACTACTCAACAGGAACGCAAAAGCTTCTACCCTCTTAAGATCTGTCGGATCATTGGTTCGGGTGGTAGTCTGAGCATCACTTATGGCCTCATGCATGGCCTCTAACTTAGGGATAATGATCCCTCTAAGTTCACCCATCTGGCTAATTATCTTCTTCCTTTCCTTCTCAAGTTTCTTTATTGCATTTGTGATTGCAATAGTCTGACACTCTTGATTTACTATGGAGGATGAGAGAGGATCAAAACTTTGAGACAAACTTAGTAGTTTATCCTCTTGCTCTTTTACTTTCTTCTCAATATCTTTGGTCACTGTGGGCCAAGATAAGCAAAATTTATACATATTTCTGCCATCTTTAAAAGCATTTTCCAAGCTCTTTATCCCAATATCCATAACTCTCCTATCATTCGTTATTAGACCCTGTACTTCAGAGAATCTCTTATCCAAAAACTCCTTCTGAACCTTTTCTTTAGCTGACTTCTCTAGAGAATCAAAATGTGTGCTAACACTATTGACTAGAGTTTTGAGATTACCAGAAGAGGAGGCTGTGGGATCCTTCTGAAAAGATGGCATGATCTTTTCCAACACTTTAGATGCTACCTCTATAAGCTCACAGTCTTCCATGTGAGATTTTAGTAGTTTCTCTTTGGCCTTCGCATTTGCAAATGAAGCTATCTTCATTGTTTGTACCGGAGATAGAGAGTCAAAATCTAATGGCCCTTTTAGTAATTCCGGTTCATCCATCTCATTAGTTTCTTTTGTCAAGAAGTCCTTGATAGATTCTGCAGTGTCACTTATGTTCTTTTCAGCTTGACTTCCTTCTTTACTTTTCACCTCTTTTTCTTTCTCCTTTATTATTTCTTCTTCTTTAGATCCGGAGTCAACAGAGGAAACTGAAGGAGAAATGTTAGTCTGTTCATGGGCCACCTCTTTCAGAGCAGAGGATTCCAAGTCCTTAGTTGTTTCTGCACCAGTATTCATTACCTCTTCTATCATTTTCTCAGTAGACTCTTCTGCAACACTTGTAGTCGAGGGATCAGTACCCAAGTCCTCTATAATTGGAATGTTGAATCTTTTGAATGTATTCTGGAGGATCTCTTCTATCTCTTTTGCAACTTTGTTAGTCTCTCCAAGCATAAGTTGATTCATTCTTGCTTTGCTCCTAAACTCATCTTTACAATCTTTGAAGATCATATTCATTTTCTTGGGATCGATTGAAGGATATAGCTGAATTGCTATCTGTTCCTGGATTTCTAGATCTTTGGCTTGGGCATTGTTCTTTCTTATTTCAAGTTCCTTCTCCAATCTTTTGGGGATCAAAGATATAATTTCAATAAATGCTTTGTTGTAGATATTTAGGTACCTGACTGTGGCATCTTGCAATATCTTCTAATCTACTTCACCATAATCATCATAGAATTCAACCATTGGCTGAAGATTTCTGTCCACTGTGACTGATTTGATTATGTCATTGATGTGAAGAGTGGGTTTTTCAACATATTCCTTTGTCTTTTCTTCTTCCTCCTATCCGAGAGAGGGTTCACCAGATGTTTTCTTCTTTTTCTTCATTTTCCTAATTTCTTCATCAGATTTAGTCTCCTCTTCATCCCTTTGACTAGCATAAGCCCTTGTGGCTTTTGTCTTTGTTCTTTTCTCTCCTTTGTTGGATGATTGTGCTTCTAGTTTTGATGGCCTTAAGATTTTGGCAGTGGTAGGTGCAGATCTCTTTCATGATCTGGTCCGGGTAGAAGACTTTGCCGGAACACTTTCCTTACTTTCCTTTTCTACCTTTTTCTTTTCTTCCTCAGCCCTTTCCATCTTTTCCCTGTTGGCATCAAGTGCCTCCTTTGAGATGCCAAATCCTTTGGCAACATCTTCAACTTCTTTTCTCACCTTCCTCTTGATCTCTGGTTGTCTAAGTTCCACATGAATCTTTACACTTAGCTCCTCAAAGGTTCCAAACCTTTCTGCCTTGGGATCTTTTGGCTGACTTAGCATGTGTTCAGCATGTAGCTCAATAATTTTCTCATCAACTTCATACCCCATCAGCATGATCCATACTATTCTTGGTTCCACTACCTCCATAAGGCACTGATCAGTTTCTACCATGAAGTAAATAGTATCTTTATATTTCTCAACCAATGATTTTGGAATTCTTTCTCTGATTTGCATAGTATTTTGGAAGTTCTTAAAGTACCCCCACAGAGCTGTATTCCTTGCCTTGGCATCCCCAAGTTCATGCAAGTAATCTCTGATTTGAATTGCTACTGGTTTGTTATTTTGCCATACCCATCCATTAGATCCAGGCAGTTCATTCATGAAGTAGAAAATAAGCACAATAACAGTCCACCATATTTAAAGAAGTTCTTCTTGTCCTTTTTGATTTTCTGTATGTTTTCCATCAATTGACTCAGAAGGAGTTCACAGAGATCATACTCTGTATTCTTTCTCAGCAACTCATAGGCAGTATATACTGCAGTTCCGGATACTGAATTCTCCCTACTGGAGTGATATATCTTATATCCTATTATCATAGATGCAAACTTGATATCCGGGTTAGTAATATCTTCAATGGTCATTGACCTCTTATCAAATTTTGATCTGGTGGCCTCAGTTACAATGTTGTTTTTGACAGATTTGAGGATAGGTATCCCTCCGGAGGAGTGTAAACCAGTTACTATCCTAATTGCCTCCTTAGTGATTTTGCAAGGTCTGTTCAGCCATAGGAAGTTATCATGCACCCTACTCAATACATACCGGACCCATTCATCTTCTTCAAAGTAGGGGAAATGAATGAACTGATCAAAATGTTTCTCCTGGATTCCCTTATATTCTAGTTTAAGCTCAAAAGCATCATCTATCAATTGTTTGTGATAGATGTCTCTTAGTTTGAATTCCCCAAACTCTTCAATATTTGCATGTATGTAAATCCTAATGTCTTCTGTGTGCAAAACACCATGCGGAACACTAGAGAATGCTCCTAGGGGATCTACCTCTAAGGATTTGTAAGGATGTTTCTTGAATTTTGGGCGAGGCCTATCAGAGATCTTTACTATATTCAGAGTAGCCATCATCAGAGAATTTTACTGAGAGATATCGAGAGCGGAGAATACCTTTTTACGCTGTCTAGGCCACACGATGGAATCCAGATTGATTTATAGGAAGAATCATCTTGATCTTTGGGAGAATTTGTTACAGAGCTCCTTTTGTCTTCTCCTTGAATGTGAATGTGCAAATGATGAACAAAAGAAGCCTTATATTTCTGTACAAAACCCTAATTCCTTGTTGCAATAAATGCATATCTTAAGTTGTTCTGGTTGCTCTATTTTCCTTGTTTAGAGAGGGAGAAATTTATCCGGATCATTGTGATACCTGTATGATTGATGTTAGTGAAGAATCATATTGTCCACTTCTTCTTTTGATCATCCCATATGTCCGTAGATCAAGATGTTTTAATTTAGATTCATATCGGACCAAACTTTGTGAAAAACCTGTTTTACCAGAAGATTGTTTAACCAGATCAATTTTGGAAGGATTAGACTCTTCAAATCTTTTTGTGGATCTCTCAAATTTCTCCTAGACCTTCTTTAGATGTTTCTCTAGAAACCCTTTTATCCGCAGCTCTCCTTGTGCCAGTTCTGGCACCAATTGACTAGCTGGGGGAAAATGGTTTTCTTTGTGTCTCCCCCTAAGCCAGAGCTCACTTTTTAATTACCGGAAGGAATATCAGCACCAGAGTTTGGTGCGGATCCATCCCCTACATTCTTTGTACTTTTCTTTACCCAAATCTTGTTCATCTCACTTTGAACTTCATCCTCATTCACTTTTTGTTTTCCCTTGTCTTGATTCTGATTATGATGTATCAGACCTCTTTTTCTTGATTCTTGCTTCTACAGAATTTGGCAATATGACCAGATCTATTGCAAATTTGGCAAACAACATTTCTTTGCATATTTGATTGATATCCTCTTGATCTGCATTGATTAGCCATATGACCCATTTTATTGCATGTGAAGCATCTACCATTGAATGAACTGTTCATTTGCATATTCCTGCATTCATGAGATTTGTGACCAACCCTTTTGCAATTGAAACACTGTCCGGAGAAGGATGTATTAGTCTGATTCATTCTCTTTCTGCACTTATTAGCTTTATGACCAAAGTTATTGCAGTTGTGGTAGTATCCATTAAAGGATGGATACCTTTGAGCATTAGGCTGCCTTACTAGAGGTCTTCTAGGCTGGTTCCTTGGATTTTCTGATCCAAAATTCTTCTGACCGGATTTAGAGCTTTCACCTTTTTCATATCCCAGGCCACACTTGTCATCTACCCTCTTTTGGCTTTCAAGGAGAACTTCAAGTTGAGCAGAGCTTATTTTGAATTTTTCTTTGTATTCATTTGCTATTTGAAGATCCCTTTTAAGAGAGACAATTTGATCCTCAAATTTTTCTTCATTGTCTTTAGCATCTTCAAGATCAGATTCAAGATGTCTGATTATTCTATCCATCTTGTGGCAGTCTTCTAATTTTTCCTTGAGAGATTGTCTTAGATCATCTTCATATTTTCTTTTCTCTTCAATTTCTTAGGTAAACTTCATAACTCCTGATTCCATTTCATGTCTTACCATGATGATTTCTTTTGATAACTTTTCACATAACTTGGTTTCTCTTTCAGATCTTCATTTGTATCACTGGCTTCACCTTGACTTGCCAATTGTTGAAGTAGCTCCTTTCTTTTTTTCATAGAGAGACTCAGTTTCTCTTTTAGTTCCTTTATAAAATCATTAGCATGTTTGAGTCTTTCTTTTAATTCATTAACTTCAGAATTTGACTGCTCAAGATCATCAAGGGCAGACTTAAGTTGATCCCTCATACTATACACATCCATTTGAATTCCCAGATCTTCCTCAAGCTGTTAGGCTCATTTTGGAGGAACTTGGCTCTGATGCCAATTGTTGATAACTGAGAGGGGGGGGTATATTAGTTATCCTACTAATTTCAACTTTCAGTGCTTCTTTAATAGTTAATGCAACACCAGATCAAATAAGAAATCATAATTATAAAGGGAAATAACATAAATACACGACACAATGATTTTGACATGGAAACCCTGTTAGGGGAAAAAACCATGGGGTGATTAACCCAAGATAATATTCTCTATTAGAAGAATAGAAGATACAAAATGGCACTTGCCAATTAGGGCTCACTGCCTGAGTACACTGCTCACAAGAGACTCACTGTCTACAAGAAAGGAAAGTAACTCAATGCTTGAACTGATGAGAAGCTTCCACACATGCTGAGGTTCAGTTCCGGGTAAGCTCAATAGACTGATCTGCTGCACTTCATTCTTACTCTCTTGATGCAGCTGTACTTTTACATTCCAGACCTCTTCTACTATCTTCACTCTACTCTTCTGCTTTTCTTCGCACCACACAACACAACTCACACACCTTCACATCTAAATCAATCATGTATATATATCCACATAAGTGATTTCATCATCTTTCTAGTTGGCATCCGGAGCAGTCAATAATTTCCTCAAACTCTGATCTGTCGACTGAATCCTTGCATACAAAGTAATGCAGATCAAGCATATACTTGTAGAAGTCATCAATCATGTCAGCCAAACATAAATTATGCCTTAAGAACCTTTTCCATCATCAGTAACACATCCGGAATAATGTCTGATGTTCTTCCAGATAGTTCTTCCTCTGTTCACACTGTCACTTGGGAACCCGACACTCAAGTATTCATATCTCTTTATCCTTTCCACACCGGAGGCTCAAACCCTAGAATCTATCAGTCAAGATACTCCTCTTGACTTCCCCAAATCTGTACTTCACTGAGATACTTCTACTGAGAGATCCAGACCTATCTGTCAGACGTTACTAACTGCTCTGTTCTTGCTTACCGGACCTTAACACTTCTTCAATCTGACTTCCGGTGAAGACACACCATGTCCTGCGGATGTGTGGAATGATCTTTGTTGCCATCAATGACAACAATCATGAAGCCACACAGTGTCTCTTGCCAACACTATCTCCTTAAGCAGAATCTAAAATAACAAAACAATAGTACTAGCCTTCTGCCTTGGTGGTGAGAGTGGGCCCTTGCTCCACACCCTTAGGGCTGAAGACTAAAGTAAAGAATCAGCACAAGAAAGTAATATCACAATTTGCTTTTAGTCCAATTCCATCAGCTTTTGTATTTAGAAAATATCTATATCAAAATGAGATTACAATAACAATAGTTTGCTCCCTCTGTTACTACCTTTGTAAGTTTATATCTAATCCAATGATGAGATATTACTTACCTTAACTACTAGTTCATCTATGAGATAATACTAATCTCTTATTCTACTAACTGTTTAACTACAAAGTAAATATTCATGCAATTAAAATAGGTTTAGTGGAACAACAGTCTCACTAAACTTGAGTCTTAGTTTCAAATACAACTAAGTAAAGAGGCCCTGAAATATAGGTACTTAAATCAGTTTGTCAAGAACTCATGCAAAATCAAAAGAAAAATAAACTTCCAATAGTTAACTACAGTCTTCATCTGATTACTCAGGTGTTGATTGAGTAATATCTGGAATACCCCAATTACTACTACAAGTGTTGACTGGCAGCATGTTGGAAATCTACATCTATGTTGGGGAGACTCCGGAGGTGTGTACTTCTGTTTGCAGCTCCAAAGATATGCTTTATAGCCTTCTGTTCAACTCCAGAGATATCCTTTTGACTTCAGTCCAGCTCTAGAGATGATTCTCCCCCTTTACCTCAAAATCTCTCCAATCATATTGGAAAATATTGGAGACTGGTGCAGGATCTATCTGTCAGCTCTAGAGATTATTAGGACCACCTTCGGAGACGACCAAAATTGTCTTTACCTAAACATATGCACCTGTAGATTCAAAAAGAGATAAATTCTACATATTTCCATGAATTCAGTGCACATTAGTCCCTCAATCAGAAATCATGATTTTAAGTAATTCATCTCTTATTAATCATAATTAGAACAATCTTGTTAATCTATTTTGGTGTAGTCATTAGGACAATGGAATAAGAAGGAAGGAAAAAGAGACGTAAAAAGGTGTATTTCATGGGTGCTACCTGGCACTTATCAAATTGTGTGATGTGTATGGCTAGGATTAAAAGTTGATTTTAGTGCCTATGACACACATTAAGTGGGTTATGACATGAGGCTAAAAATAGGGTGAGAGGAAATAAGTGGGATTCTTTTATTTATTTGAGAGAAAAGATGCTTATGACGCACAAATAAGTGGGGCTAAAAATAGGATGTGAGGGGAATCTCATAATTTAAATAATAAAATTATTTAAATTATTTGTGCATGAGAAGAGTTGTAGTCATGTGACACATGGATGAAGGATTTGATTTAATATTTAATTTAAATTGCTTATGGGGCACATGAAGAGGGAATTAATTAAATAAATGGGTGTATTTAATTAATTGGAAAAGTGATCAAGTGGGATAATGTAAGGGGGATAAATGGGATAATGTAATGACCTAGGATAAATATTACAAGATGTTTTACAAGGTCAAGTATGATTAGGTGATGCTATGAGTTTGATGCATAAATAATGAAATGGGACAATTTTGGGTGTCTACATTTTTCCCCTCTTTGAGATGATGTTCAAAATGATGAGATTTATGTCAAGTAACATCATTTCAAAGAAGATAAGGTATGAATAGAGGAAAAGGATAGTGATAGAAAGATAGGATGAGGATGCCCCCTCGAGAGGATAGGTGGGTTGGACAAACATGGGTAGGCTCTCGAAATGAAATGGATTGGGAAAGAAAAAAAGAAGATAAGGGAATGGATAGAAGAAATGAATGATGTGTTATGCTGCAATGAAAGTGAACAACCATGATGTTTGATATAGCACTAGACGTTATGCACCAAGGTATAAGGACCAAGGTGAAGATGTGTCTCATGCCCTAGCATAATACAACCTTGTCTAGGTACAAGATATGAATATTAGCTGGGAAGATGCGGATTTGATGCAAATGCAAGATAAAAATGATAACACACACAAGCAAGAAAGCAAGCAAGCATGCACAAATAATTCAAAAACAAACAAGGTATTGCCCCTGTCAAGCTATAAACCAATGATTGATTGATTGATTGATTGATGATGATGATAGTGTTTTCATTGCGAGGAACGATATATCCCTAGATCAACACAAGGATGATTGATGAATGATTGATTGATTAATTGATTAGGTTTACAACAAGGCCATGATCAAGACTATTGATGCATTTGGATAATTTGGCAAGATTGATTGACTTGATTGGTATGAATTAAAGGATTTGACTTGCATTTGAGTTTATTGGATGGATGATTGATGATGAGATTGATTGGAAGAAGTGATGGATTGATGATTTGAGAAAGTGATTTGATTGGAAGAATTATTTGGAAAGATTGATGAATTGATAGAGATAGATGATAGAAAAAGATGAGAGATGGAAGAAAGAGGAATATCACCTTGTGCTTGAATCTGGGTACTTCCTTCATATCCCAGACTACCTACATACCCATGTCCATGGGATCAAGGCACTTAACGATAGAGATGAGATGTAGTTCTGATTTGTGTTTTATTGGTGATGATGATGAAGGTGGATGGATTGATTAGGTTACGGATTGACTGGGATTGATGTGATGTTTAATGATATATGATGTTATTGATGGAATGATATGGATTTGATTGATTGGTAGATTGACTTGATTTGATGATTTGACTAGATTTGTTTTGATTGGATTTGATGTGATGGATTGTTTGATGATGTGATTGATCTTATCGCTTGGATTTTTTTGTGTTGGATATTTGATTTTTTTTGGTTAAATTGGAAATATTTGACTTTTTTTTGGATTTTTGGAATGTTTTGATTTTTTTGCATTTTTGGAATGTTTTGATTTTTTTTGGATTTTTGGAATGTTTTGATTTTTTGGGATTTTTCGAATGTTTTGATTTTTTTTGAATTTTTTTAAATGTTTTCATTTTTTTGGTTTTTGGAATGTTTTGCTTTTTTGGATTTTTGGAATGTTTTGATTTTTTTGGATTTTTGGAATGATTTGATTTTTTGGATTTTTTCAGGGCTTTATATGATTTTTTTTTGTATTTTTTCAGGGCTTTTTATGATTTTTTTGTATTTTGAATTTTGAAATGTTTTGAATGGCATTGGATGACAAATTTGAGTAGCCTTTGTGCTAGATACTAATGACAAGGGAAAACCAAGTCTAGGTGCAAGGATTAAGGTAGGATTGGATAAATGAATGAAACGGATGTATGTGATAGGATGCTCAAAGGAAAAGTCATGATAAAAGGATGGGTAAAAGAACAGGTGATAGTAAATGAAAGGGATGTGTGCATAAGAGAACAAGGGTGTGTCTCAAAAGACTATGTCACATAGGAATAACATGCCCCATTCTAGGTACAATACTTAGGATTTTTTATGACAATGCATAGGACAACAGGATAAGAGGATGGTGTGGTTTGGATAGGATGGATAAATGGATAATGATAGGATTTAGTTTGGATAGAATGAGGTATATCAAGAGATACCCAAAAAAATGTTTCAACATTTTGCCCCTATGTCTTCATCAAGATCAAAAGGAGAAGGGTGGATGAACAAACTTAATATGATAGGAATGCAAGTAATGGATAATGATGGTAAGATAGGATAGAAATGGTATGATATGATAGGTTGGATAGATGAGACATTGTGCCCCCAAGTGCAAGTGACATAGAAGATCAACCTACACATGATGCCTCTTTGAAAAGTTTTCATCATGGTACTTATCCAGGGCGCCTATTTACCAGGTTTTTATCATTGGACGAAGGGATTTCTCTTTACTTTTTTCTTTTTTTTGACTTTTTTAATTTTTTTGATTTTTTGGATGGGATAGGTGGATATGAGTGACTCAAGTGTCTAGTTCCATGAAAGGTGATAGTCCCGCTAGATAGATGTCATCGCATGGATCATGTCATTATGCTCATAGATGTTGGTAGGGGGATTGCATGAGAGGAAAAGTGATTAGGTAGATAGTGGATTATAAAAGGTGTGATAGTGGATTATGATGTGGATTATGTAGGGAAGATGGTAGATTATGATGTGGATTATATAAGACTTATGCAAAAGATGAATGGGAGGCTTAACCAAAAGCATGGACCATAAGAAGGTGATGGGGAAGATATGTAGGATAATGGATGAAAGATGGGGAGATGGAGGTATGTGGAGTTGTGGAATGGAAGGGAACCATGACCAACGGTTGCACACACTGTGATAAATATTGAAGCTTTTGATGGGATGGTGGTGTAGGAAGCAATGGAGATGTTTGCTTAGGGGATGGGTGATGTAAGCATTTAGGGACCCATATAGACTTAGTATTTTTATGATTTTTTCTTTTGATGTGGGATGAAGGAATGTGGTATTTTTGAATGGAATGGATGGTTGGGATTTTTGAGAGGTGGATGCCTCATTATTTTATTTTATTTTTTAAAATGCACCTAGTAAACTTTTTAATGTGACCGGTGACACTAGTGCGACACGCCCTCCGGCTCCATGTGAATGCTTTTGCCCGGAGCAATGAATCGGTGAGGCCACAACACGGGGGACCTCATCCCCTAGCAAGAACACTTTAAACTGGCGAGCTCATTGGCCCAGGTGGATGCCTCATTTGACTTGCTTTCTTTATTTGGATTACTTTTTTACTTAGGGACCCATACCATTTTTGTTTTGGACTTTGCTTTTTGAGGTATGGACTTGGATAGATTTTTGAATGAATTTTGCTTTGAATTTTTGCATTTGTGCCCTAAGGCATTAGGATATTTAGGATTTTTGGTAGTATTTTTGGATTTGTAAGCAAAGGCATCCAATTGTTTTACTTTTGAATCCCATGGGTTTGGTGGAATGGGTGGAAGCTTCATGTTTAGACAATGTGTGCATTTGTTGGTCATGATTAGGATTTTTAGAGGATTTATGTGTAAATGGATAAGGGGATTGAATGATAGGGCTATCAGGTGTTGGAAGAAATGGAGGTAAAGTGGATGGAGGGAAATTAGGAGTTGGAAAAAGTGGAGATAAAATGGATGCTAGAAGATGTATGACCACATGCTTTTGTGATTTGTAGGATGATGGAGGTAGAATGGCAACATATGTTTTAGGGGTATGATACGATTTATGATGAAAAGTGGTGGACTTAGGATAAATGGAGGAATTACCAACATCTTTAGAATGTTTACCTTGGGGTGTGTATCCAAGGCCATATGAACATGGAGGGACCTTGACATGGATAGGCTCCAAAATACCTTGCTCATGAAGGCCTAAGTCTTTACCTTGGTAGTTCATGTTTTGGAGGATGTGATTGAAAATAGGACTAGGTGTAGGTGGAACATTAGACATGAGTTCCTTATTTGGTGGAGAAGATGAAGTGGAGGATAAAGATTGTTATTGTCCTAAGGAAGAACATTCATGGATGAAGGTGGAAAGACAAATAGGATGTGATGGTAGATTTGAAGTGGGATCGATGGTGGATGTGGAAGGATGATTAGGATCTTGATTATGTTCATGTAGATCCAAGCTATTGGTTTGATCTTCTATGCTTTCTTGGGAGGCATTTGTCTCATCATGAGGAGTGGAGGCTTGTGCATTAGGGCTAGATGGAGGATGGATGGAAGGGGTGGTTTGCTCATGGATAGGTATAGGATCAAGTTGCTCATAGATAGCTTCTTTATAGGTAATCTCATCTTGATCATGGAAAAGATAAATGTTATGGATGGGTTGCACGGAAAGGATTTGATCTTGATTGGAATTAGGGGCTACTATTTCTACATGCTTAGGATTAGACTCTTGACATACCTCTTAACTTTCTTGAATGGAAATGGTGGGCTCTTGGCCAAGTTTGAGAGGTTCTTGGTATTCATCAATAAGGGAATATGATGGACATTGACTTGGGCTAATGATAGGAGGCTCTTGAATAGGCTCAATAGCTTGTAGGTCACATGATGGGCTTGAAAGAATAAGCATGGAAGGCTCTTGAATATGCTCAAGGATAGATGTTTGATGACATGGAAATGTTTTATTCCTTGCTAGTAGCCATTGGATCACATCCTTTGCTAGGGTATGGGTAAATGGACAATATAACAGATGGATAATAAGGGTAGATGGTGTGGTAGGCTTAAAATTAGGGCTTGTGGGATGGAGAATGGAATTAGATGGGTTAGGACTAGGATTAGACAAAGGATTAATGGGATTGGATAGATTAGGGTTTGGACTAGATGGGGGTGACACATGGGATTGGGAAGATTTGGCATGTTTTCCCCTTGTATGTTGGTACACCTTATAAACAATTGGGAAAAATATTTGGCATTCATCTATATTATGGCCTTTGGTCCTATGGTATGCACAATAATCATGTTCATCATATGGATTTTCTTCACATGGTTTGACTTTGGGAAGTTCAATGAGTTTTGTTTCAAGCATCCTTTGTAAAATTATCTCAGCTGCATCCTTTGGTGAAGGATTAGAATGACATGGTGATAAAGCTAATGGAGGGCTTGGTGGTTTAGAAGGTAGAGGGATTAATGGACTAGGAATGGAATCACATGGTGGTGTTGGGATAGGGATTGTAGGCTCATGTGTTGGCATGTGATTGGATGGTGAAGCCCACTCTAGATTGGTATCTTCCTTATCAAAGGTATCATTAATATCAAAGGATATTAGGTCTTGTTGCAAAGGTGGACTTAAGTTTATCAACGGTGCTTGATAATCTTGTTGTGGAAACCATTGATAGGCTTGGTAGTTGGTATTGGAAGAAGTGAGGTATGATGATGTGGCATTGACATAGAAAGGTGTGGGATAAGATGATGTGGCATTGATTTGATAGATGGGTGGATTAGGTTCATGTGAAGTGGGATAAGTTGATATAGAGTTGACTTGACATGTGGATTTACTAGGTTGATATAAAATTAAAGGTGACGCCATGTAAGGTTGAGGTGGCATTGGTTGATAGTGAATGGCTAGAGGATGATGTGCTTGTGGGGTTTGGGATTGTTGATATTGGCCTAGGACTTGATGTTGTGAGATTTGTTGATGTTGTGGTGGCGTAGGGGCTTGTTCCTTTCTATATAACCACTTAAGTGTATCAAACATTCTTTTGAGGCCATGTGGATAATTCTCATAGGTCTTGTTTGGGAGTGTCATGTCCATGTTTACAAGTGGTAGATTAGAACGTGATTGTTTGAATGACTAGGATGATTTGTCTTGAAAAGATTGGATGATGTGGAAAATTGTTTATTGATAGTTTAACTTGGGCAATATCAAACACAAAATATCACATGTAAATGCATGAACACACACACCAAACACAATGTTCAATTTTTATTTCAAGATTAAATGTTATGATTAAGAAAACACTTGAAGACACATCAACAACCCTAATGATTAGTCAGGTGGGGTATGGCCAATTAGGTCTTACTCTAGGTTTTACAAGGTTGACTAAGGAATTGAAAGTGAAATCTTGCCACACAGCCGGGAGAAAGGGGTAACCCACCCTTCACCTTCATTTCCCAAAGGTATAAAATTCGTTGGGGCTTAGCCAAGAGTGACAAGATTTACAACTCCCAATGAGGATGTCTTTCAATTCAGCCTTGATTGAGGTTGTCCCTTGGAGTGGTGTGTCTCCAAGTAGGCCTCCTAAGATAGGGTAAACAAAAGTAAACCAACTGAGTTGTCACTTGATTCACACTTGCACTTGTTAATTGACCCTTTAGACAATGAAATGTGTGGCAAACAGTTCAAGCACTTGTTATTTTTAGCTCCCAAATCAAATGTGTAGGAAGACACTTGTTAATTTTAGACCTGATTTTTTATGTGTGATTGAAGACAAGATTCATTTTTAGACCAAAATCCAAATGTGAGATCAAAGAAATGTTCTTTTTAAGACCCAAATTCAAGTGTTTTGACAAGCAATGATTAGAGATGAAAGATGGAATGTGTGCACCTGATTGTTTTCACTTTCCAAGTTGCTATTGTGACTGATCCAAATGTTGCTTCAGCTCCTTAGATTCACCTAAAATCCACCAAGAACAAGTAAACTTCAATGTGATTTCAGATACATTTTTTTTTTACATAGCCGATTTAGATTCAATTGTTTCAAGACATTTTTGATTTGGAAACTAAAAAATCAAAGAAGTGACCCCTACTAATTTTCTGAGAGCTTTCCAAAAATGTAAAGAAGTCAGAAAAATTCCCTATTTTATGCTCAAAAATGTAGATTTATGGAAAAGCTACAGTCAACAAAGATCTAATTTCTTCACATTGTATATGACCTCCAAATTAAATTTGTAAAACACAAACCTTGATTAGAATTTCAAGAGCTTTCCAGAAATGTAAATTTTTTTGGAAAATTCATTGATTTACGCCCAGAAAGTCAATTTTATGAAAAACCATAAAATCACAACAACTCCTACAACAATGGTGATAAACATGCAATTTTTCTACTTTAACTTCCTTAGATGATGTACAAGCTTCTATGAAAATCTTGTAGAAAAATTCATAGCCATTTAGAAGATTAAAACCTAGGGTTTTGTCCAAAAAAGGCAAATCTACAACAAAAAGTTAATAAAACCTACAAAAAAAAACAATCTAGTAGATCTACAAAAGGCAAGGGTTAGTCCCACCGGGCAGGTCAGATGTAGTTAGGGTAAAAATTGAAAATCAAGGGTAAATGAATAAACAATGATAAAACCCTAACAATGCACAATAGAGAACAAGACAACATAAAAATCAAAGTAATAAATACAAATGCAAACTAAAATCTCCATGTTGTTCTTGATTGACCTCCATTTCTCTTCTCCACCTCACATACGAATGCAAGATTTTGAAGGTTTGATTATTGGAGAGATGTTGGGTACTCACCTCTGTAGCATAACAATAAGATGAAGATGATAGAAGAAGGTAGATAGATAGATGAAAGGATTGGAGGAATGATTTTGACAGAGTGAGGATGCTAGAAGAAGATGGATCCAAATGGCCTATGTGAGGCTATATTTATAGGTAAGAGCTACTATGATTCGATGGCCAAGATTTAAAAGTTAGATGTGTGATGTGTATAACTAGGATTAAAAGTTGATTTTAGTGCCTATGACACACATTAAGTGGGTTATGACATGAAGCTAAAAATAGGATGAGAGGAAATAAGTGGGATTCTTTTATTTATTTGAGAGAAAATATGCTTATGACGCACAAATAAGTGGGGCTAAAAAATAGGATGTGAGGGAAATCTCATAATTTAAATAATAAAATTATTTAAACTATTTGTGCATGAGAAGACTTGTAGTCATGTGAGACATGGATGAGGGATTTGATTTAATATTTAATTTAAATTGTTTGTGGGGCACATGAAGAGGGAATTAATTAAATAAAGGGGTTTATTTAATTAATTGGAAAGGTGATCAAGTGGGATAAATAGGATAATGTAATGACCTAGGATAAATATTACAAGATGTTTTACAAGGTCAAGTATGATTAGGTGATGTTATGAGTTTGATGCAATGATAAATAATGAAATGGGACAATTGCAGGTGTTTACACTATCTATCTATCTATCTATCTATCTATCTATCTATCTATATACTATATCTATTACATCAAGGGGTGTGTCTTCTATCATCTTTCAGCCTACCCATATTGTATAATCTCCTCCAGTCGACTTTGTTCTCTATCCATTAACCTGCTAACATCATCCCCCTAACAAAATTATGTCTTGTTCTCAAGACATGTAAAGTCAGCTACTAGGTAGGATAGTCTTGTATATTTGCTTGAGCTGAAGTAGACTAGTATCCCACTTCTTTTTGGCCTTAGCCACCATGGCTATCTGTCCTACCTTTATGTATATTTCCTTTGCTTCTCTATACTTTCCAGTATATTTCTAGTCTATTTTGTTTGTTTGGCATCTACAAACTATTGGTTAGGTTAGCCAATCTCAGGTTTACTACCTCCCTCAATTGTTTTATTTGACTCTTTATATGATCCCTTTGTTCTTGGAGTTGTTGGTGTTGATTATGCAATGTCTCCACCTATTCTCTTATCACTCCATCCTTATCTACCAGCGTATCATATTGTGTTGTCACATTTGTGATCTAAAGCTCTAAAGCATCCATATGATCTTTTATTGCTTTTGTGGATTGTGGCCATTTTAGACAAAATTGGTATGGTACATTAGCCTCTACTATGCTCTATTATATGTTCTTTATCTGTGTCTCCAACTACGTGTGTGCCTTGTCACACTTATTAGTCATTTCTGTTAGTCTTTTCTTATTCAGTTGTTTTGTTACCTTCTTCTCGAGCTGGATAGAATACTCCTTGAACCCTTGTGTTAACTATACATACAAGCATAACACAAATGAGGAGGGACCATACTTGTGAGTTGTCCTATAACAAATAATCCTCCCCCAACTTGCTTATTATAAAATAGATTGAGGACAAGCTGCTCTAGAGACTAAATCAAGTGTGGTGAAAAGTGTTAGATCCATACCTTGTTCGAAGTTGTTAAATTTTGTCACCCAAGACTCAACATTCCTTAGTGGAATGGCCAAGTGCTCAATGATATGCATAATAATGAGGTGTTGAATGATTATTTTGTTGAATCCTTTTGTGTGTTAGAGGAGGAAGAGTGATTAAGCGATCTTTGAGTAGACTTGGCAACATACACTCTTGTTGAGATGAAATAGAAGATATAAGTGGAGTAGGAAGCAATCCTTTTTGTTGTGAACATGGTAGAGAGAACGTAGGAGAAGATCAAAAACCTAAACCAACTTTATACAAGTGTGGTGTTGGTTCCACATGTTTCTTAATTCCTTGTTCTTTGTATCCTAACCCATGTCAATTGTATCCTTGTTTAGAAAGTATTTTGAATCCATGCCCATAATGCATCTCCAAGTCTAAAGGAAGAGGAGAGGTCATATAACTATCTTTGTTGAAATGAGAACTATCATCATGTGTTGAAAAATATGGAGAAGGATTTTTTTTTATCATGGTGAGGAGAGTTCGTCTTTGTTTCAACAAGCCCATGGGGGTTGAAATCTAAAGGGACCTCATCATTATCAAGACATGCAATAAAAAAAGATGGTTCATTAGATTGAGATGATACTTTATCACAAATGGCTACCATTACTTTATAAGAAAGTGGATTTTCATCAATATCAAAAGTTCCATCATTATTACTTTTGAGTTTAATTTTTTTAGGAGTAGGACATTGTGTTGAAGAAATTTTATTTACCTTCAATATTTTTGGGTGTGATGGTGAGATTTTATGCTCACCCTTAAAGGTGGGTGTAAATTCTAATGAACCCCAATCATCATTGAAAAATGCATTCAAAGGACCAACACTACCCTAACAATCACTATTGTTAGCAACAGAGGGTAGTGAGTAGGTTTTCGTGAAAGAAGGGAGAAATTTTTTTATAGGAATTTGATGTCATGCTTCCATTTGCAAGAAACTTTTTAGAACTAAATTAGATTCAATCGTATGGAGATTGTTCTAAAAAAATGAATTTTATCAAATGATGAAGAGTAGATGGGACTACCCCCATGGCATGAATCCATGGTCTACCAAGAAGAAGATTGTATGTGAGATTATTAGGCATGATGTGGATAAGGGTAGGCAATCTCACAAGTCCAACCTTAATATTTAAGTTGATTGTACCTAGTGATTTTCTACCAACCTTATCAAAGCCACATATGTTGAGTTTATCTAGTTTAAGGATAGACATATCAATATTGATTTTATGTAACAATTCTATGCCACTAACACTAAGACCTAATCCACCATCAATCATAGTGCGTCTCACCCTGATTTTATTAATCAAATATCATAAGAGGATCATATTGGTTTTGCACTTCTATGGGAGGTAATTCATGTTGTTGAAATAAGATATCTGATGTTGTCACATGCATACAACTAAATAGAGATGCTACATCATTCGGTCTAACAAAAGGTGGAACAACTATCTTTTGTAGAGCCTCTTGGAGCATTCTATGGTATCTAGGTGATGTTTGTATTAAATATAATAGAGAGATATTAGCTGGAGTAGCACAAAGCTACTCGACAAGATCATATTCTCTATCAACATGTTGAGGAAGGTGAGGAGGTGGGAGGAGAAAAGGTTGAGAAGGTGGAAGAGAAGGAGGCATGATTAGTGCTTACTTACTTTGCTTGTTATTATGGGTGTTGTGTGTGTGAACAACCACACTATAATGAGATTGTTGCGACACATTTTGAACACCTTGATTCCCTTGAGTAATTTTCTTTGCAATATGGAGAAAGTAACTAATACTGGGTAATGATTTTAGGAATATTTTGAAAACTAATACACTTGTTCACTATCCCCTTAGCAGGAGAAATAAGTCTACTAATTATGATAGAATTTACATTGTTGTATTTTTGAGGATTACAAAATGATAAATTCCCAATATGTACCCATGGGGGATCCATTATAAGAGGATAGTCTTCATCCACTAATGCTTCATCATTTGAAGGGAGAACAATAGAATGAAGAGAGGGTGGAGTTGTTTTAATAAATGTATCAATAATCTCATCCTCTTGCGCCAAAATATTCTTACCTTTGGGAGAGGGATCCAAAGCATAGGGTGATGTAGGTGAAGCTAAGTCACCATCATATGCCTTAGAAGTGATCTCAATGGTATTATCATGAGTTGTAGTATAAGAAGAACTATCACCATCATCTTTCTCATGACCATTCATGGAGATGAACTAGTAAAGTCCTCTAATATTGATGGAAATAATATGAAGAAGCCAATAATACATGTAAGTGTGGTATGGAACAACATTGTAAATTGAATTTAGACATGACTTAAGAATCTAAAATAAGATTACAATCAATGACCTACAAGTTCAAGATAAGCAGGGATTTCCAAAAATGTTATGTTATTGGTAACCATAACAACTAAGTCTTGCAAATGTAAGGTGTGTAGTATGTGAAAATGATTTTCCTAAGTAAACACAAGAGGTATTTAGAAAAATTTTCTTTAAATGAAGATACATAAGTGTCAAATGAAGCTAGATAGCTTCTTTTATGCTATTGCTTTACAATTTTAAAGAGATAATGAATGCATGAATGTTCTTACTTTCTAATTTTAACAAATATGACACATATGATGAGTTACAAAAACTTAAAATCATATTTCAAATCATTAAAAAGATCTGAAAATAATATTACATTATCATATGATGTATTGATTAAATCCTACATCATAACAAAGATCTGAAAATAAAATTTCAATTATGACAACTAAATGCAAGATTAACTAGGGTTTTACTATCAAACCCTAGATCTTAAATGCTTATTTCCTAAACCAAAATTCTTTGATGCAAAAATGCTTTTTCTTTGTAATTTGAACACAAATTATATTTATGAATTGATACAGTAATACAAAATCAGATTTGACCACTAATTATCATCAACAAAATTTGGAACAAGAGTTTAATCAACACAGCCTAGGTGCAAGACTAGCTAGGTTTTCCAAAAAAGCAAGATTTTTGAAAACCCTAATAATGAATAAGTGAAAATTCCAAATATACCACTAGGAAATGATTAAATAATGTGATACCAATTAGATCTGATGCAAAAAATTAGAAATTTGTATCATTTTATAATGATCTAAACTTATGAAATATAGACAATGTGGCAAATATGTTTTTTTGTAAACCTACATCAAATGCCTGATTTTCTAATCTCAAATATAAAGATGCAAGAATGTTATTTTATTAAACACAAAGATGATATGATAAAGCAAATGAAATCAATTTAATCAACCAAATAATGAAACAACACACTAATCTACAAACCTTAGGTTCAAGACTAGCTAGGTTTTCTCAGAATACAAGGTTTTTGTAAACCCTAACAATGAAATAATGTAAAAATAAGCCATGAAAGTATGCAAAATGATGAATGAATGTAACCTAATAAGATATAGGGAAGAACATAACTCAAATCTAAAGCAAGAAGGATGCAAGGGTTCAAGATACATCAGGTTCACCAAAATGTTATGTAGAAAATGAGATCTAGGCTAACATGTACATCATCTTAAATCGATCCTTCTCCATATAACATTGGAAAAAGGATCAAGGAAACTCAATACTCGACTACAGTCCTCAAAGGAGAGATGAGAGATCTCTTGATTGGTCCCTTTATTGTCAAGGGGGGAGACCTTATGACTAATTACCAAATCTTTTCTAGGGCTAAAATAGAGAAAACAGGAGTTATAGACCTAAAACCATCAAAAATCCAAAAAGCAATGGCAGGGAGGAGCTGAAAAAAGCTAAAAGAACCTAATTCTAGAAGGTTTGGTCATCCAAACAAGAGGTACAAGGGCGCTAGGCGCCCTACACCCAAATTAGTGAAAGGAAGCAAGGTATGTAGAAATGCTTCCAACACTGATCTACTGAGGAAAGATTTATGAAAATTTTACTTTTCTAGATATAGATTAAGATGAAAATTAATAGAAAGGTAATAAAAAAATCCAAGTACAAATACAAAACTTGCAACACAAGATATACGTGGGGAAAACCTTTTTGGGTGAAAAACCCCACACTCCAAAACCTACACAATGTATTATCAAATCAAAAGATGATTACAACACACTTGCAATGCAAGCTCTTTTAAGAGTACACAATGTTAATTCTCATTCGCATCCCATGACCTTTCACATTCTCCAAGCTCTTATTTATCAAGCCTCTTTGGTAGTTATCTAATGTCAAATTTTCCATGTTAGCCAATTGATAATAAACTATATGTCTACACCTTTATTAAATATAGGGCTTTTTTCTTTAAGGGTGTTGCCCCTAGCAACTCCCACTGGGGTCATTGCCCCTAGACCCCTATAGTGGGCTCCACCCTTAGACCCTCACCAGTGGGATAAGCCCCCTGGGCCCCATAAGAGAGGCTTTACCCCCTGCACTCCCCCATTAATTATTTTGGGGGGGAAACCATAGTTGACAAAGTCATCAAAATTTATCTTGTTGCATGTACCCGTAACCTTGCAACATGATCAATCACCACATACTAACAAATTGCCACACCTATCATTTCAGCTCTTACATGTCATAGAATATGTAATAACTCATGGCACATGACCACAAGGTGTCAATACATGGCAAAACTATGCTAAGTCAACATGGGATGCCTACCTCCTCATATGAGGACAAAATTTACATAGAAATTACAATAGTAGGCAATAAATAAATAAATACAACATTAGGAACATGCAAAGGTTGAGAAACCTTAATTCCCAATATTCTCCCACTTGTCGAACACCTTTCAAGAGCTAATAGAATGACAAGATTTAACTTCTAGGGGACGATAGTCCTATAGACTCTAAACACCATCTAAACTTCTTCATGCTCACATGTTTTGTCAAGGAATCTATAACATTCATCAAAGTGACAACTTTCTCCAAGTTCACCTTCCCATCCTCTACCATGTCATGAACAAAATGGTACTAGACATCAATATGCTTAGTCCTCGCATGGAAAGTAGGATTCTTCACCAAACATATGGCACTTTGACTATCACACCAAATGATAATCTTCCATTCATCCAACCCAACATCAAAACACAATCTCTTAAGCCAAATGGCTTCTTTACAAGCATGAGTTGCTGCCATGTACTCTACTTCAGTAATGGAAAAAGCAACCATAGGTTGCTGCTTATTCATCCAACTAATAGCACCATCGAACAAAGTGAAAACACAAGCATTAGGAAAGGTGTCTCGACCTTGCAACTACAAAAGGTTTCTATTCTTCCCAGTTTTGGTCTTTTCGAATACCCTTTTATCTTAAAGACTGGTTTAGAGCTTTCAAAGTTTCAAAAAAGGGGCTAAAACTGATAGGGTTTACTATTTTTAGTAACTCTATATTTGGGCTTGGATTGACCCCAAATTTTCTCAAAAGGTACAAAATTTCCAAATAAACATCTCAGGTGAGTTTTGACTCAAGATCATACCTAGATTGCAAGATATTAAAGTTTCTATTTTTTTGAAACTCCCAAAAAAAATTTCAAACTTAGATTTTAGGAACTTAGAGGTCCTTAAATGCCCCAAAAGTTGTCATAACCAGAAAAGAAGGTTATAACTTGATATATCTCTTCATGATCTTTTTGACGCATTAAATGGTTCATCAATCGGACACCCGGATCAAACCTTTGGAAGTTGGACCTCCTATTTTGGGAAATTTGAAAATGTGTTGGACACTTAAAAGATCTGTAAAGGGGAGAGTTACACATGTTGGTGTGTGATTTGGCACATCACAAGGCATCTTTGATTGCAGATAATTTGGGCACCACTTTTGGGTGGTTTTTGGCTAATGGCTTTGTAATTACCATTGACAATTTATTGTACTGTATCTCCTATATATTAGGAGCTTGAGATGGAGGTTGTGTTTAAAAGTCTTATAGATGTTGATTTTCCTCCAAATCACTGGTTGGTTATACTCCTGTGAAAGCTTTCTCTACAAGTATATTGTAATCTTATTGATTCTTGAATAATATAATGGGCGGCTTTGGAGTGAGGTTTTTCTTTCGAAAGGGTTTCCCCATGTATTTATTGTGTTGTGGTATAATTTCTATTTGTGTTTATTTTTGTAACTATTGTAAAGATCAAAAAAAAATTTCATATCTCTCCCTCAAGATTAGTGTAGGAAGTTGTTCCGCTACCTTAGCTTCCTTACAAGTGGTATCAGAGCTTGATCGCCTTTGTTTTTAGTTATGGGTTGTTGGGTTTTTTGAACTAATCTAGTTTTGAGTGGGAGCTTGTGCAGAAGATACTTTATGATCTTGTTGTAGGGATTTTTAGATGGCAAGCACATCAGGGAGAATAGAGGTGGAAAAATTTCCAGGTAACAATTTTGAGATGTGGAAGCTGAAGATGGAGGATATATTAGTTGATTGAGATTTGTGGGATGTTATTGATGAGAAATTTTTGAGGCACACAAATGCTACTTTGGCTACTGAATATAATGTTTTGGACCATAAACCCAAGGGTCTAATCAAATTGTGCCTAAAAAACTTTTTTAATCAATGTTCATGAAGAGCCCTCTACAAAGAAACTATGGAAGAAACCACGTGAAATATATCAAGGCAAATCTTGAGGAAGAGATTGTATTCCTTGAGAATGGAAGAGGGTGGACAAATTTTAGACCACTTGGAAGAATTCAATATGTTAGTGGCCCAATTGGCATCAATTGGTGTAAAAATGGATGAGGAGGAGAGATGTCAAATCATGCTTTGTTCTTTGCCTGATTCATGGAATTCTTTTGTTATGATGATTGGGAGTACTTCTGTTATCTTGAAAGTTGAAGATGTCGTGGGTTCTTTACTTTCTAAAAAATAAGGAGGAAGGTATCCATCGGTGCCAAATAATCCCTAAGTGTTTGTGGAAGACCTAAAAAAAAATGCAAGAAGAGAAAGAAGTTTGACAAATCCAAGTCCAAGGGGAGATCCAAATCTCCTAGAAAGTCCAAAGTTATTTGTTGTAATTGTGGTACGCCTGGACACTTTCGTAAGGAGTGTAAAGAAGAATAAAAAGAAGGAACTTGATTCTGATTCTTAGTTTGAGAAGGAAGATAGTGATGTGTTCATTGCATCTTTGGCCACTTGTATAGGTAATGATGCATGGTTAATTGACTCAGGTGCATCTTTCCATATGACCCCTAATAGAGATTGGTTTTCTGAATATGAAGAATTTGATGGAGGTAAGGTGTACTTGGTTGATGATTCTCATTTAAATATTGTTGGCCATGGTAAAGTTAAAATAAGATTTCCTAATGGTAGAACAAAAAGGATTAATGGTGTGTTGCATATCCCTAGATTAGCATGAAATTTATTATTTGTGAGCAAACTAATAGATGTCGATGTGCATGTAGTCTTTTCTAATACAAGATACAAGATGGTTAGAGGTGCTATGGTGATTTCTAGAGGTGTCAAACTTGGCACACTGTATAAGCTTGATGCATGCACTATTGAGTGCAATAGTACTTCCGTGAAAAACAAATATGTGACTACTTCATTGGAAAAGGAGAGGGTTTCATTTTCAGTGGATGGTTGTGGCTTGTGGGTACCTAAGGGTACTCTTTCCTCTAAATCAAAATTGCTTGCAGAGAAGACTATGTTATGGCACCAGAGATTAGGCCATATAGGAGAAAAGGGTCTAAGGGGCTTTAAAAAAAAAAAAACCTTGTTGAAGGGTTGACTGATTGTAATCTTGATTTTAATTTTTGCGAGCATTACATTTATGGTAAACAAAACTATGTTTAATTTTACTCGAGTTCTCATAAATCTTGTGGTGTATTGGATCTTATTCATTCTAATGTGTTTGGTCCTATAGATGTTCCTTCCATTGGAAATTCCACATATTGTGTTTCATTTATATATTATTACAATAGAAGGACATGGGCATATTTTTTAAAGAGTAAATCTAAAGTTTTTAGTTGATTTAAAGAATTTAAAGAAATGGTTGAATTGCAAACTAGAAAGAAAATAAAATTTTTGAGGACTGACAATGGTAGTGAATTTTTCTCTAATGATTTTGATAGATTCTGTAAAGATTGTGGCATTCAAAGACAAAAGACAACTCTATATTCTCCACAGTAGAATGGAGTTGCAGAAAGAATGAACAAGACATTGATGGAGAAGGCTAGGAGTATACTTAGTGGTGCTAGTCTAGAACAAAGGTTTTGGGTTGAAGCCTTGCTACTTGATTAACAGGTCTCCTACATCATCTCTTGTTGATAAAACACCTATGGAGGCATGGTCAGGGTATAAGCCTTCACTAAGGCATCTTAAATTTTTTGGTTGTGAGGCATATGCACATGTGCCAAAGGAGAAGCGAACAAAGTTGGAGAAGAAGGTTGTGAAATGTATCTTCATTGGGTACAGTTATGGTGTGAAAGGATGCAAGCTTTGGGATCTTATTACATAGAATGTAATATATAGTAGAAGTGTTATTTTTAGAGAAACTAAACCTTCTATTACATTGTAGCCAGAACAAAGTGAATAGAAAGATGTGATTCAACTCCCTTCTATGCCTAAGAAAGTTGAGTTGAGACCCCTAGATAGAGAAGAAGTTGATGAGAGCTCATCTAGCTCTAAATCTTCAGAAGAGGAGGAAGAACCTCCAACTTAGCTTGTTCAAAAGTCTACAAGGCATAGACAACCACCTGAAAAGTATTCACTTGATGATTGGATATGTTTTTTTTAATACTAACATAGATGAACCTAGATATGTAGAAGAGGCATTATGTATGAGTGATGTAGAGTCCTAGAAGATTGCTATCGATGAAGAAATGGTATCTCTAAAAAAGAATTACACATGGCACCTAGTACCATTGCCTGAAGGATGAAAAACATGTTGGTTGCAAATGAGTGTTCAATAAAAAGATTGGTTTAGATGGAGGTATTGAGAAGTAAAAAGCACATTTGGTTGTGAAAGGTTACTCTCAAGTTTCAATGGTGTTGATTATGGTGAGATATTTTTTCCTATTGCAAAATGATATCCATTAGATTCTTGCTTTTTACTATTTTTTCTTATGATCTAGAGCTTGAGCAAATGGATGTGAAAATGGCATTCCTTCATGGTGATTTCAAGGAGGATATTTATATGACACAGCCAGAGCACTACATGGTGAAAGTTAAAAGTAATCTGGTTTGTAAATTGAAGAAATATTTGTATGGCCTTAAACAAAGTCCTAGGATGTGGTACCAGAAATTTGATAAATATATGTTGAGTTTGGGATTTGAGCATTCTAAATATGATCACCGTGTTTATTATAAATCTAATGGTGATTGTTTCTTATTTATTGCATTATATGTTGATGATATATTATTTATTGGTAAAGGGAAAGGAATGATTTCAGAACTAAAGTCTCAACTTGCAGCTAAATTTGAAATGAAAGATCTTGATATAGCTAAACACGTTCTTGGGATGGAAATAAGAAGAGATAGAGTGAATAGAAAACTATGGCTTGGTTAGAGTAAGTATGTCAATTAAGTTTTACAGAGGTTTAACATGTAGGATTGTAGAACATTATTTGTTTATTTTACAGTTGAAACAAAGTTATCTGCTTCACAATGTCCAACATCTCCATCAAAGATGGAAGACATGAGGAGAGTGCTTTACAACAATGCAGTTAGAAGTTTGATGTATGCTATGCTCTGTAGTAGACTAGACATTGCCCAAGAAATAAGATTTCTTTCTAGATATATGTCTAATCCTAGTAGAGTTCATTGGGATGCAGTTAAAAGAGTCTTTAGATATTTGTGAGGTACCTCAAAGTATTCCTTGTGTTATCATGGTAATTTGATACGAGACATACATTCCCTTTATATTCATGGTTATGTGGATTCAGACTGGGTAGGTGATGTTGATAGCAGATGATCCACCAATGCTTATGTATTTACTTTATTTGGTGGTGCAACTAGTTGGATGAGTAAGAGAAGGGTTGGGGTTGCTTTGTCCACTATTAAAGTTGAGTATATGGTAGCTACTCATACTTGTAAAGAAGCCATTTGGCTTAAGAGACTGTGTTTAGATATTAGAATAGAACAAGGAGCAGTGCTAGTTTATTGTGACAGTCAGAGTATGATTTTCCTAGCTAAGAACCCAACATTTCATGCTAGGACCAAGTAGATTAATGTACAATATCATTTTGTTAGAGATATGGTTGAAGATGGCAAGGTGAAGCTAGTTAAGGTAGAGACTTTGATGAATGTTGTAGATTAATTAACTAAATTTGTGAGCACAAAGAAGTTTAGATGGTGTTCAGAGTCTATGGGCCTCTTAGCCCCTAGCAGTTAAATCATGGTGTTGATACTCCCTTTTCTCTTGAAAGGTGTTTGACAAGTGGGAGAATGTTAGGAAAGGTGTCTCAACCTTGCAATTACAAAAGGTTACTATTCTTCCCAATTTTGGTCTTTTCAAATACCCTTTATCTTGAAGAATGGTTTAGGAATTTCAAAGTTTCAAAAGGGGCTAAAAATGACAGTTCTTACTATTTTTAGTAACTCTACATTTGAGCTTAGATGGACCTAAAATTTTCCCAAAAGGTGTGGAACTACAAAGTAAACATCTCGAGTGAGTTTCAACTCAAGATCATACTTATATTGCAAGATATTAAAGTTTATGTTTTTGAACTCCCAAAAAACATTTTGAACGTAGATTTGATGCAATTATAGGTTCTTAAAACCCCAAAAGTTGTTATAACTGGTGAAATAGGTTATATCTTGATATATCTCTTCATAAGATTTTTGATGCATCAAACGGTCCATCAATCGGACACCCAAATCAAAAGTTATGACCTCCAGAAGTTGGACCTCCTATTTTGGGAAATGTGAAAACATGTTGGACACTTAAAAGAGGTGTAAAGGGGAGAGTTACACATGTTGGTGTGTGATTTGGCACATCACAAGGCATATTTGATTGGAGATAATTTGGGCACCACTTTTGGTTGGTTTTGTTGCAAGTATGGGCCTAATCGGTATTGTCATTGATGTCAACATATATGTGAAGTCATTGGTGTCAACTGTACTCTTATCTTGTTATGAGTTAGATGCTTTGTATTTTCCTATGAAAGTGTTGAAGATAATAAGAAAGTGATCCTAATGTTGAGGATATTGAGAAAATTAACTCCTCCAGTGGAATTAGCAAGTTGCAAATGGAAATAGTGTATTGCAGAGCATCTTTGTTTACAAAAGAATAGTCCAACAGTTTTCTCTGCATTTCCTGTAGAATGAATTATCCTTGTCTACGGATGGGAATCTATTTAGAGGCATGTCTAAAGATGCTATGTTTCAAGTTTGAGCCTCCAGTATGAAGATTTGAGTGAGTTATGTTCACCAGAGTGAAAACTATTTTTTCTATGTATTCAGTGGTGACAAGGAGAAAGTATTTTGCTCCGCATTCCTCCACATTAAAGTTTCATAGTCTACTGTTTTGGAATCAATTTGGTAATGATGTTAAGTACCTTCAACTTCATTGGTTCATGATATGATGATCTGCAAGTGATCTTTTCCTTATGATAGTAGATGGCAGTGTTGTTTATGTACTCTGGTTTAAAGATTCATCTTGACAAAGTGGCTAGAGATTGTACAGTTGTTCATGGTGGTTACAATGTGCTTGTGGATGTGTCTTGATCATGTTGCTATCTTTGGATTGGTCCATAGAGAGAAATTTGGATTGAAGATGAAGACTATTCATAGAAGACTTAGTGTTAACACCAGTCTTGGCTGACCTGATTGTTTTCACTACTTGCGGAGATGCATTGAAGATTGTGGAAGCATGTTGCAGTGTGGAAGATTGTTTTTGAGTCCCAGCTAAGGTGTAACATGATATGCATACATCTACCCCTTAGCTAATCTTGTTTAGGTCCAGACCTATTTCTATATATGTTTATAATGCCAACCTTGGAGATTGTTCCAACAGTTGATAAAGGTAATGCCGACCTTGATGCACATTCTAGGGTTGATGAATTGTATAAAAACATGTAATGTAGTTGAAAAAAAGTATCTTGGTGTAGAAAATGAAAAGAAAAGTGTGAAGGTGTAAGAGTAGCAGAGCAGAGGTGATTTTTTGTGCTTCAATGGAACTGAACCCAGGCATGAAGTAGATGCTATCAATCAATTCACAAAACCCTCGGCAGTGAGCCACCCCTTGGTAGTGAGTTGTTTTTGGCAGTGAGCCTTAACTTTTGCAGTGAGCATTTTGGGCAATGAGCCCTAAGACAGTGAGCCTCTATTTTTTAGTATTACTATAACATATATATCTTTGTGGGCTAACACCCACCGTGTCTTTTCCCTTATAGGATTTTCCACATAAAAATCTAGTGTTTCATGTGTTGACTATTTTATTGTGTTGAGCTTCTTATTTTATTCTTTCATGGTTAAATCTAAATAATAGTAAATAAGTGTTTGATGTGTTGATGTTTATAAGTGCTCAAAGTTTTAGGGACAACTGATTCACCCCCCTCTCTCAGTTGTCCAGTGCATTTCAATAGGTTTTTGGCTCATGGTTTTGTAATTACTATTGATGGTTTACTAGATTGTATCTCCTCTATATGAGGAGCTTGAAATGGAGGTTGTGTGTAAGAGTTTTATAGATGTTGAGTTGCCTCCAGAGCTTTGGTTAGTTATAATCCTATGAAAGCTTTCTCTGTAGGTATATTGTAATTTTCTTGATTCCTAAACAATATATTGGGCGGCTTTGGAGTGTGGGGTTTTCTCCTGAAAGGGTTTCCCCGCATAATTATTGTGAACATTGTGGTATGATTTGTATTTGTGTTTATTTTTCTCTACTGTAAAGATCTAAAAATTTCTACATATCTCTCCCCTCAAGATTAGTGCAGGAAGTTATTCCGTTACCTTAGCTTCCTTACAATAAGCACTGGTAGATCTCCTGCTATCAATATCACTTGCCCAATCTGAATCTACAAATCCTCAAATACAAAATGAATGTCAAGGTCCTATACGATAACCATGATAACATAGGGAATACTCAAAAGTACCCCACGAATATATGAACACTCTCTTCACTTCATCCCAATGTACCCATCCAGAATTAGCCATAAACTGACTAAGGACTCCCACTAATTGGGAAATATTTGGTCTTGTATAGACCATAGCATACATCAAGTTGCCAACTACACTAGCATAAAGAATTCTGCTCACATCCTCCATATTAGAAGGAGAATTTGGACAATCTATAATAGATAACTTTGTCCCCATCATAACAAGAATAGTCAATGGTCTACAAGCTTCCATGTTGAATCTTTCCAACATGGTACTCACATACTTACTCTAGCCTAACCATAGTTTTCTATTAGCTTTGTCTCTTATGATTTCCATTCCCAAGATGTATCTAGCTGCCCCTAAATCTTTCATCTAAAACTATGCTGAGAACTGTGACTTCAAATTGGAAATCAAATTCTTACCAATCCTAGTGAACAACATATAATGTAATAATGAGAATGCAATCATTATCCATCTTAAAGTAAACACAATGATCTGATTTCAATCTCAGAAATCCCAAACTCAACACAAAACCATCAAATTTCTGGTACCACATCCTAGGAGATTGCTTCAAACCAAACAAAGACTTTTTCAACTTGAAAACTAGATTTTCTTTACCTTTTACCATGTAGTGCTCTAGTTGTGACATATATATTTCTTCCTCCAAGTCACCTTGAAGGAAATATGTCTTCACATCCATCTGTTCAACTTCTAAATCATATGCTACAGCAAGTGATAACAAGAATCTAATCTAAATGTCAACTTTGCAGTAGGAGAGAAAATTTCACCATAATATATTCCCTCAACATGGGAATAACCCTTTGCAACCAACCTTGCCTTAAACTTCTCAACACTACCATCTAAACCAAATTTCTTCTTGAACACCCATTTACATCCAAGATGTTTACATCCATCAGGCAAGGGCACTAGATCGCAAGTATTGTTTTTCTCCAAGGAATCCATCTCTTCTTCCATGGCCTCTTTCCAAGAATCTATATCACTCATACCCATACCCTTTCTTATGGTCCTAGGCTCATCAAAGTTAGAAATCAAAGAAAAAATACAACTAGAATCATGCAATGAATAACCAAACCTATCAAGTTTTTGCCTTATCTGCATGGACCTTCTCAAAGATTGAGGTTGAGCTTGTTCATCTTCTTATGAACTTTTAGAGATACTAGAGCTATCCTCATTATCAAGTCCAACATATCTCTTCAGTTCAACTTTCTCAAGGATTGAAGGAAGTTGAACCACATCCTTAAGTTCTCTTCTTCTTTCTCTAGGTGTAGAACAATAGAAGAAGGATTGAGCTCTTTGAAGATCACACTTCTTCTATAAAGAACTCTCTCAACCACTAGATCCCAAAGCTTATACCCTTCCACACCGATGCCATAACCAATGAAGATACACTTCACAGCCTTGTTCTCCAACTTATACATCTTCTCCTTAGGCACATGTGCATATGCCTCACAACCAAATACTCGAATGTGTCTCAATGAAGGATTTTTACAAGACCACACCTCCATAGGTATCCTATCAACAAGCACCAATGTAGGAGACCTATTAACCAGGTAACAAGTGGTAGCAAAAACTTTAGCCTAGAACTTTTGTTCAAGGCCAGCTCCACTTAGCATACTCCTTGCCCTCTTCATCAACATTCTTTTCATCCTCTCTGCAACTTCATTTTGTTGAGGAGCATATGGAGTTATCTTATGCCTCTGAATCCCATGCCCTTTATAGAACTTATGGAAATCTGTTGAACAAAACTCACCACCAATATAAATCCTCAAACACTTAATATTTCTATCCTTTTGATTATCTACAGGAGATTTGAACTCTTTGAATCTACTAAAGACTTTAGATTTTCTTCTAAGGAAATACACCCATGTCCTTCTACTGTAATCATAATGAATGAAACAAAGTAAATAGATTTTGAAATCAAAGGAATATTAATTGGACCAAACACATTAGAATGAATCAAGTCCAACACCTTAGAAGATTTGTGAGAACTAGAATAAAACTAGATATGGTTTTGTTTACCATAAATGCAATGTTTGCAAAAATCAAACTTAAGATTACAATCATTCATAACCTTAATGAGGTTTTTATTTTTTATGGTTCTCAAACCCTTTTCACCAATGTGAACGAGCCTTTAATTCCATAACATTGTCTTTTCAGTTGAAAGTTTCATCTCTATAGAACAAGCACCATTAGGTACCCAGAAAACATGACCATCATAAGTAGATGCAACAGTCCTCTTCAATGTTGGTTCCAATGGTGAAGATGAAGACTCTAAAGTTCTCTTCTTTGAAACAGAGACACTATTGCACTGTACCGCACATGCATCACGCTAAAAAAGAGTGCCAATCCAAACACCCTTAGCTAGCATCATAGCTCCTCGAGTCATCTTGCATCCTCCATTTGAGAAAAGAACCTGCATACCCACATCATTCAACTTACTTACAGATAATAGGTTATGTGCCAAACCATGGATATGCAAAACACCATTGATCCCAATCACTCATCCATTAGGGAATTGAATCAAGACTCTTCCATGGCAAGCAATCTTCTAGTGAGAGTCATCATCCAAGTACACCTTCCCACCATCATATTCTTCATACTTTGAAAACCAACCCTGTCAATGAGAGGTCATGTGAAAAGATTAATTAGAGTCAGTAAGCCATACATCCTTAGATGTATGTGTTTCCAAGGTAGTGACAAACGCTTCTCCATCATCCTAAGAGGACTTCTCAAAATCTGAATCATAGTTCTTTTTCTTCTTCTCCTCCTTGCACTCTTTGCGGAAGTGACCAAGTTTGCCACAGTTCCAACATAGATCCTTGGACTTTCTAGGAGACTTGGATCTCCCATGGGATTTGGATCTTCCTTTTTCTTCTTTCTTCTTATCCTTTTTCTTCCATTTCTCTTTAGATCTACCATGAATTGCAAGATCCTCCTTAGTTGACTTAGAATGTTTGCTTCGCATCTCTTCAGACAATAAAGAAGAAACTACTTCATCCATCTTGAAGGTGGTAGTGGTACTCCCAATAGCCATAACAAGGTGGTCCCATGAATTTGGTAAGGAACACAATAATGTCATACATCAATCCTACTCCTCGATCTTCACACCAATAGAGGTCAACTGGGCAAAAAGCACATTGAAAGTATTCAAGTGATCAATGATGGATCCTCCATCTTCCATCCTTAGATAATACAATTTCTTTTACAGGAATAATGTGTTCATTAGGGATTTAGCTTGATAAACATCTCCAAGTTTCTTCCAAAGATCTTTTGTAGTATTCTCTTCATGGATATTCAGGAGCATTGAATCAGCCAAATAAATCATTATCAAACCCTTAGCTTCTAATCCATCAGATCACAATCTTCGTGTTTCATGCCCAATGACATGATTCTGAATAGTGGGTGCCATAGATCTCTATCCACCAATAAGTCCTCCATATTGAGTTTCCATAACTCAAAGTTTCCTCCATTAAACTTCTCTATATCAAACCTTCCAGATGTGCTCACCATCTCTTTCATGCAACAAAGATTTCAAAATCCTTTGCACAAGCTCCCACTCAAACAAAGATCAGCTCAAAAAATCCTCTATCCAACAATTAGAACCAAAGGTGATCAGGCTATGATACCAACTAAAAGGAAGCAAGGTATGTGGAAATGCTTCCTACACTAATCTATTGAGGAAAGATTTATGCAAATTTTAATATTTTCAGTTACAGATTAAGATGCACATTAACAGAAAAGTAATAACAACATCCAAATGCAAATACATAACTCACAACATAAGATATACGTGGGGAAAACCCTTTTGGGTAAAAAACCCCACACTCCAATACCTACACAATGTATTATCAAATCAAAAGATGATTACAACACACTTGCAATGCAAGCTCTTTCAGGAGTACACAATGCTGATTCTCATTCGCATCCCATAACCTTTCACATTCTCTAGCCGCTTATTTATTAAGCCTCTTTGGCAATTATCCAATGTTAGTTTTTCCATGTTGGCTAATTACAAACTAATTGTTGATGCCTTTATTAAATATAGGGCATTTTTTTCTTCAGGGTGCTGCCCCCAACAACCCCTATTGGGGGTGTTGCCCCAAACCCCTATTGTGGGCTCCACCCCCAGGCCCTTGCCAGGGGCATAAGCCCCTTGAGCCTCTCAGGAGGGGCTCCACCCCCTACACTCCCTTGTTAATTATTTTGCGGGGAAACTATGGCTAACAAAGTCACCAGAATTTACTTTGTTGCATGTACCCACAACCCTTCAACATGATCAATCACCACATACTAACAAACTACATCACACTTTTCATTTCAGTTCTTACATGTCATAGAATCTATCATAACTTATGACACATGACCACAAGGTGCTGACACATGGAAAAACTATGCCAAGTCAACATGGGATGCCTACCTCCTCATATGAGGACAAAATTTACATAGAAAATTACAATAGTAGGCAAAAAATAAATAAATACAACATTAGGAACTTACAAAGGTTGAGACACCTTAATTACCAACATTAGGGTTTTGTAGGATCTTTGGATCTGGCTGCCTTCGCCTACTTATCTTCTTGTATCTTGTCATTTGATATCTTCATACTCTTTCGGATGTGACCAACACACAAACAAGAAGGGAAAAGGGTTGGTGTTATTTAGGAACTTACCTAAGTCAAGCTCAATGAATGGTGTTTCCACCTCCACAATAACAATGATGAGATATCAAAGAGTGTGTACCCTAGGAGGGTAGAGTCAAATCTGAAGTAGAATGGAATGTTGTAATAAAGCATAAAGGAGAGGAGTCACCATGAGAATGGAAACCCTAGCTTGTTTGATGTAGCATCACAACTTGACTCAAGAAGTTGGTGTAGCCCAAAGAAGTAGAGAGATCTTCACAAGACCTACAAGAAGTTAGTGCAATAGCAATAATCCACTATAGAGAGCTTTAGAGAAGAATAGAGAGCATGAGAGAGAGAGAGAGAGAGAAAGTGCAAGTGTGCCTAGATTGCTTAGATGTTCAAATGAATAAACTAACTTTCTTATATATGCATTCCTATTGATTTTGGGGGAATTAAACCAAATGGGGTCGACATGAGGAAGCATTAGAGATGTCCTAAGCTAACATACCATTAAATTAGGTCTGGGCTAAATGAGGGACTAGGGTACTAGGAGCCCTTGTCATTTATCCCCAAAAACTCTGGGATAAGTCACTTTAAGTGTGTTTAGGTTGGCCCTATAGTTATCTTTTAGGTTTTGTGCATCGGGATTAAGAATTAATTATTTTAGGTCCACCTAGGTGCTAAACTAGGTGTAAAATGCTAGTGTACACATTTTACTCCATAACACTATTCAATTAAAATCATATATGTGTGTGTGTGTTAATTGTACCATATGTATATATATGCTCACACTATATATATCTATACACATACACATACATATATGTATATATATGCATTTAATTTCTTTCCAATAATTCAAATTGAGACCATGAAATACACATTTTAACATTCAATAATTATCTATGCTAACCATAAACCCCAATCCCATATGCATCTATACTACTATGCTTTAGTGTGTGTGTGTGTGTGAGTTCATGCATGGCAGCCTTATAATAGCTAATTCTCTCTCCTCTGTGATACTCTCCCATTGAGAGAGATTGTGATGGATCTCGTTGCACTTAGACATCCATTAAAGTTAGTCAATATTAATAACATGATATACACAATCCATATATATCCATAAACATAACATATCATAATCTATTTCAAATACTGAAGTAGAAAACAACTAACCAAATATTTCAAGGATAGCGTAAATCTCTAGCATTATATCATATGTGTCTAGTATAATAATACAATTGTGAAAATATTGTGCCATATATAAAATAGGTGAATAGATTGATGGAATTAGGATAATGGATTAAGGGTTGGATTAGGATTTAGATGAAATGATTAGATGGATGATGAGGTTGATTAGGATTAGAATGAGTTATGAAATAGGATTGGGGTTGATTGGATTAGATTAGTATGAATGGGATTTGGATTAGGGATAAGTGAATTATTAGAGGGATTTGATTATGACTAAGATGAAATTAAATTAGGTGGATTATGGATAGGATTAGGGATGAAAAATGAATGAGTTGATTGTGATAATTGGATTGGATTAGGATGGAGATGAAATTAGATTAAGAAAAGTGGATTAGGATGTGATTAGGGGATGGATGATAAATCTCAATGATGGGATTGATTAAGGATTATGATGATGATTAGGGAAATGGTTAAGTGAATTGGATGGATTAGGATTAGGACCTTGATTAGATTTGAGTGACTTGATTAGGATTAGAGTCCTTTATGATGGATGATTGGATTAGGATGATGAGGAAAGGATGACTAGGATGAGATGGGTTGGTGATTAGTATAGTTTGATGGATGCTTGACCTTTGGGCAATTTTCAAGATATAAATTTCACACATAACACACACAAGTTTGCAAAATATTTTGATTTTAGATTTTTGGATTTAAGGGAATGCATGGGTTTTGACAAATGAAAACACACAAAGCACATGGATAACCTAGATTTATTCAAGTGGGTGTGTATATACTTGTAATCCCACCTTGTTGCCTTTGTTTAGGCTTAACATGCAATTTCCACGATGAGGAAACTAACTATTTATTATCACCCAACATTGCTCAATGGCATGAGGGGAGAGAATACATGGCATGCATGCCCATTTCTAGAGGGCATATCCACTTACGTGCAGTTTGTAATTTTATAGGCCTAACTGGTATTTGGTGCATTCCAAGGCTATATGACTGAAAGGTCTTAAACTAGAATGAACATGGCTTCTAGGGGCATCCTTGATATACGCAAGGTATGTGAGGTTGATGGCCATGTGATGAGGGCTATGTTTAATGGCATGGTTTGAGAGGGTAACCCAATCTCCTCCTTTACTTTGCAAGGTATAATTTCTTGCAAGCTAAGCCAAAATTGATAAATGTCCCCCAATGAGAGAGACTTTTAATTCTCTTCCAAATTTGTATACCCTATCAGAGCATGTGGGTTTGGTTCATCCCCTAAGGTGATCAAATCCTTAGGTAGTCCCACTATCTAGGAAAGAGACCTAGGTGCTTTTGATCCCTAAGATCACCTTTTGATGTGAAGGAAGAGCATACACACACTAGCTTCTTGGGATTAACAAGGATAAAAAGATAGATCAAGCCAAATATTTTGATCTCCAAGGTCACCCAAATGTGCAAGGAGAGAGCATGTGCTTGTGAATTGACCCCAAACAAGGCATACAAGATTCATTTACCCCTTAGAAATCAAATGTCCCTAAGATTAGTGATAAATGATAAGTCCTTCAATAAGCATGATACAAAGACAAGTTAGTAGTTTGTTTTTTTTATCTTAGACCAATGATACCTACACAAGATGATATTAGATGGAAAGGAACACCAATAAGATGATGATTCTAGGGGTTAGATAGCTCAAATCCCAAGAATAAGTGATTTATGATCAAATAGATACAAAGGTACTTAAATAGAGCTATATGCACTCAAATTTAATAGAAGCACTTTTTTGCACAGATGCTTGTTTAGACATAGAGGCACTCATCAACATACAAAGGTGCTCAAGTATGAAAATAGGCCTAAAAACATAATATTTGACAAAAATATAACAAAAAGGGGTTAGAGATGAATTTTAATAAATTTTAGCATTAGGATCCCTTATTAAAGTGTCCCCCTATAAAAAAAATGAATGTTATATTTTCCAAAAGTGATGAGAACATGATTAAAATAATGCTTGTGATGTTTAGATACAAAGGTGGTTGTTTAGGTACTCAAACGCTTGTCCATGTACAAAGGTTCTCATCTATGAAAAAGGATAGAAAAATGATGCTTTGGGATGCAAAAAGATGGTTAGGATACAAAATGAAGGTTTAGGATGATATATAACATGTTAGGATGATAAAACCCTATAAAACAACCTTATTAGGGCCCAAAAAGTGATTTGTAAGCCCAAAAATGAAAGATTAAAAAATTTGACAAGTCAAGCTGCCAAGCCTAATATAGAGGTGCTCAAATAATCCTACAAGAACTCAAGTAGGTCACAAGGGTGTTCATGTAGATACATAGGTGCCCAAGTATGATCAAAGATACCTAGGCTTGCACAAAAATTCTTGAAGAAGTCACACACATGCTCGAGTAGACCTTGCAAGCTAGAAAAGGATAAAAAAACACCACAAGGAGGTTAGATAAGGACCATGGGGTCCCACCAAGCATGCCAAAATGCATTACATGGAAAATTAACTTAAGAAACAAGTTAACATGCATTAACCTATTTCAATCATAATCTAAGCAACCTCCAATAGAGATATTAACGAATGCATAAACAAGACAAAGATAACTATCTAACTGCACATGCAAACCTTGCTATCTTGGATGTGCTCTTGATGTGTTGATATGTTGATTGCTCCTTAAATTAGAAACATAACATTTCATAACTTGAAGACTTGCAAATGGCTTGGTTGATGTTGGATTTATAGATTTTTGGATGGGGGATTGAATGGATACGATTGATTTGGCAGATCAATGGTTGACATTGGATGAAAGGATTGGGTTTATGAGAGGTGACAAAGTGGCATGATTGGAGGACAAGTGGAGTCCTTAGATTGAGGATAGATCAATGGTGGAGGATCTCCTTAGAAGAAGTGGATGGATAAGATAGTAAGAGGAGAAAATGACCCTTATTAGAGGGATGTGCAAAGGACTTGCCCATCCCTTCGTAAGAGATCCATGTGGTCATGTAAAAAAGCCCATGCCTTTGTACATGTTGGAGGATGTGAGGGGTCTAAATGGGTTAAACATAGTTTTGGAATGTGCAAGTGAGGGATTAAATTGATTAAAATTGATTTTAATCAACTTAATCAAAGTGCACAAAATAGGGAATTAAATAAATAAAAATATTTATTTAATTTTTGGGATAAGGCTGAGGGACTTAGATAAATAAATATTTGTATTTTTTTACCTAAGGCAGACTATACAAGAATGATGATAAATGATTAATTAATCATTTATGATAGGGATAGGTACAGATGAATAGTGATTTTAATAATAAAATATTATTTAATCATTGTCAAAAGAGGAATTGGATAATTAATTGTCTAAATAGGTATTTATCTAATTAATTAAAGAAGAAAGGTTTAAATGATGTCTTGATTATGCATGAATAGTGACAAGATGATGAGTGGATGATTTTAGGCACCTACACTATGTACCTAGTTTTTATTCCTATGTACAAGGTGAATGCAATGACTAGTTACCCATGCATTTTGGTGAGATGGAACATATACCATATAGACACTCTTGCATTCTTGTTCATGGAGGCAACCATCTACCTCATTCAGTTGATCAGTATTCATGAGACTTTGGTTTGGTATCTTTGTATATCACCACATGCACATAGAGTAGTGTCAATGGGGTCACTCATGTAGTGTATTTTTGTGTCTCTTTTATCATAGTACTATCTACATTTTCAACTACCAAATTGTTGCCTTGTTGAAATATTTGTTGTGATCCACCATCTGTACATACATAGTTGAGTAGTGTTATTAAGGGAACTTGTGCAAAGTTTTGTGCCTCACTTATCCTAATCTACATTCATTAGAGATTTTTTTATTCCAAAAGACACTAGTTGGGTTTGTGAACCAAGATGGGGAACCAAAAAGTGGCCACAAATCAATTTGAAGAAAAATAAGGCATAACACGAGCACATTATAATGTGCTCATCTTATAACATGCTAGTGTTATGGCTTGGGATGGCTCATAAATCTTGAGCCATAATGTGAGCACGTTATAATGTGCTCATGTTATTTCTTTCTTAGAAACAAAGATAAAAAATCATTTTTTTAAATTTATAATGCATGCATGTTATAATGTGCATGCGTTTCTTTAAAAATTGCTTTGGAATCCCACCCTTATTCTTTGGCTTCGGCTTTGGCTTTGATATCCGAGTCAAAGGGTTGGGCCTACATGTAAGGTGCCCAAAAACATGTTTTCAAGGAAGAAATAGAAAAACAACTATATCTCAAGTGTGCCATCAAGTTTACACATTTTTTAATGTTAATTTGAAAAAATGCTAGGATAAATTCAAGTTTTTTATTAGCTTCCTAACCATGTATTTTTTCTAAAATATGAAAACATTAAGGTTTCCATCTATAATTTCTTTTTCTAGTGTTTTCTTTTTTGCCCCTTTTTTGCCGAAAAACTATGTATAGTATTTTTGGTGTCATTTTTCATACGGTCATCCAAATTTGAAACAAATTACATTTTTAAATTCTAGACTCCATTCTATACACATTTTAAAAAATAATTTTCTATTAGTTTTCAAAGTATTTAGGGGGGAGCACACTCAAATTTTCATTGTTCAGTGTGAGGCCTACACTTTTTCATTTCCGTATATGTGACTATTTAGCTTACTGTTGTTGGTATTTTTATATTTATGGGACTGTTGTTCCCGGATTTTCAAACTATTAAACCTTATTATGTTAAAGGAAAACTAATTGGGTGATGTTAGTTAGATGTTTACTTTAAGAGAAAACAAATTGGGTGATGTTATATAGATGTTTATTCTATTAGGAAAACTAATTGGGTGATGTCTGATTAATGTTTACATTGCAGGAAAAACTAATTGGGTGAGATTAGATAGAAAATTGTCATATGATTTCATTATATTTATAAGAATTGTGGTATGCTTTAAAAATACATGTATTAAATTTGCTTCGGCTATGATATGTATATGTGGAATTAACTTTGAGATTGAGTGTGGGTATTTCTAACAAAACCATAGATACAGGAGATTATTCCACACCTTATGTCGTAATCCCTTGTGAAGCCGATCTAGTTCCATGAGGAACCAAGATCAACTCTGTGTTTGGTGCAATGTTGTAATGTTGTAATATTGTCTTGCATGAGGTTGAATAGGTTAGTTCTACCCTTTTGTAAAATTAAATTATGATTTGTGTTGTAAGAATTATATTTGAATTTCATTTTTTTTAATTTAAATTTTTGAGACCCTTTTCTTGTGTCTTAACTTGACCCTGGGTGTCCTAACTAAGTTTAAATTG
Organism: Cunninghamia lanceolata; assembly: GCA_027924645.1. Taxonomy (NCBI): domain Eukaryota; kingdom Viridiplantae; phylum Streptophyta; class Pinopsida; order Cupressales; family Cupressaceae; genus Cunninghamia; species Cunninghamia lanceolata. Next base: position 19,178,277 of record BSBN01000391.1, read on the forward strand.
ACCCTGGGTTATACCCCATGGGTCTAGGGTCACTTTTGACTTGGGTAACCCTTAGTTAACCTCCGTATGGTCACCTTAACTTCACAGTGAAGTTAAGTGACGAATTTGGAGGCATGGGAAGGATAGGATGAGTGGGATCAACACTCAAGCCCATCCTTTCTCTATTTTCAAGGCATGAAATGACTCCATGGTCCACAAATAATGGAGGGGCTTATCTTCTTGTTCCCTCACTTTTGGTGAGAGTCCCCATGAAGTGGTGTGGTCCTTCATAGGTGGAGATTTTTTTTTTAATTCCATTTGGGATAGTGGAAAAAGGAGTGGGGTTATTTAAATATTACAGTCTTAAAAAAATTCATAAATATTACAATCTTTAATTCATTTTTCTCTTCACATGTGAATTTAAAATTCACAAATAATGTGAGCCCTTGATGTCATAATCCACTCTTCCCAAAAAAATAAATTTTTAATTCATCCACTATGAATTTAAAATTCACAAATAATGTGAGCCCTTGATGTCATAATCCACTCTTCCCAAAAAAATAAATTTTTAATTCATCCACTATGAATTTAAATATCACAAATAATGTGAGCCCTTGATGTCATAATCCACTCTTCCCAAAAAAATGAATTTTTAATTCATCCACTATGAATTTGAAATTCACAAATAATGTGAGCTCTTGATGTCATAATCCACTCTTCCCAAAAAAATAAATTTTTAATTCATCTACTATGAATTTAAAATTCACAAATAATGTGAGCCCTTGATCTCAACTCTTGATCCTCACCTTCCATTCCCTTTCAAAAAATCTATAAATAAGACCATTCTCTAAGCAATTAGAGAAGACTGAATTTTTACAGGGGAACTTGATTCTTGTAGGAGAACTTCATTCTTGCAGGGGGACTTCATTCTTGTATTCTTATCATGCCTAGTTTCCTCTAGGAAATCTTCTTCTAGCATCCTCATAATGCCCAATTCCTTCTCTATTCTCCTCTTCATAGCCTCATAATGCCGAAATTATTCTAGCCATCCTATATCCTCCATTCATTATCCCTTGCTTGTGATCATTGAGAGATTGTTTTATTTTTAGAAGGGAGATTTGGAGAGGAGGCTAGAGAGGAACACTACATCAACTTCATCAATTAAAGGGATTTTTAAGGTTGGATTTCATGGCTTTTCCTTTGTATTTCTATTTGTTGCATGAAGGATGTGTGAAAATTATTTATTTGATGCATGAAGGATGTGTGAAAATTTATTTATTTTGCTTGTGTTGTAAATTTTGTTATTGTGAAGAAATTTTATTGGGATGTTGACAGAGCTTCTTCTACTTGGGAGAAATGCTCATCAACTGTGGGGTGTTGACAGAGCGTCTTCCACTTGGGAGATATGCTCATCAAGTGTGGGGTAAGGGAGGAGTGATCCTCCTCGAGTGCATGCCTTGTTTCTTTCGAGATGTTGAAAGCTTTGAGGGCATTTGTATGAATTTGAGAAAATTGGTTATATGGTTTGAGAGCCAAATATGTTATTCCTTGAAATCTGATGATCTTGTTTGGCTTGAGGCCATGAGAAAAAAAATTGTGTTGAATTATTGTGAAGGGTGGTACTCTAGAGTTGAGTGTGTCCACTCTCTTACCCCTCTGTAAACTGACCTTTGTTGAGTTTTTGTGTTGTGTAAATATCCATGGGTGTATGTGTGTTTCGGTGTGTTTTTTTTACCTGTTGTGAAGTGGATTTGGATTCCTTAGGTGTGTGGATAATCTCCCTAGCTCGGGGGTGACCCTCTTGTGGGTCTACGGTAGGGAGGAGAGCAGCTTGTGTGGTGTTTCTTTCCTTGTGTGATATGCAGGTTTTCTAGGAACTTATTATGAAGCTTGGAGTAGATTATTGGATCTTAGAAAATATTTTATTTTCCTTAAGTCTTATAGAGAACCTGATCTTTTAATAGCTCCTTCCTTGTCAATTTTCCAAAAGGAGAAAATTATCTCCCTATTGTTGTATAAATTGTTATTTTTAGAGTTGTGTGGAAATCTTATGTGATTGGATTGTTGTTTGTATTCTACTCTTCATTAAGTTTTACCATTTTAAATTGAGGAAAGGAAGAGAAAATTTATTTTTAAAAGGATATTAGACTTGTCTAGTTTCTTCTTCTTCTACTTGCAAAGTTGTGAGTTAGTTAATGTTTTAATTAAGTTTGTAAAAGTATTATTCCTATGCAAGCTTAGTAGAAATATGAGTTTTAAATTTTGTTATAAGTCAAGTTGTAATTTTGCTACCATGAAAGAAATAAAATTTGGGTTGCAGTATTGCTTTTGAAATTACCGCCATCTTGAGGGTCTCTTCCTAGGATGGAGACCATTTTACTATTCACTTTTCACTATTTACTATTCACTTTCCACTAATCACTATTCATTTTGACTATTCACTATTTACTTTTAATATTCACTTTTCACTATTCATTGAAGGCAAACTATATGTAGTTTAAAACATTTGACTTGAAATAGAAATTTTAATCGAGGAAAGTGGGATTTATTTATGCATAATGTATAATACGAATTGAATAGATGTTTAAACTCAGAGTTGCAATTCAGAAATACATTGTTTATACAATTACAATTTAAAAAGAGCATAGGTAAATATATTTTAATTTTAAGGAAGAGTTTCTCAGAAGTTTTAACAATTATCCCAAATTAAATGATAGTAAAATGAAGAGGAAAGTATGATCCCTTCATTTACAAAGGACACTAAAAATAAATGCAAACAAGCCATCACAGGCATTCCATGATTGGCCATTTTAAAACTCAACTGTAGATTTAGAGAATAAACGTCCAATTGAATAAAAAAAAGAGATAGAGAAAGAACAGCTAACCTTGGAAAACAAAGAGGAGAAAATGCGCAGCATTTTTGAATAGGGCTAAGAGAACTAAGTAAGTTTAACCTAATGTTAAACCTGTTTAGGAACAAGTTGATTAATAAAATTGATTCAAACGTTGAACTAAAACCTAGAGTGGAACCCTAGGGGGACTGAGTCAAGTGAAGTTAACCAACCATGTGTAAGTGATCTGGTTTACCAAGAAATTAGGACTAATGTAAAGGATCTAGTGTTATTGATGTTCATTAAAGAACGTGAAGAAAAATAAATATAGGATAACATAAGAAGATTTTGCACAATGGGAAGGGGAATGAGATAGAAATACAATCAAAATTAAATTTCAGAGAAATGGTAAAATGAACGTGATAGAAATACAATCAAAATTAAATTCTAAGAAAAGGAAGAGAGGGCAAATGAACGGGCTTGGTTGAAAATGCTAAGTCTGAAGGAGGAGAAATTAATATTAAATTCCAGAAAATGGAAAGAAGAATCAGATGATCGTGCTTTGCTGAAAAATGATCCATCACCTAAAACAACTGTTGTTCAAATATATTTTGTGAGATTAACCTAAGTTAGGAAACCACGCATTTCCTTGTGTAGGGTGTGCGCATATGTATTTAGTATGCCGTTGACAACTGTATTGTTTTCGCCTTAAGCGTATGCCGCCGAGCACACCTATGCGTGCGAGGGGATTTTTAGGGAAGAGTGGGAAAAATTTTGGTATTTTGTGTCATGATCACATGACGCATGTGGACATGACACGTGTGATGCGTGTTGTGACCGCATGGGAAATGTGGGCATGACATTTGGTATCAGAGCCAAGTTTAAACACTGGGCATAATTGGGCACATTATTAGTCCGCAATGTTGATTAATTAGAGTCTACCATATTTTGTAGGATGCCTCCCTGGCGTGCTCGACGAGCGCGATTGCGCAACACGGCATCCGTTGAAGTGCATAGTGATTCCTCGGCTGAGGGACAAGGACCCGCAATTATACCAGATCCACCCATACCACAGGCACCACCCATACCATAGGCACCACTCGAGCCACAAGCACAACCCGAACCATAGGCACCACCCGTACCACAGGCACCACTAGTAATTGAGCTAGGCCCATAGATTCTTCAGACACTGCAGGCTTTGTTAGAGCGGTTACCACCAGCTATTCCAGAACCACATAATGAGCCTCACGTTGATCCACGAGAAGAGCCATGTAATAAGCCATGTGTAGAATCATGTGCTGAGCCTTATGTGGAATCCTACATAGAGTTGTTAGAGGTGCCACGCATGGAGCCTTTCGTTGAGATTCCTGATACTACAATAGAAGAGGTAGAGTCAACCTACCATGCACGGAGTAGGAGTTCTCTGAGACACTTGAGACAAGATGAGACCAGGAGGGTAGGACAGGTATACCACGGACTGTATGAGGATGGATTAGATGAGCCAGTTATAGGGCTCAGAGACAGAGGAGATCCCATTAGAAATCTGCTTAGGCTCAACCCACCTACTTTCGCAGGAGCTACCGAGGGAGTTGTGGCTGAGGCTTGGTTGATTAGTCTGGACAGGTGTTTTGCATTGCGACCTTACGAGAGCAACATGAAAGCACGAGTTGCAGTGCATCTCCTGAGAGATGCAGCAGTTACTTGGTGGTGCACTAAGGAGTGCAAGTGCCGACTATCCCTAGATACACTCACTTGGGATATCTTCATAGAGTGCTTTAATGCACGATATTTGTTAGAGCATTACAGACAGTGCAGGATTGATGAGTTCCATGAGTTACAACAGAGAGGACTCACTATTGCTCAATATGAGAGCCGGTTCATCGAGCTTTCTCGTTACGCGGAGTACCTCCAGGATGAGAAACTCTTGGTACACAAATTCATTAGAGGCCTGAATCACAAGATAGCAGGACCAGTATGTATGGCAGATCCCCAGACCATGAGCAAGACTGTTGAAAAGGCTCTTATTGCAGAGGAAATTCAAGGATGCGGGTAGAATTCACACCCGCAGAATTAAGATCGTAATCCCCAACAACAACAGAATTTTCGTAGACCGCAATTTACACCACAGAGAGGAGGGTTTAATTCCACATCATTACCTCCTAGGCCTCCACAGTAGCATCAGCAAAAGTCTAGGCCCCAATAGAGGGTTCAGGGGGGACAGAACCGTGGATGGCAGCAGCAGGGCCAGCGAAGAGACCAGAGACAGCAGGGATCTTCTATGGAACCCGCAAGGTCTCAGCAATCAAACAGAGGTTCACAGGGGTCCACTAGGCAGACTAGACAACAACAGTCGAGCAGGACTCAATCTGTACAGTTACAGGCAAGGGGCCCGTGCTATGTATGTGGTGGGGTAGAGCATTTAGCTAGGGAGTGTCCACAGGGATTTACAGCAGGAGGACAGCCCTATGCAGGAGGATCTGAGCAGACTATAGGTGACGTGGGCAGATCCCACCACATGTTTGCAGCGGTTGACAACCTCCAAGCTGATTTCTAGGCTTCAATCATTGAGATAGTAGGTATGATTGGGGATTTCCCTATCTCTATTCTTTTTGACTCTGGAGCTGCCGATTCTTTCCTATCTACATCGTTAGTGGAACGTTGCGGCTGGTGGCTTATAGGCAGGACATTAGGTGGGAGGTTGAGTTGGCCTCTGGGGTCAGGATGTCAGTAGATACCATGGTTAGAGATTGTGAGATCTCCTTAGGTTCCTTCACTACAACATGTGACCTTAGGGTTATGCCATTAGGATCCTACAGAGTAGTTCTGGGTATGGACTAGCTTGCGGCTCATAGAGCTAAACTAGATTGTCGCCAGAGGAAGATTAGTTGCTTAGACAATCATGGCACACTAGTTGAGATAGTGGGCATTCAGAAGCACACGACGGTTCGTATGATATCCACTCAATAGCTTAAGCGCTGCATGCGGAAGGGTTGTCAGATGTTTGCTATTATGGTCAGTGACAGATAAGAGGATGAGCCTGAGGCTACCTTAGATGATCACCCTATCTTGAGAGACTTTGCCGACGTATTCCCGTCAGAGTTACTAGGTATGCCTCCATGCAGATAGGTCGATTTCCACATCGACTTAATGCCAAGTGCAGAACCTGTGTCTCGTGCACCCTATAGGATGACTACACATGAGCTTATAGAACTTAAACTGCAGTTAGAGGAGTTACTTGAAAAGGGGCACATCTGACCTAGCGTTTCACCCTGGGGCGCACTGGTCATCTTCGTAAAGAAGAAGGATGGGTCTCTTCGACTATGCATGGATTATAGACAGTTGAACAAGGTGACGATGAAGAACCGTTATCCTCTGCCTAGGATTGATGACCTCTTTGATCAGATGCAGGGAGCCAGAGTGTTCTTAAAAATTGATTTAAAATCTAGGTATCACCAATTGCGCATCATAGAGGTGGACATTCATAAGACTACTTTTCGAACCAGATATGGCCATTATGAGTTCACCATGGTACCCTTCGGTTTGACGAACACCCCTGCAGTATTCATGAGTCTCATGAACAGGGTGTTCTATACTTACTTGGATCGGTTCGTGATCATATTTCTTGATGATATTTTGCTTTATTCATGAATCGAGGAGGAACGTGTGGATCATTTACGTCAAGTTTTGCAGCGCTTACGAGAGAAGTAACTTTATGGCAACCTGGCGAAGTGTGCCTTCTTTAGGACAGAGGTGCAATACTTGGGGCACATCTTATCAGGCAATGGCATCTCCATAGATCCATCGAAGATCAGAGCAATTCAGGACTGACCAGCACCCACCAGTGTGACAGAAGTCAGGAGCTTTATGGGATTAGCCAGTTATTACCATAGATATGTTGAGGGCTTTTCTAGGATAGCACATCCCATCACTTCCCTTCAGCGAAAAGGGAAAAGTTTCACTTGGACTGAGTAGTGTGAGAAGGCCTTTGGGATCCTCAAGGAGCGTCTTTCCAGTGCCCCCATTTTAGCGGTTCCAGATCCTGCAGAGGATTTTGTTGTTTGCACAGATACATCATTAGAGGGTTTGGGAGCCGTGCTTATGCAGGGAGGTAGAGCGATTGCATACGAATCACGCAAATTTAAGACACATGAACTAAACTACCCTACTCACGATTTAGAGCTCGCAGCAGTTATTCATGCTCTTGTTTGTTGGAGACATTTTCTCTTAGGTCAATGCTTTGAGCTCCATTTAGATCACCATAGCTTATAGTATATTTTTACATAGCCAAATCTGAATGTTCGCCAACAGCGTTGGATGGAGTTCTTATGCGAGTACGACTTTGATGTCCACTATATCAAAGGGAAGGAGAACGTGGTTGCTCACGCTTTAAGTCAGAAGCGCCACGAGATCCTGACCTTGACATTAAAGGTGAACTTGAGGGACCGCATCTTACAGCATCTGCCGAAGGACGAGTGGTTTCTTGAGGTGCAGCAAGAAATTCAGAATCAGGGAACCCTTAAGGGTAAATTCACAGGATATTCTCTTGAGTCTGATGGTTTGCTTAGACATCGGCAGTGCATCTATGTACCCCATGTAGGTGACCTACATACAGTGATTCTTTCAGAGGCTCATAGAGCACCTTATGCAGCACATCCAAGAGTGAAGAAGATGCATGTCGATTTACAACAGTTATATCATTAGGCTAGGATGGGACGAGACATTGTAGAATATGTTGCTCGTTGCCTTGAGTGTCAGAGGGTCAAGGCTGAGCATCAACATCCAGTAGGACTGTTGTACCCTCACGAGATACCTGAGTGGAAATGGGACACCATTTCCATGGACTTTATCATTGGTCTACCTATGTCATCACATCGTCATGATGCCATCATGGTGACAGTTGACAAGTTGACCAAAGTGGCACATTTCTCACCTGTACGCACAACGTACAATGCACCATCAGTAGCGAGAGTGTTCTTAGATCAGATTGTTAGACTTCATAGAGTACCTCACCGCATCATTTCTAATAGAGACTCTATATTCACTTCATCGTTTTGGAGAGCCTTACATCAGGCATTAGGAACACAGTTCAACTTTAATTCAGCGTACCATTCAGAGACTGACAGATAGACAGAGAGAGTTAATCAAGTGTTAGAAGATATGCTTCATATGTATGTTATGGACCATCAGTCTAGATGGGAGGAGTATCTGTATCTGGTTGAATTTGCCTACAATAATGGGCATCACAGCTCATTGGGTATGCCTCCTTTCCAGGCAGGACACCATTGAGTTGGGATCGGATAGAGGACAGGGTCGCCATTGGTCCAAAACTAGTTCAGGACATGGAGCAACAGATTGCACTGATTAAATAGAGACTTCAGGAGCTACAGGATAGACAGAAGAAGTATGCCGATGTAAAGAGAACTGATCGGAGCTTCTCATTAGGTGACAGGGTATTTTTGAGAGTGCGACCGCACAAGAGTCCAATCCGTTACGGAAAGGGCTCTAAACTCGCACCTTAGTTTGTAGGACCCTTTGAGATTTTGGAGCGGATAGGACGTGTAGCCTATCGTCTCACCTTGCCACCTAGCCTGTCGCGTATCCACGATATTTTTCATGTTTCAGTTTTACGTCATTATATCTTTGACTTATCTCACGTATTGGATTTGAGTGCTCTTCAGATAGAGGCAGACATACAACTAGCATTGGAGCCAATTCACATATTGGCTCGTTAGACGCTGGGCCTTCGAGGTCGCAAGCTAGACCAAGTTAAGGTCCAATGGGACATGTATACGGAGGTCACCGCAACATGGGAGGATGCAGCGAGACTAAAGACTCTATATCCTCACCTCTTTGATGACTTCTAGGAGGAAGTACAGTCTTAGGGGGGGAGGATGTGAGGCCTACACTTTTTTATTTCCGTACATGTGACTATTTAGCTTACTGTTGTTGGTATTTTTATATTTATGGGACTATTGTTCCTAGATTTTTAAACTATTAAACCTTATTATGTTAAAGGAAAACTAATTGGGTGATGTTAGTTAGATTTTTGCTTAAGAGAAAACAAATTGGGTGATGTTATATAGATGTTTATTCTATTAGGAAAACTAATTGGGTGATGTCCGATTAATATTTACATTACAGGAAAAACTAATTGGGTGAGATTAGATAGAAAATTGTCATATGATTTCATTATGTTTATAAGAACTGTGGTATGCTTTAGAAATACATGTATTAAATTTGCTTCGGCTATGATATGTATATGTGGAATTAACTTTGAGATTGAGTGTGCAGGTATTTCTAACAAAACCACAGATACAGGGGATTACTCCACACCTTATGTCGTAATCCCTTGTGAAGCCGATCTAGTTCCATGAGGAACCAAGATCAACTTTGTGTTTGGTGCAATGTTGTAATATTGTAATATTGTCTTGCATGAGATTGAATGGGTTAGGTCTACCCTTCTGTAAAATTGAATTATGATTTGTGTTGTAAGAATTGTATTTAAATTTTATTTTTTTTAATTTAAATTTTTGAGACCCTTTTCTTGTGTCTTAACTTGATCCTAGGTGTCCTAACTAAGTTTAAATTGACCCTGGGTTATACCCCAGGGGTTTGGGATCACTTTTGACTTGGGTAACCCTTAGTTAACCTCTGTATGGTCACCTTAACTTCACAGTGAAGTTAAGTGACGAATTTGGAGGTATGGGAAGGATAGGATGAGTGGGATCAACACTCAAGCCCATCCTTTCTCCATTTCCAAGGCATGAAATGACTCCATAGTCCACAAATAATGGAGGGGCTTATCTTCTTGTTCCCTCACTTTTGGTGAGAGTCCCCATGAAGTGGTGTGGTCCTTCATGGGTGGGGATATTTTTTTTAATTCCACTTGGGATAGTGGAAAAAGGAGTGGGGTTATTTAAATATTACAATCTTAAAAAAAATCATAAATATTACAATCTTTAATTCATTTTTCTCTTCACATGTAAATTTAAAATTCACAAATAATGTGAGCCCTTGATGTCATAATCCACTCTTCCCAAAAAAATGAATTTTTAATTCATCCACTATGAATTTAAAATTCACAAATAATGTGAGCCCTTGATGTCATAATCCACTCTTCCCAAAAAAATAAAATTTTAATTCATCCACTATGAATTTAAAATTCACAAATAATGTGAGCCCTTGATGTCATAATCCACTCTTCCCAAAAAAATAAATTTTTAATTCATCCACTATGAATTTAAAATTTACAAATAATGTGAGCCCTTGATCTCAACTCTTGATCCTCACCTTCCATTCCCTTTCAGAAAATCTATAAATAAGACCATTCTCTAAGCAATTAGAGAAGACTAGATTTTTGTAGGGGAACTTGATTCTTGTAGGGGAACTTCATTCTTGTAGGGGGACTTCATTCTTGTATTCTTATCATACCTAGTTTCCTCTAGGAAATCTTCTTCTGGCATCCTCATAATGCCCAATTCCTTCTCTATTCTCCTCTTCATAGCCTCATAATGCTGAAATTATTCTAGCCATCCTATATCCTCCATTCATTATCCGTTGCTTGTGATCATAGAGAGATTGTTTTGTTTTTGAGAAGGGAGATTTGGAGAGGAGGTTGGAGAGGAACGCTACATCAACTTCATCCATTAAAGGGCTTTTTAAGGTTTGATTTCATGGCTTTTTCTTTGTATTTCTATTTGTTGCATGAAGGATGTGTGAAAATTATTTATTTGTTGCATGAAGGATGTCTGAAAATTTATTTATTTTGCTTGTGTTGTAAATTTTGTTATTGTGGGGAAATTTTATTGGGATGTTGACAGAGCTTCTTCCACTTGAGAGAAGTGCTCATCAACTATGGGGTGTTGACAGAGCGTCTTCCACTTGGGAGATATGCTCATCAAGTGTGGGGTAAGGGAGGAGTGATCCTCCTCGAGTGCATGCCTTGTTTCTTTTGAGATGTTGAAAGCTTTGAGGGCATTTGTGTGAATTTGAGAAAATTGGTTATATGGCTTGAGAGCCAAATATGTTATTCCTTGAAATCTGATGATCTTGTTTGGCTTGAGGCCATGAGAAAAAAAATTGTGTTGAATTATTGTGAAGGGTGGTACTCTAGAGTTGAGTGTGTCCACTCTCTTACCCCTCTGTAAACTGACCTTTGTTGAGTTTTTGTGTTGTGTAAATATCCATGGGTGTATGTGTGTTTCGGTGTGTTTTTTTTTACCTGTTGTGAAGTGGATTTGGATTCCCTAGGTGTGTGGATAATCTCCCTGGCTCGAGGGTGACCCTCTTGCGGGTCTACGGTAGGGAGGAGAGAAGCTTGTGTGGTGTTTCTTTCCTTGTGTGATATGCAGGTTTTCTGGGAACTTATTGTGAAGCTTGGAGAAGATTATTGGATCTTAGAAAATATTTTATTTTCCTTAAGTCTTATGGAGAGCCTGATCTTTTAATAGCTCCTTCCTTGTCGATTTTCCAAAAGGAGAAAATTATCTCCCTATTGTTGTATAAATTGTTATTTTTAGAGTTGTGAGGAAATCCTATGTGATTGGATTGTTGTCTGTATTCTACTCTTCATTAAGTTTTACCATTTTAAATTGAGGAAAGGAAGAGAAAATTTGTTTTTAAAAGGATATTAGACTTGTCTAGTTTCTTCTTCTTCTACTTGCAAAATTGTGAGTTAGTTGATGTTTTAATTAAGTTTGTAAAAATATTATTCCTATGCAAGCTTAGTAGAAATATGAGTTTTAAATTTTGTTATAAGTCAAGTTGTAATTTTGCTACCATGAAAGAAATGAAATTTGGGTTGCAGTATTGCTTTTAAAATTACCACCATCTTGAGGGTCTCTTCCTAGGATGGGGACCATTTTACTATTCACTTTTCACTATTTACTATTCACTTTCCACTAATCACTATTCATTTTAACTATTCACTATTTACTTTTACTATTCACTTTTCACTATTCATTGAAGGCAAACTATATGTAGTTTAAAACATTTGACTTGAAATAGAAATTTTAATCGAGGAAAGTGGGATTTATTTATGCATAATGTATAATACGAATTGAATAGATGTTTAAACTCAGAGTTGCAATTCAGAAATACATTGTTTATACAATTACAATTTAAAAAGAGCATAGGTAAATATATTTTAATTTTAAGGAAGAGTTTCTCGGAAGTTTTAACAATTATCTCAAATTAAATGACAAGAAAATGAAGAGGAAAGTATGATCCCTTCATTTACAAAAGACACTAAAACAAACCATCACAGGCATTCCATGAGTGGCCATTTTAAAACTCAACTATAGATTTTGAGAATAAACGTCCAATTGAATAAAAAAAAAAGAGAGAAAAAATAGCTAACCTTGGAAAACAAAGAGGAGAAAATGCGCGGCATTTTCGAATAGGGCTAAGAAAACTAAGTAAGTTTAACCTAACGTTAAACCTGTTTAGGAACAAGTTGATTAATAAAATTGATTCAAACGTTGAACTAAAACTTAGAGCGGAACCCTAGGGGGACTGAGTCAAGTGAAGTTAACCAACCCTGTGTAAGTGATCTAGTTTACCAAGAAATTAGGACTAATGTAAAGGATGTAGTGTTATTGTTGTTCGATAAAGAACGTGAAGAAAAACAAAAATAGGATAACATAAGAAGATTTTGCACAACGGGAAGCGGAATGAGATAGAAATACAATCAAAATTAAATTTCAGAGAAACGGTAAAATGAACGTGATAGAAATACAATCAAAATTAAATTCTAAGAAAAGGAAGAGAGGGCAAATGAACGGGCTTGGTTGAAAATGCTAAGTCTGAAGGAGAAGAAATTAATATTAAATTCCAAAAAATGGAAAGAAGAATCAGATGATCGTGCTTTGCTGAAAAATGATCCATCACCTAAAACAACTATTGTTCAAATATATTTCATGAGATTAACCTAAGTCAGGAAACCACGTGTTTCCTTGCGTAGGGTGTGCACATATGTATTTGGTACGTCGCTGACAACTGTATTGTTTTTGCCTTAAGCATACGCCGCCGAGCACGCCTACCCGTGCGAGGGGATTTTTAGGGAAGAGTGGAAAATTTTTTGGTATTTTGTGTCATGACCACATGACGCATGTGGACATGACACATGTGATGCGTGTTGTGACTGCATGGGAAATGTGGGCATGACATTCAGGATGTGTCCACTTTGAAAATTTATAAAAAATCATATATTCATTAAAAAGTTAGAAAAAAATGAGGCATAAACTAAGTAATAGCTAATTTTCCACTGAAATGATTTGTGAAATACTTAAAAAATGTCAACATTTTAGGGGAAGCACACTGGATGCTATGTTATATTTTTCTAACAAAAACAAGAGCACTTTGTGTGCTCCCCCTATTTGAACCTCTTAATCTTCATTTTTTCAAAAAATTAGTAGTTTAGAAACTATATTCTGAATACTACAAATCTTGTTCTTGTCACATCTTCAAATTTTGAGCATGGTTATCTTTAATTTCTCATCCAAGATAAGTTTTTATTAATTTTAGAAAAAAGTGGCAACTTTTGACCCCCTCTTGGTCCCCCATTACCATGCACATAGCTAGTATGTTCATGTTGAAGAAGTATGTGCATGATGGGGTGAGTGTTCTATTGATGAAGTATGTGGATGATGGGGTGAGTGTTTTGTTGATGTATGTATTTGCATGATGGTGTTGCTTCTTTTATTGGATTATGTGAAAGAAAGATTCTAAATAAGTGTTTGGAAGTTTGAAGATATTAATTAAATTTGAATGTTCAATTACTTCTAGGTGAGCATTCTCATGCTAGATCTCATCAAAGATAGTTACTTGTTCTTGGTCAATGAATAGAAAAGTAGGTATAGTTTATCTTAACTCATTGAGGATTTCCTCACAACAATAAAAGCAATGAACATTTTCCTTTTCCTTTTTCAAAACAAAAATGCAAGAGCAATGATGATTTTTTTCTATTTGCAAAGAGGGAATAAACAAGCAATGCTAAAACCCCCTTTTAAATGATTTTTAATATTTAAAAAACAAGAGGCAAGACGACAATGCTTCATTCAAATTTAACTTCCCCTTTTCTATAATCAACAATGCAAGAAAGAAAAAATTACTCTTTTTCTTTGAAGTCATTCTTTATGTGGTTGATTTATGTGTTGAATCTTGGTAATTTGCATACATAGATCTGAAATAATATATTTTTATCACAAATCTAAAAATTTTAATTCAATATTTTCAAAGAGCTTTGAAGTGAAAAGAGAAGGTTTGAACCAATATTTTGAATATGTTTTGAAGAAAGAAAATGAAAATCTTTTCTTAATCTAAATAATGATAGAAAAATTATAAAGCCCTACAACTAGATTTCCTATAATCTAAAATCTACTCTAACATTTTGCACCTATTTCACAAATAACAAGCAATCTAATTAACTAAATAAATCTACTCTAAAATAAAACAAATCTAAATGAAAACATCCACACCTAGGATTGGATTTATCAAACCCTCATCAACATAGGTGCATGCCATTTGAATCCTGCATAATCTTGGAGCTGTTAGGATTAAGGTACCATCAACCTTGTAAATCCTATGTAATTAATTACTCCTAATATTGTTTGTAAATCATCCACAAGGGAAGATGTATTCGCCAAGAAATGGTCTTGTTTCAACCACATTTTGGATCCTTGTACTCAACAAGGGGGTGTGGGGGGGCTTGCCCTGACTACTGTAGCTAGGGGGTCCAGGGGGCGAAAATAACTTCCTAGCCCCCTAGGTGGGGGTTTGGGGACAGTGCCCCCAAAGATTTATCTTTTAGAAAATTATGTTGTAAAATATTGTAATTTTGTAGTCAATTTGGATCGTTAATCATTAGGTCACATATCTGACTGTAGAAGTTATGTTAGGGTTTTTTCCCTAGAAGGCAACACTTTTTTAATGAGGGCATTGTATTATGGTTGTGATGTAGTAGAGAGTTTATGCAGGAGCATCCCTAGTTCAAGAGCAATCTTGCATCAACCAAAAATATTTTGCATTTCTATTTGTTGCTTTACATTTTCCAGTTCAGTGCAGTCAGTTCAATCAGTAGCAGTTTCTATATTTTGGTCTGCATTCTACCACAGTTGCATTTCAGACCTTGTAGAACTAGACTTGGCATTTAGACACATTCATGCACATCATATCCAAATCTCAGATCATTTGGATCAAGTACCGGTAAGATATTGTTGGGCAAGTGCAAAAAGATGGGGGGCCAAAAAGGGGTCTTAAGTGGCCACTTTTTTTTTGAAATCAGGAAATGCTGGCCTTAGATGAGAAATTGAGCATAGTTACACTCAAGATTTGGAGATGCAATCAAAACAATGTTTGTAGTGCTCCAAGTCTACTTTCTAAACTACTATTTTTAAAAAAAAATGGTATAGATTAAGGGGTTCAAAAGAGGGAGCCACAGAAATTATTATTTCTATCAAAAAAACATAACATAACATGTTTTGTGGCTCCCTCAAAAGGTCAACTTTTTTTTAGTTTTTTTAAAATTGTTTCAGTGAGAAATTAGCTAACAACATGTAGTTTATGCGTAATTTTTCTAATAATTTTTTGATGAATATTTGATTTTTTTACTAATTTTCAAAGTGGACACATCCTAAAAAATAGAATTTTGGCCGTGCTACCCCTATAAATTTTGAAAACTAATTGAAAATCATTTTTTTTAATGTGTAGAATGGAGTCTAGTTTCTAAATATGTATTTTTTTTAAATTTCAATGAATGGTTAATTTATAATGAAAAAAAGAATAAACAATGGTTTTTGCCCAAAAATAGACACACAAACAAAAGAAATTAAAGATGAAAGGCTTAACATTGTCAAAATGTGAAAAAAATTACATTGTTAAATAGATAAGAGAAAGCCTAACATTACCCAGGTGTTTGATTTGTTCGACCTTGAAACACGTGCAAATCTGAGGGTTAGTATGAATGAAATTATGTGAAATCCTATAGAATATGCAAAAACACGTCTCTGGACACTGGGAATGCACTCCAAGCCTTTGGGTTGGAAATCCAAAGCAAATCCCAAGCCTAAGGCTTGGGATTCCCAAAGCAAAACACAACACGAGTACATTATAACATGCTCGCATTATGTTCTATTTTGCATTTTTTCCTTTTTCGCAAAAGTTTGCTCAATGTTTGTCATGTTTGACATAACGCGAGCATGTTATAACACGCTCGCATTATGACCCTATTGGATTTCTTTATGTTCAAGGTTATTAATCATGTATGTATGTATGTATGTATGTATGTATGCCTATATGTAGGTATGTATACTTATGTGTAAGTATGTATGTATCTATAAATGCCTATATGTATGTATGTATGTATGTGTATGTATAGTGTCAAGGGTAGAGGAGGGTAGAGATGGGGGTGAGGCAAATAGGGGAGGAGAGGCATGGATAAGGGTTGAGGGTTTAAGGTTGAGGGTTTAAGGTTGAGGGTTGAGGGTTTAGGGATAGGATTTAGAGTTTAGGGATAAGGGAATAGAGTTTAGGACCTTGAGGGATTAGGGTTTAGGGTTGAAGCTTTAGGGATAACATTTAGGGTTGAGGGTTGATGGATTAGAGTTAAGGTAGAGTGTTGAGGGTAGAGGGATTAGGGATAGGTTTTAGGGTTGAAAGTTTAGGGTTGAGGGATTAGGGTTTAAGGTATAGTGTTGAGGGTTGAGGGTTTAGGGATAGGGTTTAGGATTTAAGGTTTAAGTCTTGAGGGTTGAGGATTTAGGGATAGGGTTTATGGTTTAGGGATAAGGGATAGGGTTTAGGGTTTAGGGATTAGGGTACCATAAATTATAATTAGGGATTAGGGTTTATGGTTTAGGGATTAGGGATTAGGGTTTAGGGTTAAGGGATTAGGGTTTAGGGTTTAGGGATGTACAATTAAGGGGTACCATAAATAAACTAGAATTTAGGCAAGGTTGGGAAAATTTTGTGAATCATCATGGGCTGGAGATTGGAGATTTTGTTGTGTTCAAGTACATATCAAAGTCATAATTTAAGGTTAAGATATTTCAAAGAATAGAGTGTGTGAAAAACATCAATGCTCTTCGGCTTATGAATACCAACATTGATATAGATAAAATATGCCATTCTTCTAATAGAGTATGCAATTCAAGTCAACCAATGGGCAACAAGTTGTTGAATGAGTTGGTTTAATGGGCATGCCTCCTTCAAAATATGCTTGGAGACTTTATACAAAAACTGGTAACTCTATACATTATTTTTCATTCTTTTATTTCCTGTACACTGTTAAGAACTTGTAAAATCTAATTGTGTAATGTGTTTATGGTAGCGCATTCCTCCTGCATTTGTTTCATAATTTATAGACAACACAGACAAACATATGGTGTTGCAAGGCCCAGGTGGGCAGGAGTGGGATGTGCAATTAGGGGGTACCATAAATAAACTGGAATTTAGGCAGGATTGGGAAAATTTTGTGAATCATCATGGGTTGGAGATTGGATATTTTGTTGTGTTCAAGTACATATCCAAGTCATATTTTAAGGTTAAGATATTTCAAAGAATAGGGTGTGTGAAAAACATCAATGCTCTTCATCTTATGAATACCAACATTGATACAGATAAAAGATGCCCTTCTTCTAATAAAGGATGCAGTTCAAGTCAACTCATCATGGGCTGGAGATTGGAAACTTTGTTACATGTTCAAGTACATATTCAAGTCATATTTTATGGTTAAGATATTTCAAAGAACATGGTGTGTGAAAAACATCAATGCTCTTCAGCTTATGAATACCAACATTGATACAAATAAAAGATGCCCTTCTTCTAACAGAGGATGCAGTTCAAGTCAACTCATCATGGGCTAGAGATTGGAGATTTTGTTACATGTTCAAGTACATAGCCAAGTCATATTTTAAGGTTAATATATTTCAAAGAACATGGTGTGTGAAAAACATCAATGCTCTTCAGCTTATGAATACCAACATTGATATAGATAAACGATGCCCTTCTTCTAACAGAGTATGCAGTTCAAGTCAACTAATGGGAAACAAGTTGTTGAATGAGTTGGTTTAATGGGCGTGCCTCCTTCTTCAAAGTTATGCTTGGAGAGTTTACACAAAAACTGGTAACTCTATACATTATTTTTCATTCTTTTATTTCCTTTACACTGTTAAGAACTTGTAAAATCTAATTGTGTAATGTGTTTATGGCAGCACATTCCTCCTGCATTTGTTTCACAGTTTATAGACAACACTTACGAACATATGGTATTGCAAGGCCCAGGAGGGCAAGAGTGGGATGTGCAATTAGGGGGTACCATAAATAAACTGGAATTTAGGCAGGGTTGGGAAATTTTTCTGAATCATCATGGGCTGGAGATTGGAGATTTTGTTACATGTTCAAGTACATATCCAAGTCATATTTTAAGGTTAAGATATTTCAAAGAACAGGGTGTGTGAAAAACATCAATGCTCTTCAGCTTATGAATACCAACATTGATATAGATAAAAGATGCCCTTCTTCTAACAGAGGATGCAGTTCAAGTCAACCAATGGGCAGCAAGTTGCTGATTGAATTGGTTTAATGGGCGTGCCTCCTTCTTCAAAGTTATGCTTGGAGACTTTACACAAAAACTGGTAACTCTACACATTATTTTTCATTCTTTTATTTCCTTTACACTATTAAGAACTTGTAAAATCTAATTGTGTAATATGTTAATGGTAGCGCATTCCTCCTACATTTGTTTCACAGTTTATAGACAACACAGACGAACATACGGTGTTCCAAGGCCCAGGTGGGCAGGAGTGGGATGTACAATTAGGGGGTACCATAAATAAACTAGAATTTAGGCAGGGTTGGGAAAATTTTGTGAATCATCATGGGCTGGAGATTGGAGATTTCACTGCGTTCAAGTACATATCCAAGTCATATTTTAAGGTTAAGATATTTCAAAGAACAAGGTGTGTGAAAAATATCAATGTACTTCAGCTTATGAATACCAACATTGATACACATAAAAAAATGCCCTTCTTCTAACAGAGGATGTAGTTCAAGTCAACCAATGGGTAGCAAGTTGTTGATTGAATTAGTTTCTGATGAAGAAAAAAATGATGTTGTTGAAGCAATGGAAGAAAATCAAAATTGTAAGTCTAATTTAATTTATTTCAACTTTCAAAGTAGGCATTTGAATTGTAGCTTTACCTGGAGGATTGGTATAACAAAAAATTAATTATGTTACATGCCTTTCTTTGAAGAACCCTGGACATTATGGACCCTATCATCTAGAAAGCCACATGACAGTGAACTCTACCCACCTTTCAAATCAGATATTTACCTTTTTATTCAATGAAAATAAAGTCACGGAATGTAAACGACCATGCATACTAGTAAGATCAAATTCTCTGCCTTCTATTCTTATTATTCTTACTTTATTAAGAGAAGAGTGTCAAAAGAATGGGTAAATTTAACTGTAAGCTAACATAAGGCAAAGCAGTTTTGTTATTACATTTTTCTGAGGGATCTCTAATAGTCTAATATAATGCAGTCTTCTATAATATGAACATCTGCATTTGTGTGAATGCTAAGATTTAATAGTAGAGTATTAAATCAATGCAATAAGCTATTTATTGGGTTAAAATAACTTAGTTTTCGTAATGGTTTGGGAATGCAGGAGTTGCCAAAAATAGGTGAATGTCCTCTACAATTGCCAAGAGAAAAAAGTTTAGTAGTTCTTGTGGATAGAGCTAGTAAACAATGGGAGATTATTTGCTTGTTTCATAACAATATACCTTCCCTAAGTGCGGGGTGGGCATATTTTGTATGCCATAATAATATCAAGGAGACGTTTGTATCTTTGAGTAGGTGGACAGCAAGAAACATAGATTTATGTTTAGAGTTCATATAGATCGAAAGATAAAATAAGGATCCTTTTAAAAGAACTTCTAGGAGGGAAAAGATAGGCCAAAGATAAAAGGAGAAAATTATATACAAGAAAAGATCTTCATGAGGTTTAGGGATAGGGTTTAGGGTTGAGGGATTAGGGTTTAGGGTTGACAGATTAGGGTTTAATGTTGAGAGTTTAGGTTTTAGGAATAGGGATGGTGTTTAGGGTTTAGGGATGAGGGATTAGGGTTGAGGGTATACAATAAATAAACTAGAATTTAGGTAGGGTTGGGAAAGTTTTGTGAATCATCATGGGTTGGAGATTGGAGATTTTGTTGTGTTCAAGTACATATCCAAGTCATATTTTAAGGTTAAGATATTTCAAAGAACAGGGTGTGTGAAAAATATCAATGCTCTCTATCTTATGAATACCAACATTGATACAAATAAAAGATGTCCTTCTTCTAACAGAGTATGCAGTTCAAGTCAACCAATGGGCAACAAGTTGCTAAATGAATTGGTTTCTAATGGGGAAAATAATAATGATGTTGAAGCAATGGAAGAAAATCAAAATTAGGGTTGAGGGTTGAGGGATTAGGGTTGAGGGTTGAGGGTTGAGGGAATAGGGTTTAGGGTTAAGGGTTGAGGGATTAGGGTTTAAGGTTTAAGGGTTTAAGTGTATCTAGGGGTTGAGAGTTTAGGGTTTAAGGGTTTAAGGTTTAAGGGATTAAGGGTTTAAGGGTTGTGGGATTAGGGTTTAAGGCATAGTGTCCAGGGTAGAGGGTTTAGGGTTGAAGGTTTAAGGGTTGAGGGTTGAGGATTTAGGGCTGAGGGTTAAGGGATTAGGGTTTAAGGTATAGTGTCAAGGGTAGAGGATTTAGGGATAGGGTTTAGGGTTTAAGGTTTAAGGGTTGAGGGTTGAGGCTTTAGGGATAGGGTTTAGCATTTAGGGTTTAGAGTTAAGGGATTAGGGTTTAAGGTATAGTGTCAAGGGTAGAGGGTTTAGGGTTTAAGGTTTAAGGGTTGAGGGTTTAGGGATAGGGTTTAGGATTTAAGGTTTAAGGGTTGAGGCTTTAGGGATAGGGTTTAGGGTTTAGGGTTAAGTGATAGGGTTTAGGATTTAGGGTTGAGGGGTTAGGGTTTAGGGTTTAAGGTATAGTGTCGAGGGTTGAGGGATTAGGGTTCAACCTTTGACACTATACCTTAAACCCTCATCCCTCAACCCTAAGCCCTAATCCCTCAACCCTTAAACCTTAAACCCTAAACACTATCCCTAAACCCTCTACCCTTGACACTATACCTTAAACCCTAATCCCTTAACCCTCATCCCTAAAGCCTCAACCATCATCCCTTAAACCTTCAACCCTAAACCCTATCCCTAAACCCTCTACCCTCGACACTATGCCTTAAACCCTAATCCTTCAACCCTTAAACCCTCAATCCCTCAAACCTTAAACCCTTAAACCATAAACTCTCAACCCCTAGATACCCTTAAACCTTAAACCCTATATCCTATACACTTAACCTTGGACACTCAACCTTGAACATTATCCCTCAACCTTCAAACCTCTACCCTATACCATATACCCTCAACCCTATAGTTATGCCCTAAACCCTCAACCCTCATCTATATGCCTTATACCCTCAACCTTGAACCCTATACCCTATATCTTAGACACTCAACCTTGAACATTATCCCTCAATTGTAAACTCTCAACCCTCTACCCTATACCCTCAACCATATACTTAAGCCCTAATCCATCAATTCTCAACCCTATACTTTAAACACTGAAACCTACACCCACAAACCCTCATCCCTATACCCTATAACCTCACCCTTATACCCTCAATCCATATCATAAACCCTAAGTTCCCAATATCCTAAACCCTAATCTCCATACCTTACACACTTAATCTTATACACTCAACAAGCTGAATATTATCCCTCAACTGTAACCCTCAACCCTATACCTTAATCCCTAAACCCAAAAACCTCAACCCTCAACCCTAAAAACTATACGGGCTCAGGTCCTTATATACCCTAAACCCAAAACCCTTACATACATACATACAAGCATACATACATACATACATACATACATACAAGCATTCATACATACATACATACAAGCATACATACATACACACAACCATACATACATAGATACAACCATTAATACATACATACAAGCATACATACATACATACATATAAGCATACGTACATACATACATACATACATACAAGCATGCATACATAAATTCATACATATAGGCATACATACATACATACAAGCATACATACATAAATACAAATATATATACAAACATACATACATCAAACATACTTAACAAACTTGAACATAAAACATTCAATAAACAACCTCAAACTTGCCAAACATTGGGCAAACTTTTGCAAAAAAGAAATAAATATAAAGAAAACAATAATGCGCTCGCGTTATAGCGTGAGCACGTTATGGTTTTATGTTGCCGAGCCAAAGGCTCGGCAACACCAAGCCATAACGCGAGAGAGCTATACGCGCTCGCATTATGGATTTTTAAATTTTTTAAAGAATTTTGGCCACTTTTTGGCCCCCCATCTTTTTGCACCCGCCCTATTATCAGAAGATTGACTATTTTCTCATAACAGAGCTTCCTGACAATCTCAGATAATCAGCTAAAGGAGAAGACTTGCAGAGCATTTCATGACTTGCAGAGCTAAATGACACATCATTCAATGTTTTTTGGTTCATGGCCAACCTTCCTTGAGATCCGCACATCATTCCATTCATTTATGGAGGAGTTCTATCCAATTAGGTCTGACCTATTTGTGTACACATGTTATAGCTCTTCATTTGAGTTTGTGATCTTCCTTGGCCGACGCGGAGGAATCTTTTGTTCTGGAGATGATATAAATTGATGTAATAGATGCCTAGGAAAGTAGTGAATTAGATAGAGATAGTTGATAGTTTGAATTCTTACTAAGGAGCTTCAAAGCTAAATCCTATGCATATTCTGTAACTACAAAATCAGGCATGTGAGCCCTAATTGTAAGCTCGCATGTTGCCGATCAATTTGTATTTGAATTCCATGATATACTAAATGATTGAATTTGCAATTGCTTTATCTCTTTGAGTTGTTTCTATTGTGTTTACTCTAGCTGCACAGCCTGGATAGTTCACTTTGTGGACCCTCCTAACTGTGACTACACCAAGAGTTGAGATTGAAAACAAGCATTGCTGGATTGAAGGCTAAAGAGGAGATTGATAGTGTTGTATTGTAAACTCTATTGAAGTTAATAAATACTAGTGCATTTCTTCTTGTGTGGAGTTTTTTCCTGAAAGGGTTTCTCCATGTAAATAGTGTGTTATGTGTTTGATCTTCCATTATGTTATTTCTTTGTGATTGATATTATCTCCATTTTGGTTCTGCATAGTTAAATATCTATTACAGTTGTAATTAGATTTTCATTGATAGTTGTTTACCTTCATTTCTAACAGGAGAAACCACACATCAAGGAGCACATCCCTACAACAAGAAGGTATAATGTTCCATTTTTACTAAGCATTTGTTATATTTAATTTCTTCTTTATGCTTTATCTGTGGTATTCTTGGGCTTGGAATAGGAAGAATCAGATTTGCATTAGTTTCTTTATGTTTTGCTCCAAATCCAAGGTATACAATGTTTATTGATGATTAATATGACTTAATTCCTCTAAGAGGATATGCTCTTGTGTGATCTTTTGATTATATCCTTAGGATGAAGCCTTTAAATACACAAACCTAGATGCACACTTTGTGAATTTTTTGGTGCACACATCGACATGAACAATCATATCATTAGATTGTTGGCCTTTGGAAGCATGAAATTAAATTCTGGATACTAAAGAATTGATTATGCTTACAATCCAATCTTGGAAAGGTAGGGTGCTACGAATTGACTTAGTGATGTTTTTAATTGAAGGATATGGTATAATAGAGTGTTGGGTTGAGACTTAGGGTCAGTGAGCTTGCACCAAAAGATTCAAATTAAAACATAAAGATGAATGAATATAGAAGCAAATATGTATTATGATTATTAACCACCTATAGAAAAAAATCATTAAAGTTTAATGACATATAGTGTGTTCCCATGCTTCTTTTTATCTATGTTTGTTGCTTAAATTTTAGCAACATAGGTGGTCCCATATAGATTTTGAATTAAGCATAAAGGATAATTTGGAAGTTTTTCCTATAATGGTGGAGCTACTACAATTTAGGGATTGAAAATAAGCTATAAAAAATAAGGGGTGTTGAAATTATGCAACCACTACATAATGAAAAATATGCCACATGGTTGTACACATTCCTTCCCTCCTTTTTCACATTTCCCTCTAAATTTTAACTCTAAAATTTTCTTTATTGACACAAATATAGTAGGTAATGAATAACTTACTTTTTAAAAATTTATAAGGTAAAAAAAATGATTTAAATAAAAAAACTAAAAAAGTCTAGGATCATTAGCTCCACAAAAAATCCTAAAATTTTAAAACAAATTTTATTTGAGACATGGAACAAATTAAATTGTTGACAATAGGTTCCTAGGAACCTAATTGAAACTTTCTTGTCTCTTCCTTCAACTTGTGCAACTCTTGAAAATTTTTTATTGGAAAGGGGATGCAAATGCTTTGTGGATGAGTTAGGATAACCAAAGAGGACAAATGGGAGGTCCTAAGAGATGATGTGACTCTTTCACCTTGGAACAATTAGTTGAAGGTTGAGTTTTATAATTTTCATGCCACAATTAGTTGAAGGTTGAGTTTAATCATTTTCATGCCACATAGGGTCATGAGTTGGTTATGAGATCATCATCAAACTTTCCATGTATGCATATTGATATTTGGGCACTTACAATGACCAATATAAAACTTTGTGAAGATAATGAGTGGTGATTATTGTTGTTTGATGCTCATTGATGATTGATATGACTTAATTCCTTTAAGAGGATATGCTCTTGTGTGATCTTTCGATTATATCCTTAAAATAAAGCCTTAAAATACACAAACTTAGATGCACACTTTAATTTTTTTGTTGTAGACATCAATAAGAACAATCATATCCTTAGATTATTGGCCTTTGGGAGCATGAATTTAAATTTTGGAAACTAAAGAATTGATCGTGCTGACAATCCAATCTTGGAAAGGTAGGGTGCTAGGAATTGATTTAGGGATGTTTTGAATTGAAGGATTTGGTATATCAAAGTGTTGTATTGAGACTTAGGGCCAATGAGAGCACCAAAAGAATCAAATTAAAACAAAAAGATGAAAGAATATAGAAACAAATATGTATTTTGATTATTAACCAAAAAAGTGATTAAAATGCAATGACTAATAGGGTGTTCTCATGCATGTGCTTATCTAAGTTTGTTGCTTAAATTTTAGAAGCACATGTGATCCTATATAAATTATGAATTAAGCATAAAGGATAATTTGGAAGTTTCTCCTATAATGGCGAAGCTACTGCAATTTAGGGATTGAAAACAAGTTGTGAAAAAATAAGGGTTGAAATTGTACAAAATATGTTACATGGCTACACACATTTCCTTCCCTCTTTTTTACAATTCCCTCTAAATTTTAACTCTAAAATTTTCTTTATTAACACAAATAAATAATTATGCCAGGCGTCAGGTAGAGATAGAGCACTCATTTTATGTGTAAATATATAGAAAAAAAATAAAAGTTAAAAACAAAAAATTTGGAAAAAATAAAATTTTCCTTATAAATATATAGAAAAAAAAAAAGATAAAAATGGAAAAACAAAAGCAAAAAAAATTACCTTGAAGGAGAAAACACTGAGAAAATCACAAAAACTATGGAACCAAAAAAGAAATCGGAAAAAATAAAAATAAAAAGCTGAAAAAAAAAAAACAAAAAACAAAAAACAAAAAAGAAATTGGAAAAAAGGAAAAATAAGTTGAAGGAGAAAATGTTGAGAAAATCACAAAAACTATGGAACCAAGAAAGAAATTGAAAAAACAAAACAAAACAAAAAAAGGAAATTGGAAATAGTTGGAAGGAGAAAAACTTGGATTTTTGGTTCAAAAATTGGAAAAAATAAAAAATAAGTCGAAGGAGAAAAGGTTGAGAAAAACACAAAACTATGGAACTAGAAAAGAAATTGGAAAAAATAAAAATAAAAACCTCAAAAAAATAAAAAATAAAAACCAAAAAAATGGAAAAAAATAAAAAATAAATTGGAAATAGTTGGAAGGAAAAAAACTTGGATTTTTGGTTGGAAAAAATAAAAAATAAGTTGAAGGAGAAAAGGTTGAGAAAATCACAAAAACTATGAAGCCAAAAAATAAATTGGAAAAAATAAAAATAAAAACCTAACATAAAAACCAAAAAAAATGGAAAAAATACAAAATAAATTGGAAACGGTTGGAAGGAGAAAAACTTGGATTTTTAGTTCAGAAATTAGAAAAAATAAAAAATAAGTTGAAGGAGAAAAGATTAAATCACAAAAACTATGCAACCAAAAAAGAAATTGGAAATAATTAAAAAGAAAACCTCAAAAAAATAAAAATAAAACCAAAAAAAAGGAAAAAATAAAAAATAAATTGAAAACAGTTGGAAGGAGTTAAACTCAGATTTTTGGTTGAGAAATTGGAAAAAAAAAAGTTGAAGGAGAAAAGGTTGAGAAAAAAAACCTATGGAAGAGAAAAGATATTGGAAAAAATAAAAATAAAAACCTTGAAAAACAAAAACTAAAAACTAAAAAAAGGAAAAAATAAATTGAAAACTGTTGAAAAACCTGAATTTATGAAACCAAAAAAAATAGAAAAATTAAAAAATAAAAACAAATAAAATGAAAAAAATAGTATTTAGATATATATTTTTAAATATAAATATAAATAACCCTTTTTTTTCAAATTTGTATGGTTAAAAATCAATTTAAAAATTACTAATTAACTCAATTATAAAAATATCTAAAATTTTTTAAATCAAAGTTTAAACAACTGCACAAAAACTTGCTATAAATATAAAAATATACCAAGAAACGGAAAAATACCCAAGCAAGATAACCTAAAACACAAATAGAAAAATACAGTTAGAAAGCAAAAATCCTTCCTATCTGCTAATATTACTAATAATAATCAGTAATTTAATATCCATTAAATCGAATTGGTTAAAAAAATATAACTCCCATATGCAAGGGTCCTAATTCTTACCGTTAGATTAGCCGCCGGCTTGCGCCGTTTAAGAATCCGGTAAGCTATTTTAAAAAACAAAAAAAACATTAACGGCTTTGCCCGCTGTTTCTGTTTGATTAAAAACTGTATAATTATGAAATAATAAATAAATAAATAAACAATTCCCCATATTCCACGTCTAAAAACAAGTACGTGCAACCCTAGGAATTTAACTTTCACTGTGTAACTCCCCTCCTAAATTCCCAATCCCATTCAACTTCAACCAGGGCGAAAGTAATGAATGAAAGAAAGCTTCATTTTAACTTTTTCCGTAATTTACATTTAGTTTTTACGACAGTAGATTTAGGTAAGTTTTCACGACTTGATTGTTTTATATTTGAAGCGGCGCCCTCGGGACCACACGGCAGACAATGACACGTCTATAAAAAGGTGATATGATCTTGATTTGCATGTAGTATTGAGCCGCCCTCCACAAGACTTGCATTTGCAATGCCTGTCTGCAACCACCGCCAACCCAGGAATTCGAGCCATATGACCGACCGCCACGTCTTTTTGTACGGACTCACATAACATCTTTGTCCGCCCATTTTAATTTTCCACTCTCTTTTCGCACGGGGGAGCACAAATCGCTACAATCATTCTTCCGCAGCCCCCTCACACAACTGTTCTTGCCGCTTCCATTTTCTGTCATTTCATCATTAAATTCTTTGTCATTTGCATTAACTCCATTGTTTTGCTCTGTCCTAATAAGACCGCGAAAGGCCAGGATAAAGAACATTACTAGCTATTATCATGAATTCTTCTGAGAAAGCGTCTACGGAAATGGCTGGTGATTTGCCAGGAGATGATACAGTGAAATGCTCGGTTTTATACGACGGCATGGGATTCGAAACCGAGACGTGCTCATGGAAAGAGAGCTTTGGCGTTTGCGACTCTGCTTTTTCGTCTACTGTTTGTTCTTCTAAACAGACGGACTTTTCTGCCTCGCGCGCCGCCGATATTCATTCTGAGCACAGCGATGTCATGGTGGAGCTTCTGGAGATTATGTTCAACGATGCTGATGGTGACGGCAAGGAAAATGTGGCCTGCGATGCGGAATCTACAGCGCCTAAAGTGAGTTGTAATTCTGAGGCGGAATTCTGGTCGTGGGATGATGCCTTGTGGGATTCGAACTCGGGACCTGCTCCAGACTGGGAAATGGATATCTCTGACATAGTGGACGACTGGATGTTGGACGCAGAAATGATTGCTTTGGGCGGGATTTCTGATTTGGAAACGGAGACTACAAATCCGTCATGACTCTGTCTTTTTTGGCCTTTTTGAGAAACTTTTGGCGTGAGCTTTACGCATTTTGCCTGCAACTTGTAAAAAATATGCATCGATTTTGTGAGTTTTTCGACAGCAAGATCTGCTATGAATTTTGTTCGTTTTTGTAAATCGATAACTAGTTTCAAATTCTTCAGTTCAAGGACATAAATATAAACATCGATTTGTTCATTGTATATTTGTATGTTGAGATATTTTGAACTTTCAGTCACAAGAAAATCGGGATCTTCTTTTTCTAAATTATATTACAATAAAAAGCCTGGTAATACTCTACGGTCTGCAAAAATTGACTGCATTGTCTGCAAGGCAAACGAAAAACCCTAGGAGTTAAAGCAATAGTAAAAACTTCTTGAGTCTATTTTCTGTAACATCATATTTCAAAACTGAGACAGTCAGTAAGTTTGGTTTGTATGGAGCTTTGAAACGGACTTTTCACAAGCACTTTTTGTCATTTCTTCTGATGATTTGACTGATATGACGAAATATTTTTTTTAAATAGAGACCTCGTTCTTGCCAGAAGACCGGTATAAAATTTATAGATTCGCTTGTCTCCACGTTGAATTTTTTCATCAGCTCTGTTTTCGTGTTTTACCGTCCTCTGAATTTAAATCTTCAGTTTCCTGATTTTCAGATTTTCTTGCTTTGTAAGTTGTTAAACTAAAGTGATGCGGTTAAGGCTGTTAAGCATGTCTCTTATTTTCTGCAACCGTTAGTTCTTGAAGTATGGATATCATCTATAACTGAAATTAGCACCGTCGTTTTGAATCTTTGAAATAACAACAATGTTTTAGTATTCTCTTAATATGATATTAAATCCTTTTGAGATGCTTCATTGAGGGACTAAATTTGACGGTCCATCTTTCCTGTCAAACAATTTTTTATGATGGTTATCTATTTGAAATTGCCTTTGAAATATTGAAGTCTATTTATTTTAGAATATATATAAACTAATATAAGAATAATTACATAGAAATTTTGATAGTTTATTTAAAATCTTACCTTTCAAGTCATACAATCTTCTTAAAATTTTAATTGTATTTTACAGCTAAAATAACTAAATATGACCATCAAATTTAAGCCTTGGCTGAGAGAACCTATATTTAACCTTTTAGTAATTGGACAAATGGAGCCATCTTTCTTGAAATCAATTTTACTAACTCACAAGAGGGTCCCTTTGCGAAAGAATAGGAAGAGATTTCTTTTAGTTTATATTTGAAGAACATAAATCTTACAAATATAATGATTATCTCAAAAAAGTTTGATATAATATATATAATATTATTGATATAAGAATTAAATAGTACAAGAGGTTGCTATGATGATATATAAAGAAGTTCATTACATAAATTATAATATAAAGGTTGTGGATAAAACAAGAGGTTAAATAAAGGAGAGTCCAGCACATCGATGTAATAATAAGCAGCATACAAATTAAAGGACCAAAATAAGAGGATGTTATAATAAGAAGCATACAAATAAGAGAGCTAAAAATGTAGTAACAAAGCACCACATCATATCAATATATCAATATAAAAATATAAATTGCATATCTTATAATATATTTTTCAATGTTTTTTACAAAATTTAGTGTTTAGTCTAATTAGTCTCCTTTTGACTTAATCCATTTTCCCATTTCCTCCTAATTATCCCTTATTTCATATGTTTTTTTCCCATTTCCATGTGTCTTTACCCCTCCTCTATAGGTCTTGCATCTTATCCCTATATCATCTTTTCCCTTTTCATGTATCCTTTACTCCTTTCTTATGCTTCCTTTACACTTAAGCTACTCATGTTTTCATTTCCAAGGTGTTTGCTTAAAAAAAAATGCTTGCTTTTCTTCTCTTACGGTTAGTTTATTTTTACCTTATTTCTCTTATATCTTGCACATTTAGAATCCAATTGAGTTGAAACCACCTCCATTGATGTTGTTTCTTTCTCTTCTATTTTCCCATCTAAACTCACTTTCCCACACAAAATAATGAAATTTGGTCCCTAAAAATATATAAAAGGAGCCTTCCTCCTTTCATTTCCATATCACAAACTCAAGTTTCCTCTTGTTTTTTGGAGTTTTTTTACTATCTTGGAGTTTTGAAGCCTTAGCCTTGGAGCACTTGTCAATTATTGGAGCATCTTGATCAAGCTTTGGAGCTCATTCATGCATCATTTTGGAACCATAGAGTAGTTTTGTGTGCTCTTATTCCTCTCGACTTCCCTCTCATAGCCTTTCTTCCCTCTCCTTCCAATTGTTGTGCCCTGCACACATGTCCCACTTTTCGCATGAGCAAAATGGGCCCCCCCTTTATTGCTTGAGTATTTTGGTGATTTTCCCAACATTTTTGGGTGTTTCAACGTGTTATGAGTGCTCTAAGTCTTGATTGAGTAGCTTGGTTTGATTGTACAAGTTCATGATCCATTGCATTAAGTTGACATAGTTTGATGATTTCTTGGGTCTTTGGTTTTTAATTTTTATTTTCTTATTTTTATTTTTTTCTAATTTCCTTTTTGATTTTTATTTTTACGCCGAGAGGCATTATATAGTCACAACCGAGTGGGGATGAGAGCACTCATTTTTTCTACCTAAATTTATAAGAAAAAAATTAAAATATCAAAAAGGAAATAAAAAATAAAACTTAAAATCAAAGAAAAAAAACTAAAAAAAAACTAAAAAAAGCTAAATCACAAAAACTATGGAACCAAAAAAAGAATTGGAAAAAATTAAAAAAAAAAACCTAAAAAGAAATTGGAAAAAATAAAAAATAAAAACCAAAAAAGAAATTGGAAACTCTTGGAAGGAGAAAAAGCTGGAGAAAATAACAAAAACTATGGAACAAAAAAAAAAATCAGAAAAATAAAAACCAAAAAAGAAATTGCAAGAGAAAATCAAAGAAACTATGGAAAAAAGATATACCTCGGCGTATTTTAGATATATTTTTTAAATATAAATATACTAGTTTATTCTTTTTGTTATATATTTACATAGAAAAAATGAGTGCTCTCATCTCCACCCCTGTATAATGCCTATCAGCATAATAAAATACTAGTATATTTATATTTAAAAAAATATATCTACAATAATATCTTTGTGTTTTTTGTGTTTTCTATAGCTTTTGTGATTTTCTCAATTTCTTTTTTAATTTTAATTTTAATTTTTGCCTTTTTTTAGAGTTTTCATAGTTTTTTTAATTTCTGCACTTTTTTTTAGTTCAACTTTCTAATTTCTTTTTTTCTTTTTAATTTTTTTTTTCATTTTTTTTTTGATTGGTAAAAGGCCGAAGCCATAAATATATAAAATCAGTTAAAAAATACAACTCTGTTCAGTGCGGGCACCGGTAGGAAAGAACAGAGCGAAGAAAACCTTCGGTCTAGCCTGAGACTTTAGTAGTCCAGAATAGTACAAACTGTTTATTTATGTCGGGGCAGGCTCGACAAGGAAACATAGTTTCTTATACAATTGCTGAGATACAAATACAGATATCGCCCTTCTACATGGTCTTTCTTTTGAATACTTCTTACTGAATGTCTTCAGGATCTTCAACTCCTGGGAAGACCTCCAAGGCTTATGAAAAGGCATCTTCTCTCTTGCTCCTGCCAGCATGCCTGTCTATCCTAAAACCACAAGAAAGCTACCACTTCTTTTCGAAAGTTAGCTGTACAAAAACATTACACCCAATCTTTTGCAAACATCTGTTAGTTCTGTAAAAATCTTTGCTTGAAAAGGAAGAGAAAATACTTGATTATTGCCAAGCTTATCCAAAATAAACAAAAGGAAGAGAAGGTTAGAAGCTTCCGATCTGGGAAGTCACACCGACAGTATCGGCATGCAAAGGAATCAACGAATCGGTCAAACCCATCGAATGCATGTTTGAAATGCATTTGCACATGTACTTCACAAATGTACATCGGGTTACATACAAAGGAAGTCAACGGTCAAATGTACATTCTGCGAAGCTAAAGTATCTTTCGGTTGTATGCTGCAACATACATTGTGTTAAGTCATTGGTAGAATGCACTTTGTGACTGTATATTGTAAATGCTTCTTGCGAATGTATATTGAAATATACATTACGCATGTGCTTTGAGTAAGATGCAAAGCGTGACCGGTAGCATCGGTAAGGGGAACTGGGAGCAGCAAGTCAAGTCTAGCATATCAAAGGGTAGTTAAATGGCCAAGGGATAGGGAAACCTAAAACTTCGGATATACAGTACTTAACTTACTATTGCCGGTTCTTCTCACCGCTATTACCAGTCACTCCTTGTATCATTCGACATGTACATACACTTATACAATCTTTGATATTCAAATGCAGGATACTCACGAAATGATACTCACATACAATTGCGATATACATAGGAAATGTTCTTCAACATACATTAGCGATATACACAGGAATTGTATACCCAATATACTTCAGCAATATACACAGGAATTGTATACCCGATATATACTTAGCTATATACACAGGAATTGTATATCCGAAATACTTTAGCGATATACAGAGGAATTGAATCTTCTCATACATTTTGCGATATACACACACACTGTTCTTCAACATATAAATGCAGTATCCACATAAAATGTTTGTGCAGTGACACACCGCAAATCTTAAGCCGAAATTCTCCTCTGCCACCTTTTGTAACCGAATGTGTATACAAGCCGAAATGCAAGCCGAAAAACAAGATGTTCTATATATTATTTTTAAACATACCTTGCATATCGGGCTTGTATAAATAGCCATGTACATCTATGATATACAAGCCGATATACAAGAGACTTTGTATATTGACATGTGTAGCATAATGATGTGTATACAAACCAATAAACTACTTTGTGTATAGAAAAGTGTGGCAAGACAATGTATAAACAAGCTGATATGTAGGCCGATAAATAAGAGGTTTTGTATATTGTTTTTAACTTACAACACATATCGGGCTTGTATAATAGCAATGTATATCTATGATATACAAGCGGATATATAAGAGATTTTGTATATTGACATCAGGGACATCGGGGTACCTACAACTTTGCATGTACAGTACTTAACTTTCTATTGCCGGTTCTCCTCACCGCTGTTACCAGTCACTCCTTGTTTCATTCAACATGAACATTCACACATACAATCTTTGACATTCAAAGCAGGATACTCACGAAATGATACTCGCATACAGTTGTGATATACACGAATTGGTCAAACCCATCGAATGCATGTTTGAAATGCATGTTGTGAATGTACTTTGCAAATGTACATTAGGTTACATACAAAGGAAGTCAACGGTCAAATGTACATTCTGTGAAGCTAAAGTATCTTCTGGTTGTATGTTGCAACATACATTGTGTTAAGTCGTTGGTAGAATGCACTTTGTGAATGTATATTGTGAATGCTTCTTGCGAATGTATATTGAAATATACATTGCGCATGAACTTTGAGTAAGATGCAAAGCGTGATCGATAGCAGTGGTAAGGGGAACTGGGAGTAGCAAGTCAAGTCTAGCATATCGAAGGGTAGTTAAATGGCCCAGGGACCGGGGAGCCTACAACTTCGCATATACAGTACTTAACTTACTATTGCCGGTTCTCCTCACCAATATTACCAGTCACTCCTTGTATCATTTGACATTTACTTACACTTATACAATCTTTGACATTCAAATGCAAGATACTCACGAAATGGTACTTGCATACAATTGCGATATACACAGGAAATGTTCTTCAACATACATTAGCGATGTACACAGGAATTGTATGCCTGATATACTTTAGCGATATACACAGGAATTGTATATCCAATATACTTTAGCGATATACACAGGAATTGTATATCTAAAATACTTTAGCGATATACACAGGAATTGTATCTTCTCATACATTTTGCGATGTACACACATTGTTTTTCAACATACAAATGCAGTATACACATAAAATGTTTGTGCAGTGACATACCGCGAATCTTAAGCCAAAATTCTCCTCTGCCACCTTTTGTAAACGAATGTGTTTACAAGTCGAAATGCAAGTCGAAATACAAGATGTTCTGTATATTATTTTTAAACATACATTGCATATCGGGCTTGTATAAATAGCCATGTACATCTATGATATACAAGCCGATATACAAGAGACTTTGTATATTGACATGTGTAGCATAATGATGCGTATACAAGCCAATAAACTACTTTGTGTATAGAAAAGTGTGGCAAGACAATGTATATACAAGCCGATATGTAGGCCGGTAAATAAGAAGCTCTGTATATTGTTTTTAATTTACACAACAATTTTTTTTTTTTTCAATTTATTTTTGGTTCCATAGTTTTTGTGATTGTTTTCACCTTTTTTTCCTTCAAGGTTTCAATTTTTTTTAATTTTTTAATTTTTATTTTTTTTGCATATATTTACATAGAAAAAATGAGTGCTCTTATCTCCACCCCTACATGACTATAGAATGCCTCTAGGCATAAGTAGGTATAAAATAAAATATCTAAGTTACTTGTACTTTGTCACTATTTATAAATTTTATAAACGTTTTTATTTAAATAAACATACATTAAAAGATAATAAAAGATAATAGATGAATATTTTAAAGCTACATTAGTACATTTTTAAAGCTAATTTAAATTATATATATACTTAAAATTCTTTGTTTAAAAATAAAAATTCTTCTCTCACAAATTCAAAGAAAATTCTCTACAAAATAACTCAATGGAGAGTGAAAAATAAAAAAAGCTATTGTAATATATATACACACACGTTCAAAAAAATTAAAAAATAAACTATGATAAGAGTTTGTTTTAAAATTAGGAAGTGTGACTTTTTAAATATAACTTTTAGATAAAAGATTTTTTAAATAAAAGATAAATTTAATCAAGAAAATAAAAGAATCTGAAATGAAAAGTGAACTTGAGTTTTTTAATAAATTATAATAGAAATATATGTTATCACTTTACAAAAACAATGAACTTGAGTTTTCTAAGAAATTATAATAGAAACATGTGTCCCCACTTAACTCATGTAGTTAAGTAATTTATATTTATTTATATTTAAATAATATGAATTATATGAGATAATTTTTACTTTTTTAGAGTTTCTTAGGAGGCTCATTTTTTTTATGTAAATTTCCCCTAATAGTGACTGTTATCCCAAAACATTGTCAAAACTGTCCTAAATTTGCACTAGTAGATGAAATCAAACAAATCTTGTTTCAAAACTTAGCCACAACATTTGGAGACCTAGGAAAACATTAGAAACATGTTAGAAACATTCATGGAGCCTTTGGAGTCCTAAGACCGTGATAAAATCATTAGGAACACTGCTGCAACAACATTTTGACGACTCAAAAACCTTGGGGCAGCCATGATAATTTTTATTTCTGATTTTGATTTGACCTCTATAATGAGTTCAAACACCATTTCTAAAGTCATGAGAGGCTTGAGCAGGTAGAGGAGATGGAAAGGTCAAGAGAAGACATGAAGAAACCAAAGGAATCAAGAGAAAACACAAAATTTGTGAAGTTGTCCATGGCAACAAATTTGCCAACAAGCTTGCACATGACTAATCCATGATGAAAAATGAATGTGATTTGACATGTATTGACTGAAATTGATTTATTTAAGATGAAATTGATGCTTGACATTGTTTCTTGTAGGTTCAAAAGGCTAAAACATGAGGAGACCAACAGGAGCTATCCTAGAGGAATGAAAATCTAGAGACTCTTTACTATCCCAGACATGGAGAAATGTGATTTTCATGCCCAAACCACTATTGCGTCTATAATATGAAGCGAATATGATGTCATAGATGATGAAGACAAACCCTAGGATCTATTGTAACACAAAAATCAGACCTAAGCCATTGTTGTACATGCATATTTGGAGCTAGAAATGATGGGAAATGATGGAAATAATGCCATGCGGTTGTTGGAGGATAAATTGTACCACCTTATACCTGATTTACAACTTTGTTCATGACTGATACAACCTTCTACACGTGCCTAGCATGTTGTTTCAGGTCTAAGATGAAGATTTGAGGTGGAAAAATGGTGGAAACATGATAGATAGAGGCTGGAAATGCATTTTATATGGTAGAATTCGTCACCTACAATTGCATACTCATATTTGCACATGAAAAATGAAGAGGTATAGCCACCTATGATGGAGAAAATGATTTTCTACAGCTACTTATGTCTTAATATTTATGATATGCTTTGGAGATGTAGTTGTAAATATTTAATATTTTTGGCTTCCAAAATTACTTTTTGTCATATTTGGAAAACTTGGTAACAAAAAGTAAATAAAATATTACTTTTTGATACTAAGGGAAGCTTGTTGAGGAATCTACATGGGAATCTCAGGGCCTAAATTTGATGGCCGTATAGCCGTATTTAGGCATTTTTGCCGTAAAATACAATTAAAATTTTAAAAAGACTATCATATGAAAGGAGAGATTTTGGGCAGATTGTCAAAATTAATATAGGATTACCATGATATATATATTTGGTTTATATATAATTTTCCATATATTAAAGTATGTCATAGTATTTTAATGGCACCTTTAAATGGATAACCGTCATAAAAATTTTGCTTGACAGGCAAGGTCGACCATCAAATTTAAGCCCTGCATGGGATGAAGTGGAATATCTTGAAAATATTCCTTGCCACTAAGTTGACTTTGTGTATGAGAAACAAATATGAGCTATTGCATCAAATTGATCATAACCATTGGATTTTAGGGTGAAAACTTAGTATGGAAAAGTGTGTGTGTGTGTGCGTGTGTGCGTGTGTGTGTGTATATATATATATATATATGAAACTAATTGTAAGAAATTAGTAGAGGTTAGAAGAAGCTAGAATTGGTGAAGAACTAGTGAGTTCTTGTTGGTATTTTGAAAAAACTCATTGGAACACATTTGTACTATTGGCATTTGAGAGAAAATACATAGTATTTTCTGATTTTTCATGTTATTTTCATGGTTTTCTCCACATAAGTTTAGAAATTATTGATGATTGTCAATCTTCTGAGCTTAATACAAGTTTCATTCATGGTTTCTAGTCAAGATTGTGAATGGAAATTGTTGGAATTCATTGAACTTGTCATCATACAAAGTTTGTTTCATGATTTCTAAACACCAAGTTGATTTTGTTCTTTCATTTGTAGTTGCAGATTCATGGATATTTGATGAGTTTGCAAAGTGTTTATACCATTGGTGGTTTGTTGATTGTAAATTTCTTTGTGTGGTTAGCCTGAACACCCCTAAATTCACCATTGATGATTGCACCTCCTTGAATGTTGACTGATGGATTTTCATGATCAAATCAAGGATGGTTAAATGTGTTTGCAAGCATGTCTATCCATTATTGAAGCTAAAATGATTGAAAAGGTTTAATATTTAGTTAGATTTATTTATAACCTTTCTCTATCTTGCCTTGCTTTTGCACATTTTTTTTAATCAAATCTAGTTAGTTTAGAGTTATAATAGGACTTTAAAAACATACAAATTGCTGGTGTAAAGTCCATATTTTGTAAATGTAAGTTGATATATTGCTACTTATAGGCTAAGATGACACATTTTATGGAAATATAAGTTTGGATCAGTTTGTTTATACATTGCTAAATCTAAAAACTGATTGGTTTATGTGTAATTTAACATTGTTTGTTAAAGTTTGTTTAGATTCAGGTAAGGCCCCTTGATTGGAATAGAAAAAGACATCATATAATTGAGTTATCTTGTGAAGACCAAGACCTAGTTGGGAGAAAGATTGGGGTAGTCATTTTTTGATTCGTTGGGATTTGATTCTGTAGACACCTAAAAATGTCTTCTACCATCGAATTGACTCCCGACATCCCTAAACATGTCAATTTTCCTCCTAACCAATTAATTAAATTTTTTTAAAATTAATTATCCCTTCATTACCCTATTTTCCATCATATTATCCCCAAAATTGAATTAATTTCATTAATTCAATAGTCTAAAACCTTAGCCAATTATCCCTTCATTACCCTATTTCCCATCATATTATCCTCAAAATTGAATTAATTTCATTAATTCAATAGTCTAAAACCTTAGCCAATTGATTTAATAAATATGCAATATTTATTATTTCAATTTCCCTCTATCCTAAGTCCTAAATCCACCTCACAAAATCCACCTCATCAATCCACCTCATCTCTTCCACCTCACCATGTGGCACATATAATTAAATATTCTTAATATTTAATTAGCTAATATCCTCCATTATCCAAAAATAAATTTAAAATTCAATTGTCCCCCATTATCATCCACTATTGAATTTAAAATTCAATTGTCCCCCACTATTATCCACTAATTGAATTTTTAATTCAATGGTCCTCCACTAATTGAATTTTTAATTCAATTATCCTCCACTCTTCCACTAATTGAATTTTTAATTCAATTGTCCTCCACTAATTCAATTTTTAATTCAATTGTCCTCCACTAATTGAATTAAAAAATTCAATTTGTCATAATCCACTCTCATTAAAAATGAATTTTTAATTCATCTATTATGAATTAAAGATTCACAAAAAATGAGAGCCATTGATCTCATCTTTTGATCCTCACCCTCTATTCCTTTTTTAAAAATCTATAAATGAAACCCTCACCCAAGCCATTCATAACAACTTCTTCTTGCATCAAAACCATGCTCAAATTTCTCTCAAATCTCTAATCTATCTATCCTCTAATCCTTCATCTACATTTGTGTTGAAAGCAAGGGCAATCCACATTTGAATCAAATAGGGTTATCTAATCTAGGAGCTCTTGGGTGCAAGCTTCCTCCTCCCTTGATGAGATTGGGTCTTCATGTGAGGTATAACTTTGTGTTTTATGCATTTAGTTTGTGTTTTCACTTCATTTTGTTTTCCTAATCTACATTGGCACGCCCGGTGGGACCCACAAGGTCCATATCTAATTTTTTCTTTTGTGAGTTTTTGTTTTGGAGACATGTTTTTTTTGTAGGTCCTGGGCACTTTCTCTCCTAACTTTCACTCACAAATCCGTTCGACTTTCTTTGTCTTCCTTCTATTTCTATTCTATCTGCTCTCTATTTCTACATGTATCTTGAACGAAGAAGGGGAGACTATGGCAAAATTTTTCTAAAATCATCCATTGACCAAGTCTGTGCCATATTGGTGCTATTGTCACCCAGTTTGGTGCTATCTTTATCACTGTAGACTGTAAAAGGCAAAAACATGGTTTAGCGATATCTTGCTTCTGTATTGGAGCTATTTTCTGTATTAGCGCTATTTTTTGTGTTAGCGCTATCTTGCCTCTGTTTTGGCGATATTTTCTTTACTAGCTTAGGGATCTGTGCAGGTTTGTGTCTCTATTCTGCAGGGTATTTCATATCATCCAAGACCATCATCTCGAAGCTACTAACATCTTTTACAGGGATTTAGTAGATTAAGACACATCTTCTTTTGGTGCACTAAAAAGAACCTTTATTTTCTTAGCTTAGAAAACACTTAAATTTGGTGCATAAAATCAAATCTTGCTTGCAAACAATCTACAATCAAACACTTTATTTTGGTGCACCTAAAAAGAATCTTTGAGTGCCTTAGTGTAAAGAACATTTGATTTTAGTGCAACTAAAATTAATCATCAAGCTTGCAACAAAACAACTTTAGGCACATTTCAATTTGGGCTTAAAATGAACATTAGCTCTTGTTTGTTGTGTCTTGTGCACTTGCACATTTGTGTTATCCCATAGGGTAGAATCAAAGTATCCTCTCCCCTTGCCTTCAAAAGGATCTTGGGTGAAGAGAAATGGTTCTATTCTATTTTTCTTTTTAGGACGTGGGCCTGCCCTTGAGACACATCCATTCAGAGAACTCGTTGGTGACCCTAAACGGTACTTTCATCCGGTCCGCTATATGTAAATTGAGGATAAGGTGAAAGCCAAGTATAATTGGTATGAGCGCTTACCATTCGGTGCTAGTTTGAAAGGAAGTAGTACCCTCGAGGTATATTAAACTTCTAGTAGAGCTGGTCAAAACCTTAAGTGGTTTATTGGATGCTCGTAAGGTGCCGATCCCTCAGATGTTCCCCCACTATGAACCTTTGTTTTAGTGGCCCAAATCCCTCTACTTGTTCAACAAGTATTGTCCTTGCTTCACCTTAGGTTGTGCATGCTTGATAAATCTTTCATAAATTAAACCTTTGGCCATTGTGTTTTCTTGCTTGATTGTTTGTCTACTTTCCAAGAAAAATCAAATTCATCCTAATCAACTTCATCCAAACAATCAACATCATCATCGAATCATAACCAAGCACTTGCCAAACAGGACTTAAGACTTAAACACTTGTGTGATATCATGTCAATCTTAGAGGACCTTCAAAAACTCCTTCACATGCTTAGCCACATGCATGCAAGCCAATCACCTTTAGAGTAGCAAACCTTTCAAAGCATTCAAGAACTGATTCAAATATGTCAAACAAACCAATCCTCACACATACAATACCTCTTGGAAGAAATCCAACACCTCTTAGCCACTTGCAAAGTCCAACGACCATCCTATCTAACACCTATCCCATCATATCTATCTACTCATCAACCTAATTCGATACCAACTTATTCCATTTCTTCTAATGTTATCCCTTATCCATATCAGCACATTCAACTACAACAACATCAACCAATTCAACAATTCCAACCATCACAACAACCCATTCAACAATTCCACCAACAAGTCATACCTCAACAAATTCCAACTCAATCCTATGTGTCATCCACATCAACCTATGCCACATCAACCTATCAACCTTCACCTCAACATTATCCAATTCCTCATTCTAACATTCCAACACATCATCAAACCCATCCACAAGGCAACCAAGTGTCATCACGACAAGAACATGTAAGCCCAAATCCACATTGGCAACAAGATCAAATGCCCTCAACTTCAGACCAAACCCAAGACCTTTTATCTACATATCCCACCATTTCACTCAACCCCCAAGACTATCAATGGCCTCCACAACAAGCACAAGTGAGCCTAAGTCCACCTTTGCAACAAGAAGCATATGCAACTCCAAGTGGCCCCTTGTACATAAATCAAGAAAGCCCAAGTTATCCTATGCAAATCTTAAGTACCTTTGACAAGGGAGATACCAATCTAGCTAATGCATCTTATGAGTGGCCTTCATCATCCAATCACTCGCCAACACATGAGCCTACTAGCCCTATCATAAGACCACCATGTGATCCTACCCCTAGTCCATTGGTCCACCAACCTTCATCACCTTCATCCTCGTGTTCTACCAATCTTCCACCACAATATCCCTTGGACACATCCACTATTATTACTCATCCATTATATTGCCCATCCACTCATACCCTTGCAAAGGATGTGATCCATTGGCTACTAGCTAGGAATAAACTACCTCCATGTCAAACACCCATTCATGAGCCTACCAAAGAACTTCCAAAGGTCATGTCCGATCCTATAATCCCATCATGTGGTCCACCTATCCTTGATCCTATCCAAGAGCCCTCAATTAATATTCTTATCCCTTCAAGCCCATCATGTGACCTACAAGCCATCAAGCCTGTTCAAGAGTCTCCTATTATGAATCCAAGTCAAGAGTCATCATGTTCTCATGTTGTTGACCAAGAGCATGTCCATCCTTTACAAGAGTCATCCACTTCCATTCAAGCAACCCAAGAGGTATGTCAAGAGTTTAATCCTAAGTCTGTGGAAACATCAACCCCTTATCTAAGTCGAGATCAAAACACTTCCCTCCACCCCATCCATAACATATATCTTTTCCACGATCAAGATGATAGCTATAATGATGAATCTATCCATGAGAATCTTGATCCTATTAATACCCCTACAACTATCCATGAACAAGACACCCAAGACCTACATGCTTTATCCAATGAAAGTCTTGTTGACCTACTTCAGCATTCACCTCGTTTCATGGCCTTCCTTCAAAGAAAAGAGATCTCTTCCTCTAGCCATGATCCCACAACATCCACTTGTCATGATGAGACACTGGTCCCCCAAGTAAGCATAAAAGATCAAACAAATAGCTTGGATCTTAAAGAACATAATGAACATAATCAAGATCCTAATGATCATTCATCCATATCCACCATCAACTCCACTTCAAATCCACCATCATATC
This sequence comes from Cunninghamia lanceolata, assembly GCA_027924645.1. Classification (NCBI taxonomy): domain Eukaryota; kingdom Viridiplantae; phylum Streptophyta; class Pinopsida; order Cupressales; family Cupressaceae; genus Cunninghamia; species Cunninghamia lanceolata. The sequence goes on from BSBN01000391.1 coordinate 19,220,614, forward strand.
CCCTTGTTCTTACCACCTTCATCCATGAATGTTCTTCCTTAGGACAACAACGACCTTTATCCACTTCACCTTATCCATCCAATAATGAACTCAAGTCTAATGTTCAAAGCACACCTAGTCCCATTGTTCATTGCATCTTCCAAAACATGAACTACCAAGGCAAAGGTCTAGGCCTTTATGAACAAGGTATTTTGGAGCTGATTCATGTCAGGATCCCTCCATGCTCATATGGCCTTGGATACACACCCCAAGGTAAACAAGGCCAAGATGTTGGTAATCCCTTCATGCATCCTAAACCTACCACTTTCCATCGCACCCCCCATCATCTACCCAAAACGTATGTTGCCATTCCACCTCCATCAACCTATAAATGTCAAAAGCATGTGATCGTACACCTTCCGACATCCACTTTGCCTCCAGTTTTACCAACTCCAAATATCCCTCCATCCACCTTGCCACCGTTGCTTCCATCACCTAACATACCTATCATTCATAAGTATCCTTACATCCCTAGTCATGGCCAACAAAAGCACACATTGCCTAAGCATACAACTTCCAATCATTACATCCACTCCACCCATACCATGGGATTCAAAAGCAAAAATTTTGATGCCTCTACTTATAAAGCTAAAAATCCTACCAAAAATCCTACAGGTCTTCATACCTTAGGACATAAAGAATCAAACTCAAAGCACAGTTCATCTAAGTAGCTACCCAAGTCCAAACCTCCACAAGAAAAGACCAAAAGAAAAATGGTTTGGGTTCCTAAGCAAATAGTTAGAAAGTCAAATGAGGCATCCTCATCCACATCTCAAGAATCCCAATCATCTATCTCCATCCAAAAGCCTACTTCTATCCAAAACTTCCATTCCTTTCAAAAATCCCACAAGCAAAGCAAAAGCACTAAAAATATTAAATCTATGTGGGTTCCTAAATCACTTCATCAACCATCTCCTAAGAAAATAACCCCATTGCTTCCTACACCACCATCTAATCAAAAGCTTCAATGTTTATCACGGTGTGTGCAGCCGTTGGTCATGGTTCCCTTCCACTCCACATCACCTCCACATAACTACATCTCCCCATCTTCTATCCATTATCCTACATATCTCCCCCATGCTATCCCTATGGTCAATGCTTTGGCATAAACTTTTCATCCATATTCATTCCATAAGCCTATATAAATCCACACCATAAGCCACTAGCCTACCCTACGATAATTCCACATTGTAATCCATTATCTACCTAATCCATCTCCCATCCACGCAATCCCTTATCAAAATCTATGAGCATAATGACATGGTCCATGCGAAGACATCATCCATCTCTAATGGGATGCTAGCACCTCTCATAGCACTAGACACTTGAGTTCCTCCTATCCGTTACCATGGTGAAAACCTGGCAAACAGGCGCCATGTGTAATTGTCATCCCATCTAAAAACCAAAAAAAAATCAAAATCAAAATCGTAAAGAGAAATCCCTTCGTCCAACGGTGAAAACCTAGTAACCAGGCGCCTTGGATAAGTACCATGATGCAAACTTGGCAAACAGGTGTCATGTGTAGGTTGCTCTTCTATGTCACTCACACTTGGGGGCACATGGTCTCATCCATCTTTTCATTTTCAACTTATCATTTTCCATTATATCATGCTACATCCTACCATCCTTAGCCATTACATAAACATGCCTATCCTACTAAACCCATTTATCCATACTCCCTTCTACCTTTTGATTTTGATGAAGACATAGGGGCAAAATGTTGAAACATGTTTGGATATTTCTTGACATACCTTCTTTCCAAACCAAGTCCAATCCATTTACCATTTATCCATCCCATTTAAACCAATCCATTATGTCATCCTATTGTCATGAGCCTTGTCATGTAAAAATCCTAAGTATTACCACCTAGAATGGGGCAAGTTCTTCTGATGCAACATAGCCTTTGAAGATCACATCCTAGCTCCCTTATGATCCATCCACTATGGCGTATCCTTATCACGAGCTTTCCATCTTATAGCTTATCCCCATATGTTTATCATGAGCTTTCCACTATAGCCTACCTATCAGTTTATCATGAGGCATCACATTTACTATGAGCCCATCCTTTTATCCATCCTTTTATCCATCTTACCTCCATCCATGCACCTAGACTTGGTTTTCTCCCTTGTCATTGGTATTTAGCACAAAGGATATCCAAACAAAATCCAATGCAACCATCTCATCATAAATAATTCCTTTTCAACAAATCAGAAAATCTAAAAACAATACAAAATCAAAAAATCCAAAAAAATAAAAAAATCTATAAAATCCCAAAAATATCCATCACAAAATCAACATCATTCAATCAACATCTCATCATCTTCCAACATCCTCAAAATCACCCAAATCATCCAACAAATTATCTTCCAACATCATCACATCTATCCTCAATCATCCCACATCACCATCACAATAGATCCACGCATCGCATCACTTATCAAAGCATCATCCCTTAACAAAAATCATCAACTATCAAATCAGCATCAACCATAACTTGTCACCATCATATCTTGAGCCAATCTTACAACATCAACTAATCATGATCCAATCATCAATCGATTCCTGCCTTAGGATATGTCTTTCCTACAATAGGCAGAGTCTATCAAATCATCAACCATCTTGGCAAGAGAGACAATGGCTATTTGTTTTGGGTCGTTGATCTTTTTGTTTTTGATTTTTATCTTTTGTCCTATTCGAAGATCACATCAAAGCTACCTTGATCTTATTATATCATGGTATGTGGCGAAAACATCTAGAATGGGGCATAGTCTTGCTTTTGTATGCTATGCTTGTGGGTTGGTCTCATTACTCCAAGCTAGTATTCATATCTTGATTGATCATAGGGTCGGTTCTAGCAAATTGATCTCCTTATGCATCTAAGGTTCATCATACCTTTTGTGTACTAAGGGCTTATGCTATGAGTCCCCTTCCCTTGTCTAGACAAGGTTTTACTATCTTGGGCATGCATGGGATCATCCCTTTGTCTGCGTGTCTAGTCCATGCAAACGTTGGATAAACATCATCACCCTGGTCTTCTATACCTTGGTGAACATATCCACTTTGCTATATCAAACCTAGGATTGCTCCAAATCATTTTCAACACAATGATCGTCCACCAATCATCTCCCAACATCATCATCCTTTCATCCCACCACTTATCCTCTGACCAGTTCAACCAATCTGTTCCATCCATTTCGAGAGAACAACTATGTTCTTGTAACACACCTATCCTCTCAAGGGGGTATCACCCTTACCAATTATCCCCAAACCTTACCCTATTCTTCTAAGCCAAAATCTTTTTTCTATCCAATCCAACTCTATGTTTAACTTCTTTGAAATGATGTTCTTTAGCCGCAACACCATCTCAAAGAGGGGCAAATGTAGACACCTAAAAATGTCTTCTACATTCGAACTGACTCCCGACATCCCTAAACATGTCAATTTCCCTCCTAACCAATTAATTAAATTTTTATTTAATTAATTATCCCTTTATTACCTTATTTTCCATCATATTATCCCAAAAATTGAATTAATTTCATTAATTCAATAGTCTAAAACCTTAGCCAATTATCCCTTCATTACCCTATTTTCCATCATATTATCCTCAAAATTGAATTAATTTCATTAATTCAATAGTCTAAAACCTTAGCCAATTGATTTAATAAATATGCAATATTTATTATTTCAATTTCCCTCTATCCTAAGTCCTAAATCCACCTCACAAAATCCACCTCATCTCTTCCACCTCACCATGTGGCACATATAATTAAATATTCTTAATATTTAATTAGCTAATATCCTCCATTATCCAAAAATAAATTTAAAATTCAATTGTCCCCCATTATCATCCACTATTGAATTTAAAATTCAGTTGTCCCCCACTATTATCCACTAATTGAATTTTTAATTCAATGGTCCTCCACTAATTGAATTTTTAATTCAATTATCCTCCACTCTTCCACTAATTGAATTTTTAATTCAATTGTCCTCCACTAATTGAATTAAAAAATTCAATTTGTCATAATCCACTCTCATTAAAAATGAATTTTTAATTCATCTATTATGAATTAAAGATTCACAAAAAATGAGAGCCATTGATCTCATCTTTTGATCCTCACCCTCCATTCCTTTTTCAAAAATCTATAAATGAAACCCTCACCCAAGCCATTCATAACAACTTCTTCTTGCATCAAAACCATGCTCAAATTTTTCTCAAATCTCTAATCTATCTATCCTTTAATCCTTCATCTACATTTGTGTTGAAAGCAAGAGCAATCCACATTTGAATCAAATAGGGTTATCTAATCTAGGAGCTCTTGGGTGCAAGCTTCCTCCTCCCTTGATGAGATTGGGTCTTCATGTGAGGTATAACTTTGTGTTTTATGCATTTAGTTTGTGTTTTCACTTCATTTTGTTTTCCTAATCTACAGATTCCTTTCAAGAGAGATAAAATACTCGGTATTTTATCTAAGTTGTGTGCAAAAACACCCGAGGGCAAAACAAAGACATTGCTCAATTCATTTCATTTCCTTCTCCTCCTAACACCCATCAACAAATTGGTGCTAAAAGGAGGGCATGTATTGTAATTTTGGTACAAGATTTCAATTTCATTGGTTTATTACATATTTTGAGATTGATTAGGTGTTGAGGAGATTTAGTTATAATGGGTAACCTTTCACATTTACTTATAGAATTTCTCTCTCAACTCCCTAGGGAGGCATATTTGTCACTTTTGAGAGAGGCATTGGATAAGAACATAGCAAAATAATGGTCTCCACTAACATTGTTTGATATAGCTTCATCAAGAAAATGTAGGATGCATGCCACAAATGAACATACCAAGCTTAATTGCAAACTCTTTCTGATAATGGTGGATTTTTCTCTAGGTGGAAAACTTCCCTATCATAGGTATACAAAGCTGAAAAGAAAATCTTCTTTAAGGATATTGAAGGTCCATTGGTTAAACCAACTTATGAAGACAAGGAAGAAAGTGTGCCACCTCAATTATTCTTCATCAACCAAAATTAACAAGGTGATGTGCACATGGGTAAGTATAAAGTTCCTCAATTTGTTTGTCAAAATAAACATCAAAATTAAGTTGGATGCAATATGAATGATTCACTACATGGTTGTGCTAACAAATCAATTGAAGGTACTCTTGTTTCAAAGTGTGTAAATTCTGATTTTCAGTCATGGGACAATGAGGACATTAGAAATAATGATATTTGGAATCATAATGATGAAAACAAGTTGGTTGACAGGTTGGACAAGCTAGATAGTCAAATAGAAAGTGTAGATCAACACAAAAAATGCTTGCCAAATCACGAGTTTTAGGATTGATTTTGATGGTAAAATGATTGAAAATGATTTGTTTCAGTTTGCTAGTGATTTTAAGTGTGAAACTAAGTGTGAAAAATAGCTAGATCAGTCCAATATCATGCCAAAACATGAAGATATCAACCTACCTAGTCAAGAAAATGTGTAGACAACGAAGAGGGAAGTTGTTCCAAATGATATACATAAGGTACAATCAATTTTTTTGGAAGTAAATGATCAATTTCATGATTGTACCAACCTGTTACATTAGCATAATCAGTCATATCAGACTTGCACAAGTATTCTAGATGAGTCACAAGTTGATCCAAATAAAGAAAATCAAGGAAAACCATTGTTACAAGCTGAAATCAACAATATAGGTCAAGTTTCACAATTGGAAGAAAGTCCAAAAGATCTTATTTCTGCTGTACATAATGTTACATCATTCTAAAATGAACCACAAGTTGAAACATGGAAGTTATTGTGTGATTTTGATGACATTTCTTCATTGCATGTGATCGATTTTAGTAGGGCAAATTCAAGTATATCATATTTCCATCATTCTAGCCTTATTCATACTTCTAAGGATGCATATTCTCACTTGATTAATGCTGATATGAAGGTTAAAAATGAGGACAACAGTTTACTCTTTAGGGTTGAAGGTCAAATAATCATGCAAAGTGTGAAAAGAGTGAAATGTTTCATGTTTTAGAGCCTAAATGAGTTGAATCTTACATTAATATTATTGATTTACATTCTTCTAAACATTTCAATGGTTTACCAACTTATGGATTTGATTGTGATTTTCATGTACTTGATCCATGAGGGATGATCCATCTTGAGTTGAGACCTCCTAAAGGTGAACATGACTTGTATTCTGAATATGAGCCTAGTTTACCTATATCTTACATTTCAGAATACAAGGATGAGTTTTCCAGATTCAAGACTTTGACATGCACCTTGTTACTCTTGTACATATTGAAAAATCAATCAAGAGAGAGTGTAGACACCTATTGTCCTAAGCCTTTGTACATAGTCTTGGTTAGTTTTGGCTGGTTAGGTGTCTAGTTTGCTTGGTTTTGCTTTGTGTTTGGTTAGTTATTCATTTTGCTTGATTTTATTTATTTGTTGGTTATCCTTAGTTGTTAGTTCGTTATTTTAGTTTTATTTTTAGTTTGTTTGGGTTTTTTTTTCATTTAGTTTTTATCTTGCTACTCTTTTTCTCTCTTATTTTGAGTTTTTTAGGGTCCTCCCTTGTTTGTTCCTCGATGATTAGAGGGTTGTTTGCAAGTGTGTACAATGAGACTTTTTGGGTTATGTCACCTAATCCTCCTTTGAGAAACTTTAGTCATAAACTAGGGATTCATTGTGGGCTCCATTGTTAGTGTTGAATAGCATGATACTTGTTCTTGGAGGATGAGTCAATTGTTTGGTATGGCTTGAAGTGTTTTGGGATCTCATGGCTTACACATCTGAATAATCCTATAGTTTCTAAGTGAGTCTATGTGATCTTGCATTAAGTGAAAAATCTAAAGTTCTCACCTTTGCCACCACTATGATTCCTAGCCCAACAAAATTGAAATTATGCATAGCCCATGTGTAAAAAGCATGTGCTATAGAAAGAGAAATTATGAAAAAAGAAATGGAAAATAAAAGAAAAGAAATGCAAGGTGATACTTCATAGTACTCCTAATATATGACTCAACTAGATAGAGAATTCAAGCATCTCTATCAGGGCTACAGACACCTGGCTGGTAGTAGAGCTATGCTTTGAGTGGAATCATAGACACAACCTCGTCAGGGCTATAGTTGCTTGACTGGTAGTGAGGCAATGTCAAGGTAGTTCATGAGGTGATAATTAGTCATGTAACTTAATGTAAAGGAGCCTAGATGATCTTAGTTTCCAAGGTATGGGAATGAATGCATTTGTAGACACTTGATTCTTTGGAATATGGATAGTTATGCTAGCTTTTGATTTTGATTATTTGATCATGTTGTCATGTTTGTTTGGCCTAATATGTGGGCGTACATAGAGATTATGGGTTCTTGACTTGTGTTTATCTCTGGAATGCTCGTGAACATTCTCCTAGTACAGTCACCATTTGTTGTGCCCTACACACACTCCGCACTTTTGGCATGAGCAAAATGGTGACACCCTCTTTTTCTTGAGTCTTTTGGTGATTTCCCAGTCTCTTTTAGGTGTTTCAGCTTGTTATGACTGCTCTAAGTCTTGATTGAGTATCTTGGTTTGATTGAAGAAGTTCATGATTCATTGTGTTAAGTTGGCATATTTTGATGATTTCCTGGGTCTTGGTTGTCTCAGCTGTTGTGGTGAATGGTCTTGTCTCATTAAATCATGCTCATAGTCATAGTGAAAAGTCCTTCATGGTTGAGTGATTGCTTTTTGAGGCCTTGTGGACTCTTGAAAAGGAAGGATATTTATTTTTTTAGACGATATGGTTGATTTTGATGATCTATTCAAGTTTATTTATTTCTTCATCTTCATATATAAAGTTAAGAGTAGAATCCTTCATATTTGTAGAGTTTTAGGAGGTGTCAAGATGACTAAATGTATGAATGCATTCATGTGGTATGCTTAGATCTTATCATGTCATTATCATTAGTTTTTTGTTTTTTAGAAGACCAAGGGCTTGATCAAGGTCATGACATACTAATAAAATGAAACCATTATCTGGAAATGAAGAAAACAATCCATTCAAGGGTGAAAAGAATGTACAATTCATACAAGGTTCTAAAACTATCTACTGCTGTCATAGTCAAACAACAACATATACATTGTCATAAAAGACACAAAACCTCTAGAAAAACCTTATAATTGGCTAAAGGACTTGAATGAGAATGTTGTCTATGTATCCTAAATGAAAAATATAATCATTGTTTCACCTTACATGGCCAAAAAATAGTCCTAAAACTAAATTTTGACAAACTTAGAAACCCTGGAGCAATCATGACAACTTTCATTTATGATTTTATTTTGTCCCATACAATACATTCAAAGGGCATTTCAAATATGATAGGAGGCTTGATCAGATATTAAATATAGAAAGCTCAAAAGTATACATCAATAAACCAAGGGAAACAAGAGAAAACCACAAATTTTTGAAGTTGTCTATGGCAACAAATTTGACAACAAGTTGTCCTTGACTGACCCATGAGCATTTTTAGTTTTAATTTAATTCTACTTGCATGGTAAACTTAGGGATCATTTGCAAGGTTATTGAAGGTCTAATATGATGAAATAATAAGGATGATAGTCAAAATGGCACTAAATTTTTGGAGTTGCAACAAATTTGACAAAAAAGCAAGAATTATAGAAGCTCGTTGTCCTAAAACCTACTCAAGAAACTTTTAGTTTTTTATTCCATTTAAGAGCTTCTTTCTAGAAATTTGTCATGAAATGGATGTTGGGTTTTGTATGAGAATGTTTGAAAAGATTTCAAGTCATTATGAGGAGATTAAACATGCCAAAAAGGACTGTATTGTTGTCCCAAAAAGTTGTTAAAACTATCATAAAGTTGCCCTAGTAGATGAAATCAAACAAATCATGTTTCAAAACTTAGCCACAACATTTGGAGACCTAGGAAAATATTAAAATCATGTTACAAATATCATGAAGCCTTTACAATCTTAAAACCATGATAAAATCATTAGGAACACTATTGCAACAACATTTTGACAACTCAAAAACCCTGGGGCAGCCATGATAACTTCTATTTCTAATTTTGATTTGACCTCTATAATGAGTTCAAAGACAATTTATAAATTCATAGGAGGATTGAGCAAGTAGAGGAGATGGATAGATCAACAGGAGACATGAAGAAACCAAAGGAATCAAGAGAAAACATCAAATTTGTGAAGTTGTCCATGGCAACAAATTTGCCAACAAGCTTGCACATGACTGATACATGATGAAAAAAGGATATGATTTGACATGTATTTACTAAAATTAATTTATTTATGTTGAAATTGATTCTTGGCATTATTTCTTGTAGGTCTAGGAGGCTGAAACATGAGGAGACCAGCTGGAGCTATATTGGAGGAATGAAAACCTAGAGACACCCTGCTGTCCTAACCATGGAGAAATATGATTTTCATGCCCAAACCACTACTGCATCTACAAAATGAAGCCAATATGATGTCAAGGATGATGAAGACAAACCTTAGGAGCTATTGAAACACAAAAATCAAACATAAGCCACTGTCGTACATGCATATTTGAAGCTAGAAATGATGGGAAATGATGGAAACAATGCCATGCAGTTGTTGGAGGATGAATTACACCACCTTATACCTGATTTGTAATATTGTTCATGATTGATACAACCTTATACAAGTACCCGTCATTCCATTCTAGGCTTGAGATGAAGACTTGAGGCAGAAAAATAGTGGAAACATGATTGATAGAGGCTGGAAATGCATTTTCTATGGTCGAATCAGTCACCTACAGTTGCATACTCATATTTGCACATGAAAATGAAGAGCTACAACCACCTATGATGGATAAAATGATTTTCTATAGATGTTTATGTCTTTTTTATGAATATTTGTTACTACAACAACTTGCTGGTTTTTTAGTTGTAAATATTAAGTGCTTTGGAGATGTAGTTGCAAATATTTAATTTTTTTGGCTTCCAAAAGTTACTTTTTGTCATATTTGGAAAACTTAGTAACAAAAAGTAAATAAACTATTACTTTTTGATACTAAGGGAAGCTTGTTGGGGAAGCTACATGGGATGAAGTGGAATATCTTGAAAATATTCCTTGCCACCAAACTTGACTTTGTGTATGAGCAACAAATATGAGTCATTACACCAAATTGATCATAGCCATTGGATTTTAGGGTGAAAACTTAGTATGTAAAAATTGATTTGAATATATATATATAGCTGAAACTCATTGTAAGAAGTTAGTAGAGGTTAGAAGAAGTTAGAATTGGTGAAGAACTAGTGAGTTCTTGTTGGTGTTTTGGAAAACTTCATTGGAAATACATTGGAAAGCATTTGTACTATTAGGATTTGAGAGCAAATGCATAGTATTTTCTGATTCTTCATGTTATTCACATGGTTTTCTCCACATCAAGTTTAGAAATTGTTGATGGTTGTGATTCTTTTGAGATTAATACATGTTTGATTCATGGTTTCTAGTCAAGATTGCATGAATGGAAATTGTTGAAATTCATTGAACTTGTCATCATACAAAGTTTTTTCCATGATTTCTAAATACCAAGTTGAGTTTGTTCTCTCATTTTCAGCTAAAGATTCATGGATATTTTATGAGTTTACAAAGTGTTCATACCACTAGTGGTTTGCTGATTGTAAATTACTTTCTGTGGTTAGCCTGAACACCCCTAAATTCACCATTGATGATTGCACCCCATTGAATCTCGATTGATGAATTTTCATGATCAAATCAAAGATGGTTAAATGTGTTTACAAACATGTCTATCCATTTTTGAAGCTAAAATGATTGAAAAAGTTTAATATTTAGTTAGTTTTATTTATAACCTTTCTTTATCTTGCCTTTCTTTTGCACTTTTTTTTTATCAAATATGGTTTGTTTAGAGTTAGAATAGGACTTTCAAAAATTGCAAATTATTGTCATAAAGTTCATATTTTGTAAATGTAAGTTGATATATTGCTAGTTATAGGCTGAGACAATACATTTCATGGAAATATAAGTTTGGATCAATTTGTTTATTGATGCAGAGGTAGGAGGACCAAAACTATCCTCAATAACATTAACAAATCAAAGAACTAACCCAATTGCTTTGGTCAGGTTGAAGAGAACATTAATACATATTTTTCCTCTAATTTTCATGAAGATCCAATGGTAGGGGAGAAAGTTATGACTCTTTTCCCAAAACTACAAACCCTAGGCAGCGTTCAGACCTGCCCTCACCAAAATTGCAATATCTCTCACAAAAATTAATAGAATTATACCAAACCAAAATAATTGTAAACTAAAAATACATATCTTTCCATACATCTATTATATACATCAATGTGAGGCTGTACCAGGCCATACCATGCATATTTTCAGACTACATTTTTAGAAAATTAAAGTCTGCAGACCTACCCTCAATAAAAATGCCATAACTTATTCAAATCTTAATGAAATTTGATGCAACAGAAAGAAATGGAAAGTAGACTCAATAATCTTTCCAACCATATATGGCTTGATCCCATATATGTCCGTACAAAACCATACCAAATGCTGCAATGGGACTATTGCAGGGAAAATCAGAAAATTATAGTCCATAAAACACTCATATATTTCACAAAACTAAATAAAAATGCATGGGACAAGAAGAAAATGGAAGGTGGTCGAAGGATCTAACATTTGCAATCTATTAGGCATCCATTCAATTCCGTACAGGGCCATACAATAGCAAAAGACAACAAATTTCTCAAGGAAAATACATGAAAACATTATTTTTTCTCATTCCATGCTCAAATCTTCAACCACCCACGAATTCTTCATGGTTACAAGGCCTTTTAAAGGCATTAAAACATGTCTCTTTAGTTCATAACTGATTTGGAGCGAACCAAGAGCTAAATGACTCTTCACCTTCCAACTTTACATCTTTTTTCCAATTTGACATTGACAACCTTTACATGGTTTGCAATATTTTGCATTTTTGAAACTCCTAATGACCTAAACACATAAAAATGACTTGATAAACCTCATTACAATGTGGAAGCACACAAATTTAATCAAACTCAGATTTTTCTAGGGCAATATTAATTTGCCAAGGTGCTCCTGCACCATACAACCAACCAACAAAATTTTCAAGTCCCTTGGATATGTATCTGCAACAAAAGTCTCTTTCCTCTGTATTTATCTTCAATCTTCTTAGCTACAATCTTCCAATCTATAGAAATGGTGACCAACCAACCAACAAAACAAAATACCATCTTCATAGAGCATCCTCAGGCTTCTTCTACTCCCATCAGTGGAGTACTCTTCGGGCTGCAACCTCAAGTGCTTCTTCAGAGGTCCACCCTACATGCTGCTTCACAACCAACCAAACCATTCATCTCACCCAACAGCAGATCCTGGTGATGCATCTACCACTCTTTCCTTAGTGCTTACTCTATGCATCCTTCTCCAGCCAAATCTCTATTGGAGAATAGTCATGACAGACCTCATCTTGTCTGCCCACACACACAATCTCAGAAAATATCCTTCTTGCAGCTAGATGGAACAAGCACCTGCAACCAAACAACTGAGCAACACAAAATCCAAAAGGTGTAGATTGCCTCCCTCGGCGATCTATCTACACAATCAAGATCTTCTCGCTCTTCACCTACCTTCTCAATGACAGGAAAAAAAAATACACACCACCCAAATCTTTCGCCAGCTCTGATACCAAAATGATGCAGAGGTAGGAGGACCAAAACTATCCTCAATAACATTAACAAATCAAAGAACTAACCCAATTGCTTTGGTCAGGTTGAAGAGAACATTAATACATATTTTTCCTCTAATTTTCATGAAGATCCAATGGTAGGGGAGAAAGTTATGACTCTTTTCCCAAAACTACAAACCCTAGGCAGCGTTCAGACCTGCCCTCACCAAAATTGCAATATCTCTCACAAAAATTAATAGAATTATACCAAACCAAAATAATTGTAAACTAAAAACACATATATTTCCATCCATCTATTATATACATCAATGTGAGGCTGTACCAGGCCATACCATGCATATTTTCAGACTACATTTTTAGAAAATTAAACTCTGCAGACCTACCCTCAATAAAAATGCCATAACTTATTCAAATCTTAATAAAATTTGATGCAACAGAAAGAAATGGAAAGTAGACTCAATACTCTTTCTAATCATATATGGCTTGCTCCTGTATATCTCCGTACAAAACCATACCAAACGCTGCAATGGGACTATTGCAGGGAAAATCAGAAAATTACAGTCCATAAAACACTCATATCTTTCACAAAACTAAATAAAAATGCATGGGACAAGAAGAAAATGGAAGGTGGTTGAAGGATCTAACATTTGCAATCTATTAGGCATCCATTCAATTCCGTACAGGGCCATACAATAGCAAAAGACAGCAAATTTCGGAAGGAAAATACATGAAAACATTATTTTTTCTCATTCCATGCTCAAATCTTCAACCACCCACGAATTCTTCATGGTTACAAGGCCTTTTAAAGGCATTAAAACATGTCTCTTTAGTTCATAACTGATTTGGAGCGAACCAAGAGCTAAATGACTCTTCACCTTCCAACTTTGCATCTTTTTTCCAATTTTACATTGACAACCTTTACATGGTTTGCAATATTTTGCATTTTTGAAACTCCTAATGACCTAAACACATAAAAATGACTTGATAAACCTCATTACAATGTGGAAGCACACAAATTTAATCAAACTCAGATTTTTCTAGGGCAATATTAATTTGCCAAGGTGCTCCTGCACCATTTATACATTGCTAAATCTAAAAATTGATTGGTTTATGTGTAATTTTACCTTGTTTGTTGAAGTTTGTCTAGATTCATGTAAGTTCCCTTGATTGGAACAACAAAAGGAATCATACAACTGAGTTAGCTTGTGAAGGCCAAGACCTTGCTGGGAGAAACCTTGGGGTAGTCATTTTCCAATTCATTGGGATTTGATTCCTTTCAAGAGAGATAAAATACTCAATATTTTATCTAAGTACTTGTATGGGAAAACACCCATCAAGAGATTGGCGCTAGAATGAGGGCAAAACAAAGACATTTCTCTATTTATTTCATTACCTTTTCCTCCTAATACCCATCAATAGATTGGCACTAGAAGGAGGACATGGATGGTAATTTTGGTACAAGCTTTCAATTTCATTGGTTTATTGCATATTTTGAGATGGATTAAGTGTTGAGGAGATTAAGTTATAATGGGTAGACTTTCATATTTACCTATAGAATTTCTCTCTCAACTCCCTAGGGAGGCATATTTGTCCTTTTTAAGAGAGGTATTAGATAAGAACATAACAAATTTAAAATGGTCTTCACTAACATTGTTTGACATAGCCTCATCAAGAGAATGTAGGATGCATGAAACAAATGAACATACCGAGCTTAATTGCAAACTTTTTCTTATATGAGTGGATTTTTTCTCTAAGTGGAAAAATTCCCTATTCGTAGGTATACAAAGCTGAAAAGAAAATCTTCTTTGAGGATATTGAAGTTTCATTGGTTAAACTATCTCAATAAGACAAGGAAGAAAGTATGCCACCTCAATTATTATTCATCAACCAAAATTAACAAAGTGATATGCACATGAGTAGGAATGAAGTTCCTCAATTTGTTTGTCAAAATAAACATGAAAATGAAGTTGGATGCATTATGAAGGATTCACTACATGGTTGTGCTAGCAAATCAATTGAAGATAGTAATGTTCCAAATTGTGTAAATTTTAATTTTCAGTCATGGGACAGCAAGAAGGACATTAGAATTGATGATTTTTTGAATCATAATGATGAAAACAAGTTGGTTGACAAGTTAGGCAAGCTAGATAGTCAAATAGAAAGTGCAGATCAACAAGAAAATGCTTGCCAAATCATGAGTTTTAGTACTGATTTTGATGATAAAGTGATTAAAAATGATTTGTTTCAATTTGCTAATGATTTTAAGTGTGAAACTATATTTGAACAATAGATAGATCAATCCAATTTCATGCCAAAACAAGAAGATATCATCCTACCTAGTCAAGAAAATGTGTGGACAATGAAGAGGGAAGTTGTTCCAAATGATATACATGAGGTACAATCTAAATTTTTGGAGGTAAATGATTGATTTAATGACTGTACCAACCTATTACATCAGCATAATAAATCATATAGGACATGTGCAAGTTTTCTAGATGAATCACAAGTTGACCCAAATGAAGAAAATCAAGGAAAAACATTGTTATAAGGTGAAACCAACAATATAGGTAAATTTTCACAATTGGAAGAAGGTCCAAATTATCTTATTGATGTGATACATAATGATAGAACATTCCAAAATGAACCACAAGTTGAAATAGGGAAGTTATTGTGTGATTTTAATGATGTTTCTTCATTGCATGTGATTGATTTTAGTAGGGCAAATTCAAGTATATCATATTTCCATCATTCTAGCCTTATTCATGCTTCTAATGATGAATATTCTCACTTTATTAATGCTGATATGAAGGTTATGAATGAGGATAGTAGTTTACTCTTTGATGTTGAAAGTGAAACAATCATGCAAAGTGTGAAAAAGGTGAAATGTTCCATGTTTTAGAGCCTAAATGAGTTGAATCTTACATTGATATTTTTGATTTAGATTCTTCTAAACATTGCAATGGATCACTAACTTATGGATTTCATTATGATTTTCATGTAATTGATCCATAAGGGATGATCCATCATGAGTTGATACCTCTTGAAAGTGAGGGAGCATATGGTATGATACAACAAGATGGTGAGGATACATTTTCAGCGAATGGTAGTTCAAACCAGGTTGTCTCTTCCTTTTTCTCATTGAGTTATGATGTTTATATTTTTGATTATGGTGATGGGGGTAAGAAAATGTAATGTCCCCTACTTGGAGTATGCATGTTTTTACATAATAACATACTTCAACATACTTATTGTACCCTAAATCAGATCATTAAAACTAGGGACTAATCAGTATTCATAATATACTCGATGATTACTATATTTAAGCCCAATCCTTATCTCTTACCTAATCATAAACCCTATAGAGGATGGGGAATAACCATGTTAGGGTGCTAGAAAACTATTCTTGACAAGTGAGGCCCAAGGGTTTCATAAACACCCATCAATACCACCACCTGGCCCAAGCTTCAGGAACACCCATCTATACCACATTGGGGAGTAGGCCCAAGTGTTTCATGAACACCCGTCAATACCACCACTTGGCCTCAGAGCTTTAGGAACCCTCGTCCATACCACTTCATTGTTCACCTTCCTTGTGAGACATTAATTTTGCTTCTCCATAACAACCCAACCAATCCTCATGAGGGGAAATAGAGAAAGATTAAGGACCAGGTCATGAATATACTAATCCCTTGTATATCATAAATATATATTATATATGTATATAAGCACAGTTATTATAAATCAAATTTAATAGCTATAATCTTATTTACCGTATTTTAGATATAAATCTATATAGAGAATAAATGAAATAATTCATAGATATTCATTTATTTCCCTTGATAGAATACATGTATAACATTAACATAAATTAACATTTATGAATACATAAGGATAGGGTGTAGCATACTTATCTGCTATTGCACCAAGTAAAATAATATCAAATCTGCTATAGCAATTTATGCTTTGCTGTTATCCACTATTGCCCTTTCAAATGGTAGGCTTATTACATTAATATCTTTATTCCAATATACTTTCTTGTTGTTATGCTCAAAAAATATATCAGAATTATATATTTCAAACTCAGAAATATATCCTTCTTCTTTCCATTGACACCATCTTTTTACTTTTATAGCATTCCAAAGGAGGTGTCTTTATGAATGTGTATGACTTTTGTAATATGGATGTAACTCTTCATAACATAGCTTTTCCAAATTGTGTCTCTTAAATAAATTCCTTTCAAGACTAATTGTTGTTATTTAAATCCTCATCGCTCACATATATATGCAAATCACATCCTCTCTATATATTTTGTATGCCACTCATCTTGGAGAGTCGACCTTATTAATATAATGGGTCGGCTTCTTTTATGGAGTTGGCCACCTTTTCCATTTAAATTTCTTTTTTTCTTTTTAGGTGCCAGGATAAAATAAGAGGTTGGCCAACATAACAGTAATTTAAATTATTTAAATTACTTCCTCCATTATGTTAAATGCTTCATGTCGGCCAGGATAGATATGTAATATTAATGATTAAGTTTTACAATAGATATAGTAATAGATTCTTATCATTACTAGTTTCATTCATATCTTTAATTTGAATGAATAATAAACTCACAATAAAATAATCAATTCATAAATATATTCAATTATAAATTATTAATATAGGGGAATGACAGTCCTCCCCACTCAAGATTGCTTGTCCTCAAGCAATTTTAGATTTGGATGATCAAGAATTTCAACTCCTTCCCATGTTGCATCTTCTACAGGACAACCCTTCCATTTAACGAGATACTTGGAAATGGTTCTGTTTCTCATTACATTTGTAGCACAAATTTTTCTTTTCAAATTCTTTTTTATGACAAATGTGCCCTCGTTCCCATGGTTCCTTACATTTGTAGCATAATTTCTTGTGCTTAAGTTTATCTTTGGATGAGAAGACTTTGTGGAATCTCTCTTTCTTGTGGAAACATTTTTGTATGCTCATTTGAGGGTTTGTTATTTGTTGATGAGGTTTCTAGTCTCAAAGCCTTTTCAATGGCATCCTCAAGTGATATTGGATTAAGGGCACTTATCAATCCTCAAAGTGAATCTTTCACTCCCTCCACAAATAGATAGGTGAGCCTATCTTCATTAACTCCTAAAACCTTGATTAAATTTTTTTTGGAACTCAGCTATGTAATTCTCTACTATTCCTTGTTGCTTTAATTAAGTTAGTTCTTTAAAATATTTTTGGGGATGTTTTTGGTCAAACCTTTTAATAAGTTTTTGTGAAAATTCATCATAGGGTGTTATGTTTTGGTGCCCTTGGGTGTGGATTCTGTGGTGCCTAAGCTATGGAAATATCCTTGGTGCTATTTGAGGGTGGATTAATTTCTTCTTCCTCCCTTGGTCTAGCTTCTTTAGGTAGGAAATGGGGTCTTGGAATCCTAGGTTTAGAGGATACATTATTATTTTCTGAAAGGTTAGACCATACGTCTTTCCCATTTGAAGAGTTGGTCTTGAGATCATCAATTGCATTAGCCATGTTTTGTAGGGCTTGGAGAAGTACTTGGGTTGTTTTTTGGTTTTGATCCATTAATACTTTGGTTGTCATTTACATTAATGTTTTTAATTCATTTCCCATTGGTTCACACATGTTATTGTTTTGAATAGGGTTGTTGTTGCTTGTTTGTTTCCTCCTTTGGTAAGTTTGTATTTACTTACCTTTCACATGATGGTAGGATAAAGGCTCTGATACCAATTGTAATGTCCCCTACTTGGAGTATGCCTATTTTTACATAATAACATACTTCAACATACTTATTGTACCCTAAATCAGATCATTAAAACTAGGGACTAATTAGTATTCATAATACACTTGATGATTACTATATTTAAGCCCAATCCTCACCTCTTACCTAATCATCAACCCTACAGAGGATGGGGAATAACCATGTTAAGGTGCTAGAAAACTATTCTCCACAAGTGAGGCCCAGGGGTTTCATGAACACCCATCAATACCACCACCTAGCCCAAGCTTCAGGAACACCTGTCCATACCACATTGGGGAGTAGGTCCAAGGGTTTCATGAACACTCGTCAATACCACCACTTGGACCAAGAACTTCAGGAACACCCATCCATACCACTTCGGGGCTCACCTTCCTTGTGAGAGATTAATTCTACCTCTCCCTAACAACCCAACCAATCCTCATGAGGGGTAATAGAGAAAGATTAAGGTTCGAGTCATGATTATATATTATATATGTATATACGCATAGTTATTTTATAAATCAGAATTAATAGCTATAATCTTATTTACCATATTCTAGTTATAAATCTATATAGAAAATAAATGAAATAATTCATAGATATTCATTTATTTCCCTTAATATAATATAAGTATAATATTAACATAAATTAACATTTATGAATACATAAGGATAGGGTGTAGCGTACTTCTCTGCTATTGCACCAAGTAAAATAATATCAAATCTATTGTAGCAATTTATGCTTTGTTGTTATCCACTGCTGGTATTTCAAATGGTAGGCTTATTGCAGTAAAACTTTATTCAAATATACTTTCTTGCTGTTATACTCAGAAAATATATCAAAAATATATATTTCATACTCAAAAATATATCCTTCTTTCCATTCACACCATCTTCTTACTTTTATAGCATTCCAAAGGAGGCATCTTTATGAATGTGTATGACTTTTGTAATATGGATGTAACTCTTCATAACACACCTTTTCTAAATTGTATCTCTTAAATAAATTCCTTTCAAAACTAATTGTTGTTATTTAAATCCTCATCGCTCACATATATATACAAATCACATCCTCTAGATATATATTTTGTATGCCCTCATCTTGGAGAGTCGGCCTTATTAATATAAGGGATCAACTTCTTTTATGGATTCAGCCACCTTTTCTATTTAATTTTTTTTCTTTTTAGGCGCCAAGATAAATAAGAGGTTGGCCAACATAACAATAATTTAAATTATTTAAATTATTTCATCCATTATGTTAAATGCTTCATGTCGGCAAGGATAGATATGTAATATTAATGATTAAGTTTTACAATAGATATAGTAATAGATTCTTATCATTACTAGTTTCATTCATATCTTTAATTTGAATGAATAATAAACTCACAATAAAATAATCAATTCATAAATACATTCAATTATAAATATATTCATTTAAGAGCTTATTGCCCATAAATTTGTCATGAAATGGATGTTCGGAGTTGTATGATAATGTGTGAAAATAGTTCAAGTCATTAAGAGGAGGTTAAACATGCCAGAAAAGGAGTGTACTGTTGTCCCAAAATGTTGTCTAAACTCTCCTAAAGTTGCCCTAGTAGATGGAATCAAACAAATCTTGTTTCAAAACTTAACAACAACATTTGGAGACCTAGGAAAACATTAAAAAAACATGTTAGAAACATTCATGAAGCCTTTGGAGTCTTAAAACCATGATAACATCATTAGGAACATTGTTGCATCAATATTTTGACAACTCAGAAACCCTAGGGCAGCCATGGTAACTTTTATTTTTGATTTTGATTTGAACTCTATAACAAGTTTAAAGACCATATATAAAGTCATGGGAGGACTGAGTAGGTAGAGGAGATGGAAAGTTCAAATAGAGACATGAAGAAACCAAAAGAATCAAGAGAATACATAAAATTTCTGAAGTTGTCCATGACAACAAATTTGTCAACAAGCTTGAACATGACTAATCCATGATAAAAAATGGATATGATTTGACATGTATTGATTGAAATTGATTTATTTATGATGAAATTGATGCTTGGAATTATTGCTTGCAGGTCCAAGAGGCTGAAACATGAGGAGACCAGATGAAAGCTATCTTGGAGGAATGAAAACCTAGAGACACCCTATTGTCCCAACCATGGAGAAATGTGATTTTCATGCCCAGACTACTGCTGCACCTGCAAAATGAAGCCAATATAATGTTAAGGATGATGAAGAAAAACCCTAGGAGCTATTGCAACACAAAAATTAAACCTAAGCCACTATAGTACATGCATATTTAGAGCTAGGAATGATGGGAAATGATAGAAACATGCCATGCAGTTGTTGGAGGATGAATTTCACCACCTTATACCTAATTTGTAGCCTTGCTCATGACTTATACAACCTTCTACAAGTACCCAACATGCTGTTTTAGTTTTGAGATAAAGATTTGAGGTCAAAAAATGGTGGAAACATGATGGATAGGGGCTGTGAATGTATTTTCTATGGTAGAATCAGTCACCTACAACTGCATACTCATATTTGCACATGAAAAATGAAGAGATACAACTACCTATGATGGATAAAATGATTTTCTACAACTGCTTATGTCTTTTTTATAAATATTTGTCACACTACAATAACTTGTTGGTGTTGTAGTTGCAATTATTAAATGCTCTGGAGATATAGTTTCAAATATTCAATATTTTTGGCTTCCAAAAGTTAATTTTTGTCATATTTGAAAAACTTAGTAACAAAAAGAATAAAATATTACTTTTTGATACTAAGGAAAGCTTGTTGAGGAACCTACATGGGATGAAGTGGAATATCTTGAAAATATTTCTTGCCACCAAAGTTGACTTTGTGTATGAGAAACAAATATGAGCCATTGGATCAAACTGATCATAGCCATTAGAGGGTGAAAACTTAGCATGGAAAAGCTGATTTGAATATTTATACAACCAAAACTCATTGTAAGAAGTTAGTAGAGGTTAGAAGAAGTTAGAATTGGTGAATAACTAGTGAGTTCTTGCTGGTGTTTTGGAAAAACTCATTGGAAATACATTAGAAAGCATTTGTACTATTGGGATTTGAGAGCAAATACATAGTATTTTCTAATTTTTCATGTTATTGTCATGGTTTTCTCCATATCAAGTTTAGAAATTGTTGGTGATTGTCCATATTTTGAGCTTGATACAAGTTTGATTCATGGTTTCTAGTCAAGATTGTGAATGGAAATTGTTGAAATTCATTGAACTTGTCATCATACAAAGTTTGTTTCATGATTTCTAAACACCAAGTTGAGTTTGTTCTTTCATTTTCAGTTGAAGATTCATGGATATTTGATGAGTTTGCAAAGTGTTCATACCACTGGTGGTTTTCTGATTGTAAATTTCTTTGTGTGGTTAGCCTAAACACCCCTAAATTCACCATTGATGATTGCACATCCTTGAATCTTGATTGGTGGATTTTCATGATCAAATCAAGGATGGTTAAATGTGTTTGCAAACATGTTTGTCCATTGTTGAAGTTGAAATGATTGAAATGGTTTAAGATTTAGTTATATTTCTTTATAACCTTTCTCTATCTTGTGTTGCTTTTGCACTTTTGTTTTATGAAATCTAGTTAATTTATAGTTAGAATAGGACTTTCAAAATTTGCATTTATTATTGTCATAAAGTTCATATTTCATAAATGCAAGTTAATATATTACTGGTTACATGTTGAGATGACACATTTCATGGAAATATAAGTTTGGATTAGTTTGTTTATACATTGCTAAATCCAAAAATTGATTGGTTTATGTGTAATATAACCTTGTTTGTTGAAGTTTGTCCAGATTCATGTAAGGTTCCTTGATTGGAACAACAAAAGACATCTCTTGTGGAGGCCAGGAATTGGCTGGGAGAAACCTTGAGGTAGTTATTTTCTGATTCATTTAAATTTGATTCCTTTCAAGAGAGATAAAGTACTGGATATTTTATCTAAGTCATGTGCAAGAAAACCCATAACACCAATTTCCTTGCTAATCCTCACTATTTTTCCCTAAAACCTTATTTTTCCCCCCATTTTAACCCTCTTCAACCCCATATCACCCTAGTTTCCATTTGTTTCCATTTGTTTCCATCTTGTTTTCCATTTCCTTCTCCCACCAATCCCTACTTTCCCTCTTTCCACCTCCTAATTTGTAACCAAATTAGGGTTTTGATTTTCATTTCAATTAACAATCTATTTTTCAAATCTAATTTTAGTATTTTATTATCATTTTTTTGTATAACTGAAAATGGATTTGGGAACCATACCCATATAACAAAATATATCAAAATTATAATATTATATTTTTGGCATCTCCAATGGAGGGCCAATTACCAATCCATCTTTACAACAACATGTATCTATCACTAATCATAAGGCTGTATCAACTACAACTAGACTTATCATAGAACTAGTGATGAAGGGGGTAAATCATAAAACACACAACAACATAAATTGCACACAGAAAATAGAACTTTCTTTATTAATTTGGATAACTTATTACATTACAGAAGCTCAAATACAATTAGAGGAATCAACCCTCCACAGGCTGCAACACATTACAACTTCCTATTCCCCAGACTCTAGAATCATTTGCCTTCTGTAACCCCAAATCAACTAGGGTTTCTATTTTCCCACCTATTCTTGACTCTACACTTCCCCCCTTAACTCTACTACTGCCTAGGGTTCCCAAAAATGGTTATTAATAGCCTTTTTGGTAGCTAACAACCTAATTTTAAAATTTGCTTCTCCCTCCAAAAATAGGTCAACTTCCGGGAGCCATAACTCTTGATCCGGGTGTCCAATTGACGAACTGTTTTATGCATCAGAAAGCTCATGGAGTGCTCTACACGCTAAGAACCCACTATGCTAGTTCCAGCCATTTTCAGGCCCGTACGGGGCTGTTTAGTGCCTCAAACCTAAGTTTGAATAATTTTCAGGCATTTTTTGGGAAATAAAAACTTTAATATCTTTCAGCTCGCAAATGATCTTTGCGTGATTCCTTCGCCAAAGGTCTTATTTTTCAGTTATGAAACTTCCTGTAAAATTTTAGTTCATTCCGTGCCCAAATGCAAACTTTCTAAAAATAACAGGTTGCTATTTTTAGCAGTTTGGAAAAACTGAAAGTTCTACATTATTATTCAAATGATTATGGAACCAGAACCACAAATTTTGAAAAGAAATGGAAAGAATATCAACAATTTTGAAACACATCTTTTTTTGGGTGATGCAAGATTTCCCTTAGACCACTGGATGCTCCTGCATCAAACACCCAGGGTAATTTGAGAAGTGACCCTGTCACGTCTCAGGTGTTTGTGTGAGGAAAACCCAAACGGTCAACCTCTGCCTTAGACAACCAAGAAGAATATTCAATAGGTCTTCCTTTCCATTTCACTAGGTATTCTTCATATTGCCTGTTTCGAGTACTTGTTCCCACATGGCTATCCAAGATCTCTTCTATCTCCTCAGTTGAAGTAGATGCCAAAATACTCCACTGTTCTTCTGTTGGTCCATCCTCTGTTCCACCTTCATGATATTTTGATAAGTCAGTTGAAAACAAGGGAAATATTGATCCCACTCGGCAGCTCTACCTCATATGCATTCCCTGAATCATGTTTCTTCAAAATTCTGCATGGTCCAAATTTCTTCATTTTCAATTTATTGTATGTTCCAATTGGGAACCTTTCTTGTCTCAAGTGAACCATGACTTCATCTCCTACCTGGAACTCCTTATATCTCCTCTTCTGATTTGTCTTAGCCTTGTATTGAATATTCATCTTATTAATGTTCTTTTTCACCTCTTCATGCAAATTCTTCATGTGTTCAACAAAGTCTTCAGCGTCGGTGCTTGTCTTTTCAACTTTGTCTAGATTCCTTAACTCTAACACATTTCTTGGACTATTCCCATATACAATTTAGAATGGTGATTTACTAGTACTCCTATTGACAGAATTGTTGTAAGCAAATTCTGCCAGTGGTAAAATCAAATCCTATCCCTTGGGCTTATCTCCTACTAAACATCGTAGTAGGTTACCCAAACTCCTATTCAGCACTTCAGTCTATCCATCAGTCTGTGGATGGTGTGAAAAAATGAACTTCAAATATATTTTCAACTTCTTCCACAATGTCCTCCAGAAATAACCAACAAACTTGGTATCTCGATCAGAAACTATGATCTTTGGTAGACCATGTAATCTCACCACCTCCCTGAAAAATAACTCTGCAATATGTACAACATCATTATTCTTCTTGCAAGGAATAAAATGTGCCATCTTCAAGAATCTGTCCACCACCACAAAAATGGAATCATGTCCTCTCTGTGTCCTTGGTAAACCAAGAATAAAATCCATACTAATATCATCCCATGGCTTCTCTAGTATAGGTAGTGGCTGATATAGACCTGTATTCTAACTTGCTCCTTTCACCATCTGACATACTTTGCAAGTCTGCACAAATTTCCTCACATCCTGCTGCAACTGTGGCCAATAATAATTCTCACCAACAATAGCAATGGTCTTATCTCAACCAAAGTGTCCAGCCAATCCTCCACTATGCTTCTCCTTAATCAGGTTCTCTCTCATGGAACTCCTTGGAATGTACAACTGGCTTTCTCTAAACAACATGCCATCTTGGATTATGAAATCCAACCATTTTGTCTTGTCCAAAGTAACATGTTCCAAAAAAGCTTTCCAGGCCTCGGCAAAATCTGGATCTTCAGGATACAAACTTTTGAGCTCATCAAACCCAACAACCTCTATCTTCATTTCTATCAACAAATTTTGCCTTCTGCTCAAGGCATCTACAACTCTGTTGGACTTCCCACTCTTGTGCTTCAAAACAAAAGTATAGATCTACAAAAACTCAACCCATTTTAAGTGCCCTTAATTTAACTTTCCTTGACTATTAAGATATTACAAAGCCTGATGATCAGTATATAAAATAAACTCCTTTGGCAACAAATAATGTTTCCATTTCTTCAAAGCCTAAACAATTGCATAAAATTCTTGATCATAAATAGAATACTTTTTCTTGGCATCATTAAGCTTCTCACTAAAATAGGCAATGGGCTTACCTTCTTGGCTCAAAACAACTCCTATATCACTACCACTAGCATCACAATCTACCTAAAATACCTTATTGAAATCTGGAAGTGTCAAAACAGGTTGTTCTACGACTTTTTGCTTCAATGTATCAAAGCTCTTGTCTGCTCCTTTAGTCCATCTAAACTCTTTTCTATCCCGTCTCATTGTCTCAGTTAGGGATGCACAAATGCTACTAAAATTCCTAATAAACTTTCTGTAAAAACTTTCCAAACCATGAAAAGAGTGTACCTCCGTTGCACTCCTTGGCGTAGGCCATTCAATGATAGACCTCACTTTTTTTGGGTCCATCTTAAGACCTTCCTCTGAGACAACAAATCCTAGGTATACCAACTCCTTCTTTGCAAAACTACATTTCTTCAAATTAATCAACAACTTCTCTTCTCTTAGCTTCTCTAAAACTCTTCTGATATGCATCAAATGCTCATCCCAAGTCTTACTAAAAATAAAAATATCATCCAAATAAACAATAACAAAACTTCCCAAAAATTCTTTCAATACCCCATTCATGAGCCGCATGAATGTGCTTGGTGCATTGGTTAGCCCAAATGGCATGACTAACCACTCATACAAACCTTCCTTTGTCTTGAAGGCTATCTTCCACTCATCTCCTTCTCTGATACGGATCTGGTGATACCCACTCTTCAGGTCAATCTTTGTGAAGTACTTGGCTCCACTCAAACCGTCCATTATGTCATCCATTCTGGGCAATGGAAATCTATACTTGATTGTGATCTTATTGATGGCTTGAGAGTCTGTACACATTCTCCACTCTCCATCTTTCTTTGGTACTAGTACTGCAGGTACCACACATGGACTTAGGCTCTCTCTTATCAATCCCTTCCTCAACAACTCCTGAACTTGTCTGTTCAACTCTTCACTCTCTGCTGGAGTCATTCTATGGGTTGCCTTATTTGGTAAACTAGCTCCTAGTATCAAATCCATTTGATGACTTATATTCCTCACTGGCGGCAAACCTTATGGTACATTATTAGAGATAATGTCCTAAAATTCTTCCAACATATATGAAACTTCTGCTGGTACATCTTCACAATTCTCTTAACTAATCTTAGGAATCAATGCAAAGCAATGACATTCATGCTTCATACCCTCCAAAAGTTTCCTACCATCTACCAAGCAAATTCTGGCAGTACTACATACCTTTTCTTCCACCTCCTTCAAGGGATTCAACTTATGACGAACTCCATCCTTTGTTAGGGAATATGTGTTTGCACGGCCATCTTGGACATCACTCCTATCATATTGCCACGGCCTCCCCAACAACATATGACATGCATCCATCAATATGATATCACACAGCACCTCATCATGGTAGTCCCCAATCTTGAACTTCACTAAACACTGCTCATTGACCAAAGCTCTATGGTCTTTCTGCAACCATGCAATCCGATATGGATGTGGATGCTTTCTTCTTGTCAACTTCAACTTGTCAACCATCTCCTTTGAAACAAGATTGTCAGTACTTCCACTGTCAATAATAATATCACAACACTTACCTTCACATTTACACCTTGTGCAGAATAAACTCTTCCTCTGATTAGGTTCTTTCTCCTCATTCAGCAAAGTTCTTCTGACAACTAGGGTTTCTCCCCTTTCAGCATCTTCAGAATGCTTAGACTGTACATCTTAATCTAGATGTGCAACTCGTGCATTACCCTCAGGTCTTCTGTTTGTCCTTCCTTGATGTTGTAGACACTCGTATGCTTGATGCCCTTCTCCACATTGGAAACAGGTTCCTCTGAAACCTCCTCTTCTAGGTCCTTGCCCAGGTTGGCCTCTTCCTCTTCCTCTTTGCTCTCCATAGTTTTGGTCACGAGGACAGTAGGTATTATCTCCTCTCTGATTTCGACTGGTGGCAGCTTCTTCACTTTTCTTTGAATCTTCATTTTGGCCCCCATAGGGTCTTCCACTAGTCCTTCCACCTTGACCTCTTCCCCTTTGCTTGCTATTGAATCTTTTATTTAGCTTCTCTTCCACCTTTAGGGAAAATTGGTACGCATCTTCTATGGTGGTCATTTTGACCAGGCTCAACTCCTCTTGAATACTCAGCCTCAACCCATTAATGTAATGGGATACCTTCTCCTTGTTGGGCTTTGCATGGCCTATCCTGATAGTAATTTTATAAAACTCTTTTGTATACTCCTTAACAGACTTGTTACCTTGCTTCAGTCCTTGCAGCTTCTTCAACAACTCCATCTCATAGTCCACATGAATGAACCGCTTCTTTAGTTTCTCCACCATCCGATCCCATCTGGTGATCTTTCCTTTTCCTCTTCTATTCCTCTGTAATTGTACCTCCTACAAAATACTGGCATAGCCCTTCTGTTGCAAGTATGAGGATAATTGGTGTTGTCATTGATGTCAACATACTCATGTTGCATTAATGAGAAGGATTAGGTAAGCTGTGTGCTGAGGATATTGAGAGAATTAGTCTCAATCAGGAAGAATGAAGAATAGTGATGACAAGAAGGCAAAAGTCCTCAATAGGTTGAGGATCAGAGGATGCAGTTTAAAGGGTTTGTAGATATGAGTCTTGAGATGTTCTAGTCAAGATTTTAGAGGTCCACATGAAGATCTAAAGAAGTTATGATCACTCAAGTAGAACTGGTTCTGACAAATGTTCAGTGGTGACAGAGTGTCACAGATTGGTCTGGTGAGCTCCGGAATTGCATTATCTCATTATACAGATTGGAGGGAGTGTTGAAGAAGTCTGTGTGAAGTGACAAAAAGATTTGTTCATGGTTTGGAGGTCCTAAATCACCTTTTTCATTATGATAGTGATGACAGATTATGTTCTTGAAGTTCTAGATGAAGAAGAGAAGAATTCCAGTAAGCTGATAAAGTGCGGATGTTCTTGATGACTCAGGAAAGGTTTTGGTGATCTTTGGATCATGTACAATTCTTATTGGTGGTCCGCATTGAAGTTAGAGTTTGCATCTGAAGAATAACCATGGATATTTTTTGTTCTTCTTGAGACTGGTCTACCGCATATATTACATGTCTTGTGAATGTTCTTATAGGTGTTTGCCGACTTAGATGAGTGTTCCTAAGTCGATGCCTTGTATAAATAAGGGATTGTGAATTCATTTTGAGGTGTGTCTTGGTACGGATGAGAGTGGCATAGCGAAGAAGAAGAGCAAAAGGCAGAGCAGGAGTTTTTGGGCTTAAATGGAACTGATCCAGGCATGGTAAAGATGTCAATCTCCAGTTCAAGTTTGTGATACTTGTTACTTTGTAGACAGTGTGTCTCTTGTAGGCAGTGTGCCTCTTGTGAGCAGTGTGCTCAGGTAGTGAGCCCTAATTGGCATGTGCCATCTATTTTTCTTATTCTTCTAACAGAGAATAATCCTTGGGTTAATCACCCCATGGTTTTTCCCTTGATCGGGTTTTCCACATCAAAATCTTGGTGTCTCATATGTTGATGTGTATCTTCTCTGGTGTTTATGCTTTATGCTTTCATGAGTGATTAATTGATATGCTATTAAATAACAAAGAGGATTTAATTGTTTGAATTAGAAGCAAGTTTTGTACAACTGATTCACCCCCCCTCTCAGTTGTGTGCCCTAAATCTAACAATTGGTATAAGAGCCAAGTTCCTCTAAAAGGAGCTTAACTGCTTGAGGAGATCCAGGATGTCGTCAATACAAGAAGGATAGTCTGAAGTTTGATGGAACCAACTTCTCTCTTTGGAAAATTCGCATGAAATGCCACTTGTAGTGAATGGGAAAGGCGTACTGGTCCATGGTCACAAAAGCTTATGCACCTCCACAGGGTGGTCTGACAACTCTAAATGAAATCACTGATGCTAAAAACAATCTACGAACCAAAGAGGCTCTTCTATGTGCATTAACTGACTCAAAGCTCTCAAATGTTATTGACCTACCATCTGCCTATGAGATCTGGATTAAATTGGAACTTCTGCATGAAGGAGATGAGTATGTTAAGAGTGCAAGGTTGCAGAGTCTCAAAGGGAAATTTGAAAGACTGAAGATGAGAGATGATGAAAATATTCCTACCTTTATGCCAAGAGTAAATGAGCTGGTGTGTGGAATTAGGAATACTGGTGGAGTTTTGGATGAAAATGAGATTGTTGGCAAAATTCTTAGATCTCTTCCTGCTGCCTACAAAATCAAGGTTGTTGCCATTGATGAATTTAGAGCCCATACAACTGTCACAAGAGACCAATTGGCTGGCAAACTAGCTGCATTTGAAATGACCGAGTTTGGAGATGATCCCCCCAAGACTAAATCTGCATTCAAAGCTAGTGCCTCTGTGAAAGGTAAACAAAGATTTGATCCAGGAGAAAACTCTTCAAGGAAGCTGTCATGGTATGATCAAGCAAGAAGAGACATGGAAGTGGAAGAAGAAGAAACAACTCAACTTGAAGCCCTCATTGCAAAGAGACTGCCAAGAGGATCTGGTAAGTATGAAGGAAAATTACCCTTTAAGTGCTTCAACTGCAATAAGATTGGTCATTTTGCCTCAAGATGTCTGGAAAGATCTACAAGGTCAAATTCTAACAGACAAAGATTCCAAAAGAATTGTTATTATGTTCATGAAGAAGATGATAATGAAGGAGTAACAGATAATCAATCTGAGATAGGAAACAAATCTAGAAATGAATGGGTGTTTATTGCCATCAAGGAAGAAGATCTAATATCCTCTGAATCTATCAGTCATAAGGTTATAGAAAGAGCTTTGGCTGCCCAAGTTGAAGAAAAGGATGATTAGGTTATTGATAGTGGATGCTCTCACCATATGACAGGCGACAAGAACAAGTTCTTAGATTTGGAAAGGTATGAAGGAGAAATGGTAAAGTTTGGTGATAATTCTGCTGGTAGAATCAGAGATAGGGGAACTATTTCTTTTGATGGAAAGAACAAAACTGGTAATGTACTGTATGTTGAAGGATTGAAGCACAATCTTCTCAGTGTTGGATAGTTGGTGTATAAAGGTTATGATCTCCGGTTCAAGAATGGAAGATGCAGGATCTTTGAAAGCTCCAGAACTGAGATTGCATCTAGTACTCAAACAAAAGGTAATATCTTCCATCTAGTTGGTACTAATAAAAGTTGTCTATTTGTTCAAGTTGATCAGAGTTAGTTATGGCATAGAAGGATGTGTCATGTAAATTTTGATAACATCATCAAGATAAGCAATACTCAGGCTGTAAGAGATCTTCCAAAATTGGTAAAACCTACAAACAGTCTGTGCAAAGAATGTCAGCTGGGTAAATAGAGCAGAGTCTCATTCAAAAGCAAGGATCAGTCCTCTACCAGATTATTGGAATTAGTTCATACTGATCTATGTGGTCCAACAAGAATCAAGAGTATGCAAGGTGATAGATATTTCATGTTACTGATTGATGACCATTCCCGGATGATGTGGGTTACCTTTCTGAAAGAGAAATTAGAAGCTTTTGAGAAGTTCAAAATCTTCAAGGCTATGGTAGAGAATCAAACCAGATTAAAACTAAAATGTCTGAGGTTTGATAGAGGTGGTGAATTCACATCCGGTGAATTCATAGATTTTTGTGAGAAGCATGGCATAAAGAGACAATTATCTACTCCTAGGACTCCACAGCAGAATGGAGTAGTAGAGAGAAAGAACCAGACCATCTAGGAAGCATCCAGGACAATGATGATGGAAGCAAATGTTCCCCAGATGTTTTAGAGAGAAGCTGTTAGCACTGCAGTCTATACTCTCAATCGAGTTCAAATCAGAAGCAATACTGGTAAGACTCCTTATGAACTTTGGTTTGGCATTACTCCTACTATGAGATATTTCAGAGTATTTGGTAGCAAATGTTACATTAAAAGAGATGAAGATCTAGGAAAGTTTGATGCTAGAAGTGATGAAAGAATTTTCTTGGGTTACTCCACTCAAAGCAAAGCATACCAGTGTTACAATAAGAGACTGAGAAAGATGATAGAAAGTACAAATGTGAAGGTTGATGAAGGAATTGAGAAGCCCTCAAGGTTTTATGAGTATGATGAAGATGATCAGAATGGTGTTCTGGTTCAAGGAAGTCAATCCTCTCCTGAAAGTCAGATTCAGATTGATCTGGTAAATCAAGAAGAAGAGATAGGTCTGAATGAGCCTGATCAAGAAGTAGAAGTGCAAGAAACTCCCAAAGTTCCAAGGTATGTAAGACTGAACCACTCTGAAGATTAGATCATAGGTGACAAAAGCAAAGGTGTGCAAACTAGAAGGAAAATTGCTCAAAATTTAGATGAATGTTGTCTGATTTCAAAGATTAAACCTAAGACAATAAATGAAGCCTGCAATGATGAAAATTGGACCAAAGCAATGGAGGAAGAGTTGATGCAAATTGAGAAAAATCACACTTGGGACATTGTTTCTAGACCTAGAAACAAGAATGTGATTGGAACCAAATGGGTCTTCCGGAACAAACTAAATGAAGTTGGTGAAGTAATCAGAAATAAAGCCAGATTAGTCTGCAAAGGCTACTCTCAAATAGAAGGGATTGATTTTGAGGAAACCTTTGCTCCAGTGGCAAGAATTGAAGTAGTCAAACTATTTCTTGCATTTGTTGCCTTCAAGGATTTCAAAGTGTATCAGATGGATGTCAAATCTACTTTCCTGAATGGTGACTTAGAAGAAGAGGTGTACATTGAACAACTAGATGGATTTCAGTTATCTGAGCATGGTGATATGGTCTGCAAATTGAAGAAGGCACTGTATGGTCTAAAGCAAGCTCCAAGAGCATGGTATGAAAGGCTGGACAAACATCTTTTCAAGATTGGTTTCAACTAAGGTACTGCTGATAGTAACCTATATTTCAAAATTGATCATGAAAACATCTTGATTGTTGAAGTATTTGTTGATGATATCATCTTTGGAGGAAGAGACAGTACGTGTAAAACCTTTGCAAATCAAATGAAAAGTGAGTTTGAAATGTCAATGCTCGGTGAAATGAATTTCTTCTTGGGTCTGCAAATTACTCAGATAAAGAAAGGAATCTTTATCTCTCAAACCAAATATGTGAAAGAATTATTGAGGAAATTTGGAATGGAAGATTCAAAGCCAATGAACACTCCCATGGCTACCGGATGTAAGTTGAGCAAAGATGACGACTCTCCTAAGACAGAGCAGACAGAGTACAGATCAATGATTGGAGGATTATTGTATCTCACTCAAACTAGACCAAATATAATGCAGGCTGTTGGTCTTGTGGTGAGATTCCAGGCTGATCCCAGAGAATCTAAAGTCATGGCAATCAAAAGAATTTTTAGGTACTTAAAAGGAACAATTGAGTATGGTCTATGGTATCCTAGAGATCATGATTTTTCTCTTCATGCATATACAGATGCAGATTGGGCAGGAGATGTGGATGATAGGAAGAGTACAAGTGGAGGAGAATTCTTTTGGGAAAAAGGTTGGTTTCTTGGCTAAGTAAGAAACAAGAGGCAATATCCCTGTCTACAACTGAAGTAGAATACATTGCAGCAGCAGGAAGTTGCACTCAACTTTTGTGGATGAAGCAGATGCTAAGAGATATTCAAGTAGAATATGAGGAGCCTATCACAATTTTCTATGATAATTCAAGTGCAATAAATATTTCTAAGAATCTGGTGTTGCATTCTAAGACCAAGCATATATCTATCAAATTTCACTTTCTGAGAGAGCAAGTGAACAAGGGTGAAGTCAGATTGGAGTATGTGCCCTCCAAGGATTAGCTTGCAGATATTTTTACTAAACCTCTTCCCAAGGACTCTTTTGAGTATCTCAGGGAGAAGTTAGGGGTCATTGCCCCTCCGGTAATAAACTAGGATGCATTGATGTGCATCAGTCTAGTGGATATCATAGTCATATCTTGTGATCCGGATTGGTGATGGGGAGCTGCTACTCAGGGGGAGCAGCTGGTATGATTCTGATGTGTTAAAGTTGCAAGTATGAGCCCTTTGCCATTGATGTCAAAGGGGGAGAGAAGACATGTGAAAAACAAGTGGTTGATGATCAAAAGGGGAGCAGTAAAGAAAGAGAAGACATGTGAAGAGTTGTTGCTGATAGGGGAAGCTATGACAGAAAGGAGAAGTTCTTGTCTTGATGGTTTTTCACATCATATGTTGCCATCAATGACAAAGGGGGAGATTGTTGCAAGTATGAGGATAACTGGTGTTGTCACTGATGTCAACATACTCATGTTGCATTAATTAGAAGGATTAGGTAAGCTGTGTGCTGAGGATATTGAGAGAATAAGTCTCAATCAGGAACAATGAAGAACAATGATGACAAGAAGGCAAAAGTCCTCAATAGGTTGAGGATCAGAGGATGCAGTTTAAAGGGTTTGTAGATATGAGTCTTGAGATGTTCCAGTCAAGATTTTAGAGGTACGCATGAAGATCTAAAGAAGTTATGATTGCTTAAGTAGAACCAGTTCTGACAGATGTTTAGTGGTGACAAAGTGTCACAGATTGGTCCGGTGAGCTCTGGAATTGCATTATCTCATTTTGTGGATTGGAGGGAGTGTTGAAGAAGTTTGTGTGAAGTGACAAATAGATTTGTTCATGGTTTGGAGGTCCGGAATCACCTTTTTCATTATGATAGTGATGATAGACTATGTTCTTGAAGTTTCAGATGAAGAAGAGAAGAATTCCAGTAAGCTGATATAGTGTGGATGTTCTTGATGACTCAAGAAAGGTTTTGGTGATCTTTGGATCATGTACAATTCTTATTGGTGGTCCGCATTGAAGTTAGAGTTTGCATCTGAAGAATAACCACGGATATTTTTTGTTCTTCTTGAGACTGGCCGACCGAATATATTACATGTCTTGAGAATGTTCTTATAGGTATTTGCTGACTTAGATGAGTGTTCCTAAGTCGATGCCTTGTATAAATAAGGGATTGTGAATTCATTTTGAGGTGTGTCTTGGTACGCATGAGTGTGGCATAGCGAAGAAGAAGAGAAAAAGGCAGAGTAGGAGTTTTTGGGCTTAAATGGAACTAATCCAGGCATGGTAAAGATGTCAATCTCCAGTTCAAGTTTGTGATACTTGTTACTTTGTAGACAGTGTGTCTCTTGTAGGCAGTGTGCCTCTTGTGAGCAGTGTGCTCGGGCAGTGAGCCCTAATTGGCATGTGCCATCTGTTTTTCTTATTCTTCTAACAGAGAATAATCTTTGGGTTAATCACCCCATGGTTTTTCCCTTGACCAGGTTTTCCACGTCAAAATCTTGGTGTCTCATATGTTGATGTGTATCTACTCTGGTGTTTATGCTTTATGCTTTCATGAGTGATTAATTGATATGCTATTAAATAACAAAGAGGATTTAATTGTTTGAATTAGAAGCAAGTTTTGTACAACTGATTCACGCCCCCTCTCAGTTGTGTGCCCTAAATCTAACACCTTCAACTTTATTTTTGGAAACTTGACCCGATTTGGGTCCTCCACATCTTCATACTCAAAATACTCCTCCATGTCATGGATCCAATCAATAAGCTGTTCTGAATTCAAATCTTCAGAATACGTAGAAACTTTGATCCTGGGCCTCTTTTCAATCTTTGAAATGGGTCCCAATAACCTAACTTCTGTAGGATCTCTTGCAACTTCTTGTTCTTCGTCAGATAGCTCTTCTTCAGCTTCATCCTCGCTTTCTTCTCTTGTTCTTGGATCAAACCCTCTTCGCAACTCCTCTTGTAATGCATCGATTTGCCTTTGTAGGGCTCTAAAACTCTCTTCCATCAAAGCATTCCTCCCAATACAATTTCTTCGTGGAGGCATCTTGATCTCCACAGCAAACCCACAACCTTAGGTCCTGGTGCAAATTGCCTCACGGCCGACAATTTGTCTACACACTCAAGAAACCTGGCTCTGATACCACTTGATGAAGGGGGTAAATCATAAAACACAAAACAACATAAATTGCACATGGAAAATAGATCTTTCTTTATTGATTTGGACAACTTATTACATTACATAAGCTCAAATACAATTAGAGGAATCAACCCTCCATAGGCTGTTGATAACTGAGAGGGGGGGTGAATCAGTTATCCTAATTATTTCCCTTATTGAACTTTCCTTTTAATTGATGCAGCATAGAATCAAACACAAAAACATTAATCATGAAATAAGAAACACATGACACAGTATTTTTGACGTGGAAACCCTGTTAAGGGAGAAAACCACGGGGTGATTAACCCAAAATTATTCTCTGTTAGAAGAATAGGAAATTACAAAAATGGCACTTGCCAATTAGGGCTCACTGCCCGAGCACACTGCTCACAAGAGGCCCACTACCTACAAGAAGACACACTGTCTACAAAGTTATGAGAATCATAGTCTTGAACTGATTGGAAGCATCTGCATATGCTGGAGTTCAGTTCCGGTTAGGCTCAGTACACTGATCTGCTGCACTTCATCTTTCCTCTGTTCTTTATTCTGCTATCTTTCACATACCGGATCCTTTTTGCTACCTCTGCTCTTATCTGGACTTATTCGCATATATCTACCCATCAACACTTCCTTCACAACTAAATCCATCCTCTATATATATCCGCATAAGTAATTTCATCACTTTTCTAGTCGGCATCCGGAACAGTCTAGTTTCTTACAAACTCTCATTCTGTCGGCTGAATCCTTCCTCACCAAGCAATGCGGATCAAGCATGTACTTGTAGATATCATTAATCATGTCAGCCAAACATGATTCATGCCTTCACAACCTCTGTCATCAACAGTAACCCATCCGGAAAGCAGTCTGATACTCTGCCAGTCAGTTCTTCCTCTGTTTTCACTGTCTCTCAGGAATCCGGTACTCAACCATTCATATCTTTTTCCTTGTCCATCACCGGAGGCTAAATCCTTGGAATATACCACTCAAGGTAGTCCTCTTGACTTCCCCAAATCCGCACTGCACCAAGACACTTCCTCTGAGAGATCCGGACCAATCTGTCGGACCTTGCCACATGCTCTGTTCTTCTTCACCGGACCACAACATTCTTTATTCTGACTTCCGGTAGAGACACATCATGACTTGCGGATATGTGGGATGACCTTTGTTGCCATCAATGACAACAACCATGAATCCATATAGTGTCTCTTGCCAACAATCTCCCCATTTGGCATTGATGGCAACACTTAGTGAAAAATGACTACTATGCTCCCCCTTTGCTGATGCTCTGTCTTTATATACAATTTCCAGAACTCCCCCTTAGTTGGATTCCTCATTTTTCACTGCTCCTCACTCCCCCTTTGACATCAATGGCAAAGGGTAGGGTCCGCACACCAAAATTTTCAAAAATTTTCTATATATAGCCGCATATTTACATACTCACATGTACTGAAGAATGTCTGCAAAGGATGTCTGCAATTGGATCATTTCTGTAGCCCAACTTTGCTTCATTCTATCCAAAATTGAAATGTGACCACTTAACAAAAATGCAAAAGCTTCTGCCCACTTGAGATCTGTCGGATCTTTTGTTTGGGCGGTGGTCTGAGCATCACTGATGGCCTCATGCATAGTTTCCAACTTAGGGATTATAATCCTTCTAAGTTCTCCCATCCAATTAGTGATGTTCTTTCTTTCCTTCTCAAGATTCTTTATTTCATTCAAGACTGCAATAGTCTGACATTCTTGATTTATTATGGAGGAAGAGAGAGGATCAAAACTTTGAGATAAGCTTTGTAGCTTATCCTGTTCCTCTTTTATTTTCTTGTCAAATGCTGCTGTTGCCTTTGACCAGGATATACAAAATTTGTAGATGTCACCGCCATCCTTAAGAGCATTCTCTAAGCTCTTTATTCCAACGCTTACAATCTTCCTATCCTTAGAGATTAATTCTAATATTTCTGAAAATCTTTTATCCAAAAATTCCTTCCGGACCTTTTCTTCAGCTGATTTTTCTAGAGAATCAAAATGTGTATCAACACTGCTGACTAAGGTTTTTAGATTACCGGAAGAGGAGGCTGTTGGATCTATCTGGATTGATGGCATGATCTTTACAAGTACTCCGGAAGCAACCTCTATCAACTCACAGTCTTCCATATGAGACTTCAGGAGCTTTTCATTTGCCTTGGCATTTGCAAATGAAGCTATCTTCATTGTTTGTACCGGAGAGAGAGAGTCAAAGTCGAATGGGCCTTTTAGAAGCTCCGGTTCATCAATCTCTAAAGTTTCTTTGCTCAAAAATTGTTGAACAGTTTGTGCAGTGTCTCTTGCCGGAGACAGATGTTTCTTTTCTTCTGCAGTCTTGGAGCTGTCAACCTCTTTGTCTTTCACCACTGCTTCCTTCTCCTGTAATTGCTCTTCTTCTTTGGATCCGGAGACTGTAGGGGAAACTGGAGGAGAGATGCTAGCTTGTTCATGGGCCACTTCTTCTGGAGCAGAGGGTCCCAAGTCCTCAGCTGTTTCTGTACCTAAGTCCTCTACAACAGGAAGATTGAACCTTTTGAAGGCCTTCCGGAGGATCTCTTCTGTTTCTTGGGCCACTTTGTCAGTCTCACCAAGCATGAGTTGATTCATCCTGGCTTTGCTTCTGAACTCATCTTTGCAGTCCTTGAAGATAATGTTCATTGTCTTGGGATCAATTTGAGGATATAGCTGAATAGTTATCTGCTCCCGGATCTCAAGATCTTTAGCATGAGCATTATTCTTTCTTACTTCCAATTCCTTTTCTAGGCTTTTAGGAATAAGAGATATGATTTCAATGAAATCCTTATTATATATGTTAAGATATTTGACTGTGGCCTCCTGCAAAGTCTTTTGGTCGGCCTCACTGAAGTCATCATAAGATTCAGTCATTGGTTGAAGGTTTCCATCCACCGTGACCGACTTGATTATGCTCTCTAGAGACAGAGTGGGCTTTTCAACAGATACCTCTGCCATTTCATCCTTGTCTTGGCCTGTGGAGGGCTTACCGGATCCTTTCTTCTTCTGTTTCTTTATTTCTTTTACTCCCTCATCTGACTCTGTTTCCTCTTCATCCTTTTGGCTTCCATAAGCCCTTGTGGCTTTTGTCTTGGATCTCTTACCGGATGCCTGGACTTCCGGTTTTGAACTTTTGGTTGTGGGAGGTGCAGATCTCTTTGATGATCTGGTCCGGGTGGGAGCTTCAACCGGAGCACTTTCTTTACTTTTCTCTTCTTCCTCGGCCTTCCTCCTCTTTTCCTAGCTGGCATCAAGTGCCTCCTTTGAGATGCCTAGGCCTTGAGCAATGTGCTCTACTTCTTTTCTCACCTTTCTTTTAATCTCAGGTTCCCTGAGTTCTACATGTATTTTTACACTCAGCTCCTCAAAGGTTCCAAACCTTTCTGCCTTAGGATCTTTGGGCTGACTTAGCATGTGTTGAACATGTAGCTCCACTATCTGTTCATCCACTTCATACCCCATGGGCATGATCCAGACAGTCCTTGGCTCTACTGCCTCCATTAGGCACTGATCAGTGTCAAGCATAAAGCACACTGAGTCTTTGTATTTTTCAACAAGAGACTGGGGAATTCTCTCTCTTGCTTGCATCATGCTCTGAAAGTTTTTGAAGTATCCCCATAGAGCTGTATTTCTCGCTTTTGCATCCCCAAGTCCATGCAAATAGTCTCTTATCTGGACTGCAACAGGTTTGTCATTCTGCCATACCCATCCACTTGTTCTGGGTAGCTCATTCATGAAGTAGAAGAATAGACATACAATAAGAGTACCATACTTAAAGGAATTCTTCTTATCCTTCTTAATTTTCTGTATATTTTCCATTAATTGGCTTAGCAGTAGTTCGCAGAGATCATATTCTGCATTCTTTCTTAGCATTTCATAGGCAGTGTATACTGCAGTTCCGGATACAGAATTCTCCCTGCTGGAGTGATAGATCTTGTATCCTATTATCATTGATGCATATTTGATATCCGGATCCGAAATGTCTTCAATGGTCATTGCCCTCTTATCAAATTTTGATCCGGTGGCCTCAGTTACAATGTTGTTCTTGACAGATTTGAGGATAGGTACCCCTCCGGAAGAGTATAGACCAGTTACTGCTCTAATTGCCTCTTTTGTGATCTTGCAGGGTCTATCTAGCCATAGAAAGTTGTCATGCATCCTGCTCAGTACATACCGGACCCATTCATCTTCTTCAAAGCAGGGGAAATGAATAAATTGCTCAAATTGTTTCTTCTGGATATCCTTATACTCTGGTTTAAGCTCAAAAGCATTGTCTATCAGTTGCTTGTGATAGAGGTCTCTTAATTTGAATTCCCCAAATTCCTCAATGCTTGCATGTATGTAAACCCTAATGTCTTCGGTATGTAAAACTCCGTGAGGAACACTAGAGAAGGCTCCTAGTGGATCTACCTCCAATGATTTGTAGGGATGTTTCTTGAATGAGGGGCGAGGTCTATCAGAGATCTTAACTATGTTTGGAGTAGCCATTCTTCAAAGATTTGCAGTGAGGTAATGAAAAACGGAGAATACCTTATGCGCCTTCGGTTTGCACGGAGTGGTTGGATTGATTTCTTTATGCAATAACTTCGGCAGGAGATCCTTGGTGTGCTTGATGAACCTTGTTGCAGAGCTCCACTTTTCGCTTCTTCTCGAGTGCAGAATGAGCAAATGACCTTTGAGAAATCCCTTAAATTGCTCCGCGAACCCTAATATCTGTCTGCAATAAATGCTTCACCTACATCATTCCAGTTTGCCTTGTCTGGATAGCTTGGAGTATCCCGGATTAGTCCTGATCTGTGGATATCATCCGGATCTTTCAATCATGAATAAATCGAGGTAACATATTACAAGAACATCCCAAACACTCTGTCCAATCCGCAGAACAAGATAGTGCATTTCCGGATCTTTCCGGACCTTTTTGTAATCCTTTATCATACCGGAGCATCTCCTTGAACAGGTCTTATTTGATCGATCACAGCTTCTTCATAACTCCATGCGGACCTCTGAAAACTTGACTGAAGTATCTCAAGACTCATATCTACAAACCCTTTGATCCGCATCTTGTGCCACATCCGGCACCACTTGTTTGGCTGGGGGAACAAGATTTTCTTTGAGTCTCCCCCTGAGCCTGAGCTCACTTTTTAATTTCCGGAAGAAATATCAGCACCAGAGTCTGGTGCGGATCCAACCTCTACATTCTCTGAACTTTTCTTCACCCAAATCTTGCTCATCTGATTCCTAACCTCATCCGCATTCATCTTTTGTTTACCCTTGTCTTGATTCTGATTATACACCGGACCTCTTTTGTCCTGATTCTTGTTTCTGCAGATTTTAGCATTATGACCGGACCTATTG
The DNA here is from genome assembly GCA_027924645.1 of Cunninghamia lanceolata. Classification (NCBI taxonomy): domain Eukaryota; kingdom Viridiplantae; phylum Streptophyta; class Pinopsida; order Cupressales; family Cupressaceae; genus Cunninghamia; species Cunninghamia lanceolata. The sequence goes on from BSBN01000391.1 coordinate 19,261,498, forward strand.
CAGATTTGGCAAATAACATTTCTTTGCATATTTGATTGATATCCTCTTGATCTGCATTGATTAGCCATATGACCTACTCTATTGCATGTGAAGCATCTACCTTTGAATGATTTGTTTACTTGCATAATTCTGCATTCATGGGATTTGTGTCCATACCTTTTGCAGTTGAAGCACTGTCCGGAGAAGGATGAATTAATCTGATTCATTCTCATTCTGCACTGATTAGCTTTGTGACCAAAGTGGTTGCAGCTGTGGCAGTATCCATTGAAGGATGGATATCTTTGAGCATTTGGCTATCTTACCGGAGGTCTTCTAGGCCTGCTCCTTGGATTTTCTGATCCAAGATTCTTCTGACCGGATCCGGAGCTTTCTCCTTTCTCATATCCCAAACCATACTTGTCATCTGTCCTCTTTTGACTTCCAAGAAGAACTTCAAGTTGAGCAGAACTTATCTTGAATTTCTCTTTATATTCATTTGCTGTTTGAAGGTCTCTTTTGAGAGAGGCAATTTGATCCTCAAGTTTTCCTTCATTATCTTTGGCATCTTCAAGATCAGATTCAAGATGTCTGATAATCCTGTCCATCTGGTGGCATTCTTCTGATTTTTCTTTAAGAGATTGTCTTAGATTGTCTTCAGCCTTTCTTTTTTCTTCAATCTCTTGAGTAAACTTTATAGTTCCTGATTCCATTTCATGTCTTAACATAATGACTTCTTTTGATAACTTTTCACATAACTTGGTTTGCTCAGTCAATTCTTCATTTGTATTGCTTTCTTCACTTTGTCTTGCCAACTGTTGAAGCAGCTCCTTTCTCTTTTTCATAGAGAGACTTAATTTGTCTTTTAATTCTCTCATGAATTCATCAGCCTGTTTGAGTCTTTCCTTTAATTCACTGACTTCAGAATTTGACTGTTCAAGATCCTCAAGAGCAGTCTTGAGTTGCTCCCTTAAACCATATGCATCCATTTGAAATCCCAGATCTTCCTCAAGCTGTTAGGCTCTATTAGGAGGAACTTAGCTCTGATACCAATTGTTGATAACTGAGAGGGGGGGGGGTGAATCAGTTATCCTAATTATTTCCCTTATTGAACTTTCCTTTTAATTGATGCAGCATAGAATCAAACACAAAAACATTAATCATGAAATAAGAAACACATGACACAGTATTTTTGACGTGGAAACCCTGTTAAGGGAGAAAACCACGGGGTGATTAACCCAAAATTATTCTCTGTTAGAAGAATAGGAAATTACAAAAATGGCACTTGCCAATTAGGGCTCACTGCCCGAGCACACTGCTCACAAGAGGCCCACTGCCTACAAGAAGACACACTGTCTACAAAGTGATGAGAATCACAGTCTTGAACTGATTGGAAGCATCTGCATATGCTGGAGTTCAGTTCCGGTTAGGCTCAGTACACTGATCTGCTGCACTTCATCTTTCCTCTGTTCTTTATTCTGCTAGCTTTCACATACCGGATCCTTTTTGCTACCTCTGCTCTTATCTGGACTTATTCGCATATATCTACCCATCAACACTTCCTTCACAACTAAATCCATCCTCTATATATATCCGCATAAGTAATTTCATCACTTTTCTAGTCGACATCCGGAACAGTCTAGTTTCTTACAAACTCTCATTCTGTCGGCTGAATCCTTCCTCACCAAGCAATGCGGATCAAGCATGTACTTGTAGATATCATTAATCATGTCGGCCAAACATGATTCATGCCTTCACAACCTCTGTCATCAACAGTAACCCATCCGGAAAGCAGTCTGATACTCTGCCAGTCAGTTCTTCCTCTGTTTTCACTGTCTCTCAGGAATCCGGTACTCAACCATTCATATCTTTTTCCTTGTCCATCACCGGAGGCTAAATCCTTGGAATATACCACTCAAGGTAGTCCTCTTGACTTCCCCAAATCTGCACTGCACCAAGACACTTCCTCTGAGAGATCCGGACCAATCTGTCGGACCTTGCCACATGCTCTGTTCTTCTTCACCGGACCACAACATTCTTTATTCTGACTTCCGGTAGAGACACATCATGACTTGCGGATATGTGGGATGACCTTTGTTGCCATCAATGACAACAACCATGAATCCATATAGTGTCTCTTGCCAACATAGGCTACAACACATTACAGCTTCCTATTCCCTAGACTCTAGAATCATCTACATTCTGTAACCCCAAATCAGCTAGGGTTTCTATTTTCTCGCCTATTCTTGACTCTACACTTCTCCCCTTAACTCTATTACTGCCCAGGGTTCCCAAAAATGGTTATTAATTACCTTTTTGGTGGCCAACAACCTAATTTCAAAATTTGCTTCTCCCTCCAAAAATAGGTCAACTTCTGGGAGCCATAACTTTTGATCTGGGTGTCTGATTGACAAATTGTTTTATGTGTCAAAAAGCTCACAGAGTGCTCTACACGCTAAGAACTAGCTCTACTAGTTGCAGCCATTTTTGGGCCTGTACAAGTCTGTTTAGTGCCTCAAACCTAAGTTTGAATAATTTTCAGGCATTTTTCGGGAAACAAAAACTTTAATATCTTTCAGCTCGCAAATGATCTTTGCGTGATTCCTTCACCAAATGTCTTATTTTTCAGTTATGACACTTCCTGTAAAATTTCACTTCATTTTGTACCCAAGTGCAAACTTTCTAAAAATAGCAGGTTGCTATTTTTAGCAGTTTGGAAAAACTGAAAGTTCTACATTATTATTCAAGCGATTATGGAACCAGAACCATAAATTTTGAAAAGAAATGGAAAGAACATCAACAATTTTGAAACGCATCTTTTTTTGGGTGATGCAAGATTGCCCTTACACCACTAGATGCTCCTGCATCAACTATCTTTAGCAAAATTGCAGACAATTACATATCTTCCTGCTACATTCTAAATATAAAAAAAGGTACCTTCTATTCTGCCTAATACTAATAGCTACTAGCCGCACTACTAGGAACTCCTACCTCCATGCCATCTCCATCCCCTGCATTTAAACTTGGAGTCGTCACAATAAAATCCCAGTCCACCTCCTCACTTGGCACAATCCCTGTTGCATCCTTCAAGAAGTCAATCCCTCATCTGGCCACCCACTTGCAGTTAGCTTCACTCCCACTAGCTACTAGGAAAATAAATAGGATCCATGGTCCCGAGTAAGTAGCTATGATTTGTAGCCACTTCCCATCACTCAGATGGAATCCCAACCCCAAAATTTCCTCCTCTATCAATTTCTATAAACCACCCTACCACCTTGCCCTTTAACATATTCACTATTGATTTGATCACACATTTATCCTCCCTCACATCTAATAGAATTGTAATGAACATCGAAATGATGTTTAAGCTCACGCAGTATCTATAACATCCCTCCATATACTCCTCCCTGAGGACCATCTTAATTGCATGTAACACCATAATAGACTTCGTCCTAAACACCTTCTTCAACCTCTATTTAGTGACTTTCCCTATGAATGCTACTTGCCTCCTCTTCACTCATAGACAGATTGTTGTATCCATGTTTGCGTTGTGTCTAAATCTATTTTTTCTCTGTAAAAATCTCTCTAAAACTCCCCACAAAGTGTGCTGGCAACCAAGCCATTTGTCCTCTTCATGATTTCACATACTCCATCATCCCTCCAACTTACGATTTCATTATGAAGAGTTAATTACAATACATGATTGATTCACTAGATCTCATCCCATAAACCTCTATCATCTACTTTATCACAAAGAATGATGTCATCAATTGCCAACTCAACTGCTTTGTTGGCCAGCATTTTCGCTGACTTATTCCCTTCCCTAAACATGTGGCCTATTGTAAAATATTAAAAATCCTTCAAAATGTCCCAAATCAACCCAATAAATCTATCAATTTTCCAATTCAAGGTAGTCTTCTATTTAATAGCATTGACAGTGTTCAACGAGTCTCCCTCCAAAAATACTTTTTTAAACAAAAATTTAATTTCTTACACAATTGAACTCCTAAAAGGGTTGTTTGCATTTTTGCATCATTATTTGTACCTACTAGAAGTTTCTTTGATGCTAGGCCAACCAACCTTCCTTCATGGTCTCACATAACACACCTTGCACCAGACTTCCTGGGTTCCCGTGGGAAGCACCATAAAAATTGACCTTGTGCCATCCTTCCCTAGGGGTACCCACCTAGTATCGCCTCTCAGTTTATTTTTCAGATTAACCTAAGTAACCCCATGAATAGAGGGGGGATTTTATCCCTACCCATTTCTTCCTCACCTCCTTATCCTAGGCAGTAAATAAGCTTGAATTCAATTATTAATTTTTAACTGTGTTGTTGACAACCTCCATTATGGCCTCTTCAACTTTCCTTATAAATATCTCACTTTCCATTTCCTTCTCCTAGAAAATTCTTTTGTTTCTTTCCTTCCATAGCTCCCACACAATCACTGTTGGATTAATACACATAAGCTTGAAAACATTGCTATTTTGTGCATCCATGGCCATGCATTGAACATTTCTATCAAATCCTTTCATAAAGGGATATGCCATCCTAGATTGAACATCACCTTTTTCAAACATGATTCTACATACTCATAATTCAGCAAGATGTGGTTAATTATTTCCTCTGCTTTCTTACATAAAACACACCTCAATGGTCTTGAGAAACCAAGCTTCCTTAGTCTATCCCTTGTGAGAATTCTCTGTTGCACTACCGCTCATGTAAACACTCCTACTTTTGGAAGCCCTTGCTTATTCCAACATAATTTCATCAGCCAATCCTCCCTTTTGGTTACTGCTGCTTCTAAAGTGTATCCTAATTTGACACTATATTTCCTTGTTTTAGCCCCACTCCATTTTATTACATCTTCCCCTTTAGTGATTATAATTATTCTTTTTGCTAATATTCTCCTAAGGTTTTCTTTCTGCTCCTCTGGTATCTCCATCTCCCTCCAAGACTTCCTCTTCCATTATGTGATTCCATTTTTCTCTTCCTTCTTGACACAGTCTCTGACATATGGTCCCCATATATTGCTCAGGACTACTCTAATTTCTTCTCGACCATCAACCCTACTGAGCACTGAACACCCATTCCATGAGTCCTCCCAAAACACGGCCTTCCTTCCATTTTGACTTCGCAAGTTAGATGTTTTGTGATGATATCTCTACTCGACATTAGGAAATTCCACATAGCTAATCTATTAGGAGGGTCTTCTGTTGTGAGGATCTTGTCTAGGCTATTAGAATATAAGTATTTATGTTGTAGTATCTTGGCCCATCTTTGATGTGGATTGCTAAATACATTCCAAACCAATTTTTCTCCCAATGCCCACTTCCATAATCCTACACCTCCTGCTTCCTTAGGACTATAAATTTTCTCCCATGCAATGAGTGGGAACTTCTTATGTTCTTAAGTCCCTTTCCAAAGGAAAGATCTCATTTTTTGGTCTAGTGTGTCACATATTCTCCTCGACATTTTCATACATGACATTGTGTATGTTGGGATTGTAGAGATTATTGATTTCAACATAGTTATTTTGCTTACAACTAATAGCCATTTTCCTTTCCATGGTTCCACCTTTGCATTACAACTACCCAGAAGTGAATCCCACAATTTAGTTCTACTAGCACTTGCAAAAAGAGGTATAACTAGATATCTCCCTAGTAGCTAGCTTGTCTTCAATCCTAAGACTGAATCAACTATCCTTTGTTTCCATAGATTTGTATTGAAGAAAAAATCTTAGTTTTCTTCCAATTCACACTCTGCCCTCAAGATTTACAATATTTATCCAAAGTTTTTTTCATTGTTTTAGCCTCCTATTTTCTACCTCAAATAGGATTGTTTCATCAGTGAATTGCTGATGTGTGGTGGATTCCAAGCCTTTAGAAATCTTGATCCCTTTCTAGTCTCCTCTCCTTCTTGCTTCCTGGATGCTCCTTCCCTTCCATTATAATGAAAAAGAATGGGGATAGTAGATCCCCTTGCCTAATTTCACTAGATGATGAAAAAACCCTTGAGGACTACCATTTATGAGAATTGAGAATCTAGCGATGGAGATGTAGCTTCTAACCCAATTTATCCATTCTCTACAAAACCTGAACCTCTCTAACACTTCTAGGAGGAATTTACTATTTACTTGATCACACACTTTCCTTATGTCAAGTTTCACAATCATCCTTTCCACCTTGGCCTATTTGACCGTATGAATGGCTTCATGTGTTATAATAATTCCTTCCACAATTGATCTTCTTGGTGTAAATCCACTCTGTTCTTCTGAGAATATTTGGTAGGATACTCTTCAATATGTTTTCCATGATTTTCATGATTATTTTATACATTGTGTTACATAAGGATATGGGTCTATAGTCATCCATAGATTCTACTTTCTTATTCCTTAAAATCAATGCTATCAAAGTGTTATTGAAATCTTTTAAAACTATTACATTCCTCCTTGATTCCTCCATGGGCCCTGTAACCTCCTTTCCCATGATCCCCAGAAGGACTGAAAGAAGCTTGCTAGAAGCCCATCAAGGCCTAGAGCTTTATCTACTCCAAGTTGGAAAGTGGTTGATCTCACCTCCTCCTCTGATACTGTTCTACTCAATAGATTATTTTTCTCTTGATTGATGATTGGTTGTATGTAGCTCAAAACCTCATCCATTTTTGGACTATCCCCTAGGTCTTCTTCATTGAGAATTTATTTAAAGTACTCCACTGCCAATTCCCCTATTTCCTTGGGATCCTCTATAGTACTTCCATCCATTTTCTTCAAACAACTTACCTTATTCATACCTCTTTTTATCTCTGTGGTGGTATGGAAGAATTTAGTGTTCCTGTCTCCCTCTCTTAACCAACATTCTCTAGACTTTTATTGCCAAAAAATCTCTTCCCTTTTCAAAACTTCAACATACTTATCTTTCAACTACCTCTCTTTCTAGAAGGAGACTTGGTCCATACCTCTATGAATGACAACTTCATTGTGTTTTTCCAATTCTCTCTCTAGCTCACCTTTAATAGGTGCAAATAGTAATCCAATCAACCCTAAACCCCCTGTATTTTGTAAATCAATAGATTTGGAATGTGAGGATGTAAGATCTTTTAGAGAAAAGTTATAAGAATGTGCCTTCTTTATGAAATGGATTGGGGATTGGTTAGTGAAGAGTAGGGTTAAAAACTGGTATGGTAGTCATTGGGGGGAGGAGGTCAAAATCAAAACCCTACCTAGAGGATTTTAAGTTGAATGTCCATCAGGGGAAAGGAAGATAGAAATTTTAAATAAGGGTCCATATTTAGTGGGGGAAAGTGGTTTATATCTGAAAACCTAGGAACCTAATTTCAATCCCTTGAAACATGAAGTGATAGAAGCCTCGGTATGAATTTGTCTGTACAAATTTCCAACAAAATTTTGGGATCCAGGGATTTTAAAAAACATTAAAGGAAAAATTGGGACTGTCATAAAAATAGATGAAAATTTGGAGGATCAAGATTATGGGATGTACGCAAGATTCTACATCAATATTAACCCCAAAGACCCTTTTCCTAAAGAGATTAAAATTAGGACAAAGTAGGAATATGGAGATAAAAGATTGAAAAATAAAGAGAGCAGGATAAATGTAGTAAATGCCATAGAAGGGGCATTTGGAAGTAGATTGTACAATAGTTAATAAGATGAGTCAAGAAACCCTGGAGGAGGAGGGCAATGAAGATGGAAGGTACAATAGAGAAGAAACTCCAATTGAGAACAAGGAAGATGAAGGGGCAATTAAATGCAATAGTGAAGGGAACCAAGAAAGAACCTTGAAGGAGGGTGATGATAATGGGGAGACCCAAATTGGAGATAATGGAAACATAGAATAGGCTAAAAAGGAGAAGGATAATGATAAGAAGACATCTTTTGAGTTGGCACTAGAGCTTTTTGGTTGCAATGAGGATTTTGATGATAAATAAAACATTCTCCCAAAGATACAACAATTAGAGGTGGAGAAGGACGAGGAAAGCAACTACTTAGAAGGGGAATTTGATGAACTAGAAGAGAGAACTATTAGTTAGACCAAATCTAAACTAAAGAAACCATAGGTGGGGGAAAAGAAGGAAAAGGGAAGGAGAACAAAGTTGGATATGGCTGTCAAGGCTAAAGGATAGATGAAACTAAGATCTAGGAAGGGTGTCCCTTCTCGAGGGGCCATGAGGATCATAACATGGAATGTTAGGGGCTGGAATGCCCCTAACAAAAGGTTCTTAATTAAGCACCAAATAGATATGTCTAAACAATACATAGCTCTAATTCAAGAAACCAAGATGGATAATGCAGAAAAGTCAACATTATTAAATAAATGGTGATAGTGGTAGGACACTTTTGTATCAATGGTTGGAGTGTTAGGGGGTCTAGGGATTCTATGGGACCAAAGGAAAATGGATATTGAAGAGATTCAGGAAGGGAAGCACTGGCAAATGATAAAGATCAAATTCTTCCCACAACATTGTGAGTTTTTTCTGATAAATGTTTATGGACTAATAAGCACTATGAAGAAAAAAGAAGTGTGTAATCAAATAATAAGAGTAATCCACTCTATTAGAGAGGCATTATGTATTATTGGGGGAGATTTTAACGTACCAATTGACAATTCAGAGAAGAAGGGGAGAATGTCAACGATCATCCAAACTTAGGTGGATTTCCAAGATTTTATAAATAATAACCAATTAATTGGTGTTATTCCAAGGAATTGTTGCTTCTCTTGGACAAATAGGAGATAGGGTTTCATGAGTATAGCTGAAAGACTAGATATATTCCTCCTGTCTAGTGAATGGGAAAAGTTGCCACTAACTTATGAAGCTACTATTCTCACATGTTCAGGGTCAAATCATTTTCCTATTTACTATAATTTGCAAATGATTTAGCTCCTCCTTTTTGTCCCTTCAAATTTGAGAATATGTAACTAAGGGATCCAGACATTCCAGGTAAGTTGGAAAGTTTGTGGATAGGGGCCCCAAAGTTTCGGGGAATGAAGATGTTTAAGTTATACAAGAAGTTGGGATACATCAAGGGACAAATCAAAGGATGGAACAAAAAACAATTTGGGCTTCTTGATTCTGTGTTTTCATCCTCTACTTATTTCTACTTATGTTGGTTAGAAAATAGGGGTTTTTTTATGTCAGCCAATAGAAAAATAACTCCCGATGTCTTTATAAAATAATAAAAGTTGTTTGAGGTTTCTAGGTTTTTAGATATAAACCACTTCCCTGTAGGTGGGATAGCGGTGAGTTGGATCTCCAAGTTGCAAAAGGTGGTTTCTTTATCCACCACGGAGGTAGAGTATATAGGTGGGAATGTTTTATCCACTGTGAGGGGCACTGCCCCCAAACCCCCATTAAATAATTTGGGGGGAAACCGCGCTGATAAAAGTGGGGAAAATTTAACCTCCGAGTTTGATTAGGCTCCATATAACAAAAATCTCCCACTTGGAGACTGATCAAACTCCACACCATATCATCTCCCACTTGGAGATTGATCATAACACCGTTGACCCTATAGCTCCCTTTGGAAGTAAGCACCTTGGACACTGCTATTCTGATTTTATTATTTTCAATCTTAAAGACCAACTAAAGCTGAAGAGGAGCTCAACTTCTCCCTTGTCACTACCTTCATAAACATATTCACTGGTTTTCATCTATATGTATCTTTTCCAGCCATAACTATCCATCATCCAACACCGACCAGATGAAGTAATACCTTAGTTGTATGTGTTTGGTCTTTGAATGCAAGGCAAAATTCTTTGCAAGATGTACATGGCACTCTGACTATTTGTAAACAAATAACTGTTAACCTATTGTTTTCCCAGTTCTTCCATGAAAGATTGTAGCCATATCATTTGCTTTCCCTCTATTGTGACTACATACTCTACCTCCATGGTGGATAAAGCAACCACCTTTTGCAACCTAGAGATCCAACTCATCATTGTCCCACCTATAGTAAAGACATAACCTGTAGTACTCCACCTAGTATCAATATCCCTTGCCACATCTAAGTCCACATAGCTTGCTAAATCAATATTAGAGCTGCCAAAACATACATGTTTAGTGGATGTACCTATCAAATATCTGAGAATCCATTTTACCGCATTCCAATGCTCCAATTCAGGATTAGTCATACACCTGCTTGCGACTCCTGCAACATGTGCAATATCCAGTCTCGTCCATACCATGGCTTACATTAAACTTCCTACAGCTGAAGCATATGGTAGCTTGGACATTTTTTCTTCCTCCTCTTTTGTCTTAAGACACATCTCCTTAGTCAATTTCAAATGACTAGGCAAAGGTGTGCTGACAACTTTTGCATTCTCCATATGGAATCTTTGCAACACCTTTTCAACATAATTAGCCTAAGATAGAGTCAATTTTCTATTCTTCCTATTGACAAGGTGTCATTGTACCTCATCATTTAATTTGTTTTCAGATGTCAAAATCTAGGGGCTGTGTCCTTGGCTGTCTGCAATTAGGGATTCTACAGTTACCAGTTTTCCTAGCTAATCTTAATGACTTCTACCAATCTGAAGAGATTAATCTGTCTACTTACTGAATGAATTTAAGGAATGCTAAAAACATAATTAAGTAGGAATTTACTTAAAGCAATCTTTAAAAAATAGTTATCTATCAAAATTAGTAAATACTTTTCATAGCAAAATTTGAAGTAACAAAACAGTGGTACTAGCCTTCTGCCTTGGTGGTGAGAGTGGGCCCTTGCTCCACACCCTTGGGGCTAAAGGCTATAGTAGGAAATCAGCACAAAAGAAGATCACAACTAAATCTGGTCCAATTCCATTCACTTTGCATTCATGAAAAATATTGATATTAGAGAAAAACTGAGATTACCGAGAATCAGAATAATCCAATCATTGTATATTTCTTCTGCTGTTTCTATATGTATATATGAAAATGAGTGATGACATATCACTTATCTTATCTACCAATTCTTCTATGAGATGACATCCATCTCTTTATTACACTAGCTATCTAACTATGGAAAATAATCATGCAATAAAAGTAGACTTAGTGGAACAGAAGTCCACTCAAAATTCTAAGTTTGAGTCTTAATACATTTGGGTAGCGAGGCCCTGAAAGTATGGGTATTGAATCAGTTATATCCATAATTCATGTAAAAACTTTAAAAAGATAAAAACTCCAACAGTTTAACTAAAGATGACCCTTCACCACTTAGGTGATGATTTGAGTGAAATGAGGGGTATTACGATCACTGCTGGGAGTGCCTGATCGGTAGCTTATGTTGGAAATATGCCCTGCTCTTAGGAGGTGTCACAGATATCTGTCCCTGTCTGCAGCTCCAGAGATATGTCTATAGCTCTAGAGATACCAGTGTGGCCTTCTTTGTTCAGCTCCGGAGAGGCTTTCTCTTTCCTTCAAAACTTTTGGTGTCGTGGTATTCTGGTATTATCTTCGGAGATCATTGAAGACTATCTCCGGAGATGCACAAAATTGTTGTTCCTGGCATCTACACCTGTCGATTCAAAAAGAGAGAAGTTTCTGCATTTTTCCATCAATCCCATGCACATTAGTCACTCAATCAAAAATTATGATCTTAAATAATCTATCTCAATTAATCATTAACTAGAACAATCTTGCTAGCCTATTCGGGTGCAAACATTAGGAAAGATGGAATCAGAAAGGAGAAAAAGAGAGGTAAAAAGATGTATTTCAGGGGTGCAACTTGGCACTCATCACCTATCTCTACAAATTTTCATACCAAGGATTTGTTTTGTTGCCCCCAAATCCTTCATAGAAAATGATTGTGCTAACTATTGTTTTAACTCTCTTATATGATCCATGTTAGACCTTTCTACAAGCATGTCATCAACATATAAACATAAAATAATGTAGCTGTCATTATCCAACCTCTAAAAATAAACACAATGGTTAGAATTACACCAGCTATAGCCTTGCTCAACCATAAAACTATCAAATTTCAAATACCATTGTCGAGGTGCTTGTTTCAAGCCATAAAAACTCTTCTTCAATTTGCACAATAATTTCTCCTTACCTTTGACCTCAAATCCCTATGGTTGTTCCATATATATCTGCTCCTCCAAATCACCATGGAGAAATGTAGTTTTCTCATCTAGCTATTCTGAATGCAAATCTTTAGCAACCACAATACTTTAAACAGTACGAATAGAAGTCATCTTAACAACCAGAGAAAAAATCTTATCAAAATCAATACCTTTTTTCTGTGCAAATCCTTTTACAACTAACCTAGCTTTAAATCTTTTCTTACCTCCATCTTCCTCTTTCAACCTATAAACCCATTTGTTTGGTAAAGCCTTTTTACCTACAAGCAACTTACATAATTCCCAAGTTTGATTTTTCAACAAGGAGTCCATTTCTTCTTTCATTGAAAGCTCCCACTAAACCTTTGTATCCACCTGCATAGCTTCATCATACCCTTCTAGTTCACCAACATCAGTTAACAAAATAGAATACAAAGAGGGAGAAAACCTTTTAGGAGGTCTACTTAGCCTTGTTGATTGTCTAACATTCACTGGAGTTTGTGGTATTTCTTTTGCTGTTGTGGAGCATGAGGAACCACTGGAACATCACTATTTAGAGTATCATCCAGCACCACATAATCCTTTTCTTTCTTCTCATGCTACTGCAACTGATCTTTGTACAACACCTTCTCATTGAATACAACATCCCTGCTTCTCACAATTTTTAGATTTTCAACATCCCAAAGCCTATAACCAAATTCATCAATGCCATATCTAACAAAGATATACTTTTTAAATTTTTCATCTAGCTTGGTTCTATTTTTAGAATCTACATGTACAAATGCTTCACATTCGAAGGTTTTGAGAAAAGAATAACTCACCTTCTTACCTGTCAATGCTTCCTCTCGAATACCACAACCCAAAGGAACTGAAGGAACTCTATTAATTAAATATACAATGGTAGCCTCTACCCACATATTTAAAGGCAATCCAACATGCAATCTCATACTCCTTGCACACTCCATTATTGTCCTATTCATGCTCTCAGCCACTCGATTTTCTTATGGAGTCCCTGGAACTATTTTTTCCTACAAATTCTATTAAAAGGACAATAAAACTCAAATTCTTTGCTGCAATACTCACCACCATTATTAGATCTAAGATATTTTAATCTTTTACCTATCTCATTCTCAACTAAGATTTTGCATTTCTTAAATGTTTCAAATACATCAGATTTCTTCCTAAGGAAATAAATCCAAACCTTCCTAGTTGCATCATCTATGAATGTAACATAATACTAAGAGCCACCAAGAGAAGATACCCGAGTCGGTCCCCATACATCTGTATGCACAAGTTCTAACTTTTCATCTTTCTTTTGCTTCCCATCCTTGAGAAAACTAACTCTCTTTTATTTTTCATACACATAACTTTCATAGAAATCCATATTAATACATTTCAGACCTAGTAAAACTTTCTTAGAATGAAATACCTTCATACCTTTTTTTCTCATATGCCCAAGTTTGTTATGCCACAATGTTGTCTCAGAACCTGTAGCAACTATTTCAGTCTCTTCCTGCAAACCTGCAACAACTGTTCCTGAAGCTGTTTGTCTTTTCTCTACAACAACTAAAGTAGAAGGAATAGTATGACCTGTACAAAGATATAAGGTGCCCACTTTCACACCTTTTGCTACTATTAAGGCACCTCTTGAAACCTTCCAATTTTTATCATTAAAAGTAATTGTACAACCTCCATCACCTAGCTGCCCTACTGAAATTAAATTCCTACTTAGCCTTGGAATGTGCCTTACCTCTTGTAGTAGCCAATGATTCTCATTCTGCAACTTAATCTTAATTCTTCCCTTTTCAACAATCTGACAAGGTTCATTATCTCCAAATAAACCATCCCAAAATCCCCTTGGACATAATAAAATAAATAAATTCTATGGGGCGTAGCATGAAATGAGGTCCCTGAATTTGAAACCCATGAATCATCAACATTATCTGGGGAAAGAATCAAAGCATCATCTTCAGATTTATTACTTACCACATTTACCTCCTTATTGCCTTCTTGTTTGTCTCCTTCTTTATTCTTCTAAGACCAACAATCTTTCTTTAGATGACCTAGTTTCCCACAGTACTAGCAATCCTTTTATCCTCTGGATTAGGACCTCTTGTCCTTTGATTTTCCTTGTGACTTCCCATGACCTCCAAAACCTTTTCCTCTCTCTTTTGATCTGCCCCTGCTTTCTGCATTCAAAACACTACTTGATGTGGATCCTCTTGAGTTTTTTTGTCGCATTTCCTTGCTAAGGATAACACCAACAACATCATCAAATTTCAAAGTATTTGAACCAGAGACAAAGTTACTTGCAACCATTACCAAGCTATTCCAACTTTCTGGCAAAGAACATAAAACCAAGAGAGCCCTCACCCCTTCATCAAATTTCACTTTTACAGAAGTTAACTGACTGGTAATCATATTAAACTCATTTAAATGATCTGTCACATATCCACCTTCAATCATTTTCAAATTAAACAACTGCTTCATGAGAAATACCTTATTTGAGGCTGAAGATTTTCATACAATTTAGCCAAAGATTTCATCAGTTCATTTGTTGTCTTCACTTCTGTTATATTGAATGCCATAGATGGTGCCAAGCACAACCGAATGGTTCCCAGTGCCTTTCTATCTAGAAGTTCCCAATCCTCATTAGTCATTGTTGCCAGTTTCTTGGCTATTCCTTCCAATGGCCTCCATAAATCCTTCTGATAGAGATAATCCTCTATCTGCATCTTCCATAACAGATAGTTCTACCCATTGAATTTATCTACCTTCAATTTACCCTTGTCCCCCATTGCTCCCACTTAACCATGAGACTCCCACTCAACTATGAGACCTTCTTGTAGATGATAATCAAACACAACCCACTCTGATACCACTAGTTAGGAATTGCATGCAGATGATATCAATTAAATGCAAATAATGATTAAATAGAGGAATGAAAATACACAGAAATAATAACAGCGAGAGACAATTTTTAATGTGGTTCACCCAAACTCAGGCTACACTCACCAACAAAGATTCCAATATTATTATCCAGTAAATCAAACCGATTACAACCAACAATCCTTGCAACTAAATACCATTACAAAATGCTACAATGCAATATCCACAAAAACCCTAACCCTTAGTTGTTTTTATGAAGACTCATGTCGGTTACAAATTAGGAGATTTTTATGTTGGCCAATAGAAAAATAACTCTTGACACCTTTATAAAATAATAAAATTCGTTTGACCCTGGACCCTGCAAGGGGCACTACCCCTTGACCCCATCTTGGGGGTGCTGCCCCCAAACCCCCGTTAAATAATTTGGGGGGGAACCATGCCAATAAAATTGAGGAAAATTTAACCTCTGAGTCTGATTAGGCTCCATATAACAACACTTCATTCCTCTCATCCCAGAACCTTCATTCTTCAAAGTTTGTCCTCCTTTGATTATGTCTGATGAAGTCCCAATTATTCACTATTTTTCAGTCACAAGCCATAGTATTTTATTACCATTATCATATATGTGGATTTATGTTTGAATTATCCAAAAGAGAGTTGTATAAGACAACTTATTTTAGTTAACCACCTTGCAAGGTTTTCATTAGCACAATTTGTATTGTAGGTGGTTTACAGGAAGATCGGTGAGGATTAGATAGTTGGGTCAGTTATATCAAATGATCAGGAGGTTAAGCTGAGAAAACCCTAAATTTTTTAGGAATTTGTAACATAGAACAATAGTGCCCTCAGTGTCACCCTAGCACTCCCTAAGACACCATACCAACACCCCTACTAGGGTATTAGTGCAACTTCCCTCATAGAAGCATAAATCGTACAACCTTCAATTTTGTTAGGGAGTTTTTTGACATCTAAATTTGTTGTTTCACTATTTTACTTTCTATTTTTATTAGATATGGGTACAAATTCTTGATTTTCTCTCCTTTTTGCATGCACTTTGTTATTTTGCATTAATTATTTATTATACTTTTCTTCATTTGCCTTTGTTTTTGTTATGTTAGAAAATGTCCCCTTGGGGGCTTTTCCCTCTTAAGGTTTCGCTCTCGGGTCCTTAGAATGCATTTAGCTCATCTTGCATGTTAATGATGACTCTCAATGAAGAAACCCCTGAGTTTCATGGAAAATGGTACCTAGGGGATGTACTTATGATGAATCATGCCTGAAATTGGGGGGAGGACTTGGGCGCCTGCACCCTAGTCCTACCCTATTTTGGGTCAGGACCTAAATCTCAGTGATGGTTATGTGACCATTATTAGGTCAGATGCTGGCACCTCAAGTTTGAATTATGAATTTCTTGGTGAGAAGTTGTTTAGTTGCATATGTAAGCATGTTTAGGCATTCATTTGTAAACTAGAAAATGATTATGAACTTTTGGCGCACTTATGATTTGAGAACTTTCAAAGTATTCATTGTTGCAGAGTAGTATTATTTTGTTATTGTGTTTGTTATGCAGATTTGGCTTCATCTTCTCATGATGTGAAGGATCTTCATGTTCATTTCAGCTATACCATCGAGGTGACATTCATTTGTGTTTTCAATAATTTATCAATTGGGTTTTGCCTCTATCCCATAGGGATACACTCTTTATTTGACAATGGTGTTCGAAAGACTTGAATGTCTCTTTGGGGCTTGATTGAGGCAAGCCTCTAAACACTACAACCCCAACCCACTTTTCTATGATTGTAGGTTACAGGTTTCAGAAACAAAAGAAGTGGAGTTGTAGGGAGGCATTACAGACTATTGGAAGTGTAGAGCAAAGAAGAAAATTAGGGCTTGGACTAGGGTACCCGCTCATTAGTCCTCCAGATTTTGATGCGGTGAAATCTCTATGACAACAGGATTGTGTTGCAGACATTCTTAAGAGACCCTAACAAAAATAGGTACACTAGACTAGGGCACCCACTCATTAGTCCTTGACTTTTTCTGCACATTGAACTTCAAAATCTAGTATGTATTTGATTGTCATTTGATATCTCTGTGTCCGATCATTTTCTGTAATTTGTCTGTTTGTTTATGATTTTACAAAATTAGGGTTTTGAGCATAATCAGGCTTAATTAAATAAGAAATTCACACAATTCCAATCTTCACCTCTATTCTAAGTGACAAGAGATCTATAGTAGATCTCTCTACTTGATTGAATGTCCTTGAATGTTGTGGTGAAAGGACTTAAGATAAACCCTTGAAATTAAACCAAGAACCCTCTTCCTCATTCTCACTACTAAATAGTTTCTAACACCTACAACCACCGAAAATCAATGTATATAATGTCTCATTCATGGTACCTACCAAATCTAAAAGTTTGAGTTGATTCTGAACCAAGACACTGTTAAGAAAAGACAAAAATTGGGAAGAATGGTAAGTCTACATTTGACCTTAGATTGACCATAAATTTTTCCAGAAGGTACGAAACATCTAAGTAAATGTCTTGGTTGAGTTTTGACTCAAGATCATATCTGGATTGCGAGATATTAATGTTTCTATTTTTTGAAACTGTCAAAAAAAATTTTGAACTCAATTATCATAATTGAAACTTCTCTAATCATCCCAAAATTTTTCATAACTAGCAAATCAAGTTATAGTGAGATAGATCTCTTCATCAGCTTTCTGACGCATTAAATGACTCGTCAATCGGACACCCAGATCAAAAGTTATGACCTCCAGAAGTTTTACCTCCTATTTTTGGGAAATGTGAAAATGTGTTGGACACATAAAAGAGTTGTAAAGGGGAGAGTTACATGTGTTGGTGTGTGTTTTGGCACATCACAAAGCATCTTTGATTGGAAATAATTTGGGTGCCACTTTTGGGTAGTTTTGGTTCATGGTTTTGTAATTACCAGTAATAGTTTACTGTATTGTATCTCCTATATATCAGGAGCTGGAGATGGAGGTTATGTGTAAGAATCTTATAGATGTCAAGTTAACTCCTAGATCTTTGGTTGGATATACTCCTATAAAAGATTTCTCTACAAGTATATTGTAATCTTCTTGATTGGACTAAATAATATATATTGGGTAGCTTTGGAGTGTGGAGTTTTTATGTGAAAGGGTTTTCCCCACGTATATCTTGTGTTGTGAGTTTTATGTTTGCATTTGGAAGTTGTTATTATCTTTTTGCTAATGTGCATCTTAATCTATAACTATAAAAGTAAAAATTTGTATAAATCTTTCCTCAATAGATCAGTGTAGGAAGAGTTTCTGCATACCTTGCTTCCCTTCAGTTGGTATCAGAGCATGATCACCTTTGGTTCTAGTTGTTGGGTAGAGGGTTTTTTGAGCTGATCTTTATTTGAGTGGGAACTTGTGCAGAGGATTTTAAAATCTTGGTTGCAGGTAAGAGATGGTGAGCACATCTAGGAGGTTTGAGATAGAGAAGTTTAATGGTAGTAATTTCTAGTTGTGGAAACTCAAAATGGAGGACATACTTGTAGATCAAGATTTATGGGATGCCATATCTGGTACAAAACCAATGGCAATGTCTCAAGAAGATTGGAATCTCAAAGATTGAAAAGCTAAGGGTTTGATAAGACTCTGTTTGGCTAATTCAATGCTCTTGAATATCCATGAAGAGAAAACTGCAAAGGATATTTGGAAGAAGCTTGGAGATGTTTATCAGGCTAAATCCTTGGTGAACAAGTTAGTCCTACAAAATAAATTGTATCTGTGAGGATGGAATTTGGAGTCACCAGAATACATTCAATATGCTTATTGCCTAGTTGAATTCTGTTGGCGTAAAGATGGAGGAAGAGGATCAATGTATACATTACTTGTTCCTTACCAAATTCATGTGACCACCTTGTTATCGCCGTTGGGAGTACCGCTACAACCTTCAAGATGGATGAAGTGGTTTCTTCACTATTGTCTGAAGAAATGTAGAGAAAGTCTTTTGAATCAGCTAAGGAGGCTCTTGAGGTTCATTGTATATCTAAAGAGAAGGGAAAGAAAAAGGATAAGAAGAAGGAAGAAAAAGGATGATCCAAATCCCATGGGAGATCTAAGTCACTTGGAAAGTCCAAGGCTCTGTGTTGGAATTGTGGCAAACCTAGTCACTTCCACAGGGACTGCAAGGAGGAGAAAAAGAAAAAGAAGAACTATGATTTGGATTCTGACAAGTCCTCTTAGGATGAAGGAGAAGCCTTTATCACTTCCTTGGCAATGCATGCATCTGAGGGTGTGTGGCTTATTAATTCTGGCACATCTTTTCATAGGACCTCGTATTGGGATTGGTTTTTGAAGTATGAAGAATATGATGGTGGAAAGGTGTACTTGGGTGATGATTCTCACCTAAAGATTGTTGGCCATGGAAGAGTCTTGATTTGATTCCCTGATGGATGAGTGAAGGGAATCAATGGTGTTCTACATATCCCTAGATTGACATGGAACCTTCTCTCTGTAAGGAAGTTGAATGATGTAGGTGTGCAGGTTGTTTTCTTGAATGGAGGATGCAAGATGACTAGAGGATCTATGGTGTTGGATAAGGGTGTTTGAATTGGCACTCTATTTTAGCTTGATGCATGCATGGTTCAGTGCAATAGTGCCTCTATTTTGAAGAAGAGAGCTTTAGAGTCTTCATCCTCACCATTGGAACTAGCAGTGAAAAGGACCACTACATCTACTTCTGATGGTCATGCTTTCTGGGTACCTAAGGGTGCTCATTCTCTGGAGATGAAACTTCTAGTTGAGAAGACAATGTTATGGCACTAAAGGCTTGGTCACATTGGTGAAAAGGGTTTAAGGACCATGAAAAATAAAAACTTCATTGAGGGTATGTTGGTAAACAGATTTCTCATCATGAAATAACCTTTGAAAATGACTCGTTGCCCTTAGAACAGTGACTAAATTGTCCCAACAGTTGGAGAAGTTGTTAGTGAATTATCAGCTTTCCTCTGCATTTGAGAGGGACAACTCCCTCGTATGATTGAGTTTTTGGTATTTTTGTGTACTTTTAACCTGAAAGTACATAAAGGAGAAAACACAAAACTAGGAAAAGGTGAATAACAGAAACCCCAACAAAAGACATACGAAAACCAATTGAGATTCCACAACTAATAACGATTACAAAAGGGGTTATTACCAAATAGGCTGAAATGTGCAATGATGATGAAAGGAGTACAATAAACCCCAACATAAGAAGAGGTAGGTCATACAAGCACATCCAAAACAAGATACCAGGAGATGGGTATGTTTCATTGCATCAATCACACAGATAATCAATGTATTACACATGTGCATAAAAGGGATTACCAATTCAACATACAAGAAATTAGTAATGATAACATAAGAACACATTTAGAGCACACAAACTAAACTGCATTTTTCATTATCTTTGAAATTATACAATTCCAAAATCCTTTTTGTACATAGTGTAAACATAAAAGCTTTTCAAAATATCTTTGAAAATTTCTCCAGAGTTTCCTCTTTTTCAAAGTTCTCTCAAAAGATCCCCCCCTATTACATTTCAAATAGCCTTATATTTATAGGCTTTTTCCCATAACCACCTAGTAACCACTTTGTAACTACCTCACAACTACCTTTTTGGAAAAATAATAAACCTTATTTTTAGTTACTTTTTACATCACTTTTCTGGAAGGTTCATTTTCTAACTTTTAGTTACAACAAGTGACATAAGTCACTTTTACAAAAAGGTAATTAGAACTTGTGACTTTCAAGTTGTGCATTTCCCTGAGTCCTTTCCATCTCTGCTTGCTTCATTTTGGCTATCAAAACTTGACTAAATGTTGATGACTCCTCTACATGCTTGAATAATAGACTCTTGTGTTTGCACATACTTGAAATCATCTTTGAGAAACATTTTACTAGAGTGATGCTTGTAGACCATTAACAATAACTCGTAGATGTCCATTCTTAGACGTTGAATATCCATTTCCATTTATCAATTGTTATTGATGACCTAAACATTCTGCTCGTAAAGCCTGATAATAAAATGATGATCTTTCCATGTTCTTTAAATTCAACAATTCCGTGAGAATCTCAACAACCTTACTCCTTAATGGTCCCCTTTTAAGCTTTTGATTAAGGCAAGGGTGAGCCAAGCTAATCACAGAGATACCCATCAAGTTGGCGAGACAACCATGAATTAAAAATGTTTTTCCACACAATGGGATTATTCGATATTACCCAAACTGAACACATCATCATATATAAATTATATGCCACTATAAGAAAGTTGTCAAACCCCTCTTATGAGAAAGTTGAGTAAGTCTACAAATTTTCTATTAAGCTCATCTAGAATTACCACCAATTCCATGATAAACACATAGTCCACACCAGGCTCTACTTTGATCAGAAACGTATCCCTTCCCAGCATTTCATTATCTGATGTCCACTTACGACTCAGCTGTGCGATAGATCGGGCTTCATAATAGAAAACAGACTCCCGCACTATGTAGTCCCCTTTCACTATGAAATTCCACTATTCTTCATCAGTATTATAGGCCATGTATACTTCCACTGGGGTTTTGCGCTGCATTGGACAAGATGAGTTCTCCCTGAACAATAACTTTGCCAGATCAGTCTTCTCTCCATGATATACTTCCCACTCATTATTGATGCTCAGCAGCTGCAGATTACACTCTCTCTGGAAATTTCTAAAATTCTTGACTGCGTTGTATGGGAGCACATTTCTTAGAAGCATTCTCACAGGCAGTTCACATGATTTGTCAAGGCTTCCATGCTTGCACGAATGCATACCAGAGCATTTACAACTTAAAAACTTCACAACAATCCTCCTCTTATGTTTTGATGGATGTCTATTTCTGGTTTCAACACTATCATTTAGGTATAAGTGAAGACCATGGTTGCAAGGACTGCGAAGTTGAGGGTTTACATCTGCCAATCATATTGTTTTAAAGGCTTTTAGAACATTTCCAATGGATCCCTTTAATACATACTCTGCGACCATTGCAGTCGATGAGACCACATTTCTTTGAGGCATTGTGTCAAACAATTTTCGTGCCTTCTCTAAGCTTCCGCATTTTGCATACATGTGTGTTTGGGTACTGGCAACTACAACATCTGACAAATATCTGTTTTGTATTATTATTTGGCGGACCTCCATACTCATTTGTCAAGGGTTTGAAAGTTTCTAAAACCTTTTCAACAAACTCATTTTGTGCGAATCTTGTATGCATTGTATTCCATTAGATTAGATTTCTGAGGTGGTTATTAAAACATCATGCTCCAAGTTTATGCTTCTACATTCTGCATACGTGTCTGCCGAAAAATTTTCAACAATAATATCATAAAACTACAAGTCTTTGAGGCACACTTTTGTTCAAAATTGAGGCTCCAATGAATGTCTAGCCATCCAAATACCACAGGTCTCTTTCAATATGCGAGCGATGTGGAAATAAAACCCCTGCAAGTAATACGTAGTGATAAAATGGGCAGGTGCGTTAAGGTGAGTCAACCTTTTGAGGGCTTCCATCCCTATCTGCCCATTGCGTTAACATCTTACCAAGCATTTCTCTTGAGTAAGCCATTGAAACCGTCACATTGAATGTGAGTCAAATGCTATTGGAAAGGAAACTAAGGCAAAGACTCCATATGGCATTGATGGAAGTTAAAGATTCTGTGAACCAGAGCATGAGAACTCCATAATGGCAGCCAGACCTACAACCATTCAAACATAGATCACCCAAAAATGAAACACCAAAATCTTTAGCCAGCTGAGAGTTGGCACCTCTTTGTAGGCGGTGTTTCTACGTTGAGCATTCAGGTTTTCACACCAAGCCAGGGGAATGCCACATGCAATATAGAGGGGAGTTTGTGGGATTGCCCACACAGGCTGTCAATGCCTCTGATGAGGCCAAACGTCATCCTTCCACTAAACACAAATGGGGCTTGGAGGTTGTTGGCTAAGGTTGTGGATGTCTTTATACCAAAGATTTAACAAATCCATTTAATACATATCGTGCTATGATGGTGGCCAAAAACCTACAATGATTATATTTTGATGGTCTTTTGTATAGATACGGCCAACTTAGTGACAAATACATCTAACAAACCCTCTTCCATTTGCATAGGCAAGGATGAAGTTGCAAATATTTTCTTGAAAAACATTCTAAAATCTTTTCAATGAATCAGTTTTGCAAGAATTGCAGTTATTTGAGTAGTTATAACAACTACTTTTCATCAGCTCTTTGGGAGGTTTTCATAACTTAGTTACAACTTGTCACTTGCACTTTTGCTAAAATTTCGTGAAATAATTACCAATTCAAAAGTTTTGACTTTTCAAAAACCTCATGTTGTATCAAGTTACTGCAAACTAAAAGTACACCTCTACTTTGCCAAAAGTGAAAGTAGATGTTCACTTAGCCGAATTTGAAAGCCGACGCCAACTTAGCAGAATTTAAAAGTTGACGCAAGGTTTGCCAAAAGTACAAGTTGACGTGAATTATCACTTTTTCTTAAGGAGGCCAAAAATAACTTCTTTTATGAAAGAAAACTCTCCACTTAGCCAAATTCATATGTGATACATTTTTTTGACTTAGGCGAATTTGCTACTTGCGAACTGTGCAGGTGTGAGAAATGACGAAAAGTGTATAACTTTCAACTGGAAAGTCAGATTGTCATGAAATCTTTCCACATTGTCTGTATTAAAATTATAAATCTCCGTACCAAACAATTTTGTCCAGCCCTTACAAAAACCACAATTTTATTGTTTCTACCAACCGCCTGCCGAAAAATTGAAAGTTTAAAATCTCTCAAACCATAAGACTTCTTGACCTGAAAAGTTACCACATTAGGTGAAATGGAGTCACAAATACTACCATAAAAATTATTTCATACCATCTGTCACAAATTTTCAATATTTAATTGTTTTCATAAAATGCCGCAAAATGGACAAGTGTGCCCAAGAAACTCAGTGAAATGATGAGTGTTTCTGATCCAAAATGATGTTATTATGCAAAGTTCAATGTAGGGAAATAGATTGTGATATCTCAGAAATGAGTTATCACAATGACTCATGCATGGAAAAATGTGACACTAGTGTTTCAAATTGAAAGGTGACTCTGGAGAAAGGGTTCAAAGCATGGTTAGATTTATCATTTTGACACAAAAAGTTTAAATTTTGAAGTGCAAAAATAGGGTTAATAGCTGGCTCTAATTGGGGAAAAGGACCTTGCAGACGTAGGATGAACCTAGAATCTCTGGTAATGAATAGTGCCTTACATCCATGGGGCTATAGAGTCAGGAGAAACTATAATGTACAAGGGGAAACAAGGAGACAAAGACACACATAGACGAGGCAAACAACAAAAGCGAACAGAAACTGAAACAAGACAGACACAACCAAAACACCTAGTTAACCTCTGTACATTGTAGGTGACTCCTACCTCAAAACTGCTTTAGGATGATAATGTGAAACCATTGACAAGTTGAGAAAAATAGGAACCTGTGCGGAAAAGAGATGTGCATGGATGAGGCACCTGCGAACTCAGTAACCATCTTAAAATGAAGAGAACAATAAAATGCATGGAATATGAGGGCTCCTTGAATAATACACCAAATAACCATTTCTCGTCATAAGTATAGGAAGCCTCTGGATTTTCATTTACACTTCTTTGTTCTTCATGCACTGTACTAAGTATACTGATATTCTCTATCTGAATATATCTTAAATTATCTGGATCAAAAGAAATCAGATCATGAATTGGACATCCCTTGTGCAATCTATGAGGTGAGGAGACCC